>CM055885.1:25284394-26541061 GCA_029582165.1 Portulaca oleracea
AATTTCTCTCCGCCGCGTGCACAGTCGAACAACCAGCCGGAATCCACCACCTGTAAGTTTAGGGTTTTGCCAGTTTCCATTTAAGCTTCAAGAGTTTGTTTGATTTGATTTGATTTTCAATTGAATTTGCCATTGATTTCCGTTTTTCTGATTGTTGTATTCTCTGAGGTTTTGCTCTTATTCTTCTCCTCCCCCTGTTGATGAATAATCACAAGGGAAATGAGGGTTTCGTTTCGTAATTTTGCTGTTGTCGATTCTTTTAGCTTAATAGCCATGATTTATTACGTAGACATAGTAATCGGGATATATCTTAAACAAGCCATGCTCGGCCTAGCTGTTCATAATCACAAATTTACAAATACTGGGCTCAAACTAATCACCTCATATGCCATGAATTAATGAGCACCATTAAGAGCTAGGGTTAGCACGCCTAGGTCAATCAATTTCTCGAGTTCATGAGCTTGTTGCTTGTATTCATGTTGTGGATGTGCAATTTAGAACGAATTATGAATAAAGAAATTGAACACCTCTGCTGTTGAATTTGAATGTAGCTTTTCATTTTTTGGGGATGTATCTTTGTGATGTGTAGATATAAGATATTACATACATCAATGGTGCATATGAATTTTAAATTGAAAATTTCTGCAGATGCTATTAAGTATCTTACTATAGGTCAAAATGTATGGATAATTCAATTGTGTGTACATTATTGAGATCCGTCCTAGTGCAATTTCTGAGTTCAGTAATGTTCCTCAACAGACCTGAATACAAAGATGGCAGGCGTGGGACCGATGACTCAGGACTGGGAGCCAGTTGTTGTCCGCAAGAAGGCACCCACTGCTGCTGCTAAGAAGGATGAGAAGGCTGTGAATGCTGCTCGCCGTGCTGGTGCTGAGATTGAGACTCTCCGTAAAGGTGTTTATCTATCACTTTCTTCCACAATTGGCTTTCTATTATTTGGATTGTATCATTTTATTTTGTTGTCAGCGCTGCTACATCTTTCTTTCGTGTTAGATCAAAATGTTTGGTCTGATTTCATGACTGGGATTCTTTCGATTAGGGTGTATCTCTGTTATCAACTATCAAGGATGCGGTTGTGATTTTAGGTTTAGATATCTTCATCATATTTTCACTTTTCTATCTTTTTATTGGTTTTTCTGGGTATTGATTGGATTCCTAAGACAACTCTAATTGGACATTGGCTGCAGAGACTGACTGTCTTTTTGTTGTGTATAGGTAAAAATTGCAACCCAAAAAATCTTTCTGATAAATCCAAAATCAAAAGGTGGTCATTGAGTAAAATTTGTATTATTTCTTGGTTTCACCATATGGTCTTGTTGACCTATATAATCAGATTTTTCTATCTTTCTTGCTTTGTTGGCTATGGGTGTCGAGGTTTTCTCAAACAGTTGGTCACATAATCCTGTTGTAAGATGGAATTTTAGATTGAAAACCCTCTTCGAAAAAAACAGACTTTGAATTTGGAAAGAGAGAGAGTTGCTCAATTTGATAGTTATTCCTAATAATTTAAGCATATGGGTTTCCATTTGTAAATTGTATAATATGATGCTTATTTTTATTTACTTCTCTAAGGTGTAGTAACTTTTCATTACTTCCTCTTCCTTTCCCGAGTTTATATTTCAATCATATACTGATTTGTAAATTGTATGACATGGTGCATATTTTTCCTCCTCTGAGATGTAATAACCTTCCATGACTCCCTCTCTCTTTCCGGAGTCAGTATTTCAATAGTAGAGTACCTTCGCCTGTGCTGCGGATTCATATTTATTTATCAATAATGATCCATATCAGCTTAAGAAGTTACTTTTGATGGCTCATGGATTTCTGTACTGAACTTGTTGGCCATAACTGTGGATTTCTGGAATTCCTTCCTTTCTTTTTGTTCGGTTTTACGTTCTGTGTGTTGTGAATGTTATGCTTAGATTTTTGCACTTTCTGCTATAATGCAAAACGTGATGACTGGCAAGTCGCATGAAAGCTTTTTTGTCAGCTATTGTAGTTTGAGGGTGAATCTCTCATTTGGAGTGACCTTCACTTCTCCCTCCCACCTCACTTTTTGTTATGAGCTCTTGTGTTTTCCAAATTGAGCCTCTGAAAATTAGCATTCTTGCCGGTGAGGGGTAAGCTTTTGTACATGTGACTATGTTATGTAAGCATTATGCCATTTGATTAAGTTTACTGTGATTATGTTTTATATTCCTTGAGATTTATATTACTGCTGGCTTTTCTTTTTTTTCAATTTTGAGACAAACTGCTGGTTTTTCCTTACACGGATCTTGTTAGGATGTACTGTTGCTATTATGTGATTAGGGTATATTGCTGTATTATTTATAACTGTTATTCTTGTGATTGTAGCAACCGCGGGAACAAACAAAGCTGCTTCCAGCAGCACGTCTTTGAACACTAGGAAGCTGGATGAGGAAACTGAGAATCTTCATCGTGAGTGCTATCCCTTGTCAAGTCTTTCGCTGTATGTTGTGTTTATCGGCTTAGTATGTGAACTGCAAATCATATAAGGGTTAACAATGTCATTGTTTTAAAGTCTAAGATGTAACTATTGCTTTCTTTTCTGAGGATTTTGTTTCATGCGCTCTTCCAGTGATAAGCAAGCTGTTGGTAAAACACTTATCCCCATAAAAAAAGCGGGAATTTTTTGCTGCATTACATTAGGTCCTAGTGTTTTGTGCTCTTTTTTGGCTGATTTGGATTGGTGGGAAGTGAAAGATAGGAGAGAGAAGAGAAAGGAAAAGAAGAAAGTAAGTACATAACTAATGTCTTAAGCTCATTGATCTGGGTGTAGCAGTAGGACTGTAGGAGCATAAAAGATGTACAATGGTTCTTTGATTTCTGGTGACATGACGTAGCATTTTGAAATATGATCAAAACCTGTCCCCTGAACAAAAGCTTGGAAACACATTTACACTTTGAAGCAAACTATGGTGAGAAGTTCTCAATCTGGAATAGAACTGGCAAAATTTTGTGCAGTCAGAATACTGAATTTGTATGACCCAGAAAACACTGGATATGGCCCTTGGGGAAAACTGGGTACAGTCAGACTTTTCATCTGTATTCCAACTTTGCTTGGTATGATCAAGCATTTGGACATAATACTTCTATTGTTCGAACTCAATTTTGACTTGGATTTTGGTCTATCTGAATTGTCCCGACTTTTGACAGTAAACAATTTAACCTACCCAAATTTGACCTGGACCTGAACTTTTTACCAACACTTGAAATAATTCATGCATAGCCTCTGATTGCCAATCTTGTTCCAGCAGTTCTAGATTTCACCACAGTTAAATTTATCTGGGCCTTGTTTTGGAAGATGGTGTGATCCCATGATTTCACCAGAGGATGGTAGTCAGAAGAAACTAAAAGAATGGAAGCTTAAATTGCTTCATATTGATGAGTTTGAGGTTTGGAGTTTTGGAAGACTAGCTCTTGAATTTACGAAATTGATAGATGGCACAATGAATCTTAGTTTGAATTTGTAACTTCCCTCATTTATTTATTATAATCATCATATATAGTTTGTGACAAGTTCCATCTTATTGTACTCTGGTCCATGACTTGGTTTGTTGTGTGTTTGACAAATGGTAATAGATGACCGGGTTCCAACTGAATTGAAGAAAGCCATCATGCAAGCCCGGATGGATAAGAAACTCACCCAATCTCAACTTGCTCAGGTATGTGGCTAATTCAGCTTTCCCATGTTGATCCAAATTTGACAAAGGGACCTTAACGAAACGTATCTGATTGGTTTACTGGGAATATTTTGGTGCAGTTGATAAATGAGAAGCCGCAGATAATCCAGGAATATGAAGCGGGTAAGGCGATACCAAACCAGCAGATACTAGGCAAGCTGGAGCGTGCACTTGGAGTGAAGCTGAGGGGAAAGAAGTAGGCCTGCATGAGGGATATGTTTAGTAGCCCTATTACTTAACCGTTTTGTTGATGTGTCATGGAGTCTGAAACTGTTTGAAAATCAACGTCTGGTTATGTTTCTTGTGTATAAACTTGTGGTTGAACTCCCCCATCTATTTCAATCTTGGACATGAATAACACCTACTGGAACTCAATTCTCTTGTTCTCTGCCTGTTTCATATTGCTCATCTCCGCTTTGTGTTAATTCATCTTTGATTGTTTCATATTGCTCATCTTCGCCTTGTGTTAAACTCAATCTTGGTTTATTGAGGAATACCAAAATCCATCTCTTATTGACTGACATGGAATGCAAACACTCAGGAAAGTATGTTATTTCACAGGGCTAATCTTGGATCAATTGGAACTAATATCTCCCAGTAGCATCTTTGGAGTTCTCACCCCTAAATTATTTGTCTATTTAACAATTGGAACTAAGCCCAGTAGGCAGTAGGTAGTGACGATTTTATAATCTTGGATCAATTGGAACTAATCTCTAAATTGTAAAATTTATGAGTAAAATTGCTACATCTGGCCTCTCTATACCTTGCCTGGGTGGAGTTTCAAAGTATCGATTTTGTTTTGTAAACAAAGGGTAATGGCTTAATTATGAATCAGTTGGTTTCTCATGAATAGTTTCTAGTTATTGAGTCAAGTTTTAGTTTAGTTTTTAGTAAGTTTAGTGGATGTTTTCTACCCTGAATAACTCCTCCATTTGTTAAGCTTTTCTGCAGGTAACTCCCTCTCTAACATTCAATTAGTCAATTTGGGCGTTTTCATCCTGTTAGTTCTTGTTCTAAGAATGAGAACAGGTGAATTTTGGAGGATTAAGTTTATTCGAGGTTTAAGTGCAGATTTTGGATATTCTAAATGCAAAAATTGAGTGTGATTGCTGGGATCCTCTTTTTCTTTATCTTCTTCGCAAACCTCAGCTTCAGAAGTTCATTTTGTTGAAGATCTCTTGGTTCACCGATGGATGCCGAATTCTATGCTTCAAATATAATTCTTCAGTTGCAGTTTTCTAAAGAAGAGACAAAAGATAGTTAATGAGAGGTTGAAGAGCGAAAGCCGAAAGGTGATGCTGAAGGGATGTTACTGATGTACGAATTTCGTAGAGGTTTACTTGGTGTTAAGGAGGGACAAGAAGGATCTAATGGCTATGGAGGTTCAGCCATGGAAATAAAAAAAAAGAAAAGAAAAAAAGGAAAGAAACAAGAACATTTTAGGAAGCATAGTCTTTAACACTCAAAACCCACCAAAAAGAATGAATTTGTGGAGGACTTTTAACCAAAAAATTTCAAGCTCCAATCCTTAAAATAAAAAAATTAAAATAAAAAAGCAATTGTGGGCTCAGTCTTAAGTATGCCAAGTTCAACCTGAGGTCGCCTTAATAAAAACAGTTGCAAAGCTGATCAAGGAGACAGGTTGAGGTTTCTGAAAGATAGGACCAATTTTAATGGACTAAAACAATCAATTTTGAGTGAAGTTGGGTGTTATTGATAAGTTGATAACAATCCCATCATATACAAGGCAGATGGCTGCCTAACCAGAAGTCATGGCATATAGCAGATATGAACACAATCCACATACATTCAAATACTCATTTCATGTTTTTATTCATCGCATCCAAACCGTCTATAGCATCACTTGTGGGAATTTATCTCTACAACTCCAAATCACTTTAGCTCCTTCAGGAGATCTTCATTATCAACAAGAACCTGCAACACATTTACAGTTTCAAAACGGTCAACACTCAACAGCGAATTCATTTCTACAAGTTCACCAACTAGTTTCTTCTATTTCTAGACAGCCCGACAACCCAAAGCTAATGCAAGCTGTATCTAAATGATAAATATTTAGAAAAACTTACAGTTTTCCAGCCATCCGGGTCAAGGAAGGAGACAATTTTAGTGTTGATTCCAGGAATGGGTCCAGCTTGGCGAGTAATCTTTCCTCCAAGCTCTTGAGTAACATGATTCACCACTTCACCACTTTTGTACACATCATCAGTGCTAATCGCAACCTGTTGCCATAATTTAACAGATCAGAAACAAAGATAATTTCCCAGCAAACTGATCTGGGTAAGAAGCGGTGACTTCACACAAACCTGTGCATATGCATTGCCTTTGGTATACTCAGTAACACCATAATTGTATGTCAGTTCCAACACAGTAGTCTCCTCTTCACGAGCATATCCCATCATAACTATGGTGTACTGCATCATTAGGGAACTTTTCTCATGATCCTATACTATTTTTGAAGGAATATAAGATTACTAGCTACATAGAAAAACATAAGGGAAAAGTCTTTTGTACCTTCTGCTCAGGTCTATCAGTTCTCTTGACAACTTTCATCCCCAAGGCCTGCATAATTAAGACATGATAGGAAGTACATCAAGTTATTGAGTAAGGGTGGTGACGCCGCAACTGAAAACAGAGGTGTTCATGCTTTTTCCTTCTTTTCTGCCATCTATTGACCAGAGATGCAGATGAAAACAGAGGCATCGATTACAGGGACCATAGGCTAAGGTTTTTGCACCAAATGCATCAGACAGATGTCCGGAATGCACCCTCAAAGGGGTAACACAACGGGACACAGAGCCTGCTCTTTCTTGTAACGTGTGCTTAGAAGTCAGACACATGAGACAATTATGTTGGCTAGATTCATACCACATATGTTGAAGATCGGATGGTTCACCAAACACAACTAGATCCAAGAGTATAGAAATCCAAAATAAAATTACCTTCTCATAGAACTTGATAGAGCGCTCTAGATCACCAACACGAAGCATTACTTGACAAAGTGGTTCAGGGGTAGAAGCTCTCTGGATGAGCTCAAATGTGTAACCATCAGGATCTTTCACAAATGCTATCACAGTCGATCCACCTTTGACTGGGCCAGGTTCTCTGGTGATGTTACCACCCTTGGCACGGATGTCTTCGACCATTTTGTATACCTGACAGTGACAACAATTAAGATCAACTGCTAAGCCGAAATTTGATGCTTCATCATATAGTCAATCAAACATAACTTACATCAGGTGTTGCAATGGCAAAATGTCCGAAGCCAGTCCCAATATCATATTTGTCCACCCCGTAGTCTGTAGGCCAATGTCAAAATAACATCTTAGAGAACAATATGGTAGATAACGCAAGTCAATCAGGTTTATGATGCTTCATTGCAAAGACATGATATGTAAATACAAAAAACGACTCATAGGTACCCAATATTTTGTGGAAACTATTTTTAGGACTCTTATGTTTCTAGAATGCATTTTTAGGTCCCTAAGTTATGGGGTAACTATTTAAATCAACATTTCCAGTGGAAAAATGATTTTGTGCACTTGAAGTGAATTCCGATTAAACTCACCGGTATTCACTTAAATTCCCTCCAATTTTAACCCAACTACCCAAGCATGGTTAAACTCACCGGTATTAACTTAAATTGATCGGAAATAAAGTTTTTTTCACCATAAATGTTGTTTTAAATAGTTAGCCCCATAACCTAGAGACCTAAAAATGCATTCTAGAAACACAGGGTCCTAAAAATAGTTTCCACGAAACATGGAGTACCTATGAGCCGTTTTTCGATTTAAATAAAGATTGATCAAGAGAGGGAAGTGCTCCACTGTATTGATTTAGTTGGTCTCAGTACCATAGATATAGTCACATACATAGAGCACAATGACATCAATGGCACACATCTACAGCCACTATGGTCCAAACCTACTTTCCACTGTCCCAGCTCCCAAACTTTTTTGAAAGAACATCACAATTAAGGATTAAATACTTCTAGAGAACAGATTTTACTGGAAGCCAATTTCAAGAGAATCGGGACATGTACATCCAAACACTACTGGTCCATCGGTGCAACATATTGTAATTGGAGTACTAATTTAGAACTAACTATTACGAACTAGGCGGAATTCATACATTATGAAGTATTAAGACAACTTATAAAAAGCTAGAAAGTAGATGTATATACTATACACTCAGAAGTTGGAACTTACTGTAAGTTAACTCCACAGCAAAATGTGATTCCTCTGGACCAAAACCCAGAAATGCATTGGCGTACTTCTCCTCTGGAACATCCCTTTTCCTGAGCAGCTTCATTCCAAAACATTCTGTATAGAACCTGACACAGATATAATGGAAAAGCAAGAGATATTAGCTCCGGGAGATATCCTAATAATGTAGCAGCCCTATTTGACTTGTAATAACATACTTGATGGTGCGATCAAGATCACCAACACGATACACAACATGCAGGAATCTTCTCTTGTCCTTCTTTGGCCATTCCAACAGTTCCACATTGGAAGCAGCAGATCCACCCTCAGCCATTTCTAATAAGTTTCACCTCAACTGTTACAGAAAATGCTAAGTATCAAATGATGTTGAAAACAGACAAAAACTGAGATATCCTCAATCCACAATAAGCTCAACCGTCTTCACCACATATAAATGCAGATGTCAGAATGAGCAACAAAACTGCAGAATCTACGTATACCAAATAGGAGAAAATTATTTACCCACTTTGAACAGCAGCACAAATTATACAGATGCACTAATCCGTCAACATATCTTTAGCATTTTTGTATTTCCATTTCTTTCCTTTTTCTTTCTTTCCTCGTTCATTTAATAGAGACTAGGGAGGTGTGCAGATATGAAGAGGGTATTTTACCATTGCAGACATTGTTTTTGATTATACAGCTTCAGAAGTAATTTCCTTTTAGTAGAAACTTTACAACAAATCATCGAAGCAAAGAATCCCAACAGCTAATGCAGCGGAATACCCCCCCCCCCAACACACACACACCCACCCCCAACACACACACACACACACACACACACACACACACACACACACACACACACACAAAAAAAAACAGCACACACAAAACAAACTTCCATCAGTACTTATTAATTAGTCCTGATGTCTTCAAAACACAAGATAGGTAGCTTCAAAAGTGGACACTTTTGCACACTGTTCTTCAAAGCCATGCTGAAACCATCACAAATGTAATTTCGGATACAACCTTGACATGACAAGGATCAACAGCAGACAGAGAGCGCTAGAGAAGTTTTTCCATCTCTAGCATGGCAGACTTGAAACTGAGCATAGAATAAACCTATCCCAACAACATTTTCTAGCAAATCCCACCAAACCCTTCGTTATTTTGATGCGATTTATGTTAATCAAGCAAGACAAGCAGCATTCTACAATTGGACTAGAATCTGAACGATAAGGAATACACAGTTTGATCAATTACACACATAAATTCAAAATTCAAACAAAAAACTACAGATACAGCACAACTAAGTCAAACCCCTCACCCCCAAACAGACATGAGCATCACATGAAGCACAAAATCGAAGCACCCATCATCCTATTCCTATGGATATAAAAGAACCCTAAAGGCCAAAAAAGAAACAAAATTTGGGGACAAGCCCGAGGTTTTCCCTTTTATGGGAAAGCATTAGCACAGCAAAATAAAACACACCAATGTGTTCGAAAATCAGTATGAACAATTGTGCACAACAGCACGAAATGGTTGAGAGAGAGAGAGAGAGAGAGAGAGAGAGATAGTACCAGGGGGAGTGTAAATGTCAATGGTAGCGGTGGGGGGAACTGGGTAGCTATAGGCGTCGTTGTAACGCATGAGCAGCGCATATATGCTGCCACTCGTCCTCCTACGTTTTTTATTTTTTTAAAAAAAATTTATTTGATAGGTTTCAATTTTTGACTTATTTTAAGTTGTCCATCATTTTATAAAGGGAAATTCATTTGGTAAGCTTCAACTTTTACCTATTCTAAATTATCAACCACTTTTGAAGATATTCCAAGTGGTAGACTTATTTTCAAAGTTATTCCAAATGGTAGACTTATTTTGAAAATTTTAAAAATTATTTCAAGTTTTCAAGCACTTTAAAAACTATCAATCTCACAACCAACTCACTTGGAATAATATCTAAAATGTTTGACAACTAACAATAGTTTTTAAAGTGCTTGAAATCTTGGAATAATTTTTAAAATTTTCAAAATAAGCATTTACCATTTGGAATAATTTCCAAAATAAGCTTACCACTTGGAATAGTTTAAAAAGTGGTTCGCAACTTGGAATAGGCAAAAGTTGAAGCCTACTATATGAAATTTCTCTTTTATAAAAAATTTCAAGTGGTAGATTTATTTTGAAAATTATTTCAAGTGACAAGCTTATTTTAAACGTTTTATAAATTATTTTAAGTTGTCAAACAATTTATAAGTTAGTCTGACCGAGTCGGGTGTTAGATTAAGAGGGTGAACTAAGTAAAATTGAGAGATGATGAGAGTTTACTAAGTAGAAATTAACTAGTAGTACAAAAAGGAGCTCACTAGATGGAAACGTTTTAAAAATAAGCTTACCATATGAAATATTTTGTAAAGTGGTTGACAACTTAGAATAGGCAAAAGTTAGAAAAGTGTTTGGATGGTGAAGTTTCCTAGGGAAGTTTATCAATTTTTCCAAGTTGATCAAACATTACTATGTTTGGTTACAAAGGCGGGACCTAATATTTTCCCGTGAGAAACATTTCCCATTGGGGGGTGTTGGGAAAATTTTTTACATATCAATGTATATTTTCCCAAAATACTCATGAAAAATACTACCCCCGTTCTTTTTTAACTGTTGCCTAGGAAATTGTGTTAAAAACTTTGACCGTCAATATCTTAATTTGTATAATGATTCATCATACAAAATTGATGTCATTAGATTCATAATAAAAAATACTATTAAAAAAATATAATATTATAATTTTTTATAAAAATTTTATTTTAGAAATTATTGATTAAAAATTGGTACTGAAAACCGTAAATGACAGATAAAAAAGAACGGAGGGAGTACTATATAAATTTTATACATAAAGGCATTTTGGATATTTTAAATAAACTTTCCCACAAACTTTCTCATATTTTCAAATGTAAACCAAGCATTATAATATTTTTTTCCCAAGAAAAACCTTCCCAGGTAAAAGTTTCTTATGTTTGGTTACAAAATAAGAATAAGAAAGTTTTATAGTGAGTCTCAATATTTTCAATATTAGATGGGAAAATGTTTTCCATAGAAGGGGTTGGGAAATTTTATTTCCCATGGGAAAGGGGAAGTGGTTTAATCAAACTCCCCAAAATACTCTTAAAAACTATTTTATAAATAAATAAATTAGGGTAATTTAGACATTTAAAATAAACTTTCCTACAAACTTCTCTATGGTTTCAAATGTAAACCAAACATTGCAGAGTTTTTTTTTTCATCTTATTTTTAGAGCTAGTTCTGATATTAAATTACAAATGAACTATTTCAAATGTCAAAAATAATATCCTAGATTTTTTTTAAATCTATTTTGGCCATGTTCGGCAAAGTTAGTGTTTTAGATAGCAGATAGTGGTTTAGGCGGATAGCGGTTTAAATAGAGGATAGCGCATGATTGTTCAAATGAGAATTGTGTTCGGTAAATTTAGCGGTTGAATTAGCAGATTAATGTGAATTGACATAAAAGGATATTAATAATTTTCAAAGATAAAATTTTCAAAGGGTATTTTTTGACAGAAAAATATGAAACGCTACTCCAAACAATAAATGTTAACTTAATTAGCGTTTCACAAAACGCTCCTTAAAATGCTAAACACTCCTCAAAACGCTAGCTTACTGAACGTTAATATTTATGCAATTAGAGTTTTGACTTGGTCAATACGCTAAACGCTACCACAAATGCTACTAACGAACACGAACTTTATCACTAAACTATGTTAAAAAGTTGAAAATAAAACTTTGTAACATTTAACCCGTTAGAGATGTTATTTGTAATTTGTACTAATAGAAGATTAAAAATAAAGAATAATACAAATAATTTCTCCAACCGATTAAAAGCTTGCAAAGTGTTTCTTTTGACATCGTAAGATAGTTTAGTGGTAGAAGTAGTAGAGAAAAAATATAAAATATCATTTTTGATACTTTGAGATAGTTACTTGTTAATTTAATGGTTGAACTCCTTATTTTTATCATTCATACAAAGCTTTGTTCACTTTTTTTTAAAAAAAAATAAAGATAGAGTTAAATAATTTATATTTTAGAAGTACGGATAAAACCAATTTAAAATTTTATTATCGCTAATTGAACGTTGACTTTAATTATTTTTCTTGTTCGTCACTGAGTTAAATTCATTAAAAAACGCTTGTAGAGTATAATATTCCCTTCGTTCTAATTCCAATTTGCTTGTCTTTTATTATGATTTTACCAAGTCTAACACTCCTTTCATTCTAGTTTATTTATCATTATAAGTAACTTCACTATTCCTTTTCATTTGAGGTTACTTTTACAATCCAAACCATTATTCCAGTTTTATGCTTATTAAATGAATCCTCAGACACAAATAACCCAAGACCCAATACACACCCTCCCCTCTTCTCTTTCTTTATCTCTTGATTCTATGTTTGTACACCCAAGACCACCAAACCCCACCCTCATCCATCTCATCTACATGTTACTCTCTCACTCTCCTCTCTCTTAATCTAATATCACCAACAACACCAACATACAGTAGAGCAAGTATGACGAACACTGAATCAACACCTCCTCTAAAGACAACCTATGAGTTGCTCTTGTTGGCTACCAATCTAGTGACATCTGAGAAGTGAGTAAATGCTCTCATTAGGGTTTGTATTGATACCTTGTTTGCCGAAGTAAATAAAATGAGATCATTAGCAAGCTAGATGTGCAAGCTTCAGACAGTTGCAGTTTGGGTGATACTTGTACTTCGGCTATTGTTCCACATGGTATTGAATGGATTGTGAAAGATATTCCATTGTTAAAACAAACAGTAGAGGGGACATGGGATCCCTTTGTCTCAAACCCCGCCTTCCCTGAAACCTTGGAGAGTTCATACCATTTGTACATACCAAGAAAAGAGAGTGTGGTAACATAAGACACTACACACTTAACAAACCAATTAGGGCACCGATATGCAATGAGAGCATCCTCAATAAAACTCCAATGTACGTATTGAATCAAAAGCCTTTTGGAGGTCTATTTTCATAATACATAGAGGTGCAATCGTGGCTCTTGTGTACCCCCAGGTAATCTCCTGATAGAGGAGTACATTATGCAAGAGTTCCCTCTTTGAAACAAAAGCACCTTGACTAAGATTGACCAACTCGTGGAGCACTTCACTGAATCTTGTTACCGAGATCTTGGTTAGGCATTTGTAAAACATATTGCAACAAGAGATGGGTATGAATTCTGTTGCTTGCTTGGGTTGGGGATCATTGGAATGAAAGCCAGGTTCGTTGCATTTAGGGTTTTAAGGAGATTCCCTGTAAGGAAAAATTCTTGAGTTGCCGTACACATAAGCTTTTCAATCAACTCACAACTGGATTTATAAAGGAAAATTGGAATCTAATAAATCAAACTTTATGTCCATTTTGATATAACAAAACAAACTTAACTTTTTGTTAATGACAAACTGTACTTAACATAATATTTTTCTTAGTGAACCTCCACCAATTTCCTGTTACCGAAAAAATGACATAGAGGTTTTTTTGCTGATGTGGAGTGTTTTATTAGCAAAAAATAAAAGAAAAATGAAGATGACTTCCTCTTCCTTTTCTCATTGTCAAGCTTGGTTTTGAACCTCACATTTTCTTCATCCAGACGCCCAAAGTTCTGACTCGTATCCCTCATTCACTGTAATTCATTTCCCATTTTTGTCACTTCAGACAACAACTGCTCGAGCCTTTCTTCCAACATATTGTTCATTTCAATCAGCAAAAAAGCTTCTATGTCATTTTTCCAGTAACCGAAAATTGGTGGAGGTTCACTAAGAAAAATATTATATTAAGTACAGTTTGCCATTAACAAAAAGTTAAGCTTGGTTTGTAAGATCAAAATGTACATAAAATTTGGTTTATTAGATTCCAATTTTCCATTTATAAAAGCCATTCGAATAACCATTTGGGTCTGGTATTTTGTCACCGGTAATTGCAACCGTAGCCTCTTTAATATCTTTGTCTCAGATGGACCGACTTAATCTGACTTGCTGCTCAACAGTTAGGCGGGGGCCCATTGCAAAGACATTAGCCTTGGCGGTTGCTTTGGGCTTCACCTGGTTTCCAAGAAGAATTTAATAAAAATGGGCTAGTAATGTATTTACTTTCTAGAAACCAGTGGTCTTGAGCCCATTAGTGTCCTCTAGCACATGGGCATACAATTGGGCTCTCTTTTGGCACTAACTTTGCAAAAAACACTTTGGTGCGGTTGTAACCCAAATGGCCCCTGCAATCTTGCTTTTCTACCTCTTCAGAAGGAGGGAGTGAGTGTAAGATGTCACAGTGGGCTTCTCTTTTCTCTTTCTCTCCCTACTGAAGATGGAGGTTTGTGGGGTCCGAATGCAACCTTTCTTGAATCCTAGTCAGATCCTCCCTAGCTGCCACTTCCTACATCTAGATATCATGATAATGGTTCCTGTGTAGGGCCTTGAGCCTAGGCCGGATCAAGTGTTAAAAATGTGTTAGCTGGTACATCTTATGTCCCTGTGACAGCTTTGTGAGGACTTTTTTTTTTTTTTTTTTTTTATAATGTTGGGAAACTTCGAGCTTTTTCCCCACGTCACAATATTTGAAAGTATGCCTATGCTTTGGGCCAACAGGGAACTAATGAGTGATGACAATGGTTGCATGATTTGATATACCTACGACTTTAAAGTTCACTTACAAAAAATCAGCAATAAGATACCAATGCATATTAACCAAAAGACGATATAACCTCAATTGCACATGGTTGTTTGCCCATGTATAGTTTCAACAATAAGAAACCAATGCAATAGCAAAGTTTTCCACGAAGTGAAAATAATATGTATGTATGTATGTATGTATGTATCAGACTCTTTGAGAACATTAGTTCAAGGCAAAAGACTGTCTGCATCTGAATTTCTTAGATTACGCACAAACATGCTATCCTTGAGAATTTGTTATTGTTGGTGGTGGCGATGTATATATATGTATTATCAAACAGTTAAAACTTAGCTCCTGTACTTCTTAAAGCTGGCTAATAGGACATGTGAGGTCGGGTTCGTGTTTGTACCAAACATAAATAGGTCAAAAATCTTCCAACCTGAACCTAACCCATTTATTAGACAGATTGAAGCTGAATATGTTTTACCGTTTAAAATTAAACGGGTCAATCTTATTTTGATTTGTTTACCCACTTAAGTAAAGGTGATAGATATATGTTAACTATTTACCCTTTAACCTATTTATGCAAAGTGACCCACTATGGGATCGGAATAATAACACATTATGCTTCAACATTTTGTATGGTAAATTATAATTTGAATTGTATATAAGGAGAGACCTTTAACTTACAACCAAAGATAAATCTAACTTAAAATTACCAGTCTTACCTATTTTGCAAAGAGTATTAACAATAATTTTCATCTAAGTTCATGGATAAATAGTTTAATCGGGTAATGATTATAAAGTAAATAAGTCGACCCATCTTACTCGTCTAATTAAGTGCTTGTTTGGCCTAGTTTTTTAGAGTATTTTTGGAGTTAAAAAGTACAAACTAGGCCAAACAACGCTTTTTTTAAAAGCTAATAATTGTTTTCCAAAAACACTTTTGGTCAAAAACAGCTCCAGAAACAGAAGCAGTAAATTGCGACTTCTTCTTCTTACAAACTAATCACTACTCAATCTATGAAATTCTTTAGTGATTAGTTTACATAATTTCAAATAAATATTTTTATTCTTATAAAGATAGCATTTAAATATTTTAATATTATGTTAGAACCTTTAACATTATGTTGAATATTTTTATTATCTAATTCCTTTACAAATATGGTATTTAAGAAATTTTTGATATATAAATATTTAATTTCAAGAATTGTTTGTTAAGTAAGACCATATATAGATATAATAATAATTATTATAACTATACTATTATAATTATTGTTAAAATTAAAATATGATAATCTGTTTAAAAATTAATAAAAATAGAAAATTGTAAATAATCATATGATA
Source organism: Portulaca oleracea (assembly GCA_029582165.1). Taxonomy (NCBI): domain Eukaryota; kingdom Viridiplantae; phylum Streptophyta; class Magnoliopsida; order Caryophyllales; family Portulacaceae; genus Portulaca; species Portulaca oleracea. The sequence continues at coordinate 25,300,385 of CM055885.1, forward strand.
ATTTTACGCCAGAAAAACACATGATAATTTTTAAACGTTAGGTTAAACAATTAAAGTTAGTAAAAACACTATATCATAAGTAAGGTCAAACACTTTAATTTAGTAAAATCACTTATGTCATAAGTTAGGCCAAACACTTATACCTCTTCAAAAATAGCTTTTCCAAAAACTGTTTGTAAGAAACAAAAACATTTTTCTAGAAATTATGCCAAACATGCACTAAAAGAGTTAAGCAGGTGTTTTTTGTTTCGAAAATCCTGACCTAAACTTAACCTATTTAAATAAACAAGTTTATCATGTCAACCCATTTAATTAATGAGTCGAAAATGTTAATCTAAACACGCTTAATATTATGTTCGATTCGCGTTGGTAATCGTGTCGTTCCAATTCTTCTGACTCTGGGAGTGTTTTGCTACCCAACTTTTTGAGTAATTTTTAGCTTTTTGAACATTGTTAGCTTATTGACCAAGGTTAAAAAGCTACTTGAGGTGTTTAATAATTATATTTTTACATTAGTTTTTCGGAACCAATAACCTAGTTTTCAAAAGCTACTTGATGAAGTTTTTTTCGAGGTAGTTTTTCTTTTCTTTTTAGCAAAAAACTACTTTACCAAGCAATATTTATCTAATTAACTAACCCAAACAGCTAATCTACTACCTTCATACCAAATTATTTGTCCATTTACCTAATTTGAGAAGACCAATATATATTGGGAATTGAGGTAAAAAATTTATTGTAAAACCCCGAAAAATCCAAAGATGTTGACCGTGACGTCGTTAGTAAATTAGGTTTGACTTCGTTAATTGTTTATTATTCGTTTGTGTTTATTTTGCTAACACTTGAGCTCGTAGGATCGTTGAGGGACTAACAAGGGTATACCGGTAATTTCGTGGGTTTAGTATTATTAGTATTACTCTAATTATTATTAGTATTACTTTTAATATTATTGTGTTTATTAAAATTGTTATATGAATGTTTATGTGAATTTTATTTGCTATGTGTTTAGTATTAATTTTATTATTATTAGTATTGTTTTTATTATTATTACTATTATTATGGTTATTATTATTTTCCAAAAATATGATTTTCTTATTGGGTTGGATTAGGATTAAGAATAGTCTAATTGGGCCTTAATGTTGGAAATATATCAAGAGTATAAGACGATTATATAGCCTAAAGAATAAAGTATATCAAGTATAAGGATCATATATAAGTAAAACAATAAGAATATGATCAACACGGGTGAAACAGGAAGCAACTCGGGTCGTGTTGTCTTCCAGAGAGTAAGGAAAACTTTCCTGGGCTCAACACGGGTCGTGTTGCACCCAACACGGACCGTGTTGATCCAACACGAGTCGTGTTGAATGCCAGGATTGTTTTAAACGCTAACGGCTATATGATTTTGTGTAATTAGTGTTTGATATCGTTATTAAGCACGATTATTATGAGATTGCAACAACTATATGACTTGACTTGGTCAAGGTCATATTAAGGGCATAATCTCATCATTAAGACTCTTGATTGTCCTTTGACTAGGACATCCTAAGTGGGTTGGTATTCTCCTATCAATAGGAGACATCCTAGGCTATTTGAGACACACCATTCTAAGCAATCACATCTTCATTCTTGTCTAGGTTGCAACTATACTTGAGTGATTCAAGAGAGAAACTATTATTCTTGAGTGTTATAAGTGCTAAGTTATATCCCTTTGAACATTTACGGTATCGTAAATAGTTCTTAAGGAAAGTGAGTATTAAGCCACAACTCTTAGTGTTTTCCATTGTTTTATATACCGTTACTCCCTTTCCTCCAACACTTAATTATGTGTTTAGTATAATAACTAGTTTCTCTCTCAAAAACCCTAATAACAATCAAACCCTAAACCTAGTTCCTCTTCTCTCCCCTTGTCCTTCTCTCTCTCTAACCGACGCCCCCACCACCGCAGCTCCCGCCGCAGCCGCCGGCCGCTGCCTACACCACCTGTCACCACCCAACTGCTCTCTATCTCAATCCTCTCTCCCTCTCTCTCTTTCTTTCTTTCTCACTCTCTAACGCCGAAGACTTCTCCACGCCGCCACCATAGCCACCAAGCGACAGTATCGCCGCCCTGCCCTGCCCAGATGCCGCCACCAACAATGCCCACCTGATCGATCTCGAGCGCGACGCCAGAAGAGCGACCTTGCCGCTACTACACGACCACCTTGCGACCACCGGTGGCCGACGATCTCCGACCTTTGGCCACCCCACCGCCGTCATTGTGCCCTCGTCTCCATCGCCGTGCCCTCTTGACCGCGCCGCTGTCCAGTCGCCGGAAACCTCCCAGAACCACCCTAACGTAAAACCCTAATTCTTGTTTTGGAAAACCTTCTTTCTTTTTTTTTTATTCTTGTTTACTGTTTTGTTAATTTTATTATTATTATTATTATTATTATTATTTCTGTTTATTAAATCTTGTAATTTGGGTAATTAAGGGTGTAAATTAGAGAGTTGTTATTTGTAATTAAATCGTTCTTGTGTTGTAGTTTTACTTGTAAATTTGTTTAAATTATTATGTGTAATCTTTTATATTTTAGTTTGGAGTATGAGGGTTGTAATAGTTGTAGTGAAATTATTAATATTCGATTATATGAGATACTTTGTTTTCTTGTGAATCATGTTAGGGTTTTAGATAACACTATTATTGTGTGCACGAATTAAAGAGTTTAATTACCTAGATTAATTCTTGAATCGTTAGTTAAGTATTCACATGTTCTTTATTTCTCTTAGGGTTCAATCATGTTTAATTTTATGTTTAATCTTGCTAAATAAGTTAGGTTGATTGAATTACTAAAGTTCAATTCTTGTTTATTAATTCATGATTCTTGATTGAACCTTGTAAAAAGAAATTAGTGTTGAGATTCTTGATTGGTAGTTTAAATGTTTATATGTTCTTTATATTTTATTCACATGTTCTTTAAGTTCTTTCTTGATTATTGATTAAGAAATTCGTATTTTTATAATTATTCATTTTGTTATTATAGGACCTTGAAATAGTTTATTGTAGAATTCATGCTTAGGATGATGTTATTATTATTTCGAGCATGCTTTTAGGGTTAGTGAAATTATTAAAGTTGATTTCATGTTTTACAATTTGGTTTTGGTGGTAGGAAGTTTGATGTTTGGACCTTAGTTGGATTAGAATAATTACCTTGGACCTTAGTTACTGTTTAAAGCCCAAATTAGGACCCCGGGATCGAATGGGTGAAAGTAAGAACTGAAATTGCAAATTAAATGAGAACCGGGATCGGGACAGTTTTGTTAGGGTCTAAAGAACGGATCACCATGAGAGTTATAGTCGTCATTTGATCACACCCTTTGAACTGGAGGTTCCCTTAGATGTTAGGTTTCATAAAACGTTTACGGATCGGACTTTGGAATTTTATAACTCGAGTTATACTCCGATTACCAGACCTAGGTCAGATCTAGACAGTTTGGAAAGATGATGGTTTTTGAGGATCTTAAAGCGTGTGTCGAGTCTCGAGTTCAACTTAAGAGTTTTAGTAGACATCTCAAGGTTTCCGAAAAGTCCAAAACCAGACCCATAGGATGTCGGGAAGTCAAGTTTTGACCTTTTTTATGTGGATGCTGTAATATATTTTTTTGATGTTATTTAATAATGAAAGTGTTGTTAAATGAAAGCGTTGTTTTGATCTTGCTATGTGATTACTTGGAATGTGTTAGGTAATTTAAAGTATAAATTCATGATTGGTAGGAACCTATAGTGTTCCTAGGGGAGGGTTAGGTAGAAGGTAGTTAATACTAACTTCGAAGGGCGCGTTTTGATTAGAATAATTATTTCTATTTTAGGCCCGAGCTAATTCGCATCGTTAGTGAGCTCAAGTGTATTCGTTTTTGCTGTGAAGTGAAGCTAACCAGGTAATGTCTATGCTCTAATCCCCGCCGAGATGCCCTTAAAATGTGTTTTAATGTTTTCTACTCTGTTTTGAGAATTGCATCCCAAAAGGGGACTTTATGTGGAAAATGTGGCCATCTATTTTATAACTGTTTGTAATTATTGTACTTTGATTTATGAGTTATTGAAATTGAGATGGCCTTTTATGAGTAGTTTTATTATGGGTTTTGTATAACCTGGGTTGGGTTGACTTGAGAGCTGTGAGCTGAGTTTTGCATAAGACACTATTAATTCAAAGTGAAACATTAAGCGGGTTTATTGTTTTGATGCCTTTGATAGGCTAATGTTTTTGCGGGCGATAACCCGGAGACCATGATTTGGTGCCTGTATCGGTTATGTGTCAGGAGATCAGGGTTTCATCCCTGATATAGGATAGATGATTATGATGCCTTTGGTAGGAGATTGTTTTGATGCCTTTGGTGGACGATTGTTTTGATGCCTTTGATAGGCTAATGTTTTTGCGGGCGATAACTTGGAGACCAAGATTTGGTGCCTGTATGGGTTATGTGTTAGGAGATCAGGGTTTCATCCTTGATATAGGATAGATGATTTTGATGCCTTCGGTAGACGATTGTTTTGATGCCTTTGGTGGGCGATTGTTTTGATGCCTTTGGTGGGCGATTGTTTTGATGCCTTTGATAGGCTAATGTTTTTGCGGGCAATAACCCGGAGACCAGGATTTGGTGCCTGTATGGGTTACGTGTCTGGAGATCAGGGTTTCATCGCTAATATAGGATAGATGATTTTTGATGCCTTTGGTAGGCGATTGTTTTGATGCCTTTGGTAGGCGATTGTTTTGATGCCTTAGGTAGGCGAATGATACTCTAAGGGATATGGTATCCCGCCCGCATAATAAAATATAGATTGGTTGGGTTGAGGAAAGTAGTTAAGGGATTAAAGGTGTGTGAAATGGTTTGACTTGTTCCCTCTCCCTCAAATGGATTGAAATGAACTTAACTTGTTTTTAACATTAGGGGTAGACATTATTGAGATTTCCCCCTCATTTTTGAAATGTTTTGTTTTCAGGTGATGATCAATATGCTGGGAACGGGAATTAGCAGTGAGGCTTGGCATGCTTAGTTTTTATTAGTCGTGTTATGTTTCAGCTCAGAAAGACTTGAAGTTAGGGCTGTTAAGTTGTTTTCTCAGTTTGAGTTTGTTAGTTGGTTTACCATTATCAGACAGTTGTAATTTCCTTCTCGCCTTGTATTCCTTCGGGGATACGGAAGTGACGCCCAATAAGAATTTTGAGTCTTCCGCTAATTTTGTCTGTTAACGTTAGTTTGACTTTGATTTTTCTATAATTGAATTTTCGAGGCGTTACAGAATGGTATCAGAGCTCTGGGTTGTGACCTAGTAGCTCCTCAGAGTCCTTTAGGTTTAGTTGGACCCTAGGAAGCTAAAGTCGGAGTGATGAGTGTAGGATGGGAAAAGGGTTTTATGCTTTCCTATTATTACATGATTATGTCTTTAACTTTCTGTGCTGCTAATATGTTCTAACCTTGTAGGATGGCTCAACGCACACACTGTTATCATCATCCCACCCCGTGTTTTCATCGTTATACTCCCATTCCTCCCAAGGGGAAACTGGGAACTCATATGCTAAACTTCTACGACGAGATTGACAAGTACACCAAAGACGTTCTGAACTCATGCCTTCGTGGTAACGAGGAGAGTCAGGCGAACGCATTTTTACTCACGCTTCGGGATGACCCTCTGTGGGGCCATGCTGTACCATTATTGCTACCACCCCCACTCCCGATCGAGGAGTATCCCCACCCATGTTGTTGGTGTACGAGGTACCGAGTGGACTCCTCTTTGACAAGATGGCCAATATTGGGAGGCGTAATGTGGAAGGAGTTCAAGTGAACCCAACTCCAGCACCTGTCATGGACATGGATCCCGAGAGTGACCTAGAGTAAGATCCAGAGGAGGATTCTGTGGAGGATTCCGTGGAGGATTCTGAGCCCGAGGTGACCTCTGGAGTTATAGTTGCACCTGCCGATGAGCCCAAACAGGAGACCGAACTCAAGGATGAGGTTATGGTGGACAGGGAGACAAGAGAAGACCCCGAAGAGGACTTGGGGGATGAGTCTGATGATCCAGATTGGACTCCGATCGCAGCTAGGAAGAACCCTCTGTGTAGAAGGATCATATGAGTGGGACAGTAATAGTAGTATTAGGATTGGTTGCTATAACTTACTTATGCGTGGTTAGTTTGATTATGATATATCCTTAAGTGTGGTGTGCTGTTTTCTTTGTGTGATAACCCCAAATAAGGGATAGATATACATACTATGACGCTGGTGTGCAAAGTATTATAAATAGTAGTCTTGATTTTTGAGATGTTTGTATATATATGTTCTTCTTTCCTTTCAAATGATGCGCGAAGAAAGAGTATTTGGAATATGATGCTATTACCTGGGCTTGTTGAAATATGTTGCAGTTTTGTATCTGCTTAGTACTTTTATGAGATAGCTGGATTGAATGGTCCCTCCTTAGAATTGGTGATTTACGCTGTGAGATTAAACCTTAAGTAGTCTAAATCGACCCTTTGAACCAGGATGTTGGACGTGAACGGTTCTCACTCCAACAACGTTAACCGAGCGCCATGGCTGCGACAAGCGGCTCCTCAAACCGCGATCGAATCGCGCCAACGTCTTCCTCACTTGATATCGTGGCAGTACAAGACCCAGGGAACGACCTTGCTAGCATGCTGATGATTGAGATGCTTAACAAGCACGAGGATCTACTGAAGAAAGTGGTGGATCGACAAGGAGGAGGAAGGGAAGATGATCCCTCCGCTCTCCTCCACAGGTTCAATAAGGTCTTCGAAGAGTGGGTTAGAGAGATGGAAAAGATTTTTGATACGACACGCTGTCCGGAGGAGTTGAGGGTGGATTTTGCTGCATACCACCTGAAGGAGGAGGCTGATCTATGATGGGCCAGTGTGAAGGAGATACGGACCGAACCGGGTTTTGACTAGAACCATTCTAAGGTTGTGCTGAAGGATCGGTTTTATCCTATGTCCCTTCAAAAGGCGAAAGAAAAGGAAATCATGGACTTACGCCAAGGAGAGCGTAGCGCGCTTACTTACTCCACTAAGTTCACCGAATTATCTCGGTCTGCACCTGCTCTTGTGTCCAGTGAACAATTGAGGATGGATCGTTTCTGGGATGGATTGAACTGCAAAATTCAGGATCGGATGTCATCATGTGAGTTCACGTCTTACCAGAACATGCTGAATGTTGCCCTCACTGTAGAAAGGGTAATGCACGACATAGAGCGACAACTTGGCATACAAGGGCATAAGAGGAAAGAGTCGCCTCGTTTCAACCCACCTTAACCCTACCAAGAGAAGAGGTTCCGCCCCAACAATTGGCAGAGCAACCGACCTTCGGGGCTTGGGCCATCGCCTGTGCTTATCAGTAGGATTTGTGGTCGACCCGGCCATTATCCTCGAGATTGTAGAGCAGGAGCTGCAAAGGGAGGATGCTTTAAGTGTGGGAGTCTCCAACACCACATCAGGCAGTGCCCTCTACAGAATTCGGGGGGAAATAATAGTGGAAACAATGGAAATAGGAGAGCCCCGCAGTCAACATATCAAAATCGGGGAGGCTATAATGGAAACCAAAGGCCGCAACAACAAAACCGGGGTGGTCCCGGTGGGAATCAGAACAACCAAGGGAGGCCAGCAAACCCGCCTTGTCAGCAGTAACAACCGCCGCGTAACGCAGGGGGACGGGTGTATGTGATGAGGAAGGATGAGGCTGAAAATGAAGCGGACGTCGTGACGGGTACCTTCTCTCTCCACCTCTACAATGTCTCTGTTTTATTTGATTCTAGTGCTAGTCATTCTTTTATTGGACGAGCTATAGTAGAGAAGGCTAAGATGAAACCCTCGGAGAATAGTAAGCCTATGTCGGTAGCCCTACCCACCGGAGATACCATTAGATGTGAAGAGTTATATGGGGGATGTCCCATAGTGATAGCAGGTTAGGAATTTGAGGCAGACCTCTATATGTTTGACCTAATGGAGTTTGATGTTATTTTGGGGATGGATTGGTTAGCAAAATATAGAGCTCAGATAGATTGCTACAAGCAAAAGGTGACCTTAGTAGGACCAAATGGGAAGAAGGTAGTGCATTGGAGTGATAGGCATCTTCAAGGTGTAAGGATCATCTCTTCCCTCAAGGCTCAGAAGTTGTTGGGCCAAGGTTGTGAAGGGTTTTTATGCAATGTAATTGACACCAAGGCGGAGGAGCCTACGATTGAGAGCATTTTGATAGTTCAGGATTTTCCTGATGTCTTCCCGGAGGAGATTCCGGGAATGCCCCCACTCAGGGAGGTGGATTTCTGCATCGATTTGGAGCCCGAGGCAGCACCTGTTTCGAAAGCCCCATATCGAATGGCGCCCGCAGAGCTTAAGGAGTTGAAGACCCAGCTGGATGAGCTGCTAGAAAAGGGGTACATACGACCCAACACGTCACCATGGGGAGCACCCGTACTGTTCGTGAAGAAGAAGGATGGTAGCATGAGGTTATGCATCGATTACCGGGAGTTGAACAAGATTACCATCAAAAATTGGTACCCTCTACCTCGCATTGATGATCTCTTTGACCAGTTGCGGGGTGCAACAATGTTTTCGAAGATAGACCTGAGATCAGGTTATCACCAGCTAAGAATCCGAGAGGAGGACATCTCTAAAACCACTTTCCGAACTCGGTATGGTCATTACGAGTTCGTAGTAATGCCATTTGGGCTCACGAATGCTCCAGCCGCTTTCATGGACTTAATGAACAGAGTGTTCAAGCCGTTTCTGGACAAGTTTGTGGTGGTGTTCATCGATGATATATTGGTGTACTCAGGAACACGGGAGGAGCATGCGAACCACCTGAAAGAAGTGCTGATGACCTTACGGAGCAACGAGCTTTATGCGAAGTTTAAGAAATGTGAATTTTGGTTGGAGCGAGTAGCGTTCTTAGGACACGTGGTGTCTAAGGAAGGAGTAGCAGTGGACCCTCAAAAGGTGGAGGCTATCACCAAGTGGCCGACGCTGAAGAATGCCATTAAGGTTAGGAGTTTTCTGGGTTTGGCAGGCTATTATAGGAAATTCGTTCAGGATTTCTCGAAAATCGCCACCCCATTGACCAATTTGACTCGGAAGTCAATAAAGTTCGCGTGGTCGGAAAAATGTGAGCAAGCATTCCAGGAGTTGAAGAAGAGGCTTACCTCGGCCCCTATTATTGCTCTACCTCAAGGGAACGAAGGATTTATCATCTACAGTGACGCATCACATGGTGGATTGGGTTGTGTGCTCATGCAGAATGAGAAAGTGATTGCGTATGCATCCAGATAAATAAAGACACATGAGAAGAACTACCCCACTCATGACCTGGAGTTGGCAGCAGTGGTTTTTGCACTTAAGATTTGGAGACACTACCTTTATGGGGTACACTGTGAGATATTCACCAACCATCAAAGCTTGAAGTATCTATTCACACAGAAGGAGCTAAACCTTAAGCAGACTCGATGGTTGGAATTTCTGAATGACTATGATGTAAACTTTCAATATCATCCCGGGAAAGCAAATGTAGTGGCTGATGCCCTGAGTAGGAGACCATATCCTGCTGTAAACCACTTGATGATGATGCCGTACGAGCTGTGCGAGGAGTTTAGGAGGTTGGAGATTAACGTGGTGACACCATGAAGGAAAGCTGTATTGAATGCCATGGAGTTACAACCTACTCTCATGGAAGAGATCAAGAGGACTCAAGAACTGGATTTGCAACTTGTCAAGATACGGGAGGAAGTTTTGCAGGGGAAGGCCCCTGGTTTCGTGATTCATGAGGACGGTACTTTACGATTTCATAACCGCATCTGTGTACCTAACATGGAGGAGATAAAGAGGAAGATTTTAGAAGAGGGGCACAATACACCATATTCTGTGCTCCCAGGGGGAAATAAGCTTTACAAGGATCTGAAGCAGATATTCTGGTGGAGTAATATGAAACAAGAAGAGGCGGACTTTGTGGCGAAATGCATCACTTGCCAACGGGTCAAGGAAGAACATCAACGACCTGCCGAACTTTTGCAGCCACTGGATGTTCCTGAATGGAAGTGGGACTCGATATCAATGGACTTCGTAGTGGGTCTGCCAAGGACCAGGAGGAAACACAATGCGATATGGGTAATTGTGGATCGATTAACCAAGTCGGCTCATTTTCTAGCCATCGCCAACAACTGGTCCCTGGACCAGCTAGCTCAAGCCTATGTAAGAGAGATAGTAAGACTACATGGAGTCCCCAGTTCTATAGTCTCAGACAGAGAGACCAGATTCCAGTCTGGTTTTTGGAAGAAGTTGTAGGAGGCGTTTGGTACCAAACTTAAGTTTAGCACCGCTTTCCACCCAGCTATTGATGGGAAGACCGAGAGGACTATCTAAACCTTCGAAGACATGCTGCGAGCATGCGCGTTAGATTTCAAAGACTCGTGGGATGACGAGCTGACTCTCATTGAGTTCTCCTACAACAACAGTTATCATGCTAGTATTGGGATGTCTCCATTCGAAGCTTTATATGGGAGGAGATGTAGGACTCCCCTCTGTTGGCAAGACATCGATGAAGCTCTAACGATCGGACCAGACCTAATACAGGCCACTACTCAAAAGGTTCGAACCATTCAAGATAAGATGAAGGCAGCACAAAGTCGACAAAAGAGCTATGCTGACAGGAGGAGAAGACCTTTAGAGTTTGAAGTAGGAGATTTTACGTGTTTTTACGGGTTTCACCTACAAAAGGAGTTATGAGATTCGGTCAGTCGGGGAAGTTGACACCAAGATTTATCGGACCATATCCAATTTTGGAACGCATCGGGGAAGTTGCCTACAAGTTACAGCTGCCAGGAGAACTTCCAAGAGTGCACAATGTCTTCCATGTGTCACAATTCAGAAAATATGTTCCCGACCCAACTCATGTGATTGATCCTGAGCCACTTCAGCTACAAGAAGATTTGAGCTATGAAGAGCAATCGCTGGAAATATTGGATCGTAGAGAAAAACAACTTCGAAGGAAAGTAGTTCCCTTGGTGAAAGTACGATGGGCAAATCATGCCACAACGGAAGCAACCTGGGAAACAGAAGAAGAGATGAGAACGAAATACCCTCACCTGTTTCACTCTTAAAGGTATGTCAAGTTTCAAGGACGAAACTTTTTTTAAGGAGGTAATGATGTAAAAGCTCGAGTTTTAGAAAGAACGGAGCCATTAGGATTAACCGTTAGTTCTAAATTTAAGTTTCTAGAACGAAACTTCTTTTAAGGAGGTAATGAAGTAAAACTCCGAAAAATCCAAAGATGTTGACCGCGACGTCGTTAGTAAATTAGGTTTGACTTCATTAATTGTTTATTATTCGTTTGTGTTTATTTTGCTAACACTTGAGCTCGTAGGATCGTTAAGGGACTAACAAGGATATATCGGTAATTTCGTGGCACTACTAAAAACTTGCCATATTGCGACGAAAATTGCGACGGAATTTATCAAAGTTGCGACGGAACTTTTGGACCGAGCGACGGACCTTGTGACGAAATTTTTTCCGTTGCATTTTGCCTCGTCGCAAGGCCTTTGCGACGGACCTTGCGACGGAATTTGCGACGGACCTTGCGACGGAATTTGGTTCCGTCGCACTGCTCCACTTTAAATTCAAAAAAATTAAAAAATTAAAAAAAAATAGAATTTTTCCGTCGCAAGCAATTTTTTTTTTAAGGCAGCCTCTTTCAAATTTGTAATCTTATTGCTGTTTTTAAATATAAAATCTGCTATATATATATATATATTTAAATTATATTATATATATAGTAACTTAGACATTAATTTGAAATAATTATACTTAAATAATTAAATAAAAATGTACGTACAAATCTTGCATATATTCACTTAGTTTGACTAGATTTAGAAAAAAAAATGTCTTCGCACTACTAAAAAATTGCCATATTGGTATGGGAATTGGCGTTCACTTTCCTCTTCAGAGTAGAAGTCTAATCTCCAACTCCAAAGAACGAGCCTTCTAGTTTAGATTTTGTTTCACTCATACTAGGTTTGGATCCTGTCCTTCTTTAGTTCTTCCTTGTCAAACTCACGCTTACAGTTTTCCTGTTAACATATATAAAAGTTGTTAGCAAAATATATAAAAAGATTCAATAATCAATATACATAAATAGAAAACAACAAGAAGAATGAACATAACTACATAAGCATAATTCTTTCATTGTCTGTTACTTATATCCAAACAACCCAAAATGCATTTGTTGCATACATACAACTCTTTCCTACTTCACTCCTAAGTCGTAAATGACTCACACAGAGAAGCAGCCAACTTGTTTCTCAGTGGTCATGACTGGACATGAACAAATGAATAGTTCTCAGATACCTATTTCTCTACCTAAAAACTAACATACCTATTTCTCTACCTAAGAACATGCCCATCCAAACACTCCCTTCGTATCTAGGAATATAACTTCTCACTATGATTGTTGAGTATGACAGTTTTCTGTGGATGACTCACTGTAAAATCATGATATTGATCCAAGTTAGACATCACTAAAGTGAAAGGAACCTAAGTGTAAAACTGACAGCTACAAATGCTGTGAAATTCATGGACAAATTAAATGGTTCTATATGGAAGCTCACGAATCTATGAAAGAGTATATGGCTTAGATTTGAACAGAACACTCAGACATCTGTCAAAAATTATAGTAGCAATTTGTTGATAAATGTTAATATAACAACATCTCACAGGAAAACAATAAATTTATCTAAGTACTCATATTTCCAAATATTTCTAAAGCACCATTCACCTTAATGTATCAGCAAATAAAGGATAAGAAAAGTCTACTTAAAACCAAATTCCAAACAATGACAAATGAGTCATTGTTCAATGGACACATTCAACTCTAACAGATGAAAAAGGATGCTCTGACAACCAAAAACACCCTACATGTTCTAATCCACCAACATGTTACTATAGTGGGATTGAACTCATATACACCCTATAATGTCAAGGAGATGCCACCAGGCTCATTTTGGTAAAGGTCTCACATAGGATAGGATCCGTAATGGCTAACACTCCCTAAAAGGTAGCTTCATGAGTGAATTCCAGTAGAGCAAATAGTCCACTGTATAACAGAAGGAACCCACACACAAATAAGGAAATTGAAAGTGTAAAAAAAAGGAAGTCAATATGATTCATTTTGGCTCAAAGCTTTGGCTAGGATACTGACAGGACCACAAATCAAACAAAAGTAATGCGTGCATTTCATCACTTTCACAAAACTAAGAACTGTAAATGCCCAGTAAGAGTTGATAAGTGGAGGTGTAAGTTAAATGCCCCAATAAGAACGATGGTTTTATAAAAAAACTATATCAAGCTGAGAACATAGAAAAACTGCAAAAGACAGAGATGGAACCAATTAGGCATCCTACAAATCGAATCCAAAGTCAAAACAATAAGAACCCTAAAAGCTAAATTGCAAACTTACCCAGTTTCCAGTTTGGAATTGGCAGCGAATATGACGACCTCAATTATGTGATGACCCACTTAACCAAAGCCTAAAATCAAAGCAAAACACATAGTGAGCTATTAAGCTTAAAAGATTCAAATTTCAGGAACTAATTAGCAAGTAGGGATTGAAAAGAGTGTAGAAAATTAATATGGATCAAGATTAGAAGTTGACAGATGAAAAATCGTAAATATTTGATTAAAAGCAAACAAGATAGACATAAAGAGGGGAAACAGGAAGACAATGAGATCAAGTTGAGGATACAGGTAAAGCCTAGCATAGAAGACATCTGCACTTGTTTAAACGAATGTGCAAAAGCTTGAGACCAATTCAAACAAAAAAATAAAACAAAAAAACAATAGGGGTTATGTCAATGCATTGGACTTTGAAAGCTCAAGCTGTTTAAGCAAATAGGCAACCAACCTGCAAAACAAAACTTCTTCACATTACAACTGTTACTAACTTCAATATCTATGTATGTCAACAAGTCAGCATAAACAACAAACATATGAACTAGACAGTGACCCAATTGCTTCTAAACAACTGATACAAGATTTATATCAAAAAACTAACTCAGATATTAATGTAAGCACTAGTCTCAAGGACACAAGCACCAATCTGTTCAAGTCGTTCTTCAGCAAAATCCTAAATTTTCATTCAACGATAAACCCAACTCAGATTTATATCAGACCTCAACCCTAAATTCACAATTCTTACAACTAGCCCTTCATCAAATCAACCATAAACACACAAAACCCTAATTTTTCACTCAACAATAGCAAATCCATTATCAACACATACAATTTCATCCCATTACAACTGTAATCAACATTAATCTAGCATTTTTCACAAGAATAACATATCACAATAAAATCCATTAGATAATGAAAATATTCACTGTGTACATTACCCTAGCCTTGAACAAATTGAATCAGATCGAAAACCCTAATTTAATTTAGAAACATCCAACACTTTTTGCACCTCATACAGAAACGACCATCCAAATTAAATCAAAGAAATAAAATTGATAATGATTAGGAGATGAAAACTTACAAATAAGGAAATAATCGAAATTTGTTGGGCTGAGCAGAAGATACACTTTTTGCAGCGGCGACGACCAACTTGCGGCGGTCAGGGTGACGTCGGGGTGGGGCGAGGGCTGGGCGTCAAGGGTTGTGTTTGCTGGTGCTCCTCATGGTACCGTCGCACTTCCCAAAAGCCTGGTGTCCTCCTTCTCCCTTTCAGAAGCTTCTGGAGGTGGGTCTCGACGTCGGACTTGTATCGAATGCCCTAGATGATGGAGAGTGTAGAGATTGGTGAGGTATTGGGAGACACCGTCAATCTAGAATTACTTGAGGGAGAATGGGAGATACCGAGATGCGATAGAGGATTAGGTCTTCTTCTTTCAGGAATGGAGGTTTGTGTTTCACTAGGTTGCGCTAGGGTTGTTGAGCGTAGTCAATAGTGAATTGGGTGTTTCAAGTTTTTTCTTAAAAAAAATGGGCCGAGCGACGGACTTTTCCGTCGCAAGGTCCGTCGCAAGGCCCATTTTATTTGCCACCTCAGCTTCAACTTGTTATGGACCGAGTGACGGACTTTTCCGTTGCAAATTCCGTCGCAATATGGCAAGTTTTTAGTAGTGTGGGTTTAGTATTATTAGTATTACTCTAATTATTATTAGTATTACTCTAATTATTATTGTGTTTATTAAAATTGTTATATGAATGATTATGTGAATTTTATTTGCTATGTGTTTAGTATTAATTTTATTATTATTAGTATTGTTTTTATTATTATTACTATTATTATGGTTATTATTATTTTCCAAAAATCTGATTTTCTTATTGGGTTGAATTAGGATTAAGAATAGTCTAATTGGGCCTTAATATTGGAAATATTTCAAGAGTATAAGACGATTAATAGCCTAAAGAATAAAGTATATCAAGTATAAGGATCATATATAAGTAAAATAATAAGAATATGATCAACACGGGTGAAAAGGAAGCAACATGGGTCGTGTTGTCTTCCAGAGAGAAAGGAAAACTTTCCTAGGCTCAACACGGGTCGTGTTGGAACAACACGGGTCGTGTTGCACCCAACACGGACTGTATTGATCCAACACGGGTCGTGTTGAATGCCAGAATTGTTTTAAATGCTAACGGCTATATGATTTTGTGTAATTAGTGTTTGATATCGTTATTAAGCACGATTATTATGAGATTGCAACAGCTATATGACTTGACTTGGTCAAGGTCATATTAAGGGCATAATCTCATCATTAAGACTCTTGATTGTCCTTTGACTAGGGCATCCTAAGTGGGTTGGTATTCTCCTATAAATAGGAGGCATCCTAGGCTATTTGAGACACACCATTCTAAGCAATCACATCTTCATTCTTGTCTAGACTGCAGCTATACTTGAGTGATTCAAGAGAGAAACTATTATTCTTGAGTGTTATAAGTGCTATGTTCTATCCCTTTGAACATTTACGGTATCGTAAATAGTTCTTAAGGAAAGTGAGTATTAAGCCACAACTCTTAGCGTTATCCAAGCGAGTTTCAATTGTTTTATATATCGTTACTCCCTTTCCTCCAACAATCTTAAGAACTATTTAGTAATGGCCTCGCTACGTGATATGTCTAGCAATTTCCAAAAGCTAGAGCGCTTTGAAGGAGTGGATTTCCGACGTTCGCAAAGCAAGATGCATTTCTTGCTAACGACTCTCAATGTGGCATATGTGCTTAACATTGAGATCTCTCCCAAGGTGAACCAAGAACCTTCGGCCGAGAAGGCGACAACCGAGGAGTCTCCAAAAGAGGATACAACCGGCAAGATTTCCACGGGAGATGGAAGCAACGATCAAGTAAAGGACAAGGTGTCCGTGGAAGATGCGGAGGCTACGCGGCAAAGGCTCAAGATGGAGAATGACGACTACATTTGTAGAGGATGCATTCTCAATGGGATGAGCGACACCCTCTTCGATGTCTATCAATATGTGGAGACAGCTAAGAAGCTTTGGGAGATGCTTGAAGCTAAGTACATGTCGGAAGATGCGTCAAGTAAGAATTTTCTTGTTAGTCAATTCATGAAATTTAAGATGGATGATAATAGGAAAATTCTAGACCAATTCCATGAGATTCAACGTATTTAAGTAACTTCAAGCAACACAATTTGAACATGGATGAAACCATAATCGTATCCTCTATTATTGACAAGCTACCTTCTTCTTGGAATGAAACTAAAAGGGCTCTCATGCACCGGAAAGAGGTTATGTCTCTTGAAGGTTTGGCTAACCATCTTCGGATTGAAGAGGAGTTACGCCTACAAGATGGTACCAAAGAGCAATCTAAGGTTCATATGGTGCAAGAGAATAAGGGAAAGAAGAATAAGAACAAGAGCCACAACAAAACTAGCAAGGGAATTCAAAAGCCTAAGCAAGTTTGTTGGGAATGTGGCAAACCGGGGCACACAAAGAGAGAGTGTTACCAATGGAAAAAGAAGCATGGTCTTTTGAACAAAGATACATCTAAGGGAAAGAATAAGGAGAAGGAACCCAATTCCTTCGTGGCCATGATTAAGGATCATATTAACATGGTATCCATTGGTTGTAATGATTGGTACATAGACTCGGGTGTGTCAATGCATGTTTGCATTGACAAGAGTTTATTCAAGACTCTCAAACCGGCGGATGATGATGTGAAACTCTACATGGGCAATAACCATCCGGTCAAAGTTGAAGGCATTAGGCAAGTGGAACTTGTTTTCACTTCCGGTAAATCTTTGCTTTTAAATGATATGTATTTAGCTCCGGAAGTATGTAAGAATCTTGTATCCGGTTATCTCCTTAGCAAGTTTGGTTTTATGCAAGTTTATGATGGAGATAATTATGTACTTTCCAAGGGTTGGACTTTTGTAGGGAATGGATATGCTTATGGGGAGATGTTTAAATTGAATGCGAAAAGTAATAAAGATGGCATGATTTCCGCTTATATGCATGTGTCTACTTTGAATAAGTCTTTTCTATGGCATGCTAGATTAGGACATGTGAACTTTTCAAAGTTGAAAGAAATGTCTAATCTTGATTTGATTCCTAAGTTGAATGATGACATAGAAAAGTGTAAAACATGCATGCTTAACAAAATCACCAAAAGCTCATTCTCAAGTGTAAAAAGAACTTCTAAATTGCTTGATTTAACTCATAGTGATTTAGAAGATTTTCATAGTACACATTCAATAGGTGATAAGAAGTATTATGTGACATTCATTGATGATTATTCTAGATATTGTCAAGTTTATCTTTTGAGTTCTAAAGATGAAACATCTGAAAAGTTTAGAGTTTACAAAACTAGAAGTGAACTTCAATGTGAGACCTTGATTAAAACTTTAAGATCCGATAGGGGAGGGGAATATTATGATCCAAAGTTATTCCAAGAAACGGGCATTTTTCATGAGACAACCGCCCCGTATACCCCACAACAAAATGGGGTTGCGGAAAGGAAAAATAGAACTTTAAAAGAAATGGTGAATTCTATGTTGTCAAACTCCGATTTAAGTAATGGATTTTGGGGTGAAGCCATGTTAACGGCTTGTTATATTTTGAATAGAGTTCCATTCAAATGGAATTCTAGTACCCCATATGAGTTATGGAACAAAAGAAAGCCAAGTCTTAAGTATTTTAAGATTTGGGGTTGTAGGGCCATTGTAAGAGTCCCGGAACCTAAGAAAAGAAAATTAGGTGAAAGAGGAATTGAGTGCATCTTTATAGGCTATGCTCAAGATAGCAAAGCTTATAGGTTTTTGGTGGTTGAGCCAAATGAGCACATTTCGGTGAATACCGTAATGGAATCAATAGATGCAATTTTTGATGAGACTAGGTTCTCTTCAATTCCTAGACCTAAAGAAATAACTCAAGATATTGTTCCTCTAATTGAGCCTCAAGATGAAAATCATGAGGGTATATCCATACAAGATGATCTTCCAACTCATGAGGTTATTCATGATGAAGAAGATGAAAGTATTGAGTTAAGAAGGAGTAAAAGATCAAGGAAACCAAAAGACTTTGGTTCGGACTTCTATGTTTATTTAGTAGAAGGTTCAAGGGACTCAGTTGAAAGTAAGACCCTATGTATGTACAACATAGATAAGGATCCTAAAACTTTTAAAGAAGCTATGCAATCTCATGATGCTTCTTTGTGGAAAGAAGCGGTACAAGATGAGATTGATTCAATAATGAAAAACAATGTTTGGATATTGGTTGACCTTCCTCCGGGAAGTAAACCAATTACCTCTAAGTGGATCTTTAAAAGGAAAAGGAAAGTAGATGGTACCGTTGAGAGGTATAAAGCTCGATTGGTTGTAAGGGGCTTTACTCAAAAGTATGGTATTGACTACTTTGGTACATATGCACCGGTGGCTAGGATAGCTTCAATACGTGTATTGTTAGCTTTAGCTACTATCCATAAGCTAGTTATCCATCAAATGGATGTTAAAACGACATTCTTAAATGGAGAACTAGAAGAGGAGGTGTATATAGAACAACCCGAAGGGTTTGTTGTTGAAGGTCAAGAAAAGAAAGTTTGTAAACTTATAAGGTCCTTATATGGAATTAAGCAAGCACCTAAGCAACGACATCAAAAGTTTGATGAAGTAGTGCTTTCAAGTGGTTATAAGATCAATGAATCGGATAAGTGCATATACTCTAAGTTTGATAATGGAAAAGGGGTGATTATATGCCTATACGTTGATGACATGTTGATCTTCGGGACCGACGTGGAACAACTTAATAAGACCAAAGAATTTCTATCCTCAAAGTTCTCTATGAAGGACATGGGTGAAGCGGATGTAATTCTTGGTATTAAGATCATTAGAAATAATGATAAGATAAGTTTATCTCAAGAGCATTACATTGAGAAAATATTGAATAAGTTTGGAGGTGATAAGATATATCCGGCAATGACACCTTATAATCCAAGTAAGAAACTAGAGAAAAATTTAGGTTCTCCGGTTAATCAACTTGAGTATGCTAAGTTGATTGGAAGTCTCATGTATGCTATGACAAGTACAAGGCCAGACATTGCTTATGCAATTGGCATGTTAAGTAGGTTTACAAGTAATCCGAGTAATATGCATTGGTTTGCAATTCGGAGAGTATTAAGATATTTAGCTGGTACTAAAAGTTATCAACTCACATATAAGGGAGAACCTTCGGTATTAGAAGGTTACTCGGGCGCGAGTTGGATAAATAAAGGAGATTTCTCTTCTACCAGTGGATGGGTGTTCCTTTTAGGAGGTGGAGCGGGTTCTTGGGGTTCTAAGAAACAAGCTAATATAGCGGATTCCACTATGTCTTCGGAATTAGTAGCATTATATGCTGCTTGTAAGGAAGCGGAATGGTTAAGGAACTTATTGTTGGAAATACCGGTTTGGTATAAGCCAATGGCTCCAATCACAATTCATTGTGATAGCAAAACTACTCTCGATGTTGTGTATAGTCATGTTTACAATGGCAAGTCAAGACACATTGGTTTGAGACATGCTTATATACATCAACTTATAAGGGATGGAGTAGTGACTTCAAGATATATCAAGTCAAAGGAAAACTTAGCCGATCCTTTAACCAAAGGATTGTCTAGAGATTTGATAAAAAGTACTTCAAAGGGGATGGGTTTAAGTATAGCTCAAATATCTACTAATCACAACAAAGACTCAACTTTATCAATTGGAATACCACCAATTTCTAAAGTTCAAATGAGTACGGAGTTGCTTAAATTAGTAGGAAGCATCGATTTTATCCCAAGGACAAGTGATGCTTAAAAATCTGTAATGACAAGAGGATGAGTATTAGTACTCTTAATAGACTTTGTGGAAAGCCTAATTACAAGGGTGGTATAATTACAAAGTTTACCTATGTAAGTGTAATGTCTGGCCGTATAAAGGAACTATGAGATAAAGTCTTGAAACACTTATGAAGGATAAGGACACATGGCCGGATAATTGTGTCGAGGTATTTACACTCAAGATTTAAAATATATGTGTGTTATGAGTATAGTTGGTCAATATAAATCCAAAGTTCAAAGCTATGTCTACTTTGTGATTTGGATTCAATTTTGGCTCATATACACTAAATGAAAAGTTCAAAGAGTAATCTACTTTTCATTAGGCATATGTTTTGTGAGTTTCTCTAGTGCTTACAAGTTAAGGTATATCTCAAATAGTGGGGGTATAAGCTCCTTAAGTAAGGTTATTTCAAGGGTTTTACATACTCTTCAAATAGCGAGGGATTGTTGGAAATATTTCTAGAGTATAAAATGATTATGTAGCCTAAAGAATAAAGTATATCAAGTATAAGGATCATATATAAGTAAAACAATAAGAATATGATCAACACGGGTGAAACAAGAAGCAACACGGGTCGTGTTGTCTTCCAGAGAGCAAGGAAAACTTTCCTGAGCTCAACACGGGTCGTGTTGGAACAACACGGGTCATGTTGCACCCAACACGGACCGTGTTGTACCCAACACTGACCGTGTTGCACCAACACGGGTCGTGTTGAATGCCAGGATTGTTTTAAATGCTAACGACTATATGATTTTGTGTAATTAGTGTTTGATATCGTTATTAAGCACGATTATTATGAGATTGCAACAGTTATATGACTTGACTTGGTCAAGGTCATATTAAGGGCATAATCTCATCATTAAGACTCTTGATTGTCCTTTGACTAAGGCATCCTAAGTGGGTTGGTATTCTCCTATAAATAGGAGACATCCTAGGCTATTTGAGGCACACCATTCTAAGCAATCACATCTTCATTCTTGTCTAGACTGCAGCTATACTTGAGTGATTCAAGAGAGAA
Organism: Portulaca oleracea; assembly: GCA_029582165.1. Lineage (NCBI taxonomy): Eukaryota > Viridiplantae > Streptophyta > Magnoliopsida > Caryophyllales > Portulacaceae > Portulaca > Portulaca oleracea. The sequence goes on from CM055885.1 coordinate 25,321,746, forward strand.
ACTATTATTCTTGAGTGTTATAAGTGCTAAGTTTTATCCCTTTGAACATTTACGGTATCGTAAATAGTTCTTAAGGAAAGTGAGTATTAAGCCACAACTCTTAGCGTTATCCAAGCGAGTTTCCATTGTTTTATATACCGTTACTCCCTTTCCTCCAACACTTAATTATGTGTTTAGTATAAAAACTAGTTTCTCTCTCAAAAACCCTAATAACAATCAAACCCTAAACCTAGTTCCTCTTCTCTCCCCCCCCTCTCTCTCTCTAACCGGCGCCCCCACCACCGTAGCTCCCGCCGCAGCCGCCAGCCGCTGCCTACACCACTAGTCACCACCCAACTGCTCTCTCTCTCAATCCTCTCTCCCTCTCTCTCTTTCTTTCTCTCTCATTCTCTAACGCCGAAGACCTCTCCACGCTGCCACCGTAGCCACCAGGCGACAGTATCGCAGCCCTGCCCTGCCCTGCCCATACGCCGCCACCAACAATGCCCACCTGATCGATCTCGAGCGCGACGCCCAGGCCACAGAGAGCACCCTTCGCTGTTGCTACTGCACGTGACCCTGCCCCACGACCACCGGTGGCCGACGATCTCCGACCTTCGACCACCCCACCGCCGTCACTGTGCCCTCGTCACCATCGCCGTGCCCTCTTGACCGCGCCGCTGTCCAGTCGCCGGAAACCTCTCAGAACCACCCTAACGTAAAACCCTAATTCTTGTTTTGGAAAACCTTCTTTCTTTTTTTTTTTTTATTCTTGTTTTCTGTTTTGTTAATTTTCTTATTATTGTTATTATTATTATTATTGTTATTATTATTATTATTATTATTATTATTATTATTATTATTATTTCTGTTTATTAAATCTTGTAATTTGGGTAATTAAGGGTGTAAATTAGAGAGTTGTTATTTGTAATTAAATCGTTCTTGTGTTGTAGTTTTACTTGTAAATTTGTTTAAATTATTATGTGTAATCTTTTATGTTTTAATTTGGAGTATTAGGGTTGTAATAGTTGTAGTGAAATTATTAATATTCGATTATATGAGATACTTTGTTTTCTTGTGAATCATGTTAGGGTTTAGATAACACTATTATTGTATGCACGAATTAAAGAGTTTAATTACCTAGATTAATTCTTGAATCATTAGTTAAGTATTCACATGTTCTTTATTTCTCTTAGGGTTCAATCATGTTTAATTTTATGTTTAATCTTGCTAAATAAGTTAGGTTGATTGAATTACTAAAGTTCGATTCTTGTTTATTAATTCATCATTCTTGATTGAACCTTGTAAAAAGAAATTAGTGTTGGGATTCTTGATTGGTAGTTTAAATATTTAAATGTTCTTTATATTTTATTCACATGTTCTTTAAGTTCTTTTTTGATTATTGATTAAGAAATTCGTATTTTTATAATCATCCATGTTGTTATTATAGGATCTTGAAATAGTTTATTGTAGAATTCATGCTTAGGATGATGTTATTATTATTTCGAGCTTGCTTTTAGGGTTAGTGAAATTATTAAAGTTGATTTCATGTTTTACAATTTGGTTTTGGTGGTAGGAAGTTTGATGTGTGGACCTTAGTTGGATTAGAATAATTACCTTGGACCTTTGTTACTGTCTAAAGCCCGAATTAGGACCCCGGGATCGAATGGTGAAAGTTAGAACCGAAATTGCAAATTAAATGAGAACTGGGATCGGGATAGTTTTGTTAGGGTCTAAAGAACGGATCACCATGAGAGTTATAGTCGTCCTTTGATCACAGCCTTTGAACTGGAGGTTCCCTTATATATTAGGTTTCATAAGAATTTAACGGATCGGACTTTGGAATTTTATAAGTCGAGTTATACCCTGATTACCAGACCTAGGTCAGATCTAGACAGTTTAGAAAGATGACGGTTTTTGAGGATCTTAAAGCGTGTGTTGAGTCTCGAGTTCAACTTAAGAGTTTTAGTAGACATCCCGAGGTTTCCGAAAAGTTCAAAACCAGACCCATAGGATGTCGGGAAGTCAAGTTTTGACCTTTTTTATGTGGATGTTGTAATCTGTTTTGTTGATGTTATTTAATAATGAAAGTGTTGTTGAATGAAAGCGTTGTTTTGATCTTGTTATGTGATTACTTGGAATGTGTTAGGTAATTTAAATGATAAATTCATGATTGGTAGGAACCTATAGTGTTCCTAGGTGAGGGTTAGGTAGAAGGTAGTTAATACTAACTTCGAAGGGGCCGTTTTGATTAGAATAATTATTTCTATTTTAGGCCCGAGCTAATTCCCGTCGTTAGTGAGCTCAAGTGTATTTGTTTTTGCTGTGAAATGAAGTTAACCAGGTAATGTTAATGCTCTAATCCCCACCGGGATGCCCTTAAAATGTGTTTTAATGTTTTCTAATCTGTTTTGAGAATTGCATCCCGAAAGGGGACTTTATGTTGAAAATGTGGCCATCTATTTTATAACTGTTTGTAATTATTGTACTTTGATTTATGAGTTATTGAAATTGAGATGGTCTTTTATGAGTAGTTTTATTATGAGTTTTGTATAACCTGGGTTGGGTTGACTTGAGAGCTGTGAGCTGAGTTTTGCATAAGACACTATTAATTCAAAGTGAAACATTAAGCGGATTTATTGTTTTGATGCCTTTGATAGGCTAATGTTTTTGCGGGCGAAAACCCGGAGACCATGATTTGGTGCCTGTACAGGTTATGTGTCAGGAGATCAGGGTTTCATCCCTGATATAGGATAGATGATTATGATGCCTTTGGTAGGCGATTGTTTTGATGTCTTTGGTAGGCGATTGTTTTGATGCCTTTGATAGGCTAATGTTTTTGCGGGCGATAACCCGGAGACCAGGATTTGGTGCATGTATGGGTTATGTGTCAGGAGATCAGAGTTTCATCCTTGATATAGGATAGATGATTATGATGCATTTGGTAGTCGATTGTTTGATGCCTTTGGTGGGCGATTGTTTTGATGCCTTTGATAGGCTAATGTTTTTGCGGGCGATAACCCAGAGACTAGGATTTGGTGCCTGTATGGGTTATGTGTCAGGAGATCAGGGTTTCATCCCTAATATAGGATAGATGATTTTTTATGCCTTTGGTAGGCGATTGTTTTGATGCCTTTGGTAGGCGAATGATACTCTAAGGGATAAGGTATCCCGTCCGCATAATAAAATATGGATTGGTTGGGTTGAGGAAAGTAGTTAAGGGATTAAAGGTTTGTGAAATGGTGTGACTTGTTCCCTCTCCCTCAAATGAATTGAAATGAACTTAACTTGTTTTTAACGTTAGGGGTAGACATTATTGAGATTTCCCCCTCATTTTTCAAATGTTTTGTTTTCAGGTGATGATCAATATGCTGGGAACGGGAATTAGCAGTGAGGCTTGGCATGCTTAGTTTTTGTTAGTCGTGTTATGTTTCAACTCAGAAAGACTTGAAGTTAGGGTTGTTAAGTTGTTTTCTCAGTTTGAGTTTGTTAGTTGGTTTACCGTTATCAGACAGTTGTAGTTTCCTTCTCGCCTTGTATTCCTTCGAGGATACGGCAGTGACGCCCAATAAGAATTTTGAGTCTTCCGCTAATTTTGTCTGTTAACGTTAGTTTGACTTTGAGTTTTCTATAATTGAATTTTCGGGGGCGTTACATTTATAATTTACCCAAATTACCCATACTTTAATTTATTAATTAGGGGTAGAAAATGAATTACAATTGTTGGAATTGTAAATATGATAAATATTTTGGGACAAAAAAGTTATGTAAAAGGACAAATAATTTGGGACGGAGGTAGTAAATAGTTATCCATTAACAGTTACAAGCTAACAGTTACCAACTGGCTATCAAATATGATCTATGTTTGTTTTCTTTTTGAAAAAAAAAAATGGAGACTAAGGGCTTGTCAAAGATTCATGGGTAACTTCAATTTACCAAAATTTATCAATTTTTGTCTAAATTTACCAAAATTTACCAAAACTTGTCAAAAATTACCAAAGTTCAAAAGTCAAAAAGAAAATTAATTTTGATATATTAATATAAATTTTGTCAAAAATTAACAAAATTTAATTTTTACCTAACTATTTTTTACCCATGAACGTACCCTAAATGTGAGGGGAGCGGAGGGAGAACCTAGGAGGCTCAGAATAACCACGCGCCAAAAAGAGGAGCTGAGTCGCCACGTGACGGCAACATTAAGCTGATAGACAATGGTTCCAAATCCAACCAATAATACACTGCCACGTAATCTTTTTATGAGATACCAAATAGCGTCCAGGTTCAATGAACCTGGTGTATGGAGATGCCCCCTCTCGGCCCTTTCTTTTCTCGCCTCCATTATTTACCTCTCCTTTATTCTCTCAACTCCACCCATATATACACCATCCACCCAACTGTAAAATCCAACATAACACAAACAAATTCCAGAATCCCGAATTCTTCATTAACAGTAGTCCAGTGATCATCATCGTCAAAAAAAGATCACAAGAAAAACAATGGGTTTTGCTGTCACATCTCTTTCTTCTTCCGCTTTCAAGATCACCTCTTCTCTCTCCTCCGACATCAAAGGTACGACTGCGTTTCATCCATTGTTTACAGTTTACCCCCTGGGTTTTTATCTATCTTTCTTTCTTTTGGGTTTGGGTTGAAATTGAATATAGTTTTGATCTACGTTTGTGGGTCCCATAGTGCCATGCATAGGAGCATTCCAGCCGTTGGATCGCCCTCATCATCCGGCAATCATAAATCTGTCGACAAGACGTACCTCCTCCGCCGTGAAGCCACTGTGCGCCGCCGAGCCAAGGCGGAGTGATTCCGTGGTTCCTCTCGCTGCCACCATATCTGCTCCTGGAACCGGTGAGTTATTTATTTTCCTGTTTCATGTTTGTTTATTTTACTAATTAATTATAATGACTAATTAAGGATGGTGAAATGACGGATTTGGGTCTGGGTTTTGTGTGAAAATGCAGAAGAGGGAGAGAGAGAAGATGTGGTCGTGGTGGAAGAAGAGAACGAGGACTATGAGAAGCTGGCAAACGAGTTGGAGAACGCTTCTCCTCTTGAAATCATGGACAAAGCTCTTGCCAAATTTGGAAATGATATTGCTATTGCCTTCAGGTATCCATCACTCTGTTTAATTCCTAAACTAAATGGCTGCTTTTTTACTGCGATCAATAAAGAAAAATCAGTGAGTCGTTGATTTCACTTTTTGGATTTATGGAAAATCAAATTGAAGATTAGGTACATTTGTGGGTTAACCCGCAAACTATATATGTTGAATCATGGTAATATGCCTTGTCTTAGATGGGTTGATGAACGAAGCCTTAATAATGCTACTAATTTGGAGCGATTTGTGAAATGACAACCACAATTAGGCAATATGATCTGCCCGTAATTCGACATTAGTTATGGAATGTGATTAGCATCCATTACTTTGGAATGAGTTGTGCTTGATCAATTCCTGCACTTGTCTTCGTTTCAATTTCACCAACGCGACTAACACAAACCCGGTATCTGATGTTCAGTGGGGCGGAAGACGTTGCTTTGATTGAGTACGCCAAATTAACTGGCAGACCATTCAGAGTCTTCAGCTTAGACACAGGGAGGCTAAACCCTGAAACATATCACTTCTTTGACGCGGTGGAAAAACACTATGGGATCCGAATCGAGTACATGTTCCCAGATGCGGTCGAAGTGCAAGCCCTGGTGAGGAACAAGGGTCTGTTCTCGTTCTATGAAGACGGGCACCAGGAGTGCTGCCGAGTAAGGAAGGTCCGTCCCTTGAGACGGGCTCTCAAGGGCCTGCGAGCTTGGATCACTGGCCAGAGGAAAGACCAGTCCCCAGGGACTCGATCCGAGATCCCAGTAGTCCAAGTAGACCCAGTTTTTGAAGGGTTGGATGGCGGGGTTGGCAGCCTGGTGAAGTGGAACCCAGTGGCTAATGTCAATGGCAACGACATTTGGAACTTCCTTCGGGCAATGAATGTGCCGGTTAACTCACTGCATTCCCAGGGCTATGTTTCAATCGGGTGCGAGCCGTGCACGAGGCCGGTCCTCCCCGGGCAGCACGAGAGGGAAGGAAGGTGGTGGTGGGAAGATGCCAAGGCCAAGGAGTGTGGCCTCCACAAGGGTAATATCAAGCACGATGGTTCAGTCCAGCAGAATGGCACTGCCCAAACCAATGGCTTGGCTCAAGTTGCTGACATTTTCGAATCGAACAACTTGGTGGACTTGAGTAGGACCGGCATTGAGAACTTGTTGAGGCCGGAGAACCGGAGAGAGCCGTGGATTGTCGTCCTCTATGCACCATGGTGCAAGTTCTGTCAGGTATAACACTTTCAAATCACCATTTTCTGACGAAAGTCTTTTCACAAATGAGTCGTTCTTCATGAAGCTAAATGTGTGTCCTTGTTATCTGAACAGGGAATGGAGTCGTCCTACTTAGAGCTCGCTGATAAGTTGGCTGGAAGCGGTGTCAAGGTTGCAAAGTTCAGGGCAGATGGTGACCAGAAGACATTCGCCAAGACTGAATTGCAGCTGGGAAGCTTCCCAACCATCCTCTTCTTTCCGAAACACGCATCACAGCCAATTAAGTACCCATCTGAGAAGAGGGATGTCGATTCGCTCTTGGCTTTCATCAACGCTCTAAGATGATTACTATGCTTACAAAAGATAGAAACCAGTACATGGTCCATGGATGAAACAAAAGACAAGGATAATGGTATGTGTAGGAAGCAGAGCAAATTTTGCCGCTTGAGTTCTCCTGCATCTCTTCCTTCTAAGATGGATGCGATGTTCTGAAAGAGAGGCTGTTGTAGTAGACTCTTACATGGTGTTTGTACATGTCTGAGATGTGTGATGTCCTCGCACAACTATAGTAGCTTTCTTTTTGCGCCTTTAGTCCTGGTTAGATTAGGTTGTACACTTTAATTAGAAGAATTGATTTTGTTTTGTACATATCTCCTCCAGTTTGGTGCTATTTTCTTTACTACTATAGGGCAAATACGAGATGTTGAATTGAAAGAATAATTAATTTCGTTGTCTAGGAGGACCTGGTGATTACAGCCGACACATTGGTTGATCTTTTGATCAAACTTATTATCTAAAGAATACTTAACCTCTTTTTTCTATGAAATTAAGGTCTTATCCCTGTTAAATTTCTGCTGAAATAAGACGTTCATTGTGCATATGGACCGATACCGGAAGTTGTATCAAAATATTAACGAGGGTTTGTGTCAAAATGTATGAGGTTTGAAGCAACGTCAGACAAATTGTTGAAAGACAATTAAATTGCAATATTACATTGATAGCCAATATAAGTATATACAGGGTTCCATAAGAGATCACTGGCGCTGCCAGCTTCCTCGATCAGACAACTTATTTGTCAAATACGGGTAACCACACCTCATAGGTTCATACACTGCGTGTGATCAGCTTGACAACATATATACTCCGTATGTTGTTCATGATTGAGGCACGGTTTCTGCTTCTGCTAGTCAGAGCTCCTCGCCTCCTCCAGCACAAGGTCTAAATGGCAATACATCATTGTGCTAGGATTTGTGGGGAACTGGTAAGATCCAGAAAAACACCCACTCAATGGCGAACACTAGGAGGAAATATTAGTTGACATAGAAATCATTCAGAGATGATGAAAGAACATGTTACATTAGAGAGGGGAAATGTGCTGATACTTAAAGCCTGCATCAGTTTTAATCTAGCACTCCTTGCTCCCATTTGAGTCACTGCGCCCAAAAATTAGTTTCATCAGGTTTGAGTTGGTTCCTGTTGCATCGTGCATAGTTTTTCTGAAGGGGTCTCAAGGAGAAAGTGATGCTTGCATAATGGCATGAAAACTTTAGTGGGATTTTAGCTTGGGTTGACAGATTGAGCCCAATAGAGCCAACCAGCTATTTGGGCTTCTGGTTAACCCAATTCACATCATTTGGGCCATACAATAAAAACAAGCTACTTCAATTTGGGCTGAATCAATATATATGACAAGCAAATGGGAATATATCTGATTTGGAAGAATACCAACCACAACAACATAAGCAAATACTGAAGATGGTCGTTTTAACTTTGTGATCACCATCAAACATTCAAAAATCTATCTGATCTCCTGATTTGTGAGCCACCCAAATCAGACCTCATCTTATCTCTAACCCTCATCTTGAATCAGTCCTCTACTTAGCCACTCCTTTCACCCTTTTCCACCCTTTTCTCTGCACCACCCCATCAACCAACCAAACCCCCTCTCCCCTTCCATCTTCAGAAATCCAAGCTGTCAAAAATGGCGACAATCATGTCTTCAACCTCAACAATAGTCCCAGCAACAGTGACAGTCACCAACACCAATGGGAAGAAGAGCAGGATGAGCAAGGTGGTGTACATGAATGGGCTGAGCTCCTACGGTGGGCTCAAGGCACACAACACCGTGGCTGGCCTAGGAACACCCCTCGCCACCGAGCAGTGCTTCGCTAAGGTGGTGGGATCGTTGAGGCCCAAGTCAGGTGGCCGTGGCGGTGGTGCGTTGTCTTCAACTTGCAATGCTGCGGCTGAGATTTTCAGGATTGCTGCTGTCATGAATGGCCTTGTTCTTGTTGGCGTCGCTGTTGGGTTTGTGCTTCTTCGTATTGAGGCTACTGTAGAAGAGGCTGAGTAAACTTTTACTTTCGTCTTCTACCCGTTAATTTATCTTTGAAATTTTAGTTGGTATATTGTTTTTGTGGTTGATATCATTGAATGGATCCAAACTGCTCTCCAATTTAATTGTAACTTTAATAAGCATGTTAATATAGTTCAATTTTCCAATTCCCACTATATGTTTTCCCTTTCCTTTTGTAGAACTAGATTATACTTTCATGGTATCATTTTATACAATCTTAATGTATACTTTTATGGGCATGTATCTATAAATATATGAGCGTACTCATAGAATTAAAATGTGTATACAAATGCTCATAAAACTCATAAGGTTAGAAATATATGGTTGTGTATCAAAGTATGAATTATGAACTCAAATTACAAATATGTTTATCGTCAATGGATGAAATTATACAGCCATAAATTTATACATATACGTTCAAAAAAATTATACATACACCTTGCAGAAAAGTCTATTGAGTTGGGTATCGGAGGGGCTAATGTTCGGTTCAAATAAATTTTGGATCCACAAAACTCAGGTCGAGCACCTATTAAGTTTTTTCGATTGAGGCATATTTTGGTCGGGTACAAGATCAATTCAGTTAAATATTATGTTGGGTATATTTCAGGTGTGCTACAGTGACTCGGATCTGGGTTGGGTATTAGTCGGTTTAATTGGTTTGGGTATAGTTCAATTTTATTTTTCTGTTGAGAGATTTTTGAGAAGAAAATGCATGAACATAAATTGAATTCACTGTTTTTAAGGAATTATTTGTTCTCTATCACTCAGATGCTCTCTAGATTAACAAATATCCCTCCGGGAGTAATCAAGTCTTGTGAAAATCTCAGATGAGCAAAACTCAGAAATTCCCTCTTTTTCTCTGTGAATTAAAATGTAATGAAGATAGGATAAAAATGAGTGGTTGAAGGCAGTTTTGACTTTGCAGTTATTACGATTAATTAATTAAATTAATCAATTAAATAACTGTCCAGTAATATCCAGGAAACATTTGGATGTAATTGACTTTATTTATTTAAACGAATTAAATAAATAATAATAAAATGAAAATTATAATGCAACTAATACATTATAAGTCTCCAGCTCTGGCACCGCGGGCAAGCTTGCAAAGTGCCGCCTAATAAGCCGCCAACCGACACACACGCGCGTGTGTGTGATTCAATGCAGAGCATTGAACCTTAATACCACCACTAGTTCAATAGTAGTCCATTAACTAATTATAGGCCCAAGTAGTATTATCAAATTGTAAACTAGTAAAAAGTCTCTTCCACTACCAATGTGAGACTTTTCACCTTCCACTCTCCTTACTATCAAATAGCAAAACTATCAACAATTATCCACTAGTTTTGTATATGATCAGTATCTTCCTTCAAACTTGGGTTATGAATACAAAAAGATATCTTTTGATTTAAACCTTTAATTAGTGTAAGTATTTCAAAATTAAATTTCAACAAAGTGCTAGGTGAGTCAGGTGACTAGTTGTTTAAACCAGCACTCTCACATAAAATTGGAAATACCACACACATTACCTCAATCTAAGTTCACATGATACTTAGATTGCTTTAGCACTATTATGACCATGTGCTCATCTTAGTTTCATGAATAATTACAAGAATAAACCCTCTGTTATAAAACAATAAATAGATGAACGCGATATAGAGAGAATAATATACAAGAACAATAGAAACACAGAGATATTGAGAGAGGAGAATGAGCGATCGTTTTATTCATAACCCACAAGGGGTATTGATACTAATTACATAGTGAGATCACATGATAAAAATTCTCCTAAACACTAACCACCTAAGAGATATTAATGGACATTCACAAATAAATATTATTTCATAACACTCCCCCTTGAATGTCCATTATCCAAAAGAGTATGTCTCATTAAAAGCTTACTAGGAAAAACCCAATTGGGAGAAAAACCCAGTGAAGGAAAAAGAGTACACACTTCTTTATAAGCAAACATATGTTGCCTCATTAAAAACCTTTCTAAGGAAAACCCAGTGGGACAAAACCTCAGATAAAGGAAAAAGAGTACAACGCGTATTACTCCCCCTGATGAGAACATCAATTAAGATATTTGAGCTGATGTAATTCAACTTCATGATTGATATTTAAACTTGCAGTCGAAATTGGCTTGATACATGAATCAACTTAATTCTCACTAAAACGAATTTGCTTAATATCTGTTTCAACATGCACATAACTAGTATGTGATCGAGTGTTATAAGATTTTGGTAAATATCTAAGATTAGCGTGGCTAATTAAACCAATTTAGAGTCGATGAGGATAATGAATATCTAAATCGCTAGTACCTTCGAGGTACTGAAATAGGTTAAATCATGTATGATTAGTATGATACATCAGTGCTTTAATATCTTTTTTATATGGTACTTCAGGACCCAAATATAGTACTTCACGACTCAAATACGGTACTTCAAGACTGCTAAATTTCTCATCTTCTTTTCGGGATCGAAAGGGGGGTTGTTTTCATATCAAATGACCATACCACTACCGGGGTACTTAAAAGGGAGTGCATTGCTCATGCAACATCATTTTAGCACTTTTGCTACAAATCTTGCTCTATGCGCAAAAAGTTCTTTCTCAAAGTGTGAAACTTGTAAACCAAGGCAATAACAGATTTTACCAAAATATTTCATTCCAAATACGCTTGTAAAGCAATCCACAACTTTTGAGGCTCTTCGTGAGTCCAAACCATCAATAACATTTACAAACAATAAGGATCCGGATCATTTAATCATTTCCTTTGATTATGCAATATGCGTCCACATTGCTTTAATCACGTAAATGTCTATCAACTAAATAACCAATATTCTCAAGAATTTTAATTTGTGCTTCCGGCACTTTGAACCCTTCAGGAGTTTTATAAAAACATCATTATCAAAATTTCATAAGCTATAGCGATATTTCATATTTATAAGATGCATACTTAGTTTTTCATGTACTGTCAAATTTAAGGTATTGTGATGTAGTGACATGGACTACATATGAGTATATTCCTTCATAGTTGATACCAAGTCTTTGCAAAAGTACTTATGCAACAAGTCGCTTCATGTGCCTTATATCTCACAATCTCCCTTTCTCATTCTTTTTCACACAAAGACTTAACCGTATCCCACAATTTTTTACACTAGTTTGGTGTATGGACAACGGGTTCTGATATTTCCGATTTTACAAGCGAATCTAATTCTTAAATACATCTTTCCACTTGGCCAATCTCATCTTTGTCTGTATTCATTAACAGACTTAAACTCATGATCCTCATGATTACTCACAATAGTGAGCACTATATTTTATAATCAAATGCTATATCGACGTCGACTTCATTTGAGTTCCACCTTATCCAATTCATGACGTAATTAATTGAGATCTCATCATATTCGCGAATTTCAGGTGCCTGAGCTTGTGGTGCAACTTCCACATTTGTCATGATTGAGGACTCTTCTGGAGTCAAAATTTCCTCATTTCGGTTATCATTAATTATTCACTCCTTTTCCTTTTTCGAGGACTATTGTCTTTGGAACCGACTGGTCTGCCACGCTTCATATATGGTCGAGACTCATTAACAATTCAATTTGTCCTATTGGGACATCAATTCTTATAGGAGCATTAGTAGTTGGGACATAGGATCTAACAACCATTTGTAGGTAAATAGAATATCTGGCAGTAGATTCGCTCAAGTTTGCAAACGAATTATATTTGAACTTCCAGTTCACATTACATTATATGAGGATCATAATAATTCGTTCCAACTTATTTCCTTGTCCAACAACTTGATTTCTCCCCCTCATGTTGGGAAAACTGTGTCATCATAATCGACAAACTGTGCCATAAGTATATCTCCAGTGAATGGTTCTATTATATTTAAGTATAGATATACCCAACATAAAATATTCCCCATTCCTTCGGGGTCCCATCTTAGTGCATTATCATGGAGCATACATCGCACATGCTCAAATTCATAGGTGGGAGATATTTGGTTCATGGCCAAAAACCATTTGTAGGGGAGGAATAAACATTCATGATAACCTCTTAGCCTTATTTGGATCAATGTTGGTGCATGCAATATGACATGTCCCTGAACAGTTGTAATAAACTTCGCTCTCAAAAGTAATAGATTTGCCATTTATTAATGATTCTACATGATCATTTTACATAGGATGCTTAACATCTATGTCCATTGGCATATAAAAGCTGTCAAAAGTCTTCACCATCACTATCAAGATGAATCTTCTTGATTGATAATCTGAAATATGCTCGTAAATTAATTGAGCAAACAATATTGCAAGCACCAAGTTGCAAGTTGATAGTAAACATACAAGTGATTATCTCATTGATGTATCAAGTAAAACCATACTATATTCAAATGGTTTACATATGGGTCTACAGGACCAACACAAACATCACTTGTACAGAACCCAGGAATCTAAGGGATTCGATCCATATCTTTGCCAATAATGGTGTTATAATTAATTTTCTTTGATATCGAGCAACTAATTAGAACTCATTTGATTAAGGATCTTCTGGCCTTTTAAAATATATTCATATGAATTCTTCTTGAGAGGATTGATCCAACATGCTTCTACTATGATAAAGTCTTCATTAATAGTAAACTTCTGGTTTACAGGAGTATATACTTCAATTGGGTTGGTTGTGTAGAATAACCCAGAAAATAAGGATGATATCCTTGTTCAACACACATGTTGCTCAAAGCAATTTTCATAATATATGAATACTAATTGTCTCAACATGGTATTCATTCCCACGAATACCTTTGAAAGTTAATTAATAAGTTCCTTTGACACTAACTTGGTGGAGAGAAGTGCGTCCACAATATGAAAGTTAGTTCCACCAAGTAGCATTATATGCGCTCTTCGGGAGCCCTTAATCAAAGTAGAGTGTCATATATATAATGCTAATATCTTCTTCCCTCATCAACGGACAATAAATGATTTATTATCACTAAAAATATGTGTTGTTCTGATGTCTGCAGGACACATATATATCACCTCATTTATTCATGGTTCCAATCAAGTAAGTATCCATGAAATTCAGTTTAAGATAAATATAACATCAATGCATCTAAAGCATATAGTGGAAGTGCTATAACCACTTATTCATAAAAAGAAACTTCACTTCAGAAGCACATACATGACTCTTGAAAGTTAAATACTCCATAGTGAATATGCATTAAACATGGATATCGATATCATTGGTCACTTTTAAAACATATCTATGAGCATAATGAATAATCACATGAATATCATTAAATTCTCACAAAGATATATTCCATCCATATGCCCATATAGTATCACAATGAAATATCCACTACACACTATAATTTGTATTATGCTTAGGAAACAAAGTTCATGCATATTTGGTCAATCAATAACAATGCACTTTGTGATTAGACATTACGAAACAAGCAGTCATGTTCACGATACTCGAAAATACTTAATAATTCAATATGATCAAACGATTTCAATAAATCATTGATATCATATAGTCTTAGACAAATGAGAGCATATTACTCACAATTTGTATGCGAAACATTTTTCAATAAGGTGCATATATCAAATCATACGAATATTCATGAAATAATATCATCACATGAGGACTCATACTAATCCATAATTATGTATATATCAACATGATAATATTTCCATGAACTCAATAATCAATGTTATATTTGATCACCATGCATATAATCAATTTTCTAGCAAGGATGTCAAATTCATAATGCCTCGACCTAGTTTCCCCCAAATAGATCTTTACGATCAAATCAAGTTTACAGTTAACACTTAAGTTACCAAAATTAGAAAAATTTAATTGTCCAGGACAAAGTTCAATGACAATCAACAAAGGGGATGGAAAATAATTAAAACACAACAATTGCTAAAGTTTTTGAACAATGCCAAGAGGGAGATCTAAGAAATAACGACTTGAAATAACGTGCACAACATAAATAATAATATCACTTACTATCAAAAGTTTATAAGAAAATATCTTGTGCTTTTTGATTAAGTTTGATAAGGTTCAACAAGATATTATGACGTACAACAGATACGTATCGTTTCCATTTCCTCGTTAATAATACATTTCTTACTTTTGTATCATTCATGCTTTTCAATTCCGTGTTCCTACTCCTGGTTGGAATATCAACTTTTAAAAGATTAGCATGACTACGATCACGACTATGTCGACTATCACGGCTAATGGCATGACCTTTGTTTTGCTCATGATTGTTGAGATTATATCCTGTCACATTCACTTCAGGGAATGAGACGAAACCATTTGGGGGTTATAATGATCCCATAGGTCATTATTAATAAAATTATGTAAATTTTTCATCTAAACATTATACTCCACACTTGTAACAAAAATGCTCAATTTAATGACGATATAAACCTTAATAACCTCAAGTATATTATCATCGTCTTTCAACAATTCTTATGCCAATTGACAACTCTGTACTCTAATTCGCAGGAAAGCGAACTTCTGGTTCACTAACGATATTATATAGAGCTTCAATAATTGGAGTGAACTTCTGGTTCACTACTAATACGTGTAATCGACTTAAATAAAATTTAATATTAGTGGTAGGACAAACTTCTGGTTCACCAGTAAGATAAAATTTGTTTTTTTTGATGACAGAGTGAACTTCTAGTCACTAATAAAACTGGATAAAATTCTTAACATTAGAGTGAACTTCAGGTTCACTAATGAAAATAAGACAAAATTGATATAACTTCTCGTTAACTAATAAAATTAAATAACAGTATTAATATTAGAGCGAACATCTGGTTCACTCATAAGATAAAATTTTTGACATATGAGTGAACTTCTGGTTCACTTAATTAAGGTAAAATTCTTACCATTCCGATGAACTTCCAGTTCACTGATAAGATTAAATAAAATATTCGTAACTAGAGTGAATTTCTGATTCACTAATGAAATCAAACAATACTGTCAAGTGTAAGGTGAACTTCTGGTCAATGATAAGATAAAATTTACGATCTACGAGTGAATTTCTGGTTCACTTGATGAAATAATGTAAAAATTCTTACTACTGGAGTGAACTTTTGGTTCACCAATGAAATTATACAATCTTTAACTATAACCATAATATCAAATAACAAAAGACTTTAACCATATAAAGGCGATGGAGTGAACTTCTGGTTCGCTAATAAAATAAAATAAATTTCGTATTATTGGGACGAACTTCTGGTTCGTTAATGAAAACACATAAAATCTTATATCTAAAGACTATAAATTAATGCACAACAATTTGACAACAAAGTTGTTCATAAATATAAATTATATAAATTTAATATTAACAGAAGGGTGAACTTCTGGTTCACCAAGAAGATTATACAAATTTCAATATCATAGTGAACTTTTGGCCACTAATGAAAAATAAATGTTTCATTATCATGGTGAACTTCTGGTTCACTACTAATATTTACACTCCTTCAAATAAGAATGACAATCTTAATATTAGTGATGGGGTGAACTTCTGGTTCACCAATAAGAAAAAGAATATCGGAGTGAATCCAATATGAATTGAATAAGTGATAGGGAACGAAGAGACAATAAGCATACGTGTAATTAATTACCTTACTTCCAATTGCTGCTTGGCATCGCCATCGCTGTAGAAGGATTTAGATTTTGATCTCATAAATTACTTCTAATTCTACATTCTTAACCCTTGTCTCTTCATCAAAACTCAAAAATCCTGAGCCCTTGTAGAATATAGAAAAAAATAGTAGAGTCTGGTGCTGATAACGTGTTATAAAACAATAAATAGATGAATGCGATATAGAGAGAATAATAGACAAGAACAATAGAAACACAGAGATATTGAGAGAGGAGAATGAGTGATCGTTTATTCATAACCCACAAGGGGTATTTATACTAATTACATAGTGAGATCACATGAGAAAAATCCTCCTAAACCCTAACCACCTAAGAGATATTGATGGACATTCACAAATAAATATTATTTCATAACGCCCTCAACATTCTTGCTAGAGGCGACACCACTTGTTTATTCATATAGGTGAAATCTTCTAACCATGTCCTAGCTACTTGGACTAAGATTTCATTAAGAGCTATACTCATCCTCCTTGTTAGTAGCAATTATGCACTAAATCCTTTTCTCAGTGTCATAAGTTATATAGTGTGGGATCCGGGAAAATCCCCGTTATCCCACGCGGTGTACGGCGAATCGAAAGGGGTGTCTTTTCTTGGAAGGGATTTAAATACATTTTATTGTGATGTTCAAATGAATCAAAATAATAAAATAAAAAGAGTCACCAATTAATTTTTAATGAGAATTAATAAACTCAAATTTAAACTCCATAAACCACGAACCATGAGATTCGGATCCGGGGGTAAGGTTACGAATTCGAAAGTAAAAACCCTCGAATTCGCCTGTTCAAAGAACGGACTCTACTAAATCGGTTAATTTAAAGAAAAGAGTAGAAGAGGAGAATTAATTAGATTAATCAATATTATTTAGCGCATACAAATGAGATGATTAAATGCAAAAAATAAAGTAAAACAAATAAATGCAACTAATAAAATAAAATAAAAGAACATAAGCATAAATATTTACAAGTTAACATTTAGTCAATTTGATTAGAGCATCAATATTATTATTTAAGTTGGATTTACATCATAATAAAGTGAGAATAAAATAAGAAGAAAAAAAAATACTAACCTCAAGTTAATGCCAAGATTATGAATGCAAGATGATGATGATGAGAAGAAGAAGGGAGGAGAAGAAAGATAAAATCACCTAGTGTCAATACTCCTATGATGATTTTGAGGTGTCGAAAAAGAGTGGAAAATGAGGGTGTATTTATAGTGGCGGAGGTAGATTTATTTATGGTGGTGAATGAAAGAATATTGGGAGGATAAAATCAAATAAAGGTTGATTTTATTTGATTTGGAAGAATGAGGAAGAATGAAATAAAAGAGGGATTTGATTTGGTTTGATTTTGGGGATATTTCTTCATCATTTTTGCATTTTAAAATTCTTGGCATTTTTCTAAATTATTCAAAATAAAATAAACTCAAAATAAATTACAATATTTATAAAGCTGAATTAAATGACAAAATTTCAGCGTCTACATATAGTAACTTGTTATTACCCATTAAACTTTATATTTAGTTTTCACTAAAGTAAAGTTGGGTTTCCATCACTACTTAACTTCAAAGAAGGGTTTCAAGCCCATTCTGGTTGCGATACCTTTCACCATATCCCTTGACAAGCTCTTTGTTAAAGGATCTGCCAAATTGTTGCGAGACTTAACATAAACAATGGAAATAATTCTATCCATAATGAGTTGTCTTACATATTCATGCCTTAAGCTAATATGTCTAGATTTACCATTATACACCTTGTTGTATGCTCTAGACATTGTAGCTTCCCTATCACAGTACAAAGAAATAGATGACATCATTTATGGCCACAACTTTATATCCAATAGGAAATTCCTAAGCCATTCTGCTTCTTTTCTTGCTGCAACTAAGACTATAAACTCAGCCTCCATTGTTGAATGAAAGATGCAAGTTTGTTTCTTTGACGCCCAATTAATAGCGCCCCCACCAAGGGTGAATATCCAACCTGTTGTGGATTTGTTGTCACTTGCACTAGCGATCCAACTTGCATCTGTATAACCTTCTAAGACTTCAGGAAAATTTTAATAGAAAATTCCCAAGTCCTTAGTCCTCTTTAAGTAGCGAAGTACTCTAGCTATGACCTTCCAATGCATAGTACTAGGTTTACTTGTGTACTTTGATAACTTGCACACAACATGTTGGAGATTAAATATGTAATGAAGCTTCTAGCTAGTTAGTTATTCTAGTTAGTTAGTTTTAGCTGGTTGTTTTCTTTCTTTCTTTCTTTTTTTCTTTCTTTCTTTCTTTCTTTCTTTCTTTCTTTCTTTCTTTCATTTCTTTCTTTTTCTTTTTGTCCTGGGTGTATTATATATACTCCCTGTTGTCCTTCATCTATTTTCACGGAGCGTCAATCATATAATCCTATTACTCATAATTTTCTTCAGCTCCCTCTATCCTTTCTTTGAAACAAATCCAAGCTTGAATTCTTACATGGTATCAGAGCCCTAAGAGGCTATTAATCATGGTTCTGCTATTGTTCTCCCTTCTGGGGTTAGCTCGCTTCCTCATCAATCCACCATGTTAGACGATCCACCCAAGAAGACCTCTAGAACTCTCCCAATTACAAATCCATGTGACCCCTTGTTTGTTCATCCTACAGAACAACTTGGGATGTCACTTGTGGCAGAACCATTCTCCAAAGATGATTTTGACACATGGAGAAGGTCTGTCATCATCTCCCTCAATGCCAAATTCAAAATTGGCTTCATCGATGGCTCCCTCCAAGAACCAGATCAGACTGACCCTTTGTTTCCCTATTGGAAAATAGGGAATGATATGGTGCTTTCCTGGATCTTGAACTCCCTACACAAGGATATCCGTGAAAGTGTTTTATACTCTACTCATGCTCGAAGCCTTTGGAAGGAGCTAATTGAGAGATTCGGGCAATCAAACAAAGCTAAACTCTATTCCGTTCAACAAGACATATCAAAATTGTCTCAAGGTTCCTTGGATATAGCCAGCTACTACATGAAATCAAAGAAACTGTGGGATGAAGTGGGTTTTATGACCAATTTTCCTAGATGCGCATGTGGAAAATGTAAGTGCTCTCCCCTTTCCATTAACCAGAAAATTGACACATATTTTGAAGAACAAAAGTTACTTCAATTTTTGATGGGATTAAATGGGAGCTACACTACAATACGAGGAAACATTCTGATGATGTCTCCCCTTCCTTCCTTGGGGCAAGTGTATGCTTTTCTCTCTCAAGAAGAAAAGCAAAGACAAGTCAAAGACAACATGACCTTCCTGAATGAGTCTGCTGCCCTTTATGCCAATGAGAACAACCCAAGGGGGGACCAAAGGAAGCAAGAACCAAAGAAGTCTACATTATTCTGTGACCACTGCAAAAGGCCTTGTCACACTATTGACCGGTGTTACAAGATTCATGGTTATCCACCAAGAAATCAGGGCAAGCAAAGTCAACAAGTGCAAGGAGAACAGCAAGGGACAAGAAGTATGGCCAATTCTACAGTGCAAAGTTCAGAACATCAAGAAGAAAATGTAGAAAGTCAGCTCCCTGCATCAGCTTTCAGTCAAGAATAGACCAAGAATCTCTTACAACAGCTTCTGAACACTCTGCAGGAGAGTGCTGCCACCAAAGATACCAATAATAATATGTCTGGTAATATCCCTCCTCCCATCATAAGGTTTCTTTCACATGTTGTTAGCTTGAATTGTTTTCTTCCTAAAGACTCATGGATTCTGGATTCTGGGGCATCAGATCATATGTGTAGTAATAAGAACCTATTGCACTCTTTAAAGGTTTTGCCCAATCCTATTAGAGTCATGTTGCCAAATGGAAGTAACTTGAATATAACCACTGTTGGGAAACTTAAGATTTCAGAGAAGGTCACATTAGATGATGTCCTCTTTGTTCCTTACTTTAAATTCAACTTGATCTCAATTAGAAGACTTTGTGCACAATTAAATTGTAATGCAACCTTCACTAAAAATGAGTGTATTTTATAGGACCCTTCTGTGAGAATGGTTCTTGGTAAAGAAATAAATGGACTCTATGTCTTGGAAGACTCTTTTTCTCAACAAATAGCTAAGCCAGATTCTAGGACAGATTTTACTGTTTGTGATAAGGCTGTTGCATTAGCTGTAAATGTAAATCTTTGGCACAAGAGACTTGGACATATGTCTACTTCTAGAATGAAATTACTGCCTAAACTTTCTTCTCTATTTGATCGTTTTATTCCTCATGAAAACTGTGAGATTTGTCCTAAAGCCAAACAACAATGCCTGCCTTTTCACCCTAGTTCTATATCAAGTTCAGAACCTTTTGCACTGATACATGTTGATACTTCAGGTCCATTTCATGTTAAAACCCACTGGGCCATAGACATTTCATAACCTTGGTAGATGATTTCACTAGAGCCACTTGAACACACTTGATGACCACAAAGGGTGAAGCCTTTGGATTACTAAAAGCTTTTATAGCTATGGCCAAGGCCCAGTTTGGAGCTACTATCAGAAAGTTCAGGTCTGATAATGCATTAGAAATAGGAAAAAGCACAGAAGCCATGAGCTACTTTAATGAAAATGGGATCCTACATGAGACTAGTTGTACTCAAAGACCCCAAAAAAGGGGTTGTAGAGAGAAAACACAAACACCTCCTTGAGGTTGCTAGGGCTTTAATTTTCCAGTCAAGATTGCCCTTGAAATTTTGGGGGGAAAGTGTGTTAACAGCTACCTATCTCATTAATAGGATGCCTACCCCCTTATTGAAGAATAAATCACCCTATGAGATCCTCTTTAAGACCAACTCCTCCTTATGATCACTTAAGGGTCTTTGAATGTCTATGTTATGTTAGCACTTTGAAGCATGGCAGACACAAGTTTCAGGAAAGGGCTGACAAATGCGTATTTGTGGGGTATCCTCAGGGAAGGAAGGCCTACAAGTTATTTTCTTTAAGAACTCAAAATTTTATCATTTCAAGGGATGTTTTTCATGAAAATTGTTTTCTATATCTGGAAGTAGCTCAAAACACACACACAGTAAGAGCATTACACAACTTACAAACTTTAAAACTAATACCTCCCACTTTTTGTCTAGAGAACATGATAGCAACACACCTTCTCTTACTGACCCTATTGTTATACCCTCTCCTGTCCCTAATGAACCTCTCAGAAGATCCACTAGAACTCACAAGCCCCCTACATACCTCAATGACTATGAGACTTGCTTTTCTTGCATTACCAATTTGCATTTAGCCCCAAAATCTGTCTCCTGCTATTTCTTTTCTTTTTCTACAGACTCTCTGCGCCTTGACTACACAGAACCTCAGAGTTAGAAAGAAGCTGCTGAGCACCCTGGATGGCAAGGAGGAATGAATAAAGAATTGCAGGCCCTATCTCAAACTAATACATGTGAAATAGTATCCTTACCAGAAGGAAGGAAGGCAATTGACAGCAAGTGGGTATACAAGGTGAAACATAAAGCTGATGGGAGCATTAAAAGACTCAAAGCGAGATTAGTGGTGAAGGGATACACACAGAAGGCAGGGGTGGACTATGGAGAGACATTCTCTCCAGTTGTCAAAATGACAACCATTCGGGCACTTATGGCTAGGGGTGTCCAAAAGCGGTTAAAAGCTGGCGGTTAACCGCTTTTGCGGTTTTAAGTTTTTCCAAACCTAAACCATAACCGCCTAACCGCTTTTGAAAATCAGAAACCTAAACCAAACCTAAACCGACGGTTAACCGCACTGACAATACGGTTAACCGCGGTTAACCACGGTTTGCTCCAATTTCCTGTCTTTTTTTAGGTTAGGGTTTAGGTTTTTAAAGGTGTTTTGGGTTTTTTTAAAAAATTATATATAACAAGCTAACCGCGGTTAACCGATTTTCCAAAATTCAAAACCGAAACCTAAACCGCATATACTGGTTTGGTTAACCGAAACCATAAAAATATAAAATGCCAACCGGTTAACTGGTTTAACTGGTTTACGATTCCGGTTTGCGGTTTAGGTTAACCATGGACACCCCTACTTATGGCAGTGGCTGTCAAGAAGGGCTGGAAAATGCAACAACTTGATGTGGATAATGCCTTTCTCCATGGAGACCTCCATGAAGAAATTTACATGAAAGTGCTAGAGGGAGTGCAAACAAATGTCCCAAATGTAGTATCCAGATTAAGAAGATCTCTATATGGATTAAAACATGCGTCTAGACAGTGGTATGCAAAATTAACATATGTTCTTTACAGAAGGGGATATGTGCACTCAGCTAATGATTACTCACTCTTCTGCAAGAAAACATCCACCTCTTCCGTTTATTTGGTTGTCTATGTGGATGATATTGTGATAACTGGGAGTGATGAGGATGAAATCTCTTCTCTAAAAGCCTATCTGGATACTAATTTCAAGATCAAAGACTTGGGGGATGTACATTATTTCCTCGGGCTTGAAATTGTCAGAACACCAGAAAGTTTCATCCTTACACAAAGAAGATTTGCTAGAGAGTTGTTGTCATCCTTCAATATTAACAAATCTATTGTGTCTCTTATGGACCTTAGTGTTATGATTCTCCCTGATGTTGGTACACCAATGGAGAATGTCACAGCCTACAGGCAACTTATTAGAATTTTTTGGTGAACACCAGGCCATATATAGCTTTTACCATTCAACACCTCAATCAATTCCTACAGAACCCAACAGACATACATTGGGAAGCAGCAATGCACGTGTTGAAATACATCAAAGGGAAGCCAGACATTGGGATACTATTGCATAAGGATGATGATTGTTCTCTTCAAGCTTATAGTGATTCAGACTGTGGGGCTTGCAAACACTCAAGAAAGTCAAGCAATGGTTTTCTGGTTTTCTTAAGGAAAACTCTTATCTCTTAGAAAAGCAAAAAACAACCAACGGTTTCACTCTCATCAGCTGAAGCTGAATACCGGAGCCTAAGGAGAATTGTAGCAGAGCTGGCTTGGCTGAGCAGGCTGCTTGATAAACTTCAAGTGGATTCAATCAAACCTATTCTTGTAAAGTGTGATAGCCTGGCTACAATATACATTGCCAAGAACCCTGTTTTCCACGAGAGAACAAAACACATAGAGATCGACTGTCACTTTGTTACACAGAAGTTGGTTGATGGTCTGATAACTCTCTTGAGCATGTTCCTTCTAAATCACAACTTGCAGATATCCTTACAAAGCCCCTTCCGGGAAATCAACATCATCACATTCTCAGCAAATTAGGGGTCCATACACCCTCCAATTTGGGGGGGGGGGGGTGTTGGAGATTAAATATGTAATGAAGCTTCTAGCTAGTTAGTTATTCTAATTAGTTAGTTTTAGCTGGTTGTTTTTTTTTGTTTGTTTGTTTCTTTTCTTTTCTTTTTCTTTTTGTCCTGGGTGTATTATATATTCTCCCTCTTGTCCTTCATCTATTTTCACGGAACATCAATCACATAATCCTATTACTCATAATTTTCTCTAGCTCCCTCTATCCTTTCTCTCTGAAACAATTCCAGGCTTGAATTCTTACACAACATAAGCAATATCAGGTCTTGTGCAATGCATAACATACATTAAGCTTCCAATGGAACTTGCATACTCAACTTCTGCCACTGACCTACCTTCATTTTCAACTAGCTTCATGCTAGTGTCATAAGGCGTATTTGCCTCTTTTTCCCCAAGATGTTGGAATTTATCCAATATTTTGGATACATAATGAGATTGATTTAAAGCATAGCCTCCACTATGCTTCCTCATCTTAACACCTAAAATGCTATCAACCTCATTCAAGTCTTTCATCTTGAATTTTGAAGACAAACACCTCTTTGTCTCTTCAATGCCTATCATGTTTGTGCCAAAAATTAATAAGTCATCAACATAAAGACAGATAATGACTCCATAGTTTTGAGTAAACTTAGGGTAAATACATTTTTCAGCGTCATTATGTATGAAACCACTAGCAAGAAGTACCTCATCAAATTTCTCATGCCATTATTTAGGCGCTTGCTTTAATCCATACAATGACTTTATTAATTTGCAGTCTTTCCTCTCATTTCCCGGAAGAACAATCCTTCGGGTTGTTCCACGTAGATCTCTTCATTGAGATCACCATTTAGAAAGGTTGTGTTAACATCCATTTGATGTATATACAGTCCATGTATTGATGCCAAAGCCATCAATGTCCTAATGGAGGAAATTCTCGTACAGGGGCATATGTATCAAAATAATCTATTCCCCCTTTTTGCGTAAAACATTTGGCTACAAGCCTAGCCTTAAAGGTGTGTACAGACCCATTTGTATTCCTTTTCCTCTTAAATACACATTTGCATTTAATGGGTTTGGACCCATGAGGCAAATTAGTGAGAACCCAAGTATTATTGGATAATATTGAGTTGATCTCATCATCTATTTCATCTTTCTAGAAACTTGAATCTCTAAAAACCATTGCCTCACTATAAGTTTTTGGATCCTCTTCTTCTTCAATATGAAGAATCATTTGGAATTTTATTAGTGGCCTTATTCCTATCTCTTTCCACTAAGAACAATGTCACTTAGAAAGAGATGAAATCTGGCCCTAAGTTTTTCTCCTTCCTAACTCTTTGACTCATCCTAGGCTCTATAGGGGAGTCACAAAATTTATTTTTAGTTCCCGAAATTTCAGGAACGTCCTCCTGTGGCAAAGATTGTGCCACATCAGTGCTTGTAGTATGCTTAACATGATCAACACAGAGTCTATCCTCTAAGAACTCAGTATCCATTGTCTCTACTCTGATATTAGATTATAAATCTAACAGTCTGTATGCCTTTGAGTTTTGAGCATATACTACAAATACACTCCTTATACCTCAAGCTCCTAATTTTGTCCTTTTGATATCAGGAACTCTGTAAAAGGCTAGACACCCCCACAGTTTAAAATAATTTAAATTAGGTTGTCTATCTTTCCATACCTCATATGGAGATATTTTCCTTTTCCTAGATGGAATTCTATTGTAGATATGACATGCTGTAAGTAGAGCCTCTCCCCACAAATTTAGTGGCAATTTAGAATTTAGAAGCATGGAGTTAACCATTTCTCGATCCTAAGCTACGATTCTTCCTTTCACCCAACCCATTTTGTTGGGGAGTATAAGGGGCTAAATTTTTTTTATTTTATTTTTTAATGTATAAGTCCATGTTGTTCGCAATAATCATCAAATTTAGTAGGAAAATATTCCTCCCCTCTGTCATTTCGAAGAACCTTAATCTTCTTTCCCTTTTGGTTTTCTACTTCAACCGTATAGCGTTTGAACAAATCAAACGCCTCATCCTTATGTTTCATTAAATACACATAAGTGTATCTTGAACAATCATCAATAAAAGTTATAAAATAACGTTTACCTCCTCTAGTTAGCATGCCATTAAATTCACATATATCAGAATGAACTAGATCAAGAATTTCAGTTTTCCTTTCTACCTTAGGAAAAGGTTTCCTAATCAGGACGAAGCTAGAAGTTCATGTTAAGGGGGGAAAAATATTAAATTAAAATATTTTATAATAAATAATAATTAGAGAATTTGGAAATTGCAAAATAAGTTTCATAAATACAATAGAATTGCTATGTAATAACAATTTAAGTTCATATATATAGTTAACAAAAATTCAATTATTATTAAAAAAAATGATACAGTAATAACGACTTTCTTTACGTGATACAAGTGTAGTTACGAACTTTTAATTTACAGCTAAGAAAAGCTATAATACACGACATGCTCTAACTTTATGAGTTAAATTATGATAAATAATTTAATACATCATTATTCTAAATAATTTATGCTTGAACTATAAAAATATGTGATGAAATTATATAGTACATATAGTTATCATAGAAAATGGTTAAAAATAAATAATAATGATAATGTGAAACAATTACAACAAATTATGGAAACAACAATATAAGAGAATCCAACAAATATGATAGACCTTTGATTTTGTTTCCAAAAAGTAAAAACTATATATATTGTAACATCAAGATTTGAACATAGAATCCCAAGATTAATAGATTACCAATTTTACTAATATAGAAATCATACAATAAAATGCTACAAAACCTACTTAATATCAATTTTTTTTTGGGGGGGGGGGGGGGGGCAATTGTCCCCTTTTGCCCCAAAGGGCTCCGTCCCTATTCTTAGTGATCTTTGCTTGAATACAAATTTCACACTTATCTTTCTTGATTTTATCGTTCACAGAAATATAGCCATGTTTTTGCATATATTTTAAGGATGTGAAATTTAAATGTGCTAATATAGCATGCCACAAAGTACAAGAATCCATAATATAAACAGAAACAACATTTATTGCATCCATTCCATCAATGTTTAACTTAAACATGCTATCACAATGACATTCCTTGCCAACAAAAATTCCAGACTTAGAAATTACAACTAGATAAGATTCGGTGACTACTCTAAAACCACCCTTGTTCAACAGACCTTCAGAAACCAAGTTCTTCCTCATATCCTGCAACTGCATGGTTTCCCATCAACACTTCCCTCAGCAATTTCTTCATAGCTTTTGAATTGTGCCATGTCATAACACACATATACAGATGCACCATAATCTACCCACCAAGCACCAAATCTTACACTTGCCATATTCACTTCAGTTACCATGTCAATATGGAGATTATAGACATAAGTAGTAATTATGGCAACAAAATCCTCAATCTATTTCTCTATCAGATTAGCTCTAAGCGGTGTTCCTTGTGTTTGGGTCTCTTTTCTGAGTTTCTTGACCAATTTGCAGTCTTTAATATAGTGACATTTCCCATTACAACCATAACATTTCTTATTTTTCTTCTTATCAATTTTATCAGAATCGGGTGCCTTCCTTTTATGGTTCTTTTTTTTACTTACCCTCAATATTGTTCACCTTAGAACTGTTTGGAAGATCTGGGACATCTCTTTTCTGAGTCTCCTCTTCAATTCAGAGATGTCTCGTGATCTTATCAAGGATGAAATCTTCTTGCATATGAAGAAGATTCTTCCTATAATCATTCCACATAGGGGCTAACTTCGAAATGATTTCCCCCACTTGGAATGCCTCGGGTAAAATTACCTTAAGGTCACAAAGCCTATTAACTAAGACAAGCAACTCATGCACTTGGTCAAGCATTGGTATATAATCAGTCATCTTAAACTCCAGAAATTCATAATAAGAAATTTGTGAGTATCTTGTCTCTCGGTGGTATACTTGTCCTCTAATTTCTTCCAAATCTCTCTTAGAGAAGAATACATCATGTAGAGGTCGTACAAATTGTGAGGGCAGCCAAAGTATGTCATCGACACACAAACTCATCCTCCATCCTTTTCTTCAGTAATTCTGCAACCTTCTGCTTGCGCTCTGGTTGGTCCGACTCCGATCCTTGGCATCATCGATCTCAAGCAGGTTTGGATCCAGAAGATAAACAACGTTCAAGGCACTGAGTAAAAACATCATCTTGTCCTTCCACCGATTATAATTTGTGCCATTGAATTTTTCTTGCTTCATGAAATCGGGATTCATAAATTTCAAAGTAGAGGAACTCGCAGAATCAGTCATAATAATTCCTTAAAATTGTTGAGCGATTTTGAGAAGAAAAGGCTTGAACGTGAATTGAATTCACTGTCTTTAAGGACTTATTTGCTCTCTATCACTCAAATGCTCTCTAGATTAGCAAATATCTCTCTTAGATTAATCAAGCCTTGTGAAAATTTCAAATGAGCAAAACTCAAAAATTCCCTCTATTTCTCTGTGAATTATAACGTAAAGAAGATAGGATAGAGAATAGTGGTTAAAGGCAATTTTGATTTTGCAGTTATTAATATTAATTAATTAAATTAATTAATTAAATAACTGCCCAATAATATCCAAGAAAAAATTGGATATAGTTGGCTTTATTTATTTAAACAAATTAAATAAATAACAATAAAATGAAAATTATAATGCAACTGATACATTATAAGTCTCCGGCACCGCACACAAGCGTGCAAAGTTTTAAGTGTCGGCTAATAAGTCACCAACCGACACATGGGCACGCGCACGCGCGCGTGTGCGTGTGCGGTTCAATGCAGAGCATTGAAACTTAGTATCACCACTAGTTCAATAATAGTCCATTAACTAATTATAAGCCAAAGTAGTAATATCACTTATAAACTAGTGAAAAGTCTCTTCCACTACTAATGTTGGACTTTTCACTTTCCACTCTCCATACTATCAAATAGCAAAATTATCAACATTTTGAGTATGCCTCAGGGTTCGGGTTTGAACTGGTTTGTTTATAAATCAGCTCAAATGATTCCATGTTAATGTTAGTCGATTATACTATTGGCTAAGTGGTTTTTAATCAAATGTCGGGTGAGGTCTTGGGCTGGTTTTGGTTGTAAGCTCAGGTTATTTCAGGTCAATGTTTCATGTATAGCTAAGCTCGGGTTATTTCGGGTCAATGTTTCATGGACCTCCAATATCTTGTCGATTTTAATGAGTTTGTTGAGCTTGGCTAAATATAATAATTTAATCATGTGGATGTTGTAGTGTTTTGAATATATTTTGTTTGATCTCCAAACTTTGATATTAGATAGTATTTTGAAGAAATTT
This sequence comes from Portulaca oleracea, assembly GCA_029582165.1. Classification (NCBI taxonomy): domain Eukaryota; kingdom Viridiplantae; phylum Streptophyta; class Magnoliopsida; order Caryophyllales; family Portulacaceae; genus Portulaca; species Portulaca oleracea. The sequence goes on from CM055885.1 coordinate 25,350,682, forward strand.
TATTTGATAAGAACCTTATATATTGCCTGTATAGTTTAATAAAATATTGATAGTTTGCTCTATGCTTTGAAGTTTAGATTTGTTTCTCAATAATCTGAACGTTAGCCCTTTTCGATTCAAGTAGTACGTTATCGAGTTAAGTGAATAATAATTTGGTGGTGGGATGACTTCCTACTTTAAAGTTTCCTGTAGGTCTTGGGTTGGTTTTGGTGGTGTTCAAGGTGATGTGCATATTGGTTATTATTCAATTAACTCGGTGGTATGCTACTAGAATCCAAGAGTGTTAAAGTTCAGATTATTGAGTAACAAATCTAAAGTAAAAGGAAACCTCCACCCCATTATGGATTAGTATAACTAATTTATAGATGAGTTATCCTAAATCTAGCAATGAACATTAAATAATACATTTTATAGAAATGATTATTGAATGATAATACACTTAACTTTAAGGGTATTGGACAATAATGCACTGAACTTTTTTTTGGACTCTAATACACTGAACTTTGAGGGTATTAGACAATAATGAACTCAGAACAATTCTAGTGGTGAATGACTTGGTGGTGGCTCTAATTCATCACATACTACCCATACACATATAAATCAACACATGTCAACCCAGGATTACATTGTGTACAGCGCTGAATTAAAGCTTTGAACCCACTCATTCTATTGGTTGCACCTCTCATTCTAATTGATTGCATGGAACATCCAACATTTAATTCATACAACATAGAAATCAAAATTACCAACTCATTAGAAAATGACAATCAAAACCATAACGAAAAACATTGTTTGAATTTGAACACCAACAAACACATTTCTCACCTGTAAATAAAACCTCTCATTCACAACATTCTTCATCATCTTTGCAATGTGAGCTTCAAGGCTTCTTCTTCTTCTTCTTCTTCTTCTTCTTCTTCTTCTTCTTCTTCTTCTTCTTCTTCTTCTTCTTCTTCTTCTTTACCCATAATCTCTAACTCTTCTTCAAAGTTGAAATATTTCGTAAATTAAGGATAGCTTGTTAATAATCTAGGCAGCTCAAATGAAAATAAAAAAGAAAAAAAAATTAAAATCTTACTGGGCATGACAACTCTGCGGTCAAGGTCCCACCTCCGATTATAAATTGGGGCTCCATTGTCCTTCCAATACTTTTCTATCAAATGCTATCCTAGGTCATCCTTTATAGTCAATAACCCTTCTTTATAATGTAATGGAAGCCCAACTTAAATGACAGAGATGATAGGATAATGATACTATTAGTAGATGACTAATAAATTTATTGATATATATATATATATATATATATATATATATATATATATATAGGAATAGATAGGGTGAGAATGAGTTTTTTGTGAGAATGAGAGAAGAGTGAATAACAACCATTGGATGAGAGATCAAGGGCCAACAAAAAAACACCCTTTTCCCTTTATTTATTCCCTGCATCACGTGAGTGTTAATGAAGGAAAAAAAACAAAAAAAAAAGGATGGGAAATTGTGCAGGCGTGTATGGCTTGGTGGCTTGTGGAGTACATGGGAATTAGATTATCATAATCATCTTCAACCCTTCCATCTTGCTACTTGCAAAAACCCAACTCTGTTGAGATTAATCTGGAAATTTTTGCTGTCATTTGCATTGGGTTCCAGAAAGGGAAAAAACAAAGGGTTTGCTGTGGAGGATCATTTCTTCGTCAATGGCTGGGATGTAAACCGAAGGTGGTAGTATGGGGTGAGTTGGAGATGAACGTCTTCCATGGCTGACTGGTGGTTTCGTCCTCCATGGCTGTGGTGTTTTTTTTTTTTGGTTTTTTTTTGTGTTGGTAGAAGAAGATGAGAACCCCTGAAATTGACTCATGTTTTTTTTTTTTTTGTTTCTGGGTTGGTAGAATGGATATGGAACTTGAGGATTTGCGTGTGCGTGTGGTATTGATTTGAATTTGTTGCAATTTGAATTGGAGGGGGATTATGTTTGATGAAATCGGCTGCAATTAAAAGATGAGTTTGATGTTCGTTAGAGTTGTACATGATGTTCAACTGAAATATATGCATCTGTCCATGTATATGCATCCGTCGTGTCCATCTGTTCGCTATATGTTGTCCAGTTGAAGTATATGGTCCGTAAATGCCTTTTTTTTAGGGTCACACAGCGAATGTGCATGCAAGTTGACCATGATGTCCATATGAATTGAACATGATGCACATTAATCATATATTGTTAAGTTACATATATTTTGGATCATTGCATTATGCGCATATGTTAATCTTTTTCTAATGCACATCACGTGCGAAGTGTATGAACATTGATACATGTAACTATGAGCAATAATATTGAGACATGTAACTATGATGGGCATATGAGTGTATGTGCACGTAAGTGGACCATGATGCCCATATGAGTTGAACATGACGCACATTTATCATAAATTGTTAAGTTACATATATTTTGGACCATGTCATTGTGCGCATATGTTCATCTGTTTCTAATGCACAGCACGTACGAAGTGTATATACATTGAGACACGTAACTATGAGCAAAAAGTATTAAGGCATGTAACTATGATATCCATATGAGTGGATGTGCATTTAAGTGGGCCATGATGTCCATACGAGTTGAACATGATGCACATTATCCAATGTGTCTTCTAATTTTGAGACATATTTTGGCGCCCCAGTTCCTGCAGTGGCTACGGTTCACCCTCCTCATACGTCTGCAACCAAGGGTAGAGCAAGACGAACGAGAACCCCAATTGAGATTGTCGTTCAGAAGAAAAAATGTCCACGGAGGTGCAAGACTTGAGATCAAGTTACAACACATGATAGTAGGACCTGTCCGGAGCAGTATTTATGATTTTATTCTAGGTGATGTAACACATTAACATCTCTTTTTCATGATTTTGGTTGGACGAATGTTATTTTGTGGACCCATTTTGTTATGTCATGAACTAACTATGTCAACTCACGAACATTTTGACGGTTATTTGTCGTAGTCACGACCATTTTGACGGTTATTTATACATAATGTCCATATGTACGACAAATGACGGTTATTTATACATAATGTCCATATATTCAATTGGTATATGTTAAATGCTCAGCCTATTTGTACATAATGTCCATATGTACAATAAATGATGATCACCCCCTTTGGTTGTCATGTTTGATCATCCTGATTTAACGTAACGTTCATTTAAAACAGTAACGAAATGTCCATGTGCACGGACACTGATGAGCATCATTTTATGTTTGTCATGCTTGCTGTTTGTTAAATGTTCATATGTGGTCGTCACTTGAGTGGTTTGGACACTGATGAGCAACACGTGTCGAAAGTAGTAGCAATTATTGATTTCATTTGATGCAACATATAGTGATCTTCTGCATATAACCAACTCAGCAGCAACATGTATTGATGTTCTGGACATCTCTATATAAATAATTGTTCATTATGGTATACTCTAATGGATATTATGCATATCACAAAATTTATACATACTGTGTTCATTATTGTGTGGACATCACTATATACCCCATTGAACATCATGTTATAAATAAAAGAGCATTATGCTTGAATCTTATGTTCATCATGTTATAAATAAAAGAGCATTATGCGCCATCCGTCCCGACAATGTGGGACGGCACTGGACTTCCGTCCCCACCTCCTTCGGCATATCCGTCTGTAACATCTCTTATGATAGCCATCACAACATCAGTGGGTTCTGGCTCAGGCATCACAACATCTGCTGCTTGACACTCTCCACTTTATTGTTAAAAGCAAAATGACTTAGTATATAATCAAATGGACATCTGTACATAATAAACTATTTATTATAGTCTAATCTAATGTACATGTCAATCATCATCCATATGTTCATCACACATAGTTGTCACTGTACTTCCTTCTCACATAAGATGAGCATCACGTCACCCAAGCTTGTACACTAAGTGTATGGACAATGTACACCAACCAAAATATCCCTCACTTTGGATGTGTATAATCAAGTGTACGTTTTGTATATCACATATGAAACATCAACCACACATACAACCAAACACAAATGAAACATCATGCACTACCAGTATGTTCATCATACATACATTATGCACAACCAGTTTGAGATGTTCATCATGCACTACCAGTATGAGATGGACATCATACACTATTTTAATGTGCATGTTCATAAACCCATTCACTAATTCATATCTGTTCACGTCCCTCACCCCTAAAAACGTCGGCATGCCTCCACACAATGCACATCACATCAAACTTGGGATGAATTTGTTCCAATTTACCGGAATTTTAACAAAAAGGAACCACCTTTCACCAGGAATATCGACTAACTTTGACTGATTGTTTGCGCCAACTGCACGAACATCACCTCCGGCGACCTCCATGTTGGTCGCCGCACAAATCGTCGCCGATCTCTTTTTTTCTCGACCGTCGGCCAACAATGTTTCTCCCGTATACTGACGAACCCTTTGTGACCCTTCCTCTTCCCTTCGTTTCTCCCGTATACCAATCTCAATGCTTCTCGCCGTCGACCGATCTCACCATTGCTCTCTTATCCTCATCTTCTTTTGTTCGTTCCTTTCACAATTTCTGACCCTTCCTCTTCCCTTTGTTTCTTTCTCCACTCAATTAAGGAACCCTAAACAAATTCAAACACAGAAAAATCTTCAAATCATCACACAACTGCCCTATTTTCCCACGAAATACACTTCCCCAGGTATAATTATGAGCATTCCTCCTTTTTTGTTTTTTTTCCAGTAACAATGTCACGTGATGCAGGGAATAAATAAAGGGAAAAGAGTGTCTTTTTGTTGGCCCTTGATCTCTCATCCAATGGTTGTTATTCACTCTTCTCTCATTCTCACAAAAAACTCATTCTCACCCTATCTATTCCCTATATATATATATATTGCAAGTATTGGGAACTGATCAAAGTTTATATATATATATATATATATATATATATATATATATATTGGGAACTGATTATATGAGCATGAACCTTTTGTGAGCATGTGAGCATGATTGCATTTCTGGCGGACATCAAGTATTATTTCTGTTGGACATCAACATTTAATGTCCGCCAAGCAAAATCCTATATTCTCTTTGCATACTTGATGTCCATGACACTACAAGATGACTGGCCAAATAAGACCGTTTGAAGCGACCGTTTAATGAACGGTCGCATGAAAAAGGCGGGCGACCGTTCAAAAACGACCGTTCATAATCGGTCGCTAATTAGCGACCGTTTAAATTAACGGTCGTAAAGTGGAACGATCTTTCAGTTAAACGGTCGCTAACTAGCGACCGTTCAATTGGATGGTCGTTCCATTTTACAACCGTTAATTGAATGGCCGCTAATTAGCGACCGTTGAAATTAACGGTCGTTTTTGAACGGTCGTTCCGTTTTTAATACCATCGGACGAATTGAATTTCATTCAATTGCACCGTTAGCTTTTGTTTCAAAACCCCAATTTCTCTTCTCCTCCTCTTGCTAGCCGGCGACTTGGACTGGAAACCGTCGCCGTTGCCGCCGTCGCCGTCGTCCCCGCTTCCGCCGTCGCCGCCGCCGCCTCATTCTCCCCGGTAAATTATTTGAAATGTGTCAATTTTGTTAATTATATATTTATTTGTATAAATTATGAGCATGCATTAATTAGGTTAGTATTTGTGTAAAAAATTGTTTAGTTAGTTATGTTGTGAATAAGTTGAGTGAATAATTAGTATTTGTTCTGTTAATTTTTGTATTAATTACTGTTTAAGTATTGAATAATTAGTTTAATGATATGTTAGTTGTGTTAATTGTATGTTATGTGTATGTTTATGTGTTAATTGTGTTTTATTATTGAATTTTTGTATTAATTGTATGTTAATTGTATTAGTTAATTATGTTTTGTAATATTTATTGTTTTAGTTTTGAAAATTGTTAATAGGGTTTTTTGCTTTTTGGACCCCGAACTTTGGGGTATTTATTTTCTGGACTCCCATATTTCAAAGTTTATATTTTGGACCCTATACTTTGTCTCAGGCAACAAAATGGACCTTATACTTTGTCTCCAGCAACAATATGGACCCCAATATTTCAAAGCCATTATCGATTTTTTTTTTCTTTCGAAAATTTTCTAGCCGCAACTTTTTCTTCCTCTTCTTGCATGATTTCCAACCCCCATATGAGCATAACTTTGCCAAAAAAAGTTATCAAAAGTTACCAAAAGTTACAAAAATTTAAGTTTTACCCTACTGTTTTTTACCCATGAATTTTAGACACCTTGAACTGTCAAAGTCTAGTCAATTTCAAAACAACAGTCAAAAGAAGGAAAAAAATGATAAAAGGTTATATCGGGATGTTTAGGCAACAATTGGGTCATTGCCGGAGTCAAACATAACTTTGAGCTTCATTTTTTGGGTCGACAAAGTATAGGGTCCAAAATATAAATTTTGAGATATGGGGGTCCAGAAAATAAATACCCCCAAAGTTCGGGGTCCAAAAAGCAAAAAACCCATTGTATGTTTATGTGTATAAATTATGAGCATGCGTAAATTAGTATGGATTAGGTTAATACATGTGTAAAGAATGTTTAGTTAGTTATGTTGTATATAATTTTTTTATGTAGGATAGGTTTGGTAAAAAATGCTTAGTTACCTTTTTCCATGAAATTCATTGTTGTTCGTCACTAAACAACATATTGAAAAGTTGGAGAATATCATCCTCATTCTTTAAAATATTGTTTTAGCACGCTTAAAATTCATTTGAAACTACGACATGGAAATCCACCATTATTAGAAAAAAGTGTTGAGTTGGGATGATTTTGGTAGTTATTAGTAAATGAGTTAATTATTATGTTTGATTAGGAATGAATTTACGCGACTAACAACTTTGTTGGATAACTTGATTAAAGGCAAGTCTCTAAATGTCAATTGACCCTTGTTGTGATGAACAATTCGTCGGAGTTATACATACGAGAAATCCACCGTTTGTGGCAAAACAAATGTCGATCGTTGAGTTTTTTAGCATCCCAATCACTAATAAAATGAACACCCAAGAACTCAATCTTGATTTCTTGGGTGTTCATTTTAAAGGTGGTTGGGATGCTAAATGCACAACGATCGACATTTGATACGTCACAAGCGGTGGATTTCTCGTACATATAACTCACGCAACTTGTTCATAACAATAAGGGTGAATTGAAATTTAGAGACATGTCTTTAATTAAGTTAATCTCTGAAATTGTTAGCGTAAATTTGTTTCGTATCCAACCTAATTGCTGACTTAATTATTCATAACCCCAAATGAAGACATGAATTATAAATAACTATGTCACATCCCTTTGCTAGCTTAAGTACTCAACAACCAGTTTAGGGTTAGTAAATAGGTTAGTTGTCATGGTATTTTAGAGTAGAAAGTATGGTAATTTATAGTTCTAGTATCTTAGTTGTAGATGTCATAAAAAGAGGTTGAGTGTGGGTTTTGTTAGTGTCCATGAGAGTGTGTTTGTTCCTGATAATTTATGGCTGAAAAATGCTTTCATGAGTCGTACCGACTCTCCAATTTATTTGTCTGGTTCCCTTAAAGTAGCGCAATATCGGCAGTGAAATTGCACGAGGTCTATAGTGCTCTGGGAGTTAGAAGCGTCTCAGATTCGGTGCAATGCAGTGTTTCCATTGTGCAACCTGGTGGGCAGCAAGACAAGGCGGGAAAGAGAGAGAAGCTTATAGTAAAAAGTCTAATAGAAATCGTGGTGGGCTTTCTTTCATGCATTAATGCCCACCACGATTTCTATTAGACCTTTTACTATAAGCTTCTCTCTCATTCCCGCCTTGTCTTGCTGCCCACTAGGTTGCACAATGGAAACACTGCATTATACCGAATCTGAGACGCTTCTAACTCCCAGAGCACTATAGAGCTCACGCAATTTCACTGCTGAGATTGCGCTACTTTTTGGGAACCATACAAATAAAATGAGAGTCGGTACGACTCATGAAAGTTTTTTTCAGCCATAAATTATCGGGAACAAACACACTCTCGTCGGGTAATAACATTATCCTCTTGACTGTTGACATATATAGCTTAGTTGTAGATGTCAAAGAAAAGTGTTGAGTTTGGATGCTTTTGGTAGTTATTAGTAAGTGAGCTCACCTTGCAAATTAGTGTGTTGACATGCACAAATGTCAATGTCGAAATCTAATTCGGTTAACTTCGCAGAGTTGAACAATATGGAAACTAATAGGAAATGGATGTATGAGAGAATCGATAAGGAGGGGTATCTTAGCAAAGAGTTTGCTAGAGGGGTGAAAGAAGAATTTTTCCCAGTTGCTAAACAAACCATTAGCTTTCAATTGGATAATGTACTTAGGTGTCCATGTTCAAAGTGTAAAAACATGAAACACCAACGTGAGGACAATGTTAAGGTGCACTTGTACAAAAATGGGTTCATACCACGTTATTTTGTGTGGACGAGTCACGGTGAGGTGTACGTGCCTCCCATGGCCACGGTCCCCATCCAAACGTCGAACCAAATTGAAGGGTCGTCGAGGACTGATGTGTTAGACCCAATGCAAGAAATGCTCACGGATGTCATCGGAGATTTATCGTCCAACGTGTTTGACACAGTAGAGGATGAGCCGTCAGATGGAGGGCAAAAATTTCTTGAAATGTTAGAAGCGTCCAAACGACCTTTGTATGAGGGTTGCAAACTGTCACAATTGTCAGTAGTGTCTCGGCTTGTTAACATAAAATGTGAGTATAATCTCCCTAACAAAGTCGCAGACAGTCTGCTAGCCCTCATGAAAGACATTTGTCCCCCTGTTAATGAAATGACAGACACGTACCACTTGTCAAAGAAGTTACTTAAAGCTTTAGAACTTCCGCATGAGAGGATCGACGCGTGTCCAAAGGGGTGTATGTTGTTTTGGAAGGAGAACTTCATGCTTGATAGTTGCAACTTTTGCGGTGCTGATCGATATGTGCGGACAACGGCTAAGAGTAAAAAGATCGCCCACAAGGAGCTCATATACTTTCCAATCGGTCCGCAGTTGCAAAGATTATACTTAACTAAGACATCAGCAGAGCAAATGAGGTGGCACTGAACTAATGTTCGAGGGGACGGTGACATGGTTCATCCGTGCGATGGTGAAGCTTGGAAACATTTTGATGCAACTCACAAAGAGTTCGCATCGGAACCACGCAATGTGCGGTTGGGTATATGCACGGATGGTTTCGCCCCTTTCGGTAGTTTCGGGCAAACTTATTCTACATGGCCTGTTATAGCTACCCCCCTACAATTTGCCTCTGTGGCTTTGCATGAAGAAGCCTTACATGTTCCTCACGCTCTTGATTCCTGGTCTGAAAAGTCCAAAGGGAAACTTGGATGTATACATGCAACCGTTAATAGACGAGTTGAAACAGTTGTGGGAGGAGGGTGTAGACACGTATGATGTGTCTTTGAAGGAAACATTTAGAATGAAAGCGTCCGTGTTGTGGACAATAAGTGATTTTCCAACGTACGGTATGCTTTCTGGGTGGATCACCGCAGGTAAGCTAGCTTGTCCATATTGCATGGACAAAACAAAATCACGGTAGCTGAAACATGGGAGGAAACAGTCATGGTTTGGTTGTCATCGACAGTTTCTCCCAATGGACCATCCTTATCGTACTAACAAGAATGCATTTTCAAAAAATCTAGAAGAACATTCACCTCCACCCCCTCTCCTTAATGGGAGCCAAGTTTGGGAACAAGTGTCAAGGTTCCCAACATCTACTCAACAACAAGGCAACGTTGACGGCTATCTTCAATGTCACAATTGGCATAAAAGAGCATCTTTTGGGAGCTACCGTATTGGAAAGACCTGCTAATTAGACACAACTTAGATGTCATGCATGTTGAGAAAAATGTGTTTGAGCAGGTGTTGAACACCATCATGGACATCAAAGGAAAGACAAAAAATGATGACAACTCAAAGAAGGACCTAGCCGCTCATTGTAAGCGTCGTCGGGTTGATAAAGAAAGGACGGGCGAAGCTGCATATGTCATGGGTAAAGAGGAGCGTAAGGCATTATGTCAATGGCTTAAAGACCTCAAACTTCCTGATGGATATGCAAGCAACCTAGGTAGATGTGTAGATGTTAACACATCAAGATTACATGGTATGAAGAGTCATGATTGTCATGTTTTCATGGAGAGGTTGTTACCAATTGCCGTTAGGGAGTTGCTTCCTCAGAATGTTTGGAAAGCCATGACGAAATTAAGCCAATTTTTTAGAAACTTGTGTGCCTCTAAGGTTAGTGTTGATGATATGGTCCGGTTGGAGATGAACATACTGGAAATCATATGCAAACTGGAGATGATTTTCCCTCCCGCATTCTTCAATGTGATGGAGCATCTTCCAATACACCTTCCATATGAAGCAACTAAAGGTGGATCGATGCACTATAGGTCGATGTACCCTTTCGAAAGGTAATTAAATATTTGTATTGCATTTGTAGTGTATTTTATTTAACATTTAGGACCTGCCTTTTTCTATGTAACGCATTCCTCAACGCGTGTTGGTTGTCAAATATTGTAGATTTCTGCATCATTTGAAGAAGAAGGTTGGCAACAAGGCACGCGTTGAAAGCTCCATATGTAATGTGTTCTTAACGGAGGAGATTTCCAACTTTTGTGCTGCATACTTTGCACTGAAAGTGCACACAAAGTCAAGGGACCTTCCAAGGAACGCATGCCCTGAGTTGGGTGATGCATCCGACGGCAATGGAGCAATACCTGAGTTGCTTTCATCGAACATTGGGTACTCTCCAGCTGCAGGGAAGAAAAGATTCCTTGACCAACACGAATATGAGGCTGCGCATGAATATGTCCTTTCAAACTCCGATTTAATGACTGAATATGAAAGGTATACAACATAACTTAATTAGATCGGCAGTTCAATTATCAATAACTTATTTATCCAGTAGAATCTTCACCTACGTTGACTTATTTCAGTCAACTTGAAGAAGAGATGGTCTGTTTGCATCCACGTACACCGCATGGTGAATTGTGGAACAAACATCGCAAAGAATTCCCCCATTGGTTGAGAAGAAAGGTTAACATTCAATTGGAGTTGTTTGGTTTTAAATTATTAGTTAACATAAGTTACATGAGATTAACTTCGTAAATATTAAACAACTTTGTAGGTTTTGTCATCCGGTGAAGGAGACGAAGTTGTTACAGCTTTAGCGAATGGCCCTAGGAAGGACGTTTTATCTTGGGCTCATTTCTACACTAACAACTTTAACTTCCATGCTTACCGTGACGATAATAAATCAACGAATGCAAATTATGGGGTGTGTGTCAAAGGGGTGAATGGAACTGACTTCTACGGGATTTTGAAATAGGTTATTGGATTAGTTTATACTGGGTGTAGTAGGGAATACAAAGTCCACTTGTTCAAGGTTGAATGGTTCGACCCGGGTCAAGGTGGCGTAGTCGTGCATGATCATTACAAGCTTGTTGATGTTAACCAAGCAAAGAGGTATAGGGTGTATGAGCCTTTTGTGTTGGCATCTCAGGCTACACAAGTGGTGTACATCCATTACCCAACAATCAAGAAGGATAGATCATCATGGACTGCTACACTGACAATTAAGGCAAGACAAATAATAGATGGACTCGATGATCATGATGGAGCATTTCAGGAAGACAACAATGTGGACCCCCCATCACTTGCTGAGTTCGACCTACTTGACGATCGAGATGGCTCGGGAGACGAACTATTTAGTGATGATGAAGAAGGACAAGATCGGGGTATACTAGAGGGTGTAGAGGACGATGAATTAGAAGGGAATGATGCATTGGAAAACGCAGCATTTGTTGAGTTGTTTAGTGATGATGATGATGAGTAGGTCGCACGTGTAGGTTGTTTTGTTTGAACTGTCATTTTTTTTATTACGTTGTGCGATGTAACAATTTAGAAATAATTTTTTTATTTTGTTTGGTTATAAATGAATTTGTTTTCATGGTTGTTATTTGATTACTCGCTGCATGCATCAAATGTAAAATAACTTTAAATTCATTATTTGTGCGGTTAATTATTGGTTATTATAGTGCAGCTTAAGAATACGCCATGGCCCCACCATCCCCGTTATGGAAGATCCGGCCCGGTATACCTCCCGACCCATCCGACCCAAGGACCCCCCTCATTAGGAGGGAAGACTGGTATGTCAATTTAATTTTGGTCAATCTTACTATAATAGTTGCAAAATAGGTTTTACTGTGCAAGGAGTAAATTTCGGAGTTGAGGCAACTTCACCCGTCAGATAACTATTGATTCTGTGATATGAAATCTCAACCATACAAAATAATTAATTTATTATTTAGAATAGAAAACAACGTAGTGTCCGTTTTCACTTTTCACACCTCTCTCTCTCTCTCTCTTTAACTATAGTCTTCCAACTGACAAAGTTAACCCTTAAATTGAAAAAAATAACTGATGCTCCCAGATTCAACAATTGCTCCATGCTCTTCCCCTCTCTGTAGGCATGGTGTATTCTTCATCGGTGGGGGGTAGAAGGTTGTCCAACTGTCAAATTCTCAAGATTTTAGTTGGTGAATTTCAATGTAATTTGCTTTTGTTTTGTTATGTATTTTCTGTTGAGGCAAAAGGCCATAGAGGCATAGACATCAAGAATCAACCATCTGATCGAATTTTGTTTTTCAAATGAAACCTATGAATTTGATAGCTGAGCTTGAAGTTGTTTCGGGGAAGCAAATGAACGTTGTTGAGTGCTAAATGGTGAATTTTCAAACCACTCCCAGGACCCAAATGGAGGCCAAAATAGATAATTGTGATTAAATTGAATTTTTTTTCTTCTTGTTATTGTATTGAAGTTATCCTTTATTTCCTCCTCTCTATTCCATCAACGGTTCCATTAGTTTTAATTCATTTCCTGCGTGATTATTGTTAGTGGTCGTTCCATACTTTAGCAATTCATGAGAAAGGAGAGATATAATGGAAATTCAGATTCTTAACTACGATTTCCCTGTTGTTTTGCAGGTTAGATTCATGTTATGTTAATTAAGCAATAATAAGTTAGGATATGATAGGATATGTTTGAGTGAAACTAATCGTTGTGGAAAAAGTAATAAATGAAAAAATAATAGATGTCGAAAAAAGTAATATAGTTGTGGAAAAAGTAATAAATGAGAAAATATTGACTTAAGTCTAAAATAATATTATTTGAATTCTTTTTAAATTTAAATTTTGCTTTTAGTGTAGGTGTTTTTTTAGGGAGTTAGATTAGGTTAGCTAAAGATAATTTAAGTTAGGTCAGGTTAGTTAGGTTTAGACCCTGTTTTTTATTAGGTTGGTTGTAGCTCTCCTAACTTATTATCCTAACTTATCTCAACCTAATACAATTTTCCAAAAAAAATATCATAATTTATCCTAACTTATCCTAACCTAACTATCTTAACTTGAAAATAACGCATCCAAAGAACAAGGTCCAACTAAAGAACAATTTCTTACTATTCTTTGGATTGGTTAAAATAAAGTCTGGATGGATTGGATTTGATTGGATTGGATTGAATAGTTGAACCAGTGCAAAAAACAAGGCCTAAATTGGGTTAACGAAAAGTAGGATTGTGGTCTAGGTGGGAGAGATTAGAGATGATGATGGAACGTGGACATATAACAAAGTCATGGAGAATGGGAGACGAATGTGTAACTAAAGACTTGATTCAATGTGAGGGATTGAGAAAGATTGTGGACTCATTCTTATACTCAATTTCCTATTCATAGGGTTGTCAATAAATATATCGTTCAACTTCCATTATGAGATGGAAATTTTGGGAAACAAGTTATTTGCAACATATGGTAACAAATATATATTCAATTCCTTTTTTATATCTATCTGATAAATGTTAATTTGATGTTTTTGGAGACATCTACAAATTTTAGAAATTGAATGATCTGATACATCTGAATGACTAAAGGATGGATAAAGCTTTGCTTTTACTTTGGGTGCGTTACAACTTATTTTTAAAATATTGTGTTTAGGCTCTCACAGGCTGGAACTTGGTTCCTATGCAGGCCTTTCTGTAGGCATTGAGCACACCTTTTTGGTTTAGAACTACTACTCTATGTTTCTACTACTCTTATATTGTATAATTCACTGTGTAGGTATATTTTCTTGCAATATGAATCCACCTACCCACCAATTAAGATGCAAGCTTAAGTTAGCAGCTTTGACATTGCAAAAATCTGTTTGAATTTTTATATTTCCATTTAATTGTCCATGTATGTGAATGAATATCAACGAACAATATGTACGTTATGCGCTTTATTGCTCGAACATTTACAAAAATCATATGCTTTTGTCATTGAAACTCCTTCTAAAGGTCAATATGAACCCTTCATTGAGTTGATCACATCATTCGATTGAGAAAAACAAGTTTCTATGCCAAGACATCAAAAAGGTTGTTAATGTTATAAGTAATTCTAATCGGATTTATTTAAGTCCTTATGTTGACATTCAAAATCTCATTTTGATTTTCCTATAATTTTATCGCAAGTGATCGAAGAATGGCTATCTACCCCCTATTATTTGGCATGTCATTTATATTCATTTTTATCCTAATATATTGTTCTTTCTTTTTTGGGGAGGGGAGAGGTGTCTTAACTATTGTTGAATTCATGCTTTTATTGTAGATTCGTTTGTTTAATTGAAAAATTATTTCTCTCTAATTTAAATTTTTTGAATCTCATCGTTATGTATGATTATATTCATGGGTACTTTTTGAAAATTATATAAGGGTTTACCTTAATGAGAGGGAAAGAAGGGGAAGGAAATAAATTTCATCTTGATGAATGATTATATTCCTACCAAGCAATGCTCGACTATTTTTTAATTAAAGGTGCAAGGTATTTATATACTCGGGTATTAATTTTTTTAAAAACGGGGCAACGCCCGGGTATTTGCTAGTATATAATAATTAATAAATATTGCGACACTCTCACTTGTTGCTCGTTTCTTGTAGGTTCTCCTTGCCTGAGGTTACGAAGGTTGTGTCGGAGAGTTTAAGATCCCATTACCAAGGGGAGGCTATTTGCGCCAGTGATATGGAAGATGGAGATAAAATGGTTTATTGGTCATATTTTTCTATGTAAGAATACGATCCTTCGTAACCTAATTATTTTATTTGGACTTCGTTAGTATATATGGCACATTAATTATGTGTTTATTTGTTTTATTTGTTATTGTATAGCAACGATTCGAGTATGAAATGGACCTGGCCCAGGAAGTCTTCAATATGTGGCACAACAAATTCAGCGACATCCTTAAGAGCCTGGTCTACTGGGAGAAAAAGACCCCAAGGGACAAAGAAATCCCCCATTTGTCAATGGAAATCCGGGCGAGGATGTGGGTTTTACGAGAGGCAGAGGCCTATAAGCGTCGGGTCGAGGCATACACGGCGAATCGGAACAAAGCCCCGGACCAGAACAAGCACTACGGTGGCGCGATGTCCGCCGGTAAATACTTGCGGAAACTGGTAAGCCTCCCATGATCTTTTACTTTGACGATTTTCATCAATACAAATTATAAGGTTATATCTGTAATGTTTCTAAATATGTTCCTAAGCTAGTGACGGGATCCATCCATCCCCTACGGACGTCATAGAGCATTATCATTGTAAGCAAGACGCCCACGGTAACAAGCAATGGAGTGACCCGAAGGCGGCCAAAGTTTATGTAAGTCATTTTCTTCTAAAGTTAGTTTATTTATTTATATGTTGGAATTGTTGTTGAAAATTGAATGTGTAACTTATGTTTAGAAACGAGCGTGTGGCTCGATAGGATTAATCGGCGTGCGGCCGTATATGGTTACTTATTTATATGTTGGAATTGTTGTTGAAAATTGAATGTGTAACTTATGTTTAGAAACGAGCGTGTGGCTCTATAGGATTAATTGGCGTGTGGCCGTATATGGTTACTTATTTATATGTTCGAATTGTTGTTGAAAATTGAATGTGTAACTTATGTTTAGAAACGAGCGTGTGGCTCGATAGGATTAATCGGCGTGCGGCCGTATATGGTTACTTATTTACATGTTGGAATTGTTGTTGAAAATTGAATGTGTAACTTATGTTTAGAAACGAGCGCGTGGCTCGATAGGATTAATCGGCGTGTGGCCGTATATGGTTACTTATTTATATGTTGGAATTGTTGTTGAAAATTGAATGTGTAACTTATGTTTAGAAACGAGCATGTGGCTCGATAGGATTAATCGGCCTGCGGCCGTATATGGTTACTTATTTATATGTTGGAATTGTTGTTGAAAATTGAATGTGTAACTTATGTTTAGAAACGAGTGTGTGGCTCGATAGGATTAATCGGCGTGTGGCCGTATATGGTTACTTATTTATATGTTGGAATTGTTGTTGAAAATTGAATGTGTAACTTATGTTTAGAAACGAGCATGTGGCTCGATAGGATTAATCGGCGTGTGGCCGTATATGGTTACTTATTTATATGTTGGAATTGTTGTTGAAAATTGAATGTATAACTTATGTTTAGAAACGAGCGTGTGGCTCGATAGGATTAATCAGCGTGTGGCCGTATATTGTCACTTGATTGTATGCATTATCATTGGTGTTGGAAGTTGGATTGCTTAATTTATGTTTAGAAACGAGCGTGTAGCTCGATAGGATTGTATATGTTGCAAATGTTCGTTTTGGTTAAGTGGGCATGTGACCCCTTATTCTACAAGTTGAGTTTATATTGTCATTTGCAGGTTAATGTTTCGTATTATAAATTTGGGATAGTCCATATTACAGAGGAAACTCTGCCGAAATTTGTAACTCTCCCTATATTACCTTAGTTGTGGCGTCTATTGATAGTGTGTTTTGATAACAAACAACATGACCACTTTGCTTTACGTTTAGTTGTGGTTACTAGTTATCATTAATGTTGATCATTTGCAGAATGAATATCTTGAGCAAGTAGCTGCAGCGAGCGTGGAGCCCAATTCTATGGAAGCCAACACAGTGTTCTACAATGTCGCTGGTGGGTTCTATGTCAAGAATCAGTTTGTCTACGGCCTGGGATCCTCGACGGGAATGTTCTATGAAAGGCCGGCCCGCTATGCACGCCACAATGGTCAGGGATCTTCTTCCTCATCCACCACCGCTGCCCCATCTGCTTATGCTTCCATGGTGGCTGAAACACAGTGTTTGAGGAGTCAACTCTCCCAATACCAGCAGATGTTCAGCCAACTTGAAGGAAGATTGTCCCAAGTAGAACAAAATCAACAGCAGCAGGGGATGCCATCCAGTGGTCAATTCTCTCCCTCCAACTTCATTAATGACCCCCCCTCTTCGTAGTGTTTGTGAGGACTACTTTAAAAACTAACTGTCGGATATGTAATATATTTTGCGACCGTTGACTTTATATATATATACTACTGTTTGCGACCATTCATTTATATATATATATTACTATTTGCGACCGTTCATTTTGTGACCGTTTGGCACTTATACTTCAAATATATTCTTCAAAAATTATATTACCAGAAATCCTCAACTAAATTTTTTTAAAAAAAGTGAAATGGGCGACCATTCAGTTGAACGGTCGCTAGCTAATGACCGTTAATGAACGGTCACAAAGTCTGCCAACCGTTGATAAACGGTCACAATGGCGGACGCCCGTTCATTGAACGGTCGCTAGTTAGCGACCGTTCAATGAACGGTCGTCCGTCTTGCGACCGTTTATCAACGATCGTTAATTAGCGACTGTTCAAATGAACGGTCGCCCGCCTCCATAAACGACCCTTGAGATGCGATCGTCCCCAACGGTCGCAAATGAACGGTTGCCCGCCCTGCCGAGCGACCGTTCAAGGCGATTTGACATCGTTCACAAATTGGGGCTCCATTGTCCTTCCAATACTTTTCTGTCAAATGCTATCCTAGGTCATCCTTTATAGTCAATAACCCTTCTTTATAATGTAATAGAAGCCCAACTTAAATGACGGAGATGATAGGATAATGATACTATCAGTAGACTAATAAATTTATTGATATATATATATATATATGGGAAAATTGGATTCTAATAATCCTTACTTTTGCATATTGGATGATGGTGGTCCCTACTTTCACTTTGTATTCTGGTGGTCCAAAAAAAAAATAATTGAATTGTAGTGGGATATTTTCGAGGGAATCATAGATTTTGTGTTGCATTTGATTCAAAACTTAGTATAACACTTTAAAATGATTTTTAATGAATTTACAACGCTCCTCCCAATTTGTTTTCATTTTTTTACTAGTTTTTACGATTTTTTCACTTTTATTATTTTTAAAAAATCATAATAATTATTCGGAGTCTCAAAAAAATAATTTAAAAAATGTTTTAGAAACTACAATTCATTAACTTTCTAGGGGCAAGAACGAAAAAACAAAAACAATATAGTGTAGGAATGAAAAAAATAAGAAGAATGTGGAAGTGGATTTGGTACCACTACAATCCAATTTTATTTTTTTTTTGGACCACCAGAATACAAATTGAAAGTACGGTCCACCATTGTCTAATTGGTGAAAGTAGGGATTATTAGAATTCAATTATCCTATATATATATATATATATATATATATATATATATATATATATACAATATATATATATATATATATACAATATATATATATATATACAATATATATATATATATATATATTTAATACAAAGGTTAGGTGGGTTAATTATTAGTTGATTCAAACTTAAGGTAGGATAAAACTAATTTTCAAAACCTTAGGGCTAAAATCCTAGTTTCACAAAACCTCAATAGGTAAAAACCTAATTAGTTCATTATTTTACTATACTAATTGTTAGGGTAAATTATTACTCAAGGTGAGGATTAAAATACGTATAATTTGAGGAGTGCATTATTTAAAAGTTATACTCAGCCAATTTTATTTTTCTTTTGAAATTATTTTATACATATAAATTAGTAGAATAAATTATGATACAACTGTTGGAATATTATTAATTTTCTTTTAAAATATGTGTTCTTTGATTAAAGCAAGGTAAGACGATTATGTTTTATTATATAATAGAATATGTGTTGTTTGATTAAAAGCTATCATGGGCCATCTTTATAGTCAATAACCTTAGAACAAGATGCATACATTCATTTACTGTATGATATAAACTAAGTTTTTAACTATATGTATTGTCTAATTTTGTTCGATAATTAGTGTTGTTTAATTTTATCATGTATAACACACAAATTTGAGATTAATATAACTAATTTATAGATGGGTTATGCTAAATCTAACAATGAACATTAAACAATACATTTTATAGAGAAGAGTTTTATAATCTTCTTAACAATTTTGTACTCTTGACTCTTTTACCCTGAAAAAGTAGAAGGAAACCACCACCCCATTCAGTTCTCTGAAATGGAACAATCTATGAATAAACTAATTTGAAAATTTCTCGGAGAAACTTATAGGGTGCCAAACTGTACTTGTTTAATATCCAATATTTACTATTGTTACCTTTTTTATTAATAGATTCAACTAATAATTACTTGTCACTTGTCAGTCATGTCATGTGTCATTTGCACACTGCCTTTTTCTCTGGGTCATCTTCATGTTATGTGTTTGCCATTTGATTTTGATTCTTGATACAAACAAAATGGAACACCTTTTCCTAAAAAAAATATAATAATTCTCTCTCGCTCTCTCTAAAATAAACCCAAAAAATATAATAATTCAGCCCTAGGAACTTGAAAGATGGTTAATTAATTTGGGTCAAACCCAAAATCTTAGTAAATCTCAATGGAAATACAATGAGCGAACAATGGACATGAGGTCGTCGTAAGATTTATAAAAGAATCTCACATCTTAAACATTTTTCTTTTAATTTATCCAAATTAATTTTTATTTATTTATTTATATTTTAGAAATAACTCTAATATATTGGATACAACTTTCTTAGAATATATATATATATATATGGGTTTTTGGACGTCAATAATACCAACTTTGAGGGTATTGGATACTAATAATACAAACTATTTTCTTGGACATTAGCAGTACCAACTATCGACATATTTTCCTCCAACAGTACACCGTCGAGTTGTTATGGTTTTAACTCATTAGAAAGATGACGTGGCTACATAATTGGGACATGGAAGACATGTTAGTGTCAACTTCAACATTTTCTACCCAAGCTCCACCTTCCACATCATACATTATGAAGCCACGTCATCTTTCCGATGAGTTAAAACCATAACAACTCGAAGGTGTACAGTTGAAGGGAAATATGTCGATAGTTGGTACTGCTAGTGTCGAAGAAAATAGTTTGTATTATTAGTCTCCAATACCTCCAAAGTTGGTGTTATTGATGTCCAATAATCCTATATATATATATATATATATATATATATATATATATATATATAATTGTATACAACCTGTTAAAGAGTATAGCTAATTAGTAGTATGACAGTTTTAGGCCCCGTTCTTTTGTGCGGTGCGTTTGCGTTTTGATAAGTTGCGTTTGGGTTGCGTTAGGAATTAATAAAAAGGTGAGTAGAGGTGAATAGTACATTGTGATAAAATGCGTTCTCTTGCGTTTGCCATGCGTTAGGTTTTATTGATTTTGCGTTGCGTTTGGGTGCGTTAACGCACAAAAGAACGGGGAACGTTTGAATTCTATAGAGATTTAGTCGGATGATTGTGTTACCCCTGTCCCTGCATAATAAATAAATAAATTAATAAATAAATAAACTAATAAATTAATTAATTAATAAATAAATAAAATGGATATGACTTACCTGATATTGAACATATACAGTTCCATTTAGGGATATATCAAACCATTTTCTAAGTTTAAGATACAAACATCAAATAGTTCTTCTTTCAAGAATTCTACCAAATATATCCTCTAAACAGATGTTACATGGTTCCCTATTCATTACATCCTCCTAAAGTATTACGTTACTTAAACCTAAACCAGCCTTAGCAAGTCAATTTATCACCCTATTAACTTCCATAAAATATATCTAATAAAAATATTATTGCAATCTTAGAATTTTTGTAACGCCTCGACCCCTCACGGGCTGCGGACATTATCAATAACTGTTTTAAGGATCACTGACTGACCCCACAAATCACCATAAGTCTTTCCAGCGTGCTTTGTCCTTGGTGCTTCAAGGTTCCCAACAGATGAGCTACCATAAAAGAAGGTGCACTTTGAGGATATAAGTAGTCATTTCAATCCTTTTAAGCCACGCTTTAACCACATAACTGAGGGTATTACAATTTTGTAGTACCCATTACTAGCATTTGAATCGAAAGGGGACAACGCATAAACCTTGAACAGTGTCAACAAAAATCTTGAACTCTTATCTCCTTCTGCATAGATGTTAAAGAACTATAGTTTGTGCTCTTCTCTAATATTATCGTGCATCGCAATCATCTCTGTTTTGGGATTAGCGCCCTACCGATATTAAATGTATAATACCCCGAGTATGTAGTTAAATGTTGTTTAAAATGATTGAAATGACTACTTATATCACCAAAGTGCACCTTCTTTTATGGTAGCTCATCCATAGGGAACTCCTCGATTTGTTAATCATGCTTCGCTGGGAGTAGTCTTAAGATGGGTGACCTATTGGGAAGTTTTCCGAGACAGCGTGTGAGCGAGGACGAAGTACGTTGGAAAAACTCGTGGTGATTTGTGGGGCCAGTCAGCAATCCTTAAAGCAGCTATCGGTAATGTCTGCGAACCGGGAGGGGGTCGGGGTGTTACAGATGGTATTAGAGCCGACCCGCTACCATGAGTTGCGCCAGTGGACGCGAGATCCATGGGAAGTCACCTAGTGGGGCAAAGATTCTGGATTTGATTGAGGCACAACGAGGACGTTGTGCGCTTAAGTAGGGGTGACTGTAATACCTCGAGTATGTGGTTAAAGTGTGACTTAAAAGGATTGAAATGACTACTTATATCACTAAGGTGCACCTTCTTTTTATGGTAGTTCATCCGTGGGGAACTTCTCAGTTAAGCGTGCTTGGCTGGGAGTAGTCTCAAGATAGGTGACATCCTGGGAAGTTTTCCCAGGCAGCATGTGAGCGAAGACGAAGCACGTTGGAAAGATTCGTGGTGATTTGTGGGGCCAGTCACCAATCTTTGAAGCAGTTATCGATAATGTCTGCGACCCGGGAGGAGACCGGAGTGTTATAAACGGATTAACCTGAGATGAAGCTATCATGTTGGTCTTATAATGCATATGCAATATGCTTCTTAATTTTCTTATTCTTTGTAAATATTCCCATTTAATTATTGTTTGGTGATATTGAACTTGTTAAATATAAATATAAATGAATCCCTATGCTGGTAGTATGTGTCACCAACATATTTTGGCAACATCTCTTACTTAAAATAGGAACGTTTTTTTTTTGAAGTAACAATAACAAAGGACAAAGTATTTTTAATATCCTCAAATATATTATGTTTGTTGAAAACACTATATATATACTATTAGTAGGTTAAATATAAATACCAATCATTTAGTTGAAAGACTATTGAATTGTTCTACTAATGCTTCATTTGCTTCTTTTTTTTTTTAAATAAACAAAAAACGAGGATGATATTGTATTGATAATTTGTCCATCATTACATAAGAAGTGATCTAATCAAGGCACGATCCTAACCAAATTTGTTCTTCACCAGTTAACGCCACTCTAGGTCATGAGCAACGACATTCCCACCGTAACTCACATGGACCCACTTACAACTAGAAAAAGATACAATCAAAGGTCTAATGTCTTCAATTACAACATCAATCTCATTAATAAAACTAGAGGTACTACTTATGTGATGAATTAGATGTAAACAATCTGACTTAAAGAGTACTCTTTCACAGTAAAATCATCTAGCCAATATTAGGTTGCATAGACTCCTACTTTTGCTTCCACTACACCAGGATGACATCGTGCTCTACACTTCCTAGAGGTTTCCAGCACAAGATCGCCATAAGAGTTCCTAGTGTCGACTCCTTTTTGGATCCATCCATTTGAGATAGCCACATCGAAGTTGAATTTGATAGCATCAAAATCTGGTGGCTTCCAAATATTTACATTGTGCTATTGTACCATCAATTTTATTTTTTTGATAATTAGGCGGCCAAAAAGCCAAATATTACTACTGTAATTCAGTGCCTTGGAGCACTCACAGATTGAATAAAAACATACAACCATGTCACTTTCTGATTGAAAGCCCATTGGCTAGGCCCAACCACACATTGCCTAGTTGTATAAAAAAAAAATAACTACTACAACTCCACCCTCGCATATTACAGATGAGAAACATCTTCACTCTCTGCCAACCATTCCACCTCTGTTCCCATCAGAGCACAACACTGTCACATAAACCCATCACCGGAAAGGGAACACCAGTTGATGAAAATTTGCAGCCAAAAAAATAATGGGAAGTGGAACTGACTCATTCCACTCTGATGCCTACAAGCACACCCTCCATTGCACTGTCTGTATTACTAGCTCCACACTTTTGTCTTGCTGCTCAAAGATTACTCAATTTTTGTGATTCCAGACCGATCAAATAATTGCAAAGAAGGATGCATTCCATAATTTCTTCAACACCTTGTTTCGAACTGTGACAGCCATCCAATTCTCAAACATTAATAAACTGCGTACCGCCTCACCGCTTAGACGGTGTTAAAACCTCATTAAAGTCACCCAAAATAATCAAAGGAATTTGCAAAGTAGCTTTCAAAAGTTTAATATGTTCCCATTGCTCTCTTCTTCCGATGCTATCTTGTGCTCCATAAATCACATAAACAACACACTCAATGTTGGATTTCAAGTGTGTTCCTTCTATGCAAATCCACCGTTGTCCTTTATGCTTGACGGATACTTGAAAGTCTGTGTTTGACCATAGTAGAATGACTCCTCCTGATCTCCCATCTGTTGGCAGGTCACAGAAATCAACATCTTCTAATCCCCACACCTGCCTCATACCCCATTGATCAAATTTTGTATGCTTAATTTCAACTAGACCCATAATCTCAAGAGCTTCCTTTTTTAATGAGGGCCTTGGCATATTTCTTCTTCTCCTTGGTCCCTATGCCCCTCATAATCCATGCAGTGAATCTCATGTTATTGAGATCCTGGACCGTCTTCAACAAGAAACGCACTTTTGGCACAAAAAGCCGATCTTCGCTTGAGGATTTTTGCTTTCTTAACCTTCCTGCACTGTTTGGAGTTTTTTCTTTGTTGAAGATTGGTGGATTTGACTATCGGTGATATGAAGCCAGAAGATTCTCCGAAGTTGATTGTTTTTTGGGCAATGTATTCCTGGCCTTGATGGTTGAATCATCATTGGAATGATTTGAAATCAAATCTTCATGCAACTCTTCAGTTGCCTTTTGGTGGTCGTTTGGATACTCACTCCTATCATTCAATGAGCGATTATTGTCATAGCCAATTGCCAATGACTCATATATATTAGGCATTTCATCTCCCAAGGGAGACACCACATCATTTAATAACTGGCTTGAATGTGGCTGCACAATTATCGGTTGTTCTAACTCATTTCCAGCACCCATGCCAACTCCAATTGTATCATTGGTGAAGCCTTTCAACTTCACTCCACAATTGCAGTCCCAATGCCTTCACAAAATCGTCTTTTAGGGAATTCGTTTGATGGTCAAGCCTTCTAACTTATTCCAAAAAACCATTATTGGATAGTTGTTCAATCATCATCATTGAGTTGACTCTGGAGTTTCTACTGGCTGATGCCACCTCCTCAACTTCCTCCGTTGGAATGACTGGTTCCATAGAAGCTGCACAAATTATTTCATGAAAATTGTCAATGGAATCAATGATAATGATGTTTTGTAAATTGTAGTTTGCTTCAGACTCCTCTTCACCACTGATGGATGAGGTTCTGTTTTGAGCAGCCGAGGCTAGTTGAGCCACAAAGTGCGAATGTACTTCTCTCATGAAAACCCTGAATGAGCAATCTCCAATATCTAGAAGGACTTCATCATCAATAAAAAGGAAAACATCAATGTGAATGAGTCCTCTCATCGTTTCAAACTGATTTGCGTTATTAACACTATTGCCAAGTGAGATTAGTGAACCCCCAAGGTTGTGTGCATTTGACAAAATTTTCCCACATCTATCCATGACGGGGAACGCCTATCACATTAACCTAAACTCTTCTGGTCTCCGATGTTTCATAGACAGACCACTGTCTAACTTCTGCAAACCATTCCGTCAGCTCCATAGAATTTTGCAGTACCATTTCCATATCTTGGGTAGACGGGAGGGTGACAATGAACTTGATGGAACTTAATGCGGTAATTTTGGACACAGGAATAAAGTTATGAATGGTGAGTGACGTAAGTGTATCCAGATCTCTCTACTCATTACTGATGCAAACGATGCTCCTTTGAAGCCACTCAAGATTATCCTCATTTGTGTCTCCTTTGACGCGAGCCCCCATTTTCCCTGCACTCTATTCTTGGAGTTCTGGCGCAATGCCAACTTTCCTTTTTTCCACCCAAACTTGTCTTGTTTTCTTGCTCCCAAATCTTCTCTTTTTGGCCCAGTCAACTACAATTCTTCTACCACAAAATAGGTTTTTTTGTATAGATAGTGGATACATTTTTCTCCATCTTCCTATTTGAAGACGTGGATAAACCTATACTTTGGACGATCCCTGTTGGAGGAGTAGATAAAAGCTGCTTTCACTTCACAAAACGTCTTGAAAAATCCCTTTCAATCCAAATCTGTCCAAGTCGTTGAGAAGGTTTCCCACAAAGATGGAGGTAAAGGTTTGGTTGAATTTGAGCCACCCACCATAGCCCTTCCCCACCGAATGACTTCTCTCACTCGCCCTTCTCTCTCACACTCTCTCTCACTCTTTCTCATCTTTTTGGCAAACCAACTCTGTTAAACGGGCAATTCAACCTAGCACATGGAACTTTCGCTCCCTAAAATAATGATAGTCTTAGGCAATTACGCTTATATATGTTGTACCATCAAATAAGGTTTCACATTTGCTTGCCTTAGCTTCTCCTATTCCTCAATCAAACCTCAATCTTAGGTGATTAGTGAGTGGGTTGTGGTTTCTTATATATTGAACATATGATTATCGCGAGCTCTCCACGCCATCTATGTTAGTGTAAGTCTAAGATAGAAACCATTCGTATCCTGATTATCACGCTAGTGCTTCTCCGAATTCCTTGGGTCATTGAACAGCTCAGGGCTCGTACGTATGTGTTCACCTAGACTCTCCTGGGTAACTTTTATCTTCCCACCAATGAATATCACTTGCCGAACATCCTTTCGAGCTTCATTGCATCTTGGACATAAGTTGCTTGTCGAGATATGTCTATGTTTGAAGAGATATTTTGTTGGCAAAATTTGAGTACACGCTTACCACCAAAATACCTTTGCTTTACAAATAATGGTAGAGTCACACACCATCGGCCCTCGGAGTCATCCGCATTTAAGCTAGGTAGCACTAAGTAACGAACTTGACGTCTTATAAGCCTTTATTGCTGAAGCACTAAGCAAGCACGTCATATGGATGTCGAGAGCTAAGTGAGATTGATAAAATAAAATTCTTGTCTCTCTGATTGGATGTTTGCTCTACAACCTTTAGCTTTCAACTCATTTCTTCATGATCAATAAGAGCGCAAACCACCACCAAATCTGAGTTCGGTAGCTAGTCAATTGTTGCCTTCTTCCTATTCTCGTCCACCAACCACTCATCCTTCAAAATTGTTATCTTGTTGTCATCCCCAACTCTCCAATATGGTCCCTACTTAAGGAGGGCCTTTGAAGTCCAAATACTTTACCAAGAACATTTAGGATTTGGTCTAAGTGAGGCTTCCAAGAAACCGCTCCCCGGAAAATATTTTAGCTTGAAGCACTTGATGAAGCAAGGACCCTGCATTATGAAGCAACTGACATCCTTGTTTTGCAAGAATGTCGTCTTTTAAAATATCAATACGCCTGAAGCCCATACCTCTGAGGCACTTGGGTTGCACATTTTATTTAGGACTTCTGAATTCCAATGTAATTTAGTTATGTTCTCCATCGTTCGAGCCCCACGAAAATTTGGCACACAAAGAGTGAATATCATCCACCAAAGAATACGGAAGCTTTAAAATACTCATAAGGTACGCTAGAATCGCTTGTACTAATGATTTAATCAACAACTCTTTTCTCACTCGATAGAGCAATTTTTCTTTTCATCCATTTGATTTCTTCCAAATACGCTTCTGGAGAGATTGAAAATGACTTTCTTGCTTCTTCCAATGAATATAGGAGCCCCAAATATTTGTCATGTTTCTCCCCTATATCATCTCTAAAAGGCTAGCCAACTCTTTCTACCTTGCATTGGCTACGCCTTTGCTAAAAAGTGACCTCGAGTTTTTTAAAGTTCACCTTTTGGCTCGATACTCTCTTAGAGATGCTCACTCACATTGATTGATGATGTTGACTAATTGGGACCATTCCTATCTCGTCGTTCTAGTAAAGAGCATGTTGTCACCTGTAAATAAATAAATAAATAAAAGATAGTTGGTTAAGTCCTATTTGCTTTGCCACCATCGATCAAACCAGATTTGCCGCTGGTCTCAACAAACCTGAAAAAGCCTTCGCTGCCAAGATAAACAAATAGGATGAGATTAGATCCCCATATCCAATACCCCTGGATGGAACAACCTATCTAGAGGCTTGACCATTCTCCAAGACATTATAAGAGACATATGTCACATGATTGGGTACAACTTGGGCCCAACCATGACTAAAGCCCATTTTGAGGGAAAAACTCCTCTGAAAAGACCCATTCTACCCTATTGTATATTTCACTCATGTCTAGTTTGACTATCGTCACCCCATCTTTAATTTTTAGGGGATCTCCTTTTCATAGAATGAAAGACTTCAATAGCCACAAGAACATTATTAGTAATAAGCCTTCCCATGACAAAACCTCTCTGCTAAGGTGAAATAATATAAATCAAGTGAGCCTTTAGCATATCACCCTATGTCTTAGAAACAATCTTGTCAACAACATTTCATAGATTGATCGGCCTGTATTGAGAGATATTATTCGAAGACTTGATTTTAGGAATTGAAACTATTAAAATCTTGTTGGCATCAACATAAACTATATAACAAAATAAAATAGACTAAACATAATCCACTACATCATCTCCAACAACATGTCAAAAAATCTACAAAAAAAAAAAAAAACTTTCATACCGTCGGGGCATAGAGCCTTCAAAAAGAGCATATGAAACAAAGCCAAGTAAACTTCCTCCTTGGTTTATGGTTTCCGCAGTCCATGATTGATCTCCTCTGTCAATACCTCATTAACTCCACGTAAGGCTTGCTACATATTTTATGATCTTTGGTGGTGAATATTGAATCAAAGCAGTGGCGGTTTTAGGTCTTCTGATTAGGGGTGACCAATACACTATTGTATTCATCTAATACACATAAGACCCATAATTTTTATCACAAATTACACTAAATTAGTAAACTTTTTTGTGTTATCGATGGTCGTGGCCGCCCTTACTCATGCCCGCGATCCGCCAGTGAATCAAAGTACTATGTGCTTAAGTCCTTAATCTTTTTCTTCTCGTAGCTTTATCGCCATTTGATTTGAGCAGTTTCATGATATTATTTCTCCTTGTCCTTCCTGCTTCACTTTATGATGGAAATAACTTGTATCTAGATCCTAATCATTGATATCCAACGCTCGGCTGCACCTGCACGAATATTTCTCCTTCTAGCCCAATAAGTATACGAGTCGAGCCTCAAGCTCCTTCATCTGGTCCAAGCTAGTTTGTTTCATCGACAAAGATTTGAAAGAAATTATAGAGTTGCTTGAGTTTATTCAAATTGACTAATAAAAAATTTACTATTTTTAGGAGAAAATTACAACACATCTTTCTTGGTTTTATTTTCATATTCATATACTTAATTCTTTAAACTAGAAAATAAATTATTTAATCAATTTTTTCTAATATAGCATCCATATATATATATGAAAAATAAATATTTCAATTTTAATAATTCTAATATATTCTATAAAAAAAAGATTTAACACTCATAATTGACGATAGTTTAATAATTCACAATCTTCTCGTGCATTGCACGAGAGATATATGCCGCAAGTTATTATTATTATTACTCGCTCCGTTCTATATTATCTGTTCATAGACGTCGTCAATTACTCAACAAATACAATGTTTTAATATACAAAAGTGTTTTCCTTAGATTCATGATAAAAAAAGAAATACTATTATACAAATATAATATTATAATTTTTTGATAAAATATATTATAATTTTTTTCATAAAAATAATATTTTAGACAATTATTATGGGACATAGGCTACTAACATTTTATTGCTATTAAAGATAACACAACATCAAGCCCAAAGAAGATCTTACCGTCGGCCAATAGTTTAATGTCCATTTCCTCGAGATATATAATTCTGTACTATGATTCATTTACAATTTGCTTAATCCTGACGCAATTTTCTTTCTTTTTCCATGCCATAATTCACCAAATTCCATGGCATCTTTCTTTTTCATGCACCTAGTATTATCTAGCTGCGTGCATGATTTCCACAGGTAAGCTCCTAGGTCTCCGTCGCCCACCTCACCAGAATTCCAAAATTCAATAGTAATAATCTAATCAATATTCAATTCAAATAATAGAAATCAGCCAATTAAGCAACAAATAAAAGTATCTAATTTTACACATGCAAAATTTTGCTGAATCTCTTTGTCTAATTATTCACTGAAAGTGAGCTTACTAACCATCACGAAAAGTGAAATCAGCACTTCCTTTCACTTGTCGGTCATATATACCAATGCCAATCTGTGAAAATAAAAAGACATCACAGAAGAACCACTATTTTTTATTTTAAAAAAAAGGTGTTCATAATGAATGATTAGCTGATTAATAACATTAGATTCGAGACTTTTGATTATTCAAAGGCTGGATACTAGAAGCAACTGGCAAGAAACTGACACTCAAGCTGTAATTTTAGTAACAATCCCTCATTTTCTAGCCTCTCTCTCTTCCTCTCTTAAATTTACAGATTAACATATCAATCAAGGCTTCAAATGTCTTGTAGCAGAAAAGGCGAAAAGAGGGAGGAAGAAGAGAGAGAAGAGAGAATACTAGAATGCAAGAGCGAGAAACAGAGGACGATTTTGTGAAGTTCAAGCTTCATATCCATGGCTGCTCTTACTCTTAATCTCAATCTTCTGCTTGTTTTCGTCCTCTTCACCCTTCAGCTGACAACACTTACAGGTAAATCCAACTTGCTCACTTCTTTTTGGTCATATACAAGCAAACCCATTTCAGTACACTAATCGAATGTAACTTTTTTTGTTGTTCAAAACTCTGTTTTTCTTATAATATTTTTAGATAAGGTTATGTTTATGGAATTTTTCCGGGGTAATTTGCAAATTTATTTGCTTTTCATGTAATGATTCTGGGAAATTTCCCAAATTGGAGCAAACCCAAGGTAGAATTCTGCCTTTGATGGTGTCTATTTCTGGCTTGTGCTCTTGCTCCTCACTTCGTATTTCTTCAATTGAAAACTACCCATTTGAAAATTTGTTGATTTGAGTTGAAAACAAGACATACCCATTTCTGAATTGACCAAATTGGGTTTGGAAAATTAACTTACCTTGACATCAATAATTTCAGCTCAGGGGAACATTGTAGCAGAAATTAGACGAAACCTGGGGCAGGATGAACCTTATGTTGGGGTAAACATTGGCACAGATGTATCAAACTTGTTACCCCCTTCAGATTTGGTCTCATTTCTTCAACTACAGAAGATTACCCATGTCAGACTGTATGATGCTGACCCAGATTTGCTCAAAGCACTGGCCCATACAAAGATCCGGGTCATAATTGGAGTACCCAATAACCAGTTGATTGCAATTGGAGCTTCCAACACCACTGCTGTTACTTGGGTTAAGCGCAATGTTGTTGCTTACTACCCACAAACCCTAATAATTGCCATTGCTGTGGGGGATGAGGTTTTGACCACTGTACCCTCTTCTGCCCCTGTGCTTTTGCCTGCAATTGAGTCAATTTACAGTGGACTTGTGGCCGCAAATCTTCATAACCAGATCAAGGTCTCAACCCCACATTCGGCTTCGATAATTTTGGATCCTTTTCCACCTTCTCAGGCATTTTTCAACACCTCAATGACCCAATACTTGCTGCCCATTGTTAAGTTTTTGTCGAAAACGCAGTCCCCTTTGATGATGAATTTCTACCCTTACTATGTTTTCATGGAGAATAAGGGTGTTGTGCCTTTGGATGACTGTTTATTCAAGCCCTTAACCCCTTCAAAGGAGATGGTAGACCCTAACACTTTGCTTCACTACACCAATGTATATGATGCCATGATTGACTCGGCTTATTTCTCAATGAAAAACCTCAATATCACTGATGTTGTTGTGCTTGTCAGTGAGACTGGGTGGCCTTCAAAGGGGGATTCCAAGGAGCCTTATGCAACCATAGACAACGCAGATACATACAATTCCAACCTCATCAAGCATGTTTATGACCGCGCTGGTACCCCATTTCACCCTGAGATCACATCTAATGTGTACATATATGAGTTGTTCAATGAGGATTTGAGGTCACCACCAGTGTCAGAGGCCAACTGGGGGCTCTTCTATGGGAATACCACACCGGTTTACTTATTACATGTTTCTGGGATTGGGACTTTCCTAGCTAACGACACAACTAACCAGACATACTGTGTGGCCTTAGATGGGGTTGATGGTAAGATTTTACAGGCGGCATTGGACTGGGCTTGTGGTCCGGGGAGAGCTAACTGTAGTGAGATTCAGCCAGGGGAGCCCTGTTACCAGCCTAACAATGTCAAGAATCATGCTTCCTATGCTTTCGATAGCTATTACCAGAGCCAACGGAAGGCCCCTGGGTCCTGTGATTTCAAGGGCATTGCCACCGTCACCACCACTGATCCTAGTAAGTCTTCCTTCATAGTTTTGGCATTTATTCACATTCTAAACCTCTCCCCTTGCTGTTGCTGTGTGGGTGGTTCATGAATCACTATAGAGTAGAGATGAAAACTTGTCTACCGGATAGATAATGTAATGTTGAGCTTTGTTTCGTCATCTGGTCATTCTTAGGTTTCATATGTACAACATTGTCGATGGTCTAGTATAAAGTGTAACTTTGCTTGAGGCTAAGATTTAAAACGTTTTAGGTGTATGTACTCTTTGTCTTTTTGGGGAAAAATTATCATAGACACTTGCTGCAAATAGCCTGTAGAAGAAATTATAGACTAGAGAATCGCAAAGATACATCTTTGGAGGCAGTTCAGCTATATTTTGGAGGTGAACATTTATTTTATGATGAACTACCTGACTTCGATTAAAATTGTTAAACTCGCCAAACAGTTTCAGTGAACAGATAATGTTCAGAAGGCACTGGAATTTATGAGCTAGAAAACCCATTTTTTGAGTTGTCAAAGGTCCAAAAGGCATGCAGGAAAGAGACAGGAATTTGGGTTGCCATTAGTGCACTCTTCGTTGTAGGAAAGGTGAAAAGATGTTAAAATTGAAGGGGATAAAGTCATGCAAAGTTTGAATATATTGCATGCCTATTGATAAAAGAATCCGAGGCCAATGGTAAAAGATCTTCTCAGGCATGTTAACTGCATATTATAGATTTCACTTTTGGTGAGTCTTCCCTACAATTCCATGGTAGGAGTTGATGGTACTAAAGTGTGAAGACTGAAAATATTCAAAGCATAATGCATACTATTTGGTACAAGATACAAAATTTATATAATGAGGGTAAAACAAAGTACACACATAATGCATACTATTTGGCACTTGTATTTCAGTATATGCAACATTTTATTTACTTGTAATATTGTTTGGGATACTTGCAGGTCATGGGAGCTGCATTTTTCCTGGCAGGTGAGCTTTGAATCCATATCCATAACCTGAATAGTTGAAAAAGATTATTTGTTCAACTGAGATTATGGTAAACTAAAGTAAATGCCTCATTAAACTTGGTCAATTTGAACCAGTATCTCTAAATTGCAGAATTTAGGGGTAAGACTACCACATGCAATCCCTTATACCTTGCCTTGGTGGGATTTTGGAGTATTGGTTTTAGACCAAAGTAATGAGAGAACATAAGACTGGTACGTTAGATCAGCCTAAGCCCAACTTGGCTTAGGTTCCCGTAGATTTGATTCTTAGTTAGTAGGCCTAGTTGGGTTGGACCATTCATGAATCATGGACTATACACATAGGGTTATTGACCCCAAGGGATGGCCTATGAAGCAAATAGACCATAAAATTCCAGGCAAGACTATGAGGTTCCAATTTGTGAGAATTGTCAATTTTAATTTTTTTTGGGTGTTTTTGTTTCGTATTCTGAGTGGTTTCAGGGCAAGTTTCATACTTAGCGCATCCAACAAAAACATTAAAAAAAATAAAAAAAATTGATATTTTCTTACAAATTAGAACGTCATAGTCTTGCTTGGAACTTTGTGATCTATTTGCTTCATGGGCCATCCCTGGCGATCAATGACTGATACGCATAACCCTTATCGTGACTTTGATCCAAAGCTTAACTATATGAAAGTAGAGCACCTTCAGCTCTATTGACTACTGTTGTTTGGATACCTTCACAATTACAAAGAGGTTTAATAACATTCTTTGCCCCTAGTAGTAATCCATGTAATTTCAACTTATTAATTCTGCCTCTCCTGAAACACTTTGCAGTAAGCAGGAGAAAAACAACACCAAGGAGCAGATCAATTCCACACAAATCTCCAGTGGAGCAAGTTGTAGAGGCTCACTCTTGGATCTGATGAACACTGCTCTAATTTCTCTCTGTAGTTTAGTGTTTCTTTGTTATGTTTTTGACGCCTTTCACGTTGCTGGTCCAGTAGATTGAGGTACATAATCATACCATCATCATTTTTTGGCAAGATATCTAGCTGTAATTTTAGCATTTACCTCTGTAATTCATTCATGATTCTTTCTTTCTTCAGTTAAATAATTTTGTAAGTGGTACTGTTGGGCTGGGAGACCCATCTCTAGGATTTAGAGTAGTGGTTTTCTGTTCTCATTTTGAGGCCTGTTCAATAGTGTACTTTGTTTGCACTTTGTTTCTTGTAAAATTTAGTGGTATCATTAACGAAAATGTGAAGCTTTTTGGTATTATCTGTAATATGAAAAGCTTTAGTTTTACTGTTATAGGGCAAGCGATGGAGCGAAGACACAATTTCAAAAGAATTGTCCTGTAATTTGTACTGATACCTCATATGAAAAACTGAAAAACAGAAAAACTAATATAATTTTTTTTATGGAAAAAAAAGCTAATATAATTATTTACAAGAGTTGTATATCTAAATTGGCATTAGCAAGAATGGAAGGAAATTCAAAAGCGAAGTTCATAATGGTGTCGGATGTGAAGTGGCCTAACAATACCAATATACCATCTAATCTACCATTATATTCATTCCCTCTGTTCCTTAATAATTTTTTTTTTTGAAGGACTAAAGGGCTCAAATTAATTGATTCTCTAAAAACTTACACATGTCTTTTGCTGCCAGATCATGGACAATCTCTGGCACTTTCTCTCCATATTCTCTTGCTATGAGAGATAGGATTGAGGTGAGCAATAGCATGAACAACCTCATTACAACCCCTTCTAATATGATTAAAGCTAACAAACACAAAATCATCACAAATACTCAAAGCAACCACAATAACCAACGAGCTAACATTATTCTGTTTCTTCTCATTCTTCAGCAGGCTGATGACTTGCTTTGCATCCCTTTCTACTATGATTCGCCGGATTCCATGGTTTCTCGCCTCCATTAAACCGAACACTGCTGCACACCTCCTCCGCCTACGGATCTACGAAGCCATCCCCGGTGGTTTGTCCTGCCATCACAATATCCCCAAGGTGGTCTCAAACTACAAAGCCCCACCCATATCCATCGGTTCCAACCTTCCCCGCATCAAAGTTTAGCTTCAGAATTCCGAATTCCGGCGGAACCCAATTACCTTAGGGCACACTCGTTTGCACTTGTTGCTCCTTCTGTTGGAAATATAGGAACAACAATGGATTCGTAAACCGGGTATAGCGAGAGAGTCGCAGGCGCACCTACTCTCCTTAGACTTTTGTATCGACCGTACAAAGTCTTAGGGATAAAACTCTGCCAAGGAAACTCTAAGAACGTAGTTTCAAACTTCCCATGACAACTCTAGAAATGCTCGAGTCCAAAACTAGAGAGGTGTATTTGGTTGAATGAGAATGAATCAACAACATAACTCACTTATCTTTATCTTATGTTTCTCTTCTCTTGAATGACATCCATGACACCTCTTATTTATAGGCCTTTGAAGAGGCACCAAAAATAGATAGGATAGACATTCCTTGGAAATAACCACCAAAGGATGTGTTTATCCATAATGGATAAGATTAATGATGAAGGATATTTGGATAATGATGATTAAGATCATTATCATCCACTTAATGACACATAGGATGTTATCCATGAGAAACCGAGACAAAACTTGAAGAAATGCAACATGTGGGACTGACACAGTCCGTGTTGCCTGATACTTAACTTGATTTTGTCTCTTATTCATAGCACCTATCTTATACACTTGAAATTATCCAACAATCCCCCACCATTTCGAGTGTATGAGATTCATAAACCAATATCTCAATACACCCCCGCCATTTTGTGAATTCAACAAACACTCAACCATAAACACCAAGGAAGTGGGGAGTGAATTGCATATCATGAGAAGTGTCTCGCGACTTGAACTTTCCATGTGGTGAACATAATTTCAAGTAGTCCAAATGATATAGTAGACAAGCTTTGAACTATACATTTTTATTGACTAATTGGATACATTACACCGATACAATCACTCAACTATTGTTCTTAAACTTTATGACTCTGTTAACCGCCTTGTGTCCATATCCTCTCGTGAGTGCATAGAGCCAAGCCCAATAGCCCTTTGAGGCGGCTACACCTCGCACTCACATAGGTAGACTGTACCTGTATGCTCCTGTAACTGAGCACCCATCCAAAACATAGTCTATTAAGAGTATAACAACTCATCCTCTTATCATTACAGCTAGTCAAGCACTTTCTTACCTGGGACGGTTTAAGTATGTGCTTCCAACCACTATATAATGGAGTCACCAACCTCGAGCTTGACATCAAGTCAAGTATCAAGTAGGGGCACCAATACTAGTAATTGTCAAATTTGGGCTTATTCCCATCCCTGTTGATAATATTATAAAATAATATCACCAAGTCCTTGTTTAGTCCTTTACTCAAAGGATTAAACCGAGGTTACTTTAACTTCTTGAAGATAATGACTTACTTCATCCTTAACTAATAAAGATCACTAGATAAGACCATATCTTTCCATGATCATGATTAGACTTTGAAGACAGTTATGCTTAATAACACTTGAATACTTGAATACAGTGACACTGTACATACAACTAAACTATTGCACTATAGTTCGATACAGATTAAGAAACTTTACTCATGCAATCGATATGATTAAACCATCACACCGTAGGCGCTTTGCAATCAATATGACTTAAACTTTCATATTGTAGGCATTTTATCAATCAATATTGTAGGCTTTAGCAATCAATATGATTAAACTATCATATTGTAGGCTCTTATAAGCAATTAATATTGTAGGCTTTAAGATAAAAACTCACACTAAACCGTGTGCTTAATAATGGATCCATAATTAACTTGTAAACTTTAATATTATATACCTTTATAAATCTCAAATAATTGGGCCCCAGAGACTTACAAAAATTTATAATATTCTTAACTTGATCTTGGCATGTAATTAAACTATTACATCTTAAACTTATATAAACTTTATGAAGTTCACATGGAGAATAAATTCCTAACTTATACGTACTAATGGAACTTAATACTTCGTCTTATATGTAATTGGATCATTACATATACAAATTTGCTACATACTCAAACTTTCATGTAATTAAAACTTTTATTACATCTCATTAATTGAATTGGCTACAAAAATGAGAATATACTCCTCCATGATCTTAAAGGCTATCTTATAGAGAATAACTAACTTATACTATGAATAAACTTATAAAAATATTCTCTTCATGATTACATCCAAATAAATAACCATGGATTCATAATCATACACTTAGCCAATTTAAACTTAATTAAATCCATCTATATAATATCACATAGTCATGGACTTATAATCATTTAATGTACATATAAGATATATACATTTCTTTTCTTGTAGCAAAACTTATACTTAAACATGCATACTTGAATAATACATATAACACTTAATTAATTCATAGACTAATACTTATAACATGATCATCATGTACTAAAATAAAACAATATAACAGATATTGTCATCTTTATCACATGATCACAAAACATAGTCTATACAATTAAATATATGTATTATCAAGAACATGCAACATCATAATTCACATCATGGATAAACATGTATAAATAGATTATACAACTTAAACCAAATCCAAAATTTATGATTAAAACATGGAAGAAAGAAACACTTAATCATGCAATTGATATACTTAGAAACGGTGCATATAAATTGGCCAAGATTACCCAAGCAAAGTGACTGTTGGAAATTACTTAACCTTTAAACATAATCAAATCCTTTCCCATGAATTTCATCATGAAACTTTTAATCATGCATAAAGTGCTAATATCATGCATCTCCTACATACATAACTGTATATATACCCTTGAGATTTCATGCATGGTCAAACATTGAAGCATATCATGAAAAGATATAAAGGTGCCAATGCATTTATGTATGAAATCAGAAATTCAACGATGTTAACTGCATGATTATCTTAGACTTATAAATCAAGCAAATTAATTACT
This sequence comes from Portulaca oleracea, assembly GCA_029582165.1. Taxonomy (NCBI): domain Eukaryota; kingdom Viridiplantae; phylum Streptophyta; class Magnoliopsida; order Caryophyllales; family Portulacaceae; genus Portulaca; species Portulaca oleracea. The sequence continues at coordinate 25,388,684 of CM055885.1, forward strand.
TATCTCTTATGCAACGTTGATCTTAATGTCCAGAATAATTCCTTGAACCCTTTACCAACCACTGACATCAACCGTGGTAATCATCCGGGAACACCATCCTCAATGCATGATTTTAGATTTAATCGACCAATCTCCTCTGACATCCACCAAACTCATTTCCGGCACTTGATCTTCTCTTGCCTTGACTCTCACCCACTCTACAAAAGTCTAAGATTTTTGGAAATATAGGAACAACAATGGATGGGTAAACCGGGTATAGCGAGAGAGTCGCAGGCGCACCTACTCTCCTTAGACTTTTGTATCGACCGTACAAAGTCTTAGGGATAAAACTCTACCAAGGAAACTCTAAGAACGTAGTTTCAAACTTCTCATGACAACTCTAGAAATGCTCGAGTCCAAAACTAGAGAGGTGTGTTTGGTTGAATGAGAATGAATCAACAACATAACTCACTTATCTTTATCTTATGTTTCTCTTCTCTTGAATGACATCCATGACACCTCCTATTTATAGGCCTTTGAAGAGGCACCAAAAATAGATAGGATAGACATTCCTTGGAAATAACCACCAAAGGATGTGTTTATCCATAATGGATAAGATTAATGATGAAGGATATTTGGATAATGATGATTAAGATCATCATCATCCACTTAATGACACATAGGATGTTATCCATGAGAAACCGAGACAAAACTTGAAGAAATGCAACATGTGGGACTGACACAGTCCATGTTGCCTGATACTTAACTTGATTTTGTCTCTTATTCATAGCACCTATCTTATACACTTAAAATTATCCAAACCTTCAACCTTGCCTCCCTGCAACATTTGACGAAATTTGCAACCTCTTCCGCCCTAGCTTCGGTGAGTCTGGTGTCTTTACCCAGAGTGATTTTATTTCTTATTTTCCAACACATCCACATAATTGCAACAAACTCTCCTAGGTGCTCATCATCAAGGATGCCCCCCACTCGCTGAATGCGATCTATGACCGAGGGGTCAATGTCGTCCCATAGTGTGTCATCAAAGTTGCTGGAGGTCAAGACCTCCCTTGCCACGAGGCATGAGAAGATGGCATGTTCCTCTGTTTTGGTTGTTGAACCGCAGATGTTGCAGTCACTGCTCGCTCGGCGACCCTTCTTGCCAAGCCTCCATTTGTGGGAAGCGCCTTCACAGTCGCTCGCCAGGCGAACACCCGCATTCTCGAAGGTATATCCTACCCTAAATACGCTTCCATATGCCCCTGTTTTGGTCGTTCGAGGAGGAGGGTTGTAACGCCCCAACCCCTCACGTACCGCGGACTTTACCGATAAATTCTTCAAAGATCGCTGACTGACCCCACAAATGGCCACAAGTCTTTCCAGCGTGCTTCGTCCTCGCTCACACGCTGCCTGGGAAAACTTCCCAGGAGGTCACCCATCGTGAAACTACTCTCAGCCAAACATGCTTAACTAAGGAGTTCCCAACAGATGAGCTACCATAAAAAATGGTGCACCTTAGTGATATAAGTAGTCATTTCAATCATTTTAAGTCACACTTAACTATATAACCGGGGTGTTACAGTCACCCCCACTTAATCGCACAACGTCCTCGTTGTGCCACAATCCACTCCAGAATCTTTGCCCTGCTAGGTGACTGCCCATGGATCTCCTGTTCAGTGGCGCAGCTCACGGTCGCGGGTCGACTCTGATACCATTTGTAACGCCCCGGCCCCTCACGGACCACGGACATTACCGATAACCGCTCCAAAGATCGCTGACTAGCCACACAAATGACCACAAGTCTTTCCAGCGTGCTTCGTCCTTGCTCACACACTACCTGGGAAAACTTCCCAAGAGGTCACCCATCCTGAGACTACTCTCAGCCAAGCACGCTCAACTAAGGAATTCCCAACGGATGAGCTACCATAAAAGAAGCACCTTGGTGATATAAGTAGTCATTGCAATCCTTTTAAGCCACATTTAACTACATACCCGGGCTGTTACAAGGATCGACCACACTTTTTGATTGCCCGCGTCACTTGGTATCCGGATTTCATACTGTATTCACCGCTCTGTGTGAAATGCCACACACATATATCCTCTGGCCAACTACTACATAGCGGGGTTTTGAGGATTAGCCCCACATCATAGTGGTTAAACCACTCTTTCACACGATCTACCCTCCAGCACCCCTCCTCTCGGTTAATCAGGTCTGCCAACCTAGCTTTGGGACACTTCGTATTTGCTTGTGCTGTCGGGAGGAAAGAAAACGACCTTGCTAGCCATCTATCTTTCCAAATCAATTTTTTTCCCCATTTCCCACAATCCACTACGACCCCTTCACGATTAGGTGTCTCGCTCCCCAAATGATACGTCAAGTGTAGCTAAGTCTCGTGCCGAGCTTTGCCAACAGAATGTGTCCATCTAGATAGTATCGAGCTTTGATAATTCTGTCCGCTAAGGAATTTGGGGAGTGGAGAAGATGCCACACTTGCTTTACGAGCATAACATCATTGAACGCCTCCATGTCTCGAAACCCAATTCCCCCTTCGACTTTCATGTCGCACGGCTTGTCCCTACTGACTCAGTAAATCTTCCTCTTCCCGGGGTCGTGACTCCGCCAAAATCTGTTTATGGATCCTTGAATGGACGTGTAGAGGCTCTTTGGTAGTTTGAATACACTCATAGCATAGGTAGGGATTGCTTGAGCTATCGCTTTTATCAACACTTCCCGCCCCTCCCAAGAGACCAATCTGTCCATCCACCCCGCCAATCTCTTGCAGACCCTATCCTTGATTGACACTAGCACTTTGTGCTCGGATTGATCCACATAAGCCAGAAGACCTACGTATTTTTCTTGGGCAATGACCTCTTTTATGTCTATGGTGAGGCAAATGTCGTTCCTCCTATTGCTCGGTACACCTTTGTAGAAGGTCACACTCAATTTTGCAAGGTTTACTCGCTGGCCAGATGCTTTCTCATATTTCTGCGATACTTTCGTAAACAATTGAGCTTCCCCTACTGAGGCCCTGCAGAAGAACAATGAATCGTCTGCAAAAAACAGGTGGGACAACCCAGGGGCTCCCCTACACACTTTATGGCCGTGAATATCTCCTAACCCTTCTCCACATTTAAGGAGACCGATAAGACCCTCAACAACCATCAAGAAAAGATATGGGGTGACCCTATCCGAGGCCCCAAGAGGGTTTGATGTACAATCTGGGTTCCCCATTTATTAGGAATGAAAACGATGCAGACTCAACACAGGTCATCACCATATTCACCGAGTTGGCATTGATACCCATACTTAACATCATTTTTCTTAGAAAAAGCCTTTTCGACTTTGTCATAGGCTTTTGTTATATCCAACTTAATGGCCATACATCCCGTGGGGTTATAGTTCCCCAACATAGAGTGAAACGTCTCATAAGCAACTAAAATATTATGAGATATGAGTCTACCTGGCGTGAAGGTACTCTGCACTGCATAGATAATATTCGGTAATAACGACTTTAGCCGATTGGTAATCACTACCTTGGTTGCAAGCTTGTACGTCACGTTACACAAGCTGATGGGCCTGAACTCCGTAATACTTGACGGCTTCGCGACCTTTGGAATGAGCACAATGTTTATGTGGTTAATGCCATGGGGCACACCTTCTCTATGTAAGATATTCATCACCACCCTACACACATCCTGGCCCATGATACTCCAATAATGTTGGAAAAATAGTGGATTAAGACCATCGGGACCTGGGGCTTTGATGAGTTGCATCATCTTCAAAGCATTCCATATTTCTTCCTCCATATATGGCTTCCATAAAAGCATGTTCATCTCGTCCGTAACTCTACAGTCAATCAGATAGGCCACTTCCTCTATTCACTCTATGTCTTTTGGCGCAAAGACGTCCTCGAAGAACCCAAGTACCACTTCCTTGACTTGCTCGTCATTTTTGATCCAGGAATCATCTTCCTTCTTCAGCTTATCAGCCCGATTCGTTTTCCTTCTCATCGAAGCCCTTTGGTGAAACCAATTGGAGTTGGAGTCATCGTGTTGCAGAAAATCAGCCTCCGCCCTTTGCTGGCAAAAAATCTCCTCTTTCCTCTGCCACTCTCTCATTTCACCTAAAATCTGTCATCTCTGAATGATGCATTTTTCGCCTTAGAGTTCTTATTTAAGCTTATTAGACACTGATTGACCGACCCTACAGTCTCCTCACTCCACCTTCGCAAGGCATGTGATGTGGTTCTGATTTTGGCTTCAAGATTTTCCTATGCTCCTGTTCTGCTCTTATTATCCCATGACTGCTCAATGATTTCCTTGCAGCCTAACTCCTCCACCCAGAAGTTTTCAAACTGGAATTGTCTCTTCCCCCTCTTCTTCGACCCTCTCCCCTGATGTTGTAGATCAAGAAGAATTGGGAGATGGACCAGCAGTTTCTCGTCCAGATGCACTACTGCCGCATCTGGGAACAGAAGAATTCATTCCATTGTTGCACTAAATTTATCCAATTGCTCTTCTACTACCTCCCCGCCTTGTCTCCTATTTGCCCAAGTGAACTCGTAGGCTCGTAGCCTTTGAAGTTCAGATCATGTAGCCCACAGTCCTGAAAAGACTGACAAAATGCGTCTAGCACCCCCTGGTTTTTCATTGCACCTCCTTTCTTTTCATATTTATAGAAAACTTTGTTGATGTCTCCCCCAATAACCCATGGTAGGGAGCTATGTCCATGCAGATCCTGAATCATATCACAGGTTTTCAGTTTATTCGCCGCTTCGACCCAACTGTACACTCCTGTAAACCGGCATTTCGAGACACACCCCCATCCTTCAATATGCGCATCAATGTGGTGTAGAGAAAAGGGTTGTAATGTGACGTTAATATGTTTTCTCCACATCAGGGCCAACCCTCCCGCCCTTCCTACAATGCTTACAAACACCCTATGGAAGGACCCTAAAGAGCTCCTTGTTCTTTCCAATTCAGAATCCATCTGTTTAGTCTTCGACAGGAAGACTATATCCGATGACACCCTCCGAATTAGGCTCCGGAGGTCCCTAACTGTAGAGGCGTCACCCAGCTCTTTGCAGTTTAGGCACAAAAGACTCATGGTTGTAGGTGGGGTTGCCTTGCAACCTCTGCCTCTGGGAATATGAACTGCGTACCCCTACGCCTTCCTCCACCACCCTGCTCTTGCTCCCTTACCCTCCTATTTGTGTGTGGCTCAACTTTCTTTTGAATGTTTCGTGTCCCACCTCCACCTCCCCCAACTCATCAATCACCATATCACTTCCTCTGACCATATTCCGGGGCATCCAATGTTTTTTTTTTTTTTTTGCAAAGAAAGTCAGATAAGACTTCATTGAAATAAGATCAACAGATTACATCAAAAAGCAAGGCATCAGTCATCCAAACAGGTGGAGACTCCGCCCAGCAATAATCCCCTTCATGTGCAGTGCTCCATTGAGCTACCCTATGGGCCACCTCATTTCCTTTTCTTCCTACCCAAGTTAGACCCTCCATCTTACTGGATTGTAATAGGTGGAAAGCATCCTCCAGTAGAAAAGAAACATCCCCCAACCATTCTTGGTGGTTATTCAGATTGTTCACCACATTTATAGCATCATTCTCAACAATGTATCCCACCTCATTTCTTGCTTCTGCCATTTCAACTGCGAACATAACTGCTCTTATTTCTCCCGCCTCGGCTGTCATCCTATTTTTCATGCTTCTGCAGGCTGCCCATAAGAAGGATCTATCCTCCCTTCGTGCCACACATCCCAACCCTATTATGTTATTCTCAGTGTCCATCCCCATATTGCAGTTCACTTTCACTCTACCTTCTTCACCTCTCCATTTGGCCTCCTGTTTCTCCAATCGATTTTGCTTTTTCGCCATTTCTTGCGCATACTCCATCGCCCCCCTTTTCACCCTGTCCGCTACTAGATGTGGGTTTGGCCTTGTGTACTGGTTCTGGGCATTGATTTCGTTTCTTGCCCAACATATACTCTACAGAGCGTAAGCCCACACTGCTCCTTCTGCCTCCCCTTTCAGTTCTATTCCATTCCGGAACCAATCCATGGCTGAGCTTCCTCGAACCTCCTTCACCCATGGTAAACTTGTCAATTCCCAGACCTGATCGACCCAATGACAGCCTAGAAAGACATGGTGTAGATCCTCCATTGCCTTGTGACAAATTGGGCAGGTTGCGTCATTGGTGCAGTGTCGATGGTACAGATTGCTCTTCATCGGTAGGGCATCTCGTGCCAGCCGCCACATGAAATTTCGTATCCTAGGATGTGTCTTCAGTGACCAAATTAGCTCCCAGTCACTTCTCCCATCTCGCTGGCCTGAACTAGACGCCATAGATCCAGCACGGTCGAGGTGGTATCCTGTTTTCACAGTGTATTCGCCGTTTTTGGTGTGCAGCCATTTTGCTTTGTCCTGTGGTCCTCGCGGACTTAGATAAATTGCGAGGACTTTATCCGCCACTTCTACACTGAACAAACTTCTCACCTTGTTTTCATCCCATCTATGTTCTCCCTCTACCATTAGACAATTGACATTCTGCACATCCGATCCCGCAGCCGGATGTCCTAGCAGGCAACTAGGGTCCCCCGGGATCCACCGATCCTTCCATATGTTGATGGAGCTCCCATCCCCCACCGTCCAACCTAATCCCTTTAACAACAGATCTCTCCCAATCAACAGGCTTCTCCATGTAAAACTTGGGTTTGATCCTCCTTGTGCCGTCCACAAATCTCCATCATAGAAATATTTTGCTTTCAACACTTGTGCTGCTAGGGAGCGTGGCTGCATATGTAATCGACAAACTTGCTTCGCAAGGAGTGCTCTGTTGAAAGCTTCCATATCTCTGAAACCCATTCCTCCGTGTTTCTTTGCGGTGCACATCTCCTTCCACTGGACCCAATGTATGCCTCGTTTGTCTGCATCTCCGGACCACCAAAACCGACACATCCATCTTCTTACGTCCTCACAAAAATAACTTGCCATAGCAAAGACACTCATGGCAAATAAAGGCGTGGCCTGTGACAAGAACTTCTCTTTAAGACTTCTCGCCCCGCCTTTGACAAGAACTTCTCTTTCTATCCCTGAGTTTTGTTCCAGATTTTAGTCTTTATTGCTTCGCATATATGCCGCTTGGACCTTCCCAACATTAGGGGGAGACCCAAATATTTGTTGGTGGTGGTCATTTCTTCCATCCCGAGCTCCTCCTTAATTTCCCTTCGTGCATCCTCCCTAACATTGGTGCTGAAGAAAACCTCTGATTTACTGATATTTACCTACTGCCCCGAGATTGCTTCAAATTCAGCCAGCACGTTTCTGAGTGCACAGGCTTCCTCCATTGTGGCCTTAATGAAAAAAAGGCTATCGTCGGCGAAAAACAAATGGGAGATCTCAGGGGAATTCGCGCAAATTTTGATGCCATGGAGTGCCTGCGATTCACATGCCCTCCGGATTAGGGAGGTCAGGCCTTCCGATACCAGTAAAAAGAGATACGGGGACAATGGATCTCCTTGGCGGAGTCCCCTACTAGGAGTTAGAAATCCCGTTGTTTTGCCATTTACCGAAAAGGAGAAAGTGATCGACTGCACACACTTCATTACCAACCGTATCCAGGCCTGAGGAAAACTCATCTTTTGCATTACGAGTTCGAGAAAACCCCATTCCACGCGGTCGTACGCTTTGCTCATGTCGATTTTTACCGCCATCCATCCCTTTCGGTCTCTCTTCCGATTTCTCATGAAATGGAAAGCCTTATATGCCACCAAAAAATTATCAAAAATCAACCTACCCGGAACGAAAGCTAACTGTCGTGGGTCAATGGTGTCGGGCAAAACCTTTTTCAGCCTGTTTTCCATTGTCTTGGACATGAGTTTATACGAGACATTGCATAAGCTTATTGGTCTGAGGTCTTTCATCTCCATCGGACTCTTCACCTTTGGAATAAGAGTGATATTAGTGTGATTGAGATCCCTCGGCATTGGTTCACCGTTTAGCACTCTTAGCACAATGTCGCTAACCGTATCTCCGACAATATCCCAGTATTTGTTGTGAAACAGCGCACACATTCCGTCCGGTCTGGGGGCCTTCAGGGGGGCCATTTCTTTCAGAGCTCGTTCCACCTCCTCCCTTTTGTAGGGTTTTGTTAGCGCTTGGCCACTTTCCACCGTGATCCTATTGTGCAGGTCTGGCAAATCAACCCCATCCAAAGACGGGGTATTCGTTGTGAAAATCTTCTGGAAATATTCCACTACCACTTGCTGGACTGGGCCCTGCCCTTCCTGGAGTCTCCCTTCTTCATCTTTCAGCGATCGGATTGTGTTCGTCTTCCGCCTTTGCTTTACGCGCGCATGGAAATACGCAGTGTTCCGATCTCCATTTTTTAGAGCTGAGTGGTGCGCCCATTGTGCCCAGAACAATTCGTTTAGACGCTTTGTCTCTTGCAGCTCTTCCTCCACAGATCTTAAAGCCTGAAGCTGCTGACCCTGGCAATTCATTGCACACAACGCTTGATATTTCTTTCTTAATTCTTTTGCTTTCTCCGCCAAGCTACCATATATTTCTGTCCCCCACTTCTTGAAGTCACCCCCACATTTTAAGAGGCGCTCGCTTAAGGTCTCATGACGCCCCTCGCTGTCGTCCCAGACTCGCCTTACAACATCTTGGAAACCGGGGTTGGTCGTCCAAATGGCTTCAAACTTCGGGCTGGGGCGGTATTGCACCCCCTCGTCTCGATTCTTTGCCATGCTCATAATTACTGGGATGTGGTCCGATCCCTCCCAGTATGTGTTATGTACTTGGCACCCTGGCCACATCTCGTGCCATGCTTCATTACACACAAACCGATCCAGGCGTTCCTCAATAAAGTCTTCACCTTCCCTCCCGTTGTTCCAGGTGAACCTACTACGACTATAGCCCATATCATCCAATTCAGATTTTCTCAGCGCACTCATAAATTCTTGGGCCACGTTAAAATCAAAGTCACTGCCCCCCGCCTTTTCTGAGGGGAACAGGACCCCGTTGAAGTCACCGAACACGCACCAAGGGAAAGAGTTATTCTCACCCACTTTCTCCAGCAAACTCCACGTGTGCTTCTTCATGTTCCCTTCCGCCCATCCATACATCCCGGTCACTCTGCAAAGTTTCTGATCGATTTTCAATTTTGCATCAATATGATGGGAAGTATATGATTGTATTTCCACTTCTGCCGCATCCCTCCACAATAGTACAATTCCGCCCGCTCTCCGTAACGGAGGAACTACAAAGCATCCCGTGTAACCAAATTTCCATTTGACCCAATCCATCTCATTCGGGTGTAGCTTGGTTTCTATAAGGAAAACCACCTCCGGGGACATTCTCCGTATCAAGGCACGGAGTGAGTTAACTGCTGCCGGCGTCCCCAGCCCATAGCAATTATAACTAAGGATTTTCATTGCGACCGGCAAGGGTGGGTCTCGCCCATCCCCGCCGATGTGTTTGTGTCAATCATCTTCACATCATAAGTCCGACCACGTTTCTCACGTATCTCCACATCCATTAGTTGCATGGACTCCAACATACCTCCCTCTTCATGAATCTTTCTTTTTGCACATTTGCTATTTGTTCGCACCTCATGTCCACCCCTCTCCCTTCCATCCATCAGAAGCCTCTTCCATGTCCCCTTCTTTCCGCTCACTGTGTGTGGCTCCCTTTGGTCCTTAGCAGCTTCCCCTTCACTTCTCACAGCTCCTTTTGCTTTCTGGTTTGCCTTGTCTATCTCGCCGCCCTCCCCCCTCTCGTTGGTGTTTCCTTCCTTCCTTCCCTCCCTCTTCTTTATTTTTCTCTACCTTTTTGTCCCACCGTGAGTTTATCTCGCTGTTCTTCTTTTTGCTTGCGACCGAAGTAACCTCCTCCCCCTCCTTTGTACTACCCATCCTGGATTCATTCGACTGCTCTTTGGATTTTGAATTCACAGCTACCAAGACATCTCGCAAAGACCTTCTTGCTTTCGGTTTTTCGTTCTCCTCCTGCTCCCTAGGCCCCCCTCATTGCTTTGTTTCCCTTGTATGTCCATGAACGTATTTAACTCCATCCCCATGTTTTTATTTTTGCTCTGCCGGAAAGTTTTAACCGGTGAAGCCCGTAGCCACTCTCCATACTGTCCTTTATTCTCTGCATCTTCCTCTTCATTGCAGTCCGCCTCAACATGCCCGAGCCTCCCACATCTGTAGCAAAAATTAGGTAGCTTTTCATATTTGAAGGGAACCCACCTTGCCCCCGATCCGCCAAAGTTAGCTACAGCCCCGCGCAGCAAAGGATCCTTTATATTAATCTTGACCCGGAAGACAATGTAGGCACTCCAACCAAGGTCATCATCCTCTCGGTATTCCAACATCCCCCCGAAATTGTCTGCTAGTGCTTTGGTTGTCGCTTCCGAAATTTTTCCGAAAGGAATATCGTAACCTCGTACCCAGAGTTGAACATGATTGAATTCGATTTCAGACGGCGAGATTCCTTCCTGTACATCGGTCAGCACGATGATTTGTTTATCAAAAATCCATGGGCCTCCAGACAAAACCCTGTTCTTATCCTCCATTGTGAAGAATTGGAAGATGTACAGATTATCGTCCAACTCCCGGATCCCATAAGGCTTCCGTATCCTCCATGCTTGACGCAGGAAGGCAAATAAGCCCGACACTCGGTAGGGTTTATCTGTTAACACCTTTCCTGCCAGCGCCATCGACGCTCGTATGGAAGAATTATTATCTTCCGAGTCGGGGCAGTTCACCACTTTTTCTTCGTCTTCTGTAAGTTTTAGATCCTTCCATTTGTTTACCAATGGTGAATTCATGGTAATCGATCGCTTCTACCATGCTACAAACGAGCAAGATTGACGAGAGAATACACAGCAGCCACAAGGGCTATGGCAGCCCCTTACTGGTTAACCCTAGAGGAGACTCTCCAAGAGAAAACCCTAGAAGGGATTGTAAAAAGGGAATATTTTCAAGTCCTTGGGGGCATCCAATGTTAGGTGCACTTGGATTGGTTTTGTTTTTCTTTGTTCTTTGTTCTTTCTTTTTAGAAAACGAGTTTCCTTTTATTTCAACCCAAGTCTAATATGTATCCCAATACCATGATCATGGCATTCTTTTAATTAATTAATTAATTTTTGTTGCATTCTTTTGTTGTATTTTTTTCTTTACATTGAGTATTCAATATTAATTTTATTTAATATTTGATATGGATTTTATGAGAATTAAGTTTTATGAGCATTGTAATATAACCATATTTTGTAAATGGATTTTTTTTCCGTCATTATTATTAGTACGTAATGTCTTTATAAATTTTTTTTGTCCTTAACTATTTATCATTTTACAATTTTAATGTAGCTTTTGTTAATTTTGCCTCTAATATTTAAGTCCATATTCTACATGCTTATTTATAATATAAACCCTTCTTTGTCTAAATTAAAGCAATTAAGTAATTTTACTTTTTTCTCCCTCAAAATTGTGTTTTATCTTGATATCATCCCAACTCTCAAAGTGACAATAGGGATGGGGGGAGCATGATGTTTCTCTTCGTTGTCTTCTTTTTATTTTAATTTTTTAAGGATGGCAGATTCATAGTATGTGGAGAAGCATATACTCAATATAACTCGTTCACATTCATGTCAATATTACAATGTTTACTTGGATTTTCAACTTTCACATTCTAGCAATCATTGCTAGATTAGATGAACACAACCAATATGAACAAAGAAACATATACATAGCAATGTCCCTGGTTTCCTTTTGAGTTAGACTAATTTATGTAAAGCTTATTTAAAATAGTTCAATAATTTTATAAGTAGTTTGATTGAGATAATTTAATTTAATATAATCAAAGAAACATATACATACCATGATGTTGCATTTGCGTTGCGTTTGCGTTGCGATAAGTTGTGATAGAAATAATTAAAAAGTAATGGTAATTTGCGATACGTTGCGGTAATTATTGCGGTATGTTGCGTTAACGTATAAAAGAGCGGGACCATAAATCCAAGCAAACTAAATTTTCACTAACTAGGTACATTTTATGCTATAGGCATTAAGCATCTTAAATGTAAACTATTTGTTTTGAAACAATTGAGCTGTTGCAAGTACGTACAATGTGATGTTGAACGGCTGGAGGAGGAAGTGCAAAATGGTAAACAGTAACAAATATATTTATTGCAAAAGACAAAATTAAAAATAAAAATTGCGGTGAGCGTGGATCGAACACGCGACCTTCAGATCTTCAGTCTGACGCTCTCCAACTGAGCTATCCCCGCTCTGTTGTTTGAAATGTTTCTAGTTTAATTATTGACTTTATTGAAAGTTTGAAACGCGTGATGCATTAATTATCCTTGAAATCAGGCATTACATACTCTGCAAGTGGAAACGACGCGTTATTAGATTGCAGTTTGCCTTGCTGTTAATTATGGATGGTCAAATGAGAATTATTACTTTTTTTTTTATGAAACAAATGATTATTATTTCCTAATATAATACTCCCTCAGTTTCATATTAATTGTCATAATTTTGATTGGCACGGTCTCTAATATCACTCTTTGGTTGATAATTTCTTACATAATATGTTATTAACAATTAAAATATTATACTTTTTTTTATAAAACAATATTATACTTTTATGATAGTATTTTTCGTTACAAATATACTGGTAATAAATTTATATAGCAACTCCTTGTATACATTGAGAAATTTATGGTCAAAATTTTTGAAATTTGACTACACAATTTCCAAATACAACGATTAATATGGAACGGAGGGAGTATCAATTGAAATTGGATATTTAAAGTGTACACGGTTTCTCCTAGAAATTAGTAGGGGTGAGAAAAAATTACGGGAATCCCGGTCCCCTCCCGCTCCCTGTCAAGTCTCGGTCCCAAAATCCTGTTCCTGGTGGGACCGAGACCCAAATTGGAGTCCCGGTCAATAATGGGACTGGGAGTGGGACTTAACCTCATTTCCCGGTCCCGATCCCGATTTATATATATATATATTAAACAAATCAGGTGACTTCATATTATTGATAAACTTGTTTAATTTAATTTGTATTCGTTCTTTAGATTTATTTTATTTATTACTATTTCGAACTTAACATATTTTTTTCCGGAAAATAACGTTAGGTATTATATATTAAAAAGTGGCTATATGAACAAATCGGCGCCCACGTTTGTGGAATTACAAAAAACTTGTATAGTTTGTGTTGGTTTTTAATGGAAATAAATCAAATAATGGGTGAAAAAATTAGGAAACCGGGACTAAACATTTTTCGGTTGATTTCCCGGTCCCGATGGAAGCGGGAGTGGGAGCAAATCTTTGCTCCAAGTCACAACCGGGGCTGGGACCGAGACCTCTGAAAATTATCGGGATCCTGGTCCCGCTCACCCCTAGAAATTAGATAGTTTTCAAACCATATTGGCTTATGGTCTTTCTTTGTACAATTTAATAATGTAATTTATAAATAATTTTTCGAGCATCTTATTTTTTATATTGAATTATTTATGTTTGTGATATTTTGAACATAATGGGATAAATTTTTGAACATCCTTTTTTCTTAATATATAATTATTTTATATTTAGTCCTATTTTGAATATAATATATAATTTCTTTTTAAGCAAATGATATATATATAATTTGTGTATGCATATACATTTTTTATCATTTACATATAACAAAGATTTTGTACAATTTGTATATAAGTTTTGTGTATAGTTTTTAAATATTAAAATACAGGGTCACAAATTCACAATACTACATGGTTTTGGAACTATATATGATCTAACTGTGTGGCGGTCCTCCCTCCTATATTAATAAAAAACAATGTGTACACAGTTTTTAAATAAGGAATGTAAACATAAATTCTGTGTCTAAAATAAATAAATAAAAACTTAAATAATTAGTGAGAAAAATATAATTTATATTAATTTTAAAAGATCGATTTAGGGTACAATTTCTGTATATGTTTGTTACAAAAATAAAAAGAAATTATGTAACTCCTTCAATTTGATCTCCCTAAATGTACTTGAATGAATATGAATGAGTATGGTCTTAAATGATGGTCGTAGAGACTTGATCTCAATTAAGGGAAAGTTGTTTGATTCGTCAACATGGTTGCTTACCTCATGTAGGACCACATCGGTGCCGAGTACGACGATTTCTCTCCTCAGTTCGTGGTGACGCAATGATGCTCCTGTTTTCGCTTTTAATTTGCCCATTTGTATCGCCCTAAGATTGCTTAGAATGTCTGTCCCTCAACCCCATTACACCCAAGAGGGAAGTACTTGATTGCACAATGAATTATTAAAGGAAACATTTATTTTGTCTTCTTCATTAGAATTCCCCTAATTGAGTCCGTCGTCACAATTGCCATCTCCCAAACCATCATTGGAGTTGCCAGTGGATCACTTTCCCTATTTTTCGTCAACTCAATTTTTGATCCTCTCATCTTCATGTATAATATCATAGTCCTTTCCTCGATTTCTTTCTCAAGTTGTACGAGCGTGGCCTTCATAGTCTTGAGTTCTTCTTCATATTTAATAACACTTGTGGTCATGACAGACATGGCAATAGTGTCAAAGATTCAATAGAATCGAAAGAGAACAAGTCCCTCGGAGAATTTGGTATTTCCAGACCATTCTCCAAGTCTTCATCTTTGATGGTTGATGATGGGGCGGTTCATTCATCCAACGAGGAGCAAACTCTTTTAGGTCAAGGACATGAGTAGCAATTATTTGGTTTGCCCTGGCAAATTAGAGTCATTGATCCATGATTTCTTAGCCTCAATGGCGGAGATCGTGACCATCCTTCTAGTTATTACTCCATTGGATGCCACACTAGTTGTTGATCCTTATGACTTCGATTGAACAAATTTCTTCAAAGTGTGAGAGATGTGGTTCTCAGATGTCATCATTTCCAAATGATGCGTAGCTCGTTCTAGGAGAAAAGATATGAGAGATAGAGAAATCCAATTGGGCATGACAAATTTGTAGACACAAATTCCGTGCCTGAATACATAAGATAAGAAAATAGAATAAGTATAATTTGTATTAATCTTCAAGGATTTTTAGGATACAATCTACGTGTGTTTGTTACAAAGATGAAAACATATATAACTCTTCCGATTCAATCTCCTTGAATGAATATAAATGAGTGTAGTTTTGAACAAGGGTGATACAAACTTGATCTCGATTAGGAGAAAGTGGTTTGATACCCACAAATGAGTGACACGAGCCTAAGCTTTGTTGTGTTGTTGTCTTTATTAGAAAGAGCAGGCGAGCCTTCTTCCACAATTATCAGAGTTCAACCCCTCAGTGAAAGATGACTCTCTATTTATAGATAACCTGAGCTATAACTTATGTCTATTTATTTCACTTTTAAAATAAAAGGTATACATACTTATGTGTCATCTATGACACGTGGTGTAACTTAGTTGACTAAGAAAAATTATTATCCTCTAATTTTTTAATTAAATGAGCCACCATAAAATTTGGAAAAATGGATGATTATACATTGCCCAATTAAAATTCCAATTAAAATTACTTTAATTTTCACGCGATAAGTCCTGATTGATTGACATTTGCCTTTTACACGGGGTATTGTTTAAGAACACAAATATCATTTTTTTCTTTTATTTTCCGTTACACTTTCAAATTAAGTTGAAGAAAAAAAAATGTATTAATTGTTTGTATGCCATAATCAACACTGACATTTTATCCAAAACTTATATTTGAAATATATCTACATAGACTACATTAGTAAATTTTATATCAAGAAAATTATTATTTAAAATTAAAACATAAGTTAATTTTTTTCCAAAGCGACCACATGATACATAAACAACAATATCATACATAATTCAACATAGCTAAATAAACTAAAAACAAGTACAAAAAAAAAAAAAGTTAATTGAGTGTGGTGTTGTCTAATGGAGCATTAATTAAAGGTTGTTAGACGGTCAAGAGTAATATAGGTTGCCCTGGCGAAAAACTGTCCAATTGATAAGTAGTAGCCTAGCAAGCCCAATTGATCTACATTCCTCACCCTTATTCGATCTTGGGGATTTGACTCAAGGAATTTTAACAAATAGTTAATTTTAAAGGAAATGCATGGGACTTTGCCTTGCATCAAGTGCTTGTTAAGCAATTACTCAATGCAAGTTTAATACATGGTCAATTTGAACTATCATTATATCATGCCCCCTTTCAATGTTTGGAAGGGTATTTATAGCATTATGTTAGAGCAGTGTAGAGATTTCTCTCCACCTTTGATGATCATTTTTTGGGTGAAATAAATAATACAAACATTATGTTTTTGAAGGACGTTAAATTGCTAGTTGACTTTAGACTTATCATTCGTTGTAATGTAATAAAGGTAGGACTTTCAATCTAATATTTACTTTTTTTTTTATTTTTGCAATAACGGCCTAAGCCCAAAAATTACTCATTCCTCAAAATGTCATTCGAAAATACATCCGCAAGGAAAATAGGAGGAGATTCCCAGAAAATATCTCTATCCCCCATACCTAAACACCATTTAGCTAAACTATGAGAAGTTTGGTTTCCATCTCTTCCCACCCATATAATGTCCTCAACACCACTAGTTTTCTAGGTTGAGACAACTTCCCTCAGAGTTATCGCAGTAGAGCCCCTGTATTCTGTGCTTTGTTTCATCAGCCGAACCACCTCTAAAGCGTCAGTTTCCACCACAGCCGACGCCACGCCTTTCAGGATGCACCACTCTAGAGCTAATTTCACTGCCATCAGTTCTGCGAGTTCGGCCCCCCACTGCACCTCCATTCTTCGTCCCCTAGCCCAAACCACCTGCCCATCTGTTGTCCTTGCAGTGACCCTCATAGCAACGCAACCCTTTTATTTGTCACAAGCCGCATCACAATTTATTTTCAACTTGTTCTAGGCTCTTACCCATCTGCTCCGCTGCTGCTCCCCAGCCTTTGGTGCGACTTCCCCTTGTGCTTGTCGAAATTTCATATATGTATTCCCAGCTCTTTCAACCACTTGTCCAACATTAATCTTTCTATGGTTGATTACAAAGTCATTTCTAGTCCACCAAATACTCCACACACTATAGCACACCAAAGCTACCTCGCTGCTAGAGAAGGAATTAATTACCTTCTCGCCCCATTATGCCATACGGTCTTCTTGAAAATTTATCACTTCTGGGACACCAATCGATGCCACACCTCCGACGTCCATGAACATTCAAGGAAGACGTGTCTTTGAGTTTCATCCGATTTGCTGTAGATCTCACATTTGGGCGAGGGAACACTTCGTCTTTTGTAGAGATTAGTCTTTGTTGGCAAAATCCCATGTGTGAGACGCCAGATGAGATTCTTAATTTTTGGGTGGGTTTCAATTTTCCACAACTTCTTCCACAACGAACCCACCATCGAACGGAAGAGGAAGGTTCTTCCATAGATGATGCCAAATGATAACCACTTTTCACTGTATATAATCCAGATTTTGTGAAAGTCCATCTAGCTTGATCTGCCATTTGCTGTTTAGGTATCGGGATGGACAGCATGGCCTTAGCTTCATTTTCCGGGAATTTCGAATGTATTAACACCTCATCCCAGGTTTTTTCTTCATCCCCAACCATGAGTTGGCACACTTTCCGGTCAACCTTGTCAGGATGGGGTTGCCCCAGAAAAAAGCCTCCTTCCACTTCCACCCACTTATCATTCCATATCCTTATTGTTTTCCCATCTCCCACATTCCAACCCAAGCCTATCGCCAGAAGGTCTCTGCCCTGCAAAATACTTCGCCATACATAGCTAGGCCGAAAGCCTGTCTGAGCTTTCATAATATCGCTCCGGGGGAAATAACGACCCTTTAGGACCTTATCCACTAACATATCTGGATAAATAAGCAGGCGCCAAGCCTGCTTGGTAAGCATAGCTTTGTTGAAAAGTCCCAAGTCCCTGAAACCCATCCCTCCTACTTCCTTTCGCCGACATAACTGTCTCCAGCTTAGCCAATGTATGACACGTTTTGTCGAATCACCTTTCCACCAATATTTACTCATGCGACTACTAACTTCCTCACAAAAGGAATCTGGGAGCTTGAATATACTCATAGCATACGAAGGTATTGCTTGTATAACTGCCTTCAGTGGCACTTCTCGCCCCGCCTGAGATACCAACTTCTCCTTCCAACCATTCACCTTCGCCCATATTTTCGTTTTAAGTTCTTCAAAAATAATTTCTTTGATCTCCCAATAAGCAAAGGTTGTCCTAAATATTTCTTGTGGCGCTGCATCTCATGCATCCCCAGGACGGAGAGTAACTGGTTCTTCCGCTCGGTATCAAAATTTGGACTGAAAAATACCTCCAATTTATCGACATTGTTACAGTGTCCTGAGAGAGACCCATAATCCTCCAGTACTCGTAGGAGCATCCGTGCATCATCTTCTTTTGCTCTCACGAAGAAAATATTGTCGTCAGCAAATAATAGATGTGAGATCCTTGGAGCTTGTCTCGCTATCTTCACACCTTTCCATCTGCCGAAATTGACTTCACGATTGATGAGAGCATTAACCCCTTCTGCCACTATGACAAAGAGGAAAGGATAAAGTGGGTCTCCTTGGTGAAGACCTCTTTTGGGAACTAAGAATCCAGCTTGCTTCCCATTGATGCAGAAAGAATATGTAACCGTTTCAACGCAGACCATGAGCAAACGAACCCATTCTTCCAGAAATTCCAATTCCCGCAAAATTAATCTTAGAAAATTCCATTCCACCTGGTCATACGCTTTACTCATGTCAACCTTTGCCGCCATCCATCCTCTCTTCCCTATTTTCTTGTTCTTCATATAGTGAAAGGCTTCAAAAGCAACAATGGTATTGTTCGAGATGAGTCTCCTGGGAACAAACGCCGATTGATGCGGATCGATGATGCTGTCCAGTTGGGGCTTTAAGCGGTTTGCAAGGACCTTGGAAATTAACTTATAAGTGACATTGCTCAAAGCTATTGGCCGAAGGTCTTTCATACTTTCTGGATGTTTAACCTTTGGGATTAGCGTGATCAAACTGTAATTTATGTTGTGGGGGATTACTCCTCCATTTAACGTAGCTAACACCATGTCACACACATCATCACCAACAATACTCCAATACTGTTGAAAAAACAAAGCACAAAAACCATTCGGTCTGGGAGCCTTGGTTGGTCCCAGTTGTTTAAGCACTACCTCCACCTCTCCGATTTCAAAAGGTTTCAGGAGACCCTGCTTCATGTCATCCGTCATCCTGCCACGCAATTCAGGGAAATTAATCCCATCCAACCTTGGTCTACCCGATTTAAACAGGTCCTCTTAGAAATTGAGAATCACTGTCTATATAGCATTAATAGATGTGTGAACATCCCCGTTTTGATCTACAATCCTAGAGATTGCATTCTTCTTCCTCCGTTGCTTGACCCGAGCATGGAAGTAGGCAATATTTTGATCCCCATCCTTCAAACATTGGTGGTGGGCCCGTTGAGCGCAAAATTTTTCATTAGCAACCTCCAAATCCATTATCTTTTCCTCGGTAGCCCGAAGTGCAATCATCGTGCTGTTTGTAGGGGGTGCCATGCATAAATCTTGGAACTTGGCTCGGAGTTCATTCAATTGTACATCAATCCTCCCAAATTTGGTTTTCCCTCACTCTCCAAAAGCCTTCCCACAAACCTTCAACTTGTCTTTGATATTATCGTGTCTTCCTGCTGAATCAAACCACACTTTCCTCACAACATCCTGAAATTCTTCTGACCTAGCTCACATTGCCTCAAACTTTTGGGTCATTTCTCCCCTTGTTATTTTTGGCCCAAGGTTTTGAGTATCTAAGAACACTGGAAGATGATCTGAACCGGCCCACCCTATATGGAGAATCTTTGTCATGGGCCACAAATTACTCCAATTCTCATTGCATAGAAACCTGTCTAATCTTTCCTCTATATGACTTTCTCCCCTTCTCCTATTACTCCACGTGAAGGGATGTCCATGAAACCCCATGTCCCGAAGCCCCCACCTGTCTATAACCTCCAGAAAACTAGCAGCTCCTCCAAAATCAAAGCTCCTCCCTCCTAGTTTTTCATTTGGAAACAAAACACTATTGAAATCTACAAACAGCAACCATGCCATATCACTCTGACTTCCCAAGAAATTCAGCAGCTCCCATGAATGTTGCTTCATATGTCCTTTGGGCCAACCATAGAAGCCAGTAGCTCGAAAACGACTCTTATCACTCTCCACCTCCGCATCGATCAATATGATTGTTTGAGAAGGTCTTAATGGTAACATCAACATCCTCTCTCCACATTACCGCTAACCCTCCTGACCTCCCCCTTGTAGACACTCCGAGGCACCCCTTCATTCCACACCTGATTAGAACAAACTCTATCTCCTTCTGACTCCGCTTAGCCTCCATTAGGAACAAAATATCTGGGGAGTGTCTCCGCACCAATCTGCGGAGTGATGCAACTGCCTCAGGACTCCCCAGCCCTCAGCAGTTGTAAATTATGAGTTTCATTGATCCCGGCAGGGGTGGGCATTGCTCATCCCTACCGTTCCAACAGAATATGACATTTCCACATCTTGAATTCTTCCCCTCTTCTCACGGATCTCAACATCCATCAGCTGTATTTCATCCATTTCAGACTATGCCGGAGTCTTCCGTTTGCCACCTTCTACCCCTGGTATCTTATCTGAGGTGGAGATTCCAAAGCTTTTCAACACCTTTAAGCGTTTCCACTTACTCTGGTTCACACTCGAAGAAGCCTTTTGATTTCCTATTCGATCCTTGTTCCCCTTACTCACTTCTCCTGATGCTTTAACAGATTGATCACTAGCGTTCACTGGGTGATTGGTTTCTCCTACTGTATCTTGATCCTCAATTTCTCCAACTGCTTTCCCCTTTTGCAAACCTTTATCCATCCGTCCTGAGGTAACTTCATTTTCCCCTCCCCCTTCTTTGTCTCTATTTTCTATGGAAAGGTCTTTTTTTTATGAATTTGCAGCTTCCAGAATGTCCTTCAAAGACATTCTTGCAATAGGGGCCTTCTTCGGCGATGCTCTATTTTCCTCCATCCCCTCCAACATTCCTTGGTCTACCGCTTTGCCTTCCTTATACTGTCCCCCCTGTTTCATCCCTCGGGAAATTTTTGTCAGTGAAGCACGCAACCACTCCCCATATTGTCCTTTCACCTCCTCATCCTCCTGAATTTCGTAATCCTCTTCCACATGCCCTAGTCTATCGCATCGATAACAAAAATTTGGTAACTTTTCATATTTAAACGGTATCCAGCGAGTCCCTGCTTCCCCAAAATCAACTACTGCACCTGTAAGAATGGGATGGTGTATGTTCACACGTACCAGGAATGCCACATACCGACACCGTCCCAAATCATCATCTTCCCGGTAATCGATCATTCCTCCCTAAAGCTTGGGCCGTAGCCTTAGTTAATTTCCCAAAAGGGATGTCATACCCTCTTACCCAGTAATATGAGTGTGACAATCGTACCTCTGTGGGTACCATATGCTCCGGTACATCCATTAATAAGATGAGGTGCTTATCGAAAATCCACGGTCCACCCTGTTGCACTTTGAATTTATCTTCCTTGGAGGAAAATTGGAAGACAAACAAGTTATCCCCGACTTCCCGAATTCCAAAAGCTTTCTTCACTTTCCAAGCATGCCGAAGAAAAACAAACAAACCCAAGACCCTATATGGTTTATTTGTATAAACCCTCCCCATTAAAGCCAAAGTAGCCCTAGAGGCAAAGTCTGCAGATTCAACTTTAGTAGTTCCTTTTCCTCATCCTCTGTGAGTCGTAGATCTTTCCAGCGATTGACCAAAGAAGAATCCATATGCAAAAGCTACAGAATCACTCAGTTTGGATTCTATGAAAGTCGCTCACCAATGGAACGATTGGGCCCTCACCTGTAACCCTAGCAGAACCCTAGAGGCGGCTGTCTAGAGAAACGTGGGAGAGAATCTAATATTTAATTTTTGCTGATAATGTTTATTTTCGTAAAAGTTACAATAATACTTTGATTTTGAAGGCAAGTGTTTATATTCACAGGAGCCCTGATAGACTTATTCACTAGATTCTAAATGTCAAGCACAAGTTTTGGAACGTGTATGCGTGGTGGAGAAATAATGAAATAGCTTGAGTTGTTGATGTTGAGGAGATGAGAAAAGCTCTTGAACACCCATGAACAATATAATAGAGAGAAAGAAGCAAAACTCAATCATCCATACTTGAATATCTCAATATTAGCCTTGAACTTGAATAATAACAAAGAAGAATAACCAAAATCAACCAAGAACATTAACCTTGAACACCAAATGGGATTGGATATGACCTTGGATAAAGGTTGGACCACCACCAATGGCCTAACTCCCCACCATGACCATCATAAAGGCGAAATCCATCAAATGATCAATAAAGGAATGACTTACTAACACAACCATTAACAAATGGATAAAGTAAGAACAAGATTTTTGGGAGAAAACTAGGGGAAAACCCTAACAATGCATTAGCATATAATTCATCAACATAATCTGCCTAGAAAAGGGTGCTAACTAAGTATTCATACTAGGGGAAAAACATAATCAAAACTCAGCGTTTAACGGCCGCTCGACGCGCAGAATCAAACCGTCGTGGCCGCGACGACACTATGTCCGGAACAACTCCGTGCTTTCCGAATGGCGTCGCGGGCGCGACACGGTGGGTCGCGGGAGTAACCACATTCTACCCCAAGTCCTCCTGGTCCTGCTATCGAGTGTCGCGGATGTTACAAAGTTCGTCGCGAGCGCGACGCCCAGACCAGAACAACGTCGCGGACACGACTGAGCTGACTTGGGCGCGACCACCTGTTGTGTGTGACGCTGATAACTGCGTTTCATGACTATGTTTTTGGAGATTTTCAATAGTGAATTAGGGATAATTTTGTGTGTGAACCTTGATTTTTATTCCAATTTCCCTACTACACTTGGTGTTGTTGTTTCTGATGTGAATTTGTAGGTTTTGAGGCCAAAACACCAACTTTCTCTCAACTTCAGGCAAGAGTGAATATACCACAGTCCTCTACATGACAAATCCATACCGTGGTACGAATTTAGGACGGAAAGGAGCAAGGAACGGCCAGACAGTGGGTATCACGGGCAGCCTGTGGTACATGCCACGGTCCTGGCTGTTGGGCTTGTTTTGAGCGATAGCAGCAGTTTTTAGCTGGGCTAGGATTCATTCCATTGGTGCATCTTTCATACGCCCAACAATAAGAAGTGAGAAGTGGGCCATCAATTCAACAATTCATGCGGCCCAATCATGAAGGAGAATAATTGATCCCATTCATTCAAGCCATCATTCGGTCAACATAACAGAAGAGAGAAAGTGGAGCAATTAATGGGACTGATTCAGCAGCCCATTTTATATCCTCCATGCGGTCCACTGAAAAATGAAAAGAGAAATGGAGGGCAATTCATAGGATTGGCCCAATCATTCATTCTGTCCAACCATGGAGGAGAAGAATGGAGACCATTGTCGTCATTAGCCCATCCATTTTTCATTTGGCCCAATCAAGATCAAGAGAAGGTAGGCAATTGATATGATTCGGTCAACCATTCACTCATTTTGCTTGGACTTTACCGAGACAAAGGGAAGTAGAAGGCAGCGTGTATCACGGGGAGACCGTGGCAATGGCCACAGTCCGTAGCGTGAAGCTGTGCGTGGCTGCTGGCCGTGCTTCGCATGCAAGGAAAGGAAAAAGAAGCGACGGTTATATTCTTGGGTCGACAATTCATTCAAGAGGATACATTATTCTATTATTCAATCCACCCTTCCATCAAGAAAAAAGACAAAATCCTCCCATCTACTCCTCTCCATTAATCAAGACTAAGATCAAGATTGATTCGAAGAAAACGAATATCAAGATTCGGAAAGAAATTATCAACGCTCGCGAGGAAGACTCCGCCCCGGGATCGAAAGACTCGACGGTCGTATTCCTTGTAGTTTGTATCTCTTTTCGATTTCTTTCTTGTTTTGAGAATTAATCGTGATGTTTGGAACTTGTTTCGTACTTTTCTTGAATATGAGTGAGTAGTTTATCTGAATTCTAGGGTTTTGCCACCCAAAGCAATGTAGTTTGATTGTTTGTTATTAGTTAGTGCATGAGTTCTTGATTAGAGTCAATTGAAGGTTGTGTTTTCCATGTTTATGAATATTCTTAAGGCCTTGGATATTTGTAAGTTTGAGATTAACCTAAGAAGTACCGAAAGGTGAATTAGGGTAGTCTGACTACCAACCTGTCTACCTAGGCTTACGAAAGTTGAAAAAGGAGTAGTAAACTAGGGAATCATTAGATAACCTGAGTTTTTGAGACCTTCAATTCTGTTTAACCTAAAAGGCACACGAAAGTTGTTGATTAAGTTGTTTAGAATAATTCTATTTAGCATCGAAAGGGCGATAGAATTCAGAGGTTGTCGATTCTTGATTCATTCTTGAATGTATGATTGTGCAGGCTAGGTTTTAGTAATCGAACTCGTTGTTAGGTTAGCATCTCCCTAGAAGTCTTTCTCTCTTGACAAATTCTTTGATTTTCTTTTTCCTGCTTTATTAGTTTTAATTATTTTTTAAAGTCTTCCAAAACCAAAACCTGATTAGCTTAGCAATCGAGATAGAGATTAGTTTTCTGTGCTGCTAATTGAGTCCCTGTGGGATCGACCTTGACATGCTACTACGTACACCGTGCGCTTGCGGCTCTGTCAAGTTTTTGGCGCCGTTGCCGGGGACTCTGTCCCTAGCAGTCGGTAAACGAATTCTCTTAGGTTGACTAGGCTGTTTTCTTTTTCTTTATTTTTCTTTTCTTTTTATCTTTGATTTTTTTTTTCTTTCTTTCAAAAAAAATATACAAAAAAAAAATGGCAATTCTTGATTTTCCCCAATTTGAGCAGGAATTATTTTGGCACTATTTTGAGAGATTACTTGCATGTCCTGTTCCATGTGGTATTGTGCCTGGGAAATCTGATGTTCTTGACATTGTTGCTTTGGGGGTGAATAGTGAGACACGTACACTATTAGAGTATTTTGGTTTCTATAATACTCAAACTGTTGATGAAGCTTGGAGTTTGCTTGAGTGGCTTGCACGTGATACTCGTGATTTTGAAAATTATTATGGTGCATCCTCTTTCCCCAATCTTTGTGCATCTCATGCTAGATTATGTACTCAACCCCATTGTTTGCCTCATTGTCGTTTGTGTAATTCTTTTGACCATGATGAATCTGCATGCCCTGTTTTAGCCAAACTTGATTTTTTGATGAGGGCAATGCAAGAGCAACAAGATAAAGTTGAAGCTTGTCTAGAAAAAATAGATGAAATAGTTGACCCTTCTAAGTCATCTTTGCCAACTGTTGCTCCTTCTCATCCTAGCTTACCTAGAAACACTACTGATGGTGTCTTTGCTTTTCATAATGCATCCTTACCTTTTTCTCAGTCAACGGGGTTCGAGGTGAGTGATTCCCATGGGTTTGATGCTAGGTATGATGAAGATGTTTGTCATGAGTCAATTGATGCTATTGATGAAGAGTCTTGTGAGGGGTTTGTGGGTGGATTGGGTCCTTCAAGCGAGGAACCTGTTGATGTACTCCATGTTTCTACACCTTGTTCACCACCTTCCCTTGCCCCTAAGAACCTTGAGGAGCTCATTCCCTGTGAAAAAACCATTGATGTTCATTTTGATGTGGGATGTGAGGTTGATTCTTGTGATGTGACTATGATTGAGGGGACCAACAATGTCTTTGATTTGTCCTTAGGCGCTTTAGAAGGGTTTCATCCCTATCTAGATACATATTGTAAATGCCTAGAGGACTCAGCTAGAAAAATCATGTGGACTACTTATTTTAATTCTTTTGATTTTTCTAGTGCTTTTGACTTATTTGAGAGAGTGCAACTAACATTTTTTGCCATGAGTGTTTTGTTGCTCTCTTATACGCAGGCTTGTGAACCGCATGCTGCGGAATTTGACAAGCTTCTAAGGGCTTTGACTGCATCTGAGGTAAGTTTCGTCTAGCTAAAGACGTTAAACTAGCGCTTCTTGGGAGGCAACCCAAGCGTTTAATTGCTTTATTAGGTTTTATTTCGTTCCTTTAATTTTCTTCTTTTTTTTTAGAGTTTGATGCATTATGTCGTTTCCCTCTTGTGCATGCTACCCTTATTCGAAATGCATTACGGACACTGCTTTGTCCAAGCATGGGGGATCTGGGTTGATTGTCTTAAAATCATGTGCTTGCGTGAGACAGACGTTTATAGTTGCATATTTGTTAGTTTCTTTTTGTGTTAGTTAGACTTTGAATTTGCATCTAGGTTGCATATAGGATTAGTTTTCTTGCTTTCTTGTTAAAAAAAAAATTAGGATAGCCTTTCGCCTTTAAGAGGTGTGTTTGGATTGTCATTGCAAGTGTGTACTCATGAGATTTTTCTGGCTTGATGTAGATGATAGGAGAAACTTGGTTGTTTGTTTGATTTAGGTTGCCTGTCATGTTTGTGATTCATCTAGTCTTGAATGATTCAAGTGCATGATAGTGAAATTCCTATGTTTGGTACATCAAGGGAACTAGTTGTAGTGATTGTGGTAGGGTAACCCGTGAGACCTTTTGAGCCTAAAAGACTATCACTTTTGTAGTCTCATATTCTTTTGAGTGTGACCTTACCATGTTTGCATCTCTAGAACTTGATTTGACTCTCTTTGAAACCGCATTTGACTTGTGCATTATGTTAATATGATTGAGGCCCATATTGTAGCAACAAAGCCAAAAAGCCACCAAACAATATGACCCCTTTTTGCTAGCCCTTTACTAACCATTTTTCCTGTCTTGTTGTACCCTATAAGTGTGCACCCTTGGCATGTTCTTAATTCCTTACCCTTTAGCCAAGTTAGTGGAGCAACAATTCAGTTGGGGACGATTTAAAGTCTAATTGTTGGTGACTTTGTTGGTTAGTTTGCTTGATGAGGGAAGCATTGCTCATAATCGTTATTTATCCCCTCTTTTCAGTCGAGGTTGAAATTGGTTTGATGGGAAATGAGTCGTTTCTATATTTATCTATGTTATTCACCACAAAGAAAAAAAAGGAATGAAAAATATATAAAAAAAGAAAAAGAAAAAAAGGAGAAGTTTTGAGGGATAAGGTAAATAGCATGGTGGTTTTCTTGCTTATATTGACTCTTCTGTTATTTTGCTTCGATGGGGAAGGTATTTATGTTTCATTGCGGTGTGATGTAAGAGGTGTTGTGCTATATGTATTGGGAATATTGCTCTTTAGGTCTTTGGCTCTTAGCTCCACATTACCCAAATGAATTCCCTCCTTACCCTACACCTAAGCCTCACATAACCTTTGAAAAGTCCTCATGATTAACATTTGTGCATATTGTCTATAGCGGTAGAGAATCGAGAGTCTTGTCAAGCTTATGGTAGGTTGTTTACATTGGTTGAAGGTTTTAAGCGAACCGTTATATCTTTTGCAAACACATGAAGGGAGTGATTCACATACCCTAAAGTGAAGTCCTACCGATCCCAACTAGTTCACCAAACATGTGAATGAATTTTGATTGCATTTGAGTTGTGATAGACTGGTTGTGTTGCTTCCTGGCATGAGATTCTATTTCGAATAACAATTTTTGTTTCAATTTGATTCTTAATCTCGTTAGGGAGTCTCTTTGTGTATGCTTGTTTTGACTTTCTCTTATGCCCTTTTAATTAGAGGAGGTGTGAGTAGAATTCTTTTTCTTTTAAGTCCTTTCATCTAGTTTTGAGTCTTGTACTTGCTTGGGGACAAGCAAGGAGTAAGCATGGGGGGATTTGATAACTGCGTTTCATGACTATGTTTTTGGAGATTTTCAATAGTGAATTAGGGATAATTTTGTGTGTGAACCTTGATTTTTATTCCAATTTCCCTACTACACTTGGTGTTGTTGTTTCTGATGTGAATTTGTAGGTTTTAAGGCCAAAACACCAACTTTCTCTCAACTTCAGGCAAGAGTGAATATACCACAGTCCTCTACATGACAAATCCATACCGTGGTACGAATTTAGGACGGAAAGGAGCAAGGAACGGCCAGACAGTGGGTATCACGGGCAGCCCGTGGTACATGCCACGGTCCTGGCTGTTGGGCTTGTTTTGAGCGATAGCAGCAGTTTTTAGCTGGGCTAGGATTCATTCCATTGGTGCATCTTTCATACGCCCAACAACAAGAAGTGAGAAGTGGGCCATCAATTCAACAATTCATGCGGCCCAATCATGAAGTAGAATAATTGATCCCATTCATTCAAGCCATCATTCGGTCAACATAACAGAAGAGAGAAAGTGGAGCAATTAGTGGGACTGATTCAGCAGCCCATTTTATATCCTCCATGCGGTCCACTGAAAAATGAAAAGAGAAATGGAGGGCAATTCATAGGATTGGCCCAATCATTCATTCGGTCCAACCATGGAGGAGAAGAATGGAGACCATTTTCTTCATTAGCCCATCCATTTTTCATTTGGCCCAATCAAGATCAAGAGAAGGTAGGCAATTGATATGATTCGGTCAACCATTCACTCATTTTGCTTGGACTTTACCGAGACAAAGGGAAGTAGAAGGCAGCGTGTATCACGGGGAGACCGTGGGAATGGCCACGGTCCGTGGCGTGAAGCTGTGCGTGGCTGCTGGCCGTGCTTCGCATGCAAGGAAAGGAAAAAGAAGCGACGGTTATATTCTTGGGTCGACAATTCATTCAAGAGGATACATTATTCTATTATTCAATCCACCCTTCCATCAAGAAAAAAGACAAAATCCTCCCATCTACTCCTCTCCATTAATCAAGACTAAGATCAAGATTGATTCGAAGAAAACGAATATCAAGATTCGGAAAGAAATTATCAACGCCATGGGAAGACTCACTCCGGATCGAAAGACTCGACGGTCGTATTCCTTGTAGTTTGTATCTCTTTTCGATTTCTTTCTTGTTTTTAGAATTAATCGTGATGTTTGGAACTTGTTTCGTACTTTTCTTGAATATGAGTGAGTAGTTTATCTGAATTCTAGGGTTTTGCCACCCAAAGCAATGTAGTTTGATTGTTTGTTATTAGTTAGTGCATGAGTTCTTGATTAGAGTCAATCAAGGTTGTGTTTTCCATGTTTATGAATATTCTTAAGGCCTTGGATATTTGTAAGTTTGAGATTAACCTAAGAAGTACCGAAGGTGAATTAGGGTAGTCTGACTACCAACCTGTCTACCTAGGCTTACGAAAGTTGAAAAAGGAGTAGTAAACTAGGGAATCATTAGATAACCTGAGTTTTTGAGACCTTCAATTCTGTTTAACCTAAAAGGCACACGAAAGGTGTTGATTAAGTTGTTTAGAATAATTCTATTTAGCATCGAAAGGGCGATAGAATTCAGAGGTTGTCGATTCTTGATTCATTCTTGAATGTATGATTGTGCAGGCTAGGTTTTAGTAATCGAACTCGTTGTTAGGTTAGCATCTCCTAGAAGTCTTTCTCTTGATGATTCTTTGATTTTCTTTTTCCTGCTTTATTAGTTTTAATTATTTTTTAAAGTCTTCCAAAACCAAAACCTGATTAGCTTAGCAATCGAGATAGAGATTAGTTTTCTGTGCTGCTAATTGAGTCCCTGTGGGATCGACCTTGACATGCTACTACGTACACCGTGCGCTTGTGGCTCTGTCAGACGCTGATTCCGGCTTGAAGTGTATTGACCTTATTACTACACCCGAACCCCAATTCCTCGTTGCTTTTCGTCTCGAGATGGCCCGATATGACCCCGAGGCCTACGGGGTTGGTGGGGCAAAACCCGAGCCTCTCCAAGCTCCGCCAATGAACGACTCTCCTAAGCCAGTCCAACGTGACACTCCCCACCCCACCCTTTACAAAGGTGTAACGGTTCGTGAAAGAGAGCGGTCGGGTGGGTTTCGCCCGAGAATGTCGGGTCGGGATTTTTTCCTTCGTGTTACTTTTCACAAACTCGGGTAGGGCAGCTTGGGCCCTAACCCAACACGGTCCATACTCCCCCTCTTAAAAAAGAGTTGTGCTCAACTTTTGGGAGTTAAAACCGATGCATTCTTCATCAATTGGCTCCATAGAACTTCGAGCATCCCGATCGCCACAAATCATCGTGCTGAACATCCAACAAGCTTCAAATCCAACAATGTACCCATCGTCCAAATGTAAGAAAGTGAAAGGAGGCTTGTTTGGTGGAGGTGAAGGGTTAAGGGGCGGAAGAGGAAATATATGTGGTGCTTGGGAACTCTCAATCTCACTAGGCGTGCTACAAGGTAAAGATAAAGCAAGAGGTAGCTCATCCTCACCAAGAGCACACTTATCCCGTGTTTCGCTCATCATGATAAGGTTCCTCAACTCATTACCCCATCCTGACTTTTGTAGTTTTGGTTTCTCGAGGAGAAATGGGAAGTAGTTTAATCTTCTTGCCTTTATGGGTGAAAGTATATGTGTTTTCCAATCCATTGTGCACCGTTTGCTTGTCGTATTGCCATGGACGCCTCATTAAAATGTGACAAGCACTCATAGGAACAACATCATAAACAAGGGAATCATCGTAGTTAGTCCCAAAAGAAAAATTCATAAGACTTGCTTAGTTAACTTGACGCCGTTGTGATCGTTGAGCCAATAAAGTGAATAAGGTCGAGGGTGCGGTAATAGTGGCAATCCAAGCTTCTTGAACATAGATATAGATGCGACGTTCGTACAACTTCCTCCATTAATGACAAGAGTACAAACTTTTCCACCCACGAAGCACCGCGTTTGGAACAACATTCCCTTTTGGGCCTTGTCCAGAGGAGTTTCATGGGCATGTAAAGCTCTCCTCAAAACAAGGTCACCTCCATGAACGGGCGGTATGGGAGCGGTATCCTCCTCGTCACTCGTTTCTTCCTCATTGACAACCACTTCGGTTTGCTCTTGAGCCTTTCGAAGCCCTTCCTCAATTTCATGGGCCTCTTGGAGGGTTAAAGTTCGCCGATTCGGACAATCCGTTTGAAAATAGCCATAACCATGACACTTAAAACACTTCCGTCCTTCCATCCATCGAGGAGGTTCTTTTGGAGTCGCCGTAGCAAGTCCCTTTCCTTTGTCAATTCTCGGTACAGATGTGGACTTGGGTGTCTCGCTAGACTTCGGAGTGTTTGAATCCAGAGGGGGTCGTTTAGAAGGTGAGTAAACGGGCCTAGACAAGGGCTTGGTGTTGGACCTTTCTTTTCTTCTTCGCTCAACTCGGAGTGCCAAACTGCACAAATCGTCCATTGAATAGTAGGGTTAAACCTCAACCTTCTTGGCAACAACAGGATCTAGCCCATTCAAGAATCGCATCATCGTTTGTTCTTCAGGCTCTTCAAGGTCACTTTTAATGAGGAGCTGCTCGAACTCCGAGTTGTAATCATTGACGAATCGCTTGCCCTGGGTGAGAGCGTATAGTTTCCTCAAGACGTCCTGTTTGTAGGTGTTGGGCAAAAAACGGCGATTCATCACTTGTTTGAGCCGTGTCCAAGTAAAAATCCTTTCCCGACCTTCTCGAACCCGTTGTGCCTTCATATTCTCAAACCAAAGCGAAGCGGCTTTGGTGAGTTTCAAAATCGCGACCTTATAAGCCTTCTCATCATCATATTCCTTAGTCTCAAAGATCCTATCCATCAATTGGACCCACTCAAGGTATTCGTCCGGATCATTGGAGCCATTGAACTCGGGGATATCGATCTTGATGTCTTGGAAATCGTCACGGGGGGTCAATCATGCACTTCTCGATGTGGACGACGTCAAGGGGAGCCTCTAGCATCGTCACTCGACTCAAAAATGGGAGGAGGACGGATAGGGCTTGGTGCACGCCTCCGACGTTCTTCTCAGGGTGGACCTTGTAGGTTCAAAACAATGTGGTTCATTTGAGTCGCCATGTTCTCAATAGTTCGCTCGAGGGATGTAAGTCGATTCTCAACACTTTTAGCTCGAGGGCTACTCCGGTGGCTTGATTCCTCTTATTCGGAATTAACTTCTCCGTCCATAACGAGGGAAAAGGTGAGGGACGGTATGTGTTTGGGAATATTTTGTGGAGTTTGGAAGTTTTCTTGTAGTTGGCTAGTGTTTGGATAAGGGTTCTTTGTGTTTTTCTCATTTGGACATTTCATCGAACACCTTGCGTGCACTATTTTCCAACTTCACCTCAAAAGCTCCAATATAAATCAAAATCAACAAACACAATAGCAATAACAACTTCACCAACACACTTGGAGGCACAAGGGATGGGGAACACCAATATTCAATCAAATCCAACAAAAGACAACTCTACTAGTAATGAACAATAGAGAAATGAACACAAAACTCAAGCTAATGCAAACCTTGAGCTCTGATACAAATGGAGCGTGTATGTGTGGTGGAGACATAATGAAATAGCTTGAGTTGTTGACGTTGAGGAGATGAGAGAAAAACTCTTGAACACCCATGAACAATAGAATAGAGAGAATGATGCAAAACTCAATCATTCATGCTTGAATATCTCAATATTAGCCTTGAACTTGAATAATAACAAGGAAGAATAACCAAAATCAACCAAGAACGTTAACCTTGAACACCAAATGGGATATGACCATGGATAAAGGTTGGACCACCACAAATGGCCTAATACCTCACCATGACCATCATAAAGGAGAAATCCACCAAATGATCAATAAAAGAATGACTTGCTAACACCACCATTAACAAATGGATAAAGTAAGAACAAGATTTTTGGGAGACAACTAGGGGAAAACCCTAACAATGCATTAGCATATCATTCATCAACATAATCTGCCTAGAAAAGGGTGCTAACTAAGTATTTATACTAGGGGAAAAACATAATCAGAACTCAGCGTTTAATGACCGCCTCAACACGCGCAAAATCAAACCGTCGCAGGCGCGACGACCCTCTGTCCGGAACAACTCTGTGCTTTCCGAATGGCATCGCGGGCTTGACATGGCGGGTCGCGGGTTCGACCACCTTCTGTCCCAAGTCCTCCTACTCGAATGTCGCGGGCATTACAAAGTCCGTCGCGGGCGCGACGCTCACACCAGAACAACGTCGCGGGCGCGACTGAGCTGACTCGGGTGCGGCCACCTGCTGTGTGTGACGCTACTTCCGGCTTGAAGTGTATTGAACTTAAGACTATACCCGAACCCCAATTCCTCATTGTTTCTCATCTCGAGACGGCCCGGTATGACCCCGAGGCCTACGGGGTTGGTGGGGAGAAACCCGAGCCTCTCCAAGTTCCGCCAATGAATGACTCGCCTAAGCCAGTCCAACGTGACATTCACCACCCCACCCTTTATAAAGGTGTAACGGTTTGTGAAAGAGAGCGGTCGGATGGGTTTCGCGCGAGAATGCCGGGTCGGGATTTCCTCCTTCGTGTCACTTTTCACAAACCCGGCTAAGGAAGCTCGGGCCTGAACCCGACATGGTCCAAGTTTAGATTAACAACTGAGGTTCCCTCAACCTACAAGATACCATGAAATGCCTCCTGGGCTAGGAAAGGTTAGGTCTCAATCTCTAACAGTGTCTGACATTTCTTTAAGTGGAATGCCGGAAATTGTGATTCTTTGAATATTACATGCCTTAAATGAAAGTTTAGGTCTCCATGAAATTTGAAGGATGCTACCATATCTCATGAAATTCGGAGTTTGAAGGGTAGGCAACTTAAGAGTAAATTATGATCATCATCAATTTAAATTTCATAACTAATATTGTTGAGCAAAATGACACTATCATAAACTTTACTGGCTAGGATTAAGGGGTGCATATCAAATTAATTCTTAATGAAATATATGACCCATTAATCCCACGAAATTTACTAATTTGAAGTTTCTTGCATCCGTATAAAATGAAAAATGTGTAAAATGAAAAATGTGTAAGATTGACCGGATAATTAACTGGTCTATCATATCTCACGTTTATATGTTTTATTTTATTTTTAATATATACTTTTCATATGTTTTTCCTAATATGTTGTGAAGCGACTTATGCTGTCATATACTTTTTTTTATATTATGTTCTTCAAATGTTGACATATTTCTTTTTTTTTTTTTGAAAATTGGGTCATATATATACAAAAAATTGCCCCAGGGAGCCACACATTCCCTAAAAGTGACTATTTGGGGACCACATTATTTTTTTTTTACTCTTTGGGGACTAGATTATTGTCAAAAGTTCCTGGTTGGGTATTTTCAGACCAAAACAGCCGGAATCAATAAAAAGACGTAAATGCCCCTTGACTTATGATTGGAAAGTCCAGTTTGCCCCTTTTATTTGCCCGCTCAAATGTGTCTTGGTTTTCTTCTTCTTCTTCTTCACTTTCATTCGTTCTTCTTCTTCACTACACTACTTCACTCAACTTCAAAGATGCAGAGAGAATTGGAGAATTGGGAAGGAAAAGGAGCATTGAAGGTTCAAGTTTATGAGAATTAGTCGAGCTTCTAGTTTGAGTGTCGGTTTCAGCCACGCCACTGTCGACGGATAATCTTGCAGTGGTAAGCATCATTATCAAATTGTATGTCAGGTTCAAAAATTAGGGTAGATGGTTAATTTCGAATGTTAGGGTTCGAAATCTGTATTAGATGGTTTTGTTCAAAAGTTAGGTTATGAATTTTGTTAATTTGTAAATTTAGGGTTTGAATTTTGTTGAAGTAAAGCGGAATTATTTGAACAAAATTGGGAATTATTTGTTGAAATATGTATTGGGTTTGATTGTGATACACAGGATGATCCAATGTATTCATTCATTGTCCGATTCAACTCATTGAGGATTTACATCCTAGAGAAAATCGACAACAAAACCCTAAACTCTTAACCCAATCGATTCAAATGAAATCGACAACAAAAAAAACAACTCTCAAACCCTAATTTTTGAATCTTCAGACTAACGCACACCACCCATTCAATTGAAGGCTGTCGATTTTCAAAACAACTGAAGGCTGCCGATTTTCAAAACTGATACCATCTCAGATAATGAATTCGTTTATATTTACCTCCCATCCTCCTCGACATCGTGGGTTGCAAAGCTCCTCCTCAATCTCTAGCTTCCTCTCTCTCAAATCTTGGTTTTTAATGGCAGATTCAATTTGGTAGTTGGGAGGAGGAGTTAATTCAGTTTTAAAGACAAAAATTGGAGCCAAATAGGGGTATTTTTGTCACTCCAGCTACCTAAATCGTTTTTTGTGTTGACTCCGGCTGACTTCACCGGTTTTTCATAACTTTTGGTCGGAAAATACCCAACCAGCAACTTTTGACAATAATCTAGTCCCCAAAGAGTAAAAAAAAAAAAAAATAATGTGGTCCCCAAATAGTCACTTTTAGGGAATGTATGGCACCCCAAAGCAATTTCTTCCATATATATAGTATATGGTATTTTAGTTCTTAGGATTATAGTCAGCTGAACTTTAAAATTCTATTATAGTAAACCAAATTGTGCAACTATTAGATTACAATGCACTACTATAGAGTTGGTGAAACTAACTTGGTAGATTGTTATAGATTAGTCTACCATAATATAATGGTTTGAAATGTTTGGACTAATGCTATCTAATTCGCCATTAGGGATGACAATGGTTCGGAGGCGAATCGGAGGTAGGTACCTCCACCTTCGCTCCAATTAATTAATAATCGGAGGTGGAGGTCCACCTCCAAATCCGATTAATCGGAGGTACCTAACTCCAACTCCGACTCCAATTACCTATGATTACCTCCGATTCCGATTACCTCCAATTACCTCTGACTCCGATTAGTTGTTATACGTTTCCATAAAATGATTTCCTCCGACTTCGATTACTTCTAACTCCGATTACCTCTAATTATATATCATACTTGTTAAAATAAAACACCTAACAATATTTCTTAAAAATGTTTGCGTGCGGTGGTCCTAACGTCGTGGTCGAGTGTCGTGAGGCGGTGCGACGGTCGGCTGAGACAGAGAGAAGAGACGGGCCAGACGGCAGACGTAGACAGAGAGAGGCAGAGAGGACACAGGTCTGAGGAGACTGAATTAAAGATGGTGGTGGTAACGACGCTAAACTCGGAACTCAGAACTCGGAAGAAGAAATCGAAGACGGTGAAGTGAAGGTGGTGGATGATGGTGGTAACGACGTTGGGATGGGAGCCTGGGGGTTGGGATGCGCAAGTGAAGTGTAGAAGAGGGGGCGGTGAAATGAAGGGGACGATGGGAGCCTAGGGGGCGGGGGCTGGGATGCGCAGGGCAGGTGAAGTGAAACTGATGAAATGAAACACTAATGGCTAATAGTAATACACGATTTCCCTTACAAAAAAATAAATAAAATTTTACAATCTATTATGAAAAAAAATCGGTCATTTTAATTTTCAGTTTTTTTAAATTTCTCATATTAATTATTATTATCGGACTTAATCGGATCGACTATAATCGGACTTAATCGGATCGGAGGTGGTCACCTCCATACCCGCCCTAATTATAACCGGAGTCGTATTTTTTTAATCGGATTCAGATTCGGAGTTTTTCTAGTTGAATTCGGATTCAGTTTTTTAGTCGGAGCGAATCGGATTCGCTTCAGATTCAGATTTGACTGTCATCCCTATCCGTCATACTAAATCGTGTACTAAACTTCAAGTCATGAGATGTTAGGTCTACTAGACTACAATATGTCATACTTGTAGTTTCACTCAACTTGGTGGTGGTACACTTTAATCCAATAGTTTAAGTGTTTAACGTTTCGGCTTACCATGATATATAATTTTAAAGTTCGACTTACCACAATCTCAAAACCTTAAATACGGTGCACTACAATCCAATTGTCCTACTTTACCTTATATATAATTTTTTGGAGGCAACAATGCAAACGAATTATACATTTAATCTTGTCTCACAATAAAGATAATAGTATTTATATGTAACTTTCTCGTAGAACTTTTCAACATTCATCGACTGTAACAAGTTTCTTTCATATAATATTATATCTATCGCAAAATGTTTATCAATTAATGATTAAGTTGTAAATATTAATTCTTCACAAATTACAATGAATTATAACAGGCAATTACCACTATCAGAAAGATAATTATTAAAAATTACAATGATATTAATTTTATATTGTAACTCATTACAATTTGTGAGTAATGAACGATCAAAATTTAGTTAATTGTCAAATATTTTGGGACGGATGTAGTGCATTTTTCTACATTGAATAATCAATTCAAAATGTAAAATTTTGCATGAATATAGCAGAAACTGAAAAGCTATCTTTCTTTTTTTTTTTTTTTTAAATTCCCCCAATTATTTTGGTATTTGTCAATTTTGGTAAGGGGACACATTTTAGTGCGGTATCCATTATCAAACAATGACGATAGTTGGACTCCTCCCATTTGTTGGCTTCATTGTAGTCTCCTTAGAATCATCTAAATTGACATAACTAAAAAACAAAAGCTCAATAGTTTGCACACAGACAAAGACTCAAATGGCAATGCCAACAAAAAAGAAAAGCCTACTGCACTTTTAACTTTCTGTTATTTTTTGGGTAAAAGGCAGGCTCGTTTGTCCATGTAATTACACAGAAAATATAATAATAAATGTGTAATTGGAGTTGAAAATTTGTTTTATATAATATGGATAAATTTATGAGAAAGTATACATATATTGAATCGAGAGGTTCGAAGTGGGATCTGAACATGTGAATGCCAGCCAGGCTTTTCAGTGGAGCTCTGCTTAGTCTTTGGGTGCGTGTCGGTGATGTTATTTGCTCCAGACCTCCCACTTTTATTGTCTATTATATTGGACATCCTTGGGGATCTTGTGACCTCTCTTTCAGCCCACAATATCTAACAAACCAAAATAATTTGAATTTTATCTGGTAATAGACTTAATAATCTGAATTTTAGATTTAGTTATAAATAATCTGAACTTTGATCCTCTTAGATTCTAGTAGCATGTCACCGAGTTAAGGTCAACTTAACTCGGTGGCAGAATGATATGACGGTGGTAGCATGACATGCCTAAAATGCCCAGGCACATACCACCGCCGCCATATCATCCCGCCATTAAGTTAAGTTGAACTTAACTCGGTGGCATGCTACTAGAATCCAAGTGGCCCAGAATTCAAATTTAAATCCAATTTCTCTTATATAATTATAGATATATATGCATTAATCTATATCTATATATATATATATATATAGCTTAATACATATATATATAATTATATAAGAAAAATCTTACTGATTTGTCCAAAATATATATATATATATATATATATATATATATATATATATATATATATATATATGCATGTATTGTTAGATCAATTTATCTATTCAGTACAAGATAGAATTTATTGTTTAGCATAACATTAATATTCATAAAGAGTAAAAAATAGTTGTATTAATAAATAATTATCTTTTATAAATACCTAACAATTTTACTACCTATCTCAATAAACAACTCTATTACACACTTTTGGACAATAAAAAAATCTTGTGAATTTTCAAAAATAAAAAATAAATGATTTTTTTAACAAAAATTATATCTAATTCATATTTTTAACAAAAATTATATCTAATTCATACTTTTTTGATAATTAGCGGCACAGGGAGAATTGATGAAAGATGAAAGGAAATAGATGAAAAATTCATGATTAAATGTGCAGCAGAATGCCAGATACTCAACTGCCATTTGACAAACTTCAACCCCAATACCTTACTCCTTTCCAATTGCTCAAATGATACTGCGTTCCAATGACCCAAAAAGACCAAACTATAGCCAAGAGGGAGGACAATCAGAAGCTTGATCTGTACTTGCAATGGAAACTGATTGAATTCTGCACATCAACAATTGCATCTGAGATGCCAGTTGATGCACACTCACAGCGAAAGAGAGAGATCCAGAAGTTCTATCACTGCTTGTTGTGCAATTTGACTTGAATCAACACATCAAAAATTTTTCTCAGAGAAACTTACATCTGAAAATCAAACCCAACTGCATTTTGCTTCTTCAGAACATAGAACCCATATGTAATAACATGGAATTCATAAATCACACCCACAACACAATCAGTCTTGTACTACTTAAAAAACCTCTTGCAAACATACCCAACCACAAAACTAATCTCTTCCATGATTGATCTTCAAGACAGCAAAACCAACATTCAACGACATCACAAAAAAAATCACCCAATTTTGTCATTAGACACTATGTCATGGAGTATCAAACATTCTTCAATTCTACCCCCCTTCATTGAAACAGAAATGCTTGAACTCCAAAAAAATTCAGAAAAAAATCAGGGTATCACTTCCCTCTTGCTTGATGAGGGGCTTCATGTTTACCGTTTTTCTTTAGCACCACAGCCTCTCTAACTCACGAATTTCATTGCATGAGATTCTCACCTTGCAACGAAGGTGAGGAGATAGCCTCAGCTATCCTCCTTCTTTCACTCTCCTTGATTTTCTTCTTCTTTCTTGTAGAAAGCTTGCCTTCAAAGTATTTCTTTGGGTTGAAGTTCTTTTTGGGTTTCATAAAACCATTCTCACGCCCAAATTGGATCGCTTTTTCAGCGATGAAGGCCCTAGCATTAACTATAGAATCACAGCCAGATGATATTGAGCAAGAATCATCTTGACATTGATCTTGAGGCATCAAATCTTGATCAAGAGGTGATGCACGTTCAGCAGCCTTAACATCAACATTA
This sequence comes from Portulaca oleracea, assembly GCA_029582165.1. Taxonomy (NCBI): domain Eukaryota; kingdom Viridiplantae; phylum Streptophyta; class Magnoliopsida; order Caryophyllales; family Portulacaceae; genus Portulaca; species Portulaca oleracea. The sequence goes on from CM055885.1 coordinate 25,428,437, forward strand.
ATGCCAAACCCAATAACCACTTCAATTGACTTTTCAAACCCAATGGTTTTGTCATTTCCAAGGGCTGCTGCAACAGAAATCAATTTTGGATCGTTACTCACAGGCACAATTGCCAGTGAGGAGGTATTGGGTTACAACGAATCAATTTCCTTTTCATGCCTATTCATTACTTGATTATGGTGCTCAACCACTACATTCCAAGCTTCAACACCTAGAGCATTGATTAACTCAGTTTTTAATGCATTGGTTTGTTCATCAAGCCTTCTTACCTCCTACAAAAAACCAGTACTGGACAGTTGTCTCATTAAACTAAGAGAATCAACCCTTTGACTACCCTCATTATTGCTGAGCAGCATATTCGAATTAGTTGGATTGCCAAGAAATAATGGGGTATCTGGAACGTTGCCACTGCTGCCATGGAACGCATCTTCAATCTCCTGGTTATGCTCCTCATCTTCACTAGAATATTTTGAATCCTCCTCATTATTACAGGCAAATTCGAGATTCATTGATGGAGGTATGAGATGAGAAGTTACTTCCTTGATGAAGACTTTGAATGCACAGTTTTGGATATCTAGTAACATTTCAGCATCAACTCGCCTAAAAACTTAAGTTTGAATCAGAGCACGCATTGTTTCAAACTGATGGGTAGATGAAATACAGCTGACTAAAGAAAGAAGTTTTCCCCAAGGTTGAGTGCATTTGTTAAAGTTCTCCAACACCCAACCATGTGGAGGGACACCTATAATATCGACCAACACTCTTCTCGAGTCCGCTGATTCAAGTAAAATTCCACTTTATTTCTTAACATCAACTTAGTATAACTAAGAAAAATTATTTAGTCGATTTCACATATCCAAGCTCTTGGATATTTAGCCCATATGTGGATAGAGAAGTTTGCTACCATGTTGAAGAGTCAAAAATCATGGAGCCAACTTGCAATAATTAAAGAGATTTTCAACTTCCATCATTCTTTCCATATGATAATGATAGAGATGATGTTTGGAGTGCTCAAAACATTTGAAAGATTTTGAAGGATGCAATGCCTCATGTGCATAGGTGACTACAAATTCATATAACTATAGCGTGTGATTATACACAAGTTCATTAGAATACATCAAAAATAAATTAATAAAGTAAGCCTAAGGCAAGATATTGATAATTAAAACACAACTATCACATAGTGTGAGCAAATAAAGCATAAGGCAAGAGATTCACCAAATTGACATGCTAAAAATCACAGTTTAAATGTCTATACTATTCACAAATGCAACGAATTAGGGAATCAAATTTATTTAAACCACCTAAGCCTTTTGTCGAAGGTGATTAAGCTAACTCAAATGAATTAATTGTTTTTCTCACATAATTAACACAAAGAAATTACAACTATCGAGTTCCCCCTAAATTACAGCCTAGATTATTCTCATACGTAAACTGAAACCATCTAATCAAGTTATACTATGCCTAAATTTCTTTTTTCAAAGACAACATAAACCCTAATTGCACAAGATTTGACTCTCTCGAGCCTCACATCAAATTTGACATTGATAACTTGATAGAAATTCGAAGAACTATTGCTAGGATAATAAAGGAAACATAATTATAATTAATTAGGCGTGCTAGTAGTGAATCCCTAACCTAAGTTAGGATTTAACCCCACACAGTTAATGGAGAACATAAACCTTGAATTGATAAACATGAATGAAATAAAGGGACTAAGGACACAAAACTTGTAATCTTCAATAATCAAAGAGAATTCAATATTCGAATCCAATGTAAACTCGAGAGAATTATATATGGAGTCTAAAGAGTTGAGAGAAAACTACCATAAAACTTTAGAATAAAGATATATTAAAAAAAATAGAAAAAAATATCCTCTTTGTTTCATAATTACACGATTAAGATAAAACTACTAAGTCTGGCACAGTCCTATTGACCTGACATAGGTGCTTGTGCCAAACTAGAAAATCCAAATTTTCTTCTAACACTCTGGCGAGCTGTGCTGATCGATACAACAATATGTATCGGCTTCCTTTGACTTTTTTCTCCTTATTTCCACTCCTTTCCCTCCATCGCCATTATCATTTGCAATCTATACTCATAGATTATAAAAGTAATGTCAAATTGGCCTAAAAATAAGACAATTAAGCAAATTGATGGCAATTAACAAAGATGGGCAAAAACACTATCAAACTTATACTAAGATGACTTAGATAAGTTTGATATGACAATAAAAAATGGAGTTAAAAAGTAGTAAAAACGAGATATAACAGGCACAATATATTTGTAGTAAAGAATACGTTTTACTAATAAGAAAGCATTTAAATTCTAGCTACTAGACATTCAAAGATGCGTATGAAGATTAGAATTTATGTCAAAAATAACTTTAATTTTGAGGTATATCCAACTTTCAAATCCAATCAAAATCCCAACAGGGACAATCAAGATGGATGTTGTACACTATTTAAGTACCTGAATTAATAGTGAAAGAGCATTACCTGAACGCCCCCAACACCACTCGTCTCAGGTTTTACGGATCAGAATAGGAATATAACTAATCAGGTCTAACGACTCTTCAGTGAAAGTACGCATAGTTGTACATTCGGCTCTTCGAGGGTGTTATAAATTTTGCTACCTTTAATTCTAGATCCACAAAGCTGAGTTAACATAATTAATATTGTTTAGTTTCAATAAATTAGTGTGAGAACACTTACTATCTATCCAAAACTTTATAGTGTTACCATTTTCAATCTTTCACTGGACACCACTACGAAAAATTCATGATTCTAAAGAATCATTGCCTTTTATTTTTTATCAACAAACTTATCAATTGAAGGGTATTTTGACCTCATAGTTTGTAACGACCCAATTTTGTTTAGTTATTATCCTTTTTCCTTGCTGATGATTAGCCTATGGGCTAGTCCTTTTTGTTCACAAGTCCATTCATCCAATCATCACAATAAGAGTCGGATAGTAGGGAGGGTCGAAACTTGGGCGTCGGTGTTCAGGCTCTCGAGGCTACTTCCATCCCTGACTCAAACTCCAACTCCCATGGATACTCCCTCGAGTAGACTGGGGTTTCTTGGAATGGGTTAGTATGCCAGTATGGGCGCCCTCCCATATATCCGCTCATCGAAACTCAAGGCCAAGCGTGTGTTTGAAAAATATGTGGTTGTCATCGGTCATCGTTCACCAATTTCACACGGCCTTAGCTCATCGGGGTGTCTGGGGCTGACTTCCAAATCCGAGGTTCATCTCCGACTCCCATAGGTATTCCCTCGAGGTATTCAATCGAGTTTCCTAGCATGAGTTGAGTGTGCCTCGATTGGGGGACTTATCCCGTGACTCCTCACAACCTAAAGGCTCATGGATGGTCTAACGATTCCGGAGCATTGCACGACATCAAAATTCATACCATTGTCACATAATAAGATGATCACAGTCTCCCTTACATCGATGGTTTAAGTAATTAATATTGCAAATGTCTTTACAATAACTTTTAAAAGCATAAGGGTCATCGTTCTCCAAATAGCCCCATCAACCCAACCCAACCGATTCCGCCTTGTCATCCCCTCTCGTTACTCCTCCGGGTTGCCCTCGGTCGTGCTTGTACCTAGCATGAGACAAGATCGATGTTATCACACTAGCTTAGCATAGGGAAGAACAATTTACAAACTAAAGAACTGCCAAAAAAATGAAGTACACTACTTAATACGACGGAATCTACTACGTGCATTAACAAACATTTCCTTTGTTATTCATCTTTCCTTCTTAACAACATTTTGGTGCACCCATCATTAGTTAACGCTTGGCCAGAGCGTTAACTCCTTTAATGACCCTCAGGTCGTGATTGATCCATTTATGGGCTTTGATTGGTGAACCTCGGTACGCCAGCTTCCCTTGGCATGCTTACAGTACTTTCGTAATCCTTTGCTATTTATGTCTCATGCATGTCATGTTTTAAACATTCCATTTGCTATTTATGTCTCATGCATGAACTAGGATGATATTTTCCCCATACCTTTTGTTGGGCGCGGACTTCCCGAAATCGTTTAAGCATAATGTCGTTAGGGACGACATAACTTCTTCATTTCTTAAGCTTTAGGGTTCGTTTAAATTTCCTAGATAGGTCTAGCTAATAACCATACTCTTAGATTATCCAAAACATGCACACATTAACACAATTTTCGGCAAAAACGAATTGATGTCTCCACTGATTTTAGGAAATAACTCATTTTGGAGGTCCTTAAGAAAATTCTATAACTCTCTCATTTCTTAAGCTTTGAGGTTCATTCAAGTTGTAGAAATTCCCTATTTGAGTCAGTTTGTCACCATATTTTCATATTACCCAAAATATGCACACATTAATAAAGTATTTAGCAAAAATGAATTGATGTCTCAGCTGATTTCAAGTCGTAACTCATTTTGAAGGTCCTTAAAGAAAAGTCCATAACTCACTCATTTCTTAAGCTTTGAGGTTTAAATCCAAGTTGGAGAAGTTCCCGAATTGAGTCTAGTTTATGACCATAGTTTTAGATTACCCAAAACATGCACACATTAATACAGTATTTAGCAAAAACAAACTGATGTCTCCACTTATTCCAGGTAGTAACTCATTTTGAAGGTCCTTGAAGAAAAGTCCATAACTCACTCATTTCTTAAGTTTTGAGGTTTATTCAAGTTGGAGGTGTTCCTTAATTGAGTCTAGTTTATGACCATAATTTTAGATTACCCAAAACATGCACACATATATACAGTATCTAGCAAAAACAAACTAATGTCTCCACTGATTTCAGGCAGTAACTCATTTTGAAGGTCCTTAAAGAAAAGCACATAACTCACTCATTTCTTAAGCTTTAACTAAAAGAGTTTTTGGGTTGTTTTCCTTATTTTTAGGGCTATCATTCTCATGTTGAAAGTTTTTGTTGGATGAGTCTTTAGGTGGGACAAAAACCATGCCTTAGATGGGTGGTCACTAGGTCGTGGGTTTTAGAGTTGTTACATTGGATGATCTTGGTTGTTTCTTAACTTGTTTTTGGTTTAACCCTTGAGTCTTGTTCTTGAACATCATCAACACTCCTTCAAGGTCTAAAAATAGGTGGAAGATGTGTTCAAAGTGAGCCATTAACTTGTCCCTTAAGTCTCCCAATTCGTTCTATAAGCTCTCTCTCCATCTCCTATCACATGAAGCTTATGTTGTGTTCATGGTTACCAAGTGTGGATGTGTGTTTGAGTGTTATGGTTGAGAGGAATAATTAGAGTTGGTTTTAGAGAGAGAATTAGAGAAATAGAGAGAGGGAGAAAGGTAGACGAGTGAATGGAGAAAAAGGGGGTGTGTAGGTTGACATAGCTAGAATATAGGAAGGTGTTGGAGTATGAAGATGGATGTGTAAGGAGTATTTTTGCTGTTGAGATTTCCTTACACTTTTGTTCATTACATGCCTCTTCCCCATTAATGGGAATAGTAGGGAATGTTTGCCTTGTAAAGGAGTAGCTTTTGTTGGTGTGTAAGAGTATAATATTTGTATTTTAAGAGTATGTAGTGGCTTAGATCTAGTGGTACATTTAGACCCAAATTTTCGGCCCTCCCCCTCTGTTCACGGGGTCTGAAAATTTTTGTGATTGATCATAATATTTCCTTGAAAATTTGTAAGTAATAATTTACTAGTAGAAAACTCATTGTTGAGTTGTATTTAGAGCAAGGATCCTAGGTTGGGTTGTCAACCTCTAATATTCCTTTGTGGTTACTTAATCAAGCTTTTGATTCCCTCTTACCAAGCTGGTTATCAGTATTAATGTTTAGAGAAAGAGGGTTGTTACATAGTTTCAATCCAAGGACTCTTGTTTGTTAAAAATGTTCAGGCCAACTTACATAAGGAGGCATCATTAACAACGACCATGTTGGGTTGATGAGTGTGAAGACCAATTTTGGGTTGGTCTTGGTCGCTTGGAGAGCATGGTAGAAGAGTTTGAGTTGGAATCAAGTTGCTGATTTTGCCCTAGTCTTTACTGTTAGCCGCCTCTTTTGTAATTCTTTGGCTGTCGAGGATTCTATTAACCATAATTAATTTTGTTAGCCATGTACTATAAATAGAGCATAGGTGTTAGACTTATTTGTATAGAAATTGAGAGTGTTTCATCTGACCACAAGAGATTGACCTATAACATCTATCTCCTTGAGGAAATTTTGTAAGGTTCATCTGTGAGTGATGAGTTCTAAGGTTGACATTTTAGAGGAGCTGTGAGAGATTGTGAGGTTTGGGAATCTGTGAAACACTGTTGTAATCCTCTGCTAGTGCATTGTTCGTGGTTTTTTTTCCAGTTTGGCTCATCAGAATTTTCAAAACTGTTGATAAGGTGTTTGAAATGCTTGATGCTATTGTGGAGAAAGTTGGTGAAGAGCATGTTGTTCAAGTTGTGATAGATAATGCTTCCAATTATAAAGTGGCGGGAGAAAAATTAATGGAAAAGAGAAAACAATTGTTTTAGACTCCTTGTGCTGCTCATTGTATTGACTTAATGTTGGAAGATTTAGATAAAAAGGTTAAGGTTTATGGTGATACTATTGCAAAGGCAAAAAGGGTAACCACTTATATTTACACAGGGACAATGGTTCTTACTTGGATGTCGGATGAGGGGATTCACCAAATGTAAAGAGCTTATAAGGCCAACAGTTACTCGTTTTGCAACTTCTTACTTGACATTAAGATGTCTCAATGACCAAAAGGGCCCTTTGTTAACAATGTTCTCACCAAGCAAGTGGAGAAATAGTAAATTTGGGAAAACCAATGATGGAAAAGCTATTGAAAGGATAGTACTTGACACTCATGGCTTTTGGCCAAATGTTGTGACATGTTTGAAGGGAGTACTTCCTCTTGTCAAAGTTTTTCGTATGGTAGATTCAGAAGCAAACCTACAAATGAGGTTTATTTATGAAGCAAGGATAGGACAAAGGATCAAATAAAGCAGAAGTTTAATAGTGTACAACGACTGTAAGTTTACTTTCATGTCTTATATTCCCTTTTAATTTATGTTTGTATATTTTATTTTAATTTACCCTTTATATTTGTGTTTAATTTAGTGTCCATACATGCTGAATTGTCTCATGATTTCTTAAAGCTACGAGCCTGTGTGGAAGATTATTGATGAACACTGGGAAGCTCAATGTTAGAAAGTGGCCCAAATTACCCAGTCTCTTGATTCCACAATTGTTTGTTTCTTAATTGTATTAGGATATTGTTTAGGTTTCCTTATCATGTTGGTTTCCTAATTGTATTAGATTCTAAATCTAATTGGAGTAGGAGTCAAGTTAGGGTTAGGGTTTTAGGTGTGTCCTCCCTACAAAAGGGAGTTTTCTCCATCTTTTGTAATCATCCCAAAATTCAGTAGTTTTCGTATTCCCATTGGTAAGAGTAATTGTGAGAGTTTGTGTGGGTTGTTCTACTCTCTTGGTGTTGATCTCGGGTTGAGATCGTTCGTTGTACTCTTTACCAATAGTAGATTCGTTTGTGCTTGTGCCGCCCGTGGTTTTTCCCTGATTTGGGTTTCCACGTTAAATTCTTGTTCTCTTTAATCTTGCATTTATTTTTCTCGATATCCAGTAGTCATCTTCTTATTTTCGCTTCCGCTGATCAATTATTCTCTTATTAAAAACCTTAACAAGTGGTATCAGAGCCTTGGTTATAGGATGTCTACATTCACTAAGTTCGATATCGAGAAGTTTGATGGCAAGATCAGCTTCAGTTTGTGTAGGATCAAGATGAGAGTTGTTCTTACGCAGAGTTGATTGAAGAAAACACTCGGTACAAAGCCAGACAATATTGAAAAGGAGGAATGGGAGGATCTCGATGATAGAGCTCTTACGACAATTTAGTTATGTTTAGCAGATTCAGCTCTTCGTGAGGTGGTTCACTGTAAGTCTATTGTTGATCTTTGGCTAAAGTTAGAACAACTTTACATGACTGAGAGTTGTTAACCAAATTCGACTGAAGGAGCGTTTGTACACTATTCGCATGGCTGAAGGAACACCTATCCAAAGCCATCTTAATGAGTGTAATTCGATTTTGATAGATTTGTAAATTTGGAGGTGGAAATTGATGATCAGGATAAGGCCAGTCTTTTGGTTATTTTCCTACCCCATTCGTATAGACAATTCAAGGAAATTATGCTCTACAGTAATACTGAAGTTTTGAGTTATGAGGATATTAAGTCAAATTTACTGTCTAAAGAAAAATTTGATCTTGAAGTGTGTTCTGATGGCAAAGCTGAAGACTTGTCAGTTATGGGGAGTAGGTCGAAAAAGAAAGGTTCTAAGTCTAAATTTGAGGGTGACAGCTACTACTGTAAGAAACCTGGATACAAAATTTCTGAATTTCGTAAGTTGAAATCAAGAAAGGAAAAAGAAGGTGAAGATGCAATAGTGGAAGATGAGTCAGATGATGATGTTTTTCTTGCTTCTCAAGAGAAGGGAAGTTTGTCTGAATGGGGTCTTGGATTCTGGATCTAGTTATCCTGTATGTCCTAACAAAGATTTGTTTTCTACATATGATCCTGTCGATTCTAGTGTTGTTAATTTGGCTAATGATAGCCAATGTGAGATTGCTGGAATCGGTACAGTTCAGATCAAGACTCAGGATGGTGCTATCAGGACACTAACAGAAGTTCGACATATCCCTGGTATGAAGTGTAATTTGATCTCTTTAAGTGTTCTTGACTCCAAAGGGTTAAGGTACTTAGGTGAAGGTGGAGTTTTGAAAGTGTCCAAGGGTTCTGAAATTCTTTTAAAGGGTTTGAGGCGCAAAGGTCTATATATCCTGCAAGGTTCAGCAGTTTCAGGTAACTTTTTTGAAGATGAACTAACTCGGATGTTTAGTGTATGGTTGGATCAGGCGAAGAAGAAAGGAATAGTTAAGTCTAAGAGGAGCTTGGACTTAGCGAGTAGTCTTTGAGTGCCCTTCTGGGTGTTGCCCTACGGGGCTCTACCCTTTGGGGTTTGGTGGCGGCGATAAGATTTGAAATAATTTTGGTCTTAGGTGGAGATTGTTAGAAAGTGGCCCAAAATTACCCAGTCTCTTGATTTCACAATTATTTGTTTCCTAATTGTATTAGGATATTGTTTAGGTTTCCTTATCATGTTGGGTTTCCTAATTGTATTAGATTCTAAATCTAATTGGAGTCGGAGTCAAGTTAGGGTTAGGGTTTTAGGTGTGTCCTCCCTATTAAAGGGAGCCTTCTCCATCTTTTGTAATCATCCTAAAATTCAGTAGTTTTCGTATTCTCATTGATAAGAGTAATTGTGAGAGTTTGTGTGGGTTGTTCTACTCTCTTGGTGTTGATCTCGGGGTGAGATCGTTCGTTGTACTCTCTACCAATAGTGGATTCGTTTGTGCTTGTGCCGCCTATGGTTTTTGCCCGATTTGGGTTTCCACGATAAATTCTTATCCTCTTTAATCTTGCATTTATTTTTCTCGATATCCAGTAGTCATCTTCTTATTTTCGCTTCCACTGATCAATTCTGCTCTTATTAAAATCCCTAACAAGCTCAATTACATAGGCCCTTACATATTGCAACCTATTAGTTAAACCCCCAGTTTCATTATAGTCTAGATTTTAAGGCTAATGTAGATATTAAAATAAGACTATATAATTGTCTTTAACGCATGGTACCTAATGCTGAAGAGAGGTTAAAGATTGACTTACAAATGGATACTTTTAAGAATGCAAAAGGTCTTTTTGGAATGTCAATAGCAGTACAAATAAGGTGCAAAAAAACCCCAGGTAAATTAGTTATATTTGTTTCGTATATCATTTATATATGCTTGTTTATTAGTACCTTTACTTATTAAATGTTAAATTAATAACTTACAACTGACTAGCGGGATTCGTATTGGGATGAATGTCCTGAGCTAAAGAGATTTTCCATTAGAATCTTGAGCCTAACTTGTAGTTCTTTCGGATGCGAACGGAATTGGAAGGGCATTAATTGAGATGGTAAATGAATTATTTTTCTGATTTTTGTTAATGTCAAAAAATAATTCTTTTTGTAAGAACTAACATAGGTGTTTCCCTACTAGGTGCATTCAAAACGTAGAAACTGTCTTCATCAACAAAAGATGAACGATCTTGTTTTTCTGATGTATATTTTGAAGTTGAGGCAAAGACATGAAAAGAGATCCAATTTCACCGAGTCTCCTATTTGCTTGGATGATTTGCCATCTGATGATGAGTGGATCATCGAGCAAGAACCACTTACTTTACCAACAGATTCTGAATGGTTGGGTGTGCTTGATAGGGCGGCTTGTAGAGAAGCTAGAGAAGCATCTGAGGATGAAGGTTCTAGGAGAGTGAATGTTGGTGACATAAGAAATGCATGTAAGTTAATCCTCCCTTTGAATTACTTATATAAATGTGATATCTACATATGTTTATGGAAACTATTAATATAGGATAATGGATATCAATGAAATATATTTTTGGGTGAAGGCGCGACAGATGCATATGAGGTGAGTGATGGTGATGCCGATGATGACGATGTTCAAGTGGTGGATGATGCAAATCCCAACTCAGCTTGTGTTGACTCAAATGATGTGGATGTTGTCTTATCTCATGATGCCGATGAAGAAGGTGAAGATTATGGTGTGTTTGAAGATGTTGGTGACGAGTTTGATGATGAAACAGATAGAAACACAACAATCGGTACTGATGATCATGGTGACACTAATTTTGGCTACAATTAAGACGATTGTGGTGGTCACGTGGCGTAGATATTTATTATTATGATCATCTCTCCTGATATTTAAGTAATTAAGACATATTTTAGTTTGTGTTTGGGACATTGTTATCTAATTTGGAACTTTAATTAATGTAGTTTGGTAAACTAAGTACGATCAAATTACATTTATCCTACCCGATATTTGTTGTAATAATTTTTATACACCCGACATTTGTGAAATAATTTTTACGTTACCTGGCATTAAGTGAAAATAATTTTTAGTGGCAGAATCCGGTTATTTCTTATCGAAAATGTGACAAATACTAGAATACCCCTATATGACTATATGAATATACCATGTTGCCCCTAACATTGAGAAGAAAATGACTTAAATGAAATTTTCATTTCAGAATGGGGAGGGGTTGGGTTTTCTAATAAATAAAGTAGAGAAAAGGTTAGGGTTTAAATGGTATATGAATTAATATTAAGGGTAAAAATGTCAATTCATATCTAATTGAAAGTTATATGAATTAATATTAAGGGTTAAAAAAGTTAATTCATATTTATCTTTTTAATGTTCGCTGAAAAATCCAACAAAAATCAATTATAGAGTATCTTAGGAAGTTTAAATATATGAACACTTAATGTCAAGTAAGGTAAAAATTATTTCACAAAGTCGGGTGTGTAAAAATTATCACCACAAATGTTAGGTAGGGTAAATGTAATGATCAGGACTTTCAGGAGTACCAAACGTAAGGGATCAATGTTTATGATGCTCAGTGAATGGTCATATATTGATGAATCCCCTTGAATTATGTTGATTTAGACCTTTTTACAGGTGAAAATGGATTTATAGATGGTAAAATAGCCTTGTATGTAGACTCTTACGATCCTTGATTTGATCCTCAGAAGCCCTCATCGATCCTGCTTAGAATCCCAATCCTAACAACCTTGTCTGACGTGTCTATTGAGGATAAAAAAAATAGTTCCCCTTGGACTATTGACTATGAAGTTACATATGGAACGACTTTTTCTATCCGACCAACCATCAGACATTATAGTGTAACCAGTTTTTTGCCATTCCATTTTGTACTCAGTGTCACGGGGTGACTTTGATTTGTACAACACCCGTGCGGCGCTAGCAAACTTTAACCGGATTTTATATTAGATGTTTGCTAGTGAGCCTTTCACAAGCTTAACTTAGACTATGAGAGACTAAGAAAGCATTGAAAACAAAGAAGAGAGACAAGAGAGTGTTTGGGAGATTGCTTTTGAGTATTGCTTTCAATTGGTGGATGGTTACAAATGAGACCCCAAGGGGGTATTTATACACTTCCACCTCCTCAATGGACGGTGGAGATTGATTTGATCTAACGGTCCATATTATGCCTCTAGAACCTTCTATACAAGTATCTAATAATCTATATAAGTGTAGAGTACTCTAGAATATTCTAGGACATTCATGAGTAGTCTAGAGAACTCTAGGGGATTCTAGGGAATTCTAGAATAGTCTAGAGAATTCTAGAGACCTCATGAAAGATACGGAATATTTCGGATGTTTCTAGAATATTCCGGGGCATTACAGATGGTTCCGGAAAAATCCGTGACATTCTTCCCCACCTAATCCGGCGACGTCCTCGTTGCCTTCAAGTCCTCATATGCTTGGATCTGCTTCTTGAATTGCCATAAGTTCTGGATAGGCTCCCAATCAAGGATCGCTTTGATCTTGCCCGGATCCATGCGTAGCTTGCCTTTTCCCACAATATGGCCCAAGAATGGTACTTCTTCTTGGGCAAAGGAACACTTCTCCTTCTTCACATAAAGCTCATTCTCCCGAAGTGTCTTGAACACTTGCCTCAAATGCCCCACATGATCTTCCATAGTCTTGCTATATATGACAATGTCATCGAGATAAACCACCACAAAGTGATCAAGGAATGGAGCAAGTACCTTGTTCATGAGGGTGCAAAATGTGGCTGGGGCATTTGTGAGCCCAAACGGCATGACTAGGAACTCATAAGATCCATAGCGGGTCACGCATGCCGTCTTCGCCTCGTCTCCTTCAGCTACGCGAACTTGGTAGTACCCACTCCTTAAATCAAGTTTGGTGAAATATCTTGCTCCTCCAAGTTGATCGAATTGATCATCAATACGGGGAATGGGGTACTTATTCTTGATGGTTACCTTGTTTAGTGCTCTGTAATCGATGCATAGCCGAAGTGACACATCATGCTTCTTTTGGAATAGGACCGGCGCACCATAAGGAGACTTTGAAGGGCGGATGTACCCGGCATCCAACAACTCCTTGAGTTGTCTCCTTAGTTCCTCCAACTCTGGTGGTGCCATTCGATAGGGAGCAAACGTGGGTGGTTTGGCCCCTGACTCCAACTCGATCTCGTGATCCACTTCCCTTCTTGGGGGAAGCTTCTTGGGCAACTCTGCATGCATGATGTCCTTGAACTCTTCAAGTACCTCTTGGACGGCCTCGGGTGCTTGAGCTTCCTTTTTGTCTCCCTCTTCCATCTTAAGAGTTGCTAAGTAGGTAGGCTCCTCCTTTTTCACTCCCTTAGAAAGTTGAAGGGCGGATAACATCCTTCCCTCATCAATGTACGTCCTTACCGGGACGACACACGGTTGTTTTTCCTCCATGATACACATAATGTTGGCGAAGGGGATGGGGAAGGCTTTCACCTTGACAAAGAAATCAATTCCCAAGTAGAACTTCTTGTCATCTAAGGGAGCGACAGTGATATCGCCCTTACCTTCCCATTGCCCAATGTGAATGGGTGTGTCCTTGGCAACTCTATATATCGGGAGTTTTTCAGCATTTACTCCCTTGACAAAACCCTTGGTTTTGGTGTAGGAGAGGCCCACCTCATCAGCAAGCTCCTTGGCCATGTAGATCATATTCGCACCTGTGTCCAACAACGCTTGGAGAGGCTTGCCGTTGATGTGTGTCTCTACGTACATGCGCCCATGGGATCCTTCCTCGACCTTAGCTGGGACGACGCTAAGGAATTTTAGAGAAGATATCCTCTTCTTCTCTTCCTTCTTTTCTTCTTCCCTTACGAGGGAGGCAATCTTTCCCCTCATAGGACAGTCGGCAACCCGATGTGGCCCATTGCATAAGAAGTATGAGTACCTCCTCGGAGCGTCATCCTTTTTGCCTTTACCCTTGTCCTTGTAGTGGCTTTTGAAGGGTCGATCCTTCTTGGGAGACTTGTCTCGATCTCCCCCACCTTTACCATTGTTACTTGGCCTCGTACTTGGTCCCTTGGAGAACTCTCGCCTACGTTCAGGAAGAGTGTCGGCAGCGGCTATTGCTGAATTGATATCATTTACCCCTTGCCGCTTCAGCTCTATCTTAGCCCATGGTTGTAATCCCTCAAGGAACATAAACAACTTGTCCTTGGCACTCATGTCGATGATCTCCAGCATGAGTTCTTGGAACTCCTTGACGTACTCCCGAATACGTCCATCCTTGTGTTGGAGGTGTCGAAGCCTAGTGCGGGCTTCGAATTCGGCATCCTCTGGATAGAATTGCCTCTTAAGCTCCCTCTTAAGTTGATCCCAAGTAGTGATGGGATCGGATGTGCCGGTGGTGGCATCTTCACACCTTCGTCGCCACCATATCAAGGCAACATCTTTGAAGTAGCGGGAAGCAGTGTTTACCTTCTTCCTTTCGTCCAGTATGTCATTGGACTAAAAGTATGACTCCACATTCCAAATGAAGTCATCAATCTCTCGTGCATTCCTCGACCCCTTATAGAAGGGAGGAGGAGGAGTGTTATCCTTCTTGGAGACGGAAATCTCCCGAGCACCTCGACCATTAACCAACAGGGCCATGCAAGTCTTCACTTGCAACTCGAGTTCTTCCACCTTGTTGGAAAGAGACTCGATTGTTGACTTGCAATCAACCAGCTCCCTCCTAAGGGCTTTGTTGGATTTGAGAGCATCATCCCCATGAACAAGCTCCACCTTGAGAGAATCAAAGGCGCTTTGCACATTATCTTGGAATTCCTTCATCTCCTCCTTAGAAGTGAATTCCTCCGTGTTCAAGCTGCATTATAGTGCGGGTTTTGATTGTCGTATCCACAGGGAGTTGGGGTACCGAACATAAAAGTCTATTCCGAATTCTCACCTACGAGGTTGGGGGTTCATCATCATTTGAGAGAAGGTTTTCAAGCAAACACAAAGAAAACGCAAGGAAGAAAAAAGGATTTCGGGAGCTTTAGGCAACCATAGGATTCATGGTTGTGTGAGTTTTGTGGTTAAGAAGTAAAAGGATAGAATAAATCATATGAGAATCTTGTTAGAAAAAAGGCGACGGCATTCCCTTTTTCAAAGGTAATCCAGATTAACTTCCCCAAAATCCACCATGGATCTCGGGGGTTAATCGAACAAGATTCCTTAGTTAGCCTCTATCTCACTTTCATGAAAGAGTGGCTAACTATCCCGTCCTTAGCCTTCCATTGACAAGTGATTAGTACATTAGAGAGCTTTCAGTCCCTAATGCACCCCACTTGAAGGAAGGACTAAGGTGGGAATTAGATTTTTCCCACTAATTACCCCCTAATTCACTAACCCCAATAACTAATCATCCAAAGGAGCCTTAATCACTCCCTTAACCCTAAAAACCCTAGCCACTAATCATATTGACAAACAAATTAAACCTAAGAAAAACCTTAAAACACAAAGACATTACTCTAACCTTAACAGAACCCTAAAACTGACCCACTAGACTCCACCTTAGCCAATTAAACCCTAATAAAACCCTAAGGAAACCTAAAACAAAACCAAACAATAACACAAAGCCTAACCAAAACTGACCTAAACCCTAATAAAAACAAGACAAAATCTAACCAAGACAAATCCTAGCACATTCTATTGCCCACGCTGAGATAAAGAGCAAAAGAAAAGACAAAAAACAGAGGAGGGGAGAAACGGACAGAAACAGAGGAAAAAGAACAACACCAAACCAAAACGAATCAAGCACCAACAATAAAATCAACCTAGAACATTCAAACCCAGATTCAATACCAATAACAAAATCAACATTCTCAGATTCAAACCAAAACCAAAACCTAGAATACCACACGAATCATCCAAACACATTCAAATCCATAACATTTCCAGAAATTCGTAACAATACATCCGCAAACTCGAACCAAACATCCAACATCAAATCCCAGGGTATCGAAACAGCGAATTCGAACCCCAAGATTGATTAAAAACAGAATCAAACCTAAATCAAACCCCGGAACAAATTATCCAGCATTAAAATCCCAAAATCCCATATTCGAAACCCTAACATGCATACGAAATTAAACCTAAATCTAACCTAAGGATGGAGGCCGAAACCAACCATGAAAGCTTTGAATGGCTCTTCTCTCCCTTTTATAGTTGAACTCGAGCCCCTCCCTTCGATCTCAACCCTCGATTCTCTTCAATCATCAACGGTGTAGATGCGTTTGGTTAGTTAGAGCGAAGATGATGACGATGGTGGTGGATGCGCATTTCTTCAACCGAATCTGCAAAGAGGGAAGAGAAATTGAGTGAGAATTTGAGATATCGTGCGATAATCTAAGAAATAGAAAGAGATGAGAAGAGAGATGGAGATGAGATGAAGAGAAGAGAAGAGAAGAGAGAAGAAGAGAGAAGGAGATGGAGGTCGGTTATGGTGTGCGTGGGTGTTCGGTGGTCTGCTGCGCAAAGAGAACCAGAGAGAAAGGAGAAAGAGGATACGAGAAGAGGGAATGGAGAAATGGGGAATTAAGGTTTTGGGAATGGAGAAATTGAATTTTGATATAATTGAGCATGATCTTGTTGAGAGTGAAGTTGAATTTTTTGTG
Source organism: Portulaca oleracea (assembly GCA_029582165.1). Classification (NCBI taxonomy): domain Eukaryota; kingdom Viridiplantae; phylum Streptophyta; class Magnoliopsida; order Caryophyllales; family Portulacaceae; genus Portulaca; species Portulaca oleracea. The sequence continues at coordinate 25,445,000 of CM055885.1, forward strand.
ATTGAATGTGTGCTAGATGCTGATTTATTCACTTTCATTGAGAATTATTGCATTAGCGAGGCATTAGCTACCCTTTCTTGTAAATCCATTGATGTGAAATCTTGTGATGATGAACTTGAGTCTATGGGGATTGATCCTAAGTGTTTGAACTTGGTTTGTGACAATGATATTTTTGATGGTAATATGCTTTATGAGTCGTTGTTTGCATCTAAGTCTTTGCATGAGCATGTCCACGAATGTGTTGTATTGCCTCCTTCCGTTGATTTGTATACCCAATCTCCATTTACGAGTCAATGGGAGGACCCATTTGCCATGTCTCCTTTCACCGTGCCTAGAAAGGTCTTGTATATTCATGAATTTCATCAGTTCTATGACTTTTCTAAGGCATTTGATAAATTGTTAAGGGCACTAATATTTGTTTATGTGCTATTGCGAGTGTGCTCTTACCACCACCATTCTGAGATGCATGAGAGGATGCATGATTTGTTACTCCGGGCGTTGAATGGTTCTGACTTGGTGCCCGATATCGTGAGGTGAGAAGGAATACGCTTATTGATAAGATGCCTTCGAGGTAACATCCTTCCTCACCTTTTGTGTATATTTAGTGAGTCGGTTTTCTTTTCTTCTTTTATTTTATTTTTGTTTGTGTCTTTTTCTTTTATTTTGGGGTGCTTGCTTACCTAATTCTGTTTCCATTTGAGGATACAACAACCTCTTTGTGTTGGAGTGGGAGGGTAGTATGCATTCCGGTTTTTTAGTCCAAAGAAAAGAAAAGAAAAAAAAAGAGTAAGAGTCGTTTTGTAAATATTTTAGTTTGTTTTCTTAGTTCATCAGTCCTTAGTGTCTTGTTTAGTTTGTTTTTCCTTTTGATCTTGCATGTGAACCATCACACATAGTATGCTTTTCTTGTTTATTTCTATCCTTGGTGTGATGTTCCTTGGATCATGGATTGAATATGCTTGATTGAAGACTACGAGGTAACTTCTTTCCACTCTCTCTTTATGTGAATATATCGATGATCCATGATGCATGCTTGATTTTCTTTTTGGGTGGCGAACCCCTTGAGTGTGAATGTTGGATATATATTGTTGTTGGAGCCATGTGGGCTCGGGTCGCCACCGCTTTTTATGTGATAAGTGTTTTATATATATGTTTTTGTTGGTTTTCTACCTCGCTTATGATACCCTTCTTCTCACAATGGGGACATTGTGATGTCTTGTGTTGGAGTGGGTGTGATATCTTTTATTGTTCATGGGTAGATCACCTAGTTTTTTTTGAGTCTTTTGTTTTTGTTTTTCTTAGTTTGTGTCCAAAAATCTAAAAATATTTTGTGTGTGAAAGAAAATAAAAAGGGGATAAATGTTGTGAAAAACCCAAAAGTTGTTTTTCTTTTTGAGGATGTTTCCGTTCACAGTTGTGTAGATAGTTGTCTAATCGGCTGATTTAGTCAGTTGGAAGCGGCCGGTATGAATAATGATGGGCCTTAGGAAGGATTTTTGCCATGAATTATCTCTATTAGACCTTTACATGGAATGGGAAAGCGGAATCCTCAATTCTTACACGCTTTGACTGTGAATTCTTACCTAAGTTAGACGGTTTTAGTTGTTCAATTGCTTAAGCTCTTAATTAATGCATTAAATAATTACTGTCGGGCCTACCGTCATGGGTTGGTTTGGGTGGATCGGCACCCTATGCCCCTTAAGTGCAATGACTCACCTATGGAGAAACCCAGCAGGGAGGGTAACCCTTTGCGAAGGCCGGTGCTTAAATCCCGCAAAACCCGACACAAACGCTCTAAAAGACAGAAAACGGATTGAGTGGAAATAAAAGAGCGTAGGTTTTGAAAAAGAAAGAAAAGAGCGAAGCAAGAAAAAGGAAAAAAAGTTGAGCAAAATAATGGTAAGAAAGAAGTAAGAAAAAGAAAGAAAAGAGAACAAAGTAAGAAAAAGAAAGAAAAGAGAGGTTAAAAGAAAAACCAAGAGTGAAGTAGGATAGATAATCCCGAGCTTGAGCATGAGCACAACTCTGATTGTCTGGTTTAGGATAGGAAGGACCGACTAGAGCCCACTTGCACATATGCACGAGGTGTTTTGCTCATCAGGAAGTGTTTTGGTTCAAAATCTTAAAGATTGGCAGTTTTCCAACCTTTGTGTCTCAGTTTGTTTATACTTACTTCTTCCAATTGATTGTTAAGGCGGGATGGGGAACTAGGTGCATGATTGGGGACAGGAATATCTTCTCTGCTTTTGTTTCGTTTCGTTTTTAGGTTTTCACTTCTTTTTCTCTCCCCTTTTTCTTTTTCTCGGGCTTTTGTGGGTATAGTTGCTATAAACCCTCACGAGACCTACCTCGTCCACCTGGGCTGCCGGGGGGTTTAAAGGGCTTGATGCATACGCTAAATGCATCCGCGATTCCTGGGAAAGTGAATTAGGGTTTTTAGTTTTTCTTTTTAGTCCTTTTCTTTGTTTTTAGTTTGCCCGGGGCGAGCAAACCCTTGTGTTGGAGTGGTGTTCGGTCTCGTTCTGAGTCGAATTTCTTCTCTTTTATAGGGTATTTTTTCTTGTCTTTAATAATTATTTTAGTAGTTTTATTATGTTTTATTCTATTATTAGATTTTATAGCATTTTATCATTTTAGTTATTATTATTGTTAAAATGAATCAAAATTGTAAATATTAGAAATAAATAAACAAAACCTAAGTTCTAAATTCTAATTCTATCCTAACCCCAGCCCATTTTCCCTCCTTCCTATTACTTCTAATTCGGCCCATATCCCCAACCATCCCACAACCCTCCTAAAACCCGCCCAACTCTCAGCCCATCCTATCTCCTACTTCTCGGCCCAAAGAAACCCAGCCATAACCCATCTGCCCTACCCACTAACCCATAACCCAACTACCCGCCCCACCTCTCTTTACCCCAGCCGAATAAAATCACCCCCAAACCCTAATCTCCCTCATTTTCCCCTTCTCCTTTCACTCTTCGTCCCTCTCTTACTCTCTCTGCCTCTCTGTTCTTTTTGCGCGGCCGAACCAACACCAACACCACCATCTCCATCCTCATCTCCCTCTCTCATTCCATCTCCTTCTCTCTTCTCATCTCATCTCATCTCATCTCATCTCATCTCATCTCTTTCTCTCTTCTCTTTGCTGTTTCTCGCAATTTATATCACTCACTCAATTTCTCATCTCACTTTGCAGGGTTTGTTGAAGATTCGGTTGAGGACAAGTATAAGGCAGCAACATTCGAAGCAAGCACAACCGATTGCATCTCCACCGTCCAATTTAAGAGGAAATCGAGCGCTCAGATTGAAGGGAGGGGCACGAGCTTGAGTATAAAAGCGGAGGAGGAGTAAACTCGAGCATGCAGGGAGGTCTCGGCCTCATTCTAGGGTTACAATTAGATTAGGTTTAATTCTTGTTTTTATTTTCAGTTTTGAATCTCTATTTTCGGTTTTGCTTTCAATCGATTCTAGGTTGCTCTTTAATGGTTGTGATTTTGTTGTGGGATTTGTTCTCGTTTTTGGCTTGTTATTAATTGAAATGTTCTGGGTATTTCAATGTATTCGGTTTTGAATGAATTCGGTTCTTTGTTTAATTTCGTTTGGATATGAGTTTTTGGTTGAATTCATAATGGTTAGTGTTTGATTTGATTCCATTTGGTATTTTGAATGCTCGGACTGTGGTAGTAAGGGTCGATGCCCTGTTCTGTCTTGCTCGTCTTTCTCCTCTGTTTTTCTGTCTCTCTTTTCTCCCATGTCTCGGTCTGGGCAGTAAGCGATTGTGATCCCTTTTCTTTTCTTTCTTTCCTCGTTTCTATCAGTGGGTAGGTTCTTATTAGATTCTTTTAGGGTTATTTTGGTTAGGACAGTATTAGAGTTAAGTTTTAGGGTTTCATTAAGGTTTTGGTTTGGAACTAGTTAGGGTTAGCTTATTAGGGTTAATCGAATAGAGTTTCATTAGGGTTCTTGACTTTTGTTTTAGGGTTTTCTGATTAGGGTTTGTTTTAGGTGTTTTTATTAGGGTTAGTTTAAGTGATTTTTTTTTCCCTAGGTCTTTGTTAGATTAGCCACAAAAATCCAATCCAACTTTTAGTGAAAAGGGGGATTAAGGGTCACAAATTCCACTCTCAAGTGGGGATTTGGGGATTCTTAGTAATCCAATTCACGATTTCTTGTTTGTTCGGGAGAAATCCAAGTAGATTGAAGATTAGTGAAAGTTTGGATCATCAAAGGTATAATCTCTTGTTCCTAATATTAATTAGTCTTAGTTTTATTGCTTTCTTAATTTCATGCTTTTAGTTGCTTTCATCTTTTATGGCTTTCTTAATTATCATAATGTTTAGGTTAGTTTATTGCTTGTTTACATAATTTATTGCTTTCCGCATTGAGAAAAACCCCTTTACACGAACCGATTACCCTTAATCAAGCCTCACACCCATCCCTGAGATCGACAACCTGAACTTATAAAACCACAAAAATACACAACCGAACAGCTGGGGTGGAATTGGGCTAGGCCGAATAATTGGGAGAAGGGTTTGGGTTTTAGAAATTAGGATTAGTTATAGGTTTTTATTGCATTTTTCAAATTGATTCAAATTAGTACTAAAAATAGCCAAAAAAGATAAAAACTGATAAAATCTAATAAAATAGTAAAATTACTAAAAACATAATAAAAAGCCTAATTTAATTATTAAAAACAAGCTAAAAGTCCTAAAATAGAGGGGAAAAATCATGCAAAATCGGGTTTAAACACCCCCCCCCCCCACACTTAGACTTTTGCTCGTCTTGAGCAAAACAAAATAAAACTACCTAACTACTCCACTTTCGTGGGAGGAAACAGGTGCATTTAGCGTATGCACCAAGCCCTTTGAACCCCCCGGCAGCCCGGGTGGACGAGATGGACTCGTGAGGGTTTGTAGCGGCTGTGCCCACAAAAGCCAAAGAAAAAGGAAAAAGGGGAAAGAAAGAGAAGTGAAAACCGAAAAACAAAGCAAAACAAAAACAAAGAAAATACTCCCGTCCTCAATCATGCACCTAGTTCCCCAACCTGCCTCAACAATCAATTGGAAGAAACAAGTACAAACAAATTAAGACACGAAGGTTGGAAAACTGCCAATCTTTGAGATTTTGAACCAAAACACTTCTTGCTGAGCAAGACACCTCGTGAATATGTGCAAGTGGGCTCTAGTCGGTCTTTCCTATCCTAAGCCAGATAATCAGAGTTGTTCTCATGCTCAAGCTCGGAATTATCTAGCCTATTTCACTATTGGTTTTTTTTTCTTTCAACCTCTCTCTTCTTTCTTTTTCTTTCTTCACTCTTTTTCTTTCCTTTCTCTCTTTTCTTTCTTTTTCTCTCTTTTCTAGCTCTTTCTTGCCATTCTATTTCTAAACTCTTTGTTTTTCTTTTTCTTGCTTCGCTCTTTTCTTTCTTTGCAAAAACTACACTCTTTTCTTTCCGCTCAATCCGCTTTGTGTCTTTTAGAGTGTTTGCGTCGGGTTTTGCGGGATTTAAGCACTGGCCTTCGCAAAGGGCTACCCTCCCTGCTGGGTTTCTCCATACGTGAGTCATTGCACTCAAGGGTTCTCCATACGTGAGTCATTGCACTCAAGGGGCATAGGCTGCCGATCCACCCAAACCAACCCATGACGGTAGGCCCGACAGTTATTTGATTAATGTACTAATTAAGAGCTTAAGCAATTGAACAACTAAAACCGTCTAACTTAGGTAAGAAAACTCGGTCAAAACGTGTAAGATTTGAGGATTCTACTTTCCCATTTCATGTAGAGGTCTAAAAGAGATAAGCCATGGCAAAGATCCTTCCTAAGGCCTCTATTTATTCATACCGGCCGCTTCCAACTGACCGAATCGGCAAATTAGACAACTATCTACATAAGTGTGAATGGAAACATCTTCAAAAAGAAAAGAAAGAAACTTTTGGGTTTTTCACAACATTTCTCCCCTTTTTACTCTTTCACACAAAATTTTTCAAATTTTTAGCATTTTTTCAATTTTTTTCCTACTACTTTTCCAAGACAAAAAAGGCAACAAAAGAGGACCTAATAAGAACTAGGTGAGCTACCCTAAACATAAAAATCTCCTCCCCACACTTAAAATGCCACAATGTCCTCATTGTGGAAAGGGTGTCTCATGAAGGGTAGAAAAACTATAAAAACCATATATACAAACACCTAGCACAAAGAAAAGGGGTGGCGCCCGGAGCCCACATGGCTCCAACAACAAAGCGAAAAGTAAAAACCAAGCATGCAAAAAGAAAATAAACTAAACAAACAAAAATAAAGAAATAATTACAAAAAGAGAAAGGGTGGAACGAGGTTATCATAAGGTGTTCAATAAAAGCAAGAAAGCACTTGGATAACCTCGATTACCAATGGAGCATCAGCCACTCCTTATTCTTCAAGATTTGGGCCTTTAAGATCGGAAAAATTCAACGCCCGTAGGAGAAGATCATGCATCCTGGAATGCATTTCAGAACCATGAATATATGAGAACACCAAAATCAATGAGTCATAATAGGTAAGTGTTCTCAACATTTTATCAAAAGCCTTAGAAAAATCACTAGAATGATGAAATAAGTGAAGGAGCATGATTTTTCTAGGCGAGTCTTCTAGGTAAACATGATATGGGTCAAAGAGGGGATCATAACCTCTAAAGGTACCTAGAGACTCAAGGTATGTATGGTTGGATGAGGGAGTGATAACTAATGAATGAATGGGGATAACATGATTGGGAGAGGAGGATACATCATCACATTCAAAGCACATAGAAGGATTGTCAACTTCCTCAACAATATCATCACAACCAAGTCCCAACCCAAGATTATCATCTAATTCATTATCTTCATCACATGTATGCAAAGAAAAAGTAGGACTATTCTCTAAGGCAACACTCTCAACATCGCATAAGGTTTCATCATTATCAACATCAAGGGTAAAAGTGAAGCACTCAGGTTCATAATCCATATAAAATCATTCATAATCACACACATATGCATCATGAGAGATAGTTTCTACATAATGAGGCACACAAGTCAAAGACGAAGAAGGAGAGCCATTATCACCATTTTCGCACAAAGGGGGGATCAACATGAATATCAGGGGATAATGGGGAAAAAGACTCAACTGTATTTGAAGTACATTCCTCGGGAGAGGAAAGTCTTGACATGTGAGCATACTCAGGTCGGGTTTCACACATTCTAGAAACTATCAAATTAAGCTCTTCATTGAGCTTCCTCTGCTCTCTAACTAGTTGTTCCATGTTATATTCAATAAAGGTCGGGTCAACAACATGAGTAAAAGAGTCGGAAGCATGAATAGATGATTCAAATTGATCACACGGGGAAGGGACATGCATAGGAATAGAAGGAGGAAGGGAAGAGGTACTCACAAATGAATCTTCATAAGATGCTTCCCTTGCTTGATCCACAAATGGAGATTGAGTATGCAAATCAATACAAGGGAAAGGGGAAACATTCGCACATAGATTTTCAAAGTGAGATCTAACATAGTAAGCACATAGATTATCAAAATAATAACCTGAAACATGACAACTCTTCAAAAAAACACGAGTATCCTTGGTCAACCAATTAATAAAATCCCAAGCCTCGTAATCATTTTTAGCATTAAAACCATAGTGAATGAACAACTTACGAGTCTCAAAATTCACACCCTCCTTAAAGACACATAAAACTTCCCCATAAGAAAAATCATAACCAAAAGGAGCCCAATAATCAAGATAAGCATCCAATCTATCACGATAATCACAAAATAACTCATGCTCATCTTGAGGGAAGCTAAAACATGCCATTTCTCTATTTTTTTTCCGATTTTAAAATTTTCAAATTTTTTTTTCTTTTAAACCTAGAGGGAGTGCTCAAGAAAACTAAAAGGTCGGTAGGCGCAACTCCCCGGCAACGGCGCCATTTTGTTGTAGCTGCAGTATAGTGCGGGTTTTGATTGTCGTATCCACTGGGAGTTGGGGTACCGAACCTAAAAGTCTATTCCGAATTCTCACCTACTAGGTTGGGGGTTCATCATCATTTGAGAGAAGGTTTTCACGCAAACACAAAGAAAACACAAGGAAGAAAAAAGGATTTTGGGAGCTTTAGGCAACCATAGGATTCATGGTTATGTGAGTTTTGTGGTTAAGAAGTAAAAGGATAGAATAAATCATATGAGAATCTTGTTAGAAAAAAGGCGACGGGATTCCTTCTTTCGAAGGTAATCCATATTAACTTCCCCAAAATCGACCATGGATCTCAGGGGTTAATCGAACAAGATTCCCTAGTTAGCCTCTATCTCACTTTCATGAAAGAGTGGCTAACTATCCCGTCCTTAGCCTTCCATTGACAAGTGATTAGTACATTAGAGAGCTTTCAGTCCCTAATGCACCCCACTTGAAGGAAGGACTAAGGTGGGAATTAGATTTTTCCCACTAATTACCCCCTAATTCACTAACCCCAATAACTAATTATCCAAAGGAGCCTTAATCACTCCCTTAACCCTAAAAACCCTAGCCACTAATCATATTCACAAACAAATTAAACCTAAGAAAAACCCTAAAACACAAAGACATTACTCTAACCTTAACAGAACCCTAAAATTGACCCACTGGACTCAACCTTAGCCAATTAAACCCTAATAAAACCCTAAGGAAACCTAAAACAGAACCAAACAATAACACATAGCCTAACCGAAACTGACCTAAACCCTAATCAAAACAAGACAGAATCTAACCAAGACAAATCCTAGCAAATTCTATTGCCCACGCTGAGATAAAGAGCAAAAGAAAAGACAGAAAACAGAGGAGGGGAGAGACGGACAGAAACAGAGGAAAAAGAACAACACCAAACCAAAACGAATCAAGCACCAACAATAAAATCAACCTAGAACATTCAAACCCAGATTCAATACCAATAACAAAATCAACATTCTCAGATTCAAACCAAAACCAAAACCTAGAATACCATACGAATCATCCAAACACATTCAAATCCATAACATTTCTAGAAATTCGTAACAATACATACGCAAACTCGAACCAAACATCCAACATCAAATCCCAGGGTATCGAAACAGCGAATTCGAACCCCAAGATTGATTAAAAACAGAATCAAACCTAAATCAAACCCTGGAACAAATTATCCAACATTAAAATCCCAAAATCCCAGATTCGAAACCCTAACATGCATATGAAATTAAACCTAAATCTAACCTAAGGATGGAGGTCGAAACCAGCCATGAAAGCTTTGAATGGCTCTTCTCTCCCTTTTATAGTTGAACTCGAGCCCCTCCCTTCGATCTCAATCCTCGATTCTCTTCAATCATCAACGGTGTAGATGCGTTTGGTTAGTTAGAACGAAGATGATGACGATGGTGGTGGATGCGCACTTCTTCAACCGAATCTGCAAAGAGGGAAGAGAAATTAAGTGAGAATTTGAGATATCGTGCGATAATCTGAGAAATAGAAAGAGATGAGAAGAGAGATGGAGATGAGATGAAGAGAAGAGAGAAGAAGAGAGAAGGAGATGGAGGTCGGTTATGGTGTGCGTGGGTGTTCGGTGGTCTGCTGCGCAAAGAGAACCAGAGAGAAAGGAGAAAGAGGAGACGGGAAGAGGGAATGGGGAAATGGGGAATTATGGTTTAGGGATGGGTTTTGTATCCAGCTGAATCAAAAAGGGGAAAAAGGAAGCGCCGGGTCGGGTTTCTGGGTATTAAGGGTAGGCGGGTTGTAGGGCATTAGGGTATTTGGGTTAGGCTGGGGTGGAATTGGGTTGGGCCGAATAATTGGGAGAAGGGTTTGGGTTTTAGAAATTAGGATTAGTTATAGGTTTTTATTGCATTTTTCAAATTGATTCAAATTAGTACTAAAAATAGTCAAAAAAGATAAAAACTGATAAAATCTAATAAAATTGTAAAATTACTAAAAACATAATAAAAAGCCTAATTTAATTATTAAAAACAAGCTAAAAGTCCTAAAATAGAGGAGAAAAATCATGCAAAATCGGGTTTAAACACTCCGTGTCTTCGGCCTTTCCCATAAAGGCCTCGACTTCCTTCACTAGGTGGGACAGGGTGTCCTCCACCTCGGCCACCCTTTCATCAAGAGTGACATTTCCTGGGTTCTCCATGCTCTCCTCATTCCCGTTGCCCTTCTTGGAGCCTTGCTCTGCCATACTCGATATGACTTCTCTCGCACACGAATTTCTCAAAACCGTGGCTCTGATACCAAATGTCACGGGGTGACTTTAATTTGTACAACACCCGTGCGGCGCTAGCAAACTTTAACCGGATTTTATATTAGAAGTTTGCTAGTGAGCCTTTCACAAGCTTAACTAAGACTATGAGAGACTAAGAAAGCTTTGAAGACAAAGAAGAGAGACAAGAGAGTGTTTGGGAGATTGCTTTTGAGTTTTGCTTCCAATTGGTGGATGGTTACAAATGAGATCCCAAAGGGATATTTATACACTTTCACCTCCTCAATGGACGGTGGAGATTGATTTGATCTAACGGTCCATATTGTGCCTTTAGAACCTTCTATACAAGTATCTAATAATCTATATAAGTGTAGAGTACTCTAGAATATTCTAGGACATTCATGAGTAGTCTAGAGATCTCTAGGGAATTCTAGAATAGTCTAGAGAATTCTAGAGACCTCATGAAAGATACGGAAAATTCCAGATGTTTCTAGAATATTCTGAGACATTACTGATGGTTCCGGAAAAATCCGTGACATCAGGGTTTCAATCCTAAGCTCATGATAAGTTGGGGGATTCAATCCAGGCCCAAACCTTGCTACTGTATCCAACATAACAGCAAACTCAGGGTTTTCAACAATATGAAAAGGAATGACACTAGTGTAAAAGAATCTAGCAATTTGTTGACAAACATCATCTCTTTCACCCCTCTTGAAGCAACAATTAAGAGTCACTTGTTCGCCATTTCTCACATAAGTATTCATAGGACCTTTACCCTTCCATTTTTTCAGACTTTGAACTTCTTCGATGAGTCGTCGTCCCCTATGCGAAACATTTTTCTTGTTTTCAATTGGGATTCCTGTATTTTAACGTCAAACAACTTTAGAAATTTTAATTTAACCTCTTCAAGAACTTGTAAACATTGCTCAACATTATTGTGAGTGCTAGCAAGATGATGTTTGAATCTAGATATACCTCCAAATCGAGTGACATTACAATAACGACACTTAACCTGCTTGGGATCATTGTTCATCTCATCACCATGCTCCCAACTTGACCCAAAGCATTTTTACTTTTTATTTGTCTTTTTAGAGGCAAAATCGGGAGCCATATCCTATATAACCAAACACAAATACACAATTACACTTCACAATTCACAAAGCAAGTGAATAGAAAAAACATAGTTTATGTTAGGGTGGGTTTGGTCGGTCAAAAACCCTGGGGAAATGGTCAATTTTACCTGGTTGACTAATTTCCTCCATGTTTGGATGTAGCTTGACCTTGGAAAATTTTTTACGATACACCCACCATTTCCTACATTTTTCTTGAGAAAATTTGATAAATTTTCCTTTGGGGGGCTAAGGGAAATTTTTTCTCGGGGAAATCTTTCCCATGGAGAATTTCCGTGGGAAAAATCTCCCGGTGTTCCTACCAAATGCTCTCTTCAGCAAAAGTGTGGAGTAATGAGTGTTATTTGAACTCATTTGCACTTGTTGACAATGCTTGATATGATATTAATTTGGTAAAGATTTTAATTATTTTTGCTCATCAACGCACCACATAAGACCGTCACCGAGTTAGCTACCGCTAGAATCGCTTCCGGTGCATTATTGTCCAACACTGGCAAAGTACAGTATATTATTGTCCAAAAAAAATAAATTAGTGCATTATTATCAAATACCTACAAAATGTAGTTAGTTTCCAATAACCCATAATAAAAAAGGGGAAATGAGTAATTAACTTTAGGTTGGTGATAATTTCATCCCACCAAAATTAATTTTGGAACAAATTAGTCAAAAAAGGGATTGATTACACAAATGATAAAAGTTTGAAGCACTTTTGTACCGTGGAAACTTGTTTAGTGGCACCGAATTAACATCCAACTCCTAATGACATTTTTATTACCTTTACACCAATGACTCCAAATATATATTTGGACAATGATACACATCTTTCCTTAAGATGGTTAATAACCATCTTAAATTGTCTATATTTCACACTTAGTTAACTTTCAATAATATTTTCTCTAATAATTATTGTATATTTATCAGTTACAAGAGTATAATATTTATTTGCTAGGTTAAAAAATATAAATAATAGCTAATTTTATCAATCATAGTAGAAAATGCACATTTTATGCATAGTTTTACACTTAATGAAAAAAATATAAAAAAACAAATATTTTTATATTGTTTATATGTTATAATAACTTTCGAAGTAATGAAAGATACTTTATAATGATTTAAATATACTTATATTTAATTTTATATAAAATGTAAGATGGTAAGACAAAATGGTTAAGAACACATCTGACAGTAAGATGTTTATCATTTTGCTTTTAGCTTCAGTAAAATTCCAGTTTCATATCAAAAGCGGCTGAAAGACATGGGCAGAAGACATAAGAGTCCTTTACCCGGAAATTATGAAGTAAAACCGCACCGCACCGCGGGCTGATTAATGGTTTTCAGCGCGCTATATGGGGCAATTTGGGCATGTGGGGACGACCCTCCTCAAATCTAATAACTACACTCTCACTCCCCTACGACTTGGAGTTAGAGTTTGAGTTAGAATTGGAGTCAAAGTGTTAGCTTGAGAATCTCCCTCCATATCTAGAGGGAGAAAATCTCTCTCTCTCTCTCTCTCTCTCTGTTTTTATAGAGAAAGGCGGCAATTAACATTACACATTGGTAAAATGGCAGAAAGCAGAACACTTATCAGCTTATGCTTCTCTCTAATCCTTCTTCTTCTTGCAAATGTCATCAATGGCGATGACCCATATCGTTTTTACAACTGGAAAGTCACTTATGGCGATGTCTATCCTTTGGGCGTCAAGCAACAAGTAATTACCATTTCTTGCTCCTCTTTATCTCATTCATTTCTGTAAGATCGACTCAATCTTGGTTTCTTTAAGAATAAATATGACTGCTATTGTTGGTATACTTACCAAACTTAGTTTTAATTGTGGTATGATAAATGTGGGGTGCAGGTGATTATGATAAATGGGCAGTTTCCAGGGCCGCAGATCGACTGTGTGACCAATGATAACTTGATTATCAGTGTTCATAATTACTTGAACGAGCCATTCCTCATTTCTTGGTAACTATACTTGCTATTTACTCTCAGTTCATGCTGCCAATTTTAGTTGCTTATACCAATTAATGACCGCATTATGATTTTTGCATTATTCGTATTCAATGATTTCAATGCCCCAAATATTCTATTCCCCTTGTTGGGAAACTCCTCTTCTCAGATCTCCATATCCATTCATTAATCGCCATTTAATGATGTCTTACCAAACAGTTTTTTAACTTGAAAGAACAAGATTTTCCATTAACACCAATTTTTGAATTAATTTCTCGAAATATTTCCCAATTGATTTTTGACAAAGATTTGGCATTGTGGGAGTGTGGGGGTGGAACTGCCCATATGACTTTCTCTGTTTGCAATTAAGGAAGAATTAAATGTCTGCATTTAGGGCCCTTTCACTCTCCTCTTCTCCTCTTCTCCTCTTCCTTCTCTAGTATCTTTTATTTATTTTTATCTTTTATGGTTGTTACTTCTTATTCACTACAAATTAAAATAATTGAAACTTGCAAATTTTAGATCTGTTCAGAATCTCAATCGCTCTTGTTCTTCCTGATTATATAGGCAGCAAGCACCGCCAAAATTTGAGCTTTTCCATGATAATGTCTAAACCAATTAATTGAGATCTAGTAATTTCCTTTATCTGCTTCATTTTATTTTTATTTATATATTTCATTTGATAAAGTAGTTAGTATTTATTCACATTCTAGATTTGCGAATATACTACTTTCATTGTTGAGTATTTATGGGATCTAGCGTTTTCCTACCCTACAAATTACTTCCGCCGTTCCATATTAACTGTCGTATTTGGAAATTGTGCAGTCAAATTTCTAAAATCTTGATCATAAATTTCTCAATATATATACAATGAGTTACTGTATAAGATAACCACCATTAGATTTGTTACGAAAAATACTACTATAAAAGTATGATATTACAATCGTTAATAATATATTATGTGAGAAATTATCAATCAAAAAATGATATTGGAAACGGTGAAAGTCAAAATTATGACAATTAGTATGGAATGGAGGGATTATGTATTAACTTGTAATCCTTTTACTAGGTTAGAGTGTTAGTCATATATATAATGATTTATCATATACTATCATTATTTTCACAAAATTATAATCTTATAATTTCCTTACAAATATTATTAAAATGTAATATTTAAAATAAGCATTGATAAAGATTATATAATATGAATGTGTGAATTTCATCATAAGAGCATGATTTTTATACATATGTGAATAGGCTAATTTTATCCTTTTATCCTCAGATAAATGATTATGATTAAATCTGAAAACTAAAAGTTGGGTGAATAGAGAATGATTAGATAATTAATCTAATTGCTCCACTGAGTATTATTTAATTTCATTAATTTTCCAATATACACAATGTATTATTATATAAATGTACTACGTAATGAAAAATATTATGATAAAAATATATTTCCACCGTTCCATATTAATTGTCGTCTTTGGAAATTGTACAATTAAACTCCAAAAATTTTGACCATAAATTTCTCAATATATACAATCAATTATTATATAAATTACCACCATCAGGTTCGTAACGAAAAATACATCATACAAGTATAATATTGCAGTAGTTATTAACATATTATGCAAGAAATTATCCATCAAATAATGATATTGGAGACGATGAAAATCAAAATTACGAGAATGAATATGAAACGGAGGTCGTAATGTCGTAAAGTTTTAATAAAATATATTATAAAGAATTTAATTGAAAAAGACATTGGAAAGTAATTTGTTTGAGCGCCAAATGGGGACCCACCGGATACCCTAAGGAGCTAAACAAGTCACATGACAGTTTAGCTCGTTCGCTTTATCTGAATTGAAAGCGTGATCGATGGTAGATGCGATGCCCAATCATAATTTAGGCAGACAAACACGACATTAATATATGATTTGGATAATGTGGCGCACGTGACACCCCTGCTGAATTAGCCTGGGCCCATCCTACTCCAGTCCAATTAAAAACAGTGCTTGGATCTCCGAAATTGTACTGCCTACTTCCCATTCAACGTCCTTTTGTGAGTTTTTGCTGTGGGGATTCTGATATTACAGTTGTTAAACTTTTGATTTTTTTTTACTCTTTCTTTTGAGGGGTGTGGGGTTGAGGCCTTGAGGGTGGTGGTTGCTCTTTTGGGATGAATGGATGATCCTTTTGCTGCCTTTTTTAGTAGCATTTCAATGGCCTAGACATCATGCATGTTAAACTATGAATAAGGAAATCATTTCTTCCCATTTTGATATGGTAAAAAATTTGTGAAAACTATAATTGATGTGGTAACGTAAGTGAGGAGAAAGTATAATTGATGTGGTAACGTAGGTGAGGAGAAAGTATAATTGGTGCGGTAAGGTGTGAAATGATATGGTAAAGTTTATAGAAAGTGTAATTGATGTGGTAGCGTAGGTGAGGAGAAATAATGTAAAAGTAGAGGAGAAAAATGAGGAGGGAGAAAAACAATGAGATATATTGGTGATGATTGTGGTAAAATGTGGAACAATAGTGAGTGGTATGGTGAGTTGTAGTACCGCAACACACCATGCAAAGTAAGAGGGCCTTAATAAGTGTGTAATTCTGCAGGAACGGACTGCAGAACAGGAGAAACTCATGGGAAGATGGAACAGCAGGGACAAACTGTCCGATCCCACCAGGAAAGAACTTCACATACATCCTCCAAGCCAAAGACCAAATTGGGAGCTTCTTCTACTTCCCTTCCCTTGGCTTCCACAAGGCTTCTGGTGGTTATGGAGCCATCCGAATCTACAGTCGCCCTCGAATCCCTGTCCCTTTCCCCCAGCCTGCTGGTGATTTCACTGTCCTTGCTGGGGACTGGTACAAAAGAAGCCATCGCGTATGTTGAAACACTTCATCATCTATTCAAGCTACTGTAACATGTTACGCTTTTTTGGTTCTTGTTTTTGAGTTGTGTACATGGTGTGTTTTCGTTGCAGCAATTGAGGGTCGCATTGGATAGTGGCCGTAACTTGCCTTTGCCTGATGGACTTATCATCAACGGTCGCGGATGGAATGGTTATACTTTCACTGTTGAACAAGGTGCACTTCTGTCTGTCTGTAATACTAATCAAATGCTCTGATTTTTCCACAAAACATCAGTAAGTTTAGGTTTTAGTTCTAAATCCAATGTTATTGGTTGACAATGGTATTATAGGTAAGACATACCGATTCAGGATCTCAAACGTGGGGATCTCAACATCCATCAACTTTAGGATCGAAGGTCACAAACTGAAGCTGGTGGAGGTTGAAGGGTCACACACTCTACAAACGACATATTCTTCCATTGATGTCCACTTGGGCCAATCTTACTCGGTCCTAGTGACCGCTGATCAACCCCCTAAAGACTACTACGTTGCAGTCTCCTCTAGGTTCACATCCCCTGTCCTCACCACCACTGCCGTCCTTCACTACAGAAACTCTTGGGCAAAAGTCTCAGGTCCCGTCCCTGGAGGCCCCACCACCCAAATCGCTTGGTCCCTTAATCAGGCGCGCTCTGTCAGGTAATCTTCCTACATTACGCCTTGATATCCTTCATCTTTCCAGTTAGTGAAAACTAGACATTTATGTCTTCTCTAAACCCCACATGAATCTATCTAGAGTTAAGATAAAGAGAGTATGTTTGGTGAAGTTATATGACAAATCAATTTTGGGTTGTGAAAATCAGGAGAAACTTGACAGCGAGTGGTCCAAGACCGAATCCACAAGGCTCATACCATTATGGAATGGTGAAATTAGATCGAACCATAGTGCTGGCAAACTCGGCCCCAATCATAAACAGAAGACAGAGGTATGCTGTCAACAGCGTTTCGTATGTTCAAGCAGACACTCCCCTGAAACTGGCGGATTACTTCAACATCCCTGGAGTCTTCAGCCCCAACAGCATGCCAAGTGGCCCAACTGGGAGGACACCGTACCTTCAGACAGGCGTCCTGACCACTAACTTCAGGTCTTTCATTGAGATTGTGTTTCAGAACTGGGAAAACACGGTTCAGTCCTGGCACATTGATGGCTATGCTTTCTTTGTTGTTGGGTAAGTATTTTTGGTCTGTCTGTTTCCTTTACTGGATTTTCTGATTGAATTTTGAGATCTGGTTTTGATGATGATAATGGTTTGTTTGGCATGGGATGAGTAGAATGGATGGTGGGCAATGGTCACCTGCAAAGAGATCAAGCTACAACTTGAGAGACGCAGTTGCTCGTTCCACTGTTCAGGTACCCTCTAGCTTTAGGAAATAAAGATTCAAGCATAACTCAAAACTGAAAATGACCCAACTTAAGATTCAAGCAAATAGGCCATGGTGCTGAAAGTAGTTGTATTGATACAGGTATATCCGAGGGCATGGACAGCAATATACGTGTCGCTAGACAACGTAGGAATGTGGAACATAAGATCAGAGAACTGGGCAAGGCAGTACTTAGGACAGCAGTTCTACATGAGGGTTTATACAAATACTCATTCATGGAGGGATGAGCTTCCCATCCCGAAGAACGCCCTCCTTTGTGGCCGCGCAAGGGGGAGGCATACACGCCCTCTTTGAGAGATAGTTTTAAGGGCTCATTCACGAGGTCGGTCACGAGAGGGTGACACCGCTAATTTGGCTCATTACAAAACGAAATTGTTGAGGGAATAGAAACTGATTCACTTCACAAATTATGTACCGTTTGGAAGGGAGACTTAATTTGAGTTGTTAGTAATGATTAATACGTTATGATTCAGTTTAGTTTCAGATGTAGTCATCAGAAATGTAATTTGGGAAACCAGTTTCTTCTTTTATTTCAACATTCAATTGCATTTTAGAATTATTTGCAGATGATCCATTCATTATTTCATTATCTGATACAAGTCATAATTTAAATTTGTTTTTAGGGCTTCTCAAATTGCAAGCAACTGCATATGAAAATTCTAGGATACTTGATTTTTTTTTTTTCAATTATGGTGGTCAAAAATTCTTTACTCTTAATTTGACTAAAATAAATTTCTTCGGTTAAAAAGACTTATGTACTCCCTCCTTCCCATATTATCTATCATTTTAACTAACTTTCTTTTTTCCCATAATATCTATCATCTTACAATTCCAATAACACATTAATTACTAATTTATCAAATTAATCTTATTAAATATATCTTTTTCTTCAATTTCTCTCTTTTATTCACCAGTTTTCTTTATTATTCACCATTTTATTCACCTTTTTTCTCATTTCCAATAATGCATATTAATGCAAATTGGAAGTTTTTTTGGTTTTGTGAATTATGTTTTAAGAGACAAATAATATGGGAAGGAGGGAGTATTAATAAATATGATTAATTGTTGTAACAAGATACTTTGATATTAAAAAAATATAGTTATTTCAATTTCTAACATATAATCGAAGGTTGTTATACTATTTAATTTAATTTTTGTAAAAGTTTATTGATTAAGAGAATATATTTTATAAGGTTGTACTAAATAAAAAAAAGAACTGTGAAGATAAAAATTGACACATGTATGGATGTAATTTTTTTCGTCATGGTTGACAACCACTATAAGTTTTTCCATTTAACTATCATAGTTGAACAAAATTCAATTATGTTAGAATCTTCTTAAAAAGATTAAATTTTGTAAAAACTTTGCGTCAGAATTATTTACAACACTTGTTGTAACATGTCTCTTTATCAATGTATCAATTTTGACTTTTTGAAGGCAAAATATACTTAATTACCATAGTTAAAAAAATTTCAACTATAATAGAATCTTCCTGGATTGATTAGTTAGATTTTTTTTTTGCCAAAATTGTCCATCTATTAATCTTGAAAACATTGTCAAGATGACAATGATTTAGTGATTGTATGTGCATCTCTTACCTGCTCACTAGCTACTTTTCTAATCCTATATCCTCCAAAGCTATTACATAGTTTAGTAGTACAAACTAACGGGTAACTAACTATCCAAGAATTCGACGGATCTATGATGAAATGTATAGCTAGCTCCGAATGTGTTTCCATGTCCACGTTTGCACTTTCATCCTCGTTAGCATTCAATGAGGCTAAATAGATCACGTGTAATTCTACCTGCACCGTTGATAATGCCCAAATTCTTTCACCATCCCAGCTAGGCATATCACTCTACGAAGTCCCATTTCTAACCCATGCTGCTACTCCTGTTGATTTGTTCGGTTTCCAAGCTCCATCTACTTTGTAACAGTAGACTGAAGATGCCATTTGATCATATTTATTTATTACCTATATCGATGGTTTAGTCATCATTTTTCAATGCTTCTTCCTCGTGTTTCAATGCTTCTTCCTCGTGTATGATCCCTATTAGACTTCCTTTGTTAAGAGCTATTTGTAACATGTAATTCCAGTGTATTCAACTGTATATCCATTCGACTCAATTTCACCATATTTCGTCTTTTTCTAAATGGCCCACAAAATAGCAATAAAGAAAAGAGTTCCACTTCCTCCATCTTTATCTTTTATCATTAGGTGTCTTAGCCAATCTTCCATCCATTGCCTCCACTTCATGTCTAGAGCATGCTCTCTGATTCCGAGAGGGCTAGCATGACACATAAGTTTTTGCTATTTGGCAATCTCGAAACAGATGGTCTATTGTTTTGAGATGAGAATCATACCAGCATTTATTTCCATTATGAATTCCTCTTTGTTGTCTTCTTTCTCCTATCAAAAGGGCATGGTTGGTACATTTCCAAACAAACATTTTCCATTTCAGGGGCATATTCTAATGCCATATTTGACTCCACAACTTTCTCTATTCCTTAGTGAATGAGGACATAAAAGTCCTAGTTTTAAGTCCAATTTCTGCATAACCTGACTTAACTGTATATTTTCCTGCCCGGCGCTTATTCCAGCATAATTTGTCTATTTCCCTTATAGTGGGGACCAAACATGAACATATGTGCTTCCAGGGGCGAATCTAGAAATGAAATTAAGCGGGTTCAAAATCAAACACAAAAATTTTAAATTATAATAAAAAATTTACGGGTTGATGTGGTTCCGGAATATGCTCCCTACTTTTTTCATTCAAAGGAATATCGGTTCAACTTGAAGGAAATCGTAATTGATTAGGTAATCTTTTGAAATATATTTCCATTTGAACTAAAAGAAAAAGGATTACAATAACAATTATTCAAGAAAATGTCATTCAAACTAATTACATTTAAAACAATCCAAATTAAACAAAAGTTCAAAGAAAGTTGAACATAATAAAACCTAAAAAATATTATCAAGAAAAATTTTCAAGTTTGAAAGACAAATTCCACTCAACCAACTAACATATAGCAAATAGAGTATATTTCTAAAATTTATACTATATAATCACACTCAAACCAATCTAAATTAAAAATTGAATAAATTACTCTATTAAACTAAAATTTAAAGAGAATTTTTAATTGATCACAATAAAACCTAACACAACTTATTGAGCCAACGGCTGAGCAGTGAGAGGAGGGTGGTGGTGGACGCCTCGGGAATTGCAAAATTTGTGTTAAAAATTTAAAAAAGGAAAGCCTTGATGGAGTCGAGAATCGAACACACAACAACCGCCTTCGTTCAACATCTGGGAAGTTACGGATGCCGCTAAGCCACAGCACTCCTCTAATCCATCAACGCCATATGCATTAAATATATATTAATTATCCAGGATAATCTTTTAAAACAGAAATTTAATTTTTTTTAAGCGGGGTCACATAACCCCCACGTGAACCCATGTTGGATCCGCCCCTGTGTGCTTCACCAATGCTGCTTAAGGTATGTCATATTCCAATTTCTTCATGGGCCATTTCCTTGTATTAAATTGTGTGCCTTTGCTTGTAATAGCTCTTTAAAGCTTCCTAGTCATAGGCATATTTGCTTCCCCTGTAACCAACTATTATCTCCAATCTGTATTGATTTTCCATCGCCTATTCGCCATTGAACACTATCCTGAACTAATGTAGTAACTTTACATAGCCCTCTCCATGCAAATAATGTTGTTTTTGGCGGTTGATAATTATGAGGTGTGGGAAAAGGGGAGTGTACTTTATATCATGCGCGTCATATTCTTCCCAGTAGTGTGTGACTTCTATTAATCATCTGCCAACTTTGTTTGAGTAGGAGTGCTTGGTTAAAACACCCAGTCTCTCTTATACCAAAACCACCCATGCCTTTCGGTTGGAAAAGGAGTTCTTTTCTTACCCAGTGGTTGGACTTCCTTCCTTTGGAATTCCACTAGAAAAATTGGATCAGTAGGCAATTAATTTTCTCAATGATCTACTGATCATGTATTAGATAAACAAAAAATATATGCTGGTGTAGAGTTGTTAGCACTCCTGTAGTTAATATTAGCCTCCTTGTCGGGGATAGCATAGCCCCTTAACACCCTTGTAATCTTTTAGCCGTTACATCAACCAACAAACCAAATTGACAATTCTTATTAAGGAGGATCATGGGAGGAATCCCCAAATATTTCGAGAAGAGTATTTCTGGGTATCCGAATTCCCGTTTAAATTCTTGCTTTAACACAGACGGTGTACCTAATGAAAAAGAACCAAAGATTTCTCAATATTGATTATTTGTCCTTAGATATAATTGAACCTTGCTAGGATTCTTTTGAGGGATATGTAATGATCCTCCTTTAACAATGTGAAAAATAATGAGTAGTCTGCGAAAAACGAGTGGGTGATACCTGGTGTTGTTCTTGCAATACGAACCCTTCAATCTACTTTTGATTCTCAACTTGTGGAAGAATCTAAGATAGGACATCCGTGGTTAGATTGAATAAATATGGAGAGAGGGGATCACCTGACCTAATCCAGCTTGTGATCGAATCCATTCTGTGGCCTATCCATTGACCATGATGGAATAACGCACAATTGTCACACATTGCATTACTATTGTCACCTAAGTCTTTGGAGTACATCTTCTCAATACCTGTTAGGATCAAGATTCAGATATGATACATCTTGTTAAATAGGAATTCAATCCAGATTGAACCGAATTTAGTATTACAGCGAAAGTAAACAAGATAATTAATTTAGGGATGTAGGTAATGAGAAAAAATAAACAAGATCAATGTAACGGTGATGAAGATAAGATTTTACGTGGAAACCCAAATCGGGAAAAAACCACGGAAGGCAAGATAAAATCCACTATAATGGAGAGATTACAAAGGGTATCCCAAAGGGCTGTATAACACAACGAGATCAATAAGGAAAGATCTCAAACGATTATAACACAACGGGAGTAGATTACAAAGAGTATCCCAAACGGTTGTATAACACAGCGAGATCAAGAAGGAAAGATCTCAAACGATTATAGTACAACGGGAATAGACATATCTCAAAGGAAGGGTAACGAGATATAAAGGGATTACAATCTCATAATAAAAGCTCTCAAAGTGAAATAGAAAAAGAGATCTCATAAGGGTGTCTAATAGGTACATAATTTAGCCACACCAAACTAAGTTGAACAACCTAGACGTATATAAAGAAATTAAAGTGGATTAGTCTACAAATCTTAAGTCTTATCTAAGTCTTTCTATTAATTGTATACCATTATCCATTATTTCCTCCAACAAGCATCATTGTATGTTTGTAAACAACCCAATTATCACTCATGCGTGTTTGAAAGCTATTAATAAGACCCCTAAAAGATAACAAAAGGAGACGGAGAAAACAACAAAGAAAAATTAAAAAAGGAATCTCTTAAGGCTTGTTTGAAAGCTAAACTTTGTTTGTCATTTGGTAGATTATTACGTGTGAACGATCTTATCTCTCATGCGTAATGGTGTGAAAAAAAATATGCGAATCATAAATGCAAAATTATTCAACGCACCGTTTGCATGTTTGCATGCATTTATGGTTTGAAAACATAATTAAAGTGGTTACAAATAAGGATGCATAATATACGCATACCCCCTTTAATTAACCTTTTTTTCAGAGTTTTTTTTTTCTTTTTAAATACTGCGTAACTTCATCGTGCCTTCCATCCATTTCTACAAATGTCAATCACAAAGTCCAAATGTATATATGTAAACTCTTACAGAACATTGTGTATGTGTGGCTATATATATATATATATGATAATTGGATTCTAATAATCCCTACTTTCATCAATCAGATAAATTAATGACTTGGATTATCTTTATTCCTCCACATTCTTCTTATTTTTTTCATTCCTACATTATATTGTTTTTGTTTTTTTCGTTCCTGCCCCTAGAAAGTTAATGAATAGTAGTTTCTAAAACATTTTTTAAATTATTTTTTTGAGACTCCAAATAATTATTATGATTTTTAAAAATAATAAAAGTGAAAAAATTGTAAAAAATAGTAAAAAATGAAAAAAATTGGGAGAAACGCTGTAAATTCATTAAAAATCATTGTAAAGTGTTATACTAAGTTTTGAATCAAATGCAACACAAAATCTATGATTCCCTCGAAAATATCCCACTACAATCCAATTTTATTTTTTTTTGGACCACCAGAATACAAAGTGAAAGTAGGGACCACCATCATCCAATATGCAAAAGTAGGGATTATTAGAATCCAATATATATATATATATATATATATATATATATATATATCCTGCACTCGTTGGGAGCAATGACAGTGCGTGTATGCAGTTTCCCTCCCCATGGGCTGGAGGACTCATTGGGCTTTCCCTGAGATAGGGGGGCCTAGTGGGTGGCCCGACTTACCATTGTAAATATATATATATATATATATATATATATATAGAGAGAGAGAGAGAGAGAGAGAGAGAGAGAGGATTATTGGACAACGATAATACGAACTTTGGGGGTGTTTGGACAATAATAATTCCAACAATTTTATTGGACACTAGCCGCACCAACTATTGACTTATTTTCCGACAATAGTATGTACGAAACCGAGTTGATATGTGTTTGATTTGACGAAAAGACAATGTGTCGCCTAATTGTCTGGATTGGAGGTTGGAGCAGGTGGAGAAAAGGTTGGTTGCGACTTTGTTTTGCCAACTAAGCAGTGTTAACTAGCTTAGTTAAAAAATAATTAAAGTTTTACTTTACATTAGTGTTTAGCTAAGCTGGTGAATTTTACTTAGTTGACCTAAAAATGTGGCCGTTAATATTTTTTTCAACTTACTTTTGCATCTAGCTCAGACAATTAGGCTATACATCATCTTTCTACTCGGTCAAACACCTACCAACTTGGTGATGTACTATTACTGGAAAATATGTTCATAGTAGATACTACTAATGTCCAACAATATTGTTGGTATTATTATTGACCAATGCTCCCAAAGTTCATATTATTGTTGTCCAATAATTCATATATATATATATATATATATATATATATATATTTTGCAAGAAAGCACATGCTATATTCACTATCAATAAAAGAATCAAGAGCAGTCCAAAGAAGACTACTAAAATTACAAGTTTAGCACTATATCAATGATACTCTCAACTTTGGTGTGATGCTGAACAACGCTCAGACAACGATTTTTAACCTCACCCTTTATAATTTGAAGGAGTCTCTGTGAGGTATTTTTCTTTTGGTTGTGAACCCGGGCATTCCTTTCCCTCCAGATAGTGTAAATGTAGGTGCAGAAGATTGCGTAGGCGAGGTGCCTTTCCATCATTCCGCAATGTGCATTCATGAGAGCGTCTACCCAAGATTTGATGTCTATTGGATTTGCAAAACTGGCACAGGGTGGCCAAGTCGCAAGGGCATTTCGGATTTCCGTGCTCACAGGACAAGTGGCAAAGAGGTGGTCATACGTTTCAACATCCGCGTTGCAAAGGGGACAGACATGGTTACTCGTGGAGCACCATCGCTTCGTCCTTTCTCTCACAGGGAGCTTCCCGTGGAGGCAAATCCAGGTAATGAAAGCATGTCGAGGGATGGTTAGTTAGCTCCAAGGGATTTCCGTCCATCGGAGAGTTTGAGCTTGCTGAAGCTGCCATCGATAGTCGTGACTGACACAGTAGTGCCCATCCGCGGTAGAGTCCCAATGCCATTTCTTTCCCGATCTTGAGCCCCATTTGAAGGCCTCTTTCACCTCGCAGAGGTGTTTGAAGTAGGGGCACACATCATAAGGTGGGAGATAATCCCACCAAGGTGAAGCTTTAATGTATCTCGCGTGTATCCACTTGACCCAAAGGAGCTCCTTATTGCTTCGAATATCCCAAACCAATTTCGCCCCTGCAACCCTGTTCCAAAATTGAAGATTGCGCAAGCCTGCCCCACCGAGGAATTTAGGTCTGCAAGTTTTCTCCTAGCTGATCATGGGAGCTTTTGTGTAATCATGAGCACTCCCCCATAGGAAGTTTCGGCAGTATGTGTTGAGAAGGTCGAGAGTGTGCTGGGGGAGAATGAAGATCCTAGCCCAGAAGCTATACACACCCATTAGAACTGAGTTGATCAAGGTGACCCTACCAGCATAAGAGATATTCCTCGACTCCCATACTTTGATTCTTTTCAGGATCTTGTCAACAAGTAAGTTGCAGTCATTTTTTGTCAAGTTGCAAGAGGAGATGGGGAAACCCAAGTATTTAAAGGTGAGGGCCCCTGAAGCAAACCCGGTTTCCTGAAGGAGAGATGCAGCGTGCTCTTGATCAATACCCCCGAATACCACCTCCGACTTAGTTAGGTTTGCTGTAAGCCCAGTAACGCTAGAAAAGTGATGGAAATCATGCATTAGCGTTTGTACTGAAGTTGTATTCGTTGTTGTAAAAAGGATAAGATCATTCGCAAACATAAGATATGTCATCCGAAGTTTCCTACAGTGAGGATGGTACCTGAACAGGGGCTGATTGGCAACATAATAGGAGATGGCACGAGACAGATATTCCATGGTGAGCACAAAGAGGAGGGGGGACATGGGGTCCCCTTGTCTTAAACCTCTACCACCCGGGAAGGAGTTTGAACGCCTTCCATTCACGCAGATATTGAAAGTAGGAGTCGTCACACAGGTCATTATGCAGTCAATGATCCAGCTAGGGAAGCGATAGTGCCGAAGTGCTTCTGCAAGGAAACCCCAATGTACCGAATCAAAGGCCTTTTTCAGGTCAATTTTCATCATTCAACGGGGTGACATGGAAGTTCTTGTGTAGCCTCGGCCTATCACCTGACCATTAATTTTACATCTGACGGTGTGTGGTCATTGATATTAGGGAGTGTAGTCTTGGATTTGATGAAGTGAGTTCATGGAGATTATGCAGTGTGGTCATGAAATCCATGATCACACCCCTCCCAATATTCACGATCACACACTGTTAGGGTTTTGATAAGAGCAGATTAATTAGCGAAAGCGAAGAATTAGATGACTAAGTACTGGATATCGAGAAATGAAAATGCAAGAATAAAGGAGATAAGAATTTAATGTGGAAACCGAAATCCTGAAAAAACACCACGGGCGGCAGAAGCATAAATAAATCCACTATTGGTAGAGAATACAACTGACGAACTTTTCTTGAGATCCAACAAAGAAAGTATTACAAAAACCTCAAACACCCAAAGAGATCTACTTAAAATAAACACATGCTCTTGTTCAACAAAACTCTTAACAAAACCTCTCTCATCATCCAAGATTTGCCCCAATGCGCGCCAAATTTGTCAACACCAAACAAGGTGAATGAACCCTATATTATAGGGAATAATCCCTGTAAACCTACTTTGACCACCACTCCAAAGATAATATCAAAAGTTATTATTTCAAAATAATATCTATGATAATATTTCAAATAGAATCATAATATATTTAGGAAACGACTAATTGTGGGTTCAAGAGATTGGGTGAGTGTAGGACACTTTCCTAACACATGCTATTAGATGTAAAATCAATTGATGAAATTTACTCTTCTCGCCTTCCTAACACAAAAAGTTGGAAAGTGTTAGGAAAAAGGGGGCAAACTTTCATCAATTGGGAGAACTTAATCCCAATTTGCGAACTAATCACATTCAAAAATCAGAAACGCAGAAGAGATATGAAAAAAACTTGAATCTTTCTTTAAACCCTCGTCAGCCCCTAAATCTGCTCCACCCACTTCCTACATCTTCGAGTTAATATGATGATCATATGCTCCAAAGAGCCAAATCGTGGTGGGACGTTGGTGGAAAGAGGAGTTGGGTAATAAAAGAGGAGAAAGAAAGAAATTCGGCGTGGTTGCAAATAACAATAGAAGTTATGTCCAGTTTCATTATGGCCTACCCCCTGTATCCAAATATTTGCTAGGAGGTGCCACACATTTCTAACAACTAACTCGTTGGGGACCACATTTTTTTAATGCACTCAAAGGGGACGAAGTTGTTAAACAATTGACTGGTAGGTGACTTTCCGACCATTATTAGCCGGAAAACTTGAAAAGACTTAAACACCCTTGGGGATGTTTATGAAAAGACTATGTTGCCCTTATTTTTGCCCACTAAAAAAAGGTTATCTTGTCCCATTGTCCTCTTGAATGCATGCCAACTACCACCAATGTCCATCTCTATTCAATCAATCGAAGGAAAGTAAATTTGTGTGTAATTATAGTGAAGTCAGGGTTTAAATTTGTGTGTAATCACCATCGTCGACATACTCTACCATCTTTGGTACACTTTGTTTCGTCGCTCAAGAACAAACCCATTTCATTCGAGTCCATCCTCTATCCCTCTCAAAAACCTCCAGAAATTCACCTACAAAGACCTCAAATTCACAACAAATGGGTTCGACCCGGATCACTCCATCTGTAAAGGTGGCTCCGCAACTGTTTTTCGTGGTGTTCTTCATGATGGGAAGACTATTGCCATCAAGAGATTGGAGGATGTTGCTGTTTCGCCCTAATTAGAGCGGGAATTTCAATGTGAGTTGACTATCCTTGGTGCTATTAGATCCCCTCATATTGTGTCTCTTTTGGGGTATTGTATCGAGACGAACAAGCGGGTGTTGGTGTATGAGTACATGCCTAATGGTAGTTTGCAGGAGTTGTTGTTTTCTGAGGGGAATTTGAGTGGTATGAATTGGGATAGAAGGTTTTAGGGTTATTCAGGATGTTGATAGGGCACTTGAGTTTTTGCATAGTGAGTGTGACCCTCCTGTGATTCGTGGGGATATTAAGCCTAGTAATGTGTTGCTTGATTGGGATTTTAGGGCTAAGATTTCTAATTTTGGGTCGTCTAGGGTTAAGGGGGATGATGAATTTGGGGTTGAAATGTTCAGTCAAAAAATGGGTAGGAGTCAAGATTTGTGGAAAAGTCAGGATTTATCTAGGAATTTGAACTTGGAAACCTCACCCAAGACTCCAACTTGTGATGAGGAACATGGGAATAATAGTAGCGGTGAGGTTGATTTTGCACTGGCTTTGCAGGCCTCTAGTTCCACCAAAAATGGTAGGTTTTTTCACAATTTGAGCCCTTAAAGAAAGGAGGTTGTTGTGGAATTAGATGGGGTTTCTGGGGAGGATTTTGCACTGGCTTTGCAGGCCTCTAGTTCCACCAAAAATGCATTGAAGAAGACAATGGGACAAGACACCGTTTATTTTTTAGTGGGCAAAAATAAGGGCAGTATGGTCTTTTCACAAACATTCCCGAGGGCTTTTAAGTTTTTTCAAGTTTTCCGGCTAATAATGGCCGAAAAGTCACCTGCCAGCCAATTGTTTAACAATTTCGTCCCTTTTGAGTGCATTAAAAAATGTGGTCCCCAACAGGTCAATTGTTAGAAATGTGTGGCACCTCCCAGCAAATTTGTTGGGCTAATAATACTAAACGGGATGAAGTAGATGAAGTTTCACGGTACTTTCCATAAGAATTATACTCATGAAATCCGATTTAAGGTAAGAAAGTTCAAATTGAGAAGGTTAAGATGAGAGGTTGAGCATTTGAGCGACGCGGGAGGAATGTCCAAGTGTCTGAGTGTTTTGAGCATTTGAGAGTTTTAATTCAAAACATTATTTTTAATTTCCTAACGATAGTTAGGGAAATGCCTGCATGATGGAATAATTTTGTCATTAAACCTACCACTTGGAATATATTAAAAAAGGTTGACAATGTGGAATAAGTAAATTTTTGGTAACGTAAAAATTATTCGGAAATACCGTAACTTTTTGGTGAAATGTTTTTCAAGTACCCCAATGTTCGGTTGTTGTTTTTGTGTTTTTTTATAAGTAAGGATGTCGGTCCACAGGGATGGGTGTCAGGTCTGTTTAGGTTTTCGGTTTGTCAAGGTTTCTCAATAGGGAAAAACAGTAAACAAATCAAAGGAAAGCAATGCAACTACACTAATATGGAAAACAATAAACTATGGAACGCAAGCAAATAATCTACCCTAATCAACTCTAGAAAGCATGAATTAAACCATCAAAACAACACATAATCAAACAAAATTAAGCTAACCAACAAAGACATTCACAATCAAGATGCCATTGATAACAGATGAACCAAGCAAATAGCTAATCTAAGTAAAGAAAATAGGAACTAGAAATTATACCCTTGATGAACTCAACTTCTACTCTTCAATCTTCACCTTTGATCTTCATCATCATCTCCCCCCCCTAACAAACAAGAAGAATGTAATCAAGATTACCAAGAATCCTCAATCCCTCATTTAGGAGTAGGAATTGTGACCCTTGACCCTCTCTTTCACTAAACTTGGATGATTTTTGTGGCTAATTTGATAATCAAAGCACAAGCAACTAAAATGAAAGCACAAAAGAGCAAGAAAATGAAGAAAAACTTTTGAAATTACTTGATCAAAGTTGATTACAAACTAAGCTTGAGAACAAGGAACATTGAAACCCTAAGAGAGAGAAAGAGATTGCAAACTTGAAAGGCAAAATGCAATGAAAAACTAAGTAAAACAACAAAACTCAAAAAACTCCTACAGAATTCATTGCTGAAAGTATTTATATTGAGCCAATTCTGTTACATAAAACGCAGTATTTTAACCAGAGATTATGTGCGTAAAAGCAGAGTGACTCGGGTGAGTCACCCACAGACTCGGGCGAGTCAGGGTTCTGGCCATCGGAGGATGTCTTCTTCGGCAGATTTTTCTCGGTCACTCAGCAAGTAGTCACGAGCGAGTCGTCCAAGTGACTCGGTCGAGTCAACCTTTTGGTTGATCCTTGCCTTAGCCATTTTCTTGGGTTTTCATAATGACTTGCAGAGGTTGGTCACGACCGAGTCATTAGGTGACTCGGGCGTGACACCCTGGTGGTTCTCATCCTACTCGGCTGAAAATGGCAAGGCAACAAAACTTCCAGACCATGGTCACGGGCAAGCCAGGATGTGACTCGGGCGAGTCATCCTGCTGCCCAGTACTTTTACTGCTGCTCTCTATATTTTGTGAAACTTTGCTCTGTTTTTGCTCTTTATGCTCAACTTTTGGCTCAACACTTTAGTTTCCTACAAAACTAAAGAAACGACACAACTAACATATATAACGGGGTTAGAACATGTAAAAACACCCTAATAAAGGGAAGAATTTGGCTCGGAACGAGACCGAACACCACTCTCACACAAGGGTTTGCTCGCCCCGAGCAAACTAAAAACAAAGATAAAAACAGAGAAAAAGAAGAAACTAAAATCCTAACTCACTTTCGCAGGAATCGCGATTGCATTTAGCGCATGCATCAAGCTCTTAAAACCCCCCGGTAGCCCGGGTGGACGAGGAAGGTCTCGTGAGGGTTTGTAGCGGCTCTACCCACAAAAGCCAAAGAAATAGGATAGAGAGAAAGTGAAAAACAAAACCAAAGAAAGAAAAGGAAAAGGAAAACAGCTCGCTTCAAGGAAGCATGCAATCTCAATCAAGAAAACGATATTAATCCTCCAAAAGGAACCGTTATGAGCATTTCACATACACCTAACCCAAACAACTACCAGTCTTAGAGGTTTTCGATCCCTTACACCTCATGTAGAGCTAAATCCCATTCGCGCAAGCGCTTAAAGGGTTCTAACTGATTCCGATCGACCCCAAAGACTCACACCCGAGCTTAAAACAAAGCGAACAAAAAAAGAAAAGAGTTGCCCTCCCCCATTTGGTCGCCCTTGGCTTGGTGAGGGCCGTAGGTGATGCAAGGAAAGCCCCCTCACTTTATTAACACTTAACTTTGTTTTTGGGTTGGGTATTCCCAACAATTTTTTAAAGCTTAAAGGTCGAGGATAGTTTTGCAGGAATCGCAACGACCCAAAATGGGGTTTACCCTCCCAACACAGTCTTTTCCATACACCTCTTCATCGCGAACGATATAGAAGGAGGTTTAAGGGGTAATAGCGTCGTACCGCTAATACCGGGCCCGTGTAAATCGCTAACTTTATGTTGGTTAATGTCGTTCAGCCGACACGCCCCAATTAATTCATTTATTTGAGAGACAAATTCTTTTTCTTTTTCTTCTTCTTTTTTTCTTTTCCTTTTTTTTCTTTTTAGTAAACAAGCTCGGACGTAAGTACCCGGAGTCTCCCAGTTTCAACCAGAACATAAAAAGAATTAGGGATCTTACTAGACACTCAATGAAAGGAATCTAATTAAAATGAGTCATACAATCGCCCGAGATAGGGTCGAAAATGCTCAAACCGGTTTCTTTTAAAGAAGATTAAGAATGGCTTCCAAATTTTGACAACAAAATCCAAGAAACGCAGCAAAAGCAAAATGAAAAAAACCGAAAACTAAAACTTTAAGGTTTTTCACTCCCTTTTTTCTCCTTTTTCACACAAAAATTTTCAAATTTTAGCCTAAAAAGAACAAAAGAAAATATTAGGTGATCTACCCTTGAACAAATGGAAGTATCACCCCCCACTCCCACACAAAACTTCACAATGACCCCATTGTGAGAAGAAGGGTGTCACAAGTAAGGTAGAAAACCGAAGAAAAGCAGATATACAAAGCACTTATCACATAAAAAGCGGTGGCGACCCGAGCGCACACTGCTCCAACAACCAGAATATATCCAACATTCACACTCAAGGGGTTCTCCACCCAAAAGGAAAAAAATCAAGCATGCAACATGAATCAAGAATATATACATTCAAAGAGAAGGGGAAGGAGGTTACCTCAAGATCTTCAACTAAATGTAACTCGATCTGTGATCCAACGAACATCACATCATAGGTTAGAAAGAAACAAGAAAAGCATACTATGTGTGATGGTTTACATGCAAGATAAAAAAGAAAAACAAACTATACAAGACACTAAGGACTAATGAACTAAGAAAACAAATTAAAATATTTACAAAATAACTCTCACTTAATTTTTTTTAAACTGAAAAACCGGAATGCGTACTACCCTCCCACTCCCACACAAAGAGGTTATCATATCCTCAAATGAAACAGAAGTAGGTAAGCAAGCACCCCAAAATAAAAGAAAAAGAAACACACAAAAAGAAAATAAACGAACAAAAGAAAGACAACTCACTCATTTTACAAGAAAGGTGAGGAAGGATATTACCTGGAAAGTGTTTTATCAAGAAATTCACTCCTTCTCACCTCAAGATATCGAGCACCATGTCAGAACCATTCAACGCCCGGAATAACAATTCATGCATCCGTGAATGCATCTCAAAATGGTGTAGGTAAGAGCACACACGCAATATCACATCAACAAACATTAGTACTCTTAGCAATTTATCAAAAGCCTTAGAAAAGTCATAGAAAGGACGAACTACATGAATGTACAAGACTTTCCTAGGAACTTCAAGATGAGACATGACAAATGGATCCTCCCATTGACTCGTAAATGGAAATTGCGTATGCAAATCAGCAGGAGAGAACAATACAACACAATCTTAAACATGCTCATGCCAACACTTGGATGCAAACAATGATTCAATCTCAATTTCCATGCAATTTTCATCTAACACAGATTCAAAATCACAACTTTCATCCAAATACTCATCATAATCATCAATGGGTGATAAGGAAAAAGCAGGGTTAGATCACATCATAACACTCCCAACATCACAAATAGGCACATCTTCATCTTTATCAATATCAGACTCACTAAAAGAACTATCAACATCAAAAGACAAAGGTGCATCATTCAAAACAACATCAAAAGTGAAGTGGAAGGCTCCGGATCATAACTCATCGTGAATGACTCATAAAGCATGTCATCATCAAAAGCATCATTGTCAACAACTAAGTTCAAACAATCATGATCAATCCCCGAGGAATTATGCTCATCATGACAAGAATGCACATCAATGGACTCACATGCAAGGGTAGCTAATGCCTCATTAATGCAATGATCCTCAATGAAAGTGAACAAATTGGTAACAAGCACACATTCAATCACAAAAGGTTCAATTTCACTATCAACAAGATCATACTCAATTACAGCACAAGCATCGTGGCATTCAAGAGACTCAACTTTTTCTTCACATAAAAGCATGGACAATGGTGTGGACAATGGTTCATCATCAAGCATGTATTCATCAATTTCTACATCATCACACACAAAATCATCATGTTCCTCATGCTCACTAGGTGGGGCTAGAGCTAAGGAATCGCTAAATAGTCCAAGGCATGGTCGGTCATAATAGTCATCATCCTCATCATACACAGAAGAATCAACTTGCATTTCAGGATTCAGAGATGAATAACCTATTTCAACATTCGAATCAACCATTTGTGAAGAGGGAGTTTCTACCCTATGATTCAACTTAGGGACCATTACACGCATGCACTCCTTCATTTTCGCACATAATTTTTCCGCTTCCGCATTAAAGGCAGCCATTTTATCTTTCAAACAAGAACCAGAACTATGGTACGACGAATCACAAAAGAAACACACGGGATGAGACTCAACATCGGCACATTGGGGAAGATCATAACAATTTTTCACATAAACCCCACAATAAGATTGATCATCAACATACACAGGGTATTCACAAGACTGTTCAGGTTCGGTTCCGGAGGGTGGTGCATAAGGAGGTTGGAAGCTAGGACTAACACTTTGTAGCTCAAATTCATAGGAATCCCTAGACAACCATTCAAGTAACTCCCATGCTTTGTCTTCACCTAAACTAGAAAACCCGTAATAATCTAAGAGGTTTTGGGTCTCATAATTCACACCCTCATTCACAATTCCCAACATATCCAATGTATCATAAAAGATACCATATAATTCACATTGAGCACGGTAATCATGCAATCTAGCAAAATACCTCCAAAATATTTCATGCTCAAAATGGGGAAATTGGGGACTATCCATACTTCTCACTTTTTTTCTTTTTTTTTCTATTTTTTTCTTTTGTTTTTCGATATTCAAATTTTTGTGCTACATTCTTCTAGCATAATCAAGAGAGCAATAAACTATATACACACAAACCAATATCCTAATCTACCAAATAACGTCATCCCCGGCAACGGCGCCATTGTTCGGTTGTTGTTTTTGTGGTTTTTATAAGTAAGGTTGTCGGTCCACAGAGATGGGTATCAGGTTTGTTTCGGTTTTCGCTTTGTCAAGGTTTCTCAATGCGGAAAAACAGTAAACAAATCAAAGGAAAGCAATCAAACTACACTAATATGGAAAGCAATAAACTATGGAATGCAAGCAAATAATCTACCCTAATAACCTCTAGAAAGCATGAATTAAACCATTAAAACAACACATTATCAACCCAAATTAAGCTAACCAACAAAGACATTCACAATCAAGATGCCATTGATAACAAATGAACCAAGCAAATAGCTAATCTAAGTAAAGAAAATAGGAGCTAGAAATTGTACCCTTGATGAACTCAACTTCTACTCTTCAATCTTCACCTTTGATCTTCATCATCATCTCCCCTCGAACAAACAAGAAGAATGTGATTAAGATTACCAAGAATCCTCAATCCCTCACTTAGGATTAGGAATTGTGACCCTTGGCCCCTCTTTCACTAAACTTGGATGATTTTTGTGGCTAATTTGATAATCAAAGCAAAAGCAACTAAACTGAAAGCACAAAAGAGTAAGAAAATGAAGAAAAACTTCTGAAATTATTGATCAAAGTTGATTACAAACTAAGCTTGGAGAACAAGGAACATTGAAACCCTAAGAGAGAGAAAGAGATTGCAAACTTGAAAGGCAAAATGCAATGAAAAAGTAAGTAAAACAATAAAACTCAAAAAACTCCTACAGAATTCGTTGCTGAAAGTATTTATATTTGTAACGCCCCGGCCCCTCCCGGATCGTGGACATTACCGATAGCTGCTTTAAGGATCGCTGACTGGCCCCACAAATCACCACGAGTCTTTCCAGCGTGCTTCGTCCTCGCTCACACGCTGCTTGGGAAGACTTCCCAGGAGGTCACCCATCTTGAGACTACTCCCAGCCAAGCATGTTTAACTGAGGAGTTTCTAACGCATGAGCTACCATAAAAGAAAGTGCACCTTGGTGATATGAGTAGTCATTTCAATTCCTTTTAAGCCACACTTAACCATATACCCGGGGTGTTACAATCACCCTCACTTAAGCACACAACGTCCTCGTTGTGCCACAATCCACTCCATAATCTTTGCCTCACTAGGTGACTGCCCATGGATCTTCCATCCACTAGCACAACTCACGGTCGCGGGTCGGCTCTGATACCATCTGTAACGCCCTGGCCCCTGCTGGGTCGCAGACATTACCGATCACTGCTTTAAGGATCGCTGACTAGCCCCACAAATCACCACGAGTCTTTCCAGCGTGCTTCGTCCTCGCTCACACGCTGCCTAGGAAAACTTC
Organism: Portulaca oleracea; assembly: GCA_029582165.1. Taxonomy (NCBI): domain Eukaryota; kingdom Viridiplantae; phylum Streptophyta; class Magnoliopsida; order Caryophyllales; family Portulacaceae; genus Portulaca; species Portulaca oleracea. The sequence continues at coordinate 25,480,993 of CM055885.1, forward strand.
CCAGGAGGTCACCCATCTTGAGACTACTCCCAGCCAAGCACGCTTAACAGAGGAGTTCCCAACGCATGAGCTACCATAAAAGAAAGTGCACCGTAGTGATATGAGTAGTCATTTCAATTCCTTTTAAGCCACACTTAACCATATACCCGAGGTATTACAATATTGAGCCAATTCTGTTGCACAAAACGCAACTTTTTAACCAGATATTATGGGGGTAAAAGCAGAGTGACTCGGGCGAGTCAGGGTTCTGGCCATCGGAGGATGTCTTTTTCGGCAGATTTTTTCTCGGTCACTCAGCAAGTAGTCACGACCGAGTCCTCCAAGTGACTCTGTCGAGTCAGCCTTCTGGTTGATCCTTGCCTTAGCCATTTTCTTGGGTTTTCATAATGACTTGCAGAGGTTGGTCACGACCGAGGCATTAGGTGACTCGGGCGTGACACCCTGCTGGTTCTCCTCCTGCTCGGCTGAAGTTGGCAAGGCAACAAAACTTCTAGACCATGGTCACGGGCGAGCCAGGATGTGACTCGGGCGAGTCATCCTGCTGCCTAGTACTTCTACTGCTGCTCTCCATATTTTGTGAAACTTTGCTCCGTTTTTGCTCTTTAAGCTCAACTTTTGGCTCAACACTTTATTTTCCTACAAAACTAAAGAAACGACATAACTAACATATATAACGGGGTTAGAACATGTAAAAACACCTTGATAAAGAGAAAAATTCGGCTCGGAACGAGATCGAACACCCAACTTTTCAAAACTCATTTTGGGGTACCCTTACTTTTTGGGTTAGAAATAAGTAAGTGTTTTTTCGATAATCAATTTGGTTAAGTGTCCGAAATACCCTTATTCTTCCATTTTTTTTAAGAAATACCCTTAAAGAAGAAGAATAAGGGTATTTCGGTCACTTAATAAAATTGATGGCCGAAAAAGCACCAAATAATTACTAACCCAAAAAGTAAAAGTATCTCAAAATGAGTTTTGAAAAGTTGGGGTACCGATAAATAGTTTCTCCAAATATTGGGGTACCTCTGAGTAATTTTTTGGTAACTTTTCACTGAATCATTTTCGTTGATCAGAATAGTAAAGATAATGTATCCAGCGTGTCCTAATCTCCTAGACATCTTTGGGACTTATTTACAATGTAGCCTGCTCAATTTTATTGGTAATGGGTGATTTTGATTCTCCTTAGTTTTTTTTATGTTAGGTGTAAATTTAAATAATTACCTCTTTTGTTTTATTTCATTTTTTTCCCTTTAATTCATCCGAGAAAATTGATTAAAAATCAAACATTTTTGGGTGTGCTACCTAAACTTAAAATGGTAATAATTGCCTCATTTTCTGAACATTGACAAACTGCTCTTATAGATACTCGAGATAAAACGACCTGAAAGTTAATAATCTGGAATGATCAATAATGACACTAAATTTGTTGTATATAGTAGATTTTTGAAAATTTAAACCATATTTAATTGAAAAGATTCCATTATAACAATATTTGGTGAAAAGTATGCTAAAAAAAATGGGTTTGACACCCTGTCGACGAGCAACCACGCAAGATTCAGATGAGAGGTTGAGCATTTGAGCGATGAGGGAGGAATGTAGCGTCTGAGTGTTTTGAGTGTTTAATAGTTTAAATATATTCAAAACATTTTTTTTTAATCTCCTAATGGCAGTTAGGGAAATGCCTACATGATAGAATAATTTAGGCATTAAACCTGCCACTTTGAATATATTAAAAAATGGTTGACAATATGGAATAAGCAATAGTTGATGCCTACCATTTGGAATATTTCCCTTTTAACTATTTAATTACATAACTTTTCACTGAATCACTTTGGTTTATATGAATGAGTAAAGATAGTGTATCTAGCAAGTCCTAATGTCCTAGACATCTTTGAGACATATGTACAATGTAGCTTGCTCAATTTTATTAGAAATGGGTGATTTTGATTCACCTTAACATTTTTTGTTGTTAGATGTAAATTTAAATAATTACCTCTTTTGTTTTATTTCATTTTTTCCCATTAAATTCATCCGGGAAAATTGATTAAAAATCAAACATTTTTGGGTTTGCTACCTAAAATTAAAATGGTAATAATTACCTTGTTTTCTGAACGTTGACAAGCTGTTGTTATGCATACTCGAGAAAAAAATGACCAGAAAATTGACAATCTGGAATGTTCAATAACCACTCTTAATTTGTCAGATATAGTAGATTTTCGAAAATTTAAACCATATTTAATAGATCAGATTCCAATATAAGAATATTTGGCAATACGTAAGCCAGCGAGCAACCACGCGAGATTAAGATGAGAAGTTGAGCATTTGAACGATGGGGGAGGAATGTCCGAGTGTCTGAGAGTTTTTGAGCGTTTGAGAGTTTTAATATATTCAAAACATTTTATAATTTCCTAACGACATTTAAGGAAATGCCTACATGATAGAATAATTTAGTCATTAAACCTACCACTTGGAATATATTAAAAAAGGGTTGACAATGTGGAATAAGCAATAGCTGATGCCTAACATTTGGAATTTCCCTTTTAACTATTTACTTACGTAACTTTTCACTGAGTCATTTTGGTTGGTCTAAATAGTAAAGACAGTGTATCCAACATGTCCTAATCTCTTAGACATCTTCGAGACTTATGTACAATGTAACCTGCTCAATTTTATTAGTATTGGGTGATTTTGATTTACCTTAATTTTTTTGTTGTCAGGTGTAAATTTAAATAATTACCTCTTTTGTTTTATTTCATTTTTTTCCCTTAAATTGATCATCCGAGATGATTGATTAAAAATTGAACATTTTTGGGTTTGCTACCTAAAATTAAAATGGTAATAATTACCTCATTTTCTGAGCGTTGACAAACTGCTGTTGCAGATACTCGAGAAAAAACGATCTGGAAATTTACAATCTGGAATGATCAATAACGACTCTTAATTTTTCATATATAGTAGATTTTCAAAATTTAAACCGTATTTAATTGATGAGATTCCATTATAACAATATTTGGCGATAAGTATGGTAAAAAATGGGTTTGACACCAATTAGGTTGAGCATTTGAGCGACGGGGGAGGAATGTCCGAGCATTTGAGTGTTTTGAGCGTTCTGAGCGTTTTAGAGTTTTAATATATTCAAAACATTTTTTAAGTTTACTAATGGCAGTTAGGAAAATGCCTATATGATAGAATAATTTAGTAAAACCTACCACTTGGAATATATTAAAAAGGGTTGACAATATGGAATAATCAATAGTTGATGCCTAACATTTGGAATTTACCTTTTAACTATTTAATAACGTAACTTTTCACTTAATCACTTTGGTTGATTTGAATAGTAAAGATATTGTATCCAGCATGTCCTAATCTCCTAGACATCTTTGAGACATATATACAATTAATGTAGCCTGCTCAATTTTATTAGTAATGGGTGATTTTGATTCACCTTAATTTTTTTTGTTGTTAGGTGTTAATTTAAATAATTACCTCTTTTGTTTTATTTCATTTTTTCCCCTTAAATTCATCCGAAAAATTGATTAAAAGTCGAACATTTTTCGGTTTGCTACCTAAAATTAAAATGGTAATAATTACCTCATTTTCTGAATGTTGACAAACTGTTGTTATAGATACTCGAGAAAAAACGACCTGAAAATTGACAATCTAGAATGATCAAATATGACGACTCTTAATTTGTCATGTATAGTAGATTTTTGAAAATTTAAACCGGATTTAATTGATGAGATTCCATTATAACAATATTTGGCTATAAGTATGGGGAAAAAAAACCCGCTTGCTTTTTTTCGCCCCCCTTTTTACTATTGTCGCCCACCTTTCGCATAATATTTCCAACCCACGCCCTTGAACCTCATAACTTCACTCTCCACTATCTCTCTAGTTTATCTCTATAAAAAACGCTCTCAACCATCGACCACCACAAACCACCCTCATACCGGGATTTAATCGACAAATTTGAGGTATGTTTCAAATTTGTAATTTGAATTTGAGGTTTTATATTATGTAAATTTAAATTTCGTCCGAAAAAACGAAAAAAAAATAAAAAAAACCATCCGGGACTTTGCCTTGAGCATACGACACGGCAAGCCGCCGATGGGGCACCTAGATCGACGCACGCGCGGCCATGCCGGATCCGGTGTGCCAACGACGCGCGCTTGTCTTGCGTGCGTTTGTTTCACCCAACTTTTTTTTATATTTTTTCGTTTTGTTTTAATATTAATAAAATTAATATTAATTGTTATTATTGTTATGTTTATTAATATTGTTATTGTTATGTTTATTAATATTGTTATTGTTATTTTTATTAATATTATTATTGATAATAATTGTTATTAATATTATTATTGTTAATAATTGTTATTAGATTATTGTTAAATAATAAATAAAAATTAAATATTATATTTATTAAAGTTAATATTGTTATTATTAAATATGATAATTATTAATATTGTTATTATGAATATTATTGTTAATTATGTGTTAATTTGATAATTATTAGTGATTAATTGTATTATTATTATTAATATTGTGTTATGAAAATTAGATTAATATTAATATTGTTAATATTAATATTAATATTAATGTTAAGCATGTGTTAATATGACAATTAGTAGTGATTAATATCAGTGATATTGATTCGTTGTTAATATTTGATGCGTTAATATAATTTAGTGATTAAGCATGTGTTAATGTTAGTGATTAATTGTCTTAGAAAAAAATCGTAATTGTGATGTAGGGTTAAGTTTACGGGTTAGTGTATATTCCGAATAGTTTATATGTAGTTGTGTTAGAAGGATGTTGAGTTTGGATGATTTTGGTTGTTATTTGTAAGTAAGTTGGCGTATATAGTTGGTATGGGTAATTTATTCATAATCCAACTTAATTGTCAATTTATGTACTCATAACTCCAAATGATGACATAATAGTTATGTCACATCCATTTAATAACTTAGGTACTCAACAACCAGTTGATACGTAAGTGAATAGGTTATTTTGTGATGGTAGGTTAGGATAATAATTATGTTAATGTATAGTTATAGTATGTTAGTTGTATACGTCAAAGAAAGAGGTTGAGTTTTGGGTCATATTAGTGTCCAAGGAGAGTGTGTTGTAACCTGATAATGTATGGTTGAGAAGGTTAATCAATGCCCCGCATCAACTCTCGTTTACTTGTTTGGTTCCCAAAAAGTAGCCCACTATCAGCAGTGAAATTGAGCGAGGTCTGTAGTGCTTTGGGAGTTAGAAGCGTGTTAGATTCGGTACAATGCAATGTTTCTATTGTGCATCCTGGTGGGTCAACAAGATAAGGCAGATCTGAAAGGGAAGCTAGTAGTGAAGGGTCTGGTGCAAATCGTGTTGGACTTTCGTGCATGTAAGATTCATAGGTCCATCAAAGCATTGAACGATGATGCAAATTCACTGCATAGATGGACATGTGAATCTTACATGCAAGAAAGCCCAACACGATTTGTATTAGACCCTTCACTACTAAATTCTTTTTCAGATCCGCCTTATCTTGTTGCCCACCAGGCTGCACAATAGAAACATTACATTGTACCGAATCTGATACGCTTCTAACTCCCAGAGCACTGTAGACCTCGCGCAATTTCACTACTGACAGTGCGTTATTTTTTGGGAACCAAACAATTAAACGAGAAGTCGGTACGGCTGACGAAAGTCTTTTTCAACCATAGATTAACAGTTAAACAACACACTCTCCTTGGACAATAACATGATCCTCTTGCCTCGTGACACGACTTAGTTAACCGACACACGTTAACCCATTTGCGCATATTTTTGCGGCTTAAATGATTATTATGTTATGTATGTCTTCATTTTGCAGGTGATCTAAAATGGTAGGGAAGGGCAAGGGCCGAGGGTTTCTGGACCGGGCGAATCGACTTGTGAGTGGTTGGAGGGGGGGTGAGTCCGGGACCCCACGCGATGTGACTGCGTCGACTCGTCGTCTTTGGTCGTGAATGGTACGGTGATGCAGTGAGGACACGCCAGGAGTCAGTAACGCGAGATTTCGTTGACCATCTCAACCAGGCCATGGATGAGTCTAGCGGCTCTACAAAATCGGAGTCGGGGGACGATGAGACAGGGGAGCCCGAGATGCAGATGATCCCGACCTCCATCGCCAATTTTACGACTACTGGGCCAGGTTACAGGCCATCAGGTTTCATGCCGATGAGGGATTCAGCCGGGAAGTTTGCCCCAATTCGGCGGTGGGCGAAGCGGTTACGCTCGGTGACGCTGGGTCCAGTAGCAGATATCAGAAGAGGAAGCGAAGCGGTGACAATTCCTGGAAGATTGGTGGTAACGTTCCCGGGGGACCTGCAATTCCCTCATTAATACCGAGCTTTGGAGGTCACATTTCTCGGGTAATATGGGAGGGTCGCGAGCGTTCGCCTCGTGTTGTCCTTGATTGCTTGACGAAGAAGAATGCGTTGAGGGAGTTGTGGTCAGTACACGACAAGTTGGAACCTGAATGCCAGGCTGCACTGGGAAGAATCCAAATAACCAATTTGACGGAATTGATGTACGACCACATCGACACGACGTTGATCTCGGCGTTCGTTGAGAGGTGGCAACCCGACACAAACACATTTCACCATCCCTTTGGTGAAATGACGATCATGTTGCATGATGTGCAACATATATTGGGTCTTGCAGTTGATGGCTTGATGCCTGAAGGACTTCCTCGGGAAGTCGTTAACCAGTACGTGCCCGTGATTTTTGAAAAAGGAATGGCGGAGCTGAAGGATGATAGCATTTATAATAAGGGTGGCATAGCTGACTCCCATTTGAGGTCAATTAGTTTATCGACTAGTTTTCCCATTCCCCATAGGATACGGGCGTGGTTGTTGAGCATGCTGGGAAACACTATCCTCGTGGACAAATCGAGGGATAGAATTAGGCCGCATCCGTGGCCTAGCACTGATGTTATCGTTGATCGCATTGCTTGGGGGACGGTGACCTTGGCGTTCCTTTACCGCCAGTTAGGGATGGCGAGCAGGGCCGGGACAGCCAAGATGGCCGGGTGTTTGACCCTGCTGCAGGCCTGGATCTACGAGTACTTTCCTGATTTTAGGCCACACGCGGAGCAGCCAGTTAATGGGCCTCGGGCGAGCAGGTGGTCCCCCATCCGCCAGCCAAGTTCGGGACAGCGCCTGCGACAGTTGAGGGCCTCCTTGGATGCGTTGACGCCGGATCGTGTGAGTTGGGCCCCGTACGGTCCTGCCCCGTACAAGTCATGTAGCAGGACGTAGTACAATGGAGGCATTCGTGCATACGACATCACTGAGCTGTACATGCCCGATCGCGTCGTTCGGCAGTTAGGGCACCTACAACATATCCCACGGAGATTATCAGTTCCAAAGAGCGCTGAACGACCGGCGAAGGGCCCCTACAAATTGGAATTTTTGGATGCTAACGTCAGCGCTGACTGGGCGGGGTTTCCCATATACAACAAAATGTCAGTGCGTGATGTGCCCCGCACGAAACAAGTGTCGTGGGAATCGGATGTCGCTTACAACGACTGGTATGCGGCACATTCACACAAGTTTTTGAATAACAACGCCTACGCAAGCCAATTGACAGTCGAGGACCTTCCGACACACGAACAGGTACACTTAAACCCTCATCATAATTAAATATTTTGTGTTTTATTTTTTGTTTTATTTTTTATTGGTCTGACCGCATTATTTTGTATTTTTTTTTTATAAAAGTGGGCCTATACATGGACATCATTAGTTCAACGAGGGAGGCATCAGTTCTAAGCGGACGATGAGATAACGACAATTAATCGTGGGTGGTACGATGAGATGGTCGATTTGCACGGGCGTTGGTGCCATCAGATGCATATTGAAGTCCCCGAGGCAGAAGACGATGATGAGGAGGAGCAGATTGTGTTTTTTAATTTCATTGTTTTTATTGTACCCTAAACTAAGTGTTAATTTGTGTTGAACTAATTAACTGATTCTGCGTTGAGTTTTTTAATTTGTGTTTTTATTGTGTTTTTATTGTACCCTAAACTAAGCGACAATTTATGTTATTTTACCGATAACGTTTCAATTAAATGCATCATTGCCGATAATGTTATGTCCCGCAGCCGTCCTACCATCCAATTCCTCAGTGTGCATCTTTGCCCGCTCGTTGTATACTTGCTTCACGTTTATCGTAGAGGCGGGGAACCTAATCTTCAACGACGTTTGTATCGTCGCCGGTGTGCACCCCGTGTTGGTCATATCCCGGACATGTTCTTTCATTTCAGAGGTTAATGGATGTCCGTGACGATGCCCTTCCTCGTACACGATGAAGGCATGATTGTGCTTCCCCCGGTCACCGTCGCACACTCTAACTCGCCATTCCGTTTCGTTGCGAGTCCACGCAACAATGGCGAATTTACATTGGCACGCCTTCGTTGACGTACTCCGACGAGCCGCATCATCTAGATCGTTCAATTTGCCACGATACTTTCCATACCTCCAACACTTCAAATAACACCTTAACGGACTATCGGCATCTTTTCTCTTGTACGAAGCCCGTACAAACCTAAAACCGATTGCCGCAGCTACTCCATTGGCCCATTCTTGCAATGCTTCAATACTCTCGAAAACATTTTGCGTTACAAAATGGGAGGAGTAATTAACGCCGTTCCCGCCAAAGTCCTCCAAAAAAACCTTCAAACAATAAAAACAATTATTAATATACTAATAATAACTGGGATACTAATTCGTAATAATAATGTTAGTAGCTTCAACATTAATAAATAACATACAATTCTAATATTAATTATCATAATAATAATATTATAAAAAAATAAAAATTGTAACATAATTAACATAATAATAACAATTAACAACATTATTTACCATAATGATATTATTTTAAATAAATAAATAATAATTTTAACAACATTTACTAATATTGTTAATAATATCAACAACCCTTATAAACAACTTGTATTAATAATATTAATTAACATAATTAACATAATAATTATAATTAATAACATTAATTATATTAATAAAAATTTTATTTAAATAACAATATTAACAATAATAATTAGCATAATTAACATAATATAATAATAATAACAACACTTCTAAACAACTTATTTATAATAATATGTTTTAACAAAATTTACATAACAATTATAATTAACGACATGTATTACCTTAATAATATTAACATAAATAAATAAATAATATTTTTTTACAGAAACAATAATATTAACATTTTATAAAAATTTTAAAAAAAAATTAAAACAAAAATTTTTCCGGAAAAATGCGTGCCGCGCTTCAGATCACGGCGCTGGCGCGCTACGCTGCGTCGCGGATCGTCTTGACAACGATCGCACGCCGCACGTTTACGCAGAGCCGCGGCGCCGCCCGGCTCTGGGCGCGGCACCCATATTTTTTCCGGAAAAAATTTTTCGTCTTAATTTTTTTTAGAATTTAAATTTACAAACTAACCTCTTGTTCTTCACTTAAATTACCACCTTCTATTGACATTTTAGGTTAAATTTCAAAAACAAATCAAAATTTTAGAGAGAGAATTTGAGAGGAAAGTGAGAGGAGAGTGAGAGGATGTGAGTTAGAGAGAAGGTGGTTGAAATATATTAAGGGCAAAAACGTCTTTTGGGGGGGCGACATTAGTAAAAAGGGGGGCAGCGTTAAGCAATACCCAAAAAAAATGGGTTTGACACCCCCACCGACGAGCAACGTCCACGCGAGATTCATATGAGAGTTTGAGCATTTGAGCGACGGGCTAGGAATGTTTGAGTGTCTGAGTGTTTTGAGTGTTTGGGAGTTTTAACGTATTCAGAACATTTTTTTAATTTCCTAATGGCAGTTAGGGAAATGCCTACATGATAGAATAATTTAGTCATTAAACCTACCACATGGAATATGTTGAAAAATGGTTAACAATATGGAATAAGTAATAGTTGGTGCCTACCATTTGGAATTTCCTTTTAAGTTTTAACTATTTAATTACGTAACTTTTCGCTGAATCATTTTGGTTTATTTGAATAGTAAAGATAGTGTATGCAGCATGTCCTAACCTCCTAGATATCGCTGAAAATAAGAATCTAATAAACCAAACTTTATGTCCATTTTGATATAACAAATTAAACCAAACTTATTTTTTTGCTAATGGCATACTATACTTAACATTATATTTTTTTGATTGAACCTCCACTACTTTCCGGTCACCGGAAAAATGACGTGGAATTTTTTGCGCTGAGGTGGAGTGTTTTATATGATAAAAATAAAGATAAATTTAACACTTCACCTCACCACAAAAAATTCCACGTCATTTTTCCGGTGACCGGAAAGTGGTGGAGGTTCAATCAAAAAAATACAATGTTAAGTATAGTATGCCATTAGCAAAAATGTAAGTTTAGTTTGTTATATCAAAATGAAGATAAAGTTTTGTTTATTAGATTCCAGTTTTCGTTATTTTTATTAAATGTTGCAGTAATAAGCACTAAAGCAACAGTAGCTCACAGGCTATAGCTTGTGTGGCAAAATAGCTTTGCTCTTATCTTTTGTGGTCGCGGGTTCAAATCCCTACACAAGCATACCATTTTTTGTTTTTATACACCAATTCATGCCCCTCTTTTATGTGTCTTCTTTTTATTTATTTTTTGTTTCTATATTTTTTTCATCAAATTATTTGGGGTTTTGTTACTCATTCAGTACTCTTATTGTTATCATGTATGTCTCTCTGTACTTTACATAAATATTTAATAACAATGTTTTCCTTTAGATTTTAATTAATTTTGAAAAAAGATTTTATATTTTCTCACATGTTTTATAAAGTAATGAAATTTAATTATAAATATTATTTTATCTATCAATAAATAAATAAATGTTCTCATAAGAATAATGTTAACGGTATAAACTAGTTTCATAATACTTATTATTAAGATTAATATTTGGTTTTTTCTGACGCTTCATTGATAAGTTGATATTTTCCTTTTTATTTTGTTATTTGTGTGTGAAATATTTGACATAAAAATTGTCGTTGTGCGGCCACCTTAATGAAACATCCTGGCTCCGCCCCTGATGTAGCCTGCTCAATTTTATTAGTGATGAGTGATTTTGATTCACTTTAATTTTGTTGTTGTTAGGTGTAAATTTAATTAATTAATTACCTCTTTTGTTTTATTTCATTTTTTCCCTTTAATTTATTCGAGAAAATTGATTAAAAATAGAACATTTTTGGGTGTGCTACCTAAAATTAAAATGGTATTAATTACCTCATTTTCTGAACGTTGACAAACTGCTGTTATAGATACTCGAGAAAAAACGACCTGAAAATTGACAATCTGCAATGATCAATAACGGCTCTTAAATTGTCATATATAGTAGATTTTTGCAAATTTAAACCATATTTAATTGATCAGATTCCATCATAAAAATATTTGGTGATAAGTATGATAAAAGAATATGTGTTTTGATAAGCTAATGCCAATTTTTAAACATAGATATATTAGCTAGGACTATGAACATATTTTAGCTTGTTATCTTTTTGATTCTTATTAAAATAAAATGTATAATAAACTTATTTTATGCTTGTTTGTAAGACATACTTTAAAACTTCATCCAAACTTATTAACTCGATCAACTGATTAAAATTTATTTGGAAAACTTATTTCTAAAGAAGATGGAAAGAATAGCACGCTGAGAAACATACATATGGAGAGGGGATTAACCAAAGGTGAGGGTACATTTTCCTCATCAAGAATCTATCTTTTTCCTACTGGTATCATAAGAATAAAATTATCACGTATGTGAACAAACTCAAACAAACCTAAGGTGACGGCTATGCACTCTATTTTTGTAGATAATTACTCGAAGATATTATTAACCGTTCTCATTTTATTAGAGTTTTAAAAATGTAACCGTTAATGAAACTGAAAAATCACAAGTATAAGCTTAAAGTAAACAGTGAGGGTCAAGTGTCAACAGATAACATACAAGTTTCAATTAGGGTGTGTAACACAAGTCATGTCAATGTCCGGCTTGTCACGGTCAACACGAATCGTGTCATATGGAACATGGCGCATAATCAAGCTTTACTAGCTTGTATTGATTTCCAGATTTCATCCCCTTGAAAAGTCCCACGTAAGGTCAAATTTTGATTGATTTCTTGAGTCAATAATGATCCCTTTATCAATGTCATGATCCTATGGATGAAGCCCTAGGATCATTCCCTTTAGTGGGATGCTCCAAAATCATATGAATCGTGGGATGGATTCCCATTGTTCATGAACTCATCGCTTCTTCATCTCCTGAAGTTTCAAGAGACTTTTAATATACTATGGGGTTGGCTGCAACAATTTCTTTGAGAATTTTTTGAGAGGTCTTACACTTTTACTTTTCAAAAATTTAGATTTTACCCTTTAATATTTTCATGATCTAGTAAATAAGGTTAGTTTGTCGCATTATTTCCAACACATACAATTTTTATAAAATAAATTACTCCCTCCCTTTGTCATCTATGTTTCCATGGACGTTGTAGAATCCCCTCCCAACAATATATATTGCATGCACCCCGAGCACGTGTTCCAAATATTTAAAAGTGAACAATCATTGTAATACGAGTGAACAATCTAATATCTGCGACACAATCATACTATCTGGAGCACATGTTCTGACTGCACCTAATAAATTGCACCGCCCCCTCCCCCAATTTTTTTTTAAGCTTTTTTTTTAAAATTTTTTTTACCCGTAGAATAATGGCATTCCCATTAACATAACGGACGCTTCTAAAATGCGCAGAAAATTGTTAAGTAAAAGACAAACGATATTAAAACACACAAGCCTCTCCATCGTTTGTATTCAGCAGTAGTATATGCCTACTTATTCCCTTGTTTGGCTTCACTCTCTCACTCTCTCGCCATCTCTCAACCCCTCTCCCCTTCCTTACAAAGAAATTGAAAATGGTGAATGGTGAAGAAAAGGAGAGGCTGAGCAACGGTGGGGCTCAGCTTCCGGTGGTGCAAAGGCGCGCAACAACCATCAGACCGTATGCCAAATCCAAGAGGCCAAGGCTTCGCTGGACCGACGAACTCCATCGTTGCTTCCTCCGTGCCGTTGCTAGGCTTGGTGGCGAAGATCGTAAGCCCTATATATATAACCAGCTCCTTTTTTTAAAAAGAAAAACTATCAGCATTTCAAAATTTTATGTTTGATTAATTATAGAGGAGAAAACGTTTACGTTTACGTTTCACTGATCTCATGCATGTGGAATTAGAAATTTACTCTTCTACATGGTGTATTTGCAGTGAGGTAGTAGATGGTAATTAAGATAATACAAGCACTAAACTTGGTTTAAGAAAATTCTATCCTTAAAAATAGATTCACCAGACTTGGTTTAAGAAAATTCTATCCTTAAACATAGATTTATAAGAATCTCATAAAACCTAAACAATTAAAACTGTAAAATTTGAGACCACCAGAACTCGAGTCTCAGTAAAAATGATACCATGCAACTTAAGCTATAACTCTAAGGTATATTCATATGTTGATATAACATCATTTTTTCTTTTACTTGATAGGCGCAACACCGAAGATGATTCTGCATGTAATGGGAATAGATGGAGTTACTGTTGCCCATGTTAAAAGTCACCTACAAGTATGCTTTTATATATCTAGCTTAAATTCTTTTATGGAAATATGCTCTTCTTTCTCTAATTTCGTTTCATAAAATTAAGTTTTATTTTTCTTCTTGTCTAAATTGACTTACAATTATTTTTGTGTGGTTGTTTCATTTGAATATTGAAAAAAAAAGATGTACAGGAGTACCATACAGGAAAAAATAATCCAAGGTAAGTCAACCATTGTCATCAATCATATATTTTAAGAATTTCCTCCTCCATGCATGCATGACCTTGGACTTTTTGTCTAATAATTTTCAACAAAACGCTAATAGTGTACATTTTCTACTTTTTAAATTATTATTTAATGGATCTTCAACTCTGACTACTTAGTAAGGGTGACAAACCAAAATGAATATCATTTAATTTAGCTGTTTCTTGAACTTCAAATAGATATTTAACTACTTAATTAAGTGATCAAACTGTCCATAGTTACTGTAGGAATTGAATCAAATGAATTATGAACTGACCCTCAAATATTCGCTAGTTGACGAATAGTTATAAGCTATATTAATCCAATAAAATTGTAAGTAAATATGTATCATACATGTATAATTTTATATTATAAGATTGATGATAAATTTTATGCAATCTACTACGAGTAGTAATTATGGAGTACTAATCATAGCACCTTTCAATTCTATTGTTGGTAGATGGAGGTGTTTATTTTATTAGGCCTTCATTCACATTCTCTCTTTTTCAGCACCAGGCTGAAAACATTCCACTCGCTAATGGACAAAGATTTTCCATAAAATTCTAAATTCTGTTTCCACCGTTTGACCTTTGTTCACACGAGCCTCTTTCCATCCTCACTTTCATGCATTGTCAATTACTGCCTCCGTCCCAAGAACATTTGTCATCGTACAAAATTTTGACAGTTGATTAATCTAAAATTATAGTAAATTAAGATATGAAATTGTTGTCATTATAATTTTTACAAAGGTATCTCTTTAATGGCATCGTAACTCTCAACTAAAATATATGTATTACCAACCATTTCATATTCTAATTATTTTTCAAAGATTTTATATGGGAAAAAGGGAAAAAAATTCGAACCACTTTTGTTAAAATGGTTGGAAATTTTTCCTACTATCCTTTTCCCTCCTATTTGAAAATGTTTGGAAAAATGATTGCATTACTAACCATTTTTCCAACCATTTTCAAATAGTAGGAAAAATGATGGTAAGAAAAATTCCCAACCATTTTGGCAAAATTGGTTGGAATTTCCAACCCTTTTTTCCGCATAAATTTTTTTAAATAATTGGAATATGAAATGGTTTCTAAAATGGTTGATTTTTACAACCATTTTAAATTGGTTAGAAAAAAAAGTTGTTGGTAATAAACATATTTTTAGTAGTGACTCATTGTAATTTACGACTACTCAATGGTTAAAATTTAATTAGTCAAATGGCAGATATTTTAGGACGGATGGTCTTGTTCTTTGGATTGTATACAATGAAGTTTGGATGGATTGGATTGGATAAGTTATGATGCTTTTTGAAGAATTGTGTTTTTAGAGACGATTTTTTTAGGGAATTGTGTAAGGTTTGGATTGGATTGGCTTGGATTGGAAAGAGTTACTAATCTAAATAATAGCTAATCAAAAGAGCCCGTTCATAAGTCATTTTTCATGAAATCTTTCAATTATTATTTAGTTTTTGAATATTAATTTTGTGTCTCCAACAATTTCTTAAAGGGCTTTTGTATGCTAATATACTGAATACACTGAACTTTGACATTGGACAATAATACACTGTACTTTGGGGGCTGTTCAACAATAATGCAACTAGAACGATTCCGATAGTGGCTAGCTCGATGACAATCCTATTTAACATGTGGAGGAGATGAATTGGCCCAAAAATATTTAAATTTATGACATGTCGGCTAATCTATATATAAGCAAAGGGATCAACTTTAAAAAGAGTAAAAATCATAAAATCACATTTGCTTAAATGTGTTTCCGTTGAGAGATAGTTGTTGTAGTTGTATAAAATCACCTTTGCTTCTGTAGATTAGCTGACATGTCATAAATTTATGTATTATTTAGCCAATTTATTTTCTCGACCCGCCCAGTAAGATCGCCACCAAGTCAGTCACCATCAAAATCATTCCGAGTGCATTATTGTTCAGGGTCAAAGTTGAGTGTATTATTGTCTAATATCCCAAAAGTATTATATTAGCATCTAAAAATCTTTTCTTTTTTTAAAGAGTTTAAATTAAAATTACTTACATGCCTTACAGATACGCTTGATGCTGCTAAGAAGAGTGGGAAGATTATGATCCCACAACTTGCCAAGTCCCTTGAGTCTCGTCCGGTTACACGCCGACAAACGCGGCTACAAAAGCTTAAGACCATGCTTGTGAAAAACGCCCTCGACAAGCACTTTTCCGATCACCTCCAGTTGCCGCCACAGTTGTCTGATCATCACAAGGCGGTCTCACAGGGCAGCGTTACTACTCTTCATGTGCCGGGTGAAGATGGAAAGATATCTCATTCCTACATGCTTTTCGATGACCTTCTCAGATCCTCTGCCTCAACAATCGCTCAGGTACATAAATATGCATAGTAATGTACGAAATCAAGCAAACAAGGTTTGGGGATATAAAGAGATACTCACAATTAAACAAAGGATATCGATCATGTCGAATTTTAAGAGTGGGTCAAAATACTATTTGGATCACATGATCCCTAGTAAGTTAGATTACTAATGTCCTAAGTCCTAAAATGAATGTTCAGGGGAAAATGGGCAATGGAAAGGAGAAAAAGCAGGGTGAGGATGAAGAAGATATTAAAGGGTGGTCCATGATTGACGATCCAAGGAAATTGGAAGTGGTTTACAAGCAAGTGATGAACCAATCATACGAGTGTGCTGCTCCGGGTCCAAGCCTAAGGCTCCAGATGAGCTTGTCTGATCTCACTCCAAGTGCCACTGGTCATGGCGTTTCCCTAGACCTCACCCTCTAATAATATCCATAATATTATTAGTAGTGTTCTTCTAAATCTGTAATTTAGACTAGGGACGACCATTTAAATGTTCCTGTTGTGAATGAATGAATGAATGAATGAATGAATGAATGAATGAATGAATGAATGAATGAATGAGCGAATGAATGAATCAGGAGGTCATTCTCACAATGTTTGATTAGTTCTAATTAATCCCGATAGTTGAAGACTCAATCATAATTTTTAAATTCTAAAATGTTCAAAGGACTCCTTAACCTTGTGCAAATAAATATGAGGGTTGTAAGATTTGAACCTTGGACCTTTTAGTCAATTTGATTTTGTTACAATCTCAACCAAAATCTTAAACTTATAATTTAAAGCTTAATTATGGTTTATTCCCTTACAATTTTCCCCATCTCTAATCTATTGCTATGTGTGTTCTATTATGGCATCTTCCAAATTTCGTTGAGATATGTATTTTAAGAGCTTAGTTGTTTTGCTTGATAAAAAAAAAAAATCGAGTTTAGCTTTTAAGTGCATGGTACACTATTTAGACCGTGTTCATTGTGAAGGTAATGTTCATTGCATAGTATAGCCTAGTGACAATGTGAATGTCGGGGCAAATGCCGTCTTCAAGAAGCAAAGGTCTGCTCAAACTTTTGACTTCTCTAAAAGACTAGGGATAAGCGATCACAAAAGAGAATTGATTCACTATTATGATAACTATTGCTAACAACTACTAACCTAAGCTAAGAAACAAATAAACTTATTAACATGAGGAGGAAGCTAAAAAAAAAAGGAAAGAAGATTTAGATTATTTAGCACCTATTACAACTCTTTAGTCTCGGGAATATACTCAATGGGAGTGATTTAGTTAATTATCAAGGCAGGTTTTTGCAATAAATACATTCTATGCCCTCTCCCGTGTTGGAGAAAATTAAAAGTTGTACGATAAAAATCACTTAGATGATCATGAGAGTTGTAGGTGGACATTCTCTCCTTAGATATAACAACTGTATATAGTTATAGGATAAAACTCTTGCCTTAAAAGGAGCAGACTTATAAAATTCTCTTACCAAATTGAACCATATCGAGCTAGGGTCCGAGCTTCAAAATTTGCGGTCACCAAACCTTCCCGTACCCCCTTCGTAAAACATATGCAAAACGACTTCAAGGTCGGGTGTGGAGTCCATAATAAGGTGGACCCGGGACTTTAGAGATATATTTGGGTTGTCATTGGGTGTATAAATGGGATCTCGGCCCATGGGATTGATCTACGAGTCCTCAGAACCTACTTCGGGCCTTTGAAGGGGTTCAAAATCTTTTGGTAAAAATAAGCGACAATGGTCAACATGGAAAGTTGAAATGGACATCTTTTCACTCTTTCAAGCATAACTCCTTCAATACAACTCCGATGGACTTCCAATTTTGGGAGCATACAATAGACACCGAAAATTTTCCATCGATATATTATGGGCCCAAAACTAATTTTATACAAAGAAGTTATGAGCATTGGAAGTTCTGCTAAAAATCTGCCCCAAAGCAGTCACGTCCGCGTCGCCAAGGGTTGCGCCTGCAACTCAATCACCTAACCTAGTTTTTGATAGGCACCTATGTCACAACCGTGATCTCAAGTGTCAAGACCTTGATGTCATGGGTCATGCCCATGGCGTCCTTCGGGTCCAGTGGCCCCTTTCGCAAGAAATGGACGTTGCGGTGGCGACACCATGTGTTGCGCCCGCAACGCCCCTATCCGAGCTTTATTTTTGTTCTAAAACCATCATTCCTATAAATAGCTCTTGTTAATATTTGTAAGGGACTTTTGATGAACTTTTGCTAAACATTGCTTATGAATGGAATGGTGAAGCTATTGGCTTCCATTATCCTCTAAAATCTTGTTTACTTTATCCATTTGTTAATGGTGGTCTTGCAAGACATTCCTTTATTGATTAGTGATGGACAATCCGTTATCTAATCATGGTGGGGGTAATAGGTCTTGGTGGTGGATTTTCCTTTATCCAAGATCATATCCAGTTCTCTTGCTGATTTATGTTACTTGTTGATTTGTTCTTTGGGCTTTGATTATGTTATCTCTTAAGATTATTATCATCCATTCAACATCAGGATTATCCATCACTATTATCTCTAAATAAAGAACTTCAAGTTTCTATCATTCATTTGTCATCTCCTCTTAAGCAAGTGTTATTTTTCTTATTCTAATCAATCACCCACTACGTCACGCTCCACAAATTTAAGGAGTGTTGCAATCATAGCCTAGAGAGTATGTTTAGGGGAAAATGAATCAATATGAATGAGGCAAAGAGTGATGGCTTTTGGTAGGCCAAATTCCTAACTAGGTAGCATGATTAGGGGCGAAAAAAAATCCCAATCCTTGGGATTTAACCTAATATACCCAATCCCATAAAAGGCAGAAAGTAGAGGAGAATATACCTAATAACACTATAAAAAATGACAGCACGACACTGTAGACGCTGGATTTTGTACGTACAAACCGAGCACCATAAGAAAAGGGGCTAGAATTAAAGCGAAGCCAATGGGCCTTCCTCAATCAAAAGCGATCGGGCCAACCCACTACAAAAAAACCTTTATTTTCGCCCTTTCCACATACATGTGCTCACCATTTCGAATCCCTTTTTTTCCACATTTATCATTGACTCTATTTCTTTTGACGAGAGTAAAGTATACATCATAAGCTTTCCAACGCCTTTTGAATCGCCTCAATCGGAGTCCAGATGAAGGAATTATGGTCGTTTGAAATTGGACAAGGCAGATACATAGGCCATGCGACCTACAATAGCTTCCAGACCCAGAAACCAGGCCCACTATACAATCTGGCCCAGAACAACTCACGTAGGTCATTGGGCCTACGCTGAAGACTGCCTAAGAAAGTTGACGTAGGCCGCAGGGCCTACGTTGAAGGAAGAAGCCGCCTACGACTGGCGGAAAAGCTCACGTAGGTCGCATGGCCTACGCAGAGAGAAGCGGCCCGCCTTTGATCGCCATGTCATCAATCCGTGTCTTTTCCTGTCATAGGCCACATGGCCTATGCAATGCAATTTGATTATGGTGCCAGAATTCTCCTTCCACAATCCCTTGATCATTACTTTGGACTTTTGACCCATTGACCATGTCATATGCCCTGTGGCCTACGATCAAGCCATTAGGGGCATGATCCTTGGATCATGCCTCCCATCCTTCCATCCTGATTCCCTTCACCTCACCTATAAATACCCTTCCATTCCACCCTCAAATCATCAACAACTTTCATCAACAATTCTCACCAACAATCTCCATCAACTACTATCATCCACTCTCTCTCTCAAATTCTCTCCTATAATCATCATCACTACACCATCCTATTATCCATACACCATACTTCTAGCCACTCTCAAATACTCATCCTTTCATCCAAGTTCTAAACCGACGCCAAGTCCAAGCATTCAAGGAGTTCGATCTTCCTTCCATCCCGCTGAGGCTCAAAGTGAGGTTTGTGCATTCTTTTGTATTCTAATTATGTAATTTCGTTCCCCAAGTTGTCTTATATGTACATTATTTTGTAAAAACGTCATATTTTGATCTTTGCATGTTCGAAATATAATTTTGTGAAATTAATGAAAATTCTCCCCGCTCATTTCATTTCAAGTTCAATTCTAGCAGACTCTATTTTCAATCAGGCGGATTCGAGAATATATTTTTTAATTCTCGAATTCGTAACCTTGCCCCAGAATTCATAATTTGGATTCGTAGTCCGGAGTCATTTTTTCTTTCTTTTTTTAATTTGTCGATTTTCTTAAATCGACTAGCAACTCTTCTTTATAACCTTTTTAATTATTAAAAATACACGTTATCACATAAAAATACTTATAAATGATTTAACACTTCCATTGCACAAATTTGAGGCTAGCCCAAGAGAAAAGGGCATAGAAATCAGCATAAGCCATGTGGCCTATGCTGATTTCTATTCATTTTTCTATGGGCGGAGGAGGCACATGCCCAACCATGGTGCTTTCATAGGCCATGCGGCCTATGGCACTCTCTGGTAGCCCATGCGCTTTCTCTTTGGCAGGGATTTGGAAATGGGTCGGTGCTAGGTCATTAGTAAAAGGTTTTTGTGAATTTCGGGTATTTTAATAATAAAAATAGGTTCGTAAACGAATAAAAGTCTCTCATCTCGAAAACGTTTTTCACAAATTAAAAAATATCCTTATGTAAGGATTAAGCAACCTTATTCGGCTCCAATCACAACATAAGTAGCACGTTCGAAACTATTCCCTGGGCGGGGGATTTTTCGGAGTCCTACATATTGACGACTACATTGGGGACTTAGACTTCAAAAGAGCAAAAAATTACTCGGAGGTACCCCAATATCCATCATTTTGAGGTACCCTTAATTTTTGAGTTAGTAATTATCTAGTACTTTTTCAGCATCATTTATTAAGTGACCAAAATACCCTTATTTTTCTTCTTCAAAGGTATTTCTTCAAAAATAGAAGAACAAGGGTATTTCAGTCACTTAACTAAATTGATGACCGGAAAAGCACCTAATAATTACTAACCTAAAACTTAAGGGTATCCCAAAATGAGTTTTGAAAAGTTGAGGTACTTGAAAAACATTTCACCAAAAGTTAGGGTACCTCCGAGTAACTGTTTGTAAAAAGAGGGTAAAACTTGAAAAAATCAAGTTAATTTGAAATTGTAAAAGGGAGAAAGTTGATTTATTTCACGATTTTATTATTCTTTTAAGCATTTTGTATACCAGGTTACTCTCCGGGTCTTTTGACACGGGAGCACAAAAGCGATGACTTAGGCATTTTGCACTCTACATCGTCAAGCATTTGGTCTCTCCTCTCACCCATGTTATACTCCAAGGCTTCCTTGAAATCCAACGAGCACAACACCTCATACACTTTACCTATAAACTTTATATGGGTGAAGTGCACCGAGGCGAGAACATGTGGTACCTCATCCAATCCCAAACTTAGTAATCCATGAATGTAGAACCTTGGTTTAGGATACTCCGCATGTTGCATGCTATGCGAATATGTGTTTCCCTTCCCATTTCTTTATTGCAAAAGAGTCGACCTTAGTTTAGAAGACTTCATTCTAGTCCATATAAAGTTCATTGGGCTGAGAAGAGGATTGTTTATCAGTAGGACAATCAACCTCAAAAATTATGGTTAACCCAATGGTTGGGCCCATTTATGTATAAAGATTGATTACTCTAATTCGTAAAACAAAACTTATCTCGCCTTAGATGATATTATATGGATCTTTACGATGCTCTCTTGATAAGGGTTCGAAAATCTGACTAAAGACCTAACAAAGTTAGTGGATAACGTCTTAGACTGCATAATAGTCACTAAGCTTGAATAAATTAATTTATAGATTTAATTATTAAATCCATCACATTTATGGTCGGCTCGTTGTTAGGCACAACCGTATTGGAATTACCAATTAAGCCTATAAACTAGTTATAACCCGCTTATTGTTAGTTTTATTCGGTCCTTTATAATATCCATTTTCATTGAGTAAATATTAAAAAAAGAGAAAAAATGTGTTAAAAAGCATAGGTCGTCAGTCCCGTTGAACATTATCCTATTTAGCATAATAGTCAGTATAGCTCGAGTTATCTGAGTTCGTTGGTCCAAGTTAGGATTCTCCATAAAATGGTCGGCCTGTGGAATGGGCCCATCCGAATTGAGAAACACTGACTTGTGCTTCCTAACTTATGATCAACTCGCTATATTTGACTTTATTTGGTCCTTTATAATGTTCTGTTGTTAGGCCCATATAGAGTTAGATCATGCACTCCCAAGAAGTGGGTGAGTCTTTTGAGCGTCAGCATGAAGGTGTCGAGTATATTAGGGTCTCATATAGGTCTCTTAGGACATGCATACATTAGGTATTGTTCACTCGCAATACAGTGCGGGTTTTTGTATCGTATCCACATGGAGCAAGGTCTTTTTGTCAAAACTTTCACTACTAAAGCTTAGTTTAAGGTAACAAAAACGATTATGAGAAGGAAAGGGAACAAGGATCGATTATCAGACAAAAACAGAGAAAAAGAGGCTCCAAGGTCGGTCTTTGCTTCCTAATGGTCACCCTAATCACGAGGAAGTCTCGGTCAGGACACTAAGTCAGGATAGAAGCTAGGTTATTGCAAGAAATAGAGCCACTCTGGGGCCTCTCCCGAGGTATACCCGAATTTAACCCTAAAGGTTCGTCCACTAAATGATTGAGGACTCACCTAAAAGGTTTGATATGCAAATCACCCTACCCGAACTCCTCCACTAAATGAATGAGGATTCGTTCGGATATCCATCCAATTACTCTAAGGATCGTGTTTAAGTAGGTTTAGCGGGTTTCCACTACTTACTAAACCCCACAATCAATAGAGTTATTGGATGAAAACCTCATAAAACAAGGCTTAATGCCCTAACTAAGTCAAATCCTTAGAAAAGGGGTCCCATTAGGGGCTAAACCTCCCTCTATGCCCTAAGGAAACTAGCTACTAATCATGATAAAAATCATTAAAACTACCAAGCATAAAGCAAGAACACTAATCATGATGTCTAGAAGGAAAAAACAAAGAAATAATCACAAGAACTAATTAAAGCAATTACTAAAAGAGGGA
Source organism: Portulaca oleracea (assembly GCA_029582165.1). NCBI lineage: Eukaryota > Viridiplantae > Streptophyta > Magnoliopsida > Caryophyllales > Portulacaceae > Portulaca > Portulaca oleracea. The sequence goes on from CM055885.1 coordinate 25,504,279, forward strand.
AATGAAACTTACCCAAACAAGAAGAAGGATGATAATAATAGAAAGAAGAAGAAACAACCAAACTTGAATAATAATCTTCAAAGCAATACTTCGTCAAAGCAATAATTTAATCGAAAATACCAAACAAAAACCAAAGTTTGAGAGTAATAATGAGATAATTTATCTAGAAACTAGTGCCAAGCCATTCTAAGGGAAAGATGAACAGTAACAACTTAGCTCCTAGGTTTAGTTTTGGACCGAGCTTAAATATAATGGGAAAAAATAGACAAAATGCAGTCGTTTTGGCCCTAAAAATTTCAGTCGCCAGGGTCGTCACGGGCGCTACCTCAGTCGTCATGCCCGTGACGAGGCGATTCCAAAATCTCGAACGAAAAGTCTTTGCTGAGGTAACGGGCGCTATCTCAGATCGTCACGCCCGTTACCAGCTGGGAATCGGCATCTTTGGGAAAAAGGCTCACCTGTGTCACGGGCGTTACCACCAGTCGTCACGCTCGTGACTCGTCTCGGAAAAATGACAGTTAATTCTCTTAATTTGGTCACAAGCGCTACAAATGGGGTCACGCCCGTGACCACCTGGGTTTTCCTTTTGGTCATTTTTCCAACTCTGGTCACGGGCATTACCCTTGGGGGTAATGACCGTGATCTCCTGGGCTTGCCTTGACTCCTCCTTTGCAAAATCTTCGAGATGAGGGCCGCTCCTGGGGTTGTTTCCTTGAATTCCTGAGCCGGGGTTCTCAGCACCGACAACTCAGCATCTCCCAATGCCTCGAGTCCAAACTATCCTGCATAAAAACTAAAAGAAAGACGGATAAGAGACGATTATTAAGGGACGGTAACGAACACTAATTCTAAGTAGATGGAGTGACACTTAGGCTCAAAATCGAGCCTAAACACCCTCCCCCCCCCCCCCACACTTAGGATTTTGCTCGTCACGAGCAAAACTAGACGAAATCAAAACAAACAAAACAAACTACCTAAACAACTACTCCACTTTCGTGGGAGGAAACGGGTGCATTTAGCGTATGCACCAAACCCTTTGAACCCCCCGGCAGCCCGGGTGGACGAGATGGACTCGTGAGGGTTTGTAGCGGCTATGCCCACAAAATCCAAAGAAAAAGGAGAGAGGGAAAGTGAAAACAAAACCGAAGAAAACAAAAGGAAAGAAAAATAAAGGCTTTGATTCAAAAGATCTCGCAACCTAAACTAAGAAAACGTTATTAAGCCTCCAAAAGCAACCGTTAGGAGCATCTCACAAACACCAATCTCAGATAAAGGTCAATCTTGAAGGTTTTTAACTCCCTAAACTTTATGCCAAGCAAAACCCCACGAGAAAATGCACAAATGGGTTCTAACCGGAACCAAAAGACTCTAAAGACTCGTGTCCGAACTCAAAAACAACGAAACAACCAAGAGAAGCGTTGCCCTCCCTCGCATTTGATCGCCCTTGGTTTGGTGAGGGTCGTAGGTGATGCAAGGAGAGGCCCCACTCTTTTTAGAAGCAAAACTTTTTTCATTTCCCTTTTTTTCTTTTGGGTTGGTTTTACCAACGAAATTTGCTTTTTCTTTTTTTTTTCTTTTTAAAGGTCAGTATTAGCCTTACTTTCGGGAATTGGACGGCCCATATAAGGGGTATACCCTCCCAACACGGTCTTTTCCATTCACCTCTCCGTCGCAAAGCGATATAGGAGGAGGGTTAAGGGGTATCCGTGCCGTACCACTGATACCGGGCCCGTGTAGGTTGGCTAAGTGTAAGGTGGTTAATGTCTAAAGTGACACGCTCCACTTAATCAGGTTATTGTATCTTATAACTTCTTTTTCTTTCTTTTTGAACTTTTCGGTTTTGCTTTTGCTAGACAAGAAAACAAAACAAGCTCGGACACAAACCCCTAGAATCTCCCGGTTCCAATCGGAACATGAAAGGAAACGGGGGTCTCACTAGACACTCAATGAAGGGAGTCTAATTAAGGTAAGTCTTGACTAGAACCCGAGACAGGGTCGAAAATGCTTAGACCGGTTGCTTTTAAAGAAGATTAAGAACGACTTCTCAATTTCGACAACAAGATCCAAGTAACAAAGCAAAAACAAAGCGAAAACAAAACTGAAAGAAAAAAACTTTTAAGGTTTTCACTCCCTTTTTTCTCCTATTTCACACGAAAATTTTCAAATTTTAGGCAAAAACTAAGAAAACAAAGATCAAAACTACTAGGTGATCTACCCTTGAAACAGAATATCCCCCCCCCCACACTTAAAACGCCACAATGTCCTCATTGTGCGAAGGTGTCACATGAAAAGGGTAGAGAACCCACAAAAACAAACAATAGCAAACATCTAGCGAGTAAAAGTTGTGGCGACCCGAGCCCACACGGCTCCAACAACAATATATCCCAACACAAACATCAAAGGGGTTTGCCACCCAAAAGAAAACCATGCATGCAGCAGAAAAGAGGAAGGAAAAACAAAAAGAAAAAAGGAACGGGCATACCAAAAGGCGCCTTGAGTGCATAAGTGAACACCGAACCAACGGGGGACAAAGAAATGGTTAGGGAAAAGGAAAACGGCATGCATGAATATATACATCCAACTAGAAAAACCAAAAAGAAAAAGAAAGACTACGACTCAAAGAAAAACAAAACGAAAATGAAAGAAAACAGAAAAATATTTACAATATGTACATTGCCAGGAATGCAACCAGCTTAAAACTCGGTGTTGTTGAGCAAAAGCCGCGTAAAAGACAACCTCACAAGAGTCACACACATGAGAGTGTGGACTACGCAATACCGTCAAAAAGCGAGCGATCGAATGACAAAAACGGTCGACCGAGACCTTAAACACTAGGGGAAAAAGAAAGGGACGCACATGCCCAACAACATGACTCAAAACCCGACCGAGCAAAGCATACACCCCCCACACTTGTCATGCAAAAAACAATATAGTCAACTAAAGAGATTAGGGGAGGTGAAAATGCTTACAATTACTGACCAAAACCCCCGGGAGGGGGTTGATCGGAAGGGTAGTAGCCGGCGGGCGGGAACCAACCATGGGGTGGGCGTTGGCCGCCTCCGCTATAGTAACCATAGCGGAGGTCGTTAAGAATCTCGTCATGCCGCTGCACCCTGGCTTGGAGGTTCTCCAAGATGGCATGGTCTTGCTGCTGGAGGGTGCGGATGTCCTGGATTCCGGCATAGATGTTGTTGAGTTGGGTGGTCATAGCTGAGAAGTCCACCGAACCCATGCCGGAGGGCGCTTGTGCATGCCCCTCTTTTCCCCCCTCCTCGCTCTCTTCTTCTTCTCCCTCGCTCTCCTCCTCCTCACTCCCAAGAGGGAGGCCCTCGTCCTCACTTTCAGCTTCCAAGGGGTCGCCTTGGATCACGGCCGCGCTGCGGGCTCGCAGGACCATGTGTTTCGGTTCCTGACATCAATGCGAGCCGCACTTACCCGAAAATCGAATTCGGTTTGGCGCCTTGGTTTCGTGTCGTGCACATAGTGGACGAGCATTCGGCCTTACGCAAAAATCTTCATGTTTATAAGCCGAACACCGTCTAAAGGTTGACACTCGAAATGCGGGGTCGCCCTCCTCACATATGGCCCGAAGCAACTTCTGTCGGCAATATGGGAAATGATATGGCCCATGCCTATCGTGTACTTCCGGGTCGCCCGGGAGATTTCATGGAGTTGGTGGAGGATCACCGAGGCCGTGTTGACCCGACGTACGAGCAAGGCGTTGAAGATGATGAAAAGGTCCGCCTTACGGACGTTGTTCTGCCCCTCATCACGCCCGACCACCGAGTCGGTAATCAAGCGATGGAGATAGCGAACGACGGGATTGCAAAAGTCCCGGGCCTTAGTGCGCTTGGGGTCGAAGTACCGGTGACGGGAGCCTAAAACAGCGACATCGGCCCTAGCCCGGCACGTTAGGAGCTTCATGGCCTTATTGGCCGGGAAGTTGTCAATTGCCGCCAGGGGAAGGCCACCCGCCGGCAGTTGTAGCTTCTCGCTCAATTCATTCAAGGTCAGCCGTACGAGATGCCCGTTAATCTGAAAACTCAACTCGGCGTCGTCTCGGGTTGGTCGTTCAACTTGTAATGAACTTAAAAATTCAAGAACAACCTGATCGTAAACTTTAGTTCTAATTCTCATGAAGTTTTACCACCCTAGGATCCCAAATAAATGGTCTAGACTAGGCTTCAGGTTCATTTCCCGACATGTCTCATCGTGGTAGACAAACGGGACGACGATCTTCCTAGTCCTGAACTTATTGTACTTCTCTCGGTGCCAATCGGCACGAAACTGGATCCTAGAGGGGTCTAAGACAACCATAGGCTCAGATTCAGAACGAATAGGGGGAGCCATACCTTGAGGGGCCTGTGGTGGTCCCCTACCGGAAGCAGAACCGGGGTCGGATTGAGCTTGCCTTTGGCGTTTGGATCGACTTGTGCTCACCATTGCTCACCAAAATACCCCAAAAGAGAACAGATCTGAAGAATGGAGGAGGCTAGGGCAAACCGTTCTTTCTCTAGCACCCAACTCACAAGGGTTGGAGTTTTGGTTCTAGAGAGAGAAAAGTGGTGGTGGTGGTGGCTGAAGGTGGCAGCGCCAGTGACTGGTGGCGACCGAAGTTGTAGTGGATGGTGGGGATTTGAGTGGTGGTGGATCAGAGAGGAGATTGAAGTGAAATTAGGGTTTGAGAAGGTGAAGATGGAGGATTTGAGGAAGATTTTTGAGAATTTGAGAGGGATTGAAGAGAATTAGAGTGAAGGAGAGGATGAGTTTGGGTTAGGGTTTGAGCGTGAGAGAGAGAGAGTCACGGGTGAGAGGAGTTTCTGAAGAGGAAAGCGCTGAAATCGCGAAAGAGGGGGTTTAATTCCTGAATTTGAGGTCGTCACGGGCGTTACCAGGGCTCGTCACGCCCGTGATGACCTGGGTTTCGAAAATTTGTTGGGACGGGGTCACGGGCGTGACCCCACGGCGTAACGCCCGTGACTCCGTTCGGCAATCCAGCAATAAATTCCCCAAAAATGGTCACGGTCGTTAACAAATTGGTCACGCCCGTGACCTCCCTGATTTCACCAACTTCAAAATTTTTTGAACTTCCAACCTTTTTCCTAACTCCACTACACCCAAACATAACTCCATGACAACTCCAAAGGACCTCCTTCCACTCAGAATTTTATGCACACTCCTCTCTTTTCAACTTCAAACGAATCAAATCTTTGAACCTCCACACTTGTTCTATCTCAAAACCCCCAGTTTTGTTCTTTTTCTACCCCCTCTTTTTTTCTTTTCTCTCTTTTTTTTTCATTTTGTGTTTTCCCTTTTTTTTTCTTTTTTTTTTCAAAACTTAGAACTAATACCTCAGAAGAAAATGAAAGAAAAAAATGGAGAAAATAAAGAGAAATAAAGAGAAAAACAAGGGTTGCCTCCCTAAAAGTGCTTGTTTAAGGTCCCGAGCCTGACCATGATGAACGTTCAATCTCCAATTCCCGAAAAGTAGACAACACATTTAGCGGGGATTACCTCGGGGTGTAAATAAGGCTTGAGCTTTGAAGCGTTTACCTTGAATGTGCCCCCATCTGGCCTTTGAAGCTCAATAACTTCGAAAGGGTGGATCTTTTCAACCCGGAATAGGCCCGTCCATCTTGTCTTCAACTTCCCGGGAAAAGCTTTAGCCTTGCGTTGTAGAGTAAGACACGGTCGGCTTCATGGAATTCTCTCTTGTTTAACCTTTTGTCATGTCACAACTTTGTCCTCTCTTTGTAAATTTGGTTATTCTCATAGGCGTCCCGGCGGATCTCATCAAGCTCCTCTAATTGCAACATTCTTCTTTCACCCGCCTCATTTAAATCATAGTTGATGCGCTTCATGGCCTAATGTGTTCTATGCTGCAATTCAACCGGAAAATGGCAAGACTTGCCATAAACTAGTCGGAAGGGCGTGGTTCCAATCGGTGTTTTGTACGCCGTGCGGTATGCCCATAAAGCATCGTCGAGCGTGTCGGTCCAATCTTTCCTTGAACTAGTGACCGTCTTCTCTAGAATTTGTTTGATTTCTCAGTTTGAGACTTCTACTTGGCCGCTAGTTTGGGGGTGGTAAGGTAAACCCCTCTTGTGAGAAACACCGTACTTGGCTAGGAGAGCTTCGAACTTCTTTTCAATGAAGTGAGGACCGTTATCACTTATAAGCACTCGAGGTACCCCAAAACGAGGAAAAATGGCTTTCCTGAACAACTTCGATACGACTCGAGCATCACAACCGATGCTTGCTACCGCTTCCACCCACTTCGATACATAATCGACAGCCACCAAAATGTATCTATTCCCCCTAGAGGATGGGAAAGGCCCCATGAAATCGATGCCCCAAACGTCGAAAACTTCCACCTCCAAAATATAATTGAGGGGCATCTCGTTCCTCCTAGAGATATTACCACTTCGTTGGCACTTATCGCACGCCTTGACGTAAGTGTTAACGTCTTTGAAGAGGATGGGCCAATAATAGCCCGATTGAAGCACCTTTGCCGCTGTTTTGGAAGGGCCACCGTGACCACCACAAGGTAAATCATGACAGTGAGCGATGATTGAAGAAGCTTCTCCTTGATGCACACATCTCCGGTAAACTCCATCCTTGCACAACTTGAAGAGGTATAGATTGTCTCAATAGTATGACTTGGCTTCGTGAAGGAGCTTTTGTTTCTCATGAGATGACAATCCCGGCATTAGAACTCCCCCTACCAAATAGCTGACTATGTCGGCATACCATGGTAGTTCATCATTCATCACAACCAACAAATGTTCATCCGGAAACGAATCGTCAATCGGGGGATCCTTGTGCTTAACTACGATTCTTGATAGGTGGTCCGCCACCACATTGTGCAACCCCGCCTTATCCCGTATCTCGATGTCGAACTCTTGAAGGAGGAGAACCCATCGAATGAGGCGGGGTTTCGCATCCTTCTTCTCCAAAAGGTACTTAAGGGCCGAGTGGTGGGTGAAAACCACCACTTTGGAGCATAACAAGTATTGCCGGAATTTTTCAATAGCAAAGATCACCACTAGAAGCTCCTTCTCAATTGTAGAGTAGTTTCGCTGGGCATCATCCAAAGTTCTACTAGCATAGTGGATCACATATGGCAACTTGTCCTTCGTTTGACCCAATACCGCTCCGACGGTATAGTCGCTTGCATCGCACATAATCTCGAATGGTATGCTCCAATCGGGCAGTTGAATGATGGGCGCCGAAATGATTGCCTACTTGATCTTCTGAAACGCCTCAAGACACTCGTTAGAAAACAAAAAGGGGGTATCCTTGGCGAGGAGCTGAGTCAAAGGCCTCGCTACCTTTGAGAAGTCCTTGATGAAGCGGCGGTAAAAACCCGCATGCCCAAGGAAACTTCTCACCCTTTTTACAGAAGACGGGGGTGGTAGTTTTTCGATGACCTCGATCTTAGCCCGATCGACCTCAATACCCTTCTCTGACACTACATGGCCAAGAACTAGCCCTTCTTGGACCATGAAGTGACATTTCTCCCAGTTGAGAACAAGGTCGACTTCTTCGCACTTCGATAAAACTGTTTCGAGGTTTTTCAAACAGCTCTTGAAGGTGTTACCATAGACGGAGAAGTCATCCATGAAAACCTCCATGATACTCTCAATGCAATCAGAGAAAATGGCCATTATACAGCGCTGAAAAGTGGTCGGGGCATTACATAGCCCGAACGGCATCCTCCGATATGTGAAGGTACCGTATGGGCATGTAAAGGTAGTCTTCTCCTGATCATTTGGATGGATCGGGATTTGGAAAAAACCGGAAAACCCATCCAAATAGCAGAAGTAAGAGTGCCTAGCCAGCCTTTCTAGCATCTGATCGATGAAGGGCAAGGGGAAGTGATCTTTCCTAGTGGCGTGGTTCAATTTTCTGTAGTCTATGCACATGCGCCAACCCGTGACAGCCCTATTAGAAACTAGCTCATTTTTTTCATTTTTAACAACTGTCATTCCCCCCTTTTTAGGCACTACCTGGACGAGGCTCACCCACTCACTGTTTGCGATGGGATAAATGATACCCGCCTCAAGCAACTTCATTACTTCTTTTTTAACGACCAATTGCATATTAGGGTTAAGCCGCCTTTGCGGTTGCCTAGAGGGTCTATGGTCGGTCTCAAGGTCGATGCTATGCATACAAAAAGAAGGACTCACTCCCTTGAGATCGTCGATGCTATATCCAATGGCACCAATGTGCTTATGAAGCACATCGAGAAGACTTTGAAGCTAAGTGTCATTTAGATTAGCATTAACGATCATGGGGAAAGACTCAGAGGGACCGAGGAATTCATACCTTAAAGATGGTGGCAAAGGCTTCAATTCAATGTCCGGTATCTTTCGTCCCATGACCTCCTTTTGTTCATGATCCTCCACATTTGCTACGGGTTTGCTTCCTAAGAGTGGCCCATGATACTCCGAGGCTTCATCAAGAATAGATACATAGGAAACCACATACCCGTCCAAGGTCTCTCTCTCAAAGGCTTCTAGCAAGGCCTCCTCCAAAGGGTCATCAAAGGCCATAAAGAGCCAAGCTCATCATCAACCAATTCTTCAATGATGTCTATTTGATAGCATGACTCCTTGATCGATGGAGCTGCAATAGAAGATTGAAGGTTGAACTCTATCTTTTCATCTCCGATGTGGAGAGAAAGCTTGTCGTTCCTCACATCGATCATAGCTCCGGCGATTTCTAGGAAAGGCCGACCCAAAATAATCGGTATTTGTGCATCTTCGGCCATATCCAAGACGATGAAGTCACATGGAATATAGAATTTTCCCACTTGCACCGGGACATCTTCAAGAACTCCCACCGGGCGCCGAATAGACCGATCGACCATTTGAAGGGAAATAGTATTGGGAACAAGGTTGTGACACTTCAATCTCTTGCAAATCGAGTGCGGCATCACACTCACGCTAGCACCAAGGTCACAAAGGGCCTTGCTAATCACCACATCCCCTATAAAGCAAGGGATGGAGAAACTTCCAGGATCCGAAAGTTTAGGAGGATGCCTGTTGTCGATGACTGCACTACATTCTTGAGTCAAAGAGACCACTGCATTCTCCCTGATCTTCCTCTTGTTAGTAAGGAGCTCCTTGAGGAATTTGGTATAAGATGGCATGTTTGTGATTGCCTCAAGGAATGGGATGTTAATGTGGAGAGTTTTGAGAATCTCCTTGAACTTGGCAAACTTCGCATCTTCCTTCACTTTGGCGAAGCATTGGGGAAAAGGAAGGGGTGGAACATATGGCTTGACTTGTTGGATGACCGGCTCCTCTTCCTTCTCAACCGCTTTCCCTTTCTTTTTCAGCTCATCTCCCTTAACCACTTCCTCCACCTTCTCATCTTTCTCCTCAACAATAACTCCCTCCTCCTCGATGGTTAAGTCTTCTACCTCAACTTCTCCCCTAACTCCTTGATCAACTCCAGATTTCTGGCCCTCAAGCTCCTTGCCGCTCCTCAAAGTGATGGCATTGATATGCTCTTTAGGGTTTTGTTGGGGTTGGCTAGGTAGACCCTTGGAAGAAGAAGATTGAGATTGGAAGTTGGAGACTTGTTGGGCAAGTTGAGCCAATTGAATCTCAAGCAACCTTTGGCCTGCCTGAATAGCCTCATTTTTTTTTTCAACTGGGCGGCGTTGAATATCTCTTGATTCTTAAGATGCCTTTGCATGAAGTCCATATCTTGGCTCATTTGTGGAGGAGGTTGTTGTTGGTAGGATTGAGGGGCTTGATGGTAGGCTTGATTTTGGTATTGAGGGGCTTGTTGATGGGGGCGGTTTTGGTTTTGATGTGGATGGTTTTGGGCTTGGTTAGAGTAGGAAAAACCCGGGGGGACATAAGATGGGTTTCCTTGAGGGCGGACGGGCTCATTGTTGCGGTAAGAGAGGTTTTGTCGATAAAGAGCATTCGCTTGCTCATTGGATACCAACTCCGTTTGGCACTCGAAATTTGCATATCCTCCCCCACATACCTCGCAACGCAACACCGAGGTGGACGAAGGTGAAGGAATGGAAGATTGAACCTCCATAATCGGCATAAGTTCTTGGGTCGTCTTCATCTCGGCCATGTCTTGAGAAAGTTGTTGCATTGTCTTCTGCATGTCCTTGATAAGATACCCCAAGTTCTCGCTATCACCACAGTTTGTCACCTCCCTTTAATTTCTTCCCCAGTTGCAAGCATTCTCCGCCATCTGAGCTAAAAGAGTATCGGCCTTGTCGGGGGTCTTACTTAGAAAAAGGCCGCCCGAGGCGTTATCGATCGATTGCTTCGTATTCACCGAGAGACCCTCGAAGAAAGTATGTAGAATAAGAGCGGACGGGAGATTATGGTGCGGGCATGCCCGTTGAAGTCCTTTATGTCTTTCCCAAGCTTTGAACAAAGACTTGCCCGGTTGTCGTCAAAATTTCATGATCTCCGTTCGTATGCGAGCGGTCTCCATCGGCGGGAAAAACCTCCTCAAAAAGGCTTGACTTAGGGCATCCCAAGTCCGAAAAGTGTTTGGGTTACAATTATCAAGCCACCCTCGAGCCTTCCCGGCAAGAGAAAACGGGAAGAACTTAAGGTGGATGTATTCTTCAGAAATTCCTTGCATTCTGATCATACCGCATCTCTCCAAGAAGTTGGAAATATGGTTGATGGGGTTCTCCGAGTCAAGCCCATGGAACTTAGATTGCTCAATGAGATGTAGGAAATTCGGCTTGACCTCGAAGATAGTCCCCTCGGGGAGATCGGACAGAACAATAGGAGAGCCTCCCGTACCCGTCGAAGGTGATGCGAATGACAGGAGGGTACGAGGTTCTTCCATAGCCTCTCGCTGTTGCCGTTCGAGAAGACGCCGACGGGCGTTTGCGGCGTTGCAGTGTCGTGCAGTCGCTTCGATTTCAGGATCAAAAGGTACAAGAGGTATTAGGTCTCTCCTGCGCATGCACTATACAAACAAACGACGTAAAAAGCCCTAGGGACTCTAGACTCGACTCAGCAAGGTAAAAACCTCCTAAACTAAACGTACGTAGAGTAAGTTAAGACTAGAAGGGGCGCTTGCTCCCCGGCAACGGCGCCATTTTGTTCACTCGCAATACAGTGCGGGTTTTTGTATCGTATCCACAGGGAGCAAGGTCTTTTTGTCAAAACTTTCACTACTAAAGCTTAGTTTAAGGTAACAAAAACGATTATGAGAGGGAAAGGGAAAGGGAACAAGGATCGATTATCAGACAAAAACAGAGAAAAAGAGGCTCAAAGGTCGGTCTTTGCCTCCTCATGGTCACCGTAATCACGAGGAAGTCTCGGTTAGGACACTAAGCCAGGATAGAAGCTAGGTTATTGCAAGAAATAGAGCCACTCCGGGGCCTCTCCCGAGGTATACCCGAATTTAACCCTAAAGGTTCATCCACTAAATGAATGAGGACTCACCTAAAAGGTTTGATATGCAAATCACCCTACCCAAACTCCTCCACTAAATGAATGAGGATTCGTTCGGATATCCATCCAATTACTCTAAGGATCGTGTTTAAGTAGGTTTAGCGGGTTTCCACTACTTACTAAACCCCACAATCAATAGAGTTATTGGATGAAAACCTCATAAAACAAGGCTCAATGCCCTAACTAAGTCAAATCCTTGGAAAAGGGGTCCCATTAGGGGTTAAACCTCCCCCTAACCCCTAAGGAAACTAGCCACTAATCATGATAAAAAGCATTAAAACTACCAAGCATAAAGCAAGAACCCTAATCATGATGTCTAGAAGGAAAAAACAAAGAAATAATCACAAGAATTAATTAAAGCAATTACTAAAAGAGGGAAATGAAACTTACCCAAACAAGAAGAAGGATGATAATAATAGAAAGAAGAAGAAACAACCAAACTTGAATAATAATCTTCAAAGCAATACTTCTTCAAAGCAATAATCCAATCCAAAATACCAAACAAAAACCAAAGTTTGAGAGTAATACTGAGATAATCTATCTAGAAACTAGTGCCAAGCCATTCTAAGGGAAAGATGAACAGTAAAAACTTAGCTCCTAGGTTTAGTTTTGGACCGAGCTTAAATACAATGGGAGAAAAATAGACACAACGCAGTCGTTTTGGCCCTAAAAATTTCAGTCGACAGGGTCGTCACGGGCGCTACCTCAGTCGTCTCGCCCGTGACGAGGCGATTCCAAAATCTTGAACGAAATGTCTTGGCTGAGGTAACGGGCACTACCTCAGATCGTCACGCCCTTTACCAGCTGGGAATCAGCAACTTTGGGAAAAAGGCTCACCAGCGTCGCGGGCGTTACCACCAATCGTCACGCCCATGACTCATCTCGGCAAAATGACAATTAATTCTCTTAATTTGGTCACGGGCGCTACAAATGGGGTCACGCCCGTGACCACCTGGGTTTTCCTTTTGGTCATTTTTCCAACTCTGGTCACGGGCATTACCCCCAAGGGTAATGCCCTGGGCTTGCCTTGACTCCTCCTTTGCAAAATCTTCGAGATGAGGGCCGCTCCCAGGGTTGTTTCCTTGAATTCCCGAGCCGGGGTTCTCGGCAGCGATAACTCAGTATCTCTCAATGCCTCGGGTCCAAACTATCCTGCATAAAAACTAAAAGAAAGACGGATAAGAGACGATTATTAAGGGACGGTAACGAACAATAATTCTAAGTAGATGGAGTGACACTTAGGCTCAAAATCAAGCCTAAACAGGTACAAAGTGTCAGAGTCAATTATCGAGTCACTAACAAATTTCCATACAGGCACGATAGGAGTCGACTTTGGGCCCGCATCAGGGATATGCATACCGGCCGATTGGTTCCTAATCTGAACTATGACTCATCTATCACCCAAGTCAGAGCTCATATCATGGCTAAGGAACGATTCCAGGAGATCCCTGTCTAAGGCGTCGATGCAAACATCTCGAAGCAGCTAGAGGAGTTATACACTAAGATGTAGGGTCTAGTCTTTGCAAACTCCCTTGAAGAATAGCAGAAAATTGGGAAAGGCTTCCATGAGCAGCAATAGATGATGGATGGCATGCTGCAAGCCATAACCAAGATTAATAAGAAGCTAATCCTAAACACTAAAGGAGATGATGATATGGTGGAAGTCCATGGGTATGAATATGAGCCCAAACTTGTCAAGACACCTGCAGGGGATGAGTTAGGGGGCTCAGGATCATTCAAAGGGGAGTCCAAGGCAGTCTTTAGATGTTCCCAAAGTCACTGAAAATCCTGCTGTCAAGGCCTTGGAACAAAATCTTGAGAGTCTTACCAAGATGATGAGCATTGTTCCAGCCTTTGCTGACAAGTACATGAATGTACCTTTGCCTATACATGCAGTCATGAAGGTGGCCGACAAAGTTGAAGTACACAACATCAAGTTCAAGCCATCTGAGAATCCTACTCACCACATCGAGGAGTTCATGCGACTGGCACTTCTCAATAGGATTGATGTTGACTTGTACTCTATAGTCTTCCCATCCACCCTAGATGGTGAAGCCAAAGTATAGTACCATGCCTTTATCAATCACTACAACCATATCCAGAAGAAGCATGCCACAGTGGATGACTTAACATCGATGAAGCAAAGGGAAGACGAGTCCTTCCTGGATTACCTCGAAAGGTAGTACATAAAGTTGTCTCACATCAATGAGACGATACCCTTGCGCTTACAATTATCCACCTTTAAACAGAGTCTCAAGAGTAGCCTGACTCGGCACTTGGGATACCATGTGATCAAGGACTTCGACTACTTGAAGGACCTTTGCGTCCAACTCGAGACCATGAACAATGAGAAGGCCACCGCCCAAGAGTGGAAGAATTCCAGTCCTAATAGGAGGGCTACAGGTTCACCCACCCACCCTTCTAAAACCGCTGAGACTAATGCAATTCAGTCAGGATTCCAACCAAAGTACGACCATTACACCCCACTCGACATCACCTACGTCGATGCTTTGGCTCATGTCTTAAGGAAAAACCTGATTGAGTTGCTTGTACAAAGACAAGAGCCGTAAACGAAGTACCCAAGCTAGGATGACAATGCATTCTGCAACTATCACTGGTGTAGGGGACATGACACTGAGAAGTATTGGACCTTGAAGAACAAGATTGAGGGTGTGACCCGGTCAGGTAAATTGCCTCTACCAAAAGCAGCACAGAAAGTCAACTAAAGAGACGACCCTCCAGGAGCAGGAAAAGGGACCTCGAAGTTAACTAGGGTAACAATTCTTTGAGCATTATGTTTTAGAGTGAGCATTGAGTTGGTCTTTGATATACTTGTCTTTTGAATTCAATAAGATGCATCTATTTGATTGTGATTGTTTGAGAATCTCGTGCTTGCACTCTTAACTTGAGTTGAAAAGCTCCTTCACCCATTCATTATTCTTAACATCCAAGTCTGACATATCCATCTATCATCACCTTCATATACCCTTCCATTCACCACGTTTGTCATCCTACGATTCCAGGGAGTAAAAGCAAGAAAAAAAAATAAGCAGAGAAAAAAGAAGAGAGAAGCCAGTATGCATTCATCAAGAAGGCTGGGCAAAAGGAGAGAAGACCAAAACTACCAGTCTCTTGAAAGTGGACGTCTCTATGCTCCCAGGCCAGCAACTTGAACAAAATGTGCTTAGGACAGGGGGCTACCATTTCATCACCCACCTCAGCATCCATATCACTTGTTAATTACCTTCCCATTTGCCAACAACATTTTCCCTTGTTTATCACCCATATCTCCATCCCAAGTTCCCCTTCACTAAATCATCTGTGTTTGCATCACCCATAACAATCACCGTTCGAAAACCCTTAGCCTTGACCAACCCGGTCATTCTCTTCATAACCACTCCATATCTACCCTAAAGGTAAAAGGTGTGTTGTGACTAGTATCATCAGGAAGGTGAAAAAGAGCCAATCCAATGAAGAAGGAAGTCGAAAAAAAAGTGAAGGAAAAAAAATAAAAGAAAGGAAAAGAGAGAGTTCCTAGTTGGTTCACCAATATGTGATGGCATGAGTGGTACGACACTCATGTCCCTTAAGCACTTTGTTTGCGTACGAAGAAACCTATGCTGGGAGAGTAAACCCCTTTTTGGGTTGTTCATATCTCGAAACATACCAACAAAAAAAAAGAAAAAAGAAAGCGAAAAAAGAAAGAGATAGAAAAGAAAAAAAATGAAAAAAAGGAGGACGCAGAACCGGAGACGGAGCTAGCAGTCACACACATTGAAAAAAAAAATAACTCAAGCCTTGCGCCCCAAACCTTCACATCGTCATCACACCTTTGCATCCATGAAAATCCTCAAGCCTACCTCACCAAGCCCTCCTCGAGGCACCTATCCTTTAAAGCTGCACCTTATGAACTACGATTGGCCTGATTCTACATCGAATACGTAGGAAAACCTCTTTGAGGCCCGGCCACTACAATCAAGGAGCTTCCTTTGTCACAAAATTTAGTCTTTGAGAGAAAATTAGAGGGGCTAGCTCGGAACCTCGAGCTAGGAAAAAGGAGAGAAAGAGAACAAGAGAGGCTAGCTCGGAACCCTGAGCTAGGAAAAAGGAGAGAAAGAGAACAGGAGATGCTAACTCGGAACCCCGAGCTAGGAAAAAGGAGAGCGAGATAATAAGAGAGGCTAGCCTAAAAACCCATCAGGGCAGGTTAGGCAAAAGGAGAGTAAATCTTGGATTTTGAAGTTCTTTCATATCCCCGCCATCATAATTCTCCAACCTTCCTACCTTCACTTTTGAATAGCCAACCACCTCTCCTCCTATGACACGAATCCAGCTCGACCATTCCCACACTTCTTTTTGTATGAGGTGACTTAACCCTTGCCTTAAGCTTAAACATAGTCATCTGTGAATCATGACATACTCAGATTCGACCATTAACCCACTATCACCTCCTTTTTTAATCAAGTACCTCCAAGAACCTGTCTGGCCATCATCAGACTTATCCTCTTTTGTCAACCCTTCTCATCCTCCCATACCGCTAGATCTTTTTGACTCGGTCAATAGTGCAAGTGCGAAATGCGATATTCTGAGGCCCGTTCTCAGCACACCTGAGCAAGGCCTATCTGTCAAGGACAAGAAATCAGCCACATCAATGGCTGATTGAAAACAGCATCCCACTCAAGAGAAAAGTTCATTTGAACCGGGGGCTCCTCTAACCCTCACATAACCTATAAAGGTGCTCCACCAATCTCCACAATAATCCGAGAAAGCATGAGGACAAGACAAGTTATCCAGGGAAATTCCTTCATCATCTGGCCTCGTCATAAGCCTCACTATCTTGCCCTGTCCTGAAATTGTTAGTCGAGTTGCTCTGACACTTAGGGAATCATCGTTCTGGCCTTGGTATTGGGGGTTGTTTGCATATTGAGTCACATGCATTGTAAAATACCGTTCATGTACATATTCTCCTGGTCATTGCATTGCATCAAGAAGTCATGCATTGAGTCAACAGTCGTGCATAAGTGCATAAGAGTCTAGAGTCTAGAAGACCAAGTGCATGCATACTCATCGAGAAAAGAAGGAGAATCAAAGAATGTCATCTCGTACAGAGGGTGTTTTAATCACACTCTGAATGATGTCTGTCCAGTTCAAGCGATTATTGTCCAAAAGTCATCCTCATGATGATCTTGTAGTATGCCAAAGCAACAAAAATTGCAATGGACGTCACCAGCACAACCATCTACTTCGGGAAAATCCGTTGAGCATCATCGGCCTGGGAAAAATACGTTGGGCATCATCTAGAATCTGATCCGCCTTGGGAAAATCCGTTGGGTGTCATCTACTTCGGGAAAATGTGTTAAGCGTCATCTGCCTCGGGAAAATCCATTGGGCATCATGTACAATCCGATCTGCCTCGGGAAAATTCGTTGGGCGTCATCTGCTTCAGGAAAATCCGTTGAGCGTCATCTGCCTCGATAAATCCGTTGGGCATTATCTACTTCGGGAAATCTGATCCGCCTTAGGAAAATTCGTTGGCATCATCTGCCTGGGGAAAATCCGTTGGGCACCATCAACATCGGAAAAATCCGATCCACCTTTGGGCGTCATTTGCTTCGGGAAAATCTATTGAGCGTCATCTGCCTTGAGATAATTCGTTGGGCATTGTCAACATTGGGAAAATCTAATCCGCATTGGGAAAAGTCGTTGGGAATAATCAACATCGGGCAAATCCGATCTGCCTCGAGAAAATCCGTTGGGCATCATCGACAATAGCATCGAAGAAAGGATGTTTGGTTCAACAGTGATCAATCTATCAGACTGGTAATTCTCTATATCTCCAACCACTGTTCAAAATGATCTAACATTCTGCTTTGGTTTATATGTAGGGAATCATCACCGACATCGGGAAAACCGAGACACCATCTTCCAGTTTCCATTAAAAGAGCGCTGACATCCATCTTTCGATCACCATTAAAAGAGCACTGACACCTTTCGGTCACCATTAAAAGAGCACCAACAGCATCCACCTTCCGGTCGTCATTAAAAGAGCATCAACAGCATCCACCTTCCAGTCGCCGTTAAAAGAGCACCGACAACATCCACGTTCTGGTTGCCATTAAAAGAGCACCGACAGCATCCATGTTCCGGTCGTCATTAAAAGAGCACCGACGGTATCCACCTTCTGATCGCCCTTAAAAAAGCACCGACAACATTCACCTTCCGGTCGCCATTAAAGGAGCACCGACAGCATCCACCTTCCGGTCGCCATTAAAAGAGCATCGAAAACATCCACCTTTCTGTCACTATTAAAAAAGCACCGACATCATCTATTTTTTGGTCGGCTTTAAAAGAACACCGACAGCACCCATCTTCTGGTTACCGACGTAAGCCAATCAGCACCTCAGGCTACTTTGACCTTTGTCCTATTCGGACTCGATCAAAGTGGGGGCTCTCTGTAGACGCTGGATTTTGTACCGTGATAAGCGTACAAACCGAGCACAATAAGAAAAGAGGTTAAAATGAAAGCAAAGCCAATTGGCCTTCCACAATAAGAAACGGTGAGCTTATACGTGGACAAATGTACGTCATAATAACTATCATAGTTTATAGTACAACTAAAAGTAATCCAATAAGTATATTGGGCTTTAATGTATCAGGTAAGATGGGGACACTAATACATATAGATCGTTGACTTATTATTATTTATTGATGGACAAGTAGTAATAGGAAAAAAACACACTATATACATATATATATATATATATATATATATATATATATATATATATATATATAGGATTATTGGATTCTAATAATCCCTACTTTCACTCATTGGACAATGGTGGTCTGTACTATTCTGGTGGTCCAAAAAAAATATAATTGGATTTGAGTGGGACGCCGGCGAATTCATGCGGTGGTTTGCTGACATGGCATGATGGGCATGAGTTGATTTTGGGTTTGAGTGCCACGTCAGATCCAAAACACATGCCCTTCTTATTTTTCCTTTAATTTTTTTTCCAGTTGGACTTATGAAACTTACCCCTCTTCCCTTTTTATTTCTCTCTCTATTCTTTTCCCCTTCCCCGTTATTTCCCCAGAATTAAAAGATACTCCCCCTTTCTCCTTTTCAATTCGTCTGTATTCAATTCCTCTGTTTCCCCTTTACCCTTTCCCTCCTCATTCTCTTCTCTTCTCCAACCAACAATGGTAACTTCAACCTCCACTCTCTCCACTCTCCACCTCCGCTCTCTCTCCTCCCTTCCACCTCCCTTCGCCATGACCGCCGCCACCAACACCTCCTTCCCGTAGCAATCCCCCTTCGGTAGCCTCGCTTCCCTTTCCCATCGCGCCACTCACCTCCGCTTCCCTCTCCCATCGAAACCCAAGTCGCCTACTTCCATTTGGCACATCGCCACCGCGGGTTTGCAACAATCGGGGATTGATTCTATTACTGCTTTTAAGTATGAGAAATTTGACGGGTTGTTGATTAAGGAGCCTGATTGTTCTGTTTGTTTGACTGAATTTGAAGATGGGGATGAACTTAGACTCTTGCCCAAATGTAGCCATGCTTTTCATGTTGCTTGTATTGATACTTGGTTAAGGTCTCATAAAAACTGCCCCCTTTGTTGTGCCCCTGTTGATTGAGGGGTCTGATTGTCCTATTTGATTCTGGGTTTGTTGATTCCGGAGCTGTTGTTCTTGGTTCTGTTGCTCCTCCCCAATTTCGTGTCAACCCAGAAAGCAAACGGGCTTGCTGAAGGTAGTAATATTGTGTTTGAAATGTATTGCAGTCTTAATTTTGGGCTGCCCACCTGTTGAATTGTAGGATTTTGATTGACTTTTCGCTGTTGTTAGTCACTTTGAGGTTTTGTTTTTGTTGGAGCAAATGCAAATTCAAGAAAGTTGCTTTGATTCTGTATAATCTAGTTGTAATTTTAGCCCAAGATGCGATTTTTTGAGTAATACAAGCTTTGAAAACCTAGGGTTTATCAGATAGTTGCAAGGTGATGATAAGGAGGAGCCATGGACGAGAGAAAGAGAGAGAGAGAGATAGAGAGAGAGAGTGAATCTGGGTGGGGAAATTACAGTAGAGAGAGAGGGGAGAATTGTAAAGGGAAAAAGAAGAGAGAGAAAGGGAAAGGGGGAGGGTTAAAATTTATTGGGGTTAAAATTAATCCAAGCTGGACACACAAAAAAAAGAAAAAACTTTGGGAATGTGTTTTATATGTGATGTGGCACTCAAAATAAAAGTCAAACCGGTCAAACTCATGCCCATCATGCAATGTCAGCAAACTACCGCATGAATTCGCCGGCGTCCCACTCAAATCCAATTATATTTTTTTTTTGGACCACCAGAATACAAAGTGATAGTACAGACCACCATTGTCCAATGAGTGAAAGTAGGGATTATTAGAATCCAATAATCCTATATATATATATATAATATGATATATGTGTATATATATATATATATATATATATATATATGTATATATATATATAGACACACATAGTAAGAAGAAAGTTTAGGTACGAAGGTGAGAAGAGTAAATCTAAACCCTTGATTTTAAATCTGATGGTGTGTGGTCAAGAATATTAGGGGGTGTGGTCATGGATTTCATGACCACACTTCCAAATATCCATGACCACATTATTTGAAATGCTTGACCACATTCCCAAATATCCATGACCACACACCGTCAAATGTTAAATCAATGACCATGATTTACTCTTGTCACCTTCCTACCTTAACTCTGTTCTCATCGGTTCCATTCTCTCTCTCTCTCTCTCTCTCTCTCTCTCTCTCTCTCTCTATATATATATATATATATATATATATATATATATGTATAGGGAAATTGGATTCTAATAATCCCTACTATCACAAATGGTATGACAATAATCCCTACTATCATTTTGGATTCTGGTGGTCCAAAAAAAAAAATTGTATGGTAGTGGTACCAAATCCATCACCACATTCTTTTTATTTTTTCCATGCCTACCCCATATTGTTTTTGTTTTTTGGTTCCTACCCCTAGATAGGTAACGAAGTTTAGTTACTAAAACATTTTTTAAATTATTTTTTTGAGATTCCGAGTAATTATTATGATTTTTTAAAAGGAATAAAATTGAAAAAATCATAAAAAATTGAAAAAAAAATTGAACAAAATTGGGATGAATGCTGTAAATTCATTAAAAATCGTTGTAAAGTATTATACAAAGTTTTGAATCAAATGCAACACAAAATCTATGATATTTAGCGTATACACTCGATTTTGTCCCACTATAATACAATTTTATTTTTTTTGGACCACCAGAATCCAAAATGATAGTAGGGATTATTGCCATACAATTTGTGATAGTAGGGATTATTAGAATCCAATATCCTTATATATATATATATAGTTATGTTCCCCAAGTTGCAAACACTATTATTTCTCCCCAATATCCAATCCTCAGTGAGAGAGATACCACAAGAGGGTTTCTTTGTGAGTATGTTCTCTCTTAAGTGCGTGTTGATGTGAAAAACCTAATCGCACCATTCAGTGAGGGCTGACAACTATAATGAGTTCAAGTAATTCTGTTTATATTTATGTTCTTTGATTCGACATATTGGTTTATGGGTTTAAAGTGATATTTATCACTAAGTTTAATTCAAATAGGCCCTGTAGAAAGCAACCAAGGAGGAATACTCCTCTTTTTATGTTATACCTTTGTGCCATCGACATCATACAAAATAGATTTGTATCAAATTAAACTAGCTAATATTCAATCTTGGTTGGCCTTTCACCCTAAGCCACATCTTAACCCCGCTGGAACTCACACTACGCACAACGCTATCATAAGTAAGGCTCTAACATGCTTAGTGAAAGCCCAAGGGAAGTGAGAAAGATTGGAAAGAGTAGGCTAAGCTATCAACATAACTTGGAATTATTTCCTCATATTAGGCGATCCTATCCCATATGGGGTTACTAGAAATTAATTATTCTTAATTTAGAAATGTACAATAATTAATAGTCTCTATATAGCCAAAAAATTGTTGGGGTGCCCGTCACATTTTTTTTAACTGACTCGCGGGTCACAACTTTTCTATAATGCATTCCCAAGTGACATTATATTTAATTAATTGACTCATTGGTGACATCCGACTATTTTGGCTGAAATCCGACGAAATATGTTGAAAAAGACGGAAATACCTTTATTTTTCTCTCTAATTAACTTAATCTACCCTTCGTCCCTCTTTCCCTCTTTTCTTCACCCTCTTCCCCAATATCACCCTCTGAATCGTCTGAATCATCATCGTCGTCGTTTTCCTCTATCAGAATCCCCTTCCCTTTCCTATCAATCACACCCTCGCCTTTATTCTTCTTCTTCTTCTTCTTCTTCTTCTTCTTCTTCTTGTTCTTCGTGCTCTCGTTCTCATTCTTTTCGAGTTTCTTCTTCTAGGGTTTCTGAATTTTTGCCGCCATGAATGGTAATATGGTATCATCCTGTATGGTGGTTTGCTGCTATTCTGGGTTGGTGTTGCCGCCATTGTTGGGGTCGAGTTTGTGCTTTTTAGGGCGGTTGTATTCATCTTTGGAGCGTTCCGGCCCGGCTTGGTGAACACGGATTTTGGAGCTTGGACCCTAGCCCGATACGCTCCAGTCTTCGTGGGTGATTAGGTAAGGGGTTCTCTTGGTGGGGAGTAAAGGTTCATCGAAATTGTTAAATTCCGCCATTAACAGGCTTGCTATGGTGCGTGAGTTCGAGTTAGGAGTTAAGAATTGAGATAGAGAAGGAAGTGAGGGCAGAACTTAAGACAAGGTTGTTATTGAGTGTAATCCTTGTCTGCAATTACAATGGCATATTTTGTAGGCTTGTTGTTGAGTGCTTAACATTAGGTGCTTCATCAGGTCCCTACAAAAACAACTTTTAAAGCGCGTAGTTTGTAACATGATTCTATGGAGATCACTTGTTTGCATAGACCAGTGATTATGTTCTACGGTTTTTGAGCAGTTGATTTCCAATTCTAGAGGCACCCATTTATCAATCTAGAATTGGTTTTCTTTCTTGGGGCAGGCTATAATGGACCAATTAGGAGTAATGCATACCAATAACTTGATCTTCTATTCTTTACCTGACTAACTCTTCTGTTTCAAATAGTAAAAATTTTGAGCTATCATTTGACATTTCTTCAGAATTATAGAGGAAGAGGGTTAAGAAAAGAGAGAAAGAGGGAAGAAGGGTAGACTAAGTTAAATTAGAGAGAAAAATAAGTGCATTTTCGTATTTTTTAACGTATTTCATCGGATTTCAACCAAAATAGCCGGAATGTCACCCATGAGTCATTTAATTAAATATAGGTCATGTTCGGCAACAACATTTACACTACCTTTTAGCGTTTTAACGGGTCAAAATACTATTTATTAAATTTTAACTGTTCGGTAAAAGGGTGTTTGGAATAAATAAACAGCGTCTCGGCCAGCGTTTGTTATCAAGTTGAAGACGTTACAATTACGAACGTCTGGCTTCCCTAACAGCGTTTGCAAATTTTCATTCCAACATAATCTTTTGTTTTTCTCCCAAATTACAACCTATGCCATGACTATAACATAGCCAACCACCTCTGTTCTTTACTTTCTTCTCCCCATGTGGCCCTCTCTCTCCTCCGCCTCTCTCTCTCTCTCTCTCTGTCCCTCCCCCCGCCCCCCTCTAAAACAGAGAAGCAGAGAAGCATGGAAGCATAAGATCTAAAAAAATTTTTAAAAAAAAAAAAAACTTAAAGTGGGGCAAAGACAAGGTTTTCTCTTAACTATCTACTCTGATCCTCATCCTTTTTCCCCTTTCTCAACATAAACACTCCCCTTTCAAATTCCTCAATCAAATTTTGTCAATTAACGGTAATTTAATTGGAGTTTTAGAATTGAGGGTGTGTTTGGTTGGGATGAAAATCATTTTCTAGAAAATGATCTTCCCAATTTCCGGTGTTTGGTTACCGGAAAATTGAGAAAACCATTTTCTACGAAAATGATTTTCCCGACACCCCTTTGTAAATTATTTTCTTGACTCAAACCTAATCAAAATCATTGCCCCCCTCTCCCCTACTCTCTCTCTCTCTCTCTTCTTTCATTCTCTCTCCCTACCGTTATCTCTTACACATCGATTTGAATATTTCTATCTCTCTCTCCCCCCTCTCTCATCTCTCCCTCTTGCTCGATCACTCTCTCTTATACACCCGTTTTAATATCTTCTCTCTCTCTCGTTTTTCTCTCTTCTTACACTCTCTCTCTCTCGTACACCCATTTTAATATTTCTCTCTCTCTCTCATACACCCGCTTTAATATCTTCTCTCTCTCTCTCTCTCTCTCTCTCTCTCTCTCTCTCTCTCTCTATCTCTCATTTTTCTCTCTTCCAACACTCTCTCTCCTACATTCGTTTTAATATTTCTCTCTCTCTCTCTCTCTCTCTCTCTGTCATTTTTCTCTCTTCCACCATTCTCTCTCCCTGCACCCGTTTAAATATTTCTCTCTCTCTCAATCTCTCTCTCTCTCTCTCTCTCTTATTTCTCTCTCTCCACCACTCTCTCTCTCATGCACCCTTTTAATCTCTCTCTCCCCCCCCCTTTCCACCACTCTCGCTCACACACACGTATTTTAATCTCTGTCTTTTTATTGTCAAACGGGTGAAAATTGTTTTCCAGGAAAACCATTTTCCTTTGTGCCAAACACTTGAAAATATCAAACGAAAATTCATTTTCTAGGAAGATCATTTCCATGGAAAACCATTTTCCTAGAAAATCATTTTCCTTTGCACCAAACACACCCTGAGTGTTCAATTTAGGTGTACAATTTTGATGAATATGTAGAGTTTTTGAGAAAATTCAATGGTGATAGGTTACATTGCATAAATGGGAAGAAAGATAGGCAAGGAACAACAAATATGAGGTCATTATTGAATATACTGCAACGTTTCTATGGGAAATATTAAAGAGAACTGGGGATTAATGAGTGTGAAGAAGGAATTCAATTTCCTCTATTTGGTTTCCATCAATTTGGTCTGGGCAATAATTTTTGACTTCAGATACTTTTATCATAATTTGAATGTTGCTCTAAGAAAGAAGCCTCACCCGTGGACAAGAAAGAAGTGAGAAAGAATTGGATCATAAATGACTAATAATAGTGATAGAAAATAATAAAAAAAAGACATATTAATCATATCCTTTTTGTAATTTTACATCTATCCGTGAATCTATCTACTGATTTCATCGAACGCACACTTCACAAATCGCTACATAAACAGCTATCAAGTATCCGCTACAATGTATCAGCTATCCGCTGCTGAAACATCTATCAGCTATTAAAACAGCTATCTGCTACTGAATACGCGGTTTTTGCCGAACAGGGTCATAATGTCACCTGGGAATATATTATAGAAAAATTGTGACCCACGAATTAGTTAAGAAAGATGTGTGACACCCCAACAATATTTTGCTATATAGCACCCTTTGAATCGTAATGGAATACCACCAACTTGATGAAGATGGAATTGATCTTTATTGACATGGCTATGGATAAAGTTGAATTGACTTTTTTTTATTGATTTAACCTACATTTGACATCCATATCATTAATAAGCATGGGTTTGCTTGGTCATTCGACCCTTAACCCCATTCACTCTCTCTCTAGTCTAATCAATTACAACCCCATCCATCTTTCTTTAAACATTTCTATCATGTGTATTACTAACATGGATGTCAAATGTAGATCAACTCAAGTTTAAAGTAATAGTGAAGCCGCTTTTATCCAATGTCACCTCAATAAATAACAAAGTTCATTTTCAATAACACGACGTTAATCCACTACCATCTAAGGGGTGCAAAGTAGGGATTACTCTAAGGGGTCGTTTGGTATGAATTGGGAATGGGAATGAGAATTCATAATGCTGTTGGGAATGAGAATTCATAATGGGAATGAAAATTAAGATGTCTTTATGAATTACGGACCTTGTTGTTTGTTATATGGTACTACCTCTGTCCTTTTTTAATTGTCCAATTAACTAATTTCTATGTCCATTTTTATTTTTCCAATTACCTAACTTTTACATTTTCAATAACTATAATTCTCATTCTATCCCTTATAAATATACTTTTTGCACATTTCCAAGGATATTTTCAAGGACATTTTGGACAATGTACAAATTTTTTGCCAAATTCCCTATATTTCTTGGTCTCATAAAAGTAGTTTCAAAGACAATTAATCAGGGACGGAGGTAGTAATTGACATTGGCAATTAATATGATTGGGACTAAAAGTATATTTACTAAAATGCCCTTTTTATTAATTTATGAATGTTTTAATAAATTGAAATCGATGAAAAGTTATAATTGACACACATTTACTTCTAGAAAATCAATTACCATATAGAAAAAATAAAAAAAAAATTAAAGTTTATAAAAATTTTTTAAAATGCGAGGTTTATTTTTTTTAAATTAGGGTGAGTAACTAACATGCTAAAAAATTTTTAAAACGTGAGGTTTTTTTTAAAAAAAAAAATTAGGGTGAGTAATATTGCTAAAAATATTTATAATAATAAGAAAGGAGAATCAAATGGCTACCCTAAACAATATCGCTAATCATAAAATGTTTTGGTTTATTTTTTTAAATTAGGGAAAGTAATATTAAGGGTAATGTTGTAATTAAAATAGACTAATGAATTCTCAAGATCAATTACCACACCCCCCATGGTAATAGATTCTTGGGAATTCACCCTTCCTACTCTCATTCCCATTCCCCAATTTATTTTTTTTATTACCATGAAACAAACATGGCAATTGTAATCCCAACCCCTCTATTCACATTCCCAAGTACCAATTTTCATTAAACAAACGACCTGTAATGCATTTCTAAAGTATAAATAATTAGTTTCCAATGAGCCTAAGTAAGGAATATTCAAATCCAATTTTCCAAAATAATATTAAGATTTGTAAATAACTACTCCTAAACAAATTTTAGCATTCTTAAAAGTTTAAAACTTTTAAAACTAAACGTTACAGGTAAACACATGAAATTTGGAAAAGCAATATTGGAATTTTCATTCAAGGCTCCAAGTTTTACGCAAATATCATCGCACGTTAATGGATGATCTATTTAAGGTTCTTCACTCAATTTGGACTATAATGTTAGCTTATTAATTGACAAATTTTTTACGATGATGTATATTGATCAGGTTTATAATGATATTGATAAATTGTGAATCACGACATTTTACTCAAAGTAGGTTTGAAATTTTCCCTTTTTTTTATATATTAATTGTATTGATCAAGAAAAAGATACCAAAAAAAGGCAGAGAAATCATCATAGGACAGATACGGCCCACATGCAAGACAACTGGCTAATGGACCAAGAAATTAGTTAACTGTATATTTCACAATTTATACCTACCAATTAAAAGGATGACACCCAAATTGCCTAGGGCAAAGGCAACTCTTCAAAAGCCTGGCAGTTAAAGTTATTCTTATTTATGCCATGCTTGTAAAATTACCACGTACATTACATATTAATTGTCATAATTTTGATTTTTACAGTCTCTAATGTTGCTGTTTAATTAATAATTTTTTGTATAATACTACCCCTGTCCCAAAATATTTGTCATTTTACCTAACTTTTTTATCCCAAAATATTTGTCTCATTTATAATTCCAACGACTATAATTACTTTTATACCCCCAATTAATAAATTGATTTTTCACTTTTTACAATTCCAACAACTATTATCTTCAATTAAAGTAGGGGTATTTTGGCCAAATTACAAATTTTTCACCTCAACTTTCAATATGCATTGGTCTTCTCAAATTAGGTAAATGGACAAATATAATGTGACAGAGGTAGTATGTTATTAACAATTGCAATATTATACTTTTATGATAATATTTTTCGTTATGAATATAATGATGGTGATTTTGTATAACAACTTATTGTATATTTAGAGAAATTTATGGTCAAAATATTTGGAATTTGACTACACGATTTTCTAAGACGACAATTAATATGGAACAGAGAGAATAGTAGTTTGTAGCATATACTCCCTCGGTTCCATATTAATTGACATATTTCAAAATTTTTCACATACCAAAGTTTAACTAAAAAAACTACCCACATAATTAAATAACACTATTTTCCAAAGTACTTTTTCAGATACACTACAAGAAAAAAAGGTTGGCTTCCACGCTTATATACCCGCGCATAATTAAATGAGGGTGAAAAAAGCGAGTAATTTTCCACTCTTTCATCCTTCCACGCAAACTAAGAGTGGTATGACATTAAACACACTTATAAGCGTGGTAGGAGTCTTATAACATGTCGTGACATGTTATAAGACTCCTACCACGCTTATTAAGTGAGGTGATTGTTGATTCTAAATGAAACCCTTCTTTCCACGTATAATAAGTGTGGTAGACTGCTACTAATTTTTTTTAATCATAATTTTTCAAATTTCTTTTTCTAAAACAATATTTGAGAAATTATAATTATAATTTTTTTAAATATATCTGTCAATTAGTTAAAGATAAAATAGAAGAGAAAAAAGAAGAAGCCAAGTAGTATTTGTGAACATATAGCATTAGAATAATTTTTAATATATTTAAAAAATTATAATTATAATTATTTAATATACCCGTCTATTAGTTAAAGCTAAAATATAAGATTTAAAAAAAAGTCAAGTGGTATTTGTGTATATATAGTACTAAATTAATTATTAGAATCACATAATCTTTGATACTCAAGTGGTAAGCGTTTGATTAGTCACCCTTCTTATGCGATGAAATCAGGGGTTTGATTAATTAATATGGAACGGAGGGAGTAATAATTTATGTAAATGATATTAATTTGGTTAATTAATAGTGGCAGGTATTCAACAGAAGGTTGATAGTTATTTAAGTTTTTGTGAAAAAACACAATTATTAGAATTTTCGACGTCAATAATATCAATTTTGAGGGTATTGGATATTAATAATACAAATTATTTTCTTAGACATTGACAGTATTAAGTATCGACCTATTTTCTCTCAGCAGTACATCACTGAGTTGTTATGACCTTAACTCATCGGAAAGATAATGCAGCTTCATAATGTGTGACGTGGAAGACAGATCAGTGTTCATGTCAATATTTTTTACACAAGTTCCGCCTTCCACGTCACGTATTATGGAGTCACGCTATCTTTTCATGAGTTAAAACCATACCAAATTAATGGTGTACTGTTGGTGAAAAATATGTCGATAATTTTTATTGCCAGTAACCAAGAAAATAATCTATATTATTAGTATTCAATACCCACAAAGTTGATATTACTTACGTCCAAAAATCTTTAATTATTTGTCCGTTTAACTAATTTTTTTGTCTCTATTTATTTATCTTTTTTACATTTTTAATAATAATATTCAATGTTTTTATCTTTAATAAATGACTTTAAACCAATAATTTAATAATAATTAAGGATGTTTTCATCATTTCAATTTATTTCTACCTAAATTTTTAGGTTGCATTGGTTTCTTTACTTCTTATCAATGTGACAAATAAAAATGAATGGAGGTAATATCGAGTAAAATTAAAGATTAGATTAGATTAGATGACTAATATAAATGACAAGAAAGACGATAATGACTAATATTGTTGTTCTTATGAGCCTAATACAACCGCACTACTTTAAAAACATGAAAAACAATAACATGATGAAGTACCAAATGGCCCGTCAATGCTTTGTTCTCACAATTACCAAATGATTAGGCTATGCTCTCAAAATAACTCCCTATACCAGCAAATTCATAACAATGTGATCATGATATAAATTAAAAGTAAAGGGATTTGGAATTAGTAAAAATTGAAACACTAGATAAGAAGATGTTGTAATTTATTATATAAGTGTATCTGGAATATATATTCTAAATATTAATATTGTTCACCCATTAATATTAGGTCAGAACTTTAACATTGAGAAAATGATTGGTTGAAGGTCATTTTTATTATTAAATGAGATATGTTGAACATTTAAATTTATAACAAGTGGTATATTGAGCTGTCAAAATTAATATGTTAAAAGTTGCATAATATGGTTGTGGTTAATAATATATCATATATTGGAAGGATATGGTATGTTTACATTAGGACCCTTTTTTTATACGGTTGGTTGCGGTGTGGTAATGGTGGGGTGCGGTGGAATTTGAAAAAATGTGGTGAGTTGTGGTGAAAGTTGTGATAGGTGGGATGAGTTAAGAGAGAAAATGTAAAAAGTAAATAAGAAATTGAGAAGAGAGAAAAAATGAAAAGATATATTGTTATTTGATAATGATTGGGTACCACATTGCACCGCAACCTACCACATATAAGTGATGTTAAAAAAAAAATTAAAATATTAATAAAAGTGTCCAATTTAATACGATAACCTAAGTATATATTAAAAAATTTCCAAATACATATTTCAGCTTTTTAGTTTATTTTTCAAGTGGATATCCCTAAGTTTAATGTTTCGATCCAACACTATTAATTTCTTTTAGCGGTAGGTTCCGATGCGGTAGCACTGCACTCTTTAATATCTACCACACTTTACCACACCACACTACAATCATTACTAATATATCTTTTTACTCTTTTCTCTCCTCACTTTTCTCTTCTACTTTTCACATTTTATCTCCTCATCTACCTGAGTTACCACAACTCCCACCACAATTTCACCACACTTTTTCAAATTTCACCGCGCCGCACCATTACCACACCACACTTTTTCAAATTCAAATGTACCACACTATTACCACACCACACTTTTTCAAATTCAAATGTACCACACCATTACCACATCATCCCAACCGTATAAAAGAATTGAGCCTAAATGTATCACCATTACATTATGTTAGGTTACATTTAAGTCAATCATACATTTTCCGTCCAATTAAAAAGGTCATTTTTTTGAGAAAAAAAACAGTTAATTTGTGTTACAGCAGTCAATTTTCTAATATTTTGTATAAGGAGGCTTTTGGTAAAACTATTGATAGTAGACCTATCAATATGGGCGGGCGGGCGGGTTATGGGTCGGTCAAATATCGGGTTCGGGTAAATACGGGTCGGGTGTATTTCGGGTTCGGGTAAATACAGGTCGGGTGTATTCCGGTTTCAGGCGGTTTGGGTCGGGTTTAGGGGTCATGACCGCCCTTTTTCTCAGTCACTTACAACTAATAAAATTGATTATAATTAGTCAAAGACACTTGTGTAATGTACCATTCCATTCCAAGTTCGACTACCACGATATGTCATAGTTGTATAGACATATTACACCTAAGGGACAAAATTTGGCAATCTTCAAGTCTACAAGTATTATGCGGTTTATGTCAACAATCCACGAATAACAGTACTTATGAAATATATAGGGTTTTGGGATGCTAATATACTGAACTTTTAGGATATATGACAATAATGCACTGAACTTTGACCTTGGACAATAATACACTATTTTACTGAAAGAGAGGAGAGCGGCGGGACTGTAGGAGTTTGAGGGTTCACTGAAAGAGTGAGTGAGTGAGTGATAGTGTTAGGGTTTTGTTTTGGTCATTTGTTATTTGATTATTTCATTTGTATGTCTCTCTCTATGCATAACTTTCCAAAGTCACCCAATATTTTACTTTTGTGCCTTAATTTTCATGAAATGGTCCCATTTTTTTGCACAAGGCCAAAGTAGACAAAACACTTAAAATTAAAGTGTCTGACCCAACGGGTCGACCCAAACCTGACCCGACCTGACCCGTTTTTTACCGGTTTCTTTGGGTCGGGTCATTTTCGAGTCCCGGGTCGGAATTTCGTGTTCAAAACCCGTTTTTTGCGGGTCGGTTTGGGTCGGATCGAGAATTGCCAGGTCTAATTGACAGAATGACTGCCTAGTTACTTGATTCTTACAAAAAAATACTCCGTAGTTATTTGTGTGACAACCACATTATGAAATATAGGTACATACTGCTTTAATTCCTTCAACCACCATTGTGGATGCCCCAAAATCCAGGATTCTTCATCACTATAAAATCCCTTAGTTCACTTCTAAACTACTATCAATCTAGTTGCTGGAGTGTATATTATGGCAAGGATGAATATGAGTAGCCACTTTACGCTTTTAGTGCTGATGGGTGCTCTTATTTGTAGCCCAATTAGTAGTGCTAGGAAGCTTAATGGTGGGCTTTATGATCAAAAGAACATTGGGCTGGGGGCAGGAGCTGGGGCTGGTGTTGGGCTTGGCACCAGCGGCGGTGGGTTGGGCCTCGGTGGGGGTGAAGGACTTGGACTCGGCATTGGAGGTGGCGGTGGTGGTGGAGCAGGTGGTGGTGGTGGCCTTGGTGGTGGTGGAGGCTTGGGCGGTGCTGGTGGAGGCGTAGGCGGTGGAGCAGGTGGTGGAGTGGGTGGTGCTGGAGGAATTCCTTAATTAGCCTCGTTTGCTTTAAGCACATGAGCTAGTACTTAATTTCTATATTTGCAATTGTGATCCAGTAATAACATTAATTGTATCTATTTCATTTTGTTTTTCCATTTATGCATATGCCTAAAAGAGCTTCCAAGCTTAGAAACAAAGCTAAGAGCGCTCTTATATATTATGTGTCATTATGGTTGATCTTCTTGCCTTGGGGCCTGAAATTCAATTATTAATTATGAATTATTATGAATTTTATTATTTTAGTGTATTTTAAAATTATATATAAATTCTAAATAACACAAACTAAGGCCTTCTTCCTTTTTGTGGTGGGTAAAGCGTAGTAATAGTATGGTATGGTAATAATGTGGATAATGTAATATGATGTAGTATAATGTGGTAAGAATGATTGATCTAGTAAGTGAGGATTGGAGAGAAAAAAAAAAGTGAAAAGTAGTGAGAAAAGTGAACAGAATGAAAATTATGATTGTTGTAGTAAAGTATGATATGATCTGATAATATGTGATGGTTTGTAGTTAATGTAATAAATTGTGATAGGCGCGGTATAGTACCATATAAAAAGAACAAATGCTAAATTTATGTTTCTTGTATGTACTTCACAAATCACAAGCTCACATATTGCTTAAAATTTTCTAATCTTAGTCATATACAAGTTGTACCACTAATGTGGGATATATAAAGAAAAAAATACAAACCTAAAGGTTTTCTCATAACTAAATTGAAGTAAATGTATATATTGAGTTTTAGTGGCTCATTTGATCCTCTAAGGTTTAAAGTCGACAAAGGAGAGTTGAGGCGCCACCCACATCAAAGGAAGCGTTAGGCGCACCCCATTATGAGGCGATAAAAGCTGGCGCACAAGAGACACCATCTGCGTCCTTGGAGGTGCTAGCATTGCCGAAGTCGACGCAGCCAGCGTCCCAATTAAGTGATGCTCCCCGTGCGTCTCGGCCGCTCTTTTAATTTACACGTTCACATCGATTATCTTTCTAGCGTCGTGGATTATTAGGTTTGGACCTAATTTTTTTCTCCTAGCTATCATATATAAATTGTATCAGTTGTGAGAGAGATAAAGTTTTCTCCACTTTTGTATCCTAGACTATTGAGAGTTTGTGAGTTGAGAGATTGAGAGATTATATTGTAATCTCCATGCATTGTTGATCGTATCACACCTTGTGATAGTGATCAATTTGTACTCCTCTATTATCTCATAGAAGATTATTTATAGCTGTCACCATTTGTAAGTTTTTCTCCGAGTTATTAAGTTTGATAGGTAAATCTGGTGTTTAGTTTTATCGCTTATTTTTCATTTCTAAATTTTGTTGTAATCTCCATCATCTCTTTTATTTCTTGTGTAACTACAATCTGCATGCAGTTATTTTCTCTGAAAGCCTGCGGTATAAATACTTCATATAAAATAAAAAGCATCCATTGCACAACGTACTCTAATAAATGCAGGCAGATTGGATTTTTCGACAATCATGTTGCTGATTAAAAAGAACAATTGATTAGTGAAAAACGACTTTTACTGTAGAACATGCATGCATGTTCTTCTAACCTACAAATATTATTCTCCATAATTATTCCCTGCTATAAATTGGATTAGTTCTAACACTTTACGGGTATTATATTCCATAATTCCGAATTATAGGGAGTCAGCGGCGATTTGTTGGTTCCTAATGATGGGATTCAACGCTAAGTTTTTGCTCTTTATTAAGCTAATAAATTGCAAAAGATGTCTTATAATTGAGTAAGTAAGATATATTAATTCAGATGAAAGGTCCAATTGTGTATTATATTTCAAAAGTTAGATCTTATGATATGAAAGTGAATATATAATACTTGTTGAAAACAGATATGAGTAGATTTTGTAACTACTAAACAGGCTTATAATTGGCTTATTACGGGAGAAAATACAACATAAACAATTCATAATAACAAAGTAACAAAGATTTCTGGTGGCTAATTATCACACAGGAATTTTAGTAGAAAATAACAACTTAAATGTTGTAAGGGATTACGCAGTCATCGTTGTCCAGTGCTACGATGATACCAAATTTATTAATCATAATTTTTATTTATGCTGCTCATGAAAGTTGGTAAAATTCTGTTTCAATCGGTGATTGTCGCATTCTACTCTCTCCCCCTCATAAAGTACCACTACATGAATATAATGTCGAGCAGATTCAAGGCGGGAACGCACTTCAACCAATGTTCATGTTATATAAGTTAAGTGAGGTTCTATTTTAAATCAATTGGTGTTAAGAGGAGTAGCCCACTTATCTTATATACAATTTACTTTCCTTTTGCATTTCCGATGTGAGACATTTTTCTCATGGATGAATTCCAACATATATAAGAACAACTGCGTCTCAGTAAAGTCCTACTGATGTGGGGTACGGGAGGATTCAACATGAATGGAAATTGATGAAAAGACTGATTCCGACGAAGTCAAAAAACATTTTGAAAATCAAAAAAGAAGCATGGTGAATTGGAATCGGTCTCTCTAATGTAAAATTTAATGGTAAGACTGCTAAATCTTATATATATATATATATATATATATATATATATATATATATATATATAGAAATTATTAATGTCACACTGTAGGGAGTACTGTTGTCAATCTTGCGGAGCTAGATCTCAAACAGATCTAAAGTCAATGTCCTCTCAATTTAAGCAGATAACCAGTTGATTGATTTGGGTGCAATAAAGACGATAAATATGAAGTGAAACAAATATGGAGAAAGCCTCAGGCAGGGTATTCGTTAATAGTGTCCCGACAATGTTTAATTTACTAGGAGTAATGCATCCAAATTAATTAATATAGTAATTATGTGTCTAGCTAGTTAGAGATCTCTATAATTAGTGACTAAATATGTTTAATCATAACTATATTATTTGGTCTTATTCGATCGCAAAAGTCAGTACCTTGGAATCATATGTTTATAACACACTATAATAACATGATATTATTACGTAATTCGGAAATCAAAATTGATTATAGGAAAATCAATTAAACCTCTTTAAATAAAGGGTGTCATAGCCGTGATGCTCACCTAGATTTTAGGCAGTTAAGAGGAAGAGGAAATGATGTGACCTTAGAGGTCACGGTCATGGTCGTGACCTTGGAGGTCACATGCCTACCTTTTTAGGCGGAGCTAATTAGGGTTTTCTCCCATTTGTAATGTCAGAAACGTTATAAATAGGAGAAGACCCATAGCCCCTAATTAAGTGAACTCAGTTGGGACAACTTGAGGAGAGTATTTGAGAAACGTTTTCTTGAATCCCCTTCTTCTTGTTCGACGGTTATTGCTTGGAAAACAATCATAAAACTCCTAAACACATATTCCATTATTGAGATTAGTCTTAGTAATCCGGTCTAGCAACTACATTTCGTGTGTAGCTCTGTGAACTCTCAGTGGAGGATTTCTTCTTGGAGCTTTAAGGGCTTACCTCTTCTACAACCATAATTGCATAAGATATAATGTATAGTGTCTATATTTTTGTGATTCTTGGGTTGATTAAGTGTTTTCATAATGGTTATGAATATTTCCTCTATTAATCTTTTCTATTTAGAAAATAGATAACCTAAAACACAATAGTGTTCACCAACTAGCATGTCAAGCATCACAAATTGCATTCCTACACTATTCACGCATACATCGAATCATGGAACCGATTCGGTTTAAACCACCTAAGCGTTCTCTCGAAGGTCAAAAGCTAACTCAAATTGTTAATCAATGTTCTTACACAACCAAAATGAGTGAATTACAAATATCGATTTTCCCTTAGTTACAGTCTAGATTATTATTATTATAACTAGGTTGAAATTATCTAATCAAGTTGCATTAGGCCTAAGTTCCTTTCTCAAAGGTCAGGAAAATCCTGATTAGGACAAGGCGACACTCTCTCGGCCTTCGCATCAACAGCAATATAATTAGTAACTCGCAAAAAATTTAATGAACAAGCATGAATTGATGCTGGAACCATAATTGCAATTAAACAAGCATATTAGTAAAAAAAATCCCAACCAAAGTTAAAGGAATTAGCTGCTCATTTTATTAAGTACTAAACATCGAATCAATATCAAAACAAAGATTAACTAAGTATGGAGAAGAAAGAGAAGAAATTGATACCAATGCTCAAACTTAAAGGTAACTGAAATCTAAAGTGTCAATCTTCAAAAATAAAATCAAATACTTACTTGAAAGTAGTGTTAAGAGAAAAACTATCCTGTGGAACCCTGAAAACCTTAATAAAACCTAAGATGAGAGATAAATCTTGTTTTATGCTAATTAAAACGCTGAATTTCGCAGTTATGCAAGGGTCGTGCGTGGGCGTGTGAATGATGCACGAGTGCCCCTGCGTCATGTCTACTAGTTTCTTCCTGATTCTAGATTGATACATGACTGTGCTACAACGCATGAAATGTTCTCCTAAAATGTGTAGTTTGTGCTAGCTCACGTGGTTACTTACATACACCTACTTTGGAACCCTTCGCACCTTGTTCTCATCTCGGCTTCTTTGCAGCTTCAACATTGTACATTTTAATGATCATAAAACACCGCAAATGACCCAACGTTCTCCTATAATTAACAATATTTGATCATTTTTAGTTGTAAATAGGGTGGGCTGGACATAACTTCCAATTTTGCTTCTAATTTTCTGACGCATTTGTGCTAGCCGGCACAACTGCTTGTGTCGACTTCCTACGACTTCTTTTGCTCCTTATCTCCAATCTTTTTCTTTTGTTTCCATCATCGTTTACATTCAACACGCATAAAATACATAAAAGTTCTATCAAAATTGCCTAAAAATAAGACAATTTAAAAAAACAAGTATCAATTTGTAAAGATTCGCAAAAACATTACCAACTTATACTAAAATGTCTTGTATAAGTTCGATTTGACAGTAAAAGCTAAGGTAAAAAGTGGTAAAACCAAAACAAAACTACTAATTAAGTTTAATTGCCGCTTTTCTGGATTTGCAAAATTAGCCTATCCATGAACTTTAGTACATTAATTGGGGCCGAGGAAGGCCACCTAAATCAAAATCTCTCATACCATGTTCAAACATATTTTTCTTTGGAATTAGTTATTGTACTATTAAGTTTAATTGTTAACAATCAAGTCAGACATTGTGGGTTGTGCAATACAAGTTAATACTCGCATAAAAAATAACGGGTCTTGCACTACAACATCCTAATTACCATAAATTTATTGCGAGAGGTACACTTTTGTGATGATATTTTATGAATATGTTAATTAATAATTTACTTTAGACTTTCTTGATAGAAATCATTCCTTAATGAATAATTAAATAATTATACTCAGATCAAAAAGTCATTATAGATGATTTATTTATCATAGCAAAACCATCAATAAGTTACTACAAGTCTATATATTACCAAATATATTTGTTAGCGAGGTGGTCTCACCCTATAAAATTAGTGTATAAATTAATAGTCAGCTATAATTGTACCATTCTTCTCTTGAAAAAGTTGTTCACTTATAATAAACATATCGCTTTGTAGTTTCCGACAATATTGATATATATTAGTTAGCTGAAAAAAGAAGATTTTTCGTTTAAATTTTGGGAGGTACGTAGCAGAAGTGTAGTGTGCCAAAATTTAAGAATAAAACTTGATATTTGGATTTGGAAGTGGAGAATGTACAAGGGGGAAATAGGATACATGGTGTTAGTGGGAGGAGCTTCTTATAGGAGGTTATTAATTCGACACCTCAAAAACATACACCTAATATCTATTTATAAGTGTTGTAAAGGAGTGATGAAATCTTCAACCTCCTTTCTAATTTGTCATTTTCTATATTCTAGATTTTTCTTACATTATTTTTTAATATATCTAACACATTCTATGATATTTTTTCACATAATATCATAGATTTTCTTGTAGATGTTTAATTTCCAGTCATTCTTTTCTTGATTTTTATAAATTAATATTTTCAACATTTTTAAAATTTACTACAATATACACATAATCCTTCAAAATATAAAAAGAATTATAACGTATATTCAGAGGACATAAAATGTTGGCATTTGATTGCTAGCAAAGTTTAACATTTTATCTAAGTTTGAAATGGACATATTTTCCTGAATGTAATATAGAGGACAAAAGTATTTCAAAAATAACTTATATACAATAAACTAGACAATCATATAACTCAAAATAAAATTATCAACTAACGAAAAGCATGTATTTGATATACTCCCTCCTTATTTCATTTGTCACTTATCACATATTCTATGATTTTTAATGTATTTTTTAACCAATTATTTCTCACATAAATATTTTATCAAAAAAAAATTACAATGGTATAATCCTATAATACTTTTTATACAAAATATAATAATAGTAATCTTATATACATGATAGAAAACTACACAAATATATCAAATGGGAAGGAGAGGGTGTATATCTTAATCCATCACGGGGAAAGTTATCTTGATAACGCTTGGTGCTTTCCTTTCAGATAATTCTATCTCTCATTTGCTGTAGATATGGTAAGACTAGGCATATTGTCAATTATCAATTAATTATGGTCTATATATGATAGTCCATTGATGATAATATACCTCAACATCTGTAGGTGCCACCCTTTTTCTTGTTTTGAGCAAACACTACATATATCTTGTAGCTTCAAAGTCAATGAATGATAGTTGGAGGAGGTATGGGTGACAATTATGGTACACCTTTATAGAAGCTAGCATCTATAGCTATAATAAGACTAGTTAGTTAGCTATTGCTAGCGAGGTCAATACCCTACAGAGTGTGGTTTGATGCCTAAAAGGTGAGATATTTGGGGCCAATTGCATGTTTTTGGTGCGTCTTCTTCCAAAGTTACCACTACCAACCCCCACCATTTAATAAACAAATAAGAACAAGGGATTCATTTATATC
This sequence comes from Portulaca oleracea, assembly GCA_029582165.1. Taxonomy (NCBI): domain Eukaryota; kingdom Viridiplantae; phylum Streptophyta; class Magnoliopsida; order Caryophyllales; family Portulacaceae; genus Portulaca; species Portulaca oleracea. Next base: position 25,543,098 of record CM055885.1, read on the forward strand.
ATTTATGTACAGAGTTTTTGTCAAATATATATATATATATATATATATATATATATATATATATATATATATATATATATATAGTTTAAATTGTGAAACAAGACATTGTTCACATGGGTTTTCCTACCTAAAGGGCTCCTTTTGCCTATTTGTAATCTTCCCTCCCATTTCTCATTTGTCCATTAACATATATATACATACCATTGTGGAAATCTGCTGTCTTCCACAAAGAAACAACTAAAGCAAGACAAATTCCACAGATGGCCCACTATATGTATATTTCTCATTAATCGCTATATAATTACAACTCGCAACATACGGATTTACAAGTATTGATTGTAAAGGTTAAGCAATCAACATTGGATTCTCAAGGATGTGGAAGAAACACGATGGAACAAGACTTGTATGACATGGAATTAATTTTTTAACTAGCTGTATATATCCATTGTGATGTATACCAAGTGTTAAGAGAGTACCATGTAGGTTCCTCTTCATTGCTATTTGTAGTATCTGATTCCATCTTCTCTAAACAATTTTAAATGGACCTCAAGAAAACTTTGAATACATACAAGAATTTTGAAGTCAATAGTTTTATATTTTCTGAGGTATTTATGGACCATGATAACCATCTTGACTCAAGATGGTTCTTAACCATCTTACATTAGTCATATTTCACATTTTTGTAACTTTTATTAATAGTTTCTTTAATAATTATATATATTTATCAATTATAATAACATAATACTTATTAGCTAGGTCAAAAAAATATAATAATAGCCTAATTTTATCAATCATAGTAGAAAATGCACATTTTAGACATAATTTTATATTTATGAAATAAATGTAAACAAATAATTATTTTTAAGTTATTTATAAGTTGTAGTAGCTCTAAAAATAATGAAACATACCTTTACAATGATTTAAATACACTTACATTTCACTTTATTAGTGATTTAGAAAAAATGCAAGATGGTTAAGAGTCATCTTGTGTCAAAATGTTTATCATTTTCGATATAAGAATTGTGAAAGTTTTGAACAACCGTTTTTGGGAGACCCAATTAAAAATATGTTAATCATTTAATGTAATTATAATTAATGTTTGTTGTGATAGATACTTTTTTTTATAATTAGCGGTCAAAAGATCCTTTTATTAGCGAAGCTAGACTGACCCAATGGAATTAGAAAGGCATCAAAAGCCATTAACAGGCAACAAGATGAGACACGAAAACTATGATAGATACTTAAATAGCATGTATTAGCAAAGCTGTAAAAGTTCGTCGTGCAATTAGGGCATCAATATCTCCTAGCTTCACATATTAATTTACCTCATAGACTCATATGTTCGGTGAGGTTGGAGTTCATTGTTTTTTTTTTTTCTTTCTACACAAGAAGCTTGCTTAATTTTGTCACTAATTCAAACCTATTTTGAGATTCTAATTAAGTCTATTTGTATTTATTTATGGTTTTTTAAAATTTTCTTTATAGTTCGCATTATATTCTTTTCTCGTTATTTTTCTTATATTGTAGTATTAAATATTAGTATTATTTTAATATGTGACATGTATTTTCATGAGTATTGAGTTTTATGAGCATTTTCATATGACGATAATGTTCAATTGATTTTCTTATTGTAATTATTAGTATCTTCTGTTTCAATAAAATTTTTATAAGTATTGTACTACATTCTTATAAACATTTTCTTGAGGTTTCTGAAAAACCTTTATGAGCATTTCACTGCATTTTATGAACAATTTTCATGAGAGTTATGAACATTCTAATAGAGTTTAAGACCACTGCATGATTTTTTATGAACATTAATTTAGTGTTTTATGAGTGGTTTATTGTGTTTTATGAGCACTGTTATGTAATCGTACTTTTCACTTTTTTTATTATCATTATTTCGACATGTTCTGTAAATAAATAAAAAAGTAAAAAAATAACAAGAGGGACGGTCGGCGAACCATGCTTGGTGAACCCGAGAGTACTATCTTGGTACTTTCTATCAAGTGAAAGACGTCCTTCAAAGTTGTCCTTATACAATGTTAAAGAAATCTCCAAATCGGGGTTGTAATACCAAATAACAAACTAATTTGTGAAGTCGCCTTAGTTACCTATCGAATTAGGCGTCATATTTGTTTTCCATAAATATGATGGATAGGGTGCTCATCCAACTAATGTATTAGATTTTTAAAGTCTCTAAAGATCATATTTTTAAAGTCTCTAAAGATCATATCAACCTGTCGGGATGTTTGAATTCTACTATGAATTACTTGAATGAGGATGAAGTTATCCCCTTTTATTTAAACTCTGGATTATCAAGAATTGAATCGTGTTTTGAGACCAAATACTAAAGAATGTGCTTCTGTTAAAAGGATGATATTAGTGCAGACTGACATGATGAATATGTCATGCCTTCCACATGCAAGTTTAAATGTATGAAAAAAAAATAACCTCGATTGTTCATGATCAAGAATGTCAAATTTTAATCAAGATCAGATAGACACAATTTTATAAAAAATGTACGTAAATTATCCTTTTTATTTATTTATTTTGTTTGGCCAAGGGTCTTAAGAACCATATTTATGTTATACTTTTGGTATATAAATATAGAGAACGGATCCGGTAGAAAGAGACTTTAGGTAGGAAGGTAGGAAGGAGCAATCTAGCGCGTTAGATCTCGATCCAATGGCTAAAATTATGTCGTTGACACATGTGAGATTTGGAGTGAAAAACCACTATCTAGCATTCAAATACAGCTAGTGGTTTTCATTTAATGAATTAAAAAAAATAAAATCTGTTTTTTTATGTTAACTAATTAATGAGAATCAAGGGGGAGTATCAATTAGATCATTTTGTTTCCAAAAATAACATGCGTTGGATGCAACAACTCAGTGAAGTAATTAATTGTCTGATTTTTATGAAATGGTAGGGCCCGCGGAGGGTCGATTCGACGTAGGGTTGCTTATGTTCTTAGAGTGTACTTTGGTTATTTTATCGCAAAATAAAGATAAAAAAGAAAACCTCATTTCATGTAGTTTTAATCGGTCCTAACTTAGATTTTTTCCTTAAACAATTTTTGGTAGTATTGAAGAATTTTCACAAATCGAGACCAAAAATCCAAATGAATTTCCTGAACAGGAATCCACGCGGATTTCTGTTCTGACCAACGCAAAATTGGGCCTCGACTCATGATCTGTTGGTTTAAGTTTGGCTCAAAGGCCAAACTTGACCCACGGAAGGGGGGTCCGCGTGGATCCCCAAATCCTTGGGCCAAAGCCAAGCCTGTCTAACCCATGGAAGTGGGATCCGCGCAGATCCCAGGCCCATGGGATCACGGATCCGCGAGGATCAGTGTCCCCTAAGTAAGGGATCCGCATGGATCTCCGAATCCTTGGGCCGGACACCGTTTGATCCAAGCCCGAACCAACATGATTTTTCTTCCAATACTCCCGAAAATTATCAAAAAAAAAACGTTAGAGCCGAAAGAAACATGCATAAAATGAAGAGGAGTCGCCAGTTAATTTTACATAAAATTAACAAAAATTAGAAAATACTCCACGGTCTTCAAACCAAAAAATCGGGATCGGGGGTAAAGATGTCGATGTAGGGGGTGCCCTTGCATCGCCCGCCGAAGCGACCCTTACTAGGTCGGGTTTTAGAAACGCATAAAAAACAAAAGTAAAGTTGTCACTTTGAATTAACTAAATAAAAAAGCATGCATAGGTTCATGATGACATAAAAAAAACTAAACACGAATTACAACGGGCGGGGATTAATCGACTACATTTTTACAATTTGATCAAACGACGCTGAAAGCGAAAGAATGGGAATGGAACCCTACCAAATCCGCGCGGATTTGCCCAGCTCCAAATAAGTATCTGAAATCTTCACCCAAAACTGCTCAGAACTGCGGAAAGGTTATGCTGAAATCCGCGTGGACCCTCTGCAGTCGGCTCTCAAGTGTATTTCTCTCTATTTTTATCAGAATTCTTTCAGCTAATTTCTGCCCGGCATCATCCCCCCTACCAAATCCGCGCGGATTCCTTTTATAGCCAAAGGGCTAGTAGCAGCTTCGGACGGTTTTTTCTCATGCCTCCTGGAAATCCGCGTGGACTTCCCTATTTCCAAGTAATGCGGTTCAGCAGTTAGTGATTGCTGAGAAATCCGCGCGATTCTACTTCCGACCGCTCCGGTCCGGTTCATTTCTGAATGTTATCGGAGATCCGCCAGGATCTGACTTGGGGCGGGAAATGAAATCCGCGTGAGCCCAACCTGGGTTTTGGCTTGGATCCGCGAGATTTTTCGGCTTGATCCAAGATTCGGATCTGCGTGGATTTCACTACCCGACCCGAATAGTAGATCCGCCAGATCCGCGTGGATTTTGGTCCGGATCCGCGAGAGTTCGGGCTGAACTTTGGTCCGGATCCGCGAGACTCCGGGCTGAATCTTGGTCCGGATCCGCGAGACTCCCGGCCTGGTTCAAAGTTCGGATCCTCGTGGATTTGCCAGAATTTCTGTCCTGACCCAAAATCCGGATCCGCGAGGATTTTAGTACTTGACCCAAATAGCAGATTCGCCTAATTTTCTGGGCTAAACTTTGTAAATCCGCGAGAGCTTTGTGGTGGATTAGCCTGGAAAATCCGCGAGGATTTTCCTGGGCTGGTCTGGTAAATCCGCTAGGATTTGTGCTGAATTGGCCTGGAAAATCCGCGTGGATTTTCCTGGGTTGGCCCGGGAAATCCGCCAGAATTTGCTGAAAATATATTCGGGCGTTTGAGCCGAGCTGCTGATGCTGCTGATCCGACCAACTGTATTTGGTGTCTACAAATGGAAATTATCATATTTAACTCGTTCATACACGATTTGGGGAGATTCATATTGAAGTAGATAAAACACAGAGGAATTCAATTGCAACTCGTTCATACATGTTCGAAAAATTAAGATTAACAGGTTCGTCTCACTTTTTCTGGACGATTGAATTGCGATTGTTGACAGGCTCAAATCGGAATCACATGCAAATAATTAGGGTTTATAATAACAATGAGATCGGGGAATTGGTCTTATCCATGTGCATGCTTGTGACCACTGGCCACACTCACATATTGCGCGGCCACCGTTGTTCTGTGCATTAGGATTGGGGAGCCAAGCAAGGGGAAAGACTAGAAGGGGAGAGGGGGCAGGGAGTTATTGTCGATCACATAACTATAATGGAACATGACACTAATATGATCACACTGTGTAGCAACAATGGCCACCAAGTGACCACACTCATAATGGAACACCACACTAACATGACCACACTGTGTCCCCATAGTGGTCAACAAGTGGTCACACATATCATTGACCAAAGAGTTAGATATGCAACGCGTCAATGACCACTTGTAGAACTATATGGATGTAGGGGTTTGTTTTTAGTCATAAACTTATAATAGAACTAAGACATTAATATGACCACACCGTGTACTACAATGGCCTCCAAGTGACCACACTCATCGTTGACCAAAGAGTTAGATATGCAACGTGTCACTAGACACATGTAGAACCACATGGATGCATGATGGGTTTGTTGTCCACCATATACTTATAATGGAACTAAGATATTAATATGACCACATTGTTTGCCAACAGTGGTCACCTAGTGACCACGCTTGTCATTGACGAAAGAGTTAGATAGACAATATGATGTGTCACTGGACACATGTAGAACAATATGGATACAAATCGAAACAAATTTGACCACGTCGTGTAAACAGTGTGGTCAGTAAAATAGACGAACACAACTTCATGTAGCAACGACCCACATATATCCATGGCAATAGGGGGGTGCAAATTACAACCATTTGTGACTCTGCGTGTACAATGTGGTTAAATGAATCAGTTTGTAATGTGTGAACTATAATGTTGTGTAGTTGCATGTATAACATGGTGTTGTCCTACCTAGAATGCGGTGTGGAAGCTTTATGAATAAGATCATGTGGGGGCATATCAAGATGTGCGGTGGAAATGCCCCACCTATAATGACATGTAATTCTTGTAATGTTCTGTTGTTAGTGCTTTACTTATGTACATAAAGCTACTGTAATACTTTGAGGTCCAAATCTAATGAGTCTTTTTATTAATTATTTTCATTGTAGTGATGCAGACAGCAACCAATCTCCAAACGTGGCGCCACCGTCGGCGCTTATTTTCATTGTAGTGATGCAGACAACAACCAATCTCCATACATAGCGCCACCGCCGACACCTGTCCCATTCAATGATGATTTGAGTGCGGCGATATAATGGCCAAAGTGCGAAGATGAGACGCTCGTTCCTCAAATGGGGAAGGTGTTCGGTTCGCCCCACCTAAACCCACACCACCGAGAGGAATGAAAGAGGTAGGCAATGGAAATCTTTTTTTTGCACACGCGAGGGACATCGTCGCTAGAAGCCTGAGCATTATGAACCAGCTATCTATGAAGATTGGAATGGCATCAGGGGTAAATGAAAGCTTTCAGCGGACTGTAGCAATGAACATGTACATAAGCCACCACCTTGTAGATACAAAGTGTCCGAAACCGAGGTTAGGTGCGAAGCTATGATTCGGGTGCGAACATCCGACAATGGGGAGGGGTTCATAGTGCATAGGCTTGTCTTATACGTTATGTATTGGAATAAGTTAGTAAATATTCACAGTTTAAATGGTCAGACAATGACAATAGTAGTTTGTGTATGGCCACAGTAGTATAAATGGCCACACAATGGTTTAATCTAGTGTAAGCCTGATATTGCGTTTACTTTGGAAACGATTCACTTTGGTGACCACATCCTTTACATGGTGTGGTCACATCATTTCAGATTTTAGTATCATTACTTTTCATAAATGTGCCAACACATTATACTTCAAAATCATATGATTTTATTAGTTGTGGTCAATAAGATCGGTTGTGTGGTTAAACTTATGTATTTGATCAAGTTAACATGTAAGTGATTTGTGGTTTGCAATGATTACAAACTTATGGTACAATCCAAATTGTAGCAGCCTACATGTATGTCACCCAGCTCGTTTGTAAATATCATGGTGTGTTATGACATCAGTAGTTTATAAGAGAACACAATATTTTACATGGACAAACAATGACATAATCAATGTAATCGTCAGATTTGGTCAAACTTATATGGACAATGGATCCGGGAGGGAGTTTAGGTAGGGAAGTGAAATTAGTAAATCTTCGCCATTAGGTTTACAATTGATATTGTGTGGTAGTGGATGTTCTAAGGAGTGTGGTCATTGATATGTTGGAACTGTGGTTACATGGTTGACCACATTGCAAGCATAGTTGATCCACTTCCAACCTAAGGGGTCGTTGCGGAGCTCTTGCATCCTCCCTATAAGGTGGAAGTTGAAGGTTGCCAAGAGTCCCTTCCAAGCTTTGCAATTGACGTTGGATTGCCCCTTGACTATTCACCATCAATTGTTGGGTACATTCGAACCGATTTTGCATATTAATAACCTGTTGCATGATTTGAGCAATTGTAGGCTCCGGTGGGGAAGTAGGATCAGAATGGGGGGAGTGGAGTCTGTCTCTTCTTCTAGACGACTCGGCCATTTTGTGGAGCTAAAGGGTTATAACGGTTAAGGAATAGAGGAACGGATGAGGTTTCGGGTTCTTTGTAGTTATGGAATTTTGTGGAGTTTTGAGAGGCTAATTTTGTGGAGGAAAATGGGGTGTTACCGGCAAGAGTGAAAGCAAAACTAACAATTCAAAGCATCAAAGTTGAACACTAATACACTCCCAACACAACAACAACACAAATGGTTATGAAGGGGGTTCCCAAATCAAACACAACAAGTGAGTTCTACACCTAGCTATGATACTAAATGATCCATGAGGGATTGAGAACTCAATAAATGTCAGAAGAATCAACCCAAGGTACTACAAACACCAACATCATCCATGGCCACAAGTAGAACTCACAACACCTTCCAAACCCTAAAAATGGAGAATGGAGTATATCTAGATCTCAAACACACCAAATCAACAAAAGCTTGACAAGATATGGACAATCTATAAAGAATACTCACCAAGATTGAACTTAGGGTTCAAAAGATGCATAAAAGCTTGGCCACCAACACCCATTGAAACTCTATTGAAACCCTCACCAAGCTTGAAGAAGGTAGTCCACACCACAAGCTCTAAAAGGGGGTACTCCCACCCACCACCAAGAACATTCAAGGATAAAGAGAGAGAGGTTTGAGAGGAAGAGGTTTGCAAATACCCAAAGTTTTCATTCAAAGTTGTGTTCTCTTACAATTTGGGGAGTATTTGAAGAGGATGGGGGATAATGAAGATGCCAAACATTACAAAAGTGTCATTAAAACTAATTAAATTAAAAGGGAAAACAACGAAAGGGATGAAAAAGGAAAAAATTTACCGCAACAGTGGAATGGCACGTTTGTGCCATCTGGGGTGCACGATCGTGCAACTCAAAACAACCCCAAAAATGGTTGAAGCTCGAAAATGGCACAATCGTGCTATCTTATGGCACGATCGTGCGGTGCTTTCTGGAAGAATGGCACAATCGTGCAACAAAACGGCACGATCGTGTTGTTGGCAGTTTTTTTTTCTGCTAACTTCTAACTTGTATATCTTCTTCGTTTTTAACTCCAATTTGGTCATCTAATATATCGATGGAAATTTCTCAATGAGTACTATAAGCTCACCAAATTTCATAGTTATCTGAGTTATAATCAAAATAATGAAGATATATCATTTCTTGTTGTCCAAATTTTGCCCAAAAAAAATGATATTCTTCGACTTGTTCCCTCATGACTTCTTCCATACTCAATATCAAGCCCTTTAGCTGAAAATGGACTCGAGCTCAAGTCGGGGTTTATTGGTGTCGATGTCGACTCGACCCAAGGTTTTCAAGTGGACTCGGGGATGGCCAAGACACCACGGAGGTTTGGAAAGGACCCTCATTGAACACCCGGAAGAACTTGAGGATGATGTGGAGATCGGTCGTCCATGACTTCACCCAGTGCTCTTCCAATGCAGCTGGGAAACTCACCTCAAGGTTGAGGAGAGCTCGGGAAGGGACCTGATCACTAAGTGTGGCCATACATTCTTGAGGTATTGGCAGTATTGACCACACTAGCCATAAAGTGTGTCTAAACAATTTATGGTTCATTTTTTTGTTCACGGTGTTTGCAAATTAATTGCTAGTGACGCTACATTGTGAGTACATACATCAAAACGAAGATGAGCACATGGACATCACTTCTAGTGACTCCATAATGTAACCATAAATTTACAACAACCCCGATCAACCCATTCCATCAACATAACCGGGGATAACTAGAATGGTCGGACTGTGATGGTGATGTGGTCATGGTTGACAATTCCGCCACACGTCCCCTCCCCCACCCCACCCCACCCTCTACATTGGTGTAGACTAAATGACCACATTATACTCCACATTGTGGTCAACGTTCTCAACATTGCACGATAATACATTGATGTCATCACTACTATACCACACTATTTAAAACTGAGACACGAACCGAAATCCTGCAAAGGGGGACCATAATGTGCGTATAATGTGGCCAACGCGGACAAATATAGACTTCACGCTACTACACACTGGTTGAATTGCGCGGACATACGAATCAAAAACTACCATACAAAACCAGGGCATCAAAGCAGATCAAAATAACATCACATTCAAAATTTTAATTGGCAGATGGTGAATTAATCCCACTATTAGGGTTCTTCGCGCACCAAGACGAGGTTGAGTGTGAAATTAACTTGCAAGTTAGCAAGTGGACGGTCGTCGCCAGCGCCGACATCTTGGTGCGAGCCCTCAGCCCCTGTCATCTACTCCTATCATGTGATGTAACCATTAACACTCATAAATTACACAATTACAGTGTCACATACATGTGTTAATGCACCAAAAAAAGGTTATTGGTACACACACACTCCATCAATGTCACTAACCTTTCCAAATTCAAGCCCTAACTGGGAGTCTCGTTTAACAGGAATGAAAAATTTCCTAGGAAAATGGAGAAAGTGGTGGACCCACCGTGAATTTTTTTTTAAGGTCAACCCACATTTAAACATGGGGAAAATAAATCAACTCGAGAAAATTGATTATTTCTCCGAGGCTATTGACCAACCAAACACACCTTAATGATAGTGGAAATCATTTTGACATTTATTTTTTGAAGGAATTGAATCGTGTTGACATTTGGTGAGTAAACGATTGAGTGCATGTAGCTGGTTAAGGGGGTCCCACTGTCCTTGGCTTCAAAGAAATTTTTTGAAGATACGATGAGTACCCACTCCACCACATCTCTCTCTCCAGCAAGTCTATAATCTGCCCTTAAAAATGACAAGATGATGGTCTCGTTAGGATGAAACTTTAGAAAAATGATATACTCATGTCTATATTTAATTCCCATTAGTAGCCATCTAATTATTACTAATACTGAGGAGTGGACTTCGCTAATTGCCACATAATACACGAAAACCTTTTGACTAATTACGCATTTAAGTTTCAACATCGTATGTACCGCATTTCAAACTTCAGACTAATGTTACCACATGCTATAATATCAAAAACAAGTGGTCCACTTTAGAAGGACACCATTCAAATAAACCGAAATGATAAATGTCTTAGACAATACACATATTAAGTATTTTGTAATTATATAAAACTTATATATTTATAAATTAAATTGAAAAAAAATATATGATTGACTTCTATAACTATAATAATTAATATATATAAATGGTATAAAATCATACTTAATTTTATCTATATACATATATTTAAAATTTATAAAAAGGCGTTTAAAATATGTCCAACGGATGGAGTTCATTCGCTAGGATGTCAATTTTAATTGTTGACGTAGCCAACACGTTACAAGTTTCTTATAGTTGATAATTAATAGTATCTGTCCAAAAAATTATGGTTAAAAATAATAATAAATATTAATTTCATGAGGAGTAAGACACTTAAAATAAAATATACAGAGTGGGATTTGATGCATATAAGTAACACATAAAACATACATGCATTGGTCTCTTACCCTTATTATCTTCAAGAGTAAAATGCATCCTAATTATTTTTATTGGAATTTTTTTAGCAATATTTTGGATTTTAAACATTAGATATATTATGTGCATTAGTATTTCACACTAAAGAAAGAGTAAAAGTTAATCTAATAAGATACTTAATTTCAATCCAATGTAATTTAGTTTTGAACACAAAAGTATCATACCAAAAAGTTTTTACACCAACATTTGTATATGATACTGTATAATATTATCCATCAGTATAATTTTTTGTGTACTAATAGTTTGACTATAAACAAAATAGACAAAAATAGAATTTAATAAACAATACTAGTTGGAATATGTAAGAAATCATATAGGATACAATTATACTGATTGAATATAACATTGTTGAAGGCGCAATCATTACACTTCTTCCAAAGACTTCTTGAAATCCCTAGAGTACATATTCAATGAGGATCCGCTTACTTAAAAATAATACTCAACAAAATAAAGTATAATTTTCACAGACAATGGTTAATGCATTGAAGCATTGGCCCCAAATTTGTAATAAAATTGTATGGGCTTTTTTTAAAGACTTGAAATATTAGTCTTAAAAAACTATGGAAATATTGTCTAGAAATGGAAATGTACGTAAATTTTTGTTTTCAAACGTTGACCATTAATAAATGGACCGTTCTAAGATTCATAGGCCTGCTGCATGGAAAGATAAGATCAAACAGTGGACGATAGCATGACTTTGCTTGCTCGCTAATAAGCTTGAGTAGAAGTTTATCCAACGTAACTAATCAAGTTGTTAATCTTTTAATTAAAAAGTTTTTCAACATAATTGAACGAGTCAAATCTTTTGACAATCAAAATCAAATGTCAATAAAGCTCACTCACTGAACTTTTATAATTAAATGAAACCATTAACCAACGGGTTACTTGCATTTTGGACCCCGAAATATATGGTAGTTTATTTTATGGGCCCTTGGTTTTTACTATTTATTTTTGGGACCCTAAAGTTTATCTTTTTCTTTTTCTTCCCATTGATCTCCTAATTAGCGTCAAACTTCAGGACTAAGGTTAAAGCTAATGTTAAAGCTGTAACACACCTCGCTTATTCATGTTGGAACTACTTAGACCCTTGGTATTTCAGGGTCTAATTAGTTCCGACATAAATAGGAGAGGTGCACTATAGCTTCAATATCAGTTTTAACTTTACTCTTGAAGTTTGACGCTAATCGCGGGATAAATTCAAACATGGGAACAGAAAAAGAAAATAGTACACGGACCGTTTTCTCAACCTACAAACTTTAAAATCATTTTTTATTCAACTAATAAACTTTAGGATGTAAAAAATAAACAATGAAAACCAAGGGTTCAGAAAATAAATTACCCTATACTTGGAGGTCCAAAATGTAAAAAAAAAAAATTAAAAAAAACCCTTAATCGGCTATGCCCCCAAAGTGAAATCTCCACTGTTCCGAAAAAGAAAGGGAAAACAATTGCAAGTTAGTGATGGAATACGACTGACCCACCCCAGGAATTATATGTCATATAAAAGAATAACAATCCAATGTGTAAAATCAAGACAATGATTGACTTGATGAGACATTAATTTATTCGGTTTTGAGGGGTCTGGCATGTGTATATAAGGCACGGATGTGTAGGCCATAAGATATAATCACGCCAAGTGTGAGGCATTTTATCATAACTTCACTTGGCTCCACGTATCAACAGAGGCATGGCTTTCTATGCTAGAACTCTATACTCTATTGTACTCTTCGTCATAATCACACTTGGTTGTTTAAGCGACGGAATTCAAGGTGATGATAATGATGTTGGTGATGGGATGTTTGGTGGTTGTGCGTTTCGATGGAGAGGTTGTGGAAGCTTCTATGCTGAACGTGGCATTCCTGGCGGTGGAGATGGCATGAGGCCCGTTGCTAGTTATGGCATGGGTAGTGGTGGGGGCGGTGGGGATGAGAATGGAGGAGAAAAAAGAGGGAATGTTGGACGTGGCGGTGGAGGACGTGGTGGAAGTGGTGCAGGCGGTGGTTCTATGGGTGGTGATTTTAGATCAGGAGAGGGTTTTGGAGCAGGAAGTGGTGTAGTTGTTGCTCGTGAAAGCCAAAGTATGGTTGATGCTAGTGGTGGTGGTGGAGGTGGAGGAGGGGGAGGAGGTTCAATGGAAGGACTAGGCCATGGTGAAGGCTATGGACAAGGTGTTGGAGGAGGAGGAGCAGGACTTACAAGTGGTGATGCAAGTAGAGGAGGTGGTGGCGGCGGTGGAGGAGGAGGAGGTTCAACTGAAGGAATAAATGGCCATAGCAAAGGTCATGGCGAAGGTGTTGGTGGTGGAATTGGAATCTCAAGTGGTAGTGGTGCTGGAGGAGGTGGTGGAGGTGAAGGTGGAGGCTCAATGGAGGGGTTAGGTGGCCATACAGAAGGTCATGGTGAAGGTGCTGGCGTTGGTGCTAGCATTGGGGCTACAAGTGATGGCATGGCTGGAGGAGGTGGAGGAGGCAGTGGTGGTGGTTCCGTAGAAGGATCGAGCGGCCATGCTGAAGGCCATGGACAAGGTGTTGGAGGAGTAGGAATTACAAGTGGTGGTGCAAGTGGAGGAGGTGGTGGTGGCGGTGGAGGAGGTTCAGTTGAAGGAATAAATGGTCATAGCGAAGGTCATGGCGAAGGTGCTGGTGGTGGAATTAGAATCCCGAGTGGTGGTGGTGCTGGAGGAGGTGGTGGAGGTGAAGGTGGAGGTTCAGTGGAGGGGTTAGGTGGCCATGCAGAAGGTCATGGTGAAGGTGCTGGCGTTGGCGTTAGCATTGGGGCTACAAGCGGTGGCATGGCTGGAGGAGGTGGAGGAGGCAGTGGTGGTGGTTCCGTAGAAGGGCTGAGTGGCCATGCTGAAGGCCATGGACAAGGTGTTGGTGCCGGCATTGGAACTACGACAGATGGTATAGTTGGAGGTGGAGGAGGTGGTGGTGGTGGTGGTTCAGTAGAAGGGCTAAGTGGCCACAGTGAAGGTCATGGAGAAGGCATGGGTGTAGGAGTTGGAGTTACAGGAGGTAGTGCCGGTGGTGGCGGGGGTGGTGGTGGTAGTGCTTCCATAGATGGTTCAAGTAGCCATGCAGAAGGCTATGGACAAGGAGCAGGGGCTGGACTTGGAACCACAATAGGTGGTGTTGTTGGAGGAGGTGGAGGAGGGGGTGGTAGTGGCTCAACAGAAGGGTTAGCCGGTCACAGCGAAGGCCACGGAGAAGGAGCTGGAAGTGGAATGGGCGTTACAAGTGGAGGAGTTGCTGGAGGAGGTGGAGGTGGAGGTGGTAGTGGTGGTGGTTCAATACAAGGGCTAGGTGGTCTTAGTGGTGAAGGTCATGGACAAGGTGCTGGCGCTGGATTTGGAGTCACAAGTGGTGGTGGGGTTGCTGGAGGAGGAGGTGGCGGCAGTGGTGGTGGTAGTGGTGGCATAACCGGAAAAGGATACGAGCAAACATATGGCTCCGGTGAAGGCTTTGGCATGGGAATGGGAATGGGAATGGGCATGGGTATGGGTATGGGTATGGGTATGGGCGGAGGCGCAGAAGGAGGTGGTGGAGGAGGAAGTGGAAGTGGAAGTGGTAGCAGTGCAGGAGGTTATGGTCAAGGACAAGGAAGTGGATTCAGCGGAGGAGTTGGCAGTTACGGTGGAGGAAGTGATACGGGCAAAGGTGCTTCTAGTGTTGGACGTGGCGGAGGTAAAGGCTATGGTGGCAACTACGGTATGGGAATGGGATTTGGCATGGGCTTTGGATTTGGTATTGGTATGGGGAGCAACGGAAAAAGTTACAATGCTCATGATCGCCAACCATAATCTGCTAGATAGTTGTATGAACTTTTTCATCAGAGAGCATCTATGTGCGTAGGAACTCATGTATGTAGTCATTTGAGTTGCATAGCCACTTAGCTTATTATATATGCGTTTAAATAACTTGTTTATCACTTAAGATGTAATCTTGTTCATTTGTACGTTTAGCCTCCCCAAAATATTCTTCAATTCTAAGAAGACTCAAATTTGGTCTTTACATATTGTTCTCTATAATATTTTATCATTAAACCTCTACTATTTTATATCATTGGTCCATATTGTAGTCAACGCGATGTCAAACTAGAGAATATTCTTGATAAGAAGTACAAATAGAATCACATGGATTCAACATGAGAAATTAGTGACCTCTGTTCTGTATGTATGATTATGAATATACAATTTTCGCACTTTCATTATATTATATTACATATATATATATATATAGGAAAATTGGATTCTAATAATCCCTATTTTTGTAAATTGGATGATGGTGGTCCCTACTTTCACTTTGTATTTTGGTGGTCCGAAAAAAATATAATTGGATTTGAGTGGGACGCCGTCAAGTTGAGTGGTGGTGACTCGGTAATTTTCCTATATATATATATATATATATATATATATATATATATATATATATATATATATTTCAGTTTATGGTTTATATATGATCATATATTTATACCATTATGATTTCCCAATTAACATGCGTATATTTGTTAATTTTATGAGTAATGTTCATAAATCTATACATCTATGCTTAAAAATTATACATATATACTCACAAAATTATACTTCCCGAACTATAATCCTAGTTTTGAAATGTATGTGTGTAGGTCAAGTAAACATTTGGGTTCGGACAATTCAGACATTGGAGAAAATAAGCAAACCTAAAATCTGTTCGGTTCTCATCAAACACATTCACTGAGCAAGGACTAGGAGCCACTTGTTCGAATTTGTGATTATAGACACCCAAAGTGTCTTGTAATAATATAGATTTTATTTCTAGCATTTTATTTATTTTTAGAATATTTTAGGAAAATGTCAAAGAAATTTGAAGCGCAAAAATTTAGGAAGAACCTCCAAAATAACCCTTCATTATCATCCCCACCAAAAAATACCCAAACCCATACACCCCAACTGGAGCTAGCACGAAATCAAAGGCGCAGAAAGTCAGAAACCCGTGTCTTGAAGGGTTGCCGCGCAGGTCCGAACGACCGGTTTTACCCAGACCAATTTTATTTTTAAATGCAATTCAATGCATTAACTGAAAATACTCAACAACTGGACCTCTGGAATGCATTGTACACACCAGCACGACAACTGCCACTTCCATTTCATTTCCTAACTTAATCCACCAATTTCATTCATGTATAAATACCCCCTCCATTTTCACTAAATCCTTCACACCATAATCATCTAAGAGTATTGATACTAGGTAATTTATTTTTCTTCTCCTTCCTTCATCATTTTTTGCATACATTAACTTGTCTTTTTATTATGTTTATTTAGACATTTGATTTCTCATGTTATAGTGTTGTAATCTTGACTTGAATTATGAATTATAACTAATTTGAACCTATTAACTTGTAAATGCACCTTTAATTGTTCTCTTTACTCTTCTTATGTTTATGTTTTGTTTGTTTTATTAACTTAATTATCGCACTTTAATTCTTGAAAAGTCAAATTCATCTAATTAATTATATTCTTCTATTCTTTTCTTTAAATTAATTGGTGTAGAAATTGTGATGCCCTCCACAACACTAGCAACAAGGACCTCAACAATGCTCAGCACAAAGGACCTCCACAATGCTCAGAAAGTTTTGTTTCAAAAAACAAATTAGGGAAGTATCTTAAAATATCTATCTTGTCTTCAGAATATTCTCCATGATTACATATATTTATTCTAATATATATTCTCGCAGATTATGTCTTGATTGAGCAAAGATTGAAGCTACCAAAAGAAAGAAGATAGAAGATCAAGAAATTATGGAAAAGATCACCAACTAATGAAACTTCAAAATAACCGTTGTATTGGAGCCTCAAGCATCTACATAAAGCTAGGTTGTCTCCCTCTCTCAAGTAGTCGATTCCAAGCAAGTAATCGAGTGTAGGAAATCTCGTGAGATTTTTGAGTGTAGCCAATGAGTCCTTGGAGAGTTATGTAGCCAGTAAGGTACTTCTGGTGAGGTATAACTAAGGATCTTGGTGAGTTATGTAGCCAATTATGTTGGTGAGGTGTTGTGTAGCAAAGCCTTGAAGCACTAAGGCTTTGTGAGTTTGATATCCATTGTAATCCGTCATGTTCTTCTCTGCCTCATGTGTGAGGCTCCTCTTCTCTGCCTCGTCTGTGAGGCCCTCATCACAAGCCTCGTCTGTGAGGTCCCTTCTCTCTGTCTCATTTGTGAGGCTCCTCATCACAAGCCTCGTCTGCGAGCACCCTCAACAGAAACTGAATCTCAGTTTCTGTCCTTGTAAGCAGTCATCAAGGACCTCACTATCCTGATTTTGCTCAGTTCCCTAACCTCCTCTATTTCTCTTGTACGTCAAAGTTTATCTAATAAAGAAGTATTATTCAGTTCAAGTAAGTGTTATTAACGTCCCTGTGTTTAGAAGTGCAGAACTCTGTAATAAAACTATTCATCCCCCCCCCCCCCAAGGGTTCCAACAGTGGTATTAGAGTAGGTCCACTCAAGAAGAGACTAATCGCTCTGTGGAAAAGATCATGGGGGATAGTGAAAGCAACAAAGTGAGTCACGGACGTTGACACCATGCATTCAGCTATAAGAGTTACTTCTTTTTTTTCATCTGGCACAATCCTTGAGGTACGTCTTCGATAAACCATTCAATGATCTAATTTACTTGTGGCATGAATTGAGGGGGAGGGCCCTCTCTTAGTACTAACAAGTTTATCAAGCGTTATAGGTTTTTAGACGACCTCTAAAATACTCTAGATGTTGTATCAAGAGGGAGATTGTGAAAATGCATCTCACCTCTGAGGCCCTCCAAGCCACTCATCGCAAGGACCTCACGAAGCGGACTGAGTCAAGCTACAACTAGTTTGGTTGAAAGATCAAAATTGGAAGCAATATCAGGGAAACTTCTCTAAATCTCATATAATTTATTACCCTGATGTCCTAAATAGATTTACACTGATTTTATTTCCTATAGTCTTATAGGAAATCAAATCAGAAAGATATGTTGCAACTGCCTAAATAAGTGGATCAAGGAAGCTGAGAAGAATTGGCAAGAATCAACCGAAAAGGAAGGCTCAAGAAGAGAAACGTTGGTTTTTCTTTCAAACAAAAAGGGGGAGATTGTAGAAACTTTGATGCCATCCACAACATTTGCAACGAGGACCTCGAAAATGCTCAGGACAAAGGATCTCCGCAATGCCAGAAAGTTTTGTTTGAAAGAACAAATTAGGGAAGTATCTTAAAATCTCTAGCTATCTTATCTTCAGAATATTCTCAAAGATTACATATATTTATTCTGATATATATTCTTGCACATTATGTCTTGATTGAGCAAAGATTGAAGCTGCCAAAAGAAAGAAGATAGAAGATCAAGAAATTATGGAAAAGATCACCAACTAATGAAACTTCAAAATAACCGTTGTATTGGAGCCTCAAGCATCTATATAAAGCTAGGTTGTCTCCCTCTCTCAAGTAGTCGATTCCAAGCAAGTAATCGAGTATAGGAAATCTCGTGAGATTTTTGAGTGTAGCCAATGAGTCCTTGGAGAGTTATGTAGCCAGTAAGGTACTTCTGGTGAGGTATAACTAAGGATCTTGGTGAGTTATGTAGCCAATTATGTTGGTGAGGTTTTGTGTAGCAAAGCCTTGAAGCACTAAGGCTTTGTGAGTTTGATATCCATTGTAATCCGTCATGTTCTTCTCTGTCTCATCTGTGAGGTCCCTCTTCTCTGCCTCGTCTGCGATGCCCCTCGTCACAAGTCTCGTCTGTGAGGTCCCTTCTCTCTATCTCATCTGTGATGCCCCTCATCACAAGGCTCGTTTGTGAGGTCCCTTCTCTCTATCTCATCTGTGATGCCCCTCATCACAAGGCTCGTTTGTGAGGCCCCTCAACAGGAATTGAATCTCAGTTTCTGCTGTTGTAAGTAGTCATCAGGGACTTCACTGTCCTGATTCTGCTGAGTTCCCTAACCTCCTCTATTTCTCTTGTACATCAATGTTTATCTTATAAAGAAGTATTATTCAGTTCAATTAAGTGCTATTAATGTCCTTATGTTTAGAAGTGTAGAACTCTGTAATAAAACTATTCACCACGCCCCCCCCCCCCCCCTTCAAGGGTTCCAACAATTGGTTTAGTAGGCTATGTTTTCCGAACGAGCAAATTCAGAGGTTTTTACTTTTAAATTCTTAACCTTACCCTCGCATTCAAATCTCATGGTTCATGGTTTATGGTGTTTGAATTTGAGTTTATTGATTCTCAGTAAAATTTAATTAGCGACTCTTCGATTTATACAACTTGATTCATGTCCTTCCTTAACATTGTAACTGTTTTATTCTTAGAAAAATGTTAAGCGCATGGGAAATAATATCATTAAGAAAACAAAACAAAAAGCTTGTGGTACACATACTAGTCTTGATGGCCACATGCCCAGGAATCCAATTCTAGCTCAAAGGAGCCTCATGATGGATCCCATGTCTCCGCCCAGCACCATGCAGGTCCATGAGACAGTTCAGAAGATGACCCAGGGCTACGCGACAATTCTAGCTTTTGGGTCATTAATTTCGGTTGCTCGGATCCAAACTAGTTGGCGTAATTTTGTATGTCGATTTGAGTATGAGTCAATTAAATCGGTTCCATTTTCGGGTCTCAGTTAAGTTTTGCCAAATTTAAATATAGGTGATTGTAGCTGTAATTTATTATATGCTATTAGGGTATGTGATTCAAACAGTGTGATTATTTCTCCCATGCATATAATGTCCATTGAAGAGTAGCATTATTTTTTTCTTAAGACAAATAATTTTCCCTCATTTTTAGTTTTCTCTAATTCAATTTGTTGACGGTGGGTGATATGATATTGACACAATGACACTTGTACAAACACATAAGTGCATGTAGCTGGTAATGGAATAGACCCCACATCTCTTGGCTTTGAAGGAATTTCTGGAAGATACAATCACCCACTCCACCATTTCTTGCTCGATCAACATTGTAATATAATTAATTAATATTTGTACGATCTTATTTTATATATGCAAATCACATGATGAAGCACTTATAACTAAAACTTTAGGAAATTAATGATCATCTGCATTTTTAATTCTCTCAAGATAATGTTGTTATTGGTCTATTTAATTCTCAATAATTGCCCAGGAAACAAATTTCAGATGTTGACTAAACTTCTTAATTTTTGTGTAATTACATAATTCACAACTTTTTGACCATGCACTTGCAAAAATCAGTGTGTACACCATGTGAATTCAGAGTGCCACTTTTTGTTTTTGGTTTTGACTATGGTGGAGAAGAGCAAAGTCAATATAAACATAACATAGCATAATTCTAAGTAGTAAATTTGAAAATAAATATTAATTAATTGTGTTAGTTAATTAACTATAATTTCAAACTAAAATATGGTTAAACATGCAACTATGCAATGTATGAAGTATTCTCCTTCTAACAAGGTTCTAGGATAAATCCAATTCATACCATTGTAAATAATCCTCAGTCATTCGACATTCATTAAATTGGATACTAATTGATAGTTTGTCCAACGAGGCAACTTATGTCTCATGGATACTAATTATCTTTAAGGGTGACAGTACGAGTTTTGCTTCAAGATATTTTTATGTCTCTTACCCTTAATTAAATTGGTTTTTTTTATCATTCTTTATACTATTTATTTTAATAATAAGTATTAATTATCAATATAAGAAGTTTGGGATGCTTACAGCCTTACACTGCGTCAATGAGAACAAGTGACACCTTAATTGATCAACCTCTTCTATCAAACTTTTTTGAAGCATTTTTTTGAAATATAACAAATAATGGATAAAAGTATAATTTTATGCAATTTATATGTGATATTATAGTTATAGAATTCAATCAATATCATTTAATTTCATCTTAATTTATAATAATATTGTTTTAACGATATGGCAAGACACTTAAAAGGTGCCTTGTCCAAGACTCATATCATTTTCTATCTTTAATTGCCTACAATCTATATTTTTATCATTTTTCTCCAGATTGCATATATTTGTCAACTATAAAAGTATAGTACTACTTCCGTTTTGTTTTATCTGTCGCCTAGGGAATTGTGCCAAAAACTTTGACCGTCAATATCTTAATTTGTATAATGATTCATCATACAAAATTGATATCATTAGATTCGTAATAAAAAATACTATTAAAAAAGTATAATATTATATTTTTCTATAAAAGTTATATATTAGAAATTATTGATTAAAAATTGACACTGAAATCCGTAAATGACATATAAAAAAGAACAGAGGGAGTATTAATTGCCTATGTTAACAAATGTGAATGATAACATAATTATGTCAATAATAGTAGAGAAAGCACGTACATTTCAAGCATAGTTATGTATTTATTAAAAAATGTAAATAAAAGTTATTTTTATGCCGTTTACAAGTTATAATAACCTCAAGGTAATGAAGCATACTTTTATAGTAATTTAAGTATGCTTACATATAATTTTTATAGTAGTTGAAATTAAATAAAAGATGGTTAATAATCATCTCGAATCAAGATGCTTATCATTATTAAAAGGATTTTTCGATAGTATTATACCGACCTTCGAGGGTATTGGATTATAATATATTGACCTTTATTATTAGACAGCAATATCCCTGACCTTTAATTTAAACCTAGGTGAGATTATTATATCAATAGTAACTAAGGGGGTGATGAACCGGTCTCCGGCTGACGTGGCTGATGGAGGGAAAAAACATGTCCCAACTCAATAACCTCGTTAACCTCTCCGTTTTTGTTACTAACCCACCTTACAAGACATTGGTAGATTGTGTGCCATGTTAGCATGGAGGCCGGTTCACCACCCCCTTAGTCACTATGTTGGGGCTGGTCTTTTAACGAGAATTAGTGAGAAAAATGAAGAGGTTAACGGGGTTATTGGCCATGGCCGGTTTTGTTACCTCCCCCTACTACGTTAGCACGAATATTAGTTCATTAGTCACCACCCTTTCAATCACTGTTAGTATAATAATCTCACATAATTATAAATGTCAGGGATATTGTTGTCCAATAGCTAATAAAAGTCGTTATATTACAATCCAATACCCTCAAGGGTCGGTATATTGTCATTCAATAGAACATGAATTGTATTAAGAATACTCATTATTGATAAACTATTCCTGTATAAATATGATATTGAAATTACATTTGTTAGGTACAAACTCAGGGATAATAATAATATTAACAATAATAATGATGATAGAAAATTTAGATCCAACATCATTCAATATAAACTTTATTGTTGATAAGCTAAACTGTTTTAGTGGGTATTCCACCAATGGCACAATGAAGGAGAGTCCTAATTCCAAGACTAGGTACCATTGTACCAATAGTAAGTGCAGAGTATGCAAACATGTACAAGACAAGAGAATAGTGCCATGAAACTAAAATATTAATAGTTCATTGAAAATGATATTAAACTATTGTTGGACAACATATGCATGGGTTATGATTGACCCTAACAGGAATTACACGCTAATGAAAAGAATTAATAAAAGCCCAATGTGTTAAATCAAAAGAATGATTGAACTAACGAAGCTTAATATTTTATTAGCACTTGGGGCTCTGACATGTATATATAAAGTGCAGAGCACTGGGGCAGAAAATCACATCATACAAACTCCAAAGTGTGCAGAATTCATCATTAGTTTAGTCATCACTTGACTCAGCTGCACAAGTACTGAAGTCCCACTATCTAGTATTATAACCGCAAATAGAGGGCCATGGCTGTTTCTGCTAAGGCTCTGTCTTCGGTTACACTTGTTGTTATGATCACATTTTGCATCTTGAGTGGCACTACTCAAGGTGATGATCAAAGTGACGGAATCTTTGGTGGTTGTGCGTTCCGGTGGAGGGGTTGTGGTAGCTTCTTTGGCGGAGTCTATGGTGGTGCTGGTGGGGTCAAGCCCCGTGGAAGCTATGGTTTTGGTGGCGGTGGCGGTGGTGGTGGTGGTGGTGGTGGCGGCAATGTAGGTGGGGGTGTTGGGTATGGTCAAGGATATGGAGCTGGTGCTGGAAGGTTTGTTGGTGATGATGCTGGAGGGGGTGGTGGTGGTGGAGGCAATGGCGGTGGTTCAGCAGTGGGTTCAGGTGGCCATGCAAAAGGTCATGGCGAAGGTGCTGGTGGTGGAGTTGCAGTTAGTAGTGGTGGCATGGCTGGAGGAGGTGGTGGTGGAAGTGGCGGTGCTTCCACAGTGGGACTAAGTGGTCATGCAGAAGGTCATGGAGAAGGTGCTGGTGCTGGTGGTGGAGTTGCAGTTTCCAGTGGTGGCATGGCTGGAGGAGGTGGTGGTGGGAGTGGTGGTGGTTCGATAGAAGGGTTAAGTGGTCATGCTGAAGGTCATGGAGAGGGAGCGGGAGCTGGAGCCGTAGTTACTAGTGGTGGTGGGATGGCTGGAGGTGGTGGTGGAGGTAGTGGTGCTGGTTCAGCACAAGGATTAAGTGGTCATGCTAAAGGCCATGGGCAAGGTATGGGTGCTGGAACTATAGTAACTAGTGGTGGAATGGCTGGAGGTGGAGGTGGAGGTGGTGGTGGTGGTGGTGGTGGTGATTCAGCACAAGGGTTAAATGGTGATGCTGAAGGCCATGGGCAAGGTATAGGTGCTGGAACTGTAGTAACTAGTGGTGGAATGGCAGGAGGTGGTGGTGGAGGTAGTGGTGGTGGTTCAACACAAGGGTTAAGTGGTCATGCTGAAGGCCATGGTCAAGGTATGGGTGTTGGAACTGTAGTAACCAGTGGTGGAATGGCTGGAGGGGGTGGCGGTGGTAGTGGTGGTGGTTCGGCACAAGGGATAGGTAGCCATGGTGAAGGAGACGGAGCCGGTGCGGGATTTGGAGTCACAAGTGGTGATGGTGCTATTGCAGGAGGAGGTGGTGGTGGTGGTGGAGGAGGAGGTGGTAGCTCAGTAGGAGGTACAAGCCATGGGGAAGGATATGGGCAAGGGGTCGGTGGTGGAGCAGGAATCACTAGTGGAGGTGTTGGTGGTGTAAGCGGAGGAGGTGGAGGAGGTGGTGGAGGTGGTGGTGGCGGCGGAGGTAGTAGCATGGGATCAGGATTTGGTCAGGGCTATGGTTTTGGTGAAGGTTTTGGCATGGGTAGTGGAAATGGTGGTGGTGGTGGTGGTGGAGGTGGAAGTGGCATTGGAAGTGGAGACGGCTACGGTCATGGTCAAGGACAAGGGAGTGGGTATGGGTCAGGTGGAGGAGGGAGCAATTACGGTGGTGGTGTAGGAGCTGGTAATGGCAAAGGTTACGCTGGGAGTCCAGGAATAGGGATGGGATTTGGCATGGGATTTGGCTTTGGAATTGGCATGGGTGGCTCACAGTCTCAAAACTACAACCTCAACATTCAACATCAAAACCCATAAATACTTTGGAGTTAAGCATCAACCAACTACTTGGGCAGAACATTCATAAATATTCCAATCTTTCTCTCTTAATTTTGTCTAAATAAGGTTGTTTTAGTTTTACACCAAAATTTTCTCATATAGATCATCGAAGAGATCATTCTTTAATATTATAAATTTATTATAATGTCAAACGTTACATGGAGATTTAATTTCACTATTTACTACTGGTAGTATCTTTTTCTGAAGGTGGCTTAAATTGTTTCACTTGTCATGTCATTCATTACTTCACTAAATTACTCGGTTAAAATCTAGAAATTCTCCACTATTACAACAAATAACCCGACTCCTGTTAATGAACTAAAATCCAAAAAGGTCATGTTATGGTATGTTTCGGAGAGATATATCTTTTTTGGCCACTTTTTATGAATATAAGAGTCATTAATAAAAAGCAACTCTAATGCAAATAATTTAGCAATAACTTATGAGTTAAATTCACACTAAAAAAACATTAAAATATGGTTTGCTAGCAATTTATATCAAAATCTTCAAAAAGATTATTCCTAAACATCTATGCCACTGTAACTCTTAAATGAAACTGCCTCATCTTAGAACATGTGTGGTTTTCAATGTTTACAACACTAATGTAGTCTAAGCCTGTTATGATGGCAATGTTTATGTAAACCTTTTGTAATTTCGGAATTTAATGTTTATTATGTTCTAAGTGCGATTGTTATTGTTAAACAAGTAACCTTCTTAATCACTTACTGCCAAGTGGTAAAGTTAAGAATCAATAAGATTTTTAGGATGTGTTCTTTTTGGCGCATCTCCAGAAATTACGTTTTAGTGGGTGAAAAGCAGGTTGGTGTTATTTTCTGTTAGACATTAAACGATTGGAAGCAGTATATGGAAATAGGTAGGAGTAACTAGGGGCTGCACAATCTAGAGGTAGTTTCTGTAATATTATTTCATACTATTTTAGACCAAGCATATGGTTTTTCTTATTGAGAAGGTTGAATGTAAAGTTTAAACCTCAGCTGGGATTCTTTTCAACTGTTGAATGTGGTAGAATATGCACGGCTAGGCATTTCTCAGGGCAAATTCAGGAGGAAAAGGAGAAGGTGGGCAGATGGGGCTGTGCTTAATTCAACTAAAATACAAGATTGCAGATATATCATTATAAAGCAATTCTCATGTACAAATCAAATGCTATCCAAATTTTGAAACTACGGAAAAATCTTTCAACGGGAAGGACTATGCTTGTGGCCACTGGGGACTCACAACCTGCACAGATTGCAATATGTTAATCATACTTGTTGATACGTAGAAGGAAATCCATCTGAAATAGATTTCTTTTCAACTTGCATAATAATTTCATACAATCATTTTCAGACAATCTAAACTCGTAATGCTTAGAAATTTAGGATGACTTTACCTCAAGGGTGCTGAAGACCAAGCGCATTCTGCTGGCAACGAGCGAGGGCTCCTCAGCATGCCCCATCACGGCCATCTGCTCTAATTGAAGTATCTTCACAGGCAACCTTCAAGTAATCAAGAGTCAAGATGACATAACCTTAGTTTTAATACTTGTATAATTGTAAACCGCTACCGAACTCTTCTTGGAGAAAACAATTCAGCCACATCAATTTCATGCAAAGTGCTACAGATGCCAAATGGAAGCACATATACTACCTCCGTCCCAAAATAGTTGGCCGTTGACTAAATTTTGACTGTTAATTACTCACAAATTATAATGAATTAAAATATGAAATCACTACCATTAGAAAGATAATTTGCTAAAGATTACAATGACGGTAATTTTATATTGTAACTCATTATATTTTGTGAGTAATCAACAGTCAAAATTTAGTCAACGGACAAACATTTTGGGACGGAGGTAGTAAATGTTATGTTGTGTAAGCAGTTCAAATACTATCTAGTTATGGTTATTCGACGAAAAACCGATCTTAAGGTATCATTAAACAAATGATGCAAGAGAACATACCAAGCCATTCCTCGCACAAAATATGCGTCAGCAATGATTGCACAAAAGCCGTTCCACTGTAGTAGTATTTCTTCAGTGACGGGAGGCGCACTAGACCACCTAACTATTGTTGGCTGTGGTGTGCACAAGATGGTAATGAATATAATGCCTAACCAAAGAATACACTCTTCAACCTGCACTTCAGAAAACAAGACATAGGAATAACACTTAATCCATTGATACATGTTAGTTTCAAATAGTTTTTCACACTGTTTAGTGGCATAAACCTAAGACACTCATCTCAAAAGAATTATCAATATAATTATTGATTTTGGGTCCTAATCCAAGTGCCAATGTACAGAAGCATTCACCTATTTGGCTAGAAACAGATGTTGCGGTAAAAATGATTATTTTTTCAGCTTAGATTGTAATGGACTAAAACAAATGCCTCTCTATATGTCTTCTACTTCTTTTCCATAGTGTACTAGGTTGTAAATGATTTTATAATTTTAGGTCAATCACTAGTCTCTCTGAAATTTTTAAATTTAGCGGTAAGACTGCTACCCCCGCGCCCGACGGGCAACACTCTGTTTTACAACGGTATTTTGGGTATTGGATTTGGATTTAGACATAGCAGTATATGCAACAATGTAATCAAATCTATACCATAACACGTTTACCAACCAAGAAATTAAAAAATCCAGAATGCGACTAGCTAGGTAAGGTTCAATAACGGCAGGTACACTCAGGGCTCAACCAATTTGATTAGCTTCTGATCAGTCTCTAACTTCTTTCCGTAAATCATTGATTGTTAGAGTATGCAACTGATCATTCTTACTGAATATGATCTCTTGTTCATCAATTTTAAATTTACCAGTGTGGCCTCAAACAGGACATTCATGTGTAGTTTTCATTTGGCAGTCAGTTTGAATTATGCAACCTTCTTACAGAAATTTAAATCATTTGACATTTATGTTTAATGGTTAACCACACACTTACTTTCTGCCTTTCGGTTCTCACGTTTATCCTGCCCTCATTAACAAAGTTGAATCCTATTCAATTCATAGGTCACCTCACGTCTTTATGATATAACTTACTGAGAAATGACTTTCTGTAATATGTAAGTTCCGGGTTTAGATATGTATCATGAAGCAGACAATCCGTTATGGACTTCCTTATGTGACAAAAACTACCATCTCGTCAGCCATAGAAACAAAAAACAATGTTTCAAACTTCTAGGTCAAAAGACGAAACCTAATAGAATAATTCTATATATTATGCTAGAAAAAGGCGCACTTCATTGAACAAAGTGAGGGCGACTCACTTCATCAGATGATATTATTCTGGACTTCAAGCTAGTGCTTCCCCCAAAAATTTTCATTGCTTCAAGTTCAACTCCAGATTCCTTTATATTCGTCAGCTCTTTCCTTAAATCTTCAGCAGTGCAACCTAATGCATATGCATTTACACCAGCGCTGATGAACTCCTATACATTTAGAGCAAGAAAATAATTAAATGGGAACAACTCTGCCACAAAATAAAATCTTAATAGGCATTTGCAACCTTTAGGTTATCGGTCCCACCCC
Organism: Portulaca oleracea; assembly: GCA_029582165.1. NCBI lineage: Eukaryota > Viridiplantae > Streptophyta > Magnoliopsida > Caryophyllales > Portulacaceae > Portulaca > Portulaca oleracea. The sequence goes on from CM055885.1 coordinate 25,571,149, forward strand.
GATCAATTGCATTGCGGTATCTTTTAAACAAGCTGATTGCAATCTTTGTTGATGAGCTGTACTCATCGTCTGAAGAAACTGGACCTTGAGACTGACACTGCCAAACATACAAGAGTGTTTCAATAAACAAAACCACACAGATAGAGGAAGCAATATGCTCTAGTACATACCAGCCATCTTTTAGTTACCGTGTCATGAGACACAGAATGGACCTTCAGTTGTCCATGGCTTTTCCTAGAAAGAAAGCACCTGCGCTGTCCTTCACTGTAGGAAACACTCGGTTGATGTGGATAACTTAGCAAATTTCCTAATGGAGCGACATTTGTAATCTTCAGAAGACTGAACTCCTGAAGTGAATGGACATTCAAGTTACGCAGGCACTTGCTAACAGCTCCATCAGCATGTACCGTCATCATGGTTGAAACATTATAGAAGCACCTTCAAGTTTAAAATACAAAATATCAGGGCCTCAAGATTTTAATAGCTAATTAATGACACTGGAAAACCAACATAAAGGAAACTGTTCTCGCCATTCTGGATTAAAACACGAAACTATCTCGTTATTGCACTTGTTTTACCAAAATATTGAACTAGTTTAATTTCACATGACATGACCCCAGAAAGTTTTAGATTCAGCACTCCAAAAGGTCTACAGAGAGGGCCTTTTTCCCCCTCTATCATATCGATTACGAAACAACTAATGTGTGTAGTGATGCACAGAAATTCCAGAAGGTTGACAGTCTTTCAACTTCTCTCTGATTCTGAGCAGATTGTTAGCAGATTTAACATACTATCAAGTGGTCATATGAAAACAATGATACAATTTTGATTTGGTGGGTTCTATGACTAGGAGATGTCCCACCCTGCCTCATGCCAACTTAGATATTCTCTTTGACCATCCAACTGTACTATATCATCATCTTTTATTGATTATCAACCACTCAAGAAAACTTTTGCTAGTACAGTAGATAGCCCTTAGGAGTTCCTACCAAATTAGAGAAGTGGTATACCCATAGTGTAATTTGTAAAACCTCAGACCTAAGTTTGTCGCCATACTTTGTCAGCTCAATGTGGGTCAAGTGTACTGTGTACATATCTATGACTATGAAATGTCCAGGAGCGCTCCACAAGCTTCACTTTACAGGTAGGTCATGTATAGGAATATGATTATGAGTATAGGATCTAACCAAAATTACAAAAGGAAATCAATCCCTGTCCGCCTCAAAATTAGAAATCGGCTTGTAAGTATTAGGCTGTGAACTCAGGTAATAGTTAGGCTTTGGAATCTGTTTCATCTCAAAATTATAAAACACCACATGCAAATTAAGAATCCTACATTTTCTTTTTTTATAGCATATCAGACCTGACCATAGTTATTAAAATCCAGATCCGGATTAACGATTCTACGAGTTTACGATCCAAAAATCCTCCATCGATCCAACTCTTATTAGGATTGTAAAGTAGTTAGGATCGTAACAATTAGTCCAATTAGTCCAAACTCAATTAGTGATGGATGGGAGAAATTTCTCTCAATTAGTCCAAACTCAATTCAAATAAAATTGTTCAAGCACTATGATCCTAACAAGACAATCTGAAATGGAAACTGCACACATTAGCGACACAAGCAAGTAGCTAGAAGTTACAACACTAGGTGCCTCTTTATTCCATTCAAAGGTTATGAACCACCCCCAAGCCCTAACCTTCCCCTTTCTTTTCCCAAGTTCCAACACTACCAACATACCCTGATACTTCCCAACCATCACTCTCTGTCCCTGAAAATAAGCCCATTCATTTCCGAAAAATCCCAATCTCAACCAATGATTTCCAAATCATGGCAGAAGTCGGCCATTTCCCAATCCAAATTAACCAACAATAAAACGGGGACTGGCTGTTTGCTTGCAATTGGTAGCTTTCACAAGTTACACCGTATACAAAACATTCTATCATCTGCAAAGCAACCAAGACGGGTTCTTCTAAATCCTCAAAAGGGGTCAAAGAAAAGATAGGTACCTCCTTACATTATTCCTTGGATAACCAAAATCCCTTAACCTCATAATCCAACAAACAATGAAACATCTCCATAGGACATTGACAAGTTCAATGAAATTGCAACTACTAAAGGCCACAAAATACCCAACCCATGATTCCTCAGTAACATCCCCTAAGCATTGTCATTGACTGCTACGTTTCATGCACCATGTTGCATTCATGGCTGCATGTACCATATGACACACAAAAGATACCGACTAATGATCAATTAAAACTAACATTAAGAACCCAGAAAGTCAAAATAAGAACTCCATGTTTGGTATGCTACTCAAGGGGAATAAAATGTACTTTCCAGTTTATCAGTAGGTGTTTACCAACTACAACATAAAATTCACTGCTTGCACACTAAAATTAAAATCAAAATTCGTCAACAATCAATGAAAAAACTATGAATTAACAGAATAATCATCATGGCAGTGAATGAAATTCAGGGAATATCAGAAGAGTCACCTGTTCTATGGATAAGATAGCTTGGGAAACATCAGCAGCTTATCCAGAGTGAGGAAATGAAAATCCCATGAAAGATAAGAAGGATTTGAGATAATCAGACGACAAAAATTGGAGAGAAAGACAAGCAAACGAATATGATGGCGTTATGGAAGCCACGAAACTATTGTATGGTTGCCAAGACTGAAGACAAATTCATTAAGCAGAAATCGAAATGAAGGAAAGATCTTTTCCAAAACTTCTGGTGTGGGATGGAGCCACTCTACTGGAGAGTTGTGCTATTGTGCAAACTTCTCTTCGACTCTTCCATTTTTTGCTCATCAACGTTAGTTTGTCTTATACTTACAAGTGTGAAATGCTCATAACTTCTTGCAGGAGAACTGGAAGTGGATGGTATTTAGGCCCGTCCTAATATTTTGGTCCCCCAGTAAAAAAAAAAAAAAAAAAAAAAAAAAAAAAAAAAAAAAAAACGTCAACATTTATATTAAACAATAATTTTCAAAATTTAGTCAAAATGTATATTTGTAAAAGATTAATTTTTTCCATGAAATTGATACAAAATGCGACACTTCTATGAATTTTCAGTAAGTAATATATATTATTACCGTTATCTCTATCAAGGTAGACACTGCCAGAAAATGTTTTTTTCTTTTGTTTTGACAAAGTGACATATGAGTCGCTTTTTTCTCTCCTTATTTTTTTTTTAATAGCTTTCTCTCTTTATTTTATTTACATGGTATGTTGAATTTTTTAATATTACTATCTATATTCTCGGTCGGACCCTTAAACTAAGACTTTAAAAAAAAAATCGCGGCCCAGAGATGGAACCAGAACATTGTGTTAAGGAGAACCATTCAAGACGTGATGCATAATACTAAATAGTTAAACATTCAAATTCTTAAATTGTAAAACATTACACGTAATTTCAATATTTAAAAACTTTCGGATAATATCGTAAATTGTCATTTTTACTGATTGAAGTTTCAGGTAAATCCGTAGTAAAATGTATCTTTTAATCAAAGATTTATTTAAATATTGATGTTCTTAAGAGACTAACGTTTCTGCAAAAAGAAATTAATAGTAATTGCATGATAAATATATTTTATTTTTACTTATAATAAGCATTTAATAAATAATGAAAAAATAACTTTTGCATATCTATATAACACTACTAAAAATGTCTTTATTTACGACCACCAGTCAACAACGGGTTCTAAAACCCTTCGTAGATGATGCTACAATTACGACCATTGTACCCTTTGCCATTGATAAATTATAAGGATAGAATAGTAATTACAATGTTTTTTATTTGCACCAAAATAATTATTAAAGAAATTGTTACAATCAAGCTTTGAACCTCTAATACAAAGAAAAATCCTCCAATTTCTATACCAATAGACCACCATATTTTAAGTTAGTATTTTTTATATATGTTTTCTATTTCCCTCTATCACATTGGAACCGTCATTTACTTCATTTTATTTTTTTTGGGTTTCTATTTACCCTAATTTACATTATATTATTATTATTTTTATTTCTTTTAGGTTCCTATGTTGTTATCTTACATAATTTTATTTTTTGATGTTTTGTGCAAAGTATAATATTAACTTTAATTGTGTTTGTTTCTTTAGAAAAGATTCAATTTCATTTAAAGATTGTCATTACATATCAGAGTTTGAGTATTACTGGTAATCTTTTCGTTCCTTTATTTTATTATGTTGTCTTATAAGACAAGATTCTTACTTAACTAAGAAATATTTGCTTCATCATAACTTTATTCTAAGTTGCATAATTGCACTCATTTAACAATCAGTAAATCCAATGTGGCAAATAAATAATAGAAACGTAATGATTTGTTAAGAAATTCGATAATATTTGGCACATAGAAATTAAAATCATATGAAAGTAAAATTAAAAAAACTATTATGAGGAAGATCATATCTATAATGCATAATTGTTCATATTGAGAGTAAATGAATAATATTGTTTCCGTCTCACACTCTCACTATATTTTTATTGTGAGTATGTTCACTCCAACTTATTTTGACTGAGCTTATTACAAGTTAAAGTATTTATCTAAACTTATTATATTGAACCAACTTGAACTTAGCGGTTTGATCTTATTTGAATTCATTTGAAAGAGTTGTTAAAGAAAATTTATCTTGAACTTATTTAACTTATTTTTAGAAACAACTGAAAGGAAGATCACTTTAACTGCACTGACTCGCCAATATCCATCATGAGCCAAAGTCGAATTATTATTGAGAATTTTTATTTTTAAGCAAAACAAGTTTTGATTCGCACGCGTGCATCGATTTTTAAATTTATTTATTTTGTGTGTGTATATATACACACACAAAAATAAATAAATATAACAATCGATGCACGCAATGCCTGCGAATCAAAACTTGTAATATAATAAAGTAAAAGAAATAGTGAAGTTGTAACTTACTGTTGCTATTACTTATAATTTGCAATAAAAGAAATAAATACAAAAAATGAGATAATACTATCTAACTAAAATGGTATTAAAAGAAAATGAAAAATATATTTGATAAATAAATTAGGCAAGGGGTACTAGAAATAATAATTTTTGGAGGAAAACAAATTTTTTGTTGCCTTGGCATTGAGCCAGGAAGACAAAGAGAGGAATTGTCCGATTGAAGGTGAGTCATTAATGGTTATATGCTTCCACCGTCTCATGCATACTTTGTCACTAATGTCATTCGGCCCCAAATCCCAAAAACAAATTAGGGCCTTTGTTTGTTTTACGTTGGGCCTTGTTGTTCCGCCATTGGGCCCTTACTAAGGTTTCACACTTCAAAATTAGGGCCACAAATTCAAGCCAAGTTTTTTTTAGAGTCATGAGCCATTCGTGGTGGCGCTCCGGGCCTACCCCGAAGGTCAAGCCCGATTGTATTAAGCTCTTGTAAAGTAAGTTTACTGTACAACTATCGAGTTCGTCCAAATTGAATGATATTATTTTTATTTTTTTACATTATTAAAATCCAAAATGAAAGTAGGGATTATTGCTATATAATTGGTGATCCAAATATAAAATAAAATTGGATTGTAGTGGTACTTAATCCACCTTCACCTTCTTTTTATTTTTCATTCATGCCCATATTGTTTTTATTTTTTTACCCGCTTGCTTTTCGTCGCCCCCTTTTTACTATTGTCGCCCACCTTTCGCATAATATTTCCAACCCACGTCCTTGAACCTCATAACTTCAATCTCCACTATCTCTCTAGTTTATCTCTCTAGAAAACGCTCTCAACCATCGACCACCACAAACCACCCTCATACCGGGATTTAATCGACGAATTTGAGGTATGTTTCGAATTTGTATTTTGAATTTGAGGTTTTATATTTTGTAATTTTGAATTATGACCAAAAAAACGCAAAAAAAATAAAAAAAAAGAACCGGGACGGGATCTGGGTGCCGCAACGGCGGCGGCTCACCGTGCGTTTTGCGCGACAGCCGTCCCGACCTTTTTTTTTATTTGTTTTTCGTTTTTTTTAAATATTAATTTTATTAATATTAATTATTATTATTGTTATGTTTATTAATATTGTTATTGTTATGATTATTAATATTGTTATTGTTATTTTTATTAATATTATTATTGTTAGTAATTGTTATTAATATTATTATTGTTAATAATTGTTATTAATATTATTATTGTTAAATAATAAATAAAAATTAAATATTATATTTATTGAAGTTATTATTGTAATTATTAAATATGATAATTATTAATATTTTTATTATTAATATTATTGTTAATTATGTGTTAATTTGATAATTATTAGTGATTAATTGTATTATTATTATTAATATTGTGTTATGAAAATTAGATTAATATTAATATTAATGTTAAGCATGTGTTAATATGACAATTAGTAGTGATTAATATCAGTGATTAGTGATTCGTTGTTAATATTTGATGTGTTAATATTAGTGATTAATTGTCTTAGAAAAAAATTGTAATTGTGATGTAGGGTTAAGTTTAGGGGTTAGTGTATATTCCGAATAGTTTATATGTAGTTGTGTTAAAAGGATGTTGAGTTTGGATGATTTTGGTTGTTATTTGTAAGTAAGTTGACGTATATAGTTGGTATGGGTAGTTTATTCATAATCCAACTTAATTGTCAACTTATGTACTCATAACTCCAAATGATGACCTAATAGTTATGTCACATCCATTTAATAACTTAGGTACTCAACAACCAGTTGATACGTAAGTGAATAGGTTATTTTGTGATGGTAGGTTAGGATAATAATTATGTTAATGTATAGTTATAGTATGTTAGTTGTATACGTCAAAAAAAGAGGTTGAGTTTTGGGTCATGTTAGTGTCCAAGGAGAGTGTGTTGTAACCTGATAATGTATGGTTGAGAAGGTTAACCCCGCATCAACTCTCGTTTATTTGTTTAGTTCCCAAAAGGTAGCCCACTATCAGCAGTGAAATTGAGCAAGGTCTGCAGTGCTTTGGGAGTTAGAAGCGTTTTAGATTCGGTACAATGCAATGTTTCTATTGTGCATCCTGGTGGGTCAACAAGATAAGGCGGATCTGAAAGGGAAGCTAGTAGTGAAAGTGCAGTACAAATCGTGTTGGACTTTCGTGCATGTAAGATTCATAGGTCCATCAAAGCATTGAGCGATGATGCAAATTCAACGCTTTGATGGACTGTGAATCTTACATGCAAGAAAGCCCAACACGATTTGTATTAGACCCTTCACTACTAGATTCTTTTGAATCCGCCTTATCTTGTTGCCCGCAGTCGCATAATAGAAACATTGCATTGTACCGAATCCGTCGCTTCTAACTCCCGAGCTGTAGACCTCGCAATTTCACTGCGGATCGTTAATTTTTGGGAACCAAACAATTAAACGAGAAGTCGGTACGGCTGATGAAAGTCTTTTTCAACCATAGATTAACAGTTAAACAACACACTCTCCTTGGACAATAACATGATCCTCTTGCCTCGTGACACGACTTAGTTAACCATAGCACGTTAACCCATTTGCGCATATTCTTGCGGCTTAAATGATTATTATGTTATGTATGTCTTCATTTTGCAGGTGATCTAAAATGGTAAGGAAGGGCAAGGGTCGAGGTTTTCTGGACCGGGCGAATCGATTTGTGAGTGGTTGGAGGGTGAGTGCAGGGACCCCAGCGCAATGTGATCGTCAACTCGCCGTCTTTGGTCGTGGTGCGGATGGAGGTGATGCGGCGAGGGGCGGCCAGGGACACGGGGAGTCAGGCAACGCGAGATTTCGTTGACCATCTCAACCAGGCCATGGATGAGTCTAGCGGCTCTACAACATCGGAGTCGGGGGACGATGAGACAGGGGAGCCCGAGATGCAGATGATCCCGACCTCCATCGCCAATTCTACGTTTCGCACGGCAGCGCCGCAGCGCCACCGGGATCTGGGCGCAGCAGCCAGCTTTTTTCCGGAAATTTTTTGGTTTTAATTTTTTTTTAAAATTTAAATTTACAAACTAACCTCTTGTTCTTCACTTGAATTACCACTTTCAATTGACATTTTAGGTTAAATTTCAATAACAAATCAAAATTTTAGAGAGAGAATTTGAGAGGAGAGTGAGAGGAGAGTGAGAGGATAGTGAGAGGAGCGTGAGTTAGAGAGAAGTGAGATGAAATATATTAGGGGCAAAAACGTCTTTTGGGGGGGGCGACATTAGTAAAAAAGGGGGCGGCGTTAAGCAATACCCTTTTTTTATTCCTATTTCCTACCCCCAAAAAGTTAATGAAATGTAGTTACTAAAAAAAATTTAAATTATTTTTTTAAAGACTCGAAGCAATTACTATAATTTTTTAAAAAGAATAAAAGTGAAAAAAAATCGTAAAATATCATTAAAAATTGACAACTTTGAAGAAACGCCGTAAATTCATTAAAAATTGCTGTAAAGTATTATAATACATTTTGAATCAAAAAATATATGATATATAGGATATACTATTGTGATATCCCACAAGAATTCAATTTTATTTTTTATTCGAACCATCAAAATCTAAAATGAAAGTAGCAATTATTGCTATACAATTAGTGAAAGTAGGGATTATTTGAATCCAATTTCCATATATATATATATATATATATATATATATATATATATATATATATATAGGGTAATTGGATTCTAATAATCCCTACTTTCACCAATTGGACCATGGTGGACCGTACTTTCACTTTGTATTCTGGTGGTCCAAAAAAAAATAAAATTGGATTGTAGTGGGATATCTTCAACGGAATCATAGATTTTGTGTTGCATTTGATTCAAAACTTAGTATAACACTTTACAATGATTTTTAATGAATTTACAACGCTTCTCCCAATTTGTTTTCATTTTTTTACTATTTTTTACGATTTTTTCACTTTTATTATTTTTAAAAAATCATAATAATTATTCGGAGTCTCAAAAAAATAATTTAAAAAATGTTTTAGAAACTACAATTCATTAACTTTCTAGGGGCAGGAACGAAAAAAGCAAAAACAATATAGTGTAGGAATGAAAAAAATAAGAAGAATGTGGAGGTGTATTTGGTACCACTAAAATCCAATTTTATTTTTTTAGGACCAACAGAATACAAAGTGAAAGTACGGTCCACCATTGTCCAATTGGGGAAAGTAAGGATTATTAGAATCCAATAATCCCTACTTTTGCAAATTGGATGACAATAATCCCTACTTTAAATTTGTATTCTGGTGGTAAAAAAAAAAATAAAATTGTATTGTAGTGGTACTAAATCCATCACCACATTCTTTTTATTTTTTTCATGCCTACCTCATATTGATTTTTTTTTTCGTTCGTGCCCCCAGATAGGTAATGAAGTGTAGTTGCTAAAACATTTTTTAAATTATTCTTTTGAGATTTCGAGCAATTAATATGATTTTTAAAAAAGAATAAAATTGAAAAAATCATAAAAAATAGAAAAAAAATTCAAAAAAATTGGGAGAAGTGCTGTAAATTCATTAAAAATCGTGGTAAAGTGCTATACAAAGTTTTGAATCAAATGACACACAAAATCTATGATATTTAGGGTATACTCTAGACAGACCCGTTCCTGACATTATTGGGGCCCTAGGCAATATATAGTAAACTAATTTTTATATTGGGGCCCAGCCCTTTTAAAACTCGGATGAAAAAATGGTGACCATAACCTATTTCATTCGGGTCGGCTGGTCGAACAAATTCGGGTACTTGGTCATAGCGCAACCTAAATGGGAACAAACCAAGCACAAGCCAATCTTATGTCATTCTTTCACATTACTTGTCTATTAGAGCCCGAAAGTGGGAGTATTATGCTAAAACTTTTAAGTCTTATCACGATTCAATACTCAACCTTCATGTTTGCATAATCAAGTATGCGGATCAACTTCAGTAGAAGTACCCAAACATTCAAAATATCAAATATGTGGGTCACCCTACTCCTGTGCAGCAGCATCCAAACGTCCAAAAGAACATCATAAAGAAAAATATTCTTACTCCATTTTGAAAGCTTGTGCATAAAATTATGATGATACACGTAATACCTCCTTCTACTGCTTGTACTGTACCTACTGCTGATCAGATTATTGCATAGTCTTGATGTTTCTTCTACAACACATCATTAGACTATACAAGATCAGTACATAATCAGACTCAACAACTACAAGATCAATCCTCATCATCAAATTGAGTCTAACGGGGACAGAAGATTTTATATCAGATTGAGTTCATCTTCCGCAAGATTTTAGATTTTATATCATATCAAAAAAAAAGCCCCTAAATTTTAGATTAGGGATTACTAGATGTTGATTGTTATTATTTTCAAATGAAAATTGTATTATATAACTTGGGAAAAAAACTAGTCGTTGCTCATTGCATTCACGGATTCACCACTCAACAGCCAACCATAACCAGCCACCACCCAAAAAATACCACTTAGCCGCCAACCATAACCAGCCACCGCCAATTCGACCACCAACAAGCACCACCAACATCTCCATTTCCCCTCTAACCCAGATCAAAGCACTAAACTTAGTCACACCCATCCCCGAAATTCATCAATCTCATCCATCCCAATAATCAACTCAAAATCAAACCAAAAACAACACCACAACTATAATTCATTAGTTAGAGATTATTCTTACCTTTATCAATTGAAACCTCACCGGAAAACATCCCCGACTACCATCCGAAAACGCCCAGAAATCCCCTTTCTTCTGTTTTGACTGACGTAAACCGAGCCCCAAAATCAGTGTACGATAACCATAAATAGCAACGAAAACAAGCTCTATCACCATCGTTACCTATTCCCGGCATTAAACGTCGGTCGTGTCCCTTTTTCTGACCCTTGAGCGTCGCTCTTCCCTCCCCTCTCCTCTGTTCCTTTATGACGTGAAATAGGTGTAGGGGCCCCGTGTTTTTTTGAGGCGCAACACTTAGGTGTGTTTGGATTCAATTTAAGAGGGGGAAGGGAGGGGAAAGGAGGGTAAGGTAATGGAGGGGAGGGGAAGGGAAGGGAGGTGATTAAGATTAACCTTGTTTGGATTTATTAATAAGGGGAAGGGAGGACAAGTGTTAAAATTCTTCCCTTCCCCCTCATTTCCCTTCACTTTGAGGGTTAAGAAAATGGAGGGGAACATAGGGGAATTGGGGTTAAGTGTTCCCCTCCCCTCACCTTCTAATTGTTTTTTCAAACATGAAAAATTAGACAATTCCCTTCTTTTCCCTTCCCCTTCCCTCCTTTAACCCCCAATACAAACAGCCTGTAATTAAGGCCCCGCGTATTTTGTTGATGGGCCTTGCTGCCTTGGCCCATTACTAACTACAAAGGCGATGTGCTGAGAGTTGGGGTCCTAAATCTTAACCAATTTCTTCTAAAATGTCGTGGGCCCTGGACAGTCGCCCCTTGGGCCTACCCCCAGGGACGGCCCTGACTCTAGATTATGTCCCACTATAATACAATTTTATTTATTTTTGGACCACCAGAATACAAATTTAAAGTAGGGATTATTACCATCCAATTTGTAAAAGTAGGGATTATTAGAATCTAATTTCCTTATATATATACATACATATATATATATATATATATATATATATATATATATATATATATATATATATATATATATATATATATATGGAAATTAGATTCTAATAATACGAACTTTTGGCCATATAAGACTTAATAATACGAACTTTCGATTTGGTTTTGAATAATACGAACTTTGACCCCCTGTTGCCCCTAGTAACACGCCACCGAGTTAAGATTAACTTAACTTGGTGGCGATCCTAGCTGGCGGCGGAGGGATGAATTTAGTCAATTTTGACTTGCCACGCAGCCACTAGGGGTGGAAGAAAAATCCGGAACCGGCACACCGAGCCGGAAACCGGATTAAAAAAACCGGGAACGGGCAACACCGAACCGGTTTAAAAATCCGGTGCACCGCACCGGAAAAACCGGATACTAAACGGGGCGGTTCCGGTTTCGGATATTCACAACGACGGGGAACCGACACCGCACCGTTAATATAATTAAATACATGTATATATAAATTTTGGTTAAAAAAAAATTCTACCCAAAAATTCTACCCAAAAATAATATAAATTAACTAGTTAAAAAAAAAAGAACATTAGGTGTTAATGTGTTATTGGGTTGGGCTTATGAGCTAGTAAATTTGGCTCTCTGGCTCACACTCCTCACAGTCTCACTGAGACACTGACTGTCGAGCAAGGGGAGGGGGGAATTAGGTTTTAGTATTTCAAATTTTCATTTTCCAGTTTAGGGTTTAGGGTTCTCACTTTTTTTTAATTATTAAATAGAGATTTTTTTTTTATTAAATAGAGATTTTTTGACGTTTGATAGAAATTTATGCGGTTCCGGTTCACCGGTGAAAACGCACCGTTAAAGCCGGTACACCGGTTTTTAAAAACCGGGTGATTCGGTTCCGGTTCCGGTTTATGGTTTTCGCGCACCGTTTCATCCGGTGCACCGCTTCGGCGCACCGAAACCGCACCGCACCGTTTCCACCTCTAGCAGCCACCCTCTCTCTCTTTCTCTCTCCTCTGTCTCTCTTTTTTTCTCTGCTACTTCACCTTCTTCTTCCATCTTCTTCCATCATCACCCTCATCCATCTCCACCACTACACATATAAAGAGAGAGAAAAAGAAGGATGGAAGAAGAAAAACTCTAATCTTTGTTTAAAACTCTGCATATAATTGGATCTCAAACCCAGAAAACATATAAAAGAAGCCAAACAGAGGAACAAAAAATACCTCCTGGTGAAAAAAAAATTACTCCAAAAATCACAATCTAAAATGTTAACTGAAAAATCAAGTTACTGTCACTAATTACACTTAAGAACCCCAAAATTTCATTCAGGTGGCCCGGGAGGTTGAGGAGGAAGGGGGCCCGGTATGGCCCGCACACGAGGGGGTAGGGCTCGGCGATGCGGTGGGCCCCGAGGAAGATGGCGTTGCCGGAGTTGAGGAGGGATTCCATCTGGTGGTGGTTGGAGAACCCTTTTTTTAGGGTTTCGTATGCGAAGATTACTCGTCTTCGTTCTGTTTCTGGGATGCCCATTGAGTGGGTCTTGATCAGGGCTTGAATGCTTGATTAAGAAGAATGGATGTTATGTTTGGAAGGATTAAAGGGTGATTAATTTCTCCCTAATTTCAATCGGAATTGAATTTGAAGGGAGAGAGGAAATGAGGGATTAGGACATGGAAGACGAGGGAGTGGCGGAGATTAGAGTTTTAAACAAAGATTAGAGTTAAGATTAACTTGTAATATTGTAGTGGTGGAGATGGATGAGGGTGATGATGGAAGAAGAAGGAAGAAGAAGTGAAGTAGCAGAGAAAAAGAGAGAGACAGAGGAGAGAGAAAGAGGGATGAAGAAGAAGAGGGTTGCAATTCTGGAACGAAGAGAGAGAGAGAGAGAGAGAGAGAAAGAGAGAGAGGGTGGCTGACGTGGCAAGTCAAAATTGACTAAATTCATCCCTCCGCCGCCAGCTAGGATCGCCACCGAGTTAAGTTAATCTTAACTCGGTGGCGTGTTCTGAAATGACGAAATTCAGTTCGTATTATTCAGAACCAAATCGGAAGTTCGTATTATTAAGTCTTATATGGCCAAAAGTTCGTATTATTAAAATCCAATTTCCCATATATATATATATATATATATATATATACACTAAGTGACACTTTCTCCTTTTTTATTCTTATTTTAAAAATTCTATAACAGATGAGATTGATTCAACTAAAGTATCATTTGTGTTCATTAACATAGCCAACACATTGAAAGTGTTTTATACATGAAAATTAATACTTACTATTAAAAAATTTACGTCAAAAATAATTAAACATCTATACTATATATTAAGAGAATATATGATTGACTCTCACAAGAGTAATTCTAGGAGGTCAAGTTGATTATATACATTGATTGCATGCAGTTACAAATTAGTGTCAACCATCAGATATCTATACTTAATCGTCGACATCATTCTCCACCAACTTCAAACAAAACAATAGCTTCCTCTATGATAGCTTAACCTCATCACATGGTCTATCATAGTTTATTTCTTCTTAAATCTTTACATGGTACTGAATCTACTGATTTTATTCACTTCATCCTTTTCATTAACCTTAATTCACTATCATTGCATCTTACATAATTCAAAATGCTTATACTTTATCCTCTTAGTTATTAATGGATTGGAGAGCAAGAAACTGAAGACAGTTAGTTATTAGCGGTCTCACCTTACTTTTCAAATAAATGACTCGCGTTAACGAGATAATTTTGGGGTACGTTGTTGCGTGTTGTCATCGTCGTCGTGTTACTTTAAAATATATATTATTATTTATTTAATGAAAAATTGATACAATTGAATTTTATGTGTATAATGTTATATATAAATTATATAAAATTATATTTGTTTATGCATAATTTTTCAAATTTACCAATAAACTTGCAGAGTATGCCTAATAAATAAGTTTGATTCAATTAGGATGTCAATTATATTTATTGGCGTATCCAACTGGTGCCAAAACCTTTTTAATTGATGATTAATCATTATTATTAAAAACAAAGCTATAGTGAAAAAATCATTATTATTTATTGTCATATTTTTTTAGGTAATATGATGAAAGTAAGATATTTAAAAAATATTTTGGACTAGAACACATATTATTGTCTTATTATAAGATTTATGTCATAGCACAATCATGTTTGGTAGGAAAACCAACCATCATGTTTGCTAGGAAATCCATCCAGTAGGATTACTTTTTAATCTTTTTTAATTTGTTCATAATTGGATAATTGAAAAAGAAATATTTTTTTTAAAGCTAGAATTGTAACATGCTAAAGTATAATGACTCATTCAACCCCTTCATACATCACTTGTGTTTCCGGAGTATTGATTGGTTGTTTGATCAAGAATATTGGTAGATATATAGATCCTGAGTATGTACAACTGCTTTCTTCTGATTTAATTGCGAAACTTTGAACTATGCATCAATTGTCTTATAAGCAGTGACTAACTTTTTTTATTTTAAGAATTTCAGGTATACTAATTTTGTTACAAAAGTAATAATTGAGAGATACCTCTGTTACATGAAAAGTCTCTGTAAATAGTGTCACTCCTAATTATTTTTGAATTTTACTGTGTTGAGATCACGCTGGCATTTGCATAACGTACCTTGTTGGTGTTGTTTTGTGTTTTTTATTTACCTTTTCTCGATGGTGAGATGAGGGGGAGGACATTGAATGAAATTAGTTGTTTATGTATATGTAGTGTAACATATTTTAGTTGATTTTTAATAAATATAATATTATTCAATATTCCTCCATATTGATATTTGGACCAATGTATCAACATTAGTGGCATACCTGTTGATGTTGTTTTTGCGTTTTTTATTTACCTTTTCTCGATGGTGTGGTGAGGGTGACAACAGTGAATGAACTAAGTTGTTTATCTAGTGTAAAATATTTTAGAAACATATTTTAGTTGATTTTAATAAACATAATATTATTCATTATTCCTCCATATTGATATTTTGGACCAATGTATGAATATTTGTGTGTCTTTCCGAAGTAAGGTACGACTAATGAAAGCAAGATGTGTGAATAATATTATTATACCAAAAACCAACTGAAATAAGTTGTTTTACATAAACATCTACGTCAGATACTATATTAAAATCATATCAAGCAACGGTTGGATATTCGATATTTAAACAATCTTACAGCAACGCGCAGATATTTGTTAGTATTAATTTATAAAGATGTGATACACTTAAAAAGTATTTTAAAATAACACACATGCCATATGCCAAAAAATGAAAATTGCTATCCTTTTTTTCCGTAGTGCTAGCACGATGTACTAGTGATGGCAACGGGGCGGATCGGGGATGGGGGAGTATACCCCCGTCCCCATCCCCGCTCCCAAAACTCATCCCCATCCCCGCTTTGGGGAATGATTCTTGCCCCATCCCCATCCATGGATTCCCATCCCAACGGAGATCAGAGGATTTTTAAAACTATCATAAATTTAACTAAATTTTAATCGGATCCGGTTTTTAATCGAACCCAGTTTTTAACATGTTCAAAATACAACGTATTTAACTTGCTCAAGTAATAATACATCAAAATAAAACAATAATACATCAACAAGTGACAATAAATTGGAAAATTATTACTTTGTCCATCCCATTAATATATATATTAAATTTGAATAAAGGTTATTTGTTAATTTATTATTTTCGGGGGTGGGGATTCGGGGATGGGGACGGGGAATTCACCCCGGCGGGAAAATGGGGACGGGGATGGGGAAAATTTTGTCCTCATCCCCGCCCTGTCCCCGAGCGGATTTTGGAAAATCGTCCCGTCAGTCACGATAGAAGCGGCGATTTTCCTAGGCGGCGGGGCCCCGACGGGTTTGGGGATTCCCCGCCCCATTGTCATCCCTACGATATACCAAACCAACTGCCAAAGATGTGAATCCAAGGTTTGGTGGGTGGTCCTTTGACGTTGGTGGCATTAATCGTGTCCATAAGAAAGAATGATGAGTATCCCAGATAGTGCACATGCCTAAAAGTGGCTTTTTTTTTAATAGATAACTTATAGTCGAAAATAAGTAAGAGTTCGTAAAACAACCATTGTTAAACAAAGTGATAAAACAACTCAAGAAATACAATATAATCAAACAAAAGCGAACAGCTCCTGAAACATAAAACAACAAAAAATAAATTTAAAGCTTCACTTTTACCTTCTTTTCTTCCAACAAATCATCTTAAAATTTTTTCGCAGCAATTTCTTCATATCACTTTTGCCTTCAAATTCCCTGTTTTTTGGATTGGATAAAATAAGGTTTGGATGGATTGGATTGGATTGGATTGAATAATTTATCATGCTTTTTTGGGGACTTGTGTTTTTAGAGCTTATTTTTTAGGAATTGTGTAAGGTTTGGGTTCTTAGATAAAAATGCCACTAAGCTTTGTAAAAATTGCAATTTTGCCACCCGAAAAAAACATGTAATGAAAGTGTCATCAATTTATGTTAACTGTGACAAAAATGTCACTTTACCGGATGATAACTTGTTTTAGCCGGTTTTAGATAGGTGGAGGGTGTTTAATGTTTTGATTAGCTATTAAGCTTGCCTTAAACTACCTACCCTAATTAATTACTCACCCAAATTTTTTTACAGTTTAAATTTACTGCCCCCACCCAGAAACTTCATATTCTTCTTCCTCAACTCTCTTCTTCAGGGATCATTTTACCATGGATTGCAACCAAATTCTCCCACCTACCACCTAACTTCTGGCTCCCCACTTTTAATTCCGCTTAGCCGGTGCCGGTGAAGGCCGCTTGACGGCCATCGCCGGCACCGCCGTCGTCCGATCTATTCCTTTTTGCAAAAGGTTTCTCTGTTAGGAAGTAGTAGTTGTTTTCTCCAGGTCGTGTGTATCCGGTTGTGGGTTGTGCCGTGGGTTGCGGTGACTCCGGCGCTTTCTCCGGTGTCTGAAGCAAGGGGGTGCGCCGAGGGGTGGGGTGGTATCCTTTCTGGCGGTTGTGCGGCAGTGGTTGAACCTGAGAAGTGGAGGCGAACTGGCCTTCTTGAAGCTCGATACCGGACTGGCTTCCCTGGTGGTGCTGCAAAGGAGAGGCTTTACTAGTGAGAGCGGCCATTGCCGGCAGATTGTCTTTGTTCCTTTGTTGTTCAGGTGCGATCTCGATGTCCTTTGCTCTCTCGTTACTCGATTGGCTTTGTCTGTTTTGGTTATGCCTAGGAGTTTGGGGTCATGTTTGAGTATTTAGTGGGTGTTTTTGTGTTAGTAGTTTGGAAGTGGGAGTCCTCTTCCTCAATCTTCTTTTTAAGGGGGTGAGTTTTCAGTTGTTGTTGGTGTGCTTTTGTGTTCGGTGACTGAAGTCAAGTTTAGTTAGTGGTGGAGCCTTTGTTTTTGTGACATAAGTTAGTACAACCAGCCTTGTTTGTATTCAACCACATGGCGGGGGAGATTGATGAGGAAGTCCTTCAAATTGTGGCGTCCATGCCACATCCTAGACATGCCATTTTCAAAGCGATTGAGTTTAAAGAAGAAGGAAACCAGCTTTTTAGGAAGAAGGAATTCGAAGAGGCAGCCTTGGCTTATGATAGAGCCTTCCAATACCTCGGTGCAGGGGAGCCTTTGTGCGAAGATGATGCTAGTTTGATGGTGGAAGTGGGTACCTAGCTTAGTTTGAATCTCGCAGCCTGTAGTTTGAAGTTAGAAATGTTTAATCAAACCCTCACTTTCTGTCCAAGTGTGTTTGAATTTGACCCTTTAAATGTTAAGGCCTACTTTCGACGAGCTTTAGCCTTGGTGCAACTTGGCCGCATGAAAGAAGCCATTAAAAGTCTGGAACGGGCGATGGAGTTAGACCTGGACAATAAAGAAGTGTATAAGGAGCTTCAAAAGGTTAAGAAAGACTTGCAAAGGAAGACGTCAGGAACAAATTTGGAGGTGGAGGAAATCTCCAAGGACGGAGGGAGAAGTAATGCGGAAGACAAGGAGGGGTGTGGCTTTAGCAACAACTGTACGAGCAACAAGGATGGGTGTGCCGAGTGCCCAAGACACTCAGTCAAGAATTCCACTATCAAGGGGACCTTTGATTCTATGGTAGTCGATGAAGTTGCTCAGTTAAAAGACCTGAGGGAAGGAGATGAGATGCCTGTAGGCTTAAAGGATGTTGGGGTGCCGTCCGGTAAGGTTCATGGAAGAAGAAAGGGGAGAAGGGGGAAGACTCGTGTAGGAGCAGGGGTGGTTGCCAAACAAACTACCCAGGGATCCACAAGTCCCACCAAGTCACACAATTGTCCTATGGGTATGAATAAAGTTACCATGACATGCGTGGAGGATAGGGCTAGTTCTAGCTCTATGCAATCTCCGGCGAACGCCTTTTCTTTGGAAGGTGTCATCAAAACAGTCAAATCAAGAATCAAATTCTCTAAACGGCAAGATGGGCAAATCTTGTCTTTGAACGTTGAAGCATATGAAGGACTGCTCAACGGAAATCCTTTCAAGGTCTTTGATCCCATTAGTTTGACTTATATGAAAGTCAAAGTCAAAGCAGACACGGAGGTGTCACCATCTCAGAGTATTGCCAAGCCTTGTGCAGGTGAGCATATAGAGATTGTGGAGGAGGAGGAGTATACCATGGACGAAAGTAGGGCTTCAGAGGATACAATGGGCTGCAACATTACTACGAGGTCAACCAAGATTCTCGACAAGCTTCGCCCCTTACCAAGCATTCGCAAAAGGGGCAGGGTTTTCTTGTTAGGTGAGACTAACATTGGATGCAGGAAACAAGATAGGATGGTCCGCTACTCACATTTGAAGAAGGGCAAGAAGAATTTCAACTGTACGAGGTTTGGGATGGAATCTATCAGCACTTGAGGAGTAGGAAGAGGAAGGCTAATTTGGAGATTGTGGCTGAGTACCAGCCTTTTGTCAACAAGAAGTTCAAGCCAGCATGTCGTGGCTTGGCAGCTTTCGCGTCCGTTTTCAGGATGGGGATGTTCCAGGAAGGTGATCGGCAAGCGAGTCCACAAACGCATGGCTTAGCGAAACAAGCGAAGCGACGACGTTTTGGAGTGGCCCATTAGCTTTGTGTTCTTGCTTATGTTTTTTGTTTGTTTTTGTTTGGTAGTTCTCGTTGTGTTGTTTGTGTGTTCTTGACTGTATTGTCTCCTTTGACAAAAAAAAAAAAAACTCTCTTCTTCAATCTCCCCTCCTGCGTCCGCCATAGCCCAGCTCTTCCTCAACTCTTTCTTCACTTTCGGGCAAAAAAATTAGGGCTTTCAGTCAAGTTCTTCAATTTTCTACCCGAAAACCCTAGTTCACACTAAAAAACATATGGGTTTGCCTCCATTGTTTACTCCAAATTTCTTTTATTTCTCCTAGTTTCACAGTTTAAGTTTCTTTGATTTCTCATTGTTTACTCCAAATATACAACCAAATCCAGACATTTCCTTCAAATGGTTATGCCCTAAATGAGGGAATAACCATCTGGGTTTGCCTCGGAATGTAGGTACGCAGCTTCGAATTCGATGGGTAATAAAGCATAACAAGTGAAGGAGGAAGTTAGAGAAACCTCGTCGAAGAAAAAGGTGGCGGCCATGGTGGAAATTGCGTTGGAGGAAGAGAATGAAGTCCAGAAACTCTCGGCTATGGTGGAAACTGCCATAGCCATCTTTTGGTCTGCTTTGGTGAAATCAAGGAAGAAATATTGACACTTGGGGCATACTATTTGGGTTCTGGTTATTGTCTGCTACAATTTACTCCAACTTTGAGCCTAGAACAAAGGGGGAGAAGGTGAGGAGAAGGTGTGGCTATGGCAGGGGAAATGGGGTAGGGCTGAAGGAAGAAGAAGATGGGGGTGGGGTGGGGTGGGTGGGGATCTATCAATTTAAAAAATAAAAAAAGGGTTGGGTAATTAATTAGGTAATTGAGGGAGGGATGGGGTAATTAAATGTTAATTCAATTATAAACCCCTTTAATACATTTATAACCGGCAAAAACAAGTTATCATCCGGTAAAGTGACATTTTTGTCACAGCTAACATAAATTGATGACACTTTCATTATATGTTTTTTTTTTTGTGTCAAAATTGCAACTTTTACAAAGTTTAGTGACATTTTTATCTAAGAACTCGGTAAGATTTGGATTTGATTAGATTAGATTAAATTGAAAAAAGTTACCAATTCAAAGAACATGGCGTAACAATAGTTTGGGAGGCACAACTCAGTGGTAGTCACTAGCATGGAAGGCAAACCAAATGTCCGAATCACTCAAATCTTGTTCCACACATAGTGGAGGTAGGAAAGGTAGAAACTACTGAGGGAGAGAGTGGCAACCACTAATTAGCGATTGGGTTCCATTATCTCGATCAGAGTTCATGAGCCCCTTATCCCCATTATTACTCCTCTTTTTCACTTTCGTTTGTCGTCTGATAATGCAATATTTTCCTAATAATAAAATGTGTATATAGAAAGATGACATTTTTATTGCCCAGTTACTAGGTTGTTTGTCCACTCTGCCTCTCGGATTTTATCTATACTGAAGAAACCAAACCAAAACCGAAACTGATAGGAGATTCTCTCTGCAGGTAAGTTTGGCTCTTTCAGGAATTTCATCGAACACCTTGTGATCACACTTATGTCATTGTTGTCTCGTCTCTTGTCGCTCAAAATTGCGATCCGGGCTAACTTCTTTACGTAATGGGATCTCATTGTTTTGGTTTCACGTTGATATTATTTGGTTGACATCTTCTTAAGCATTTGGTTATTCATGAAAAGTCTTTGAGTACTCCATTCTTGTAATGACTGATTTGGATTACTTGCTTTCTTTTTGTTGCACATTATTTTAGTAGTTATGGCCTGGATGCTTGTTAGGTTGTTCGAGCTGGTATAGTGTTTAGTGTGGTCTCTTGTTGCAATAATGACTGATTGATCTATCATGCATGTACAATTTCCACAAAGCCATTTAGGTGATTGTTCTTCATTTTTTGTTATGATTCTTTTAGTCCTTCGTCTGTGTAATTGCTCATATGTCTTTGCTTCTATATGCTGGATGCAAGAGCATTTTTGCTGCATTTCCTATATCTCTTGTGACTTGTGGGTGCTGTCACCATTTTATAAGGAAATGCTGCCTCTAATGATGAAAAATGCTTTTGATAATATGCCCAGGATTTCGATTTGTCGGGATGAGGGGAGGCGGGCTTTGGCAGCTTGGACAGTCACTGACAAAGCGTCTTGCTCAGACAGACAAGAAAGTTGTTACTCGACGATGTTTTGCCTCAGAGGCTGACCTTAAGAAGACAGTTCTTTATGATTTCCATGTTGCACATGGTGGCAAAATGGTGCCTTTTGCTGGCTGGAGCATGCCTATTCAATACAAAGACTCAATCATGGACTCTACTGTCAACTGCAGAGAGAATGGTAGTCTTTTCGATGTGGCTCACATGTGTGGACTAAGCCTGAAGGGAAAAGACTGCATCCCCTTCCTTGAGAAACTCGTCGTTGGTGATATTGCTGGACTTGCCCCTGGTACTGGGACACTTTCTGTTTTCACCAACGAAAAGGGTGGAACGATCGATGACACTGTAATCACGAAGGTTAAAGATGATCATATATATCTGGTTGTGAATGCCGGTTGCAGAGATAAGGATCTGGCCCATATGGAGGAGCATATGAAGCCATTCAAGGCAAAGGGTGGGGATGTATCCTGGCACATCCATGACGAGCGATCTCTTCTAGCCCTGCAGGTTCGTTCCTTATCTGTTACGCAGTTGATTGTCCACTTTGGCACTATTTCGAGTTTTCTGTGGGACTATTCTTGTATGTGCTTTGTGCAATGTGTTGTTCCGCCAGTCATGAGTTGACGTGAGCACTGGAATAGGTTGTGTATTATGGCTGAGATGTTCAGGTCACTTTCTGAGTTTTCTGTCCAAGTCTGTTCTCTTAGTTTGAAACAGTAAGGTACTGCATGATGTGACATGAAGAGGTCAGGGGGGTGGAAATCAGTTTAGCCTGCCTCACATTGTCACTAGATTTTAGACCTATCTCCATTCTGTGTATGAGAAGTCTGGCATTTGGGAGCACCCTTGTTAGAACAGAAGAAGTCTCATATAGTTAGCGCTTAGCAATTCACCTGCGTCGCCTCTCAGTACCAAAACCATTGCTTCTATCCCAGTTCCTCCAATCACACTGCACCTTGCATCAAGGTTCGAATGGGGGTAAACAATCAACTGAAGAAGAAATCAGGCTGAGGCATTTTATCTGGTTTATTGTACCTCAAAGCTGAAAATTTGTGTAACTTTACGTTGGTTGACTAATGTTTAATTCCGACTACATATTTATCTCAACACCTATCTTCTTGGATATTAAGTTTTGGGATATACTTCTCATCCATCTCCAGTTATGATGAGTCCAGTTCGTCTATTTCTCAGGGTCCTCTTGCTGCCCCTGTTCTTCAACATTTGACAAAGGATGACTTGAGCAAGATGTATTTTGGCCAGTTCCGTGTCCTGGATATCAATGGATCCCTCTGTTATCTCACCAGAACTGGGTAAGCACGCCCCCTCCCTCATGTTTAGCCATTTCGTGTGTGACATGCATAAAATGCACCCCACAGAGTGACAAATATCTAGAAGCTTTGGCAAATGTCTCTGTTACCATTGCGACCATCATGGATTTTGGTATCCATGCAAAGCTAATCTTCAATTCAACCTAGTAAAGCAAACCCACACCCTGAACTTCCCGTCTGTCATCTAGAACACCCTCCAGGGAAGGTGGGTAAGGGTTAAGGATGGTCATCTACGTGAGCATCCTTATCTGTCAATTCTATCAAGAGTCTCCATAGGAACCTAGGTTTGACAACTGTTGGCTGCGTAGTACTCTAGAACTTTGTAGCACGCCTCAAGGAAAACTTTGTTTGAATTGCTCAATATAGCTCTAGTATCACTATTTTAAACACTGCCTCACGTCCATTTATATGTGGCTGCTTCAAATCTTAAATATCAGGTACACTGGTGAAGATGGGTTTGAAATTTCAGTTCCGAATGAGTACGCAGTGGACCTTGCTAAGGCAATCCTAGAGAAAGGTGAAGGAAAAGTGAGGCTAACAGGATTGGGCGCTCGGGACAGTCTTCGGCTGGAGGCTGGACTCTGCCTGTACGGCAATGACCTAGAGCAGCACATAACACCCATTGAGGCTGGCCTGACTTGGGCTGTAGGGAAAAGGAGGAGGGCAGAAGGGGGTTTCCTTGGGGCTGAAGTTATCCTAAAACAAATTGCTGACGGCCCTCCAATAAGGAGAGTTGGGTTTATCTCTTCAGGGCCTCCTGCTAGAGGCCACAGTGAAATTAAGAACGAGAAAGGAGAAAATATTGGTGAAATCACAAGTGGAGGGTTTAGTCCTTGTCTGAAGAAGAACATAGCTATGGGGTATGTCAAATCTGGAAACCACAAGGCTGGCACTAAGGTTCACATTGTGGTAAGAGGGAAGCCCTATGAGGGGGTTGTCACTAAAATGCCCTTCGTTCCAACTAAGTACTACAAACCATCTTGATTTACTGCTGCTCAACTGCTGCTTAGCTTTCGAACGTTGCTGAAAGAAGACAAAATCCTTGGGATCTCTTCTCGTCATTCCTGAAAACTGTTAGGCAGACTGTAATTTCTGTTCAGCTACATTTGGTAGTTCTAGCCTTAATAAATTATAATGAGAATGTTTATGACTATTTTTACAGTGTAAAAACTCCCAACATAACTCTTGTTTTCACGAAATTTGGGAGATTAGTTGCACCCTGGACCCTGGTCACTTAGAGGCTGAATCTAAATGTACATTACTAACATGAAAGTTTGCTAAGCAATTATTGTCAATCATAGGTCCATTACATGCCAAGATTTTTCCATTCATAATGTTGAAGCCATCAAATGCGTAATTGTTTCGATGAATTACCAACTCTTTCAACTCAAAGCTTAATTCTTTGGTTCATACAAAATGAGCCCCAATGGGTCTCCATGAATTCCCTCAAAATCCCAAATCAAACAAACATAACACTAGACAACTGCAGTGGACAAAAGAAGGAATCTGTACAGTTGTAGGATGAGGAAGACGCCCTCAAATTATTACGTATGAAAAAATAAACAAAATGTGATGACATTCTACATGTATCCTAAACTGTATCATGCAGTGTTTGATGCTAGCTGCTCACGATCTTCAAACTTGTATTGTTGGTACACCTCCAAGAGCATTTCTCGACAAGGCACCACGGCCCCAAGCTTGATGCAGGCTAGAAACGCACCAGACAGCTTACGGTGAAGACTGTAGGCTTCATCGGGTGGGGGAGTCAATCTGTGTTTCAGCATTGTTGCTCCCAGATTTGAAACGCTGTGAGTAATATTCGTAGATCGGAAATCATATCCACCGGGTTTTGAGAACGGCAAACCGACAACAAAACCAGCCTGAACATGAGCATCCATCATTATCTCCGACTCCTCCCCTGTCAAGAATCCCAGCCTCCTTGACATCTCTATTACACCATCTCTATCGCAATTTGCACATGCGACGACCTGATCATATCGGATTGTTCAAATTAGAATCAAATTGCAGGTTAATGATGATAATATAACCCGATAACAAGGTTTCAACCCCAGCTTTTTAAGGACCCTGCCCTAGAATGTATATGCCATTTGTTAAATACAGGGTAGCTGCATAATATGCACAGGAAGAACTTACCATTCTTAAATAATCATCTACAAAGGTTTTTGGGTAGTCTCGAGCTGCTCCAAAGTCGATAAGATTGATCACTCTCGATGATTCGTCATACAAAAAATTGCCCCAGTTTGGATCAGTCTGCAGGGAAGCAAGCACATGAGTAATATGTTTTCTTCATCTTCCCTTCATCTTCCCTTTTAAAAATAAAAATGGCCTCACTACAGAGAGAGAATTAAATGCATTAACATATATATATATATATATATATATATATATATATATATATATATATATATATATAAGTCAGTAGAGATTTTCTGGGAAGGAAATAACTCAATATAAAGCAGTAAAAGAAATGAGAAACTTTTGTTTCCCCGGAGTGTTCTATTCTTTCGCTATTTGTTCATCGTGGTTATTAGTTTTATACAGCCAGTGCTAGATAGACTGCTCCCAAGGGTACCTCCTTTGTACACCTCTCACAGCCACAGCTTTGTACTTCCCTATGTAACCTAACTTTAACAAGGGATATGACAATAGAAAGCATTCAGCATGATGGGCCCCAAGCATTTCCCCTCCCTCATTAGCACAACATACGCACATTAAGCATCTGAAACCATGAGTGAACCTTTTAAAACATCTATAACACCACATTAGCAATCTGAAACCCACATTCCTTACATTTCCAGTTTAAACCCTGAACGTTAAGAGCTTTTCTACTGACTTACAAGATTTCTTTGTTTCAGTTAGTTCCCCCCCACCCTACCCTTTTCCCCCTAAAAAAAAAAAGAATAAATAAATAAATAAAAATGAATATGACTGTGGTATAATGCATTGTTGGCAACAGGAAACCAGAGCTGGTGTAGCAGTTAATGAATTCATCTCCTTTTTTTTTTTTTTTTTTTTGGTTGGAAGAGGGTGCTAAAAAGAAGGGCTATATCTAACAATCTTATTATGAGCTGGAGTTTGAAACCAATCGGCAAACATTGATGGCTAGCTAGCCTAAAACATGCAAAAAAGTAAAGTATGTTCATGTCCTCAAGGACTTTTATAGTCACAAAGACAAGGATAAAAGATGAGGAAACTACCTGCATAAAGCGGAAGATGAACAACTCCATTAACGTAAGCTCCAGTAACTTCTTCCCAACATAATTACGAGTCTCCTGATATAGTAAAGCCACTTTATCGATGGTTATACCTGAAAATGAATCAATTATTTATACTTAGCATGTTCCAGGACATAATATAACAATCATGTTAAGTGCAGCACTGAGCCATGCAATGATCATCTTCCAAGATCAATGTCTCTCTTGTATTATAGTGATCTGAAATGAACTCCCTCTTGTATTGCATTACTGAGTAAGAAGGGGTAATCAGACACACAAAGTAGGGACGACTTAAAGAATGATCTAGGGGGTCATTCGGTTGATTTTATAAAAGAGTAGGCTACTGTATATAATTTTCATCTCACCAAACATTTAAAGAAAAACATCTAGTCTACTAGTTTGATTTCCCTGAAAGGCATCTTGCATGAAAAGGATTTTCCACAAAACTGTCCCCTCCAAAACAAAGGCACCCTGAGATAGGAATCTTCCTTCTACTGGGTTAGCATCACTCAGCACCCCAGGTACCCAAGAGCGAGATACAAACAGTGAAGCATGGCTATCAATTCGGGAAGCAGGAAAATCTTGAAATGGAAGTCAAGGTATGTCAAGTGCAGAATTTTAAGATTGTGCAATGACATCTACAAAGAACAAGAATGTTCTTACAAATACTAGAAATGCATAAAGGAGTATAAAGAAATTACCATAGACAAGTTCTGTGGTCAGGACCTTTTTACTTGACAGCTCCTTCACGACAAAAGGCACATAAAATCCTTCTTTGTCAGAAAGGAGGTTCCTAAATCGAATTTGGTTCTCTGCTTCCAACTCATAGTCACATTCACGTGATAATTCTTCTTTAGCAACCTGAAATGAGGTACCAGAACAAGTAATCGACCCCAGTTTCAAGCATCCAGGATTACACAAGAGAGCATGCATGGATGACTTTAATCTTGGAAGGATGGAAAATTTCTAAGGAATGCAGGAATAACCATTTTGATATATTACTCGGTTCGAATGTGTCAGGATATCCCATGTCTACCGTGAAGGAAATAGAGCCGCCGATTGGCTGGCAAAACATGGTCTATGCATACAAGATTTAATATCCCATGTCACTTGTTAGATTTAATCCTTATAGTGAGGAACTCAGGGCTATTGTAACGAGGGATGCTCTGGATGGAACCCTTGAGAAAAGGGCTGTCTATAGAGTTGGTTGTATCTTACCTTTTCTCAAAAAAAAAAAAAAAGATATATGTTCCTTCATCCAATTACTCATCAAATAGTAGCACATCAAGCAATTACTACCTTTTAATTTTTATTCAATGTCTACACTCTACACATAATTTGTACCATCTAGCAGGACATATGTCACTCCATTTTCGAATTTCTTGTAACAGAAACGTTATAATCCCAAATTTTCACAATTACAGCACAATTATCTGGCTAAGTATGTCATAGTCTCCAATAATTTGTCCCCGTGCCACAACCTCTAGTCCCAAATGCTTCAGTGCTTCTCAGCCTCTATTATTTCTATGATAGCAGTCGCACTCCCGCAAACCCACCCACCCCCTCCCAAAAAAAATAAAAAAGCAAAAAAGTAAAGGAAACCATGAGATATATCCATAGTAAAATACTACACTGGTCTCTCCTGAGGGCTTCTGACCCATGCAACTGCTTAACTATCTATTCTTGTAAACAAGACTGAAGCAATCAACCAAATAGTTTGAAAATGAAAACCAGAATCAGGTTCAAAGCAAAACAAATCAGTCCTTTTTTAGAAAAGAAAACTTTGGTAGTCACAACATGTCATCTTATCCAAAGATACTAGCCAAGTAATGTGAAAAGAGATCAAGAAATGCCACATACCTTTACAGCTCGATCAAGGAAAAGTCCCTTAGGAATCAAGTTTGTGTAGTTCAACAATAATTTTACATTCTCAATGTCACTTTCAATGCTATCGGCTACTCCAGGGTACTGAATTTTCATTGCAACCCGTGTGCCATCCCGTAGGACAGCTTGGTGTACCTGAAACAACAATACTTGCATTAAATTGTGAGTTTCGAATGTCACCCTCTCATAAATATACAAGCTATTCTGAACCATGCCCTGTCAAATCTGCTAAGACAGACCCTAGAAGAAGCAGAAATTACCATTCAAATCCGAAACTCAGATTGTCTTATAGCTTGTAAAAGGATGGATAAGTCAACGAAAATCTTCATTAAAGAAATAACTCTTTACTTACGTGTAACTCAAATATCCTAAGCAAATTAATCCAAACAAAACTACCACCAAGACTCGCTAAGTAAACAAACATCCAGCAACTGGCTCGTAGGCATAGTTAAAATGATATGCATGCCCAGGCCCTAGGATTACTAAGTGGCTGTAGTAGAATCAGCCATCAAAATCTAATTAATACGAATCACACCCACTTCCTCGCCATGTTCCAACCATGGTATGAGCAGAATAGAACAGCAAACCAGGCTCTATTAATCATGCTCTCCCCTTCTCTTTTTAATTTCTTGTATTTCTTTTTTTTTTTTTTTTTGGGGGGGGGGGGGGGTGGGGGGGGGGGGGGGGGTGTCTAATGCCTGTCAAAATGATCAAAAAATAAAGAATTTTCTTTTTCATATCCACCTGGTTCAGCCATTTTCTGGGAAATGAAATGACACAATGGAAGATTCCTCTGTCTACAACAGAAAAATTCTTCTACCGTGAACTATAAAGTTATTGATTTATATCAATGAACCAAAAAAGAACAGCTTTGTCAATAAATTTTCTAATAGGATCGTGATTTTAGACAGTGGACTTATTTCGGCAAATATATTTTGGAAAAAAAAAAAAACACTCAATCATGCAATAATAGAATAAAAAAAAAGAATATTTACCTAAAAAGCATATGATCCTACCTTAAAAGGATCGTGCTGTTGACTAAAAAAAAATATAAAGTGTTTTTGGGATACATACCAATCCGAAGTCCCTATGCCTCTATTTGAAATAAGAAAGCCTTCTGCCAAAAGTGGCGCCTATCTGTCCCCTATACTGAAATGGAGAAATCAGCTCACAAGCTGATGCTAAGTATACTCCATAATAATTTACTACTATCAGAACAAATGAGATTTAGATCCTCAGCAAAGCATCTGTTGACTCCAGTACTTTTGCAAAGTACATAAAAAGAATTTATGAACTTTTGGAGCCAGAGTCTTACCATGTGAGGACCTCCACAACTTCTGTAGATCTCCTAGGTTATTAATTTGCAGTTTTGCACATAAATGTCTCCGTCCAAGTCACTTATTTACTAAAACTCTATTGCATGGGCACACAAAGACCAAAGAAACAAACCTACTGTCAGAATTACCCCACTACAGAATCTAGGAGATCTAGCTATATATGGCTTAAATCCTACCGAGCACATCAGCTATACCCACAAAACATTTTCTAGAACAGAGTTATAGAACACATATATTCACGTTTCTGGCAACAGAAAAATCCAATTTGGCAAACTTTTCAATGGCGCAAACCAAAATGACTCCTAAATCCGACCTCTACTCCCTTTCTACGCGCTAGGTTTTAAATCTAGGACTAGTCTCTGGACTCTGGCTCTCTTTGAGAGTCCAGAGGGTTAACTTCATCATGCCTTAACACTATTCTCTTTCCTGAAAACATTAAAAGTGATACTCTTGGTGTATGGACTTCAAAGTTAAGGAAGAGTTTGAAGACAAAGCATACTGCAATGGAAAAAATAGAAATCTTTCATACTCATAGCTTCGCAGCCAAATAAAACTTCCATTGGGGCAATTCTCATGTGGCTACAAGTGATGTCCCTCCTAAAGAGAATGAAGGATTAATCAGAGAATATAGAAAAATGAGTAAATTACCATTATCCCTTTCAAAAAGAGTGCTTGCTATTTGTTACTTACCAAACCACCAATGTGGGATCTTGGCATTTGCATCACAGTGATTACATTCTTTAACGTAGCCAACTATACACAGTTAGAGTCTGAATTCCACATTTCCCAATTACTAGATATAATTGTATACCCTATAAACTTCTCTCTAGCACCATGTCCTCCATATGATCCAAATAGGCCAAATATTATTTACCAACCTGATTCCAGCTGTTATTTAGCCTTGCAGTAATGGATGCATCTTTACCACTCATAAGGTGTAGTGATGTATAGAGCATCTGAGTCTAGCCTCTTACAACCTATTCTCCACAAGTGTCAAATCTACCAATTCCTTATCACTTCACTCCTCGGAGCAAATTTTCTCTGAGTAGATTGTCATCATTCTCATTTCTACCAACTCTATAAGCATCATTTTTAGCCTTAAATCATCTTAACTGACCAATATGCTGGCTTAACAGTCATGTGGTAAAAATCCTGCCTCCAACTTAACTAGGCCAATCATGTCACGTAGACTTCCATGCTACTCACCCATTTCTCCATTTCTGCTAACTAAGCTCACTTTAACATAGAGGACAATGCCCTCATTAACATCTTCTATAACTTGTATGTTCAAAACTATGCATCTAGATCACTTCAGTGTTTAGTATCAATTGCCCTCTCTACTTTATCAAGACTATAAAGTATTCCACCTTTGATCTCATGCACCTAAACCCATGAAACTTGGATTATCCTGCAGGCGTCCAATATTTTAACTTATCTATACTCATCAATTAGAATTATGGCATCAGAAATTACACGCTCCAGTCTACATGGCACCACTAATTGAATTTCTTTAGTGAGCTCATCCCTACTGTTGGCAGAAATGAAGCTTATATTGGTCACCTGCCGCAGCTAAAAAGAGTCATTAACATAGATAGGCACATTTGGCAATAAAAAAAGATTAACCTTTCAGGGCCAACTGGCCAAGTCAGAAGCTTTTCTCTCGAGACTATGATCAGTATGGTTAGACATATATATATCTCCAGCTCTCTGAGGCTAGAATAAAAAGATTGTACTACCATGTTAGAAAACAATAGAATCATATCAAGAATACCAGAACAGATAAAAGACATAATTAACAACAAATGTGATGTTCTCTTCAACAGAAATCGACCAGAAACGTTTACCATAAATAAAGGAATAAGTACAGACTACATTGACTACCTGGCCTATACTTGCAGCTGCCATGGGCTGATAATCAAAACTGCTCAATTTTGAAGACCAGTTGGGACCTAATTCAGCATCCAACACTTGATTAAGTTGGCTCTTTGGCATCACATCTGCACCTTGACGGACAATTTCTAGTGCAGCCAAGATCTATCATGGTAAGTAGATGATGTGAATCAGAATATGATAGATAATAGATAAAAGTCTTTCAAAAGAGAAAACAGAAAAAAGGTTAAGCCTTAGCAAAGAAACAACAGCTTGAGAAGAAGGGCCAACAGAAAAAGGATGAACAATTATATAATGCTAGTCAGCCTATGATAGGCTGAATAGCTAACTGATGATATAGCAGAAGGTTCTGAATAACGTTTACAAGCAGAATGGCTTCATTATAGCACTGAGTAGCTATTTGACTATGTTAAATCAAGCAGTTCACCATCCACACAGTTTTTCCCCTTCCATATGTTTATCAAATAAGCAGAGCTAACATACTGCCAGCTTCAACAAATCCAATTACAAGAGCAATTAGTATGAGCAATATAGATGGACAGAGAAGTTAAGCTAGCACTTTGGGACAGAATGATTACTTTTGAGAAATACTCATTTGCTTCTATGTTCTAAGCTTTTCAACTGATAAGGAATGATGAAGCGAATGCTTTCACATGGAAGGACAGAGCCTCTTCATGGATAGCTAGGATCTAGAAACAAACCTAATAACTTCCAAACTTTCCATATGTTCCTAATAGGGTATCAAGGCTATCAGCAGGATGTTTCTGAATGCTGTTCTACAGAGTTCTGTGGCACTTTTTTGGCATTTATCATGCAGTTTCGCAATCAATTACCAATTCTGAACATGTATTGGATTCACATGTCAGGCATACGAGATTCTCTTGCATTAAAACAAAAGAGATAAGAATTACACTAAAAACATAACAAAAGAACATAATAGAAACCAGTAGTTACTGTTAATATGGTTTTAGGGAGTGTTACAAGCATGATCTGGTGTATAGGTCCACTAGAATTGATGTTGTCACAAACTATAGGCAGCAAGAGTAATTACATCATACTGATAAAAGACATACGAAGTACAAGTAAGACAATGATGGCTAAAAACAATGAAGCAAATACCGGTGCAGGTACAAGGGATTCATCCTGTATGCTCAACATCTGTCCTATTTTCAGCGCTGCTCCACGCATTCTACAGAGGGCCAGAGCCAGGCGTTCCGCATTTTTTTCTGATAAAAAGGGAGAAAGGGCAGCCTGCTTATCATTTGAACTAGGGTTGCCAAAAACAATCCTTTTCGCAGACTCCTGGACACCTCCCCAAGCAAGACCAGCTCCTAAAGCAGCAAACCTACATAAGAAAAGCATAAGCCCTTTAAACCTCATCAAAATGTATCTACAAACTCAAAGTTGATACACATCATAGGAGACAAGGTCATCATCAACCTAACCTAGACTCCTCACTAACCAATTTCATCAGCAATAGAGTCCATACACCAATGTGGACAAACACTCCACACCAAAACACATTAAAACAATTAGAAACATTGATAACAGTGCAAATAAGGGAACAAGGAAACACCCTCCCCATCCGACGTTTCCACTCCACTACCCGTGCAGGTATTTAGGGGTACAAACTAGTTCCTCACAAAATCGAGAGAGCACCCAAACCATGTTCAAAGTTACACACTTGAATAAGATCAACTCCAATGCACACAAACATCCATAGCAAAACTACATTAAAACAATAACACATATAGAAAACCAAAAACCAAAACCAATACTCCAAAATCCCGCCCAGGTGGGGTATGGAGGGGTCGGGTGTGGCGGTGTTACACATAAAGTTTGTAATTTAGAGAGATTAGTTGTAGTTGACCCAAGATTTTGCAATCGTTTGTTACCTACTACTCCATGGAAAAGATGCAGAAGCAGAGGATGTTTAATCATGCATCTTACTTTAGTCCATTACAATCTAAGTTGAAAAGATAATAACAAATCGGATCAAATTTCATGTCAACACAGATAGATAATAACACATACAGATAATAACAAAATGGGATCACATGCACATTCAAAAGGGTGACCACTATACAATAATTGTTGAAAACTCGAGGAGGCACCCAAACCTTATTCCAGAGTAAAAGCTCAAAGTTCATGTTAAGAGGCAAACCCAACAATAACAACAGTAAAAAAAAATGAAATAAGAAAAGGAAAGAAACCCAATGACAATTATGCATGAGAAAGGGAGGCACTGACCCAATAGCCCTTGTGAAGGGTGTGGAAGGCACCTTCCTTTCCCTAGGCTTCCTTCTCTTCAAAACAGCATTTGCAGTTGAAGTAGCAGTAACAGTGGATGCAGCAGTCTGAGTACCACCGCCTACTTTATCCAACCCATCAACCCTTTTCTCATTCTGACTATCAGATTCCAACGTACCAACAATTTCCTCAACAACAGCACCATTTGGTCTCATCTCATTCTGACTATGAAATTCCAACGAACCAGAAGCTCCATCAACAACAGCCCCAGCTGGTTCTTTGGCACATACAAGTTCCTCACCATGTACCGTGGCAGACGAAGAAGAAGAAGAGGATGGATCACTAGAATCACTAGTACTAGAACCCACATCATCAAAATACACAACGCTGCTTTCAACATTTTCCGCAGAAGAAGATGCTGAATTTGATATATTACCCGCGTTAGGGTTGGCGAGCTCATGAGAATGTACCTTGCCTCTTGTAAACCCGCAAACACTTGCAGTCGTTTTGACAACAGATTGTATGACATCTTTGGATCCTTCAATTTCTGAACGCCTCACAAATTCCCTCGCCACCAATGACAACCCACTTAGAACCCTGCTCATGTCCTTCATCATTGTTGGATTCGTGGGGCTTGATTGTCTGCAGATTCTGGGCTGAATCAATGATTATAGCTACGAATCAAACCAACAACATGGAGTTGTTTGGATTTGAAAATGGTGGGGAAAGAATATGAATTTGGCCGCCTTTTTTATTTTTTTTTTTTGGTTTTGGTTTTGGTTTTGTTTGTGTAGCCTCCGTGCTCATCGGAGGAGGCAATTACATTTACATGACAAAAACACGAAATTGATGGTTTGTTTTGTGCCACGAAGTTAGGAAGAGGGCCAGAAAGGGCCACAGTTGGGCAAGGTTGGGCTGGAAAGGTCAAGCAAATTAACATAGTTTACTGGTGGTCCAAGGGGAGAATATCGAGGGAGGGACTAGGGAGGGAGAAATGATATTGTAAATACAAATTTCGAGTCTATTTCGAGTCTAAAATAAATAAAGATAGAAAATCGAGAAATAAATTAATTTGTATCAATATTTAAATGTATACGGGTACAATCTTGTATTAAATATATTAAAGTTCTTATCTGATTTGATCTCCTGAAATTTGGATGAGCCGAGGGTACAGACGCTTGATCTCGATCTTGAATGCAGGTCTAGCTGAAGAACTCTGTGGCAATTCTTTGGTAGCTGAAGGCTACTCAAAGGTTGACCGTTTGCAGGTTGATTGTTGGTTGCAGTTCTTCAAGTTCTTGGATGTGAGGGCTTGAGTGCTTGATCTAGTCCGGTGAACTAGACGAGGAAGACGATTGCAATCCTCCTTTTCGGGAGCGATTCATCCTTCCCGAATGCAGCCTGATGCAAAAAATAGAAGTTGTTGAACTAGCCGATATTAGTCGTTATCGCTTTCCAGGTCTCATCGAAGAACTTTGTAGCAGTTCTTGATCTTGACGCGGTAGAGGCTTGGAGACTCGATCTTGAGCTTTTGTAGACATCGATCTTTGGCGCTTAGTAGCTGGAGGCTGCTGACAGTTTGATCTTTTGAAACCTCTGGAGTGCAGAATGTCTGATGGGGCTTCAAAATGAAGGGGATGACCCCTACTTATAGGCTCTGGAGGCCTAACCCCTAGGGTTTGAGTTGAGCTTTGTGCTTGGCCCAAGTTAATTAATTATTCCTTTAATTTTAAATAAAGAAATAATTATGATTTTCTACATCATCTCTGACACGTGTCACGATGTTATTGGTCATGATGTATTTCCATTTAAAATATAATTAAATGGACCGCCGTAATTAACGTGGCAGATGATAATTGGCCAAATACCTGTTATTTTATTTTCCAAGTGTCATTTTTTTTATTTGGTCGGCAAATTTTTGCCTCCTACAGATGCTCCCTTCGAGAGTCAATCGCAAACATGAATTTTGAGTGTTTGAAGCGGTTGAATCTCAAATATAATTTGTATTTAGCGGTCATACTATTATGCCTAAATTTCAGCTGGACCAAACGGAGTGCGCCGCTAATTTGAAGCAGGAGGATGTCATCTTGGAGCATAATTCAACCAACACAACTAGGATGCCCCCACATTGCATGCTTGAATGAAGTTGTCAATCAACCTGAGTATCCTATTGATGGTGCTGACTTGAAGCAAACCACTTAACATGAAGATCTTGGCAAACCAGAGCGCGGCGTAAAAGTCCAAAATTTTGATGACTTGGAAGTCGCTCCTTTTTTTTTTGCACTTTTGACTTGAGAGTCTTTGTTGTGATGACATAAATGTCTTTAACCTTGTTGACTTTGGAATCTTGCATGAGTGACCTATGGACTTTACTGACTTAAGAATCTCTCTTATTAATTTATGACTCTTTATCTATCTTGACTTGGGAGTCCTTCATCCTGTTGACCTATGAGTCTTTAACTTTCTTGACTTGGGAATCCTACATCCTGTTGACTTGTGAGTCATTGATTTTTGCTAGCGTATGAGTCATTCATTTTGACTTGGGAGTCGTGAACTCATGAATCTTTTATCGAGGTGACTTGGGAGTCTTTTTTCGTGACATAGGAGTGATTGCTTTTCTTCACCTTAAAATTTGATTTTGACGACTTGGTAGTCTTGAATTTGGTTGACTTGGAAGTCATCAATTTATTTGACTTGGAAGTCAGTTGGTTTGATGACTTCAAAGACTGAAATTTGTTGACTTGCAAGTCTTTGGATTTGCTGACGTAAGAGTCGTATGTATCGTTGACATGGGAGTCTCGATTTCTATTGATTTGGAAGTCGTGATCTTGACTTGTGAGTCCTTTCATTTTGTTAATTTAAATTTGGTTGACTTAGAAGTCTTTGACTTGAAAGTTTTGAGTTTTGACTTGTAAATCTTTACTTGGATGACTAGAGAGTCTTTGACTTGAAAGTTTTGAATTTTGACTTGAGAGTCTTTTAACTTTGATGACTTGAGAGTCTTTAACTTTGGTGACTTGAGAGTCCGACTTGAAAGCCTTGGGTTTGGACTTGAGAGCTTTACTTGTACGACTTGAGAGTCTTTGACTTGAAAGTCTTGAACTTTGACTTGTAAGTCTTGAATTTGCTAACATGTAAATTCTTGAATTTTGCTGACTTGAAAGTCTCCGAGTTTGTTGATAAGGAAAGTCTTCAAATTTGTTGGCCTGATAAGGAGTTTTTTTTTTTTTTTTTTGGTATAACTGTATCTGAGTCTAGACCCAAATTGCCTACGTACCTTAAGGATGAGATACCTATAAGGATCAAGCCAAATGTAGATCAACGAAAGAAAAATAAAGTTTTTTTATTTTTATTTTAGCCATACATAATTTATACTCTTGTGGGTCAGAAGTATTACAACAATGACATTGAAAAGAACTAAAAAGAAAGGAACTTTTTTTTTTGTGAACAATTTAGGAGTTAATTACATTTACCCTACCTGACTTATGTGGTAATAATTTTTGCACACTCGACATTTGGGAAATAATTTTCACCCTACCTGACATTTAAGTGGTCGTAAATATAAACCACCCAAGATATATTATAATGGTTTTTTGTAGGATTTTCCGGCAAGTATCAAAAAAATAAATAGGAAGTGACAAGTTTACCCTTACTATTAATTTATAGTATTTTCAATAAAAAACAAAATTACCTATTTACCCTTATCAATTAATATAACGTTACTCCATTACTGAGATCTCCTCCATTACTTCTTTCTCTATTTTTTAAACGACACTCTCATTCTTTGAAAACTCATTCTCTTATTTAGGGTTTGCAACTGTGAGTTCTTCCTCCTGCATCCTGGAGTTCTTCTTTCTTCATTATTCCTTCTTCTTTCTTCATTTTCTGAGTTCTCCCTTCTTCATTCTTCCTTCTGAAGGCAGCAAGTTTCGAGTTCTCCCTTCTTCATTCTTCCTTCTGAAGGCAGCAAGGTTCGAATCCGAACGCAACAAATATCCATTTGTTTGGGTAGCTCGGTGAAAATCGTGAGACAGCAAGTTTCGAATTTCCAAATTAAGGTACGTTCGATTTCTCAGAAAACCCTAACCCTATTCTACTTTTTCTGTTTCCAGCGAAATTCATCTTCTTCTGATTTATTTTTTTAAAATTTATTTTTCCCCTTCTGGTTCTGTGTCGACGTGCTTGCCAGCCATGGAAGGAGGGTCATTTTCTTCAAATTCAACATCAAACAGGTTCCAATGTCCAAAATGTTTCAAGTTTTCTGGAGGGGAGTACTCAATTTCGAGGACCAAAAAGAATCCACTCAGAGGATTCTACCGATGTTGCCACTGTGGACAATTCTTAGGGTTTCATGATGAATTAATTGGCGGAGGTAAAGCGCAAACCAACAGTGGTGGCTGGACTAATCAACAAGAACCAAGTCTAATTGAAGCCATAGAGGCACTGAGCAACATGGCATCTGAAAATAGGGAGTTGAGGGTTGAACTTAGGGGTATGCTAGCTAGGGTTTATGATGCTCGTAGAATGGTTATTGGTTTGTGCATTTGTATTATTTTGATTTTAGTATTGGTGTTGGCAATGAAAAGTTGAATGTAGGTATGCTAGGTAGGGAATTTGGATGGACTAATGTTGTATATTTATGACAATTGAATGGAAGTGTCTGACAATGCTCCATTTTGGAATCAGTAATATAATGCTTTCTTTTTAATCATGTGCAATGTCTTTATCAGCAATGGCTTTTGTTAGAACAATCAATCATGTGTGCATATGCATGACAACGCAATGGTTTTTGTTCAAATCAAACACACTCAGCACAATGATTTTGTTCATATCAATGACCAGCCAAATACATGAAAGGGGACACAAGCTCTGACACAAGGAAACAACATGAAAATCTGGATCATGATAACATCACATTATACCTGCTCAAACCACTCAAACAGTCAACATTATACCTGCTCAAACCACTCAAAATTTAAACCTGCTCAAACACTCAAATTTAAACCAGCTACATACAT
Organism: Portulaca oleracea; assembly: GCA_029582165.1. Taxonomy (NCBI): domain Eukaryota; kingdom Viridiplantae; phylum Streptophyta; class Magnoliopsida; order Caryophyllales; family Portulacaceae; genus Portulaca; species Portulaca oleracea. Next base: position 25,609,905 of record CM055885.1, read on the forward strand.
TCATAACCATTTCAATTCAACAAAAGCATGGCTTGCTGCCGATGTTTTTACATCATACCTGCTGCCAATGTCAAGTTACTACCCAAAGCATGTACAATCACCCAAAATAAAGGGTTGACATTTAACCCCACAAAATCAAACCTAACATCACCCAAAATTTACAAAAGTGACAGCAATCAAGCCTAAAGTTTGCAAGGATAAAAGTTCTAGTTCAAGTTGCAATAAGAGTTCAAGTTAACTGTTCAAGATGCAATAAGAGTTCAAGTCCTTCGACTCTTGGTTGAATTTTCAGGATTTGCTGAACCTTGAGAATTCATCTTCCTTGGTGACCTCCTGGGTGTGAAGCTGCTGGATGGCTGGATGGCTGGTTGGTCGGGCAAATACTACTCTTTTCTTCTTCTTTTGAGTCAAGGTGGAGTAGGCTTTGGCTCTTCTTGTTTGGCGATTGAATCGCTAGCGAGGAGCTGGAAAGTGGTTCCTAGCAGACGGAACTAGAGGACAAGTGGGAGGACTGAGTTGGAACAAAGCCATCCTTCTTACTTGGTCTTCCAACTGGTCTCCTTGGTCCAAAGTGACGCTTCCTCACTCTTGGCTTAATTCGCAACTGTAAACCCTACTCTATTTTGCTACAACATGAAGCCCTAATTGTTTTACTTAATTTGCAACTTTAAACCCTAAACCTATACCCTAAACCCAGAATCCCACTCAAAATCAACTTGTTCGACACATATGACACAAAATTATACCCTAAAATTACCAAACAAACTTGCAGTTTCGAAAATGTACCTTCAGAAGACAACTAGTCTTTCTCCCTCAAATCAACTTCTCCGTCAGTAAACTTGCAGTTGAATTGTATATGTTTCTTCACAAGTCGCGAGAGTCACCGATGCTTCATCTCTTGCCTTCGATTATCTTCATTACACCATCGATTTTCTAAGCCTGGGAGTCTTGTAGAAGAAGACAGTGAGAAGAAGTGATATTTCGATTTTCTCTTTCTTTTTTTTTTATTGGCAGTCATTTCCCCCTAAACACACACAAAACAATTGAAAAGTTAGTCTTGTCATTTCAACCGCAATCTTAAGGGCAATTTGGTAATTTCACATAATAATATAGGGGTATTATTGTAATTTCATATCTCCGATGACAAGTTACCGGATTTTGACACAAAAAAACACTTTCACTAAATGTCAGGTAGGGTGAAAATTATTTCCCAAATGTCGGGTGTGCAAAAATTATTACCACATAAGTCAGGTAGGGTAAATGTAATTATCTCACAATTTAGGATCTTATTCGGGAGCTTCTCAATTTTCTTCGTCAACTTTGCGATCTACTTACTTTACTTGTCGATTCTTTTGTCTTTCTCTTCGCTTTTCTTAGCAATCATTCTCAACGTAGCCTCTAGTTTGGCGATCTTTTCTTCCATGTTAACAACTCCAATTGTCATCACCGCCATGACGAAGGTATGAGTAGATTCAATCTCTGCTTGTGAGAAGATAGATTTTTCTTCAAAGATTTCAGAAGAATCTTCACTAGAGTAGTTGTGGTCTTCAAAGCCCTCAAATTGAAAGAGTCCACGAGGTATAGTCTGCTTTGAGCCGAAGGTAATCGTAGTTGGCTTCCAAGAGCAAGGAGCCCTTTGAGTTGCCCCCAGCGTGATGGAGTCGGTAGTTGGATTCTTCAGTAACTGAGTTGGTGCATTCATCGTTGGTTTTTCTAGCGCTGTAGAAATAGTAGCGACGACAGTTGCAATCCTTTGAGTCGTTTCTCCGCTTGATGCGGCACATGTAGTTGTTGACCCCTAGGATGAAGCTTGAGTCATCCTCCTTGTTCAGAGTCGACAGACAACTTTCTAGGGTGCCATCGCGTTGCTTGAGTCGAAGGTTGAACTTGATTTCTTGGAGAAGGATATGAGAGGCAGAGAGGTCCCACCGGGCGTGCAAAAAATTTGTAAACATAAAACATAAATTTCGAGCCCAAAATAAATAAAGACAGAAAATTGAGAAACAAATTAATTTGTTTTAATATTTGAATGTATGCGGGTACAATCTCTGTATTAAATACATTAAAGTAGTCCTCTGATTCGATCTCTTGAAATTTGGCCGAGCCGAGGGCGCGGACGCTTGATCTCGATCTCGAATGCAGGTCTAGCTGAAGAACTCTATAGCAATTCTTGAGTTGACAGTCTTGAGCGTTGATTTCCTTAGTGCTTGGTAGCTGGAGGCTACTCGAAGGTTGACAATTTGCAGGTTGACTATTGGTTGCAGTTCTTCAAGTTCTTGGATGCGAGGGCTTGAGCGCTTCATCTCGATCGGTGAACTAGACGAGGAAGACGACTACAGTCTTTGATGCAAAGAATAGAAGTTGTTGAACTAGCCGATGTTAGTCATTATCGCTTTGCAGGTCTCGTCGAAGAACTCTGTAGCAGTTCTTGATCTTGACGCGGTAGAGGCTTGGAGACTCGATCTTGAGCTTTTGCAGACTTCGATCCTTGGCGTTTAATAGTTGAAGGCTGCTGACAGTTTGATCTTCTGAAACCTCTGTGAGTGCAGAATGCCTGGTGGGGCCTCAAAATGAAGGGGAAGACCCCTATTTATAGGCTCTGGAGGCCTAACCCCTAGAGTTTGAGTTGAGCTTTGTGCTTGGCCCAAGTTAATTAATTATTCCGCTAATTTTAAATAAAGAAATAATTATGATTTTCTTCATCATCTCTGACACGTGTCACGATGTTATTGGCAAGGATGTATTTCCATTTAAAATCTAATTAAATGGACCGTCATAATTAATTTGACATGTGACGGGTGATAATTGGCCAAATACCTGTTATTTTATTTTTCAAGTGACATTTTTTTATTTGGTTGGCAAATTTTTGCTTCCTACAGATGTCATGGCCATTTGCCTAAATCTTGTAAAGAACAGTGGCTATATTTATTTGACAAACTAGAATGGGCGAAATCAATTTTGGGTTGGCATTCATTCAACAGCTTTGAAGGTTAATTTAAGTCCCCTCAACGAGAAGAGTTGATTGAGTAATGGATAGTTGTTTGGATAATGGATATTTGTTGGTGTAGCAAATAGTTATTGTATATTAGCGAATAACAGACATCTGTCAAATTAGTTGTTTGTAAATAATATATTCGGTAACATTGGACGTTCAATTAGCTGGTTAATGGAAATGACCAAAAAAGGTTTAACTATTATTGTTGTTGTTTTTATTGTTGTTAAATGTCATCATCCAAGTATCCAACGGGTGCATCCCCTTCATTACGAATGGGTCCTTGTAAATCCACACCTACTTTAATGCCCAATTGATATTGTTCGAGCTAAGCTTATGAAGGGCTTGATATCGTTTTCTCATGTTCCTACTAAATCACAGCTAGCCGACATTTGTACTAAGCCTTTGACTGGCATTCAACACAACCTTCTCTTAAACAAATTGGGGGTTTCTCAACCACCAATTTGAGGGGACGTATTGGGATTATATTGTTATATATGTTAGTTATTCTATTTAGAGGTTGTTGGGATTTTATAACAACCCTTTCTCTAATTCTGTTTATATAAATATAAGGCATGCTCCTTGTATTATTCATTCATTGATTCGAAAAATATAATCGTGATTCTCCTTTAGACAATTTCTCTCTATTGTCGGTTCTTCTTTCTTGTACTTTCTTGCACCCAAATTTTCATGGTATCAAAGCAGGTCTTGAATTTCTAATCTAGTTATAATGTTCTTCTTTCTTCATCACCTCTCTTTCACGAAATAATGGTTGTTGTTGCTGCAAACAATCCAAGAGTTGATTTTGGATCATTCTCATCCTTTAATTTGCTCATCCACCCTTTTGATCATCATAGTCAGACTCTTTTTGTTGAGCCTTTCAATGGTAGTGATTTTGATAGTTGCAAAAGATCAGCAACTATCTCTCTTTCAGCCAAGAACAAGTTGGTTTTTGTTGACGGTACATATGAGTAATCTGTTGCATATTCTGCTCTTTTTCCTTACTGGAAAAGATGCAATGATATGGCGATATTTTGGCTGTTGAATTCTCTTGATAAGAACTTCAGGGAGAGTGCTCTTTACTGTGAAACTCTAACTATTCTAGGGAAGGAACTTATAGGAAGATATGGTCAATCAAATAAGACCAAATTATTTCAAGTGCAACAAGATGTTAGTGCTTTAACCCAAGGTGATCTCGAAATAGCAGAATATTTCAACAAATCCAAGAAGATTTGGGACGAGATTTCTATGGTGGCACGATTTCCACACTGTAATTGCAGTAAATTCTCATGTGAAGAAAAAATCAATCTAGCTTTACAAAGGTATTCTGAAGAGAAGAAGGTCATACAATTTCTTATAGGGCTCAATGAAAGTTACACTGCAATACGAGGTAACATCTTGATCATGTCTCCTTTTCCTTCTCTGGGTCAAATGTATGTTATGCTATTGCAAGAGAAGCGCCAAAGACAAGTTAAACGTGCTACTAATTTTCTCACAGAAAGTGTTTTTTACACTTCTTCTAATTCTCAAAATTACCAAAAGAAAAGAGAGGGAAAAACAAATTTGTTTTGTACTCATTGTAAAAGGCCTGGACATACCATTGATAGGTGCTATAAGCTACATATGGTTATCATAATAAAGGTGATAAAAGAAGTGGTAATAATGGCCCCAATAGAAACAAAAATGAAAAGAATGGCAAATATACTAACAATATTTAGACTGAGGAAGATGTTGTCAATCTTGCACAAAGCCAATCTTCCCAGGTTGTCTTCAATACTCCTAGTTTCACTTTTCCTAGGTTAACACAAGAGAAATCCCAACAAATGATCAACTTCTTGGCTAATATACAAAATGGAGCAAAGGATCATAGTCTATTGCAAGACCAGCCTAATCAAAGAATAGCATACATGCATGGCAGGTACTCCTTTTCATTCAAGTTCTATTTGTATGGTTTCTAAAATAGAAAGTAAGACTTGGATCATAGACTCAAGAGCTATAGACCACATGGTTTTTGATAAGAGTCAACTATGCAATCTGAATATTATTATCCCTAATAGTGAAAAATTAAAAGTGACTGAATATGGTGATTTAAAGTTAGGATCTCGACTGATTTTACATCATGTTTAATATGTACCATTCTTTAATTTTAATCTATTGTTAGTGAAAAGATTAAGTCACCAACTCAAGTGTTCTGTAGTTTTTACACCTGAAAATTGCATATTGCAGGGCCCTTCTTTGAAGAGGTCGTTGGTTCTTGGTAAAACCTCAAAAGGCCTTTACATTATTGATGAACAAATGACAAGCAATCTTAGAGTGGATAAAATTGGCAGTTATAACATTGAAATTGTTGACATCAAGCATTCTTGTGATAATCAAACCTTTTGTAATTCTGATTTTTGTTCAAGTTTTCTTGTTAAATCTCCTTGTACTGAAAATTGTAAGCCTTGTGATTTGTGGCATAAACACTTGGGACATATTTCTTTTGGAAAATTAAAGAGATTGCCTATGATATCTTGTTCTTATGCTGACAATCATTCTTGCATTATATATTCTTGTATTGTGTGTCCAAAAGCAAAACAACAAAGGTTGCCTTTCTCCTCAAGTTTTATATCTTCAAAGCAATCATTTGACTTGATTCATATTGATGTGTGGGGACCATACTCTGTTAAAACTTACACTGGACACAAATATTTCATAACTATAGTTGATGATTTTACAAGAGTTACTTGGACTCACTTAATGGTCACTAAAGATGAGTCTTTATATATCTTTCATCAAATCTTTTTTCTGAATGGTTAAAACACAATATGACAACATGTGAAAGTTATTCGATCAGACAATGCTCTTGAGCTTAGTCTTAGCCATGCAGCTAAGTGTTTCTTCTCAAAGAATGGAATTGTTCATCAAACCATTTGTGTTTAGACACCTCAACAGAATGGTGTGGTAGAGAGAAAGTACAAACACCTTTTAGAAGTCAGTCATTCTTTACTTTTTCAATCTTGTTTACCTATTAAATTTTGGGGGGATGGCCTTCTTACTGCTACATTCTTAATAAATAGAATGTCTACTCTTGTTCTAACTAACAAAACACCATATGAAATTCTTCATGGAAGTTTCTTGATTACAATAATTTTAGAAATTGTGGGTGTTTATGTTATGTATCTACCCTTAACCAAGGAAGACTCAAGTTGCATCCTTGTGCTATACCTTGTATTTTTCTTGGTTATCCTCTAGGTAAAAAGGCATACGAAGTAATGACTCTTGACACCAAGCAATTTCTTATTTCTGGGAACATAATTTTCCATGAAAACATTTTTCCTTTTGCATCTTAACAATATCATTCTCAACATTTTCCTACTCCTCCCATTTCCAATTATCAAGACCTCACAACTACTGTTTCTGACATGTTGTATTATGATGATTCTTTCATTTGTGATAGTTCATAACTATCTGACAATTCACATAGTTTTGATTCTAAAGTTTCTCCAACTGTTGCTGATCAACCTCCTCACTCTTATTCTCATACTGATCATACAAACACAATAACACCTCAAGTTCTTCAATCTTCTACTGCATCCATTTCTGTTAGGAGGTCTACAAGAGCACATAAAACTCTTTCCTATCTACTAGACTATTCCCTCCTTGCCTCTCATGATAGCAACTCCTCACTATGTTTAGCAACATCTACTAATCTTGCCCTTCAACCCCCTGCCAGAATTTATAGCTCTAATCACTGAAAGTCAATCCCTTCTTGAACACTTATACTACACTTAACCTTCTTCATATTCTCAAGTATCTCAACACCCTAGCTGGAATGAAGTTATGCAAAAAGAGTTTCAAGCCTTGATTGCTAATAACACATGGGAAATTGTTATTTTGCCAACTAGAAAGAAACCAATAGGTTGTAAATGGGTTTATAAAGTTAAATATCGAGCTGATGGAATAATGGAAAGACTCAAAGCTAGACTTATGGTCAAAGGATTCACTCAAAAATAAGGATTTGACTTTAATGAAACTTTTTCTCCCTATTGTAAAGATGACCACGGTAAGGACTCTTATGGCAATTGCTGTGAAAAAGAATTGGTTTTTCCATCAATTGGATGTTAATAATGTCTTCCTCCATGGTGATTTAAATGAAGATATCTATATGAAATTACCTTCAGGATTATCTACTAACATTCCTAATGCAATATGTACGCTTACAAAGTCCCTCTATGGTCTTAAACAAGCTTCAAGACAATGGTATGCTAAACTTATTGAAACTCTATATATACAAGGCTATAGGCATTCCCAAAATGATAACTCCTTATTTTACAAGAAAAAGGGTGTTTTATTTACTTTTCTTGCAGTTTATGTGGATGATATTTTGCTCACCGGAAATGATATATAAGAGATACAAAATATTAAGGCCTACCTAGACAATATATTCAAGATCAAAGATCTTGGACATGTCAACTATTTCCTGGGGATCAAAATTCTCTAGTCTACCCAAGGTTTAGTTCAGGCTTAGTAGAAGTTTACCAAGGACCTCATCAAGGACTTCGATTGTGAATTTTCCACTGTTGTTGTAACTCCTCTAAATTACAATACCAAGCTTAGGCCCCGTTCGACAAAATTAGCGGTTTGGATAGCGGATAGCGATTTATGTAGTGGATAGCGATTTGTGTAGCTTATAGCGGTTTTAATTTAGCGATTAGCGGATAGCTGTTCACACAAACTTTTAGAGAAAATATGTTCGGTAAATTTATCGGTTAGATTGACTTGTAGACATAAAATAACCAAAAAGGACATGATTATCATTTTAGTATGATTTATTATATTATTGTTGTTGTTATTATAATAATAATAATAATAATAATATTATTATTATTATTATTATTATTATTATTATTATTATTATTATTATTATTTCCTCTCGAATCATTGTTAACACATTGCTATATTAGTAAAATAAAAAAAAATGTAACTAACAGTGAAATAGGTTGAAGATACACTAATATACAAATCTTTATCTACTAAATTGAAAAAAAGTACAAGTCATCATCATTATTTTCTTTGGCAAAGCAAGAATTATCACCACAATGAATAAAGACACAAATTTTTCGTCATTTTTTGAATTAAAGAGTTAACTTTTTTCTTGAGGGAGAGAAACCAATGAAAGATTGAAAAACAACGTATATGAGAATGAAATTGGTTGAAGGGTATTTCAGCCTCAAATTCCTCAAACGCTAATTTGTGGCTCTAGACGTTACTATAAGTAACGTTTTAGAATTTTTTCCAAACGCTATTCAAAACGCTATCTACTAATTCTAAACGTCATTTTACCGAACATTAAAGATTCGATAAAATAGCGTTTTGACCAGTCAAAACGCTATAAGCTACACTAAACGTTGTTGCCGAACAGAGCCTTAATCTTGACTTTAGAGATTTATATGATGATCCTGCACGCTAAAGGCAACTCATTGGCAAGCTTAACTTTCTCACTAATAGACGACTTGACATAAGTTTTGTTGTTCAACACCTAAGTCAATTTATGCTATCTCCTTGTGTTCCTCACTACCAAGCTACAGTTCACATTATCAGATATTTAAAGGGAAATCCTTCCTTCAGCATCTTGCTCAACAATGATCCTCCTTTCAATCTTATGGCGCATTGTGATTCTGATTGGGCTTCCTGCTCTCATACTCGCAAATCAGTTAGTGGATATGTTGTGTTCATGGGAAATATTCTTATCTCTTGGAAATCTAAAAAGCAACAATCCATAAGCCTTTCTTCCGCTGAAGTTGAATATTGAAGCATAAGAAGACTAGTTGCTGAGCTTGCTTGGTAGAGTTGTCTTCTATGTGAACTTACCATCATTGATGTTGTCTCAATCCCAATTAAATGTGACAACCAAGTTGCTATTTACATACCACGACAGTACAAAACATATAGAACTCGATTGCCACTTTGTTCGAGCTAAGCTTATGGAGGGTCTGATATATCTTTCTCATGTTCTTATTAAATCACAACTAGCCGACATTCTTATTAAGCCTTTGACTGGCATTCAGCACAACCTTCTCTCAAACAAATTGGGGGTTTCTCAACAACAAATTTAAGGGGGAGGGTATTGGGTTATATTGTTATATATGTTAGTCATTCTATTTAGAGGTTGTTGGGCGGGGCTGTTTAGTTGGGCTTTTATAACAAGATTCTATATCATTCAGTTTGTATGAATACAAGGAGCATAAGGCATGCTCCTTGTATTATTCATTCATTGATTTAGAAAATATAATTGTGATTCTCCTCTATAAAAATTTCTCTCTTTTGTTGGTTCTTCTTTCTTTTACTTTCTTGCACCAACATTTTCAAAAAAAAAATCTATTACAAAGTGAAAGGGAGGTAATGTTCGCCAACTTTGTTTGCATTGTTGTGATGTTTACTAGCCTTTCTGTTTGTCTGCTAGCTTGTGTTTACACACAAAATTTACTATTTTACCCTTAAATATAATAACTAATCAGTAGCTTGCCTAGCTTGCAGCTTGTATTCACGCACGATATTACTCTCTTGCCCTCCAATACAATAACCAAACATTTCATACACAAACTAGATTTTGACATCAAATGAAAATTAAGTTACTAAACCTTTAAATTCAGAATGACGGGTTAAATACGAGCCATATGTATATCTGGTTATGACAAACAAGTCAAATGTATTTTGAGTAAAGCCAAATTTGACGTTAAAACTACGAATCAGATCTAGTTCAAATTTAGGTAAATACTTATACTTTTTATTCACGCACGAATTTAGTTTTTGTACTTGAATACAAGAACCAAACATTATAGCATTAAATGAAAATTAAGCTATTAGGCCTATCTATTCCGATGGACGAATTAAATATAGGTGACACATATATTTGGTTAGGACAAATACTGTCATGTGTATTAGGCCTAGCTAATGTTTACACTTTCCATTTACGTTTTTCCGGAGCCATCCTCACCCGGGAACGAGCGTTATAGGGTGCAGCTGGCCACACAAATTTAGTGTGACCCAAAAGTGAAAGTTGCCTTCCGGAGTGAGGCTCATAAACAATGGTACACAAAGTTCAAGGAGCGGAAGATTTGTGCTCCCGACGTTTATGATGCGGCGACGGTGAAAGCCGTCTACTGTAAACCGAGCTTCGACCAGTTGATCCGAACTCTTAGGTGGGAGGTCTTCCTCACGATCAACGACTCGATCGTGGACTAACCCATCCTCGAATTCTTGAGCTCTCTAATAGTTTACGACGATGATAAAGAGATTGCCAGATTTGAATATCGGGTGGCCAACAAAGATAAGCGTGCACCGTCAAGGGTTTATGCCTAGTGCTTGGTCTGCCCGAGGACGGAAGGTTTTATGAGCGGTGTGAAAATTTTGATGAACAAAACGCGATGAAGGCCTTGACATGCTGGAGACGGATATACCTGGGGTCGAGGGGCGGCAACACGTGATATCATTGCCGCCGAAACTCAAAAGGGCATGATTTCTGCAATTTGTCAGTCTGAATCTTCCATAGAATTGTTTCGAGCTCTGTGTTCGGGTGAGACGACGGGCGACTGAAGGTTAGGAAAGATGATCTGTGATATACAACATCGTCAGTGGTTGCCGGGTGAATACTGTGTTAGGTTTTAGGTTATCTATTTCCTAAACAGATATAGATTCATTAGCGGAATATTATAACAGTTATAAACAATTAATCAACACAATTGCAGAGGCTTTAGTAATTATACCTGATCGCTAATTCCTGCTGAAAAAGAGGTTGACCTTCCAGATTCCAACGCTGAAACCCTCTACTGAAAAGTCCACGCAGCACTCCGGGAACCCGATTGCTAGATCGACCCAATCGAGACGAATCTCAATCTAAGATGTATGTAAGATTGCTTCGGGAAACAAAGAATGTTTCCTGAAACTAAAACTGCAAACTAAAAGAGAGAGGAACTCAGGAAATCACCCTGGTATCTCTCTAAGAGTCTTAGGCAGTTGGTGTTGAATAATCTCTCCCAGAGACCCCTTTATATAGTAATTAAAAAACCTAGGGAAATGGTTCAAAAACAGTAAAGGGCCGACTTAACGCAACGACGCACTTCTCAGGCCCAACACGGTCCATGTTGAATCAACACGGTCCATGTTGGACTCCAGAGAGTCCAATTATTTGGCCCATGGACACCACGGACCGTGGTGTCTCAACGCGGACCGTGTTGGGTCAACATGACCCGTGTTGAACCCAATTCGGTCCGTGTTGGGTTGATTTCTCAAAGAAATCAATTCCCAACTTTTCTAAACTTGATACAATATCAATTAGGCTACATACATTGTTCCAAGGCACTGACTTGTGTGACCCAGTAGGACCAAGTAATATAGTTGTAATTAAACATATTTAATTACTAATTATAGAGGTCTCTTGCAAGACATATAATTACTATATCACTTTGGTTTAAACTCCGTGTATATCGAACATTGTCGGGACATTCCCAACAATCTCCCACTTGTCCCACAAGTGTTCGATTCCTTGAATTCCCTTGTCACTTACTGTCTCATGTTCGGATAAGGTAAGTTGATGTCATCCTTATGTAAGATCCGAAACGTTCCTCGATCTCCGAGTTTAGACTTTGAAAAACAGATGATCAACTATTGATTCAACTGAGCTCGGCCAAGCATTTTCTGTCCAATCTCACCGAGTGGCCAAAAGACAATTGTCCCTAACAGGGAGGACAATGCCATCTTGTTCAGACACACATTCTCACATGATCCAACTGTAATCCAGACACCGCCTTTATAGCCTACTGTTACGAAAGGCGTTTGATGCGCTCTAAAGTCACAACAGACCATGTAGTCTATATACTGAACTCAGGATTTAGGAATTTTGAGTAGTGAGAGCTCCTATGACAATTCCCAACTTAAAGAGCTCCCACTGCGGGTCAGTTCGGTAGTTGTTCTCAACAGTACCCATGTGATTGATTTATGATGTCATCACATCACTATGATCACGAAACTTGATCATCACCTCAATCCTACATGCTAATTGTGTTGATATTATCACTGTTCCTACGTGATATTATCGACCAAGACTAGCGTTATCAAGTTCACTAATGGGGTTTCAGAAATCGGACCTCATCCAATTTCCCATTTTGAATGCGCTAACCGTTTTGGATATTTACATAATTCTAAACCACAATTGATGTAAATTTTGGAATCTTATTCTCAATGATGAATCAACAAGGTCATAATTCATGAACAATTCATGCAAATTTGACTTGTTAATATTCCGGAATGTGTTTAATACATATTGCCCATGCATGACTATCATGCTATAACTACAACAGGGGTTTAGTACATAATACTTGCAATGAACCTCGTACATATACCATCTCACTAATGACCTTTCATATAGGAAGATATTTCCGGAACACATGTTTGGATTCATAGTGAGTTTCAGTTCCTTTGCTTGAGTGATGGCTCCTATCAATAAGGCTTCATTTCTCTCGCAAGACTAGAAACATCACCCAGTTCTAAAAACGAACTTATGATCGTAGATTTACGCCACAACTTCTAAAGTCGTGTCATACTTGTCTTATTTGTAGAATTAACCGCATGTCATGTTAGGAACTTCTTCTAGTTCACCTCAATACCACTCAATACAGATCGTATAACTTTCTCTGACCTTTCAGATAATCATATTTCTCTGCATGAGTGTAGCATCAATGCAACTCTTCACACTTAGCTTTTATCAACCACTTTAGACTTAGGACACATCCTTAGTTTTGCTTATACATATACTATGTATATGTTATGTTGGACTTTGAACATCTCATGGCCTACATTAATCTCACGCTTGAAGCATGAGTTATATGTCTCATCCTTCTTAGAACTTCTGATTGTTTTGAGACAATCAAATTCCGTAAGGATATGCCATATTTTGGAAATTAATCCATTCTCGAAGTGAGTTGAACTATTCAACGCCTAGTTAACTTTGATTCAAACAATCAAAATCTTTAATCTATCATTATAGATCTTGTTTCCAATAAAATTCTTAGCCCCACAAATCCTTCACTTTGAAAATTATTTCCAAGTCAACCTCAATAGAAGCAACATTGGAATATTCTTCTCAGTAGACAGTTTGTCAATCACATACAATATCAGAAAACGCATTGCTCCCACTGAACTTCTTGTAAACACAATATTATCTTTGGCACTTCCCAGTATGTCAAAACTTTTTTGATATCCTGGTCAAGAAGGTCAATGATTCCAACTCCTAGAAGCTTCCTTATTACCACAAATGGTCTCTTGAAGTTTACAAGTATTCCAACAAAAGACCACTCAGTTGTGTCAAATACACACCTTTCTTCAAAATCTAATTTTGAAGTCAGTCTTAATGTCTATCTTAATGAACCCATGTTTTGCCTTAAAACCCTCATATGCCTGATGGCTCACACCTTCAGACAAATCAACCAAGTTCTAAACTTGGTTGAATACATGGAATCCATTTTAGACTTGGTTGCATGGAATCTTGTTTTACTTAAAGCTTCTTTGATGTAGGTAGAGTCATTACTTTCTAAAAGTAACATCTCACGTTCATCCATAGAAGATCGATATCTTTGTGGCTGACGGAGTTGTTTACCTGACCTTGCTTGGAGTAATGTTCATGACACCTTCTCCTTAACGTTTTGAGAAATTTCAACTGCCTCAACCTTGTTCTTAATTTTCCGACAAATAGGAAAATTTGAACTAGAATCAAGAGCGGAGTTTCAGGTGATGATTATAGTATTTTGTGTCTCTCGAACTTCGGTAAGTTGTAAATCTCTCCCACTCTTTCTTTTAGAGAATAACATATTCTCTAAGAAGAAAGTATTTTGAGACACAAACACTTTCCTCTACAACAGTTTGTAGAAGTGATACTCCTTTCTTTCAGAAGACGGTTTAAGAACCTCTCTTCTCCATATCATATATGGTGTCTTCTCTAATGCTTCAGATAATCTTTATTCAGTAATTAGAGCTATGGTTAATTGCGTGTATCCCCAAAAGGTAATCGGCAATGTTGACTCAACCATCATTGATCACACCATATCTAATAAGGTGTGATTCCTGCTCTTAGATACATCATTGAGATGTCGTATTCTTAGAGGAGAGAGTCGTGAAACAATTCCATATTCTCTGGAATGGTCAATGAAATCTTTGGTTCAAATACTCACCTCCTCAACCTAATTGAAGGGTTTTGATTTTCTTGCCAAGTTGGTTTTGTACTTCACTTTGAAACTCTTTGAACATTTTCAAAGGATTTGGACTTGTGGTGTATTAAGTAGATATACCCATATCTACTAAAAAATCGTCACTGAAAGTGATGAAATAGTACAGTAAACCTTCTTCTAGCACTAGTGCTCATAGGCCCACATACATCAGTATGTATGCATCCTAATAAGTCATTAGCTTGTTCACCAATTCCAATATGAGGTGATTTTAGTCATCTTACTCATCAGACATGCTTAGCAAACATTGAAGTTTTCAAAGTTTAGGTTTTCCAAAATCCTGCACTATGCAGTTTCTGAATACATTTATGATTAATATGACTTAAGCTTATAGTGCTAGAATTATGTTTCATTTGAGTCATTTGTTCAAACTCTTGGCTCAACCATTAGCATCCTTTCGATCTTATCTAGGTGCTCTTCATTGTTTCGCCAAGACTACTTCATTTTGGAAATCTTTAAACTATTTTAACATTCCAGCTTCAGATGAATCTCACAGACATGAATCACCATGTGTTATTTTATTCATCTTTGAAGATTTGAAGTAATCCATCTCTTGTACTTGTGCTCAATTGGACTACATACATCCATATGCATGAGTGTTTGTTGGCACGTTCACCCTTTCTTGTAAAAGATACAGTCATGCTTTGCAAACATCACATGTTTCAAAGTCTTATCATTCAAAAGTCTATCACTGTGACGCTTCTGAATGCGCTCTGGTTTGCATGACTTAATACATAGTTACAAGTTTTATGTTTGAACATGAGTTATTCCTTTTAAACCTTTTGGTTTCGATGTATTGGGTGTGTTTATCCGAGATCCTCTCTCTCTCTCTAATTGAGAGTAAGAAATACTTATAATGAGAACATAGAATCACCTATAAATTTCTCTTATAAGTCTTGTGGAAATGGATAAACAATCAACTCTTCATAAGGAACTACAACTAATTGTATGTTCCTATTTGTAGGCTGACTCTCATCCTTCAAAGCACATCTACTTTTCTGTAGATCCTACACATTTAAATAAATGTGAGTTTCACAGCCGGTATCTTATACTTAAAGATGGGTTTAATAAGGGTAGTGTTTATCATATACGCATTTGCCTAGAATTGAAATCATATCTCAAGTCTTCCTTATAGTTATTCACGCTCCCAGTGTCATACATGATCTGGTTGTTAACCGGTTGCTGTCAATGGTCGGGTATGTACAACTGTTTGTCCTTACCTTTCCTTTGACTTCTTGTCTTTGATAGATTTCTTAAATCTTATTTTTCCCTTTCACTAAAAGACTATCTTTGGTCGCCAATCTTTTGGCTAAAGAGGATCCGAGGTTTCTCATGTTTTAAAATAGTCAAATTATTTCAGAACATGAGCGCCATCAATTGGCTCTTATCTAGCTCAACCGAGAGTATCTGGTTATTGGTTTCATATTTGTCAACTCTAACTAGTTCGATGAACTTGGTCTTGAGTTGGTAATATTGAAATCCTTCCTCTAATCTTCAAACATTTTGAAGTTAAAATTATATGAATACTATGACATTACATGTATTCATTTGGCTTGATTGACCTCTTAATATTGATGCCTACCTCAATGTTATATCAAAGACATGTTTCTTTTAATTCGCCTCCAAGACAATCTTGTGATAGCGATGCAAATTAAGGAATTGGTGTAATTGTTTTTCTCTTTCTCAAGGAGAAAACAATATTTTATTAGTGGTGGATGTTTGAGTGAAAAGACATAAATGATTCTACGAGACAAGTTGGTTCATTTTAGTTATTATTCATCAAAAGAAATTAAACTAATTTTAATTTCAAATCAAAACACTTTATTAACTCTCACTTAGTGTTTTAATTTAACCAAGACCCACAAGACCCATGGGCTCAAGTGAACTTTGGCCCAACAAAACTCGAGCTCATGTTACCTTTGGTGGATCATCTTATGATCGATCATTCAAAATGACTCTTGGCAAGAAATTTGTATCGAATACAATATTTCTCTTCCTCTACTCTTGGCCCAAAACTATTTTGATAGCCAATTTGAATTGACCTAGCTCCCACCCTACTTATTAATGATGGACAAATAATTCGCTTTGGCTTTCTTTATTTATCCATCTAAGTGGTGTTTCGATAGGTTGAGCAATAATTCAATTTTGAGAGTAGGTTTTATTATCCTAAGCATGCAATTCTAGGTGAACTCTTTCGAAAAGCATAAAAGGCATAATAAAACATGTAATAACAAATTTAAAGCATAAATAAAACCCCTAGTATGACCACCTAGACTTAATCAACTAATTTAACTAAGCCTTGATAGTCTTCAAGAAAACCTTCTTGGGTCATGCAACTTCATTGGATGGGCTCCCACTCGAATCACCACCTCTATTGCTGTTGGGCTCCCACTCAATTTGATGTCTTCAATTACAACCAATTTACAATTTGGACCTCACAATTGAGTCCTTACATGAATTAAAAAAAACTTAACTGAAATTTAAATTTAAAATTTAATTCAAAGAAGGTACACAGACCGTATTTCACCCAACCCAGACGCATAGAAAGCCCGACTATCTATGGCCATACTAGAAGCACATGCAAACATGTAATATTGCAATAAATATATCAAATATAACACATGCTTAAATAACAATTATAAAGGCATATAAATAATTGCAATATAACACATAAGGAAATAAATACTAAATAAAATTTCCTAAAAGGTTTGCATGATTAATAAAATAAACAAAATCCAAATTTTATAATAGTTACCTAAACAGATTTAGGATTTTATACCTATACATACAAAATACTTGACTTTCCTAAAATCAAGGAGTCTAAAAGATACTATATCTTTCAAAAATATTGTAAGTTTCCTAAACTTTACAAAATAATAGATTTTATGCCTATTATCTGATTTAGTAGTAATAGGATTTAATAATTAATTTCTAAAATTAATTACAAACCCTAAAAATACACGAATTCACCAAAACTGCTGGCAACACGGTCCTTGTTGGATCAACACGGTCCGTGTTGCTTCCCAGTTTCGGTTAATTTCGTGAATGAAAAACTTAAATAAAACTATCATAACTTATCGAATTTAAAGATTTCATATCACAGCGTTATCTAACAACCCAATATGAATATTTTCCAGAATTTTAACAATTTTCAAAAGATTGTAAAATTTTAGGGAATTAAACTTTTTTAATTCTCCGTTTAAGAGGAAAATAAATAATAATAGTCCGATAAGTTTAAAAATAAAATTTTATAATTTTCCCATACAGTAGGTTCATCCAATATACAACTGTAAAAATGTCAGATTTTTAACAAATTTCAAAAATTAGAATAAAATTCAGAAAAGTAAACAATTATACTTTTCTGTTAATCTGAAAATTAAAGGAAAATTAGTAAACGATTTTGGAAATTCACGAAAATTTTATCCATAACAGAATGGTTACCCAGTAACCTACTGTAAAATTTTCAGAAAATTTGCAAATTTCTATAAATATACAAAATTCAGAGAAGCAACGAATTTATTTCTCTGAGATCTGAAAATATAAATTAAAAAATATAATTTGATCGGATAAATTAACGAAAAAAATTTTCCCTAAAAGTATGGTATCCCAGTAACCTACTGTAAAAAGTTCAGAAGTTTTACAAATTTCTACAAATTTATAAAATTCAGAGAATTAAACGAATTTTAATTCACTTCAGATCTGAAAACTCAATTAAAAATCCATTTTAATTGGGAAAAATCTACAAAAGTTATGGAAAGTCTAAAACACTTCTAGAAACCTCCAGTAAAAATTTCAGAAATTTTCGAGTTCGTTTGATATTTTATTTCGATTTTTCATATTTACCGTAAATAAACTAAATCAGAAAATTAATTCTACAAAACCCTATTTTGCGAATTTAGACCTATTTCATGTATTGCCTACTGTTTAACAATATTAAACATGATTGTTTCTAAAACATTCAAAATTAAATCGAGTTCATGCTATATTTAACAATTAAACAAACATAAAATCGATTAATTAAAGGCAATAAGAAATAAGCAATAACAAAGCATGAAATTTTACAATAAAATTTCAGATTTACTATCAAGAACATTAAAGATTAAAACTTTCATAAAGATTCAAAATTTTAGGCATAAATCTATTCTAGGATATTCATAATATAATTCAACTATTGACAAAATTAATTATGAATACAAGTACAATACTTTAGCATGCAATTGGTGGCTCTGATACCACTGTTAGGTTTTAGGTTATCTATTTCCTAAACAGATACAGATTCATTGGCGGAATATTATAACAGTTATAAACAATTAATCAACACAATTGTAGAAGCTTTAGTAATTATACCTGATCGCTAATTCTTGCTGAAGAAGAGGTTGACCTTCCAGATTCCAACGCTAAAACCCTCTACTGAAAAGTCCACGCAGCACTCCGGGAATCCGATTGCTAGATCGACCCAATCGAGACGAATCTCAATCTAAGATGTATGTAAGATTGCTTCGGGAAACAGAGAATGTTTCCTGAAACTAGAACTGCAAACTAAAAGAGAGAAGAACTTAGGAAATCACCCTGGTATCTCTCTAAGAGTCTTAGGCAGTTGGTGTTGAATAATCTCTCCCAGAGACCCCTTTATATAGTATTTAGAAAACCTAGGGAAAGGGTTCAAAAACCGTAAAGGGCCGACTTAACGCAACGGGGCACTTCTCAGGCCCAACACGGTCCGTGTTGGAC
Source organism: Portulaca oleracea (assembly GCA_029582165.1). Classification (NCBI taxonomy): domain Eukaryota; kingdom Viridiplantae; phylum Streptophyta; class Magnoliopsida; order Caryophyllales; family Portulacaceae; genus Portulaca; species Portulaca oleracea. The sequence continues at coordinate 25,628,889 of CM055885.1, forward strand.
TTCAGAGAGTCCAATTATTCGGCCCATGGACACCACGGACCCTGGTGTCTCAACACGGACCGTGTTGGGTCAACACGACCCGTGTTGAACCCAATTCGGTCCGTGTTGGGTTGATTTCTCAAAGAAATCAATTCCCAACTTTTCTAAACTTGATACAATATCAATTAGGCTACATACATTGTTCCAGGGCACTGATTTGTGTGACCCAGTAGGACCAAGTAATATAGTTGTAATTAAACAAATTTAATTACTAATTATAGAGGTCTCTAGCAAGACATATAATTACTATATCACTTTGGTTTAAACTCCGTGTATATCGAACATTGTCAGGACATTCTCGACATACTGGATCCTGTATTCTGCACTGCCTACGGGAAATAAGCATGGAGAACCGGCCAACCACCATCGGTATGGGGCATATCATTTGTCACTTCATCGACCACGAAGGTTTTGGAGGGTACTTGAAAAAGTGGGATCCGCGTTACTTCTAGGACCCCATCAACGGAGTGCGGTTGCAGAAGATGGGCTTTCTTGTGAAGAACCGGACCCGGACGTTCTATGTCCATGGGCACGACGTCGACAAGGTGTCGATTCACTTGGATCCGGATCATGCTGAGCGACGGTTGGACATCACTAACCCCCATAATTGGTCTTGTGGCCAGAAGTATGGTACTCGACGGCGAGTAGGAGGCCCAGATGTGCCCGAGGACGTCGAGGAGGACTATGAGGAAGAAGGAGATGATGAGAAGAATGAAGGAGAAGAAGGCGAGAGGCAAGCTAGAGGGAACGTGGAGATTGGAGAAGGGAGTGGTGGCTCATCATGGCAGGAGTCTCTAGGGCGCATCAACTCTCACCTTGAGTAGTTGAGTGTCAATTTCAAACAACAACATACTCTACTCCAGAGTCAGCACAACTTGTTGGAGAGCCAGCAAGCTTTGTTGAATGCCCATCAGACGACGCTCAACAATATCCACACTCAACTGCAGAGGCATGGGGAGTCCTTCCCAGAATAAAACCAGTATCTCAGAGATTGGGGGTATTACCACTACTCCGTCGCCGGCCACAACCCGACACCGGAAGATTATACAACCCCTACTACCCGGCATATTTCCCCTATTATCCATATTCTCCACCAAGAGGACCGCAACAATGAATTGTGAGTGTCCCCGCCCCCACTTTACCTTTTTTATGCTTTTTGCATGTTTAGTGAATACTAGATAAGTGTGGGGGGATGCTTCATGGGAAGGTGAGTCGGGGTTTGAGTCAATTTGTTACTGGTTTTGCTAAGTCTGCTGTTGTCATGGATGAACTGTTCCTTGCATTGCATATCATTAACCGTCCTAGCTTTGCCCTGTTGGTCGTTTTTGTGTCTATTCTCTTGGGTTATTCGGTAGAGGTTGTTGGTTTGCGCTTAATTTCATCAGGCGTAGGACCGGGTGTTGGTGAGTATTCCATCCTCAATTCCCGCCTCAAGGACTGAGATTCGGGGTTGAGGTTTGTCCCAGTCAATGTACATTTTGTTTGTACTTTATTGCATTCTTTTTTTTTCTAGTTAGTTTCTTTTTGCATTTTAGTCTTGTATGCTAGAGTTCGTGCATTTTGGCTTGTCTATATTTCCATATCCTAATCCTTGTGCATGACTCTCTCGGATCGCGGATTGAGCTGTTCTTAAATGAAGACTTCGAGGTAACCTCTTTTCTTTTCTTTAAGTGTATATATTTTGATACGTTTTGCATGCTTGGTTATCCTCTTTTGGTGGCGAGCCCCTTGTGTGTGCTTCTTGGGATTATAATGCTGTTGGAGCCGTGTGGGCTCGGGTCGCCACTTTTTACGTGTTAAGTGTTTGTATATATGCTTTTCATAGTTTCTCTACCTTTCATGAGACACTCTTTCCACAATGAGGATATTGTGGCGTTTTAAGTGTGTGTGTGCATGTCTGGGTGGGGGGAGGGGGGAGGGGAGTTATTCATGTTATTCATGTTTAGGGTAGGCCACCTAGCCTTTTTGTTTTTGTTTTTCTTAGTTTTTGTTAAATTTGAAAATTTTCTCGTGGAAAATGAAAGGAAAAGGAAAAAAAATGTTGTGAAAAACCCCAAAAGAGTTTCTTTCTTTTTCTTTTAGAAGATGCTTTCGTTCAGAATCGTGTAGGTAGTTGCTTAATTGGCCAAGTTAATTGTTTGGAAGCGACCGATATGAACAATAATAGGCTTTATGAAGGATTGCTGCCATGACTTACCTTTATTAGATTCTAACATTGAGTGTGAAAGCAGAGTCCTCGCCCTATTATACGCCCCGATTGTGAATTTCTCGCCAAAAGTTGGACATTTTTAGTCGTTCAATGTTCTTGCTCTTCTTAATAAATGAATAATGTCGGCATTACCAATGAGGGTTGGTGTGAGTGGACGACGCTCACACCCCTTAAGCACAATGTTTATGGATGGAGCAACCCGAATTGGGAGGGTAACCCTTTGCAAAGGTCGGTCCAATTCTTGAAAAGCCGACACCCTTAAAATTTGAGAAAAGAAGAAAAAGAGAAAAGAAAGCAAAAGAAAGAGAAAGAAAAGAAAGAGAAAAGAAAGAAAATTCGAAAGAAAAATAAAAGGAGGAAGTTAAGTAATAAAACTCGAGCACGAGCATGAAAACAATTTTAGCTGACCAACCTAAGTTGGAAAAGATCAGTTAGGACCCACTTGCACATATCCACGAGGATTCTTGCTTAAGCATAAGGTGTTTGGGATTGAAAACCTCAAAGATTGGCAGTTTTCCGACCTAAGTGTCCTTGTTTGTTCATGTTTGCTTCTTCCATGTGATTGATGAGGCGGATTGGGGAACTAAGTGCATGATTGGGGGCGAGATTATCTTCTTCTTCTTTTGTCTTTGTTTTTGTTTTCGATTTTGGTTTTCACCTTTCCTCCTTTCCCTTTTTTCCTTTTTCATGGCTTTTGTGGGTATAGTCGTTATAAACCCTCACGGGAACCACCTCGTCCACCTGGGCTACCAGGGGGTTTAAAAGGCTTGGTGCATACGCTAAATGTTTTCGTTCCCTCCCACGAAAGTGGAGTAGTTGTTTAGATTTAGGTTGTTTTGTTCTATTTTGCTCGGGATGAGCAAAAGCTAAGTGTGGGGGAGGGGGTGTTTAGACCCATTTTAGGCCTAAATTACGCCATCGAGCTTGATCTTTTGATCCGATTCCTTGTTATTTTCATCGCTTTTACTTGGTTTTTAGTTCTTTTATAGGTTTTTCGTGTTCAAGAAATATAACAACGCAAAGGAGCTTTTTAAGGGCTTTTTAGGGATTTCCCGAGCCAAGCCGAGCCGAGGAAAGAAGTGGAGCCGACCCAGGAACCTTTTCACTCACAATTGAAGCAAAAAAGGTTTGTAACACCCGCCACAGCCTTTGTAACGGGCGCTACACCCATAGGAGTAAGGAAGGGAAGAGGACAGGGAAACGTGTCAGGCGCTACACCGAGGTGATGCCCGCTACAGCTGAGTTGCCAAGAACGGTCGCGCCTGCGACTAGTTCCGTGACGCCCACTACGCCGCGCTAAATTGGAATCGCTTGGGAAGACTTCGATCGATCGCGCCCGCGACGCTGACCGTCGCGCTCACGACGAGCCTGTTTTACGCGTTTTTCTGCTTGCTCAAAACGGCTGCGTTTTATGTAACTCCCATGCTTTATATATAAACCTTGAATGATGTTTTTGTAGAGAGGGCTGGTGAGAGCTGGTAGGAGCTAGAGAGGGGGACTCCTAGAGAGTTTTTTGTACCTTTCCCATTAGTTTAGTGGAGTTTTAGTTAGTAATTAGGGTTTGATTAGTGAGGATTTCATCTTGTATTGGATAGTAACCAAGATTTGAAGATTCAACAATTGAGAGATTGTCTTGGATCCTCATTTCCATTGTTCTTCCTTCGTTTATTTCATTATTTGATAAGTACCTTCTTCCCTTAAACTCTACTTTCCTTTGTCATTTGCTTTAATTACTTGTTAGTTGCTTTGTTGCTTGGTGACTTTGCTTTGATTGCCTTTGTGATTGCTTTGCTTTGTAATTGCTTTATTGTCTTTAGAAATCATGATTAGGTTTGGGATTGATGATGTTAGCTTAGTTTTAATTATGATTAGTGGATAGAAACCCCATGGGTTAGGGGGTGATTAGGGGTGTTGATAGGTGATTAGGAGATAGGTTAGCAATTTAGGGAGTAATTAGGTAGAAAATCAATTACCCACCCTAGTCCTTCCTTCAAGTGCAATTCATTTGGGTCCGAGAGTTCCCTAATGCGTTGATCACTTGTTAATGGAAGGCTAGGGCCGGGTTAGTTAGTAACTCGCTCACGAAAGTGAGGATGGGACTAACTAGGGAATTTTGCAGTTTTAACCCTCCGGGTCCGTGGTGGGCTTTGAGGTAGTGATTCGAGACTACCCTCGAGAGAGGGAGGCCAGTGGGTCTTTTCTTGCAGAATACCTACTTGATTTTCTTCCGTTTTTACACCCTAGCTGCAAAACCTACTATCCTTTGATCCTGTTGACATCCTGAAAGTCCCCGAAGCCCGTTTGTTACCCTTGACTAAACCATCACCTGCTCGTTGCTTGATATCTTTAGTGAACCAACCATTCCTTACTTGTTTTCCTTAGCAACCTTGACGTCCGCCTCTACCTAGGATCCTTTAGCTAAGGCCCCCAAATCCCTGAGAGAGAACGACAATTACTGGTCTAACAAACCACTGTACAAGAGGCTGCACAAAACCGGCAGAAAAGTTATGCCAACCTTAGAAGAAGACCGTTAGAATTTCAAGTAGGTAATAAAGTTTTCCTTAAGATATCTCCAACTAGAGGTGTAAGGAGTTCAACGTTAGAGTGAAATTAAGTGCAAGGTATAGCCTACGAACCATTAGACCTCAATGAAAGCCTAACCTATGAGGAACAACTTGTCCAAAATCCTAGATTGTCGAATCAAGCAACTTCGTAATAAAACCATACCTCTTGTCAAAGTTCTTTGGACCCATCACAACACCTCAGAAGCTACATAGGAAAAAGAGGAGGACATAAAACAAAAATATCCACACCTGTTTTAAGGTAATAAATTTATCTAAGTTTTGAGGACGAAACTTATTTTAAGGGGGAGAGGGTGTAACAACTGGTATTTTTAAACCCAATTTACTATGTCAATTAAAACTTTAATCTCAATTTTGAGACATGATTTGAATTAATTAGCCAAACTTCCTTACTTTTCAATTAGTTATTGAGTAATTTAATTTGTGAAATTATAGTCCCTATTAATTTTAGTTATATATATATATATATATATATATATATATATATATACATATATATATATACATATATATATATATATATATATATATATAGGGAAATTGGACGGTAATATACCGACCTTTAGGGGTGTTGAATAGCAATATACCGACCTTCACTTTTGGACAGTAATATCACTGATCTTTATAATTTGGTGACATTAATGTACCTTCAATGATTTACATCCTAAAAATTAACAACAAAACTAACCCATTAATCCTAAAAATATCGAATACAAACACTCAACACTCCTAAAATTACCTAAAAATGACACCGATTTTCTTGCACCGCCTGCCACGTCAGACCGTCAACCGATTCGCTGCCCTGAAAATCCTTGAAGGTATATTAATGTCACCAAACTATAAAGGTCAGTGATATTACTGTCCAAAAGTGAAGGTCGGTATATTGTCATTCAACACCCCTAAAGGTCGGTATATTACCATCCAATTATTTATATATATATATATATATATATATATATATATATATATATATATATATAAATTAATCTATTATGCACACTTTTCATATTTTATACATAATAATATTTATGAAAATGCTACTTTTCTTTTGATACAACCAAATTAAGCACCATTACTTGTTTAATCCCATGGCCACCCCTTTCTACCTTTCTTCTTCTTCTTCTTCTTCTTCTTCTTCTTCTTCTTTACACCATTGACAAAGTTTCTTATGGCTCCTCAAAAGACCAAATCTAAAATCAAATTGAATTACTCATCTTCTATGGATTTGACAACAAAGCAAGATAGATCAATCATCAAACCTAAGTAGCCTATTAAATCAGTTATAAATAATTTGCAATATCAATTCCATTACCATCTCATCGTCTTCTTACTTCTCGTTCAAACACCAAAACACCATCACCATTATCCCCCTTCTTCTTCTTCCTTCTCGACAACCACCGACCCACCACCACTGCACCACCAACTAAACTCCTCTGTTATCACCCTTCGCGTCCCCTATTTCTCGCCTACAACCGCTGTGACTGCCACCACCTTCGGTGCTCCGGCTGTCCTCCTGTGAACTACCGCCAGTAGCACCACCCTGTAGCCACCCGCCACTACCATCGCCACCAAGCCCTGCCCCCTAAACCACCTTTTCCTCCTTCTCTGTTTTGGTGCTGCGAAGGGAAGGAGTAATAAACTCCTCTGACTTCCCTAATTTGGTTTTAAAAGACTGTAAAAACCTTTTCTAGTGGGCCAACTAAGCCCTCCCAAAAATATCCCATTTGATTAAATTGGTACTTCTCATTATCACTCTTATTTAAAGTATTAATTCTTACAATGTCAAGACACTCTTACTTTTACGCCTAGGAACGGATACGAATGGAACTACTGAGGTTGGCTTGGGAAAAAAGAGAATAGGATACTAACTATATGTTAACTTTTATTTTACATGTATTTTATATATAAAGTTGGATTAATATTCAAGCCCATTATTTTATCAACCATTTTCAAGATCGGGAAGTGACAGGTATAATTCGATGATTGTACCTTACAAAAAATGTTATTTTTCATTTAACTATTTTAATGTACACACTAATTATTTATGTGGTTTTAGCGTATGTATGTTTTGTAACATTAGTGGACCCTTATCAGCACTCTCGATATCGTAGATTGGGTTGGTAACCAGCCCAGCTATGCGCATGGACAAGGACAGGATCCTAGGGTTACCTTGTAGACATAATATATCATATCATTAAGATTGGTTAAAACCAATCAAGGGTTCCACTCAAATAATAAATGAACGACAAGTTTTAACGTCTCCCTTCTCTCTGTTTGCAAATAAAATGAATTAAATGAGCTCATGTAAAATGTTTTACTTAAATGTTTTTACGCCTACAATGTCGATTATATTGAGCTCCATCACATTTTACTTTATGTTTTTCCTTGTTTTCTTATTTTGGTTTTAGGTACCAAGGGGAAACGGGAAAGTGACAACCCAGGCAGGACAGTTATCACATAGACGCTTCACTAATATCCACTTAGTTGGCTCGGACTGCAAGTGTCACATTTTATGGTCTTATGTTTTGTTCTAAGTTAGTTATTATATGTTTCATGACATATTTGCTTTTAAGTTTACTAATGTATGTTAAAGACCCTACTTGTTGACTCCTTATTTTGTTAAACGATTATGTTTTTATTTTAAAAATCAATAACGAGCTTTATTCATAGTATTTTATATTCTTATAAGATTCTTAAGATCATTTTTATTATTTATAATTTTTCTTTAACAATTAAAGGATTATTTGTACTTTGATATTTTACTACATATTTTCAGTTATTGTTGTTTAAAAATAAATCCTACCTGTTACTTTTATTAAGGAATTTTTATTGGACGCATGCATGTGATAATCATATAGAAAAAAAAGGCCTTACATTTTCCCTCTGGAAGAAGTGGTTGTAACACACTTGGCTTTTAGGCTTTCGCTGAATCAAGATTAATTAAGATAAAATATGGGTAATACCCTAATTATGAGGTGGGGCATTACAAAAAGGCATCCCTTACTAGCGTAGCCTTAATCTCTCATGTGATGATTTCTTTGTTGCATTCAATAAGTGGATGAGTAAGAAACGTGTGTGGGTCCTTTCTCATGGTGAGCCGGCCCCTCCTTCCTTACAAAGTTTCTACACCTATATGAGGGGCGGGTCGAAGAGCGTCACCTTACTCCAACTAATGGAGTACTTTTGTCTTTACACGGGGATGCAACTGATTTTGAATCCCCTAGAGTTGAGGACAACTCTTTTTCAAGAAGGGGAGTGTGCAGCGTATTGGGTTTGACCCAATTTTGACCCACACAAGGTTACTAGCTCGCTTATAGCCTCCCTCCCCTCTCCAGGATTCAAACCCTGCTATATAGGCCATTTCAGAGCGGCTTTGGGTCCATGGAGGATTGTTTTGGCCATTAAGGGGAGCAATGTGCATTTTAAGGAAGAACACAAGCCATGGGCTGTTGTTTCAGATCCTAATTAGGGTCCTTCTCAAGTCTTCTAAGGGACCTCAGGATTCGGCATGAATAACGAGGCGAAGTCAACCTCGATTCTCATTTGTGGGCGCCAATTGGAAGAAGAATAAACTCGAGTTATTTTGGTCCTTTGGAAAGCCGAGGGGCATCGTGGTCATTCACCTTGGCTGAGGGTCGGGTTAGAAGATCATACAAGGTAAAAGAAGGAAGTTTGACAAAATTCAGCAAGAATATGACAAACATTCATTTTTTCCATCATAACTCAACCAATATAGGTTTGATAAACTTGAAATTTTGGGAGCTTGAAGACCACATCAAGAGCTTTCCGTCGATATAAATGGAGCCAAAATAGAGTTTGAATGAAGAAGTTATGCGCATTTGAAGTTGGTAGAAAAACTGCTTAGGGCAGTCACGCCCGTGACCCCTTACTGCCTGGATTTTGGCCCTAAGAGTCAGGTCACGACCGTGACCATCTTGGGTCATGCGCATGACCCTCAATATCACGCCTGTGGCCTACTAGGGTTCGATAGTTCGTGACTTTATCTCTTTCTTTTTCTTTTGTTTTCTTTCCCCTTTTACCCCTTCCCATATAAATACATGTAAGGCCTCTATTTTGCATTATTAGACCACATATAGAATAGAGAGAAGATCGAAAGCTTAGACTCAAAAACCTCTCCATTGAGAGTTTGTAATTGATGGTGGTTTGAAACTCTAATCAATGAAAGCTAATCCTTTTGTGGAATTGGTTGTGTGAGTCACTTTAGTTGTGAGTGGGTGATTGTTTCTACATTCTTTGGTGAGATTTTTTGGGTGATTCAAGGTTCCTTGCTTGTAAAAGATTCTTGTGCAAGATTCTTAGTTTTCCTAGTTCAACTTGGTGACTTTTGCTCTAGAGTTGTTAATATGTTTATTGAATTCGTTCTTGTTCTTGTTTATCTACAAAAATCTCAAAATTATGAAAACAATTGTTGTTTGAATGAGTTCTATAGGTCGGTTTCTGATGCATACTTTCCACCATCAATGAAGGGTCATTAACATTCAAGACATTGGCCAAGATGGCAAGCATCACAAACAAACACCCAAACAAAAAATGGTTCAGACACCCTCAAATCAATCAACAATAGGCACCAAATTCAACCTAAAACATCAACAACCAAACCCCATATGGTTATATATCATCCGAAGGGTTTCAAATCAGTACAAAACAACCCTAAATATGATAAAAAAAACAATTGTTGTTAATGACCTGCTGAGAACATTGATAGTTCCAACAGACATATTGAGCTACTACTTTGCAAATGCATGGAGATTGCATATTATTAAGTAAATCCACTTGCATTACAATATGTAAATAACCCATTTTTTTACTCTAATCCCATCGAATATTAAAGTTAGGGATGACAACGGGGTTGGGTGGGTGCAGGTATATACCCCATCCCATCCCCGCATGGGAACCCCACCCCTGCCTCATTACCCGTTGTGGGTGGAAAATTTTCCGTCATCCCCATCCTCAACAGGTACCCAAACCCAGCGGGGCCCCGACGGGGATGAGACTAAGACTAAAATTAAGACAATTATGGAGTTGGAATGAGAAATTATGGTTAGAGAGAATAAATGATTTATATACGCTTAGAGTTTTTGATTAATTAAAATTGCAAATTGCCCCAAATTATACATATAAATTTAATGTAGGTAGGGTATTTGTGTATTTTAAAAGAAATTGAGGATGGGGATTGGGAATATGTGGTGGGTGAATTTCCTGAGCGAGGAAACGAGGGCAGGGACGGGGAAAGTTTTTGTCCCCATCCCCGTGCGGGGATTTAATTCTTTGCCCCATCCCCACCCCCACCCCCATCAGGAACGTGGATTGTCCCCAAAGCGAGGCGAGACCTTGGCGGGTACGGGTAGGGGTGGGCATAACAGGTTGGATTTTGAAAACCCAAACCGCAACCGCAATATGCGGTTAACCGCTTTTGAAATTTGAAAACCTAAACCAAACCTCGAAACCACAATTTAGAAGCGGTGCCGGTGAACGATTTTCAAAATCTGAAAATTTACCCGGTTAACATACACGGTTTATGATTAATCGATTTCCTGGAAATTTACAATAACATTTATGCAAATAAATGCAATCATATTACTAGTAAATTCATATTTCGATACGACGATACGCGATTAAATTAAATTCATATTACTAATAAATTCATTTTTTTCGACTTAATTGAGAGCGGTTAACCGCGGTTAACCATTTTTTGAAAATCCAAAACTTAAACCTAAACCGCTTATAGCGGTTTGGTTAACCTAAACCGCTTTTATGCAAAAATCAATTCGGTTAACCGCATTTTGCGGTTTGGTTTATGCAGTTTTGCGGTTCATTTTGCGGTTTAAGTTTATGGTGCCCACCCCTAGGTACGGGAATTCCCTGCCCACTGCCATCCCTAATTAAAGTATTGACCAGAACCCTCATCCAGCTAAACATTATGTTTGAATATTAGTTGTTATTTGCCCTTGTTCTTCTGTACGATGTGCTGCGGTGCGGTACCACAACTCACCATACTACTCAATATTTTTCCACACTTCAACATATCATACCACACTTTACCACAATCATTACCAATATATCTTCTTATTTTCTTCTCTCCTCATATTTTTCATCTATTTTTCATATTCTTTATGATCATTTACTATATTAATTACACTTTACAAAAATTTTACCATACCATTACAAATCTTACTGCATCTTCCACCATTTCACTATATCCTATCATACCAACTACATAAAAGGACGTGGCCTCGACATTAACTACATAATGAAAAAGTCTAAACAAGGGCCCAGTCAAAACCCACAAAAGGCAAATCAAAAGTGGAACAAATGGGATCCTTTATTTGCTTTTTATAATTTTTATGGATAACATGTAAATTTTCTATTCTTAATTTGGAAAGCTGCTAAACCTTTTCCACAACTTGACCGTATTCGATTTTCATTGGCTGGAGAGGCAAGTAGTAAAAATGAACTTTTCTATAAATAAAAAAGGAGAGTAAAAATTAACTAATTGTGGTCATGTTCTCTTATGAGGCTGACTAGCTAACTGCGGTACTATACTTCACCGCAACTTATCATATTCCACCACAACTCACTAATCCACCACAATCTATTTTTTCTAATTTAGTTTATCTTTTTATTAAAAGTTAAACTTTCCACAACCCACCACAATTTCATATTTTCCAACATATTTACAATTATTAAAACTAAAATCCACTACAACTTTCCACAACCCACCATAATTCACCATAATTTTTCCAAACCCACCACAATTCACCACATTCCACCACACTACACCGCTCACACCGCAGCCAGCCGTATAAAAGAACATGGCGCATGTGAACTGAGTAGTCAAAGATTAGCCAATATATGCTCCTTAGGCTGGGCTAGTGATTGAGATTTCCATTATTAACCATTTGGTCATAGAGATGGCTAATAGGTCAGGCCGAGTCGGGTTCGTGTTCGTGTCAAACTTAAACGGGTTCAAATCCTCTGACCTGAACCTAACCCATTTATTAAACGAGTTGGAAATTGAAACCGTTTATCAACGGGTTGACCTTATTTTGACATGTTTACCCATTTAAGTAAACGTGTTAAAATAAATTTACTAATTTACCCGTTTAACCATTAAGTCATTTATACAAAACAACTCATTGTGGGATCGAAATAATGACATATCATACTCAACAATTTGCGTGGTAATACAATTCGAGTTATATATAAAGAGATGTCTTTTAATTCATAGTCAAATATGAATATAAGTTAAAATTACAAGTCTTACGTATATTTCAAAGAGTATAACTGTAACTTTCACCTAAGTTTATTGATAAACGGTATAATTGGGTAACAATTAACGAGCAAACGACTTGACCCATTTAACATGCCTAATTAAACGGGTTAAGTAGGTGTTTTTCGTGTCGAAAATCCTGACCTGAACCTAACCCATTTAAATTAATGGGTGTACCGTGTCAACCCATTTAATTAAATGAGTTGAAAATTTCTACCTAAACCCATTTAATATCATGTTAGGTTCAGCTCAGTAATTGTGTCGTGTCAGTTTTTCCCAGCTCTATTTGGTCATGGTTTAAGCATTGGTATCCTCTCCATTTCAGGAGTAGCACATAACTAGAAATTAAATAAAAAAGAGTCAAGTGAATCTATTTGACCCAATTGTTTTTGAAAAATAGGTTTTGTAAAAGCTACTTTGAGATAAATGCTGGAATATTTGGCCTAGTCCATTAAATTACTGTTTTTACTAAACTTTTATTGTTTGACTTAACTTTCAAAACAGTTGTATGGTTCATTTACATTTCTATTTTTTCATTATCCGTTTTGTAGATTTTTCTTATTTGCATTATAATGATATGTGATATTATTTAAATATATTTTTAAAAAATTGTTTAAAACATCAATATTTAACTGATTATCATGTTTACAATAATCAAATAATAAAAACAATCCAGAGAAACCAATGTAACATTAAAATATTCAATGTCTCATAATGATATTGCATGTTATGACATATTTTAAAAACGGTTTTGCTTAATGTCGCCCTGAGGGCGATGGATAAGGAATATTTGAATTTGTTTTATATCTTATTTTTGGTGTGAATCTAAGTTGATTTTATATCATAATATCTATTATAAAATACTTTCCTATTAGAAAAATAAAATCATGTCTAATTAATTATTTTTAATTATACTTCTTGTTATTACTTAAATTTGATAGGGACAATATTTTACTTTTCAAAGAATTTGATCCCCTCATGGAAACTTTAATTCCCTAATATCTTAATTTTATTTTTCTAATAGGAAAGTAGTATATAACTGATATTATGATATAAAATCAATTTAGATTCATACAAAAAATAAGATATAAAACAAATTCAAATACTCCTTATCCATCGCCCTCAGGGCGACATTTAGCAAAACCGTTTTAAAAATTCACCACATTTTAATAAAAAAAATCATCATATTTTCCTAGACAAAAGAAAATAGTTAAAAGAAACTATAATTCTAAATGAAAACATATCACTTGGAAATCACCAAGATTGAGCATTCTTTTATTATTAAAAAATAATTTATAGCTTATATTTTCAGCTAAAAGATTATGGAAAAAATTGTTTTTGAAAATTAATTTGGAACTTCAGGAAGGTATTTGCCACATACGGATCACAAACATTCAATTAATTAAACAAAATTATTCGACCTTGTCATAATTATGAAAGAAAAAATTTAATATTTACATAATCTGAATTTATAAAATAAGAAATATATAGAAAAAATAAAGAAAGTGATATTTTACAAATATATAATAGAAAAATAAAAAATAATCTTTAATAAACAATGAAACTTTTATTAAAAATGTAGCTTTTTTAGGAAATGTTTTATTTTAAAAATGAATCAGAATGTAAAAATGATTTTCAAAAATATAAATAAAATATGATTTTAAAAAAATTATGAAAATATAGAAATTTAAATATAGGAAAATTGGATTCTGGTGGACCGAAGTATTGGCTTTTGTATGCCGGTGGACTGAACTTTCATTTTGGATTCTGGTGGACCAAAATTTCAAAAAATTGTATTTGAGTGGACCGCCACCGAGTCGAGGGGCGGTGACTCGTCGAAGGTTTGACGTGGATGTCGGAGCTCATTTTTTTTTGCCACGTCATCAGCTTAACACATGTCTATGTTATTTTAACTTATTTTTTCATTGTCAGGTCAGATTAAATATTGAACCCCTCCCCTTGCCTTCACTTTCTTCTTCACCCATCTCCACTCTTCTTCATCTTCTTCGCTCTTGCCTGTCTCTCTCTAACTCTCTGATTCTCTTTCTCCTTCTTTCTTTTCTGCCCAGAAAAGACCAATTCCCAAACCATCCATCTTTCTAATCCTTTATTTTCTCATTGTTTTTTTTTACAGATTTTCCACAAAGTGGGCAGATCTAACCCAATTGCTCTTTGTTATTGAGACTTGTAGATTTTATCTTCTTTTTTCTGGGGTTTTATTTGCTGGGTTTATTTGGTGTTCTTCTTATGATCCGAGTTCGAAAGATCTGGGGTTGTTTTTGATTGATTTCTGATTGGATTGCATGCATTTGGGTTTTGTTCTTGCTCTTCTGGATTTTCTTCTTTCATTCGTTGAGTTATGGAATAACAGGAAGAAAAAAAGGACTTTTTTTTTTGTTTTTTTAAAGCTTTATGGTTGTGGGTACAGGATAAAGTCAAGTAATGAGGGATTTTTCACAGCTGCAGCGCTCAATTTGATCGAGAAGATTCCATTGCTCTGCCATTTCAAATCGGTAAGCCCTCGAATTCATCATTCAAACTTCTGTTTTCTTCAATTCACTTGAAAATTTTTCAAATTCTGGGGTTTATTTCCGTTATCATTCATCAATTGAATTCATTTCAATCCGTTTCTGTTGAATTTTTTTCGGGTTTATTTCCTTACCAATCTCGAATTTGGCAGTTGAATTCATTTGAAATGAAGTTCATTTTTCTGGGGTTTATTCCGTTATCACTCATCAATTGAATTAAATTTCATCGATTTCCGTTTATTTTTCTGGGTTTAGTTACCATACCAGTCACCAATCGGGTTAATTTTTGAGTTTTCTTATGGGGGGTTTGATTGGTTGCTCTTTTTTATTGACTTTTGCTAAAAATCGGGACGAAACCGTATAATTTGAATGGTTTTAGGGCTGAATTAGTGGTGTATGCTACTATGCTTGGCCTCTGCTGCAGGTGTACTTTGAGTCTGCCTTTCTTCCCAAATCTGGAAAAGACAAAGAAAAGAGTGAGAAAGAAAGAGACGAAGAGAGAGATGGATGGTTTGGGGATTGGTCTTTTCTGGGCAGAAAAGAAAGGAGAAAGAGAATCAGAGAGTTAGAGAGAGACAGGCAAGAGCGAAGAAGATGAAGAAGAGTGGAGATGGGTGAAGAAGAAAGTGAAGGCAGGGGGAGGGGTTCAATATTTAATCTGACCTGGCAATGAAAAAAATAAGTTAAAATAACATAGACATGTGCTAAGCTGATGACGTGGCAAAAAAAAATGAGCTCCGACATCCACGTCAGATCTCCGACGAGTCACCGCCCCTCGACTCGGTGGCGGTCCACTCAAATACAATTTTTTGAAATTTTGGTCCACCAGAATCCAAAATGAAAGTTCAGTCCACCGGCATACAAAAGCCAATACTTCGGTCCACCAGAATCCAATTTTCCTTTAAATATATATATGACTGCTATATTTTATTTATACTTTCATAATTATGATGTGGCAAATACTTTCTTTTATAAAAATATTTAGCATCCAAAAATCAAATAGGCTTGGAGAAGGAATCAATGAAGATATCACAGCATCAAATTAGATCTTAATGTAAACTCAAATACATGCTTAGAGGGTATGTTATGTAATCACTTATTAGTCAGAGAATTACGAAATTGGATTCTTGGCAAGCAAGGTTGACTTTCCTTTTCTAACTTTGTTTGAATAGAGAGTGGTCGACAATCTTTACAAGCTGTTTTGGTTTGAATTGTTGCTCATAAAGTGATTATAGAAGTAACAATTGTCACCCATTTTGCCTTTGTAAAAGAATACCTGTGCAGTTTGGTACATGAAATCCCTTTCACTTACACATTACAATTTTCATATGGTACCGGGATCCTAACATCTTAATTCAACACAATTTACCACAATCACAATATTACTCGATATATTCTTCCACACTTCACCGTACTTTACCACAATTATTACCAATATATCTTTTCACTTTTCTCTTTTCTCACCTACCACGTCAATCACACTTTCAATAAATTTTACCATACCATGTCGTTCCACACATTACCGCACTTTCCACAATTTCATCACAACGCACCATTTTCACATCTTACCAACCTCACAAACGAACATGACCTAATAACATTAAATCTTATGTGAGCCCATTTAACAATAAATTTATTGTAAAATAAATAATATTATGTGACTTATGATGAATACATGGGTGAGTAATAATTGACACGTAAAATGTTTGGTTGAAGTCCAAGGGGTTGAATTTCTTTCTCGATCAGCGACAAACTTCAAGATTAAGGTTAAAACTGATATTGAAGCCATTATACAACTCTCTTTTTATGCCAGAGCTACTTAGACCCCAAAGTACCCTTGTGAGTGGCCCAAAATATACTTTAGGCCTAAGGGTCAAACACAGATCAATTACGAACGGACTGATAGATAAGATGACTATTACAAAGTGTGTTGTTGTTTCAATTACAAATTTTTTTTTATTGCATTTAAAGTTTCTTAGATTATTCGACGTTTGTAATATTTTTATCTTTGATTTTGTTCATACATTGAAGTTAGTATTTAGTACATCATGGTGATGCATAGTTATCTTTATTGTGTTCAAACTAATTGTATTTAAATAGAATTTTCAATATCATATAGGTGTACAAGTGGAAATTAACACAGAAGTTGGTAAAACTATAAAAAAAAAATATTAGAATGTTGGACCGATTAAAGATCCACGCTAAGGACCCATGTAGGGTAGTTCATCGGTCTAGGACTGGACCTTATTTGGCCGGACTAGACTGGACTGAAGACCGAACAAGGGGACTGGCTTGGACCGAGGACCTCGGACCAAACTTTTCTCGGTCCTGGACTGGACCGAATTTCGGGGCTGATCTGCGATTAAATTTCGCCTAATTAGAATTAGACAATTGGGGATTAGAATTCATTTTGCTTTGCCTGCTGACAAAAGAATAGAATACAACAAACCTAAGGCAAAGATATGAATATATATGCTTCTTAACTATAATAATAGTAGAAGAATATAGAAAGGAAACAATTAAGAAAATTGCAAAAACATAAACTAGTGAAGTGGTTGATTGTGCGTGGTGGCTTGCCGGACGATGGCTGACTAGGCGTGAATCGCGTGGTGGTTGGCCGCGGAGTAGAAAACAATGGATATGGGGAGTGGGGAGTGTCGCCGAAGCGGTTGAGTGTGGAGGGAGAGCAATGACTCTGACGGCCTTGACGGCGTTGGCGAGTGGCGCCTAGTAGTGATGGGGGTGGTGGAGGCTGGAGGGAGGGCGAAGGGTGGAGCGGACTGGGGAGCGCCAAGGGTTTGAGATTGAGAAACTCAAAAACATTGAATAATGATGAAAAGTTGAAAACCAGAGAAAAATACTGATCAATCAAGAGACTGTACTGAAGATAGAAACTTACTATTCATTGGACCGAGGACTGGATCGAACTATCTTCGGTCCTTTTGAGTTGAGTCCTCGGTCCAGTCCTTTTTTCGGTCCGGACTGGATTCTAAACAACCCTACACACATGGACCTACAGACTCGACAGGTATGGGTCTGGGTTTGATCTTTATAGAACCGGTGGTTCTAAGGTGTTTTTTTGGTCCAAAAATACATGACGTGTTTGGATAGCTGGACCTGGCCCAAACTCACTACATTTTACCATAGCTTTATCTTGAGACGTACAATTTTATGGCAACCTTTTATAAGTATAGGGGTAACTCATAATTTATTTAGGATGACTTTATAAAAGTTATTCGTTAATAAATTATTAGTCAAATTTATATTAAAATGTTATCTTCAATATGACTTTTACTTATAATAAAATATTAAAATAATTATCCTAAATACACCCCAGATCACAATATTTTACGTGAGATTATCAAACCGTAGAATTTGCCTTAAAGTGTTGCGTTCATCATGATACTATATAATTGTTAAAATGTGGCAGTGGCCAATAATTTCCACAGTATTTATAAGTGTTTATTTGATCTATAGTTTTCTTTTTAAATATTAGTTAGTAAAGTAAACGACAGCTTATATAATAAGATAATTCACATTTAACTTAATTCACATTCTCAATTAATTTATATTTGTTGAGTATGACTTTGAAGGCTGGATGTACCACTAATGAATTAGGTAAGTTATCTATTTTCTGACCACAAAAAAAATCTATTTTTATTGTATATAATTTCATATAAATTAATTGAGAATTATTACATTTCAATTGGACCTGTCAATTCGGTCGGTCGTATATAGGGTTCGGATAAATACGGGTCGGGTGTATTTCGAGTTCGGTAAATACGGGAAGTATATTTCGGTTTCGAGTCAACCAAACGGGTTGTGATTGCGACCTTTTTCCGTTTTTTCTTTTCAAAAAATGGTCTCTAAATATTACTTTTTGTATAATATACATAATACAATATAATTCTGCTAGTAATGATAGATTATTGTAATTAACTATGTTGACTTAAACTAGAGAAATAACAAATAAATAAGTTACGCTTATAATTTAACGTTAAAAATTACAAAGAAAAATCACAAAATTCTAATAAGTTGAACTTAAAAAATAAAAATTTCGAGTCAAACGGGCGGGTCGTGTTTGGCCCGCTAATTTTCGAGTTCGGTATATTTCGGGTTTAGTTCAGAAAATCGTGTTCAAAACCTAGAAAATTCGGGCGTTTTCGGGTCGGTTAGAAATTGCCAATTCTAATTTAGATCGTTTTTGAATAAATTAATTTTTGTATTATTTGAAATTTATCTAGATTAAATTATAAGGCGACGCTGCACCACAAATACCACTAATAGTTTATTAAATTGTAAATCCCCTTGACAATATTGACCAAGAGAGTCGTGACTATCTCTATACCAAGATTCGAAGCTTATTAAGGAGATAAATCTCTAATTACACCATCATTTAGAGTATCATTCTCTTTCTAATTAAAAGTAACATATGTTAAGAGATGAGATTAGTCTGTTTTTGGCAGTACCAAACCGTCCACTGGCCACCAACATAGATCCCTTAAGTTTTTGCTGCGGTACTACGTAACAGTGACTGTTATAGAAGCCGACGTAGAGATGTGTCCTTGAGGTAGGTTTTGTCCGCGGTTTCATGACATTTGCATTTTGCATGATTTACATAACTACTAATTAAAAGTTTGTTCTTTTCTGTTTTACTAAATAGGATCACGCTCTATAGATAATAGATTTTCTGCTTTACAAACTTGTTCCCTTTAGTTTATGGATGGTAGACTGGTTGGTGAGTTTTTGCCAATTAAAAATTCTACGCATGCACGCTTCATTGCTATGCCGTACGTCCTTACTTGCTTGGTCGTCTGTAGTGTACCTGACTCAAAACAGTTCACACTACTGCACTCTAAGATACGCACCAAATTCTAAGTCTTGTACCCCCATTTTCAATTTCATCATGTTATTTGACTAAATTTTATCCATATATGGTATAATTCTAGCGTGTTATAAAAGCGCGTATATCATTTTCTTCACTATAATGGATTTGTCGCATGCACTGACATAATATTGTCTTTGGTGATTATATACGTCTTATTACAAGATACTTTTGAGTGTTTCTTTCTTCACCATTATTAGTATCTTTTACAATTTTTTTACATTAAAAATAGTAATAAGTATTAATTATAAATTATAAGAAACTTGGATGTGTTGGCTATTCCAATAAATACCAATGATACCTTAATCGAATCAACGTCATTCGTTAAACATATTTTATGCGTTCTTTTAAATATATAAAATAATGAATAAAAGTATAACTTTATGCAACTTAATTATATCATTTTAGTTTAGTTTAATATATAATAATATGGTTTAAATAATAGGACAAAACACTTAAAGGATGTATTTCATCAATACTCATATCATTTTCATATTGTGTTATATATGTATTTTATTTTATTTTTTTAATGGTAGCTAGCAACTGACAGGTATAAGCTTCATTTTAGTACCATATAAAAAGGCAAAATGATAAGTTGTCTTGAGTCAAGATGATTACTAATCATCTTGAATTTCACTTATATCACTTAAAATATTAAGGCACCGTTCTTTTGTGCGTTAGCACATCCAAACGCAACGCAAAATCAATAAAACCTAACGCATTGCAAACGCAAGATAACACAACTTATCACAATCTACTATTCAACTCTACTCACCTTTTTATTATTTCCTACCGCAACCCAACGCAATCCAACGCAACTTATCGAAACGCAAACGCAACGCAACGCACAAAAAAACGGTGCCTAAATATAAAGATACATTAATCATTATAATGGTACGTTTCATACGTATACTTTAAGAGTTATTACTCCTTATAAACTATATAAAAATAATTGTTTATTTATATTTTTCATAAATATAAAACTATGCATAAAATATGCATTGTGTACTATAATTGATAAACTTAGGCTATCATTTACGGTTTTTTTCTTTTTGGACCCCGAACTTTGGGGGTATTTATTTTCTGGACCCCCATATTTCAAACTTTATATTTTGGACCCTATACTTTGTGGACCCAAAAAATGTTGCCAAAAGTTATGTTTGACTCCGACGATGATCTAATTGTTTTCTAAACTTCCCGATATGGCCTTTTATCATTTTTTCTTCTTTTGGCTGTTGTTTTGAAATTGACCAGACTTTGACAGCAAATGTTGTGTAAAATTCATGGGTAAAAAACAATAGGGTAAAAGTTAAATGTTGGGAACTTTTGGTAACTTTTTTGGCAAATTTATGCTCATATGGGGGTTGGAAATCGTGCAAGAAGAGGAAGAAGAAGTTGCGGCTCTAAAATTTTTGAAAGAAAAAAAGATCGATAATGGCTTTGAAATACGGGGGTCCATATTGTTGCAGGGGACAAAGTATAGGGTCCATATTATTGACGGAGATAAAGTATAGGGTCCAAAATATAAACTTTGAAATATTGGGATTCAGAAAATAAATACCCCAAAGTTCGGGGTCCAAAAAGCAAAAAACGCCTATCATTTATATTCGTTGACCTAGCTAATAAAATATAATACTTGATAAATATGTATAACTATGACATAAAATATTAATAAAAATTACAAAAAGTGAATTATGGATAATTCAAGACGGCGATTTTGATTCAAGTCACGTATCATTGTCCAATAAAAAAATAGAACCACACATACAACAACCTATAACTTATTCTGAAACTTAAACGATATGATATAGGGATTTTTGCTTTTTGGACCCTGTATTTTGGGGGTATTTACATTATGGACCCTCATGTTTCAAAGTTTGCAATTTGAACCCTGTATAATATGGGCCAAAAAAATTTAGCCCAAACTTAAGTTGGGCTCCGATTTGCCTAGTGAACTGACCGATTTGCCCTTATGCCATTTATTCATTTCTCTCTCTTGTTTCCTTTTCCTTTTCCTTCTTCTTCCCCGTCTCCCTCCTCTTTCTCTCTCTATCTCTCTGATTCTTTCTCTTTCTCCTTCTTCTTCCACGTCATGACCTCTTCTTCTTCTGCTACTCTACTGCTGTTGTTACTGTTACTGTTGCTTCTTTCTTCTTCTTCCTCTTCCTCCATTGGCATGGCAGCAGCTGCAGATGGGTACGATTGAGCTGGGTTGAGTTTCCCTCTATTTCAACTTCTAGGGTTTGCGTTTGGACGTTGGATTTATGGTTTATGTCGCGAAATTCTATTATGTTGGAAGTTTTCACTCATTTTGTTGATTGCTTTGCCGCCATGGTTGGGTTACTTTGGTGCCCGCCAACTGTTCGACGAAATGCCCAACTGAACTGAGGTCACTCGACTCTGGTTTAATTTTGAGCAAGCAGGGCGCCATTGTTGAGCAAGCAGGGCACATTGTTGAGCAAGCAGGGGAGAGAGAGGTGAGTGAGGGGCGTGGATTTTCCTGCGATTTTCTCGTTTCTGGGTTGGGGATTTGGTTGTTTTGCTATTTTTTCTCTGCGAATTTATCAGGGGATCGATCAATTGTTCATCAATCTAGATTTTCTGGGGTTTTCTGTTGTGGGTATCTGGGCATTGTTGTTGTCCAGAAAATCTGAATCTGCGTAAAGATAGATTTAGAAAGTGAGAGAGAAAGGATTCGTTGTGTGAGAAAAAAAAGGGGGAGATTAAGATTTTTAGGGTTGGATTGTTTGAGATTGTTTCGGAACGAAGATGGGGGGTTCGAAGGATTTAGGAGATGCAATGTTATTCATGGCGGAACAAGGAGTGCAGGGCCACTTTCAGATGCAATTTTATACTGGAATGCAGGATGAGATGCAGGGAATACTGGAATGCAAGGCCACTTCTAGGATTTATCGTTTATCTCATCCTGGGAGGAGTGCAGGGAGTCATTGCAATGTTATACTGGATTTTCAAGTAGTCATGAACTTCCTGGAAATGGCCACTTTGGATGAGCAAGAAGAAGAATACCATATAACATGCAATTTTAGCAAGAAGAAATGGCCACTTTCAGATGAACAAAATCTAGTGGCAAACCATGAAAAACAGAAGTGGAAATGGAAAAAGAAGAGAGAGAGAGAAGTGTTGTTCACAATTGAAGGGTAACTTGGGCAGTTCAAAAATAATCTAGGGGCAATTTTGGAAAGAAAAATCGTTCAAACTACAATAAGGGCCTCTTTTGGTCGGACCCCTCTAGTTATGTCCAAAGTGTTGCCGGAATCAAAGTACAGGGTTCAAATTGCAAACTTTGAAACATGGGGGTCCATAATGTAAATACCCCCAAAATACAGGGTCCAAAAAGCAAAAAACCCTATGATATAATCAGATCAGCTACTACTATGCAAATGCATGAAGTAAGATTGCACATTAGTACGTAAATCCTCCTTCATTTAGAACATGTAATTAGCCCATATTTTACTCTAATCCCATTCAAACCATGTTCTTTTATATGACTGGTTGCGGCATGGTGCTGTATGGTGTGGTGGAATTGTTCTGAGTTATTGGTACGTTGTGGTGAGTTTTGTTTTTTATAATTGTAAATTGTATTGGTAATTGTGAAAAAGTAATTGGAAAAAGTGAGATGAAATATTGTATTGTTTTTTAAATAAAAAAGGATAAATTGATTAGGTGAGTTGTTTTAATGAAACATTGTATAGATTTAAACTTTTTAATAAAGAAATAAAATAAATTTGAAAAAGTAGATTGTGGTGGGTTGTGGTAAATTGTGGTGGATTTTGGCAAAGTATAGTGTGTTGTCGCAGTGCAGACAGCCAGCCGTATAAAATAATCGGGTCTGAAAGAAGTCTAGAACCTTCATCCGGCCAAACATTATGTTTGAATATTAGTGATTATTTAGTTCCGACATTAGCCACAAAATGAAAAAGTATAAACAAGGGCCAAGTCAAAACCCACAAAAAGCACGACCCCACATACATGCAAATTTGGTCAACATTTTCCAAGTCATGCCTGACCCAATCCTCTATTCCTATTGTACTACTTGTTTTCCCCCTCTTGGTTTTACAAGTATAAATAGCAACTTGTAACTTCACACCTACCATCACCAACCACCACTCAAAGGAGATACAAAAATCAGATTATCTCTCAAATCCACATATTAGACAACTTAATTTAACCATACTTTCATACCTTCACATATCATATGGCTATGGCTAATTCTTTCAGAGCTTCAATAACCTCCTTCTCAAAAGCCTCCACCAATACTCTCTTTTCTTCGAAAAGACTACAAACTTTGAGTGTGAATCGCCCTCCTGGATACCTCAGGAATCCTCTTGTCGTAGTCCCGAAGCTACCAATCCTCGATCAAAACAAGGTAGCCATTGAAGAGTTCAACAACATCACCAAGATCACCAATGTTGCTAACGATAAAAAGGGTGATAACAGTATTCTCACCAAGTTACATGCAATATTGGAGGTTGTACGTGACAGGATAGAGATGCACCGGAACATCAAGGAGCAACGTGAGAATTGGAACTCGTTGTTGCTGAACTCCATCAACATGATGACACTTACAGCGGCCACCATGGTTGGGCTTGTTGGGTCTGAAATGGGCTCTTCCTTGGGCTTGAAGGTATCCTCCACCCTACTCTTTGCGTCTGCGACTGGGATCCTTGTGATAATGAACAAGATTCAACCTTCCCAACTGGTTGAGGAGCAGAGGAACGCGGTGAGGCTGTTCAAACAGCTGGAGACAAAGATCCAAACCACTTTGTCCCTTGAAACCGCGACAGAGAAAGAGGTTGAAGATGCAATGGGGGAGGTTTTAGCCCTTGATAGGGCATACCCACTTCCTCTTTTGGGTGGCGTCATGCTCGACAAACTCCCCGACAAGTTCAAGCCGGCCACCTGGTGGCCCACAAAGCGGCCATCTAGTCACCAAAAGTCGAGCCCTACGGGGAAGAATATGAATGGATGGAGTGAGGAGTTGGAGGAAGATATGAGGGAGATGGTGAAGGTGATGAGGAGGAAAGACATGGAGGAGTATGTTAGACTTGGGAACATGGCATTGAAGTTGAACAAAGCCCTAGCCATAATGGGTCCATTGCTGACTGGGATCGCGGCCATTGGGTCAGCTTTGTCAGGCAATGGTGGGCCATGGGGTGGAGTGGTTGCAGCCGCGGCGGGGTCCATGGCTAGCATCGTGAACACGATAGAGCATGGTGGACAAGTAGGGATGGTGTTTGAGATGTATAGGACTTGTGCAGGCTTCTTTTGTCAGCTCGAAGACATTCTTGAGTCTAACTTGGAGGAGGGTGATTTGGGGAAGAGAGAGAATGGAGAGTTGTTTGAGATGAAGATGGCTTTGTATTTGGGAAGGAGCTTGTCTGAGCTCAGAGATTTTGCTGAAAAATCAAGAAATGGGGGAAATGTCAATGAATTCGGAAGTAAACTCTTTTAGACGTTATTAATTTCATCTTGTATTTAGATGTTATTTATCGAGGAATTAATTCTTTCATTCTTTTATTAGGTAACCTTGTAAAAGTAGAACAAACCAGCATTGCGATGTATAGTGCCTAATATTTCAATATAGTATAAAGAATTTATACAAGATTTGGTTTGGTTACTCAAGTCAATCGAATTAATATAAAAGCTATTATGTTGCTCTATCAATTGAAACATACAGGTAAGACACCTAGGATCTTATTTCCAGTTTTGTAAAGACAATAATTTTTGGCGGACTAGTGACTTTTGAAGGAAAATTTATTCAAATTTAACATATCAAACAAACATATAACTTGTCCGAAGCTGAGCTCTATTTTGTTGTAGTGTTAGTGTGTTACAATCAACTTGGTCAACTGCTATATTTTCAAAAGTCAGCCTTTGGTTTTTCAAAGAATGCTACTACAACCACTAAAAATATTGTAGCTGGAATTACTTTACTAATCATCCCAACTATACCAACATCGAGGTCTACATATATTGTCTTGCTTTTTTAGGGCAGAACTACTTCAGGCATTTTTTCATAGTTTCATAGTTGATCCCTCCAGCTGACAGTAATTAAGCCCCAGAACCATAGTGCTTATTTTATTTTCGAGCAGTTAGGGTACTTTTTTTACTCAGTTAAATCCTGAATCAATTCCTTATCTTACTATGCCATGTTTTAAGTTACTTGTAAGAACATGATGTTCTAATTAACATTAGTTTTGTCGCTATCAATTTCAATACTCCTAATAAGGAGTGGAATCTTACTTTGTTATGCTCACGTTTGCCTAACAATTTGCTTTTTTTATTTTTTATTTTTTTTATTTACAACGATATATACAATTTACTGAAGAGTATATCAATACCTTTTCTTGATATCGAATACTCATTTGCTGGGGATTGTTAGGTAATGGCCTATTTGCAGGGCTGTCAAAAAATCTGTCCAATTCAAATACTCGGTTCCGTTCGATCCGGAAAAAAATCAGGGAGTTTCATAATTTTTTTTTTTAATCTGAATTTTGTTTTCAACCTATTTGACAGAAATATATTCGTGATGAATTTAAATATTTTTTGAACGTCTTTGTTATGCTATCATATCTTTTTAAATTTTGACCATTAATTTATCTAATTATATGTTGAGTTGTTTATTGTACAAGACTACTATTATTAAATTTGTGATATATTTATACCTAAATACAATATTATTAGTCTTGTTACAATTAAACATTAAAAATTAGCGATCAAAGTGTTGCATGTATCGAATATTATGAAAAGGTAAACTGAACAAATTAAATGGGATAGAGGCTTTATATGACAATCAAGATTAGTATTTAATTTCCTAAAAAAAGATTAGTATTTAATAGTAGAGTTTAAACCCGTCAATTCAGTCGGGCAGACGAGTTTCGGGTCAATCATATATCGGGTCCGAGTAAATATGGGTTGAGTGTATTTCGGGTTCGGGTAAATACATGTGGTGTATTTCGATTTCAGGTCAACCCAACGTTTTATGATTGCAACAATTTTTCATTTTTTCTTTAAGAAAAATGGTCTCTAAATACTACTTTTTCATTGTGTTCGGTTATGTTATTTTCAAATTTGAATGGATAAGTTAGGATAAGTTGTCAATGAGCTTTAGCTCAAGTGACATGAGGGTGGGAGGTTTATCTCACTAAGATAGGACACTGAAAAATTCTAATAAAGTCACAAATTCTAATAAAAATTACAATGAAAAGTCACAAATTTTAATAAAGTTGAACTTAAAAATGTAATTTTTTATCAAACGGATGACTTGGGTTTGACCAGCTAATTTTTGCGTTCGGCGATTTCGGATTTAGTTGAAAAAATCGTGTTCAAAATCCAGAAATTTCGGATAGATTCGGGTCGAATTATCGGATCGAGACAGAAATTGTCAAGTCTAGTAGGGTTAGGGTTAGAGGAGTGAATTATTACACTACGTTGGATGTTGATTAAAAATGTGGGGGAAATATTTAATTAGTTGGTTTCTAAATAATGTATAATATTGTATTATTATTTTTCATTATCTTTGTTAAAAATAAGGTTTTGTGTTTTGAGTATTTGGAACCAATACCTGCATAATAAGTTTTATGTAACAGTTTGGGGTATCAATTTTGAGAATTTTACCTTTGCCCATTAAGATAACTTTTTGATTTTTCATTATCTTTTTGATTTTTGCATAATAACTTTTTGATTTTAACCGTTTGATCGGTTGAGGCTCTAAAATATATCTATTCAAGGAGTTGTATCTATTTCTAGGTTCTCGTTTAGGAAGTGCTCATCTTTAGTCGTTTCCACATATATCATAAGAAGTTCAATTAAATAATTCAGCAATCAAAAAATATTAAATGAATCCATTATTACATTGATTAAAATTTAAATTCATTTAAAATAAAACAAATATATATAGACTGACATTCATGAGTCGGGTTCACGATGCCCCGCCATTTGCCATAACCCGTTATTACACTCCCCCCAATTTCTCTTCTCCTCCCTCAATCTCTCTCTCTCTCTCTCTCTGCATCTTCTTCATTTTCTTTCTCTTTCTCTCTCCTGTTTTGAATTTTGCAATCTCTGAAATTCCATCTGATCCGATCGAGAAAGAAAGATGATTCAACTATTGTTCACGGTGCTAGCGGTGGAGTCAGCGGTGATAGTGTTGCTGTTGTTCAAGACGCCGCTGAGGAAGCTGGTGTTGATGGGGTTCGATCGTATCAAACAGGGTCGTGGCCCCATTGTTGTCAAGACTGTTTGCGGAACAATCTTCGTTGTTTTTCTTACAACCACCAATTCCATTGTCCAGATCGCTCGTCGTCGTGATGATGAAACCCCTGATCTTACGCCAACTGATCAGGTCCTCTTCTCCAAACATCTTCTCGAAGCTTCTCTCATGGGTACTCTCTCTCTTTCTCTCTTCCTCCCTCTTCATTTTCATCAATCGGTAATTTGCGTTTCTTCTTGGGTTGCTATGAATTTGGAATTGTAATGGGAATTATATGATGTTGGAATTCACTGGGGTTCGACGGGAGAATTAATCCTTGATAAAATCCGACTTATCTGATGGCTATGCCTATGATTGATTAAAATATCCCATCCTTTGTTGTTTAGAGTTGAAACATTATATGATATACAATAATGTATTGGAACACAAAAACTGGAGAAATGTAGGTTTATGTGAGACGTGCTACGAAACATTTGCATTTCGCATTATTGATACACTTGATAGCGAATTAGTTACGGGGGAAACAATGATTGCTACGCAGATGGCCGTTGTGCTTTCGAAGGAAGGAGAAGGTAGAGGAAGAGAGCAAAATGGAGGGAAATTAGAATTCAGGAGGGAAACAAAAGGGCAACTTGGTCATTTAGGGTCATAATTTAATCATGAGAAGATTTTCAACTAAAACCATCAATGTTTTCCTACATATTCTTCATTTTTCTCTGCTCTTCCTTTGCTTCCCCATCATAGCTGATGCCCAACTGAAAACCCTCCTCAAATAGTCAAATATCCTGTAAGACCAGAACCCACAGATGCTAGCCTTGGTTGCAGCTAATGTTAAACTAGATGACTTCTGGGGCATGAACCTTAATGAGTTGTTAACTGTTAGCTGTTGGACTGTTAAATGCTTATATTGGTTGTTTAAGTTAGCTATTTGAAGGGGAGAAGATGGTGAAACATGCAATGCCATGTAGGGTTACAACTTACACTGCACTAATATGGTTTTGATTTGAAAAGGGAGTGTCTTGCTATGAAAATTGGCAAATCTGAAGGGCATCAGAATTGCCTTATTTGTACTATTACATTATAGTGCATTGTAAGAGAGAGATCCTCAGATGTGAACAACTGTGGGTTTAGCAGTATTTATGCCCTGCATCCACTTGTGTCTTCATCTTTCAGCCAATTTATAGCATGAGGCACAATGACATTGCTCAATGGTGCAGGAAAAAGTTAACTTTTGACTCTTATGTTTGTATAATAAATTGAAATTAGCTATTGCTGTGTAAGCAAATGGCTATGTTTTAGTTTCTAATCCTTCATGATAGACCCAACAAACACGTCGTGGATATCATTGTGAATTTGTGATACTGGTGACTGGAAAGGGGTCACGTAAAGAGAAGCAAAGCTGAGATTGGTGAGCAAGGGGAGATTGTGGAACCATCTCAACCAAAAGCTTAAGCTGACAATTGTAGGCCCAATGATGGTTGTATACTCTAACAGAGATACCTAAGTGAATCTGACCAGCGACAGCAATAGCAATCAGAGGAAGGTCTTTTCAGGACTACAAGTGAGAAGTTAGAATCGTTATATAGTCTGACTTGAATGTTGGACACTTGAAAAAAAGGCCAACAATTTGGTTGAATGTACAAGAAACAGGAAGTACGAACCCTCCGATCTCTGGTATAGCATTGAGCTTAGGATGCATAGGTTAGGCTGATTGATTCAATTCTTTGAGCCCATTTCTCATTTGGTAAATGTGCTTCAGAATCATAAGAATGATCATCTGTTGGTTAATCAAAATCTGAATATGCTTGAACTTGTAAACCAATTGATCTGTGTGCTTATTCATCCCTACTTGGTACTCCCTCCGTTTCATATTAATTGTCATAATTTTGACTTTCATGGTCTCCAATGTTATTCTTTGATAGATAATTTCTTACATAATATATTATTAACAATAACAATATTATACTTTTATGATAGTATTTTTCATGATGAATCCAATGGTGGTAATTTTATATAGCAACTCAATGTATATATTGAGAGATTTATGGTCAAAATTTTTGAACTTTGACTGCACAATTTTCAAAGACGATAGTTAATATGGAACGGAGGGAGTACATAACAATACAGTATTTGCGACCATTACATATTGTTGAGGTAAATGCGGTTGAAGTCAACTTGTGGAAAGGAAATTTTTTTCCCCCAAACTAATATATTTTGGGTTTGTTTCTTAAGGGTTCATTCTGTTCCTTGCCTTGATGATTGACCGATTGCACCACTACATAAGGGAACTGGGTCTAAGGAGGAAGACAATGGAGGCTGCAAAGAAGAACGGTGTGAGACTTGCTGGACCAGAGGAGGTTAAAGCCCGAGAGCAGCAGGTAGAGACATTCAAAGAAATGATCAGACAACTTGAGGCTGAACTTGACGGCAAGACCAAGGAAGCGCACTCGTCAGAAGCCACTGTTCAGGCTCTCAGGAGGCAAACTGAAGGCCTCCTTGTCGAATATGACCGTTTGGTGGCAGAAAACCAATCCCTTAGAAATCAAGTGCAGTCTGCTGATCAAGCCTTCTCAAATTCAGCTGTCAAGAAGGATTCTTAAGGTTCCACTTCTCCTGCAAAATTGTTCTGTTTGGTAATCTCAAACATACATGGTTTGTCAATTCAGCAGTTTATCAGAGAGATTTTGAGCAAGGGAAATTGTTAGTATTAGAGAAGTTCAGAAAAGGGGTTCATTGAGGGCTTTGTTTAGTATTGGAATTTTCTTTATTTGTATCTTGTATCTTCCTCTTTTTTTTTCTTTTTTTTTTTATAAACATCTTTTTCCTCCTTAAGTTTCCTGTTTTTGTTCTTTCCTTTTTTGGGTGGAAAATATACAGTTGGGTTCAAGCAGCTCTGTTTTATAAGTGATTGTTTCATGGTTGGTTTCGAATTTATGTGGTGCGTAAAGGATCTTTGCCTTTGCATTTTGGCTATTTTCATTTCATTGAAAGTCTTCTTCTGGTAGTTCTAAACTTTTGGGTGAGTTCTAACTTGTTATCTGTTTACTAATTACATTGTATAAGAGTGTCACAAAATTTGAAAATTTTACTATCATAGTTAGAAAATTCCTTATTATTAATTTGAGTAAAATAAATTTTATCCATCGAAAATATTTGTGTTAGTAGATGTGATTAATTGTTGCAATTAGTCACTTTGATCAAAATATATTAAATTTAATTTTTTAAGGTGAATTATAAATGGTTCTTATGTTTTTTAACTATGATAGTAGAAAAAAATTCAATTATGGTAGAATCACCTTAAAAATATTAAATTTGGTAAAAAAAAATTATATATTCAATGAATTACATTGTTTGTTGCAACAAGTTACTTTGATCAATATATACTAATTTTAACTTTTTGAAGGTAAAATATACTTTTTAACTACAACAACAACATCCTAGGTGACACGTTTGAGTGTGGTCTGGGGGATCCTAATGTAGGCAGTCTTACCCCTATGACCAAAAGTTCATGGAGAGACTGATTCTGACGGATCCGAGCGAAAAACAGAGTGGAAGCTTGTTAAGGGAAGAGACTACATACCAAAATGTTGTGAGTGCTTTCAACCGAGCAGACAAGTACCTGCACAAGAAAACAAAAATACACGCCAAAAGACCAAAAACTAGCTTGAAACACAAATACCCTTCCTCACCCTACGACCTTAATACTAGCCCGACAAGCCCCCCTGTCTAGCGCCATGTCCTCCCCTAAACCTAGGAGTCTTAGATCTTCTTTTATCACCTCTCTCATAGACATTTTAGGTCTCCCACGCCCACGACGGCCCTGGGGTAACCCAATCCCTTCGCACCTCCTTACAGGTTCATCCTCGCTTCGCCTACGGACATGCCCAAACCATCTCAGTCTAGTCTCTCGCAATTTTTCGTCAAAGGGTGCTACCTCTAGTTTGGATCGACAAACATCATTCCTAATCCTATCCAACCTGTTATAACCGCAAATCCACCGAACCATCCGCATCTCCGTAACATTTAGCCTTTGACAGTGTATCTTCTTGACTGCCGAGCATTCAGCGCCATACAATATCGCTGCCCTAACCACTGCACGGTACACTTGACCCTTAAGCTTATGCGGGATTTTCTTATCAAAAAGGACACCTGACACTGATTTCCACTTCTGCCAACCAATTTTGATTCGATGTGTAACATCATCATCGACTTCTCCGTCACTCCGAATGAAAGAACCTAGGTACTTGAACTTGTCAACCCTGGGTATGGGCACTCCTCCTATGGTTACTTCTTGTACTTGAGTGTGAGACTCTTGTCCCCTGAAACTACACCTCATGTATTCTGTCTTAGACCTACTCAATCTAAAACCCTTGGACTCCAGTGTTTCTCTCCAACACTCAACATTGTCATTTAAACTTTCCCATGGTAGAATCTTCCTTACAAATTTTTTAAAAAACTCATATTCAGTGGCAAAGTTTTTTATTTAAAGAAAAGTTACAGAGTCTTCAAAGTTTTAATTATTCAAAAAAATTAGTTTTTGCAAGTAGATCACTTCAACAATTTCAGCTTTATTAAATCAACAAGCTACTACCTCCGTCCCTGATCAATTGTCCTTAAAACTACTTTCATGATACCAATTAAAAAATATAGGAAATTGAGCAAAAAATTTGTAAATTGCCAAAAATATCCTTGAAAATATCTTTGGAAAGGTGCAAAAAGTGCATTTATAAAGGATAGAATGAGAATTATACTTATTGAAAATGTAAAAATTAAGTAATTGGACAAATAATAAGGAATAGAGAAAGTAATTGGACAAATAAAAAGGGATAGAGGTAGTACTTAAAAGTTCACTATAGTTAGTGTCAATTTAATTTCAAATTGTTTTGGAAATTAGGGTAGGTTATTAAGATTTGGAAAAATTAATGGTTGGATCATAACTTAAGCATTAGGCAACCTCTTGATAGGATTGGACTTTTTCGTGGTGCTACAACTGTCCACAACCTTTAAATAGCGGCCGGTCTTAGAGAGCTTAGTCTTAGGACGCTCAATCCGTGAGGCTTGCTTACAAGGAATTTGAGTAACTTATGCTAAGTTTGAAAATACAATTTTAAAAATTAAATTACTTCGATGACATAAATAGGGACGATGTTTTTCGGCAAAATATGTGTTATACATATATGACTCGCAACTATGGATCATTTTCATTTGTTGTATATGTTTCTTTTTTATCCTATAACCATGCTTTCACTTTAGTTAATTTTCAATTTGGTGTCATTAAATGGCTTCACTATAAATTTCTTTTAATATTTATTATGTTTTACTTTAAGATGCACATTTATTTATCCACATTGTAGATTGAAAAAATAAGTACACAAACAATAAAGTATGGACTCATTCAAACCTGAAAGAGTTTGGGAACATTGGTGATTCACAAGCTATAAGCCTAACCTTTAAATATTGAAAGTTGATGCCATAAGAATTAATGTTCTTTATAAAATGCAATTGAATGCATTGCGTCATTATAGTTTTAGAAGAAAGGAAAAAAAATATCAATGTTAATATTTTTAAAGACAATAATTTGAAAGGAAAAACTTATAGTGATTGTCAACCATAACCTAACAATCACCACAATAAAAATAATGTTTATTCATATATATGTTAACTTTTATTTTCGTCATTCTTTTTTATTTTGTGTAACATTATAAAATTTATTTTCTTAATTAAAAAGCTTTTTACAAAATTTTTTTAAAATTTAAAATACCTTAACTTTAAGTTTTTGACAAGTAAACAAACATATTTTGAAAAATATTTATTTAAAATTTTTTTAAAATAAACTAAATTTAAAAAAAAAATATTTTACAATTTACATTAAATAAAAAACTAACGATCAAGATAAAACTTGAAATATTTTTTCTTACTGTGATTGTCATAATTGACAACCAATATATGTATTCCCTCCGTCCCAAATTAATTGACATTTTGACTAAATTTTAACCGTTAATTATTCACAAATTATAATGAGTTATAAAATGAAATTACCTCCATCATAATGTTTAGTAAAATATCTTTCTAATGACAGTAATTTCATATTGTAACTCATTGTGATTTGTAAGTAATTTACTATCAAATTTTTGTCAAAGTGTTAATTAATTTGGGACGGAGCGAGTACATCCTAATTTGAAAAGTGTAACTAATCAGAGTGCTTGTATAAAAATGCCACTAAACTTTCCAAAATAATCAAAAATACCACTGATTTTTACAAACTGTCATTATTGCCACTCAACTTTCCAAAATAGTCAAAAATGCCACTGAAACCTGTTATAGCAGGTTATGAACCGGTTAAAAGTTTCTTTGATCAAAAATGCCACTCAACATTCAAAAAATGTAAAAAAACGCCACTCAACTTTCCCAAAAAGTCAAAAATGTCATTACCATCAATCACAATAGAAAAAAATGTTATTTGCTTTCATTTATTTAAATTAATATATAAAAGTATTTAAGTTTCAACTGGAGATTCGCTAAAAAATTAAAATTTTGTTTAAAAATCATGTAATTGTAAATTTATTTTTTTTACCATTAGAATTTTATATAGTAATGTTGACTTTTTTTTTATGTTTTCTTTATAAAATTTTATTTTATTTTATTTCTTAGTTCATTCTTAAAATATTTATAATAATATTTTTTCTATGACTTGACCTCTGTCACCTTAGCGTTTCTGTCACCTTTGCGTTTCTATAGTCTCTAGCATATCACTTTAACATTGAATTATATATATAATTGTATAATATATATATATATATATATATATATATATATATATATAAATTACAAGTAGTTAATTTACTATAAATATACATACATACAAATGATATACATATACACACACGCACGTGTATATAAGTTAATGTTAAAGTGATGTGTTACATACAGACAAAGGTGATAGAGAACAAGTGATATAGAAAATATTATTATAAATATTTTAATAATAAAAAATAAAATAAAATAAAATAAAATTTTAAGAGAAAACATAAAAAATTCAACAATACTATATAAAATCTTAATCATAAAAAATTTAGAATTACATGATTTATAAAAATTATTTTCAAGCGAATCTCGATTGAAACTTAAATATTTTTATATATTAATTTAATAACTGAAAGCTAATAACATTTTTTTAATTATAATTGATGGTAGTGGCATTTTGACTTTGAAAGATTGATGGCGTTTGACATTTTGAAATGTTGAGTGGCATTTTTATCAAAACATTTTTAACTGGTTCATAACTATAGCGCATTTTTACTATTTTGAAAAGTTGAGTGGTAATAATGACAGTTTGTAAAAATCAATGGCATTTTTGATTATTTTGAAAAGTTCAGTGGCATTTTTATCGAAGCACTCGTAACTAATCAAGATAGTGATACAGCGGAACAATGCGTTGTAGGGAGGGAAAGATCAAAGAAGCTAAAGGGGCAGTTTTGGAACAAGAGCGAAACGGGAATTGAATAAATAGCGTAAGCAAAATTGAAAAAGGGGGAAGTGGAAAGGACTGAATAGTGAGGGAAGCAATATCATCCGTAACTAAAAACTGAGAATGGGACGTTCCAGTTACCGTTCTAAGAAGAAGCTCCAGGAGTTGAACGAGCAGAAGTTGCGACGCCTCATACTCAACACCACCACCACCCAAAACCACTATCAAACTCCTCCTACGGTATACTCCTTTCTTTCCCCTTCTTCTCCCCAATCTTCCTCAGTGTCATAACTAGTAAACAAACAACAACAACAACAACAACAACATTCTTCCAACTTCAACATTCTTTTATTTGGGAATACGTCACTTCTTCAACTTAATTTTAGGATCTTTTAATGTTTGCTCTGTCTTAATTATTTGTCTTTTAATGTTTTTCTTGTGGGTTTTGGGGGGAATGTCTTTTAAATTGCTTGTCCATGAGCCTTTATTGAGAGTTGTTTCACTATGTGTTTTGATCCTATATCCAAGTATCTTGCAAGTTTAGATCCTCTCAGGCATGTAAATACCATGTACGGTAGCATTCGCCTAATACTTGTGATTGATTGTACAACTGATGATTTCTCTGGTAATCCTAGGTGTGATCAGTTCTTGAATATGAGTCAGATTCTAACATAGTCGTTTATATTCTTTATTCAAAACCTAAAGGAAATCAACTTTGGTGGAGGTATTGTGCTTGACACTGATGACCACAGTGCCATCCTAGAGGAGACCAAGACACTGTGTACCGTTCAAGGAATACACTCCATCAAGAAGTTCCTCATCCCTTTCATTGAGAACACCAAGTCACTTAAAGAAAGACGCGATCATGCCCTGGCGAAAATTTTGGATGCCTCAACCAACTTGTCACAGATCCAACAACTGAAGTCAAAACTGGAATCTCACACCAAGGGGAAACTAAATGTTGATGACTCAGAGGCTGATCTGAACAAAGTAATCACTAAAACTACTGCTTCCATTACTGAAATTGAGGAAGAAATGGCGAAATTACAAGCGTCAAAGAAGAGTCTTGAGGAACTACTGCAGACTGTGGAAGAGCTCAACAGGTTGAGGAAAGAAGCACCTGAAATCATGGCTGCCAACATGGAGCTAGAACTGATACAACTTGAGAGCAAAGACATAGAAAACAAGGCGCTTTTCTTTATTAAGATGGTAGAGAAACTGTAGAGGTTGTTTTCAGCGTCAGGTCAGACGTTCTTGCAATCAATAGCTGGTATAATACTGAACTCAAGGGGCTTTCGTTAACAGTTTGGCAGTTCACTCTGTTACGATCCTAAGCTTGTGATGTCATTTGTTCTTTGGCTCAAGTCGTGCAATGGAGTTTGATATATGCATATATAGTTACAAATACAATAGTTTCTCGACATTTTTAAGTCTCTATTATCTTGAGGAGAATATTATTTTCTATTCAACTATAATTGGCATGTTATTATAAATTATAATCAAGTTAAAATTACACTCAAGTGAATTCACCATTGTTCGAGGATAGAAAAGAAGATTGCATTACTCATATAAATCACATATCAATTGCCAAGTACAGAAAACTAATTAGGAAATTAGGAAATTAGTTAGACAGAGAAAGAGGGAAAAAGAATGGGCCAGCAGCGCCATTGAGCCTGCTCACTAGGCTCCGGGTGCTAGTTTCTTCAAGCGAGTCATTAGGCTGTGTAACATGCAGTTAAGATATATAGTAAATTTATTATTTATTTATGATAAAGTAATATTATTATAATAAGGATATACAAATATATGTGCCTCTTGAGTTCATATATGAATAGATGGATAAATTATTATTATTATTATTATTATTATTATTATTATTATTATTATTATTATCTATTAAATATATTAAAACACAAGCTCTGAGGAAAACTCAAACCTAAAAGAAATACTCCCTCCGTTCCATATTAATTGACATATTTTAAAAAATTTCACATACCAATGTTTAACTAAAAAAACTAACCACATGATTAAATAACACTATTTTCCAAGGTGTTTTTTCGGATATCAAGGTATAAGTAGTGAGAGAATGTGAGTAATAATAGCTTTTATTAATTGAAAAAGTAAGAAATTAAAATAATTATTAAAGGTAAAATAATTAAATTAAGTATTGGGAAATGTAAAGTGACAATTAATTTGAAACAAAAAAAATTAGTTTAAGTGTCAATTAATATGGAACGGAGGGAGTAATTTAGAAGGTTTGGTGAATTCCAAAGTAAATTTCAAACCTACAAAATTTATTACTACATTAATAAATATAATATTAATAAAAAATAAAATAAAAAATAAATACCTAAAGTCATACATAAGTTACCAATATCTAATGCATACACAATTAAAATATTTTAAATTTTTTCAAATAAATAAAAGAAATACATAAAGTTATACATACATAAATAATAAATTACCAATATCTAATACAAAAGTAGAACAATTGTTTACTTTTCCATTCATCAATTTATTATTATACTATTATGAAATATAATAATAGATACTAAAGTAAAATTTTCATGAAATGGTATACTATTGTTCCGTATTCTTTTTAATTTTTTTGAATGAATCAAGTAAACCCTAACAATCAATCGTAAAAACTAGAAAGTAAAAACAATGGTCAGGCAGACGCTTCTTCTCTATACGAGGTTAACGAGCAGTGACCCCCTAAATCTGTCTCAAATTCGAGCACAGGCAATGCTGTAACAGTGAGGGTGAGGGGTATTAGAGACTGTGAATTAGATACTAAAAAGAATAAACAATGGCTGTGTGTATGGGGATGCTGCTGCAGCTCACAAAAAATCAAAGCACCAACTTTCCGGTGCCCATTTTACCACGCCGTGTGCCAACCGAACCAAATGGAGGCATCAGAAAGCAGAATGCCGGGTTTCACTCACTCAGTTTGCTGCGCCTGAGATGCGGGTGGTCATATTTGAAGTACTTTGTCCAGTACGATCTGTACTTGGTCATAGCAATCTCCAGCCACGGCTTCATGTTCCCATTGTAATGTACGACGGCTGCGTTGTCGATCTCTCCCTTATAATGTTGGTAATTTATTTAACAATACGATACAATAATGAAATAATGAATAAAAAGATATTATTATAATCAATATGATGACATGCAATAATAAACAAATGAATGAATAACTAATAACAAATGAATAAATGAAAATATGTTGTGACTGTGAGTCTAAAAGAGACTTTTGATTTTCCTTATTTAAATATTATATTTTATTAGTCAACACTATTATCAAATATCTTAAGAAAATATATATAATATTTTTGTTTTTATTATAAAATCTTAAGGGAACTTTTGATATTGCTCAACTAAATATAATACTTTATTAATTAAGACAATTAGGTACTAATGACCGTTAAATAAAAATACAATATTTTTTAAATAATACTTTTATTTATGATCTTTGAACTAAAAAAAGAAAAAACTATGAATGCATAAATTTCGCAAAACATCTCAAAATCCCACCAAAACATATATATACACATTACAGAGAGAGAGAGAGAGAGAGAGAGAGAGAGAGAGAGAGAGAGAGAGAGAGAGAGAGAGAGAGAGAGAGAGAGAGAGAGAGAGAGAGAGAGAGAGAGAGAGAGAGAGAGAGAGAGAGAGGAATGTGAGAAGAAGCGATCTGGTGGGTACAAATCAATTAGTGGTTTTCGAACAAAAATAAATAAAATCTATTAGGGGGAGAGAGGGGGAGATTTTTACTTCCCTAAATCGTAGGGTTTGAGTTATCCACAGAAGCATTATTATCAAAACTAACCCCCCCCCCAAAAAAAAAACAAAAAACAAAAAACAGAAGTTAGCACTCTATAAGGGTTCAATCATGTGCGAGTATGTTTCGTCCGACAACATCGTTGTTTCTCACACTTCATGAACACACACCCTAATATCCATGACAACACTCCCTAATATGCATGACCACACTCCCATAAATAAAAATAATCAATGTTATCAAATTATATCCGTGACCACACTCCCTAGTATTCATAACCATGCCCCATTACATAGATATGATATGTGTATTTGTGTACAAGTAGTTAACTTTTTTAGACCATGGAAAAATATAAGTTCCCTAATATTCATGACTATACTATCCATTGAATATGAAAACAATGTGTTCAAACTTTAGATTGTGGACAAATTTATACAGAGTGTAGACAAATTTATGCAGAGTGTTGGGTATATCTAAGTGTAAATGTAGGACCCGAGAAAAAACTTCCAATGGTGTCCTACGCGGTGTTAGGCGAATCGAAAGAGGTGTCTAGTCTTTAAGGATTTAAATTCAATTTTTATTAATCAAAATGTTCAAATGCAATCTTGAATTTTATTTCCAGAAAATGTCATTGCTCAGAAAATAATATAACACAAAAAAACGAGGAGAATCAACGGTGAACCGGGTGAACCGAGACCTCAACTTTCTGATTCGTTTCTTTCTGTGATATTACTTCCCGTGCAATTAAAATTTTCTAGAAATAAAAGGCAAAATTCGAAAAGAAAGTGAATGAATCAAATTAAATGAATTACAGAGTTGCCAAATAATTTTGGTGAGCATTAATAAACTCAAATTAGACTCCGAAAACCGCGAACCATGAGATTCAGATCCGAGGGTAAGGTTACGAATTCGAAAGTAAAAACCTACGAATCCGCCCGTTCAAAGAACGGACTCTACTAAATCGGTTCGTTAAAGAAGAGAGTAGAAGAGGAGAATTAATTAGACTAATTTAAATTATTTAGATGCATGCGAAAAATTAAAGTGCGACAAATAAATAAATAAATAAATTCAATAAACGAAATACAAATAAATAAAGAACGAAATTAAAGTTGCAACTACATGTAATCCGATTTAGATTAGTCGCATTTAATGTTTAATATAATGTAAGTGATTATAAGAAACTAAATATGCAAAATAAACATGCCAAGTATAGATGTATGCAAATGATGAAGAAAGGAGGAGGAGGAGAAGAATGAAGAGAGGGAGAAGAAGAAGAAATCACCTAGTGTCAATACTCTTAGGTGATTCGGTGTGTCGAAAAATGATGGGAGTGAGGCTGTATTTATAGGGAAAATGGAGTGAGGAAACTAGGGTTATGAAATAAAGAGGGGTAGCTGGGCCAATCTGATCAGCAGGAGGCCCAATATGTTGGAATGAAAGGAAATGGGTCACTGTGGACCAACATGTTGAGTTATTTTGAGCTCCCTAACTTCAAATGACCATAAATTTCCCATCCGACCTCCGATTAACTTGATTCAAGTGTCGTAGGAACGCTTGTAATGAGTACTTTTAGCTCCCAAAATTAAGAAACTCATAGAGGTCGGTGGAAAGTCGGCAATTTAAAGAAAAGGCTCAGGTACATGAAAAAAGGGCTGAGTTTTTGGAATATTTGAACGCGGATGGGCCAGAAATGGAAATGGGCTAATGTGGGAGGCCTTTTTAGTAGAGGAATATTTATTTGGGTTTTTTGTGGGTTTTTCATCATTTATGCATTTCAGGAATACTTGACATTTAATCCTAAAAAATAAAAATGCTCAAAATAAATTACATAACTACAAAGCTGAAATACGACAAAATTCAGCGTCTACAGTAAATTTCAAAGATGGCGGGTTCAGGGTGTGGAAAAATTTATAGAACAAATTTATGCAATGTGTGGTCATGGATATTAGGGATTGTGGTCATGAATATAATGTGATAACAAAGATATAATTTGATTTAAGGAAGTGTGGTTATGTATATTATGGATTGTGGTCATTGATATGCTTTGTTAACATTGATATAATTTTGATTTATGAGAGTATAGTAATGGATATTAGGGAGCGTGGTCTTGAATTATGAGAAACAACGATGATGTTGGACAAGACACACCCATAATAGAGTCCTAATAGAGTGTTGACTTTTTTTTTTTGTAGCTTTTGATAATAACGGAGTTAAATTTGAATAACTCAATCCTTTTAATTTAGGGAATTGAATTTGTCTTTCTCTCTCTCTCTCTCTCTCTCTCTCTCTCTCGAGTTTCGTGCATGATTCTCGCAAATCATATCTACCTAACTGATTTTATTTTATTTTTTCTAAAACCATTGGATGATTTATGATTTTATGAGGAAGAAACGTGGTTTTATTATCAACCATCGGATAAGATTTGTACGCCTTAACTTGCTTCTTCCTACCGTACTTTCTTCCTACTGGATTTGTTGAATGGATCCAGTAGGAAGGGGCTTTGGGTAGGAAGGTAGGAAGGGTTAATATCGCGCGTTAGATTTTAATCCGACAGATGAGAGTAATTATTTCACACACGTGAGTTTTTGGGTTGAAAACCACTTTCCGTCAAAACAACTAGTGGTTTTCATTACTTGAAAAAAAGGTAGATTACTTGAATTGCAGCTTGATTTCAGGGCTGGAGATAATCACAATATTCACTTCTCCCAATCGACACTGTTGCTGGAAAAAACTCTAACTTTGGATTGAAAAACGTTGGTAGTGCAAACCTAAACAACCAGACTTTGCAGAGCGATTATTTGCAGACGAACAAAGGGCTTCAAATCTGTACGAATCGATTGATACACGTTGTCGATGGAGTCAAACAGGTTTGTCGAGTGTTTTATCGGTCACGCCCGAATGATTTGATGTTTTTCCCAGCACTGGTTGTTTTCCATTCGTAGAATTAGGATTTTTTGCGATTTGGAAGTTGGGAATTGATGTAACCAACACAAGCAATGTTGAACACAACAGTAATCTTAATCACACTCATACGCCGGTCGGGAACAGGGGTTCCACGACGTTGATAATGAGATGGAAACCAACACGTTGATCACTCTGTTTATAGATTGTGGTCAATTACGATTTCGACACTTTCTAGCTGGCTATATGGTTAGGTATGCACCGGGGTTGAATGGGTAATGGATGAACGTGCGGATTCAGGTGGTGATGTTGGTGGTCAAACAAGTAAGATCTAATCACAGCACCAACATGACCACAATATGAATCGACTATGGTCAAAACCGTGACCGTACTTGTACTTGTTTGATGGGTCAGATATGCATCTAAGGCAAAGTGGTTGAATGGAAATACGTTTGATGGATGTTGTTAGAGGATATTGCTAGTCGATGATAGTTGACCAGCATAATGACTACAATAAGTGGGCAGTGTGATCAAGGACAACGATTTGAAATACGTTTGATTCTTGCTTATGTGGTTGAATGGAAGAATCGTTTTGTGAAAATGCAATTAAATCATTAAGATTTGGCAATTAAAGTGGCAGTTCCCGAGAAATTGCTACCGAATGTCGTGGCCGCCACAAGTCCGGTCACGGGCGCGACGATATGGCCAGGACCTTGTCGCGAGCGTGCCACTGCTGTCTCGGGCGTGGCTGCCTGCTGTCAGTCGGCACTAGTTCCTCTGTGACTTCAACGCTTCCATGATCACTTCCGAGCCGCGAGATGGCCCACAAAGGGTTGGTGGAACAAAACCCGAGTCTCTCCAATCCCCCACAAAGGGTGACCAGTTGACGCCATGCTAGCTCGATACCCATCATTCCGCCCTTGGAGAAAGTGTAATGGTTCCCAAAAGTGCACGGGTGACCGGGTTTAGCTCGAGAATGCTAGGTCAGGATTTCAAGCCCGGCTAAGGGAGTTCGAACCCAAACCCGACATGTTTCACACTCCCCCTCTTGAAAAAGAGTTGCCCTCAACTCTTGGGGGTTAAAATCGAAGCATTCTTCGTCAATTGGCTCCATAGATCTTCGAACATCTCGATCACCACAAGTCAACATGCCCGAAATCCAACTAGCTTCGAATCCCACAATATACCCATCGTCCAAATGCAAGAAAGTGGAAGGAGGCTTGTTTTGTGAAGGTGAGGGGTTAAGGGGCCCAATAAAATGTGACAACAGCTCATAGGAACAACATCACAAATAAAGGAATCATCGTAGTTAGATCCAAAAGAAAAATTCACTAAGACTTGCTTAGTTACCTTGATGTTGTTGTGATCGTTGAGCCAATGGAGTGAATAGGGTCGAGGGTGCGGTAATAGAGGCAAACCAAGCTTCTCGACCATAGTGGTAGACGCGACGTTCGTGCAACTCCCTCCATCAATGACAAGATCACAAATAAGGGAAGCACCGCGTTTGGAACAATATTTACCTTTGGGCCTTGTCGAGAGGAGTTCCATGGGCATGTAAAGCTCTCCTCAAAACAAGGGCACGTACCTCCATAAACGGGCGGTACGGGAGCGGCATCCTCTTCGTCACTCACATCTTCCTCGTTGACAATCACCTCGGTCTCCTCTTGAGCCCTTCGAAGCTCATCCTCAATTTCATAGGTCTCTTGGATAGT
The DNA here is from genome assembly GCA_029582165.1 of Portulaca oleracea. NCBI lineage: Eukaryota > Viridiplantae > Streptophyta > Magnoliopsida > Caryophyllales > Portulacaceae > Portulaca > Portulaca oleracea. Next base: position 25,672,518 of record CM055885.1, read on the forward strand.
CAAGGTCCGGCGGTTTGGGCAATCCGCTTGATAATGGCCATACCCATGACATTCTCAAACTAAAGTGAAGCGGCTTTAGTAAGTCTCAAACTTGCGACCTTGAATGCTTTCTCGTCGTTGTACTCCTTAGTTTCAAAGATTCTCTCCATCATTTGGACCCATTCAAGATAGTCGTCGGGGTCACTAGAACCATTAAGCTCCGGAATTTCGATCTTGACATCTTGAAAGTCGTCACGAGGGGCCTAGGACGCATCTCTCGATGACGACGACGTCGAGGGGAGCCTCTATCATCGTCACTCGACTCAAAGGTGGGAGGAGGACGGATAGGGCTTTGGGTGCGCCTCCGACACTCATGCCGACCTTGTAGGTTCAAAACAAGGTGGTTCATTTGAGCCTCCATGTTCTCAATAGTTCGCTCGAGGGATGTAAGCCGATTCTCAACACTTCTAGCTCGAGGGCTACTCCGGTGGCTTGAATTACTTCGATTGGAGCTAACTTCTTCGGCCATACCGAGAAAAAAGGTGAGGGACGGTTTGTGTTTTGGGTATTTGTGGAGTTTGGGGTTCTTTTGTTGTTGGCTAGTGTTTGGCTAAGGGTTCTTTGTGTTTTTTCAACATAGACATTTCATCGAACACTTTACGTGCACTATTTTCCAACTTCTTCTCAATGCACCAAATGACTACAAATCGACAAATACACCCACAATACAATATATTCCAACACAATTTGATAACAATGGGGTTGGGGGTTACCAATATTTGCATACGATTCACAAAACCCAATACTAGAAAACAACACTAGCAAGAACAATGCATAACTCAAGCTAAATGAAAAACCAAAGCTCTGATACCGAATGGAGCGTTACCGTCGCGTGGATGGGTGAAGAATAGCTTGAGTGATGATGGATGATCAATAATCAACAAGGACAAGGGCCTTGAACACCCAAAGGATGGATATGACCTTGGACATGGAGAACCACAACCCTAGGCCTAACACCCCACCATGGTTATCCAAGGTAATCCACTAAATAATCACTAAAGGAATGACTTGAAACACCACTAAAATTAATTGGACAAAGTTACCAAGATTTTTGGGAAAGTTGCGATAAACCCTACAATGCCAAGCATTACATTCAAATCTCAAAAACTCCCCAAAATATTGGAAGGGAGGGGGTATTTATAGGAATGGGGGAAAGACAAGCAAAACGTAGCGTTTAACAGCAAAAATACGCTGTTCGGCACGACAGTTGCAGGTGCGTCGGATTGGGTCGCGGGCACGACCGCCCATTGTCTCAGCAATCCCTCGTCCAACCGTCCAAAGTCGCGGGCGCTACGTGTTGCGTCGCTGGCGCGACGATCTGCTAAGGACAACGTCGCGGGCGCGTCAACCCGCTGCCCAGAAACCCCCTGGCCCTGCTACTGAATGTCGCGGTCGCCACAAGTCCGGTCGCGGGCGCGACGATCTGGCTAGGACCTTATCGCGGGCGTGCCAATGCTGTCTCGGGCGTGACTGCCTGCTGTCGGTCGGTGCTAGTTCCTCCGTGACTTCAACGCTTCCATGATCACTCCAGAGCCCCGATTCTTCGATGTTTCTCATCTCGAGATGGCCCGGTATGACCCCGAGGCCTAAGGGGTTGGTGGTACAAAACCCGATTCTCTCCAATCCCCCACAAAGGGTGACCCATTGACACCTTGCTAGCTCGATACCAATCATTCCGCCCTTGAAGAAAGTGTAATGATTCCCGAAAGTGCACGGGTGACCGGGTTTAGCTCGGGAATGCCAGGTCGGGATTTCAAGTCCGGTTAAGGGAGTTCGAACCCGAACCCGACACGTTTCATAGACACTTGTAGTTTTTTGGGTTATGTGTGGTTATTTCTGATTTGGACAAACGTGTCCAAACATGATGGGACGAAGTGCCCCCGAGTAGCCACACAAACATGTTATTGTGGCTAAAAATTATATCCAAATAAATGTATGGTTTATTTTGACATTTGTTTGTGTTCAGATCATACCATGTTCGCCGTTTATCTCTTTTGAATCACACATTGATATTTGTACATGTGCAGAAGGTTGTCAAAATGTGAACCCCCATCGCTGGCGTGGGTGAAGGTGACAACACTGTGACACGAATGTGGTCAAGTGGTGAAATGTAACGTATGGACAATATGCTCACTGTTTAAGGTTCACGAAGGTTCAACTACTGTCGACATCATGAACCTATGTATTCTATGTCAGTCAATAACCCCCCCCAACATATACCGATATAAATGACATGGTGCTCCAGTGGCGATGTTATGTTCGATTTTGGTGTTATGAGTGTAGTTGGTGTCTTACCAGCCCAAGACCATGTGAAACCACAATTGGAATTTAATGTGGCTATACTGATAAATTATTGGACTACGGTGTGGACACCCCTCGCAGACGTACGAACGTGGCCAAATGGTGACACGTACCATTCTAGTTGGTTACCAATTGTCCATAATCGAAATGGTTCTACCAGTTAGGACACTGTATGTACTCAATTGCAAATTGCAACACATACACCATGGATTGTTTTTGGTCTTGTCTTTGTTTGTTTTGATGTGGTTATGTTTGTTTTGGTCAAACGCGTTTAACCATGTTGGGACAAAGGGGCCCCGGCACGATCGCAAATGTGATTTCGATGACTTTCAGTCGTCAGGCTTTGAGTGGCTACACAAATATGTTAGTGTGGTTAACTATTATGTTCAAATAATCATGGGGTGTATTTTGATATATGTTTGTGTACATGTACTACCAAGATCATGTGTTGCCAGCTTTAGACAATGCGTGACAACACTTGGAAGTTAGTGTGGCCACATTAACATATTGATGGATGACAGCGTGGACACCCACTACTAAAGGTGGCCAAAACCGGTTAACCTCAACTGCGGTTAACCGTATTGCGGTTAACCGCTTATGAGGTTTTTGGATTTTAAAAGTTAACCGCAATTTAGAAAAAGTTAACCGCATTTAAAATCAAGAAACTTGAACCAAACCCAAATTTACCGAAATTTAAAATCATGAGGCATTGAGTGACTAGTGAGGCACGCAGCGCAACAGCACATAGCAATGAGAATTGAGAGAAGTAGGGTTTTTTCCCACTTAAAATTACTAAAAAATTAAAAAAAAAATTCACAAATTTTAATTGAAGCTACGCACGCACAGTCAGCCACACTCACAGAAGGCAATCAGACTCAGTAGGTATTCTTTTAAAGGTTAAAACCAGTTAGCCGTTTTTGAGAAATCCTAAACCTAAACCTAAACCGATAAAAGTGGTTTGGTTAACCTAAACCGTTTTTACACAAAAAGCAATTCGGTTAACTGCTTTTACCAGTTTGATTTTATCGGTTTTGCAATTCAAGTTTCGGTTTAGGTTTGAGATGCCCACCCCTACCCACTATTGGTGTGAAATACATAGAGATAGAAATGACATGGTGCTCCAGAGGCGATATTATGTTCGTTTATGGTGTTATGAGTATAGTTGATGATGTACCAGCATCGGACCAAGTAAAACCACACTTGGAAGTTAGTGTGGCTATACTGATAAATAGATATACTACAGGGTGGACACCCATCGCTGACATAGGAATGTGACCAAATGGTGACACGTAGCGTTCTGGTTGGTTGCGAATTGTCCATTATCGAAATGGTTCTACCATTTTGGATACTGTTTGTACTCAATTGCAAATTGCAACACACACACCATGGATATTTTTTTGGTCTTGTCTTTGCTTGTTTTGGGGTGGTTATGTTTGCCTTGGTCAAACATGTTCAACCATGTTGGGACAAAGTGGCTCCGGTATGATCACACGTGTCGTTTTGGTGTGTTTTACTCGTCAACCTCTGAGTGGCCACACAAACATGATAGTGTGGTCACCTATTATGTTGTAATAATCATGGGGTATAATTTGATATTTGATTGTGTACATGTACTACTAGGATCATGTGTTGCCTACTTTAGACAATGCGAGACAATACTTGGAAGTTAGTGTGGCCATATTAACATATTGATGGATGGCAGGCAGTAAGGACACCAGCAGCCGGCGAGAAATATATGCGACCACGTATCGCAAGATTGATATCAGCTGTAAGGGTTGTTGGACTCTGACCGGTGTTTGACTAAGGGATAATGTAGACAAACATAAAATTGATTGTTATGTGTCTGCGATAAATACATGTTGCTAGAATAAATTAAATCACACACCACATTACAATCTCAGTTGTCTACTGTCTATTTGTCTCAATAAAAAAACATAGCTATCTACTCACAAAACCCCCTGTCAGCAACGACATCCAAGTTCAATACATTATTTCATTCTCCTTGACCGATAACTACTCGAGCGCAACTACAAAACAAGTACCCCAACAAATGGACTGTGGTGTTCAGCCACAATATGTTTCATAAACTCAACGACATCCACCTTGCTTAACATTGGCGTCACTGGAGCTCGATCGATCTTGGTCTCAGTGCGATGCTCGTTTCCACACATCGTCCCGAATCGAATTTTCTTTGTGCATTGCAAAGTCGTAGCAATAATGCATACGCAACTTAAAGAACCCTAGGGGGGTGAATAGGGTTATGAAATTTTCTGCACAATATAAACACTTAGTAAAGGACGTTAGTTCTTAATCTACTTTAGATTAAGATTCAACTTGATAATTCAAAATAATTTAGAAATAAAGGACAATAAGTAAGTACTGAATAACCTCCTTTATTTTAATGGAACAGAATGTAGACAGAATATGAACGTTCCTAAGGTGAATGTCCTTAGGGTTACTGGCAGACAGAATGCCGAGAACTTCGAACAGGTTTTCTGGAAAAATACGCACCAACACAGTTTTGGTGCAAACAACAATCGATCCTAAGTCCTTCTAGGAATCGATTACACAACACAAATCAAAACCTAAGTCCGTTAAGGAATTGATTTAACTCAAACACAATTCTCTCACAGAATCGTTCTTCTTTCCATCTTCAACCTAATTCTCTGTTTTGAACACCCGATTACTTCCGTGGAATCGTTGATTATCTCCAACCTCTAGGTCTTCTATTTATAGGTGTGTTTGCAATAGCAAGGTAAAGACGTTGGGGGCTGATTCTTCACGATTCTTTCCATCTTCATGTTTTGCCTTGCCTTCCATTTTGCGCAGATCTTCTTTCCTTCTTATGAGATTTCCGGAAATTCACAATATTGTTTTCCTTCTAATTCTTGATTGATTGTTTCCTACAAATCAATTAGGTGCAATCAATTAGTCTGGTTAGAAAAAGATAGAGAAAACATATATTAATCTTTCCATAAAAATTCCCCGTTTTGACTCGCATCGAAACTTCTCACCTAGGGTGAACGCCCTTATGATGCCTCGGGTGAACATCCTTATGAAGCCTTGGGTGAAGGTCCTTCTGCCTTCTTGAGATTTTTTTTCCTTACGCATTATATCTTTCTGGATATTCGAATTTTGACTTTCATTTAAAACTGATCCAATGCCAAGGTCATTGAGCCTGAGTCTATCAACGTCCTTGAGGGGTTCTAATAATCTCCCCCTTTTTGATGAAAGGCAAAATTCATTTGTAGCACTTCTCCCCCTTTTTGACTTTTATCAAAAAGTCTATAGAGAGCTCCCCCTTAATATTGTAACCATTTACAATAAACTGCAAAACTCAATGAACTTGTTAGTCATAAGAGAGGGTGCTCCCCCTTAATATGTGCCATAAAAATAATCAATAATACTGCTATTTGAGTAGATCCATTTGTCAAAGTCCTTGATCTTAGGTCTGACAAGGTCCTTGAGGGTTCCTTATTGCTGATGTAAGTAATGTCCTTGAGTGCTCCAAGCTCCCTTAAGCATCCACTCTCCTGGATGCTGGATATACCTGCAAAGCTTTAGGCACCCTTCCTCAAACCACAATTGACATTAAATTTAGGTTCTTGACTACTAGTAACAACCATGTTAGGAGGTCTTGTTCCTTTTAAAACCCAAACTTGTATAATTTTAGAACGATAATGGTTGAAGTAGTGAGATTTACCATATTTGCTTTTGGGAAGAGATGAATGACCTTGATATTTTGTCCCAAGATACTTGTGTCGTTCTTGGTGCCATGAGTGAAATCTGTGGCCTTGGTACTGCTCATTAAGGTACTTGTGTCGGCCTTGGTGCCTGGTTCTGATAGCTTGTCCTTGCGAGACAGAATGTCCTTGACGACAGTTTCGCTCCTTAATAGGGGATGAATTTTCATGCCATTTTCCAAGGTTTTCTTGTTGCTTGGTTGCCTCAGCCAGTAACTTGTGACAATCATCAAGGTTGGCCTTGAGGTCTAGTATTTCAGCTTTGAGAATGTCGAACCTGGAGATAAGCCCTTCACATAATTTCTCCAAATTCTCATTGGACTCTTTCAGGCCTTTGTTGGTTTCTTTTAGTGACCTAATCTCATTTAAATGCTTGGTCTCCCATTCTGCAAACTTTAAAAGGCATTTTCCCAAGTACTTTTTAGGATAAGTGAGGAGATCATCAAATGTTACCTCCCTTGATTCATCCTTGTCACTGTCCGGATAGTCATCATTGGCTGCACCAACTTCCTCTGTATCGTTGGTGTCTTTTCTCATGATGCAATGACTAGTAGTTTCCTTATCATCACTCCAAGTAGCCATCAAGGCCATGTGATTTCTCTTTTCTTTGTTCTTTCTATGGTAGGGACAGTCCTTGATCAAGTGATCTGGGTTACCATAAAAAAAACAAGAGAGTGAGTTAGTATTATTATTTGATGAGTTATTACCTCTTCGGTTGATTCGTTTGGATGAAGGCCCTCTGGAGGTATGGCTTTTCTTGCATGATTTATTGAGTTCCTTGGCCATTAAGGCTAAGAACCGATCCTCATCATTGTTGTTAGGACCGTGGATGTCCTTACGGGCTACTTCTTCCTTTTCATTTTGCTCTTCCTTGAGACGCATTTCGTGAGCAAGAAGCTTTCCAATGAGGTCATCTAATTGGAGGGTTTCAACATCGTGAACTTCCTCTTTTACAATGACCTTTGATTCCCATTTCTTTCTTGGAAGACATCTGAGGACCTTGTGAACTTTTTCTTCATTGGAGTAGGTTTTCCCCAAGGACTTGAGATTATTGACTATGACATTGAATTGTTTGTACATGTCCTTGATGGATTCTCCATTCTTCATTTTGAAGGATTCATAGTGCTTGACATAATTGTCAAGCCTTATTTTTTGAACTTGGCTCGCTCCTTCGTATGTTGTCACTAAGGTATCCCACACCTGTTTAGCTATATCATAGCCAGAGACAAATTCAAACTCATTAGAATCAAGTCCACAATAAAGGATATGTAAAGCTTTAACATTTTTATCCGCCTTTTCTGCTTCTCTGGAAGTATATTTGGATCTAATTTTGGGTTTCCTGATCCCTTCCTCTGTGATCATGGGGACAAAGTCTCCATTTTCAATTCTGTCCCAAAGGTCATAGTCTTGATCCATGATGACTGCTTTCATACGCTTCTTCCATTGGGAAAAGTTTGATCCTCTGAATAGTGGGGGACTGTTCAAGCAACGTCCTTGCCCTATATCACCATCTTCGATCCCGGCCATGATCTTTTCCACAGAGCGGTTAGTCTCTTCTTGAGTGGACCTGCTCTAATACCAATTGAAAGAACCCTAAAGGGGGGGGGGGGGGAGGGTGAATAGGGTTATGAAATTTTCTGCACAATATAAACACTTAGTAAAGGACGTTAGGTCTTAATCTATTTTAGATAGATTCAACTTGATAATTCAAAATAACTTAGAAATAAAGGACAATAAGAAAGTACTGAATAACCTCCTTTATTTCAATGGAACCGAATGTAGACAGAATATGAACGTTCCTAAGGTGAATGTCCTTAGGGTTCTTGTGCATGAATCACGAGAACTTGAGCGGTTTTACGGAAAATACGCACCAACACAGTTTTGGTGCAAACAACAATCGATCCTAAGTTCTTCTACGAATCGATTACACAACACAAATCAAAACCTAAGTCCGTTAAGGTATTGATTGCACTCAAACACAATTCTCTCACAGAATCGTTCTTCTTTCAACTCAAAAAACACAAACAAAACATAGAACCTAATTCTCTGTTTTGAACACCCGATTACTTCCGTGGAATCGTTGATTATCTTCAGCCTCTAGGTCTTCTATTTATAGGTGTGTTTGTAACAGCAAGATAAAGACGTTGGGGGCTGATTCTTCACGATTCTTTCCATCTTCATGTTTTGCCTTGCCTTCCATTTTGCGCAGATCTTCTTTCCTTCTTATGAGATTTGCGGAAATTAACAATATTGTCTTCCTTCTAATTCTTGATTGATTGTTTCCTACAAATCAATTAGGTGCAATCAATTAGTCTGGTTAGAAAAAGATAGAGAAAACATATATTAATCTTTCCAGAAAACTTCCCCGTTTTGACTCGCATCGAAACTTCTCGCCTAGGGTGAACGTCCTTATGAAGCCTTGGGTGAAGGTCCTTCTGCCTTCTTGAGATTTATTTCCTTGCGCATTATATCTTTCTGGATATTCGAATTTTGACTTTCATTCAAAACTGATCCAATGCCAAGGTCCTTGAGCCTTAGTCTATCAACGTCCTTGAGGGGTTCTAACAGCAACGAATTCACCCTGGAGTCCTAAAAAATCAGGCAAAAATCAAGAATTGTCAACAGCCAGCCAGATAGACATGATTTCAGGATTATATAACCGATAATATTGGCCATACAATAATACTGCTTGTGGTCATGTTAATTTTCAATATCATTTAACCGATACTATTGGCCACACCACAACATCAAATTGCGTGCTTCATACCAATCAATGTGGCCTTCATGGTAATGTTGTCGTCATATTGCTGGCACGAGCATGAATAAATAAAACCACACTTGTCAATAAACATACATAACCTAAAGCACACTGATAGCTGTGGCCTGTGAGTGGCCTGTTGTAAGGCATATACTAAATAAATTCCAACAACATGTCAATGTCAGTACAGGTTTAGGCGTGGAGAAGCGACAATATGATCAAGGCACATAGAAAGACCATATTGGGCAGTGCATGTGGTCATGCTGGGTTTCACAGTGTGATCAAAGCTACTATCAAGTGAACATACTGGGTTTCACAGTGTGGCCTTCGCATAGCACGGATGACCACATTATACATTGGATGTGGTCTTGCTGCGCCTACCAGTAAATGTGCATGAAACTGCAAGTTAGTGTGACCTATGTACAACCACATCATACAAATCAGTGTGGCCTATGTACAACCACATCATACAAATCAGTGTGGCCTTCGCGTTGCAAATATGACCACACTTATCAATAAATGTGATACATGTGTATGAATAAGTACAACCACAACATAAGATCATGTTATGTGAGTGGTATGTTGCCATGTATAATTGGTACAATGTGCTAATATATTAACGGGGTATATGATCAAGGCACATAGAAAGATCACAGTAGGTATTGAATGTGGTCATGCTGGGTTTCATAGTGTGATCAAGGCACTTATCAAGTGAACATATCATGTTTTACAGTGTGGCCTTTATGTAACGCCCCTTTTTTTCCCTAGTAGGGGAATTACATCGCCAGGGCCCCTGTTAGGTCCCTTAAGGCTAACCTAAACAACTAAAAAGTCATAATTTTTTTTTTGTTTTGACCTGGAGAAAAAAATCGACAGAGTTTCCCCTGCAATATAGACTATCCCAAAAAAACACAAACTATAATTACAAACCTGCAAAGACAGTTTAACAAAATTCCAGTACAAAAGGGGGCAACAAGCCCCGGCCACACGCCCAATCACAACCACAACCAACATCCATAACCAGTTCTATCTACATGAAACACACACAACATTTATTTATGCACAACTAAGTCCATTGCTTCCCAACCACCTCAACTTGCACCAACAGAACACTTACTCTTCAGTTATCACTTGGGGGACCTGAAAAAGGAGGTAAGTGGGGGTGTGGGCAAACCACGCGCTCAGTGGATAACTCGTCTCCAAAACAAAACCAGTGTACAAGATATAACAATAATAATACACCGAGCCACATAAATATTTAATACTTATATTATCAACGCTTAACATGTGGGGCGGTTAACTGCTCCTAAGTTCGCATACAAAAGAAACAGTCAAACAGGGACACAATTAAACAGGGTCACCATCAATAGGCTTACTTACGGTCTATGTTACAGGGCCTGTCACCTGGTTCCACAACTCCAAAGGGTTATGTTCGACTACTCCCCAAATATAGAAACTCGTAGACATTTTAAAAAAAAAGGTTGATAAAAGAAAGGTCCAATAAAAGACCTTGTAAATAAAATTAATAGTTTTGCCGTAGTGGCACAAGGTAATCAATAAGGTCATAGCCAGAAATAAGCCAGTAAATGATTCTCCTTCTTTTCCTTTGATAAAATACACATACCATAGTAAAAGCCATTTTCAAGAACCAACAATTTAGTATAACCTTTTTCCTTCCTTTCTTTATACAAAAATATCAATACCATGGGCGTAGGGTACCTTCAGCACTCTCCAGTCGGGGCCGGTTCCCCCTTATAATCGTTAGCTTCCCGGGAAATTCCTAACGTCAGTGGACTTTGTATACCTAGCCGATTTGGTACCCCTTTACAGGGGGTAACCCGACTTTCCAATTAGTCCACCTATTTACCTAGTGCAATACTCTTAGCCCGAAAACCATTTCAACCAGCTTACAAACTTGCCAAATCATGCTCACGTCAAATCTAGTCTAAAATAGCCAACTTTCAACCAAACTTCCACATTTGAACTAATTTTTAAATAAATTCAATAAATAAGTTTAGTATACCAACGTATATAATTTTAAGAAATATTGTTCAAGCGTAAAAAAAAATAAAAAAAAACCTCAATTTTTAACCTTTTGTCAGACATATATTAGCCAAACGCTAGTTTGTACTTTCCAGTAATATGAAACATATATTGGAAGCGATTTTATAAACAACTATAACACAACGAGTACATCAAACACTATATTATGCAAGTAACATAACCAAGTAGCATATATTCGTAATCTCAACCTACAAAGGTCAAACAATTAGGACAAGTATACTCCATCTTAAAAATTATTATCTACTACCCGTGCAACTTATACGAAAAAAAGAAATAATAGTATGGCTTCAATAAAATTTATTCTCACTTCTATATACATCCACTAGTTCAATACCAATTCCATTCCACAAAGACAACATAATTAAGTAATTTAGCTCCAACCTCCCTCTTCACATAAATATAGCTTTATAACCCTCCCCGACACTCAAAGCTCAAACCCAAAATTTGCCAACTACCAACTCGATTCCAATAATAATTTCAACCATTCTACTCTAGCTAACTAGGTTTGAAACCCAATTTAAATTAGTAAAAGGTAGGATTAGAGTTACCCACTCCCGAGAGTTGTGCTGTTTCTTGTATCCGGGCTTAACCGTACCGCTCTTGGACCCAAAATTTACCTTCCACGATTCTTAGTCCGACTTTTTGTACATCAAATTCACCATTAATTATCTTCTAATACCATAAAAATAAGATAGGAGACCTAGGGTATACGACATAATACCTCCCTGACTTTTGTGGTATCCGTCAACTCCACTGATTTCCCAACTTTCAACTTCCCTTTTATAAGTTAACCTGTGAGAATGGGTAATTTCAGTACTTAATACACCCCCAAATTCACCGCAAAAATCTCAACAAAAATCACCGTTTATACCTTATCGGTGCCGGCGCCGATACTCCCTCTGTTGTCGTTAAGCCTGTCTCTCAGTTTATTTTTGTCCTCCTCCTTTCTAATTCAAGCTGGGTAAGAAGAAGAGAGATTTGGATTATTGGTACTGAAAGATGGAGAATTAGAGATTGAATTTTTGGGTATTCCGTTGGATTTGATTGGCTCAAAGACAAGCAATATTTTTTTCTTTTGTTAGGTTGCACCGTCTGGATTGTAGAAGAAAAGAAAGGGTGGAGTCTGAACAGTGAGAAATTAGGAAGCATGAGGTGTTGAGTGAAGGGAAGGATGAGAGGTGTTGAATGTCAAGTAAGCCACGCACAAGCAAGGACAAGGGGAGTTGAGGATTGAATTCAATCAGGCCCTAATTCGTGCCCCTGATTGGAATCTTTCCCCCTTTCCTTTCCCTTTTTCTTTTCTTTTTCTCAAAGAAACTTAGTTAGCATCTAATTTAAATTAAATTAGTACATTAACCTCACTTAATTTCTACACTCACGCCAATTAGCACGACAACCATAATAGCCAAATAAACTCCACATACGAAGCAAGTATTCTAACTATACAATTAGCAACAATAATTAGGATAGTTAATCTAAATAAAATACTTAAAAACCTCTGGTCTTACACTCTCTCTCCCTTAAAAGAATTTCGTCCTCGAAATTTCGCGTACCTATTGTGAAAAGGGTTGGATACTTTCCTCGAATATCTGATTCGAGCTCCCAAGTTATGACCCGACATGATGCTTCCAATGCACCTTTACATAAGGGATAACCTTATTCCTTAGCTTCTTCTCCCTTCTGTCTAATATCCGTATCGGTTCTTCCACAAATGTAAGGTTTTCTCGCACATGTAAGGGCTCGTAACGAATAATATGGTCCGGATCATAGACATATTTCCGTAAATTGGAGACATGGAAGACTGGGTGTATGCCTTGGAGAGATGGTGGAAGAGCGAGCCGATATGCTACCGGTCCAATTCTTTCAAGAATTTTGAAGGGACCAATGAACCTAGGACTTAGTTTCCCTTTTTGGCTGAATCGAATGCTCCCCTTCAAAAGTGAGACCTTTAGGAACACATGGTCACCGACTTCAAATTCAACTGGACGTCTTCGAATATCTGCATAGCCTTTTTGTCTATTTTGTGCTGCCTACAATTTCTTCCTGACAGTTTTAACTACCTCCACACTTTGATCAATCAATTCTGCTTTCGAAGGTATTCTTTCACCAACCTCATCCCAACAGGTTGGAGTTCTACATCTTCGTCCATATAATGCTTCGAATGGTGCCATACCAATACTATCATGGTGGCTGTTGTTGTAAGCAAACTCTACCAAAGGTAGGTTATGATCCCAAGTCCCTGTATAATCAATGGCACACGCACGAAGCATATCTTCCAAAGTTTGGATAGTCCGCTCTATTTGCCCATCTGTTTGTGGGTGATAAGCGGTACTGACATGCAATTTTGTACCCATCGCTTCTTGAAAGCCTTGCCAAAACCTAGACATAAATTTAGTATCCCTGTCGGACACTATGCTAAGTGGTATCCCATGTAACCTTACTACCTCCTTAATATAAGTATCCGCTAGTTGCTCTGCGGAGAAGGTTACCTTGATGGCAAGAAAATGGGCAGACTTAGTTAATCTATCAACAACTACCCAGATAAAATCATGCTGCTTGACTGACTTAGGCAATCCAGTAATAAAATCCATAGTAATATGCTCCCATTTCCATACAGGTATTGGTAAGGGTTGCAATAATCCTCCTGGTTTTTGATGCTCGGTCTTGACCTTTTGACATGTAAGACATTGAGCAACAAACCTTGCTATCTCCCTTTTCATGCCATTCCACCAAAAATGGGTCTTCAGGTCATGATACATTTTGGTGCCTCCCGGATGAGTTGTAAGAGCTGAGTTATGTGCCTCCTTCATCACCTCCTTTCTTAGTTCGGGGATGTTAGGTACACATAACCTCTCTTTAAACCACAATACTCCATCCCTTAAGGAGAAGTCCTTAAGCTGAGCTTCTTCTACCTTTTTCTTAATCTTTACCAGCCTAGGGTCCTCTATCTGTCGGCCCTTGATATTTTCTATCAAAGGGGATGTCACCTTCAGAGCAGCTACATACCCTTTATCTCCTGGTAGCACCACTTCAATCTGTAGCATGTCTAATTCTCTAATAAGCATCTTCTCTTGAGTGATCAAACATGCAATGGAACCTGATGTCTTCCTACTTAAGGCATCTGCCACTACATTGGCCTTCCCAGGATGGTATTTGATCTCCACATCATAATCTTTTAGGAGTTCCAACCATCTTCTTTGCCTCATGTTCAACTCTTTCTGAGTAAAGATGTATTTAAGACTCTTATGGTCTGTATATATCTCACATCTTACTCCGTATAAATAATGCCTCCAAATTTTCAAGGCGAAGATGACCGCTGCTAGTTCCAAGTCGTGAGTTGGATAGTTTTCTTCATAAGGCTTCAACTGACGTGATGCATAGGCTATAACCTTGCCTTTCTGCATTAGAACACATCCAAGCCCTTTCTTAGAAACATCACTATATATCACAAACCCTTCACTTCCTTCAGGAATGGCCAAAACTGGAGTTGTCACCAAACGTCTTTTCAGCTCTTGGAAACTAACTTCACACCTCTAGGGTCCATTCAAACTTTTTGTCCTTGCGAAGCAACCTAGTAATGGGCACCGCCAATTTAGAAAATCCTTCTATAAATCTGCGGTAGTATCCAGTAATACCCAAGAAGCTTCGCACTTCAGTTATTGTGGAGGGTCTATTCCAGTTAACGATAGCTTCTATTTTGGCAGGATCAACGGAAATGCCTTCCTTGCATATCACGTGACCCAAGAATTGGACTGTTTCTATCCAAAACTCGCATTTCTTCAGTTTAGCATATAACTGATTCTTTTCCAAAGTGCTCAATACTAGTCTCAAGTGTTCACCATGTTCTTCCACTGTTTTAGAAAAAATCAAAATATCATCGATGAAGACCACAAAAAATTTATCCAGATAGGGTTTAAATACCCTATTAATAAGGTCCATAAAAACGGATGGAGCATTTATCAACCCGAAAGGTAGTACCAAAAACTCATAATGCCCATATCGGGTTCTAAAAGCTGTTTTCGGTACATCCTCCTTCCTGATCTTGAGTTGGTGGTAACCAGACCTCAAATCAATTTTGGAAAATATCGCTGCTCCTACCAACTGGTCAAATAAATCATCGATTCTAGGTAGGGGGTATTTGTTCTTAATAGTCACTCTATTTAGCTCACGGTAGTCGGTACACAAACGTAAGCTCCCATCTTTTTTCTTAACGAATAGTACTGGAGCTCCCCAGGGTGAGACACTGGGTTGAATAAGGCCTTTATCTAGCAACTCTTGTAGCTGAACTTTCAACTCAGCTAATTCAGCAGGTGCCATGCGATAAGGGGTTTTGGATATAGGAGCAGTCCCGGGTATGAGATCGATTGAGAACTCAACTTCTCGATCTGGGGGTAACCTAGGCACTTCCTGAAATACTCCAGGATATTCATTCACACCGGAATGCTCCCTATATCGGGCTCTATAGGTTCAGCAACTTGTACTGCACATAAATAACCTTCACATCCTTGCCTCACCCACTTGAGGGCTTCCATAGAAGATATGATTGGTACTGGTTTATGTGGAGCACTTCCCGTAATTTCACACTTCTCCCCATCCATGGAAGAAAGAGTTACTATCCTTTGAGCACAGTCGATGGTTACCTGATATTTGGTTAACCAATCCATGCCTAAAATAACATCAAACCCCTCAAAGTCCAATTGAACTAGATCTGCCTCCCAAGTTTTCCCATTCATAGTCAATAGGTAGTTTTTGAACATGGTATCTGTTTGGCAAGTAGACCCCAAAGGAGCGCTCACACACAATTGTACATCCATATCACAAGGACCGCATACAAATTATTTTGCTAGCTTAGGGCTTATAAATGAATGAGTGGTTCCAGAATCGAACAACACACATGCATGAATACCATTAACAAGGAATGTACCTGACACCACAGGATTGACTTCATCATTCTCTTCTCCTTCCACACAAAAGACCCGACCCCCTGCTTGAGGCTTCCTCCCACGTTGATTTCCTCTTTCCCGAGGATAGGTTGGTGGTGGTACATATTGTGCAGGAGGAGGTTGCCCTTGTTGCCGATAGGGAGGACGTGCAGATTGGGGTTGGCCTTGTTGGAACTGAGGAGGGCGTTGAGACTTATTTTCTTGTCCAGGGTTCCATGCAGCGGTAGGGAAGTTCGCCACCACGTGGCCATATCCTCCACATCCAAAGCATTGTCCTCGACAGCCTCGGCATGGACCAAAGTGACGACGATGGCATTGGTTACATTCAGGTTTGTTCTGGTTGGACCCGGGTGGATTCCTCCAACATATCCCAAGGTGGCGACGATTACATAAGCGACACAAGGGTTTATCTTCATACCGCACTGGCTGTTTCCCCTTGATCTGACTCTCCTTCGTATTACTTCCTCCTTGGATATTTGGTCCACCAGGATAAGTTCTATTTTAATTAGGCCATTCTTGATTATCTTCGGCCCTTTTCTCGTCAATCACTCGAGCTATTTTCACAGCTCGTTGGTAAAGATCCTGGAATGTATTAAAAACTTGCCCAGCAGTAAAAGTTTTGATTTCAGGATTTAGGCCGTGCTCAAAACGACTAATCTTCATTTCTTCGGTGGCCACTTGGGATGGTGCTAAGCGACTAAGTTCGTTAAAACGTGCTGCATATTCCATCACGCCCTCTTGCTTCCCTTGCTTACACTGAACGAACTCTTGTTCCTTAGCCCATTGTACGTCCTTGGGATAGTATTTAGCATCCATCAGTGCTTTAAATTGCCCCCAGTTTAGGGCTTGTGCTCCTTCCCCAAGCTTTACCGTACTCCACCAGAATTCAGCTTCTCTCTCGAATTGGTGGGTAGCTAGTTTAACCTTGAACCTCGCAGGGCACTCCATAACATCGAACAAATTCTCCATCCTTCCCAACCACTCCTCATAGGCCAAGGGGTCTGCCCCGCCTCCAAACTTCGGAGGTTTAAGTTTATTAAATTGGCAGATCATCTCCATGGCCGTAGGGCCAGGTGGCGGTGGTGGAGGTAGAATGTCAGCGCGACGAGGAGGCATCTAATTAAAACACCCAATTTAGTCACTCAGCTTAATTTAAACTAAATTAACAAGTAGCAAATAAATAACAAAACAACAATTCTAATTCTACACAGAAGAAGAAAAGCACTACACTTTATTCACAACATATATTACAACCATTTACAGAGTACTACACAACTACTGCATCCTAAGGTAGCACAATAACTAGATCCACTACAGGTGCCACCTATTATTCTTAGTGTAGCATCATATGTATATACAACACACGCCATATTTATTACGAAAGCATACCAACACCCTATCCTTCGCGAGAAGAGGAGCTATCATCAGAATTTATGGGGTCGTCAGCAGCAGAACTTTCTGAACTTACAGGTTCAGGGGGTGGGAAGGGTTGTAAACCCAACAATGCTGGCATATGTGTTACTGGGGCGAACTCTATGTTAAAGGTTTCATCTACCAATTCCAACATTCGTTCCCAAGTCTCTTGCCAGCCTAGGGGATAGGTCACTCCATACCCATCCACCCAACGGACCCAAAATGTTGCCACCCGCTTAAACCTTCCTGCTTGGGGGGACTCATAGAATAATACATTCATCTCGTGGCGCTCCAAAGCAACTCTTTCAGTTATATCTTGGGTCAGTCCTTGCATATAGCCAGGATTTACAAGAAGTTGTTCAACTCATGAGTTAGCTCTCTGTTGCCTAACCCTTGGGTTTGTTCCTAAACCATTTCCTTCAAGTATTGGCTCAACTGCAAACAGGAAGTCTATAAGCCCTTTATAAGTAAATGGGGCAAACCTCCCCGGGGGTACATGGCCTCGTAAACTCCTAGAGATTTCTGCCCACTTACCATTCATTGGCAGTTTATAAATGAAAGAACGGGTCCAAAGATGGCAAGTGAGTCTTCAAGGTCCCCACCGGTTGCTTAATTCTATACACCTCCAATAAATAACTCCATTCCACCAGACCAGCCAAAATGGAAGGTACATGAAGTGGTTCAGATTGAACACCATCCTAGGCATATAACAATTGTAAGTATCAAAATATCACACATATTTATCACATCACACAGATATAATCACATAGCATGCAGTGGATGAATGCATCACCTATAACTTACTGTCCTTAAAACTCCCATCTTTCTAACCTTATAACTTTTCAAACCTATGGTCTACTAAACTCCGCTCTGATACCACTAAATGTAACGCCCCTTTTTTCCCTAGTAGGGGAATTACATCGCCAGGGCCCCTGTTAGGTCCCTTAAGGCTAACCTAAACAACTAAAAAGTAACAATTTTTTTTTTGTTTTGACCTGGAGAAAAAAATCGACAGAGTTTCCCCTGCAATATAGACTATCCCAAAAAAACACAAACTGTAATTACAAACCTGCAAAAACAGTTTAACAAAATTCCAGTACAAAAGGGGGCAACAAGCCCGGGCCACACGCCCATTCACAACCACAACCAACATCCATAACCAGTTCTATATACATGAAACACACACAACATTTATTTATGCACAACTAAGTCCATTGCTTCCCAACCACCTCAACTTGCACCAACAGAACACTTACTCTTCAATTATCACTTGGAGGACCTGAAAAAGGAGGTAAGTGGGGGTGTGAGCAAACCACGCGCTCAGTGGATAACTCGTCTCCAAAACAAAACCAGTGTACAAGATATAACAATAATAATACACCGAGCCACATAAATATTTAATACTTATATTATCAACGCTTAACATGCGGGGCGGTTAACTGCTCCTAAGTTCGCATACAAAAGAAACAGTCAAACAGGGACACAATTAAACAGGGTCACCATCAATAGGCTTACTTACGGTCTATGTTACAGGGCCTGTCACCTGGTTCCACAACTCCAAAGGGTTATGTTCGACTACTCCCCAAATATAGAAACTCGTAGACATTTTTAAAAAAAAAGGTTGATAAAAGAAAGGTCCGATAAAAGACCTTGTAAATAAAATTAATAGTTTTGCCGTAGTGGCACAAGGTAATCAATAAGGTCATAGCCAGAAATAAGCCAGTAAATGATTCTCCTTCTTTTCCTTTGATAAAATACACATACCATAGTGAAAACCATTTTCAAGAACCAACAATTTAGTATAACCTTTTTCCTTCCTTTCTTTATACGAAAATATCAATACCATGGGCGTAGGGTACCTTCAGCACTCTCCAGTCGGGGCCGGTTCCCCCTTATAATCGTTAGCTTCTCGGGAAATTCCTAACATCGGTGGACTTTGTATACTTAGCCGATTTGGTACCCCTTTACAGGGGGTAACCCTACTTTCCAATTAGTCCACCTATTTACCTAGTGCAATACTCTTAGCCCGAAAACCATTTCAACCAGCTTACAAACTTGCCAAATCATGCTCACGTCAAATCTAGTCTAAAATAGCCAAATTTCAACCAAACTTCCACATTTGAACTAATTTTTAAATAAATTCAATAAATAAGTTTAGTATACCAACGTATATAATTTTAAGAAATATTGTTCAAGCGTAAAAAAAATAAAATAAATAAAACCTCAATTTTTAACCTTTTGTCAGACATATAATAGCCAAACGCTAGTTTGTACTTTCCAGTAATATGAAACATATATTGGAAGCGATTTTATAAACAACTATAACACAACGAGTACATCAAACACTATATTATGCAAGTAACATAACCAAGTAGCATATATTCGTAATCTCAACCTACAAGGACAAGTATACTCCATCTTAAAAATTATTATCTACTACCCGTGCAGCTTATACGAAAAAAAGAAATAATAGTATGGCTCCAATAAAATTTATTCTCACTTCTATATACATCCACTAGTTCACCACCAATTCCATTCCACAAAGACAACATAATCAAGTAATTTAGCTCCAACCTCCCTCTTCACATAAATATAGCTTTACAACCCTCCCCGACACTCAAAGTTCAAACCCAAAATTTGCCAACTACCAACTCGATTCCAATAATAATTTCAACCATTCTACTCTAGCTAACTAGGTTTGAAACCCAATTTAAATTAGTAATAGGTAGGATTAGAGTTACCCACTTCGGAGAGTTGTGCTATTTCTTGTATCCGGGCTTAACCGTACCGCTCCTGGACCCAAAATTTACCTTCCACGATTCTTAGTCCGACTTGTTGTACATCAAATTCACCATTAATTATCTTCTAATTCCATAAAAATAAGGTAGGAGACCTAGGGTATACGACATAATACCTCCCTGACTTTTGTGGTATCCTTCAACTCCACTAATTTCCCAACTTTCAACTTCCCTTTTATAAGTGAACCTGTCAGAATGGGTAATTTCAGTACTTAATACACCCCCAAATTCACCGCAAAAATCTCAACAAAACTCACCGTTTATACCTTATCGGTGCCGGCACCGATACTCCCTCTGTTGTCGTTAAGCCTGTCTCTCAGTTTATTTTTGTCCTCCTCCTTTCTAATTCAAGCTGGGTAAGAAGAAGAGAGATTTGGATTATTGGTACTGAAAGATGGAGAATTAGGGATTGAATGTTTGGGTATTCCGTTGGATTTGATTGGCTCAAAGACAAGCAATATTTTTTTCTTTTGTTAGGTTGCACCGTCTGGATTGTAGAAGAAAAGAAAGGGTGGAGTCTGAACAGTGAGAAATTAGGAAGCATGAGGTGTTGAGTGAAGGGAAGGATGAGAGGTGTTGAATGTCAAGTAAGCCACGCACAAGCAAGGACAAGGGGAGTTGAGGATTGAATTCAATCAGGCCCTAATTCGTGCCCCTGATTGGATTATTTTCCCCTTTCCTTTCCCTTTTTCTTTTCTTTTTCTCAAAGAAACTTAGTTAGCATCTAATTTAAATTAAATTAGTACATTAACCTCACTTAATTTCTACACTCACGTCAATTAGCACGACCACCATAATAGCCAAATAAACTCCACATACGAAGCAAGTATTCTAACTATACAATTAGCAACAATAATTAGGATAGTTAATCTAAATAAAATACTTAAAAACCTCTGGTCTTACAGCCTTCACATAGCACGGATATAGTTTACCCGGGAGCAACGATATCCGTAAGTTGAGGAATCCGCCAAAACCCAATTGCTTAGCCGTAGCAACCTGATCGTTTGTTATGTGATTGAATAGTTGTATTATCGGTATCGGTGACATCCTTGTTGGGAAGAACCTATCTTTCGCTGGCTCGATTCCCTCATCGACCTCGTCGCCCTTTTTCACCTATTGACCAACATGGCATACATATTTTTCAATAATAGTCCAATACTTGGCAGGCTAAATGACCATAGTATACCCAAACTGTGGAAAACAGTGTCAATGTTATAGAAGCTCACCATGATTGATGCACTTTTGTGATATAAGCTATGTGTGAAGAGTGGTCAGTACATACATTGAGTTGAGATTATATGATCATAGTGTATGGCAAACGTGGTCAGCATTAACATTGAACATAACAATGAATGGTCATGTTTTGGTAACTAGCTTGGCAATAGTATATGGCAATAATGGTCCAGATAACATTATGGAATGAATGACAAAGCACACATCGTTTAGAAAATGATCTGAACTATTACCACTCCATTATCGTAAAATGATCTGAACTATTACCACTCCATTATCGTGAGTACTATTGACAATAATCATTGTACTAAACGCTCATAGTACACCCCATGGTGTCATCAATTTTCTACACTGTATGACCACACTAATACTAATGTGTGTGCAATATTCCCAACACGAATACCATGTAGACCAATCGGTACGAATAACCACATTGAACCGACAGTGTCGTTATGGAGTTGATTGACAAGTTACGGATTGATCCGGATAGTTAGGGTTTCTATATACACGACGGACTGGGATTTGGGTGTGAGATTGACTTACACATTAGCTGCGGTACGTCCATCGCCACCACCGGCATCACGTTCTGGGGCCTCACCTCCCGCCATCTACTTCAATCAAGTGAATCCATCATTGACATTCATAAGTTCCCAAAATTACAATGTCGGGAAAGCGTGTTAATACAAATGAACTGCAAACAGCTTGAATAGTTCACAAACACATCTTCATAGGCTCGACCAATCCCAATAACAAACCCTAATTTTGGAGTAATTCCCCAAAATCACAATGTCGTGAAAGTGTGTTAATACAAATGAACTGCAAAACGCTCGAGTAATTCATAAACATAACCTCATACACTCGACATATTCCATCTTCAATCCCTAATTTTGGAGTTCGATTTGGGTTTACCTGGTAAATTGAGACGTTCGGTACAACCTTGCGTGCCTCCTGTGCCTTCAATTTGGTGACAAAGCCTACAAGCGAGTTGCCCCTGCACATCGTCTTAGTTATCTCGTCAGAATTTGACCGACTAGAATCACACTTTTCGCCGGAAACCTCATGTGTTACTATGCTTTTGGTTGATTGACTCGTCGTTCTCTCGTGACACTATCTCCTCTGCATTTGGAAAGTACAACAGTAAAAAATACAATCAATACCCTGCCTAGAATGACGCTGAAGATTGGATATTCTACTTTCTCTTTCCAAAGGGTTCACACGTGTGAGTTGTTTTTGGGGTGTCATTGGTGGTTTTTTTGTCATCCGTCGGATCAAGATCTAACGCGCGATATTAATCTTTCCTACCTTCCTACCCGAAGCCCCTTCCTACTGGATCCATTCTCATATATATATAGATTGGAGATTGTGGGGCGTTTTGGAAGAAGGAACACAACTACTAAGGTAACATTTAGCCGGGTTGTCTCATCTCTTGTCATATAATTCAGCTTCTGAAAGAGAGTGCTTTGTCTCTGCCTTGCTGCTTTAATTGTGTTTTGTGCCTCAATGCTTCTGTTTGGGTTTGTGGAATTGTGACGAGCTGCTTTCTCATTGAGAGGTCCATGGCTCACTTGTTCGCTTTTCAGGAAAAGATCATCTGGATGATGCTTTTTACAAGAGAATGAGGAATTGTCTTGTAAGCTTCAGAATAGAATTGGAGTAAGCTCTTGGTGGGGTTAGTGGCACTTTATGGTGGTAATTGTTGTTCAACAAGCTCCCTGTGCTATTTGTTCAGCTTGATAACACATGTTGCTGATACACATGGTGGGTTTTGTCCTTGGTCTATTAGCTGGGTCGGATTCCACTCAATCTCAGTGGTCTATCTTGCAAGGATTGGTCTTCTTGCATGGTTCAATGAGCTGCTTATAATTTATCCTTATGTTTCAGGAGTTGGTTCTCTTCGTTGGGTTTTGTCTTCTGTTGTAGTGGAATTTCTAGTTGCTATTTACTAGTTGTTCTCATTGTCTGCTGTTTGCCTTAGTTTTAAGGCCCAACTTTACTTTTGAACAAGAGGGTCTTTTGGCCGCAAATTATCATATATATACACACACACACACACACACACACACACACATACATACACACATATAATATATATATATATATATATATATATATATATATATATATATATATATATATAATATATATATAGGAAAATTGGATTCTGGTGGACCGAAGTATTGGCTTTTGTATGCCGGTGGACTGAACTTTCATTTTGGATTTTGGTGGACCAAAATTCCAAAAAATTGTATTTGAGTGGACCGCCACCGAGTCGAGGGGCGGTGACTCGTCGGAGACCTGACGTGGATGTCGGAGCTCAATTTTTTTTGCCACGTCATCAGCTTAGCACATGTCTATGTTATTTTAACTTAGTTTTTTCATTGCCAGGTTTGATTTCCCCTTTTCCTTTCTTTCTCTTGCCTGTCTCTCTCTAACTCTCTGATTCTCTTTCTCCTTCTTTATTTTCTGCCCACTTCTAATTTCAATTTCCCCTTTTCCTTTCTTTCTCTTGCCTGTCTCTCTCTAACTCTTTGATTTCCACTTCTAATTTCAATTTCAATTTCCCCTTTCCCTTCTAATTTCAATTTCCACTCTTCTTCATCTTCTTCGCTCTTCTTCTTCTTTACTCTTACTCGGATTCTTACGAGTTTCCCCTCATCTTCTTCCATTTGTTTCAGCCGAGACAATCCCAATACCCCAATTCCAATTCCCCACTAAATCGAACAACACAAAGTGTCATAAACCAACTCAGAATAACAATCAAAGAAAACAACTACAACCAAGAGCAAATAAAATCGAAATATCAGAGTCAAGAGAACAAACTTAAAACATGAATATAATCCTAATCAAAAACTGAAATCGAAACTAAAACATGTAATAAACGATAATTACAACTAATCTAATCCTAAAATTAACATCTATCTAAAGAACAAACCCTAAAATGGAGATGGAAGGTATGGGTCGTCACTTCCCCAAAACCAACCATAAAGCTTCAAAAACGGTCTCCTCTTGCATTTATACTCAATTTGCTACCTTCAATCTCGAATCTTGGCCCCTGAATCTTCTTGAATCGAACGGTCAGGATCCGGCTTAGGCAATCTCTGAAAATCGGCTCTGGGGTATGCAATGGTAGTGGTGTATGCTACTATGCTTGGCCTCTGCTGCAGGTGTACTTTGAGTCTACCTTTCTTCCCAAATCTGGAAAAGACAAAGAAAAGAGTGAGAAAGAAAGAGACGAAGAGAGAGATGGATGGTTTGGGGATTGGTCTTTTCTGGGCAGAAAAGAAAGAAGGAGAAAGAGAATCAGAGAGTTAGAGAGAGACAGGCAAGAGAAAGAAAGGAAAAGGGGAAATTGAAATTAGAAGTGGGCAGAAAAGAAAGAAGGAGAAAGAGAATCAGAGAGTTAGAGAGAGACAGGCAAGAGAAAGAAAGGAAAAGGGGAAATCTGACCTGGCAATGAAAAAATAAGTTAAAATAACATATACATGTGCTAAGCTGATGACGTGGCAAAAAAAATTGAGCTCCGACATCCACGTCAGGTCTCCGACGAGTCACCGCCCCTCGACTCGGTGGCGGTCCACTCAAATACAATTTTTTGGAATTTTGGTCCACCAGAATCCAAAATGAAAGTTCAGTCCACCGGCATACAAAAGCCAATACTTCGGTCCACCAGAATCCAATTTTCCTATATATATATATATATGTATGTATGTGTGTGTGTGTGTGTGTGTGTGTGTATTGAGAATTTCCAATGATGAAGAAACGTTATTGTAGACACAAATAATGCAACTACAGTTTTTAGCCAAAAAAAGAGCTCCTAAGGGAGTTTCGGGCCAAACTTCGGTGTATTTTTTAGTCAAGTATCCTAGCAAATTCTTAATGGGAGCAAGACTGTTCGGTCAAGTCCAGGTCAGCTCTCGGTCAAATGGGTCTGTGGGGTCCTAGCGCACTTTGTGTACATGGGCCCAAAATGGATTTTTAGTGGTTTTTGTAAGTATGAGCCAAGTTGGGGGTCTTGGTGAATTTTGAGCCAAAACCGGGTTCTAGGGGAGTTTTGAGGATTTTTGACCAAATAGGGTCCTAGCGGATTTTTGAGGGTATTGGGCCAAAAATCCTAGCTGATTTTGAGGATTTTGGGCCAAAAGGAGTTTTACCGGACTTTTGAAGATTTTGGGCCAAATGGGGTCCTAGCGGATTTTTGGTTGAGTCCATGGACCGAAGACAAAATCATGGTATTTTGAGCCAGAAAGTCATAGCGGATTTTCATTTATAGCCCAGGGAAGTTGTATTGATTTTCAACCCTTTCCGATCCAGTAAGCCATGGCTTATTTTGGGTCAAAGAAAATCCTAGCGGATTTTTACTCTTCACTCGGACTTTAGCTCAAGCTCAAAACTGAAGCTTCAGTAAATTTTCATTTTCGGCCTAAAGAGATCCTAACGGATTTTTGGGCAAAAGTCCTAGCGAATTTTTATTGGTCAAAATAGCAAATTGGTGATAACTGTTGAAAACAACTGTTGAAGCTGCTCAAAAAACTGCCCTGATTTCAACTGCAAGTCCTAGCGGATTTTTAGAGGTTACCATAAAAAACTGCTCACATGCAACTACAATTCAATGAATTGCTCCACCCCACTAGAGAGTCCTAGCGGATTTCTGGGACATGCATTCAAAAACTCCCGAAAAAACTGCCCATGGCAACTAAGAAAATCATAGCGGATTCCTTGTACCCAGCCAGAAGTTATCAGGGAAAAAACTGCAAGTCAAAACTGCTCTGGTCCACTCTGAAATCCTAACGGATTTCAGAGTGATGCATGCGAAAACTGCTCAGAAAAAAACTGTCAGAATTCAGTTGAAGGTCAAGAAACTGCTCTGGTCCACTATGAAATCCTAGCGGATTTTTGGGAGTTAGTGGGAAAAACTGCTGCAGGTAGGGGTGGAAATGAGCCAAGTCGGCTCGCAAGCCTTTGCAAGCCGGCTCGGCAAAATCCTTGTATAGCTCGGCTTGAGATCAGATCGGCTTGGCTCAGGCTCGAGCTCGTGAACTAAACAAGCCAAGCCAAGCCATGAATAGCTTATCATATCATATCGTCAAATAAAATTATATTCCAAAAGATTAAAATTTCTAGAATTATCACGTTTACCAACTTCCAAATTAGAGCATCAATTTATCCTTTTTAAATGTTAAAAAATCTAAAAGTAAAGGTATTAAACATAAAGGTCAAGCCTCGAGTCAAGCTAAGCCAAGCCCACAAGCTTTGGCAAGCCAAGCTCAAGCCGAACTCCTTCAAGCTCGGCAAGCTACAAGCCAAGCTTAAGCTTACCTTAGACGTGGCAAGCCAAGCCTCAAGCCTTATGAGCTTGGGCTCGGCTTGGCTCATTTCCACCCCTAGCTGCAGGTCAAAAACCGCTTCTCCCCACTACAGGGTCCTAGCGGATTTCTGGGAAATGCATAAGAAAACTGCCTCCAAGCAGGCTATAAAAAGGGACTTTTTCTCAGTTTTGAGGGGGCATTTTGATGAGGTATAGTTTGAGGTTCCTGCATACAACAATTTCAAAGAAAAATTCTTCTACTATTGAGTCGTGAAATCCTAGCGGATTTCTGGGTCTCGAGCCACATTCATAACTTTTTCAGTCGGGTTTTATACACGAACATCACTTGGGAGTCCTAGCGGATTTTGAAGGACACACCAGTCTGCTGCGGGGTCCTAATTCCATTTGGTAAAATTTATTCGCTTGGTTTCATTCCTAGTTTGTAACAATGTAGTCGTGTTTACCCCGCCTGTTGTAATTTGTTTTCTTTTTTTGTACTTTGTTTCACGAACCTTTTGTTATTTCGTTTGCATGCATCATTAATCCAAAAAGGTGTGACAACTTTGTTCTTTCTTTTTTTTTCTTTTCTTCTTAACCCGACCTAGTAAAGGCCGTTTTGGCGGGCGATGTAAAAGCACCCCCTTTACATTTGTATCTTTACCCCCGATCTCGACTTTGGTTCGAAGATCGTGGAGTTCATTTTAATTTATTTTGTTAGTTTTCGTAAAACTAATTGACGACTCCGTATATGTTTTTTTTTTCATTTCATGCAAGTTGACATCTTCGATATGATTAACTTTTTGTCCTTGAAATCGAGATAACATTGATTAAAATGACATACCGATGCAGTGCACTATCTAGGAATCCTAGTGGATTTTTGGTCAGTGGATTGGGTCGGGTGCTCATTTTGGTCATAAAATGATCCCTGCGGTTTGATAACAAATCAACCTTGTGCTACGGGTCAAGAATCCTAGTGGATTCTTGGTAGGTAATCATGGTTGGGATGTCATTCGCCACTTGTGACCAGTACCCTTGTCCAGAATGGGCTCGGACTATGGTTGACCCATAAAATCCGCTAGGATTCTTTGGCCCCAAGGTTCGGTCCATTTTTGGACGGGTAAATGTTGTCAAAATTTTGAGGATAAAAGTTCGATTGTGTTTTAGTTGTTGACTACATGAAATAATATTTACAAAATAATAATTTTTGTGCATAAAACAATCCTAAATGCACCATAGGAAAAATAAGCCGCCTCACGTCGATTCGACACTCCATGGGGGACTGTGCCCTCCGGGCCGCGGGCCCTACAGTTATCTATATAATTATAATAAGAAAGTATGTTGGTCACATTAAATGGTGGAAATAGAGTAATTTTAGGTTCTATATCCAATGAGTAAAAAAAAAGTAATTCTAACTTTTTCCTCAATTTAGGTTTATTTAAGAATTAACCTCCCTTTTAAATAATAATAATAATAATAATAATAATAATAATAATAATAATAATAATATAATTCTAACAGAAAATCTATGGGTCCCATCAAGTAGTGAAAACATCACAATATTATGTTCCACGTTGAATTAAAAAAAAAGATAATTCTAATTTTTCTCTAATTTCTGTGGTTTATTTAAAAATTTATTTTCCTGATACAACTTACATATTCTAATCGAATCTTTGACCCATTGTAAGTGAAATCCTTCAAAATTTAATTAGAAATTGGAATCCGCATCCAGTATAATCGAAGTATAGTTTCGTAATTGGTACGACACTAGACTCCTATTTACGCAAAGAGTAATCAACAAACTTCCATCAATCAGTGCATTGATTGTTGTATGGTACACAATGTAATACTTACATAGATCTACTAAAGTGTTAAAATTTTCAAAATATATTCATCAATAATTATTATAAAGCTCACGTAAGTTTGTCAGTATTATTGCAAAATTCATCAATATTATCAATCTTTTCTTTATGAAACTAAGTTCATCATTTAATGTTGGCATATTTTAGTACATGTGGTGGACCTAGGTACGTCCACCCTGATGCACACTACAACTTGTGATCAGGGCATAGAGAAATCTTTTTATTCATATTTTTTTTGTGTCTTTTGATATTTAAAGCATCGTATTGGGTAGTGTCCCGATTCCATTCAGAGTGAAGTTTGAAAATAAATAATTATTTTCTTTAATGATATAGCTTGGGCTCCAAGTAGTTGTTTCGATTAGAAGTCTATTCTAGGGCTACTTGGGTTTGCTATAAATACTAAGTTGTTCAACCTAGTTTGGTGTAGCTAAATTATGTGCGTCTACGACACACTTGGCCATCTGCAATGGTGAGTTTCATTCCGGCTCATTGCTGACGTGTCATGAAATGAGAACGGAATGAGGTCGTGTAGGACAATTCAGTGGTGAGAATGAGACTCGTCTCGCGAGAATCTTGCCGTCAGTCTCGCAAGACGAATTTGAAAGCAAGTTTAACATACTAATATTTTAATCATATTTTTTTCTCTATCCTCCTCCACCTCATTTTTTATCTATATAAACGAATTAATTATGTTATTAAGTAGTACTCATTTACTTTTTTAATTAATATGAGTCAAACCCATGCTCACCATTGGAAAACTAGCTAAATAAAGGGTCCATAGATTCCACGTCATCTAATTAGCCAAACTCAAACTCACTGTTGCGGGTGCTCTAAGATATCCTTTTTATCTATTCCACTTTGAGAGTTTTTATTATGAGATTGTAATCTCACTTATCTCGGTACCCTTACTTTGAGATATATCTTCTCCCATTGTGTTATAACCGTTTGAGATATTTCCTTTTTGATCTTGTAGTGTTATACAGTCGTTTGTGATACCCTTCATAATCTCTCCATTATAATGGATTTTATCTTGTCTCCCATGGTTTTTTCTGTTTTGGGTTTCCACGTAAAAATTTTCTCTTCGTCCCCCCTATATTGTTCTTGTTCTTTTCTCTCAATACCTACATCCCTAAATTAATTATCTTGTATTGCTTGCGCTACAATATTAGATCCCGTTCAATCAGGATCTAATCCCTAACGGGAGGTTTCATATTCAAATTGCGATCCTAACACATCGTCCATTCAGTTTTGTTGATATTATGATTTACACAAATAAAAATGCATTTTCATAATTATATCAATTGTACTTAAATAAATAAAAATGTATTTGCATAATTATAGTCTAAAGCTAAAAATATATATGCATTATTATAATTATAATGTCTAATAAACTTATGTACCGTGAATTAGAATAGGGTATGGATGTTTATCACTTAAATTCTTGAACTACATATATTTTTAATATTATATATTTTATTTGAACGACTTTTAAATTATATAATATATATTGTGTCCTTTTTAATTTATATATAAATTAATAATTTAGGTTAATCTTTGTTAAAGTTAATATATTTATTATACAACATGCAGGGCATGAGTTTAAGACAGGTACATATTAATATTAGAGTACATGAAAAGTGATTTCGCAAGAAAGTGATCCATGTTCGTTCGAAAAGTAGGTTTTATTAATGTAATAGTTTATTACCACGTGATCACCTGAAATACTTTCTAATAATTTTCTTAGCTCAGAAGACATTTACTATTTTGAAAAGAATGTCATAAGACTATCTAAACTAAAAACAATTACTTTTAAGTTAACTTTACGATAGTTAATTAACTGAACCAAACTTAATTTTTAGCAGAATATAAGATCTGAATGCTAAGCGTGGAATATCTCAATTAAAAGTTTAAAAGTTAAAGCTTATAAATTATAACTAGTGATATATATTTCGTGTAAGATTGTCAATTATGAAATCATCGATAATAACGTGTGTTAATTAATGTGTGTTAAACTTATTAAAATTTAAATATATATTTTTCACTCACGTATAAATGATATATTTGAAATTATTAATTTAATAATTTATTTTTCAATTTAGTAATTTAAATATTATTATCAATATGAAAATAAACTCAAGAATATTATTAAATATATATTTTTCACATACGTACATATAGATGAATATGTATATGAAAATAAAATCAACCCGATACTGCCCCTTGTTGTGGCTCAGTTATTTTGTTAAATTGATCGATTTTACTATGTTTAATTATTCCAGTTGGATTATCCAGTTGAATTGCTAGTAGCCACTATAATATGTGAGGATCAATGTGTGAGGATTAATCGTTAAATGGTTGTTTTATGTGAGAGATTAAATAGGCAAAGGTTGGCTTCTGTGGCAACAATTAAAATTTATACAAAAATTACATCAATTTTTAAGCTAAATCTTAATTAAGAATAAAGTTAGTTGATCGAAAAAGAAAAACAACACATAGCAAACTAACATAGCAAACACAATTCATTGTAAATACAAATTATAAAAAAATGGATAAACATAAAATAAACGAACAACCTTCCCATATCATGGATGGAGTAGGTTTCCCCGTCCTTTACAGCCAAAAGCTACTATGAAATGAGCGGGAAAGCTTTTCTGTCTTTTTTTTTCCCCCCCTTTTCCTGTTGACGGGAGAAGGGGAAATCTTGATAGCATCATTCGATTTCTTAATGTTTACAAGAACAAAGCAGATTCATAATCTGGTCGCAGGCATGTTGAAACTATAAATAATGAAAAGTAAGAAGATGTTGCCTGAAGAGATTCAATTTTGCCATCTTTTGCTTGTTTCTTTATTATGTATTATTTTTAAATTTAAAAGTTTCAACAAATTAAAGCAATATCACACAAATGAAAATAATAAACATTTTAACTAACCATCTTAAAATACCCATGAAATTATTTTTAAAATTTTTTCTCATGTATATTTACATTGCTAAAAGATAAATTTCATTAGCATAAGACTGTTTTTGATGTATACATTTTTATAAACATCAATTTGCATATGAAATATGCATTCCCTAATATAGTTATATGATAAGGATATAATTTGTGTTTGTTGACAAGCTAGTAAATATTGTATGTTTATAATTAATAAATATTTATCATTACTAATAATTTATTTTTAAAATCTTAAAATGAGTAAATTGTAGACATTTCAATGTGTTTCATGAGCATCTTAATTCAAGGCAAATGACACTCATTACCCTCGTAGCGAATGCATAATTAACTCGAAATCTAAGAGGTAGTAGTCATGGCAATGATTCACATTCTCCATGCTCCCTACAAAAAGTTTAATTCTTGGTGGAAACAAAATATTTCTTATAGAAGGAGACTTTAGTGTTGCTTGGTCATGCTTGTCATATAGGAAGTTTGGTTGTTACCCTTTACTTCCCATGCTTGTTAAGTTTGTTGGTACATGGTAATTACACCAGATATAGGACCTAGTAAACAAGCCAAATTTTCCTAGTCTAATAAAATCTAGGACCACTAGAGCATATGTGATGCTAGGGAGAACACTTGAGTATTGCTTTGATTGATGATCGATTGAGCACCTGGTGATTGTGATGAAGAGCCAAATGGTTGTAGATGTAGAACTTGAAGAAAGTTGATAAAGTTGATCAAAGAATAGCAACAAAGCCAATGGAATAGTGAATGATATGATCTTGGGATAAAGATTGATCACCACCTAATAAGAACCAATAACCCACCATGATATGCTAAAGGTTTAATCACCACAAATCATTAAATGAATAATTTAAAACACCACCAAATCATGTAACTTGGATAAAGTAATAAGATTTAGAAAGAGTTTAAGGTTGATCTAAAAAATACCATATTCATTAACTAACCAAATTAAAGTTGTGTTCTTTCTCTCCAATTACTGAGATTAAAAGGCCAAAAAGAGATAGAGCCTTCCCCTACCAAGGGCCAAAAATAACTCAAAAGATTACATCCTAAGGGTCAAACTTAATCTAGACAGTTGATTTACAAAAAGCGGATGTGACATTACATTAAGAGGGGGCAATTAAAAGGGTAATTACGTAGGTAATTAGGAAAACTCAAAGAAGAAAGAAAACATATGAAATCTAAAAAAATGTGGATGACACAGTTGTATCTCTAAATGACATAATTGTTTCCTTGGCTTGGACATCGATCCTTCTTCAAGAACCCAAAAGGGCACGCCCATGTCCTCCCCATGACACGGTCATGATCGTGTCACAGGTTGACACACGATCGTGGCCTGAGGTCACTTCCAAGTCTTGAGCAAACTTGTGAAGCATACGATCGTGCCGTAATAGGACAAATCGTGTCGCTTGTTGTAAGTTCCTTTTTCTTTCGCTCTTCACTCCTTTCTCGTGCTTGAACTAATGCTTGTACCAACTCTCTATAGAGACAAAACTGATAGAAAGCTGGATATTACCCTCTTGTTCTTACCGATGTTGAGAACCACCTACAAAGGCTCTTGGCCACTCTAAAAGAGGGTCGAGACCAACTTAGAAGGGTCCGAGTTGTAACTAAATTGGACCTCCAAGTTGATGCAAGATGCAGACCTCTTAGCTAGTGTGAGGAGATTGGCAAAAGGGCATCGAACCCTTTCAACCACAATATTTAGGAGCAAACTACATTTACCTTACATGTGGTTTGATATAATAACTTTTAGACACTCCAAATTCATGAAATAATTTTTTGTTTTTTTACCCATCTTGGTTTTTCTGTAATTTTTTTGTTTGGAGTTTCTGGCTAAAAATTAATTTTGAATATAAATTAACATTTTTGTCCTTTGTTTAAATAAGGTTGGGGAGAACTTGCGAATGATGTATATGTAGGGTAAATAAGATTTCGTAGGTATAGGTAGAGTTTGTAGATGAAATAAATGTAGGTAGCCAGAAACTTTTTTTTTTTTTTTTTTTGCACAAAAGCAAACAACACCATTTCATTAATAGGAATCCCAAGAAAGAGGAAATCAACACCCAATTACAACCAAAGCCACCTATACAACTTCAAGAAACAATTAAGCTAAAATGAAATCTATACAACTTTCGTACCTTTTGGATCTCTTAGCAACATATACCAATCTGTACTGTAAACATAAATTTTCGGGTCTAAATAAATAAACACAAGAAATTAGTGAACAAATATAATATATTAATTTCAAAGGATTTTGGGTACAATCTCTATGAATTTGTTACAAAATGATAATGTAACTCCTCCGAGTCGATCTCCTTGAACAAACTTGAACGAGTCTTGAATGAGTATGGTTTTGGATGAATGTGATCTTGGATGAATATAGTCTTGAGTGAATATATTCTTGGATGAATGTGGTCTTGAACGAGGATCGTAGAGACTTGATCCCGATCAAGAGGAAGTGGTTCGATCTCCCACGAATGGACGGCGCGAGCTTAAACTTTGTTGTGCTTCTTGTCTTCGAGAGAGAGAGTTTGAGAGGTTTTGAGTCTTCCTTTGATGTCTTTCTGAACTCTGCCAAAATGAAGGAGGAGATTCTCTATTTATAGAGAACCTGGACTAACATTTAGGCCCATTTAATTCCTTAAAAAAAGGATAGCGTAATTTTATTGGCCAAAAATATAATGTCATTTAATTTATCATTAAATGATCCGCCACAATTAATTTTGACATATGGCGGATTATAATTGGCCGAATTAAAATAACTTTAATTTCCACGTGGCAAGTCTTGATTGACTGACAAATTTTTGCCTTCTACAAATGCCCCCTCGAGAGTTGGCCGCGCTTTACAACTTGGTAGTACTTGCCGCGGTCAGGTCTCGAAACTTGACGTCTGTATGGTTTGACTTTACACATTCCATCAACCAATCTTAACTTGGTAGGATAGTAAAGAATTTATTGTTATTATTATTATTATTTTGCAAAGACTTGAGATAGAAAATGGATAAGGGTGCAATTGTATGATAGTCATCGAATTGATTTATCAAGGCATGCTCTAGTTAGGCAAGATATGATTTTGATTGCCTTGAATATAACTGCCAATTCAAGCTCCGTTATTCCGTCTCTTGTTTGGAAAGAATATGCAGACATATGCATGATATATGCGTAGGCCACTAAATTGAATCAAAGTTTTTTTTTTCTTCCTGCTTCAACACTCTATCGCCTAGCTATGTTGAATTGAAGGTGGCCACCTCCTCCCTTTCCACTTCACATGATTAATTGGCACCACCATCTCCTCCAATCACAAATATCATCATTGTCACGATTATACAAGGGCATGATTACACAAGGGCAGACATGTTGGCAGCATCTCCCCTGTGTCTTGTAGAAGTCCATCGTTCACTTAATTCCATCTCCCCTATGAATCATTCTTCGATTGGAGTTCCACCGTACAACATAATATTCATTGAATATTAGAGTGAATTCATTGAATACATATGGGAGACCATGCAATATAATGCTCATAGTGGCGCACCTTTGACTTCATTGTTAATCTAAACCCGTGCAATTACGGCAATTAGCATCCTTTTTTTCTTCTTGTACTTGTACTCTTGATTTTATATGCAGGTTCATATCTTTCTGGGAGAAGGCTTCAAGACTTGAATCTATACTGATCATCAAGAGGGAATTTATAAACTCAAAGTCAAGCATTCTTGTACAAAATTTGCAAAATTGAAAGCCAAGAATAATTATTGAAGGCCAGATCTGCAACTTCGAAGTCGGTCAATCTTTAATAAATCCATCTCGAAGATGATAATTGGAAGACAAGCGGTGACCTTTGATTGTCCTCCTCAATTGTGGACATCAATTCGGCCCGTCTTGAGCATGTATTGGCGATCAGAAGACAAGCGGTGACCTTTGATGGTCCTCCTTTAATTTTGCTGACTTGTGAGTCTTGATTTGGATGACTTGAAAGTCTTGGACTTGTGATTTTTTGGTGTTGAAAACTTGGGAGTCTTGGTTTATGACTTGGGAGTCTTTGACTTGAAATTCTTGAACTTTGACTTGAGAGTCTTCAATTTTGATGACTTGAAAGTCTTGATTTTGGATTTGGTTGACTTATAAGTCTTTTGCCTTAATGACTTGGGAGTCTTGGTTTTGATGACTTGGAAGTCTTGAATTTTTGACTTGTGAGTCTTTTTTTTTTTTAACTTGACTTGAAAACTTGCAATGAGTTCAATCAGATTCATCGCTTTCGTCTTCATCGAACACGATCTTGCCTTCATTTTTAAGCCTCATGACAAGCTCCTTAAAAGTTTGACACTTCTCCAACGGATGGCTAATGATCATGGTACTTGCAGTATCTAGGGTCATTGATTCTTCCAACTTCATTTGGACGCTTCGACTCCGGAAGTTTAATAATTCCTTTTTCAAGAAGTTTGTCAAGTATTTCAGGCGTATCACAATCGGAAAAAGGATATTCTTTCTCTTCAAAAATCATTGATGAAGAAATTCCTTTTGACGTGCCCCCGAGTGAAGTTTGCTTCTCCTTGACACTTGGTCTTCTTGCATCATGTTTGAAAATTGTGAGCTCCATGTCATGTGCCCGCGTTGCCAATTCTTGAAAAGTTGTTGGCTTACTCATATGAAAAACATAAAGCAAATCCCATTCCATGCCTTGTATACGCATCTTGACAGCGGAGGCTTCGGACAATCGATCTTTGCACTCAAGGCTGAGTGACCTCCAACGATTGATATAATCTAAGACTGGCTCCCGGTACCATTGCTTCGTGTTTGTCAACTCTGTCATGCTAACGGTGCGTTGAGTGTTGTAAAATCGATTAAGGAACTTTTGTTCCATTTCTCCCCAACTGTCGATAGACTCCGGCTCCAAGTCCATATACCAATCAAAGGCGATTCCTTTAAGGGTTCTAACGAACTGCTTCACTAGTTGATCTCCCTCAGTTCCACCATTATTGCAATTCTCGATGAAATGAGGTATATGCTGCTTAGGATTCCCTTTACCATCGAAGTGAGTGAATTTTGGTGGTTGATAGCTGTAAGGCATGCGAAGTGCGTCAATTCTCTTTGTGTAAGGCTTCATGTACAATTGATTTTTACGAGAGCCTCCCTCGATCTGAGCTTTTATCGCATCAGCTACTAGCTTTTGGATTTTCTCCACAGACAATGAGCTCGAGCCGGAGTCTTCCTTCTTCCCTTCATCTTCATCGGAATCTCCATGATTGGATCCTCTGTCGGAATCTTCATCTCCCGGACCTTCGTCAAATTTGCTAGCTAGTCGCTTTTTTAACTTCTTTGTTAATTTCTTGATCCGCTCATCTTGTCGCTTAATATGCTCAGTCTTTTCCTCGCTTTCTTTCTCAAGTCTTGCAAGCGTGGCCTTCATATTCTTGAATTCTTCTTCATAGTTAATAGCATCTGTGACCATGGCGGGCATAATAACGGTATCGATAGAGTCGGTATCAGAATCGGAGAAGAGCGGATCCCTTGGTGATTTTAGTGTTTCCTCGCCATTTTCATAGTCTTCATCTTCTTCACTTAATGGTTGATGGAGGATTTCGTACATCCATTGAGCGACTATCTTATTCGGGTCAACGACTTGAGTCGAAGAAGTTTGGTTTGCCCCCGGAATGTTGGAGTCAGAGATTTGCAACGAGGCTCTGGATCCTTGTTTCTTGGCCTCATTAGCGGCGATCTTGGCCATCCTTCTAGTGATTACTCCACTGGATGTCATACTAGTTGTTGATCCTTCTGACTTAGATTGAACAACTTTCTTTGAAGCAAGAGAGATGTTGTTCTTTGGATCCATCTTCTTCGAATGATAAATGGTTCGTTCTTGGAGAAAGAGATGAGAGGTAGAGATGTCCCACCGAGCGTGCCAAAATTTGTAAAAACAAATTTCCGGGTCTAAATAAATAAACACAACAAATTAATGAACAAATATAATATTAATTTCAAAGGATTTTAGGTACAATCTCTATGTATTTGTTACAAAATGATAATGTAACTCCTCCGATTCGATCTCCTTGAACAAACTTGAACGAGTCTTGAATGAGTATGGTTTTGGATGAATGTGATCTTGGATGAATATAGTCTTGAGTGAATATATTCTTGGATGAATGTGGTCTTGAACGATGGTCGTAGAGACTTGATCCCGATCAAGAGGAAGTGGTTCGATCACCCACGAATGGACGGCACGAGCTTAAACTTTGTTGTGCTTCTTGTCTTCGAGAGAGAGAGTATGAGAGCTTTTGAGTCTTCCTTTGATGTCTTTCTGAACTCTGCCAAAATAAAGGAGGAGATTCTCTATTTATAGAGAACCTGGACTAACATTTAGGCCCATTTAATTCATGATACGTGGCGTAATTTTATTGGCCAAAAATATAATGTCATTTAATTTATCATTGAATGATCCGCCATAATTAATTTTGACATATGACGGATTATAATTGGCCGAATTAAAATAACTTGAATTTCCACGTTGCAAGTCTTGATTGACTGACAAATTTTTGCCTTCTACATGTACATCAAATGAATTTTTATTTTCTTCACAGTACACTCCACATTGTGTTGAACTCCATTAAATCTCTTATCATTTCGAGCATCCCATACTGCGCAAATGATGTTAGAAACGCTAGTCGCTGCAATAATGTTGATCACTTTACACTTCCTGCTATGCCCCTATTTGTGCACCCAATGTTGCTGAGAATTAAACGAGGATTCAATTCCCAGCCATTGTGCAATATTCTTCCTAACCTCAGTAGACATGAAAATAAGATGTGATCAACTGTCTCAGCATATCCATTACAAAGCTTACATTCCCTATCAATTACACAACCATGCTCAACCAATCTGTCAGCCACAGGTAATCTATTGTGCATCCCAAGCCACGAAATGAATGAATGTATGGGTTGTGCAGCAGCACACCAGATTGTCTTTGCCCAAGGGACTTTCTGAGTATTATTAATCAACCTTCTGTAAATACCCGACACAGAACACTGATTCTGAACAAAAATATCAGC
The DNA here is from genome assembly GCA_029582165.1 of Portulaca oleracea. Taxonomy (NCBI): domain Eukaryota; kingdom Viridiplantae; phylum Streptophyta; class Magnoliopsida; order Caryophyllales; family Portulacaceae; genus Portulaca; species Portulaca oleracea. The sequence goes on from CM055885.1 coordinate 25,710,977, forward strand.
ATATTTTCTAGCAATCTCATCCTTGATCTTGCATAATCTCTTCCAATACCAACAAGAATCCCCTTTTGGCTTGGTATCCCTCAAAACTTTCTTTTTAATATGTTTAGTATGAAATATGTAATTTTTATTTTTTTAAATTTTTAATTTTGTTTAATTTTTTAGTTTTCTTACTGGTTTGTTTCTTATTTTGTTTATTTCTTTAATTTTAATTTTTTTAATTTTTGCTATTTTCTCTTTTTTAAATTTGAATTTTTAAATATTTATTTACTTATATATATTTTTATATATTTTATATATTATATTTTATATTTTATATTTATATTTTATCTTTTCATTTTTTATTTTTTATTTTTCTCCAGTTAGTTTTAAATTTTACTTATAAATTTATTATTTATTTTTATTTAGATAAAAAAAATAGGAAGTGAAAATATTAAAGAATTCAAAATGAAGCAAATTAAAAAAGGAAAAACAAAAAACTTAAACAATTAAAAAACCAAAAATTAAAAATTAAGACAAAATACAAAATAAAAATTGTTAATTTATGATAGAAAATTTTCATTTTTTCAAATCATTTTTGCATTTGCAAATTTACAATTTTTAAAATTTATTTCTATTAGATTTTTAAAACAATGGGATAAACAAATGTCATTCAAAATAGTTACACAGTTTATGAAACTATTTGAATTTATGTAATTTTTTTTAAAAATGTTGGGTAAGTTTAGATAGATATAGATAGTTCAAATAATTCATGTAAAAACAGGTATAGGATAAATATAAAATGTTTGTAGTTTGCCAATGAAAATCCCTAGGAGCAATTAAGGTAGTTAGTAAAAAGTTAAATAAAGGGCAAAACTATGAATTTATTTTCAAAAATATATTTTTGCAGGAAAATCCAAACAAAAATAATTACAGAAAAATCTGGAGGGGTAAATAAAAACTATAACTCTGATATCGATGAAGTAAGGTAAAAAACATTTTATAGAGGTGTGGTGTCTAAAAATTATTATAAGAAACATCTGATAGGGTAAAAATAATTTACTCAGCACACTGTTACCCTTACTATAACTAGTAAGCTAAAACCTCATTAAATTTTATCAGTACTTCTTTAATGTTATCAATAACAAACTCAGGGCCTATTTGGTTCACCAATTCAGGAATGGAATTGAATGGAACTTGATTCCTGAAAAAAAAAAGGATGGAACTTGATACTTGAAATCAGTTGTTTAATTTAGTGCAGTTAAAAAATGGAATCAGTATCCAGTTCCTGTCGTTTGGTACAGTAATGGAATGGAATCAACCCTTAATTTATTTGGATATTATAATTTTTTAATATCATAAAAATTGAAATTTCTTTAATATTAATTATTTGAATTACCATTAATTATAACATTCTTGTAATAATTTTTTTTAATCTATCAGTTACGTTTTTCTAGGTCAATCTCTAATCAATAATTTCTCATATATATAAGATTTTAAAAAAAATATAATATTATACTTTTCTAATAGTATTTTATATTAGAAATCTAACGACATTAATTTTATATAATGAATCATTATATAAATTAAAATACTAACGATCAAAATTTTACATATTTTATACTTCTGTATTACAATTAATTTTATACTTTTCTTTCTCTCTCTCTTTGCTTTTTGCTCCATAAATGCTCTATATCCGGTATTTCCCACCATCATCGTCATTTTCATCAATCAATATTTTATCTCTCTTTTATTTCATACATATCATCATCATCGTCATTGTTTGCCAAACTCTCTCTCTCTCTCTCTCTCTCTCACTCTCTCTCTCTCTCTCTCTCTCTCTCTTCCTCTCTCTCCTTTTTGCTCTATATTTTTTATACAGAACAACAATACGACCATCATCATCATCATCAATCAGTATTTTTTCATGGCAAATCAAATTTTTTTACAGAACAACAATGGCATAATTTCAAATTTTTTTTTTGTAAACAGATTAACAATGGAGACCATGAATTAATAGAAACAAGGAGCCCATTAATGGATAAGAGGAGGAGAAAGGAAGAAACCACATACCAGTCGGTGACTATCGCAATATGGCCGGCAGGTTTTCCGGCAAGGTTTGTTTTTCAGACGAGAATGACAATACTATGAGGGAGAAAAGTTAGGGTTCTTGGTAGCAGGTAGATACGTATATTGATGGTAGAGAAAAACATTAGGGGGTGTGAGAATATTATGATAATATTTTCTTTTCTATCTTTGTATTATTTTTGGGAATTAAATCTCATTCCCCCCAAATATGAGAGATATGGGATTCCTCTCAAAAAGGAGGAACTTGAAACCCCTGAGTATCAAGTCTCAAACCCTAAAAGGCTGAAACAAACATAAAAATTGGGAACTTGATACCCAAAGATATCTAATTTCATTCCCTTTTTTCCAACCAAACAGGCCCTCATTGTTTTGATACAATCGTTACTCCCTGTGTTCCATTTATTTTTCAATTACTCCTTCCGTCTCATACTAACCGTCGTTTTGGAAATTGTGCAGTGAAATTTTAAATATATACAATGAATTACTATATAAATTACCACCATTAGATCGTGACGAAAAACTACTATCATAAAAGTATCATATTATAATTGTTAATAACATATTATGTGAGAAGTTATAAATCAAGGATAGATGTTGGAGACTGTGAAAGTCAAAACTATAACAATTAATATGGAACAGTGGGAGTTATAAATATTTTATGGTGTTCAATGTCTTTATTTGACTTAAAATTTTTCGTGTAATATTTATTAGAAAATTACAATATTACACTATTATGATAGTATTTTTCTAAACTAATGATATTATTTTTGTAAAATAGAACATTATATATACCCCGAACAAACAAGAAATTGTGGTTTGGATTACCAAGAATCTCCCAAATTCCCACTAGTAAGTAGAATTGGAGTTACTTGACCCTCCTCCCTACTAAAAGTGGATTTGATGTGGCTAACCCTAGAAAGCTTTGAAATCAACATCAATGGAGTAAAGAGAGAGAGAGAGAGAGAGAGAGAGAGAGAGAGAGAGAGAGAGAGAAAGCTTGTAAAAACTTCAATGAAGACTAGAGAAAGCTTGAAAGAGATAGAGAATTGAAATTGCAAGAAAACTTTGAAGAACAATGAAGAACAATTAAAGAGAGATTAAAGCAAATAAAGGAAAGCAATAAATCTAATTCTACTCCTAAACTACCTAGGCTAATTCCTTCCCCTTAGATTAATACAAGTGGGTATTTATAGAAGAAGGAGAAGTACAACCCAAACTCTAGAAATAAATCGTAGCACGCGCGTCAGATTTTTCGCAGACAGAGTGGTTCGGGCGAGCCATAGGTGTGGCTCGGGCGAGCATGCCTACTGGTCGAACTTCATTCGTCGTTGCTGCTGAGCGTGTGTAGCGGGTACGACAGAGGCATTGCTCGGACGAGCTAGCTGTCTGTCCGCCGACCTCTTCATCGTTGTTGCTGAACGTGGCGGGCGCTACAGGAGACCAGCTCGGCTGCTCGGGCGAGCCATGCGGCTGCTCGGTCGAGCGGCACTTCTGTACGTAGTAGGTCGCGGCGCGACCGAAAATGGGCGCGGCAGAACGGCTGCTCGGGCGAGCCAAGGGGCTGCTCGGGCGAGCCAAGCTTCTGTCCGCTGCTTCTTTTCCTTCCAGCGAGATTCCGCGGGTGCGAAGCCAGGGGTCTCGGCTTGGGTTGACTTGGTTTGACTCGGGAAATAGCTCGGAATTCCCTAAAAACCTTCAATTAAGCCCAAACTTCTTCTAACTCCTTATTTTCCTACAAAACACCAAATCATTATATCTAATATGTAAATAGGGGTCAAAACAAGCAAATATACCCTTATAAAAGAGAAGAAATTTGGCTCGGAACGAGACCGAACACTTTGAATGGGACTTCTCTCCCTGCCTGTGACACCAATTTTTCCTTCAATCTGTTGGCCCGGTTCCATATCTTTTTCTTCAGTTCTTCAAGAATATTGCGCTTGGATCGTCCCACTAACTGTAGCTGTCCTAGGCAACGTTATATTTAGAGGAGGGGGCATTTCTATCATATTCATAAACTCCAGAATTCAGGTCTTGGTGTGGGAGGCGTGTTTGAGCTGAGAAAGATTTCCGACTTGCTGAGGTTGATTTGCTGTCCCGACCAATTCTCATATTCTCGAAGGGCGCTTTGGAGAGCTTGTATTTCTGTTTCCTTTGCCTTGAGGAAGAATATGCTGTCATCATCGAACAAGAAGTGGGTAATCGCCGGTGTTGTCCTGCAAATATTGATTCTCGACAGGCGACCTGTCGTTTTGTCCCTGTCTAACAAGACGCTCAACCCCTCTGTTACTAGGATGAAATGGTAGGAGGAGAGGAGATCCCCTTGTCGAAGTCCTCTTTCCAATGCTAGATTTCCAGTCAATTTGCTATTGATGCAGAAGGAAAAGGTCACAGTTTCTACACACTTTATTACCAGGCTCGTCCACCTCGGTGAGAAACCCATTTTGTCCATAATCATACTCAAGAAACTCCATTCCACCCTATCATACACTTTGCTCATGTCTAGTTTGACCGACATCCAACACTGGCGGTCATCAATTGTCCGATCCAGCCATGGTCTCAGCCGGTTGGCAATCATTTTCGAGATGAGTTTATAGCAGATATTGCAAAGAGCTATGGGCCTGAGGTCCTTCACTATCTCCGGCTGTTTGACCTTCGGTATTAGGGTGATCAGTGTACGGTTCAGATCTCTCGCCATTTCTCCACCGTTGAGTAACCTCGAGGACCACTCTACACACTTAGTCTCCTATTGTATCCCAACAGCGCTGAAAGAACATAGCAGAGAAGCCATCCAGTCCGGGTGCTTTGGTCGGGTGCATTTGTTTAAGGGGCGTCTATACTTCTGCACGTGTGAATCTCACTGATAATTGGTTGGCCATCGCTTCGCTTACTTTTCCGCAAAGCTCCGGGAACTTGACTCCGTAAGATTGGGTTCGCTTGAGGCAAATAACTCTTTGTAATATGTCTCAATGATTTGTTTGATGCCCTCCTTTGAAGTCCGGGTTGCTCCCTGGGGGTCCTTTAGCATTTTGATATGATTTTTCTTCCTCCTTTGTTTGACTCGAGCATGAAAGAAAGTTGAGTTCCAGTCTCCTGCCTGCAGCGTTTGGTGATGGGCCCTTTGGGCCCAATAGATTTCCTCCACTTTCTCCGCATGGAGCAAATCATCTTCTAATTTCCTCAATTAAGGCCTCTAGATTTTGGGCTGTGGCTTCCCTTTGGCAGATGGACTGAAATTTCCTTCCCAATGTGTTTAAGTCTCCACCGGGCCTGATTGCTTGACATATGGCCCAAGCCTTCAGTTTGTTCCCTACATGCCTGAGTTGGCCCATTAGTGTCTCTCCTGCGATTTGTGTTTTAGCCCACGCCCTCCCCACACTTTCTTGGAATCCTTCTTCCTCGGCCACTATGCCTCAAATTTGAATGAGCGTTCTTTGACCGGTACTTGTTGCCTTTCTGTGTCCGTGTCCAGAAGGATCGGGAAGTGGTATGAACCTTCCCAGATCACCGTCTTCACTATAGCTTCTAGCCATTTGTCCGACCATTCAGTGTTGCAGATAAAGCGATCCATCCGTTTTTCTATATGGTCGTCCTCTTCCCTTCAGTTGGTCCATGTGTAGGGGTAAACCCTCCATCCTAGATCCCTCAGGTGATGGGGATCCAGTATTTTCATAAAATTAGTGTTCCTTGTTGGTAGCATCATCGTGATAATCAAGTACTCCCGAAACCCTATGGCCGCAGGTTCGAATTCTCCACAAGAGAACATAAATTAAACAAAAGGTAATGGGAGAGGAAACATAAACACTTTTAGATTTCCAAGAGGTTAAGAAAATTAATTAAAATCACCATTTTTTGCATGTAATTTTAATTATGAGTTGTACATTATCCCCATCCAGGGGCGGATCCAATGTGGGTTTACGTGATTTTATTGATTTTTAAATACTTAATATATTATGTATATGTTATTGGACAGAAGTTGACATAAAATTTGTGAGGGTGGGGTGGTCTTGTAAGTGTGTATTAATGTTAGAAGTCATCTGGGTCATGGGTTCAACTCCTATTGTTTTTATTTTATATTGGAAAGTTTCTATTTTATTTCTTCACTTGATTATTTTCTAATGGATTATTGGATGATAATACACTGAACTTTAGAGTATTTAACAATAATGCACTGAACTTTTTTTGAACTCTAATAAATTGAACTTTGAGGGTATTGGACAATAATGCACTCAGGCCAATTCAGCTGGTGGTTGACACGGTGGTTGTCCTACTTTGAGTATCGTTTTTCAATTTTTTTTCCAAAAAAGTATATTAGTTATCCTAGTTATTATGCTTTCTTACATAGCAAAAGTTTTTTCTGAAAGAAAAAATAGAAAAACGACACCTCAAAGTAGGACAGTCACCACGTCAACCACCAGCTGAATTGGTCTGAGTGCGTTATTGTCCAATACCCTCAAAGTTCAGTGTATTAGAGTCCAAGAAAAAAGTTCAGTGCATTATTTCGTCCAATGTATTATCATCCAATAATCCTTCTCTAGTTTAAGATTCTCTTATCAGTTGTATGTCCATCATGTTCAACCCCTTATCTCCTTAAGAACTTTTTTGTTTTACTTAATTATAGTTGTATGTAGTTTTATTTTTGAATACAATAATAGATATTTAGTTTTGATTTAACTTTGTCGGTCTTAATTACTACCAATTTTCATATTAGAAAGATATGACTATACTCTTGTTGCCGATAATTAATAGTAATGGGGGCAAATAAAATTTCACCCGTAACAATTATTAAGGTTATGAGATTTATTGTGTAGTCAATGACCATGCTTACGACGATTACTATTTGTTGTCGACCTGAGCTTCAACAAGGTTATAAAAATAAATTTTGTCGCCTTTGAGAAAAACATTATTGTCCTAATTAAAATGAATTTTGACCCATTATATTTAATTTCTAGCTTCGCCACTGTCCCTATATAACATATAAAATTTCATCAACAATTAATTTTTAAAAGTAAAAAAGAAAACGATATCATAAATAGACAGTTTGGTACCGATCGATTGTTCTTTGATATATGAAATTTACTAATAACTAGTCTTTAACCCGTGCGATGCACGAGATATTTAAATAGTTTAATAAATAAAATAAACATAAATATGTTAATACCCTCAATTATAGTAAAAAAAAAAGTCATTTTGAATTATATGTGTCTTGGGAAAGTGTCTTGCCTTGTCATTAAAACTATATTATATATATTAAGATGAAATTTGATGATATGATTGAATTCTATAACTATACTATTACATATAAATTGAATAAAGTTATACTATTATACATTATTTTTTTTATATTTCAAAAAATGCTTAAAATAGGTTTGATGGAAGGAGTTGATTCGATTAGAATATCATTTGGTGCTCATTGATACAACCAACGCATCTCAAGTTTCTTATAATTAATAATTAATATTTACTATTAAAAAAATAGTGTCAAAAATTATAAGAAATAACAATTTGGTGAAGGGCACGATATATAGATTTAGGTGGAGGTAGATGCCTAATTAGATTTGGGAGGAGTTAGACTCCTAATTGGGTTAGGAGATAGATTTCTAATTAGATAAGATATACTCCTAATTGATTAAGCTTTTTGTATATTATTTTTTTAAATCGATTTTTCATGGACTTACATTTCTAAGTGTGATTGTTGCTTTGTCATTAAAATCTTGTTGATGTTACATTACAATTACAGGACATTTAACACATATTATGAAGGGTGGTTCCACCATAAAAAATATGAATAGACTGAGATTGGATGAAGAAAATATCAACAATCATCACATACTCATTTACAAAGTATGATTTCGGATTTTGGATTCCATATATTATATATAGTCATGAGATCTAATTTCATTCTAACACTTCACAGTTGAAAACAAACATATATGCTTTCAAAATTTAAAACGCCTTTTGGGTTATATATGTATACTTCTGGCTATGTGGACTGATCTCAATCACTTTCACAGTTCACTGGTAGTGGGTTGCTGGTTACCATTTTCTCTGAGCCCCTATATGCAGTTTTCGGACATGCATCACCTTCTCGACCACCACTCGAATCTCACCCACCTTCTAAGTTACGTAAAAAAGGAGCAGCAAATAATCAGCGAAATCCAAATTCCAAAAAGAAATCATAGTGATGATATATGAATTATTAGGTGCCCTGTGCAAATACAACTGAGCAAGTTCAGCCATTACCAAAGTTGCATCGCTTACATTAAAAAAAGGCAGGCATGTGCAACAAAATTTAAACATATTACTTTTATATATTAATAGATTTCTCAGGCAATGATGACTGAGGGGCAACAGAACACATGCTAAGGCCAAAAATGGAGGAGTTGAATATCTTCACAGATATTGCGGAGATTATACACTTTCAATCTTTTTAAATTATCGAGAATGCTAAATTGTAATCTTTTGATATTTTTCACCATGTAAATCTTATGTATCATGCAAAATTTTATGAAAAAAATTGTAACATGCAAATACATGCTAAAATATATTGACGTGGTATATATTGATAGTGCTTTTCGAAAACTAACCTGTTTGTATTTGTAGGTTTGCCGAGAATTCAATAGTTGCTTCAAATGTTAATAGTTGATAGATTGGAAGAAAATGAAAGATGTTTTGATGTTTATATATTAGGTTGGGAGGTAGAGTTCTAATTAGATTTGAGTGGGATGTAGAGTCCTAATTGGATTCGGGTGGGAGTTAGAGTCCTAATTGGGTTGGGATTTCTAATTAGGATAAAGTAGACTCTTTATCTGATTAGACTTGTTAATTATTTTTTTAAAATCAATTTTTTTTATTATTTCATGGGCGGGAATTTTTTACTGTTTTTTTAAATCGATTTTTTTCTTTAATCTGATTGATCGATAACCCCTACCATGACTCTGGGTTGAGTATTTCAAATTTCGACTATATTACTTTTATATTATTATAGATTCCACTTAAAATAGAAAATCAGTAGACAATAGACAGACAGCTTTAATTTATAGATGAAAAATATTGCAGTTAATTATAGCAAAGAGAACAGGAAAATAAAATATAATATGACACGTAATTAAAGAGAAAAGTCAGATCAGATTGCAATTTGCAAGTATTGGAATTGAGTATATTCTAGTATTATGGTTCTCGTAAAAGTGGTCAGCCCCTTTCATGACTTAAAAAAAAGCTGAATCTATTTGCTTTTACTTATATCCAATAATATATTGCTACCCCTTCAAAAAAGAAAGAAATTTTATGTTCTCCATACACATTTTATGTTCCAATACTCGAACAAATTGATTTCACATAAGGCACTTTCTTCTGCCCTATGCTACATAAGCGAATTGTGAATAATTATATTTTAAAAAACAAATGAGAAACGATATGTCTATGGATATATTTTTAATAGAGAAAATGTAATATTGGATATGTCTATGAATATATTTTTAAGTGAGAAAATTGGATTCTAATAATAATCTCTACTTTCACTTATTGTATAACAATAATCTCTACTTTCATTTTGAATTTTGGTGGTCCAAAAATAAATAAAATTAGATTGTAGTGGTACCAAATCCATCTCTACATTCTTTATATTTTTTTTTCGTTCCTACACCATATTTGTTTTTTTCGTTCCTACTCCCAGAAAGGTAATGAAGTATAGTAACTTAAATAATTTTTAAATTATTTTTTTGAGGTTCCGAACAATTGTTTTGATTTTTTAAAAATGAATAAAAGGTAAAAATCATTAAAAAATCGTAAAAAAATTAAAAGAATTGGGAAAAACACCGTAAATTCATTAAAATTGTGGGAAAGTGTTATACTTAGTTTTGAATCAAATGCAACACAAAATCTATGATATTTAGGGTATACTCTTGATGATGTCCCACTACAATCCAATTTTTTTTTGGAATACCAAAATCCAAATTGATAGTAGAAGTTATTGTTATCCAATTCATGAAGTAGGGATTATTAGAATCCAATTTTCCTTTTTAAATGTGTTGATTACAAAACACCATGTTTCAAAGCATATAACATTTGTTGTCAATTGTTATGTGAAAGAAGAATAGGTTTATTAATAAATTATAAAGCATTTTGTTGTCTAATGTCATCATCATCATTATTATTATTTATTATTATTATTATTATTATTATTATTATTATTATGTATTTAACACAATCATTTTATGTCATGGATACATAAAAGAATAATTTTCTATTTATATTTACACAAGATTTGTAATTAAATGAATAAAACTTATAATATATACCCTGCTAGAAACATATAACATTTATTCTCAAATGTTAATTAAATGAAAAATGCGTTCATTTATCAATTATTAGGGGTGAGCGGGACTGGGATCCCGGTCATTTTTGCTACTCCCGGTCCCGGTCCCGGTTGCGACCGGGAGCAAGTTTATGCTCCCACACCCGGTCCCGATTGTGACCGGGAGCAAACTTTTGCTCCCACTCCTGGTCCCACTGGGACCGGGAAATGAACCGGGAGTTTATAGTCCCGGTTTTCTAATCTATTTACAATTAATTTAGTTTATTTCCTTAAAGGACAATCACAAAAAATTAAAAAAAAAACACACAACTTTCATATTGGAGGATATTGAGCAGTACATTCAACATTTAGGTTAACTGCTCATCAACATCATCATCAATTCTGATGATGATTCACAACACCTGTTTAAGCGTGGGCTTACTAGCTACCGGGCCAAAATGTGTGTGAGTGTGTGACTATGCCATTGTGGGGTAAATCACTTAATCCAAATCATTCAAAATTTCAAAGTACATAACAAACAGTACCTAGTGTCATATATATATATATATATGGGATATTGGATGATAATATACTGACCTTTGGGGGTATTGGATTGTAATATACCGACCTTTACTATTGGACAACAGTATCCCTGACCTTTATACTTAGATGACATTATTATACCAACAGCGACTAACGGGGTGGTGACTGGTTAACTAGTCTCGATTCTGACGTGACAGGCAGAGGAAAAATAACCGGCCCTTACCCAATAACTCCGTTAACCCCTCCGTTTTCTCACTAACCCACAATACAAAAAAATCGACACTAACACAATGACTAACGGGGTGGTGAACCGGTCTTCATACTGACGTGAAACACAACCAACCAATGTCTTGTAATATGGGTTAGTGAGAAAAACTAAGGGGTTAATGAAGTTATTGGCCTGAGACGGTTTTTCCCCTTTGTCAGCCACGTTAGCGCATGGAGACTGATTCACTACCCCCTTAGTTACTATTGGTATAATAACATCACCCAGGTATAAAAGTCAGAGATATTGCTATCCAATAATAAAAGTTGGTATATTACAATCCAACACCCCCAAAGGTTAGTATATTATCATCTAAAAGCCCTATATATATATATATATATATATATATATATATATATATATATATATATATATATATATATGTATATTATAAAACCGGGAGTTGGGACCGAGACCGGGAGTTGAGGTTAAGTCCCACTCCCAGTCCCGTAATTGACCGGGACTTTGTTTTTGATCTCACTCTCGGTCCCGTTTCCCCACTCCCGGTCCCGTTTCCATTGGGACCGACCGGAACTTCACCGGGACCGGGATGGGACCGGGAGTCCCGGAAATTTTGCTCACCCCTATCAATTATGCACCATCTTATAATCAACAATGTGCAACATTTTATTAATGGGTGATTATACAAGTCTTACCCCAAGATATTTCTTAAGTGACTTATCTGTTGGGATTCACCTATGCGTAAACATGTCCCACATCGAAAAACAAAGGGAATGACATGGTATATTAGTCAAATGGTCTACACCTCTTAATACCAATTGGTTTTAAGATGGAACCCACTTAACTTGTGTACCATGGACCTTGGTTGAAGTGGGCTCCTTCCTTGGATCTCCCCAACAATTGGTATTAGAACTGATGGTTCGTTCGGCTGGGCACAAGGTGCAAGAAGGTGTTCTAGTAAAAATTACCATGGACAAGAGCAGGGACCATATATAGCACGCACGTGGCTGGGTCTCCTGAAGGCGAAGAATGGTGACATGAGACTCAGGTGGAGTAGGGTGTGGCTTTGTGGAGTAAGGTGTGGTTGGGCCTCTTGAGGTAGAGTGGTGGCATGAGACTCAGGTGGAGTAGGGTGCGACTCTGTAGAGTAAAGTGCGACTATGACGGGTTCTTGATGGCAGAAAAAAGAGGCTTTCGATCAAGGGGGAGAGACTCATGTGTGAAGGGGGAGATTGTTGGCATTCACTCATGAGTAAAAATGTCTCACATCGAAAAAGAAAAGGGAAAAGACATGGTATAGAAGACAAGTGGGCTACGCTTCTTAACACTAATCTGTTTTAACATGGAACCTCACTTAACTTGTGTATCATGAGCCTTGATTGAAGTGGGCTCCCGCCTTAGATCTCCCCAACATTATCCTTCACCAAATTAGCATTTCTTGTGATTTTTGACATTAATTTTCTTGATAGTGAGTATTAATTATAGGAAGCTTCATTGGCTACGTTAATGAGTACAAACGATACCCTAATCTGTTAGGCGTATTTTAAACTTTTTTTTTAAATATAAAAATTATAGATAAAATTGTAACTTTATTCAATTTATATGCGATATTATAGTTATAAAATTTAATCATATCATTTTTTTCGATTAACAAATCAGATAATAATGAGGTTTTAATAATAGGGTTATACGGGTAATGATACGTACACACCTTGAATCAAGATGGTTAATAATCATCTTGAATTGTCCATAATTTATATTTTTATAACTTTGAATAATATTTTCTCTAATCATTATATATTTGTATCAATTATTAAAATATAACACTTATTAGTTACATCAACAATTATAAATGATAGCCTAATTTTAATAGCCACAATAGAGAATGTGTACATTTCACACATAGTTTTATTTTTGTGAAAAAATATAAATAAGTAATTATTTCATATAATTTATAAATCGTTAAAATCCTCAAAGTGATGAAACATATATTTATCATCATTTAAATACGCTTATATTTATTTGAATAATGATACACATCTTGCTTTAAGATGGTTAATAGCCATATTGAATTATCGATATTTCACATTTTTGTAACTTTTAATAATATTTTCTCTAATAATTATATATATTTATCAACTATAAGAGTATAATACTTATTAACAAGGTCAAAAATATTAATTATAGCCTACTTTTATAAATCATATTAGAAAATGCATATTTTATACATAGTTTTATATTAATGAAAAAATACTAATAAATAATTATTTTTATAATGTATATAAGTTGTAATAACCTTCAAAGTAATGAAACATAACTTTATAATAATTTAAATATACTTACGTTTAATTTTATAAGTGATTTAGATGAAATGCAAGATGATTAACAACCATCTTGCAACAAGATATTTATCATTTTTGTATTTAATTAATTTTTTGAGTCATTAATATAAAATTTAATATGATTATTAACCGTATTGAATCAAGGGGCGCTTATCATTTAAGTGCAGGAAAATAAAAAAACGAAACCATAATATATGGCAAGTGGGTAGTGGTGTGGCAAGATTGATTATACAAGTATTTTGCCATCAAATTCACTTTAATTATCATCCTTTTCATATAAATTACACGATAATTTGGCAGCCATGTGCTACTCCTGTTAAACAAATGATAGTTATTTGCAAAACTTCCTTATAAATACCAAGAAAATGTTGATCAATCCTCATCACTTCCACTTGTGTCTTAACAACAACAATGGCATCCCTTTCTCCTCATCCTGCCTCGCTCACCACTCCTTCCACGCCTCTTCCCAAGCAACTCTTCCCAAAACTCCCCAACCAAATCTCCCTCTCAAGGCCCAAAAACCTTCCTCGCCGCCGTGTCATCCGCCCATGCAAAGCCGCCCAGCAAGATGACCCGACCCAGCCCAAGCCCGATTCTCCTGTCATCATTGACAGAAGAAACATGCTTCTTGGTCTCGGAGGTTTCTATGGGGCTGCCATAAGCCTCACCGGGAACCCGGGGCTATCACTGGCTGAGCCGGTTGCACCCAACGTAAGCAAATGCCGGTTGACTGCTTCCCCCTCAGATGGCTCAGTGGGTGACTACTGCTGCCCCCCTAAGATCGACCTCAAAAAGGTGGTGGACTTTGATTTCAAGAACTACCCAAACCCGCTTACCAAGATCCGGCGCCCGGCTCATGAGGCAGCCAAGGACCCGGAGTATGTCAAAGACTACAACAGGGCCATTGGACTCATGAGGTCTCTTCCTTTATCCGACCCACGTAGCTTGTTCCAGCAAGCTAAGGTCCATTGTGCTTATTGTGATGGGTCTTACTTCCAGAAAGGTCACAGCAATGTTCGGCTGGAGGTCCATGACAGCTGGATCTTTGCCCCTTTTCATAGGTGGTATCTCTACTTCTTTGAGAGGACCCTAGCCAAGCTCATCAACAAGCCCGACTTTGCTTTGCCCTACTGGAACTGGGACCATCCAGACGGCATGTTCATGCCGGAATTGTTCAAGAATCCGGATTCTGCCCTATTTGACCCGAATAGGAATGCGGATCATTTGTCATCCATGATGGATTTGACCTATGATGGGAAGACTGTTAAGGGTCCCATCACTAATGAGGAGCTTAAGGTGCAAAACCTGAGGCACATGTATGTGCAAATGGTTAACCCTAAGCTTCCCGCAATGTTCTTTGGGAAGTCGTACCACGGAGGGGGGAAGCCTCAAGGCTCCGGGTACCTCGAAAAGTCTCCTCACAACAACATCCACATCTGGGTAGGGGATCCCGGCGTGAGGGGGAACCAGGACATGGGGGCCTTCTGGTCTGCAGGCCGGGATCCCCTATTCTATTGCCACCATGCCAACGTGGATAGGATGTGGACAGTGTGGAAAAATCTCAATGGAGGTAAAAGGAAGGATATTCAGGAGAAGGACTACTTAGATTCCTGGTTCATCTTCTATGATGAACATGCTAACCCTATTAGGGTTTACGTTCGAGACAGCTTAGATAACGAGAAGTTAGGGTACAAGTACAAAGAGTCTGACCTACTTTGGCTGAACTACCCCCCACCTAAGCCAGTCAAGGGGAAGACCAAACGGTCCATCCGTCAGGCCCCACCAGCTGAGCACGTGACATTCCCGAAGAAGCTGGAGAAGGTGATAAGGACACTGGTGGCTAGACCAAAGAAGGGGAGGAGTGACAAGGAGAAGGAAGAGACAGAGGAGGTGGTGACCATTGAGGTTGAGCTGGATCACAGCGACGAGTTCATCAAGTTTGACGTATACCTGAACGACGAACATGATCACCACCCTACCGAGAGGACCAAAGCCAACACTACTCAATATGCAGGAAGCTTCACTATGTTGCCCCACAGGGGTGATGAGAAGGCAGACGCGCAAGGTGGTCAGGCTAAGATGAAGAGGACTATTCAGTTGGCATTGGATGCTGTGATTGATGCTCTTGGTGCCAACGATGATGACGAGCTAGAGATCGTCATCGTGCCCAAGTCTGGAAAGAACGCGGTTACCATTACCGACGTCAAGGTTGAGATTGTTTCTGAGTAGATCAACCCATTTCGACTCATTCATGGTCGAAGACATCGTCATCTAGGATTCTGTGTTGTTGCAGTAATAATGGATGCCATAGCATATGCCATCATACATTGAGGGTAAATGACTTGGTGTTGATGTATGTATGCATGGCTTTGTTGTAGTGCCCCTCTTTCCCTAATGCAATTTCTGTCAAGGTCTTTTTTTTTTCCCCCATTTGATCTGCTAACCTTAAACTACGTAAAGGTAAGTTAGGGTTGGGACAAATATGCCCTTCATTAAAAGAGAGGAATAAAAGAGCATTTTAAAAGGGAAAAAAAATTATATTGGTAAGCATCTTGACAGAAATTATATGAGTGATACAAATGATCGAAAATTATATGAGTCAAGATGCTTACCAATATAAAAGTGATACAAATGATCGAAAATTATATGAGTTGTGGATCAGGATATTTTTAGTTATCTTATTTTAATATAAAAATTATATCATAATCCCTCCGTCCCTTTTTAAATGTCAAAATAACTAATTTTACAAAACCAATGTGCGTTGAAAATAGAGTGAAAAAATTATGTATGGACAAATATGCCCTTCATTAAAAGAGAGGAATAAAAGAGCATTTTAAAAGGGAAAAAAAATCTTATTCATTAGTTAAGGATAATATGGGTATTTTAATTATTGAAAATGTAAAATTGACAAATAAAAAGGGACAAGGTAGTTAAAAAAATTGACACTCATTAAGGGACGGAGGGATTATGTCATTTAAAAAAAATGATAACATGAAGTTTTACAATTATAATTACACTACAAAAAAAAAAATTTTGGCAACATTTATTTTTTCTTTGAGTAGCATTTATAAACACTCACTACTATAAATATGTGGATTACCAACCACTTTTCTCCAATCAATTTAAAATGGTTGGAAAAATCAACCATTTAAATAACCATTTCACATTCCAACTAGTTTAAAAAATTTTATGTGAGAAAAAGGGTTGAAAATTCCAACCAATTTTGTTAAAATGGTTGAAAATTTTTCCTACCATATTTTTTCCTACTATTTGAAAACTATCCAATACCGGGGCGTTGCCCCAAACTTAAAAATAAATACCCGAGTGTTCATATATAAGTACTTGTGCCTTTAGCTAAAAAATACCCTAAAATTGTGAATACTTTGAGCACCCGTAGCAGTATATTTGAGTTAATTTAATTTGGTTCATTGGATCGGACAATGAGAATATGTGAGCTCTCATTATGAAAGTTAGTGTTCGTCTCCCTATTTACCTAGCTTGCTCGCTACAATAAGTATGAGTTTGACTCATATTAATTTAAAAAGTGAGAGTATTCTACTTAATAATATAATTAATTAGTTATATTGATAAAAATGAGTTATAGGAAGATGAGAGAGAAAACATATAATTAAAAATTTAAAATATTCCATGAGAAACTCACCATTAAACTCATCCCGTGAGCAGCTCATTGTTGATCTCGCGAGTCAAGTCACATTCTAACCACTACAATGCACTACACAACCTCATCATTTTATTTTCACCCCATGTTATGTCACCAGTGAGCCACACATTAACTTACCATAGGAGATAGTTTTACATCGGACAATTACTTCAACATTAACTAAACTATGTCACAATTTATTATTTATTTAGCGGTTCACCTGTTCAAAGTTCCGGTCGAATTATTATTAAGGTCAAGTTAGTCGGATCAGAAGTCACATGATCCTCGACTAAGACTCTGGGTCTGGATTTCTTGACCATGACCCTGACCATATGGGTCGCGAGTCTACTGAGCCGAGTTCGGATTTCCTGGCCATGATCGTGACCGTACAGATGCAGGTCATGTCATGTCAGTAGTGAGCCACACATTTAACTTACCATTGCAGATGGTTTTACATCTTACAATTACTTCAACACTAATTCAATTTATATGTGACAATTTATTATTTATTTAGCAGTACACATGTTCAATGTTCCAACTGGATTATGCTTAAAGTCAAGTTAGTCGGATTAGAAGTCACATGTTCCTCGACCGAGACTCCGGGTCTGGATTTCCTGGCTTGGAATGGATTTTAATCTTTATCATTTTTATCCAATTGCATTGGGAAAAATCCAAAATTTTAACTTTTTAGCACATAGATCTGTCAATAAAATTCTTAATTTCAAATTTGAAGCAAAGGAAAAAAATTCAAAATCAAATATCTAACTTATTATAGATAGTAAGTTTTCCAATTGATTCTTTTCCATGAAAAATTATGTTATATTTTTTATTTATTGGGTCATCGGGTCAAGTCAAGGAACCTCTGGCCCAGACTTACTCATAATTAGGCCAATGCCACGAAGATTTTGGGTTGGGTCGAACTTAAAAAGTTTGCCCCATACCTGCACATGTTCAGGGGCGGGTCCTCGACCTAATGATCAAATATATTTAGAAGTAATCAATAACCAAAGTTATTCATTTTCGATAGGTAAATCAATTATGTTAAAAATAAGGCAATCTAGCCCTGAACCATTATCCAACCTCCCTGTTCTTTTTTGTGGTATGTCCAATTTTTATCATACATAACCACACTTTACCAACTCTACATCAACCATATGTTACCAAATTTAGACATAATCACATAGGACATACCAAAAAAAAAAAAAAAAACAGGGCCTAAACATTGTGAACCCAAATATGATTTAGTTCAATCCTGATTTAAATAACCCATTGTTAAGTCTCTCATCCTCCGACTCTTGTTAATTAAAAATAACTTTAATAATAATATAAGTATATGGTTGTATATATATGAGCTATGTAAAATTTGACCGAGACAATACCTTGGTTCAATATGACCCAAGGAAAAATCAAGTGTGGTCACAAATAACTTATCTGAAGTTTAGAATCAGCCATGTCTATTGTGAAACCAGGTTCAAGTTCAGTTAAACAAAATTTAGGTTATGTCTATTAAAACAGTCTAAAAATGACCAACTCCGGTTTGAGAGAGAAAGTTGGGCTTATATTATCTGTAATGTAACATGTATTCTGATTAATCTTGTTTGTTGAAGTATGTAATTTGGTCATATAAAACTCCTGACACTATCAAAATTTCTTGGAGGGAAAGAGTGATCAAGAGCGATGGTAACACTTTAAGAGTGAGATTGCATATTTAATTTGCATGTAATTTGGAGAGAGAGAAATGAGATCACTACTAGAAAACAACTCATTTCCCACAGTAATTTTCCCATCGAACAACAGCAGTGGGAAATTTCCAACTATTTTCCCACTGTTTGATATTTCCCACCGTTTTCCCATGGTTTGAATTGTGGTGGGAAATTTCCCACTATTTTCCCACTAGTTTCCCACAAACCAATTATTTTTAATTAATAATTATTTTTAATATTTAATTTCCCACTAATTTAAAATTTAACACTTCCACCATCTCCCATAGAAAATATTCATCCCACCAACAATAATTTCATTTCCCTCTAACCTTATTTTACCAAAATTTAAACAAAAAATTAACTCCCACCAACAATATTTTCATTTCTCTCTACTTCATTTCATTCAAAATTTAAAGAAAAATTAAAAAATTTAGGGGAATTTGTTTCCCACCATCGTTTCTGAATCCTAATTTTCCCCCACCCTCAACCCATTGTTACTCCCTTCGTCCTGCTACCACTGGAGAACCACGCCAGACGGCTACTAATTCTCGCCCAGAACCCTAATTTCTCTCATACGTAATCTGCTACCACTACCACTACCACTCCCACCCACAACTCGCTACCACTGCCGTCCCAACCAGACTCAAAAGCTACCATTGACGCCGCCATCACCATCACCATTGCGCGCTGCTCCGGCAAGTTGTCGTGGGTTGCCACAGTCTGCGAAATTCGTAAGTCTCCTGCCCTATTATACTATATACACATAGTATACTATATACACACATTATAGTTTTCATCTTAGTGGGTCTTTCCCTATATTTAGTTTCTTTCGTTTTTCAAAGTGAATTCAACTCAATTTGTTTCTTATTCCCCCTTCCCCGTTGTTCAATTCAGGGGACCATCTCTTGAATCTTTCCTTCGGTCTGGGTTCGATTTTGTCGGATATTTGCCCTTGAATTTCTCATATTAGTTTTTCAATCTGGCTTTTCTCTTATTTCTTTGTCTCTATGTTGATTTTTTTTTTCTGTCTTTTAAATAATTGGGTGAATCTGTGGTTTGATTTTGATTTTTATAATGTCTAATCAAGATGGGTTGGTTTAGTTTCTTTGATTGAATTGATTTTTGTGTCATCATCTGTGTTAATATTGAACTGGTATGATGGATGAATTGATAATAATGAACTGATAATGGCAGGAGGAATGTATTTGAAATAATAGTAATGGAAGATGGATGAATTGATAATAACGAACTGATGATGACACAGGACATGGAAATCCCCACACATTGTAAGTGGATGGCTAACCGGCTTATTCCAGGTCGTAAAGGGTGTACCCATGAATTTAATAGAGGGGTAAATGAATTTGATGCTTTTGCAAGGCGTCAACCTGTGTATGAGAGGGAGGGTAAATATAGATGTCCTTGTCTTAAATGTAAGAATAAAAAGTTTCTGACTCCTGAAGATGTCAAAGTTTTAATATACGGTAGTTAGAGTCAAACATCCCTTAAGTTTAGTATAAGTTTGTGCTCCAGTAGGTTCCCTCAACTTAACCCAGAATTTTGTCAATGTGTTGTCAAAATTAACAATTGCTATAAGGGGTGGTTACTTTCCTCATTACCTATGTACCTTCAGATACACAACTATCCGTCTCCCAACTGTTGTTGCTTAGGCTCACAGTTCATTACTAAAAGGTTCCTAAAGTAAGCAAAGAAGAAAAAAGACAAAAAAAATCCAATTAACTTGAAAACAGGTAACTGGCTTACAGGGTTAAATTAGCTATGGCTTTAGTTATCTGGCTAAAAAATTTAATCCAAAGAAGAAAAAAGATTCCGAAAGTAAGTTTCCCAATTTGTTGCTTAGGCTTACAGGCGTTACAGCTGATTACTTGAAGCCCACAAATATGCACACTTTGTAGCTATTTGGAACAGATAAATTAGTTTGGGATTAATGCAAAAGACGCTGCAATGACCAATATTCTCGTGATTCTTGAGCGATCTCCTTGATGATAACTAAACCCCTTCTTTTTTTTTCATATTTGTTTTATTTTAGATCGATAAAGGTGAAGTACCTACTGTGAGTCGTGTGTATCTTCGTCAACATCAAAAGAAAGGTCACGAATGGGTGGAGGATAAATGTGAGACAACTCATGTAAGTTTTGGAGATCTTATATTTTATGTTTATATGTCCTTTATATAATATGTTTATAAACTTACTAGTGTAAAATTCATTCTAGGAAAAATATTTGAAAAAGCTCGATGAGACTCTTGCCAGTCAATCGACTGAAGCCTTGGCTGAAGGCTCCAACCAACCAACTGAACCTCAACTTACTTATGAAGAGCAAATGAAGACTTGGATTGATGCAAATGGTGTGACAGATCGAGGCCATGTTTGTGGTTTTGGACCACAAGGAGATTCATACAGAAACACCACAAGCCAATCTAGTCGTAAAAACCATGCTAAAGATGATACAAACACTATTGCAGTTGTAGTTGAGGAAAATCAAAAGCTAAAGAGAACCGTAGATGATATGCAATCACAACTGGCACTGGAGTCACAGAAACGCAAGAAATATACCCAAGCAAACCAAGTAATGAAAACTGCTTTAGTTAATTGGTTTGATCAATTGAAGACCCTCAACCCTACTATTGCTTTACCTAACTTGGTGCTAGATTCAATTAGTGAGGGTGACGACGATGGAGAAGATGATGTGGGCTCACATGATTGAGATTCAACGGTTTCTTTGGCAAGGTTAATGGACATCTTTACTAAATGCATTTTTTTACTATTGTGATTGACACTAGTATAATGTGTTGAATGGCCTATCTAAGACTTGGGCTTATTTTGCTTTATTTTATGGCTTAATACATGATTTCTGACTTAGACTTGATTTTTCTTGTCCAAACAACAATCAATGAATATGTATCTCAAAGATGGTTTTTTGCTTAAAGTGCGTACCATTGGTATTTATGGTGAGCATATGGTTTTCTAGGTGTATATGTACGTATGTTTATATATTAGTACATTTAATTGTTTAGGGTTTGAAACATGATTTTTATGATATCACCAATTCCTCACCAGTGGGAAAGTTCCCACTGAAGTGAATTTGGTGGGAAATTTCCTTCGAGCATATACAGTGGGAAATTTCCCACTGAAGTGGATACAGTGGGAAATTTCCCACTGTCGTCAGTGGGAAATTTCCCACTGAACTGGATACGGTGGGAAATTTCCCACCGACGTATCCAGTGGGAAATTTCCCACCGAATTGGAAACGGTGGGAAAGTTTCCCACAGATATGTAGTGGCACATACGGTGGGTAAACAGTGGGAAATTTCACACTGAAATTTGTCGCGGTGGGAAATAGGGGTTTCCTATCTCACTTTCACCCACTGTTTCATTCAGTGGGAAAACGGTGGGAAATGCCCATTTCCCACCGAATCTGGCCTACTTCCCACTGAATTTTCAGTGGCAAATGAGCTGTTTTCTAGTAGTGGATAAACGGGAGGTTATATAGCAAGCTGGATAACATGGTTTAAATCCAAGATTAATAGTTGCAAATACACAGTGCATCGCAAGTCACGGTTAACACTGTCAAACCGATTCTTCTTTTATAATATGTAGACTCGTAAATATCTAAATATTTCCTCGAATTCAAAACTAATATCCACGCGCGGTTGCTTTGAAATTAGCTTAAATTTAAATAAGTAACAATAGTTTGGAAGGTAATATTAAATTTTTTTTCAAGGAGAAGTTAGTATTATTATATCAACTGAATCTTTTAAATCGTTTTGCAGTAGCAAAATTTTTTCCGACCCGAATGTCCCAATTTCTTCGACCCGGGAAAAACTTGATTTTGTCCAAAGCTGTTTTGACATTAACCGAATTGACTAAATATTTGGATAAAATACTTGGACTAAATTTTACACGAAAAAACTGGGTCCGGACATCAATTTCTCGTCCGATGTCTTTTGTCGATAGAACTCAAATTTACCCGGACCCCAATTTTTACCGGCGCTAGTGCAGTACAATTTTTTTCTTGTATTTGGTAAAAGGAGGTTAATTATAGAGACAATTAAAAATTTTTATATTGAAAAATGAAAATAAGCAAGTTTAGAAACAATGGAGTACGTGGGTACGTAGAAAGTAGAAACTGTCATTTTATCACTTGAAAATTACACATGATGGGTAGAGCATAAATAAACAAACAAATAAATAAATTTTAGCGTTGTATTTGATTAAAAAAGGTAATGAACGGCTGTGATTGTTCAATACCTGTGGATTAATCTCGTGCAAGTGAAAGGGATTCTCCAACTATAATAGCAAGATGGTTGGACAAATGGTTAGTAATCCAACCATTTCTCCAACCATTTTTAAATAGTAGGAAATAGGATGGTAGGAAAAATTTCCAACCATTTTAGTAAAATTGGTTGGAATTTCCAACGTTTTTTCCACATAAAAGTTTTGGAAAATAATTGAAATATGAAATGGTTGCTAAAATGGTTGATTTTTCAAGCTATTTTAATTAAATTGGTTGAAAAAAATAGTTGGTAATACACATATTTTTAGTTGTGGCTGCAATAGCCTACCAAAATAAATAAATAAATGTCGATAGAGGCAATGTCACCGTAATCTTTGAAAACATTTATTGCATTTGTTGGGGTAAAGCCTAATTAAATGTTGCTAGAGGTCTTTTATTTCAACAGCATTAATTGTCATACATTTATCAAATAATTAATATAAATTCAAAACTAAATAAATTATAAAAAACACAAAATGCAAAATTCTCCAAAATAACTTTAAATTTTTCATAAATTGCATTTCCCAAATACTTCAGTCCAATAAAAAATAAGGCGTTTGTAATCAGTTTACAACCTTAACTTACACATCAAGATCGTCTATAAGCCAATAAGACAAACCAAAGATAGCTAACATTCAATGTACATTAGGACGATATTCAGATATGAGACATCCTGTTAGGAATTAGATCCAGATCGAACAGATCTAATATTGTAGTGGACGCAAACGAGATAATTAATTTAGGACGATATTCAGATATGAGACATCCTGTTAGGAGTTAGTATTGAGAAACTAAACAATATCAATGTAATGGTAATGAAGATAAGATTTCTACGGAAAACTCAAAGCTGGAAAAAACCATGCAGGGAGTTAAGATAAAATACACTATAATGGAGAGATTACAAAAGATATCCCAAACGGTTGTACAAGACAATGAGATCAAGAAGGAAAGATTTCAAACGCTTATAGCACAACGGGAGTAGACATATCTCCAAGAAAAGGTAACGAGATATAAGAGAGATTACAATCTCATATTAAACTGTCAAAGGGGAATAGATAAAAGGAGATCTCACAAGGATGTCATAGAAGCACATAATTTGGCCACACCAAACTAGGTTGAACACTTTAGTATTTATAGAAAACCCAAGTAGCCCTAGAATAGACTTCTAATCGAAATGAACTGCTTGGAGCTCAAGCAATATCAAGAAGGAAAATAGTTATTTATTTTCAAACTTGAGTCTGAACGGAATTGGACACTTCCCCACAAACTCCACCTTGGACAAAATTCCGTAAAGATACAACATCGCCAAAATTTCCTTGAAGGCAATCAACGCGTCAGGTGTAGAAACATCCTTGAAAGATTGATCTTGTAGAAAACATCCCAAAATAGGCTCTTGATTTGAACCCAACTTTGTAAGAATATGAATTCGAGTCTGATTGAACCAGGTTGTCTCCGAAGCTAATAAATTTGGTTGAACCCGACTATTATACCACTTGTTAGGATCGATATTCGGATATTAAATCTCTTGTTAAGAATTAGATCCAAATCGAACGAATCTAATATTGCAGCGGAAGCAAACAAGATAGTTAATTTGAGGATGCAGGTATTGAGAAAATAAACAAGATTAATGTAATGGTACAATGAAGACAAGATTTTTACGTGGAAACACAAAGCCAGAAAAAACCCCTAGAGGCATGATAAAATCCACTATAATGGACATATTGGACAGGGTATCTCAAATGACTGTATAACACAACGAGATCAAGAAGGAAAGATCTCAGACAATTATAGGATAACGAGAGTAAACATATCTCAAAGGAAGGGTAATGAGATATAAGAGAGATTACAATCTCATAATAGAACTCTCAAAGTGGAATAGATAAATGGAAATCTCACAAGGGTGTAATAGAGGCATATAATTTGGCCACACCTAACTATATTGAACACCCTAGTATTTATAGCAAACCCAAGTAGCTTTAGAATGGACTTCTAATCGAAATCAATTGCTTGGAGCTCAAGCAGTATCAATAAGAAAAATAATTATTTATTTCCAAACTTGAGTTTGAATGGAATCGGGACACTGCCCAACATAATGTCTCATTCCAACAACCACTCTCTTAATCCTGACTAATTGGAAACAAAGGTGAGTTTATGTCAGGAATTAGCACAAAGACTCAAGACTAATTCTATGAAAGAAATAACATTCTAGTGGGCTCTTGACATTTGTTGGACTGATGTAAAATAAAAGCAAAACGCATAACGTCGCCTGAGAGATTCGAACTCTCGCGGGGAAACCCCATGTACTTAGCTAGCACACGCCTTAACCACTCGACCAAAGCGACATTGCTGATCTGTGTCCCTATTTGAAATTATTCCACTATCAAACTGAAACAAACATGTCCAAATTTATAAAGTTTATATAAGTGAACACAACCTTACTCTTGAAAAGATCAAACCTAACTAGAGTCAGTTAACTACAACTGTTCAAATGGTTAATTTTAGACTCTATTGATGGACTATACAATTTGCATTTATAATAGACACGCAACAAATGAATCTTATAAGTATAAAAGAACCAAGCAATCATGCTAACTACTGGGCGAAATTGTCAAATAGATCTTAGTCACAATTAGATCTTATACACAAGTGAAAAGTTGAACCAAAAACTCAGCACAACACAAGCATCATGTCAAACAATGCCATTTTCACCTTCAACAATGAATCAAAACTGAGGATGAATTCAAGCCAACAAGTAATGACAACAACAACAAATCCCAATGATAGTCCCGCACTTACAAAGACAATAATCGTTTCTTTGATTGCAAAAGCATATACTAAAGTTGTTCATGTCAGTGATCCATAATTCCTAGGGGTCCCTAATATCGGAGATAATAACAACGGAGGGGCCGGGCTCAGTTTTCCCAAACCGAGTTCGGTCACTTTTTGGGTCTCAAATTGGCCGTTTGGAAAAGCTAAGAAGAAGCTAAGATGGAGACAAGGCTAAGTTGGAAGAACGAAGTTGAAGAAAGTGCAAGTTTGGGGCAAAGTTGTGTATGAAAAAATGATATACCTTCACTATTTTGATCATAACTCTTTCAATACGACTCAGATGGTCTTCAATTTTGGGAACATAAAGTAGACACCGAGAGCTTTCCATCGATATCTTAAGGGCCTAAAACAGAGTCCGTATGAAGAAGTTACGCTAGTTTTAAGTCGGCACAAAAACTGCCCAGATCGTCACGCCCGCAACCCCCTGTCGTCACGGTCGTCACGACCCTGCAGCAGTGAAATTAAATTGCCGAAGCTCGTAACGCCCGTGACGGGCCTGTCCGGAACTAAAATTTCGTTGTTTCTTCCCCCTTCTTATATATACCCAATGTTATATTTTTGAAGGGGTTAGTTTATGAAGCTTTTAGATTTAGACTCAAAATTTCTCTCAGTTGGTGAGTTTGTAATTGTTGGCTTTGAAACCCTAATCAATGAAAGTTAATCCTTTGGGTGGAAATTGCTTGGTGATTTCTCTTCTTGGTGAGTGGGCGTTCTTCCTCTACTCTTTATGAGATTTCTTTGGTGTTTCAAGACTATTTGCTTGTGGAAGGTCCTTGCGCAAGTGATTGAACATCTTAGTTCAATTGGGTGAGTGATTACTCTTTACAATTGTCTATATCCCTTTTAATTGGTTCTGTTATTTGTTCTGATTTTGGTTCGAATTGGTGCCATGTTTTGTTCTTTCTTTTCCTTTGATTTTCTTCCTCAGCTTTATCTCTTTCTTTCTCTCTGTCCCGGTTCTGCCTCTGGCAGTAGGGATATCAAATCCCTTTTTCCTTCTTTGTTTTCTTTCTTCCCTATTCTCGGTCAATGGATTGGTTTTCTTCCCTTTTGTTTTTGTTTCCCTTAGTCAATAGTCACCAGGCAGTAGTTTGGGGTCATGTTTTCGTTAGTTCTAGGGTTTTAATAAGGTTAGATTAATGAAGGTTTATTAGGGTTTTAGGTTTATTTCAGTATTGATTATTTAAGTCAGTTTTCCTAGGGTTTGTGTAGGTTTCTGTTTTAAAAGTTTCTTAGGGTATAATATTAGATTAGCCACAAAACATCCAATCCAACTTTTAGTGATGAGGAGGATTAAGAGTCACAAATCCTACTTCAAAGTGAGGATTTGAGGATTCTTAGTAATCCAATTCACAATTTTCTTGTTTGTTCGGGGGAAAATCAATTAGAAGTTGAAGATTCAAGTGAAGATTTAGTTCATCAAAGGTATAATCTCTTGTTCCTAATTTCATTATTAGTTGTAGTTTTATTGCTTTCTTATTCCTTGTTCTTAATTGCTTTATTTGATTTCATGCTTTTATTGCTTTCTTTGATTCCATGTCTAGGTTAGTTTATTGCTTTAATGACATAATTTATCGCTTTCCGCACTAAGAAAAACCCCTTACACAAACCGATTGCCCAAATCAAGCTTAAACACTCATCCTCGTGGACCGACAACCTTAAGTCATAAAACCACAAAAATTACAACCGAACAAATAAAGACACCAACACAAAACACAATTAAAATCCATAACTTAAGATCATCAGTTGTCCTCTGTGACAGCTTCGCACTCAGTGAACCATCAGATGGCATGTTTTCTTCCAACAACTATGAAACCTAAATGCTACTATTCCTATCCCTGTGGAGATCTGATATTATTATAACCCCAAAGCCAAAAATGTATGAAGTAGGGTTGTCACTCCAGACATGAAAAAGACGACAGAGACCACATTCTAATTTTCAGCTACTGAACAAAGGTCAACAGGAAAACTTAATTAGATTACTCAGAACAAACACAATATCAAGTTGGAGCCGAATTGCTTCCATTTTAATTTTGTCCGCCTTAACCTCAGCTAAACGAGTTTGTTCTTGCTTTCTCAAAACCTCATCAACCTAATTTTAACAGAACCATCAAAGACATCTGAGACCATCCCACAACAAAAATCAATAGTTGAAACCAGCAATTTCAAATGCAATCAGCGACAAATTGATCAATTAACAAATAAGCATTAGCATGGGGAGAGTTGTTGATTTCATAGAGAGCTTTAGAATTTCACGATAACGATCCTCTTTGCCGGCAAATTGAAACCAAAACCAGAACTGGACAGAAAATAACACAATTTAGGAAATAAATAGGTTGGAGATGACTGGTAAGTGATTGTAAACATGGAGTCAAACAATGAAGCATGCAATTTCATAGATTAATTAAACCGTGTCATTCAACATTAGCGATAACAAAATTAGATACGTACAAAAGAAAAACCTAGAAATTAACTAATCTGAATTTTAGAATCAACCATGTCTACTGTGAAACCAGGTTCGAGTTTTGTTAGAGAAAAGTGAGTAGCAAGGTAACAGCGGAAACGAATAATAGAATCGAAAACGAGATGACGGATATTACGACAAAATTTAGGAACGAAAAATAAGCGATAAAATCAAACACTAGAATTACGTGGGAAACCGAAGAACTCGAAGAAAAACCCACGGACGGCGACAGCCAGAAAATAATCCTCTATGAGAAAGGAGGAGTACAACCTGATCACTATCACAGGGTGTGATACGATCCACAAAGGAGATTACAATAACAATCTCTCAACACTCAACTCACAATCTCTCAGGATACACTGGGAAAATATTGGTGAGACCCCTTTCTCTCTCAATATTTTTCTCTCTCTCTAGCTCTTTGTGTTTACCGATGTTTTTTGGTGGAGAAACATGTACCCTATTTATAGGGAAAACTCCCTATAACCTAACTTGACTCCCACTCCAGTTAGATTTAGAATCTAATACAATTAGGAAACTATAGACACCCAAAAAGTGTCTCGTAATTATTGTAATTATTTTTATTTTGTCTTTAGTTTATTTTAGAGAAAATGCCAAAGGAAGTGAATTGCAAAAGAAAAAAATAATAAAAACCCAAACATCAGCCCAAAACCATCTCCGCACGCGGCCCAAAGTGCAGAAACAGACCCGGGCCAGGCAGATCCGGCCCGCCATACCGCCAGGTATTAGGGGCGGATTCTGCCCGAGCCGAGGCGCCTCCGCCTGCCTAGGGTTGCGTGCCATGCGCAACTGGACTCTCCAGAAGGCCCGATACATGGCGGTATTAGGTCACGTTTTCCCCCTCATTTTTTACCTAAATTCCCAACCCTAATTTCTTCTATAAAAACCCCCCTCATTTTCACTACAATCCTACACCGAAATCACCCTGGCGTATTGACACTTGGTGATTTCATCTTCTCTTCTTCCTCCCTATTTCATTCGTTTTTGCATACACTTAATTGGCATTTTATTTGCTTTCTCCTTCTCTATCTATTCTTTATTCATATCATCATGTAATCTGAGTTAACCCTAAACTCGACCTAAATAATATGGATTGTTCGTGAATAAAGGTACACTTGTATCTAATTTTTCTATTTCTTGTATTTATTTCTCGTTTACTATTGCATTTGCATGTAACTAATTATCATTAATCATGATAATTAATACTCCGTTTTACTCTTTTCTTTCCCCTTCTCTCTTTTTATTTTAACTGGTTTGGTAAAGTCCGTTCGTTGAACGGGCGGATTCGGGAATTTTATTCCCGAATTCGTAACCTTACCCCCGGATCCGAATCTCGTGGTTCGTGGTTTGTGGAGTCACACTTTTTCTTTGAGTTTATTAATTCTCGTTCAAAAATTAATTGGCGACTCTCTCCTCCTTTTTCTTATTTCTCTTTTTCGGATTTTATTGTTCGGATTTCAGAAAATTAATCCCGAAATTAAAAGTTTTCTTTCTTTTTTTCTTTTTTTTTTTTGGGTCCGAATCCTTTAGCCCGGAAGTAGGTTCCGAGGCGGACGATGAATACTGGCGGTATTCGACCCACCCATGGCCCGGACGACTTCGGTCGGGACCCTCTCTTCGATTTCGACCACGATACTGCGCAGTATCGCTGTCGAGGACCTCATCCCGGGTTTGAATCTTCTTCTTTTTTTATTTCTTCTCGCTTTTATTTCTTTTCTTTCGTATTTTATTTTCTGTTTCGGAAAGGTAAAAAAAAATGATTTTATTTTTTTTCCTCTGTCTCGGAAACAGATCCCGAGGCCGGGGCAGGCGCAATACCTGCAGGTATTGCTACAGTAAACCGCCCCGAGCCAATCCCGGGGTTCTCTGTTCGTCCTTTTTTTCGTTTCTTTCTTTTTTATTTTCTGTTCACTTTCTGAATAAATAAAATTCTCAAACTTTAATAAAATTTAAAAAAAAGGGAGTTTACTTGAGTTTTAGTTTTAATTTGATTAAACGGAAATTCAAGCAAATCTTCTCAAAGAAAAGACACCCCTTTCGACTCGCCGTTTACCGCGAGGGATACCACGGGGATTTTCCCGGGTCCCACATATGGCGACTCCACTGGGGACTTACTTTAAGAGGGTAAAACTTGAAAAACCGGTTTTTTAATTTTTCAAGTAGAAAAGGAGAAATTAATTCTTGTGATTTTTATTATTTAGTTAGGCATCGTGCATACGGACCTCCATCTCGGTTTTTCATAACTTGGGATGAACCCAAAGGTACCGTTTAGGTTAACCCTTTTTCCCTTTTGGGTAAAGTATATTTCCGGATTCAAGGAATGAACCTTACATTCCGAGAAGTTCGTAAATTACTTTCCCACTTATGAAGCACTTCAAATTTTTTGGGATTATGAATTTACATTTTCCCTTAAAACTTTGCGAGAAACACAGGGGTCACACTACTATGAACTCCATAGAATTTGTGGCGAGTGAGAGACATGAGTATGATAGTTTTAGGTATCCGACCTTAACCCGTGAATATATGTAAATTATGATAGAGCCTCGGTTAGGTGCATTACCCATTTTGTATGCTATGTGCATCCTTATTGTGATATATGTAAATTATGTGCTATATGTTTTTCTTTTTAAGAGTCGGTCTCACAAGGTCTTTCCCCCCAAACACCGCTCTAGTTTGGGCAATAGTCATGCAAAAGTTAAAGAAGACCTAGAGGTCTCTCTTGGGCCCAAATCAAAGAAGTTTGATTAAACCCGAGATCTTAGCTTGACTTTGTCCAACCCTTGGTTGTATTTGGGCCCATAAAGTGTATCCGGTCATCATTCGAATCTGAGTTCATTAAAACTTTAATGTTGACTCGATCTTATGATGATCCAATGGACTTTCCCCGTACATAGTCTTATTTTAGGCTAGAGGTCATCATGCAAGCCCAATGTTGGGTGAGTCAAGTCAAAAAAAAAAAGTCAACACATACGCATGGTCCGCATTAGGTTGTTCATATAGGTCATTAAGTCATGGCATGCATCGGGTAGGCATGTGTCGGGAGTTGATGTTGTTCTAATGTGAAATTTCCATACAGGAAAAATAGGACCTAAAGAGTCAAGAGTCAATTCCTGGGCTAGGGTTGGATCTCGAAGGCTGATAAGTTTCTCACCGAACCCGACTGCAACATCGAACAGGAGTCTATCCGCCGACACCGACGCGGATACCTCATCCCCAAACTTCGCTCATAGACAGTGATATTGTGTCCATTCCGTCCAACTTCATGGCTGAAAACCATGATCAAGATCAAGAAACCCATGGCCAACCTGTTACGGCAGCGGACCTCTCGACCTTAGTACGGGATATTCGTACCCTGATTGATACAAGGGCCAACCAACAAGATCGTAGAATGGAAGGCGTCGTCCAAGCCATTCAAACGATCAATGAAAAGATAGGCATAGGGCAAGATATCCCTGATGAAGATGACAGAAGCGTGCACACTGAAAGGACTATGCCCCGGGATCAGCAGTTCATGCCATTAAGGGACAATAGGGTCGATAATCTTCAAAATCTGCTTAGACAAATCCCTCAATTTAGAGAGCATTTTCTGGATATTGGCTTACCAAGCACTCCTCAAGCTAAACTCCCCGACAAATTCTCATTACCTGAGAAGAAGTTTAAGGCCATGGAGAATCCTACTTATCATGTGCGCAGCTTTGCGCGCATGATGGTCTTAAAGGAGGTGGACCCTAGCTTATATGCCCATGTTTTCCCGCGGACTTTAAGCGATGAAGTCTTAAAATGGTACTACACCCTACTGCTGGATGTCCAAGAGAACTGGGAAGCTACCTATAAGGCTTTCATCCAGCAATATGCAGCTAGCCAAGATGCCGATGTAACTATGAGTGACATGGCGGCAATTAAGCAAGGCGAAGGAGAATCATTCATGAACTACTTTCATCGCTGGAATGCACAAAAGGCCTTAATGACTGATAAGGTGACTTTGGATTACCAAATCCAAATTTTCATACAAGGGCTGAAGCCAAGGTATGCTAACATGATGGAATGATAGTTTATTCCAGATTTCTCAGCTCTGAAGAAACTGGGGTTAATGGTAGAAGCTAAGCTAGAAAAATCTGCAACTTCATCCGGATGGAAGAACTCCATTTCCACCAAAAGGGTTGGTGGAACATCCAATCAGCAACCAAAGGTTGTTGAAGCACATGTCATTCAAAGGTTTAACTCTTATACACCTCTCGACACATCGTACGCCGAGGCCTTAGATCGTCTTGTGAAGAAGGGAAAGATTGAACTTCCCCCTATCAAAGCTGAACCTGAAGTAAAAGGAAAGAACTAGGACGCGGGGAAATTTTGTAATTACCACCGCATGCGAGGTCATGATACTTAGAGATGCTTTACTCCCAAAAATGTTACAGAAGGGATGATCCATGACCAGACTTTACCCCTACCCAAAGCGGCCCAACAAAAGCTAAACAACAAGAATAATCCATTCGGGGTCGCCATGATATCCAACGCTTCAGGAAGTTGGGACCCCACCATCTTCATCACTGACATAGGGGCTCCAAAATTCAAGGTTTACGCCCCGGAGGATCATCAGCTGGATGACTATGCTGATACTGCTTTTGTTACCAGGTCGGGGAGAACCAACAAGAAAGATCCAACTCCTCCACCACCAGTTGCTCCTATACCTGTGAACGCACAACCGACTGAGGCGATCCGTGTAGAGGATGCGTTCCTTAAGCAATTCAAGAGGACTAAAGTTGACCTCACAATCTGGCAACTGTTGAATACTTCCCAGACACATCGTCAAGCACTTTTGAATGCACTGAACCGAATCCAAGTTCCCTCGGACACTCCACCCGAAGACCTCGTTGCATTTGTGACTAGACCGAAGCTGGGTATCACTTTCGATGAGACAGACTTGCCAAGGGAAGGATACGCTCACAATAAGGCTCTATACTTAACCATCATGTGTTCCAACAAGGTTGTCCCACTTGTGCTAGTGGACAATGGATCGTTGGTCAACATATGTCCATGGAGAACTGCCCAGATGTTAGGTATTCAGCGGCACCATCTGGCACAACAAACTGTTCAACTCTGTGCTTATGATAATTCTCCAAGAAGGACTTTGGGTTCGGTAATCTTACCCATAACCATGGAACATGTCACCCGAAATGTCGAATTTCTGGTTATCGACATCCCGGCTTCTTTCAATCTACTACTTAGCTGACCATGGCTGCATGAGAATAGGGCGGTTGCCTCCACTCTGCATCAAAAGGTGAAGATGATAATTCAGGGCCAAGTCATCACCACAGGAGGTGAAGAAATTTCTGCTATCGTCACCTCAACAACGCCTGTGTTGGAGGTCGAACACAACTCCATGGATGAAGAGTTTCATAACTTCGAGTTTGTGGCCATGCTGAGTCTGAATGAGGCCCCTTTTGATTTTGACCCATATTCCAATCGCAAGATCAACGCGATCTTAAGGAACATGGGATATTTTCCGGGGCAATCTCTACGAAATCCAAATAAGAAGTCTAACTTCCCATACCTAATGCCTAGAAGCTATTACTCTTTTGGTCTCGGGTATACCCCAACTGAAGAAGAAATTAGACTTGCTAAGAAGAGGAAGGCCGACGACTCGCCACTGCTCTCTGAGACTAGGCCTTATCCTTTGACCCTTAATGGGCAATGGATCAAGGAAGGAGATGACTTTCCCTACTATGGGTTCCCGGAGCCTTATTATCTGAAGGAAGAAGGTGTCCAAGTAGCTGGCTTGGAAATTTTTAATGACTGCATGATCTTAGAGGAAGAACACTTCATCCCAAGTCGGGATAAGAAACCTCCTCTCGAATGGACACATTTAGCTGGAAGTAGCATCTTTGGTCTTCTGTTCGGCCAAGAGGCTCATCATAATGACGACCCAGGCAACCTCCTTGTTGCGGCCCTTTCTAACCCAGGATTTGATCCAAGCAAGCTGATAACTGAAGATGGAAGCTTCCGTGAGATATCGTGGGTGGACGTCGATTCTGGAAAAGAATTCACTGTAGCCTTAGGAGAGTCTTCTGAGTCTTTCAGGGTCCTAGTTTCCCTTCTGTTGAGTCAAAGTCCGTTGAGTAAGTCCTAGAATTTATCTTTAATGTACTCGTTTTCCCTAATTCAATAAAATATAAGTTTGTTTGCTTATCCTGATTTCTTTCCCTCTTCCCTGAACTGTTTTTGCCAATAGTGATGCTGAATTAATGGACTCAAAAGAGTTAATAAAAGCTGTCGAAGAAGATGAAAATCACACAACCATAATGGAGGAAACAATAAGCATTAACGTAGAAACCTTAGAAAATCCTCGGGAGTTGAAGCTCGGGAAATCCTTAACATTGGAAGAACAAACGGAGTACACCGAGCTGCCCAAAGAGTTCATTGATGTGTTTGCATAGTCTTACGAGGACATGCCAGGGATCGATCGAGAGATAGCCGAACATTCTCTCCCCTTATATCCTGATGCAAAACCAGTCAAACAAAGACCTAGAAGGATGAAACCCGAGTGGTCCCGTAAAATTTTATCGGAGGTAGTAAAGCAGCAACAAGCGGGTTTTATCAAAGTAATCGAGTATGCAGATTGGTTAGCTAACATTGTACCTATGCCCAAGAAAGATGGAAGGGTGAGAATGTGCGTTGACTATAGAGACTTGAATAAAGCAAGTCCTAAGGACGACTTTCCACTACCTGACATCGACATTCTGGTAGACAACACATGCGGGCATGAGTTACTATCCTTCATGGACGGGTATTCAGGATATACTCAGATCAAGATGGCGGAAGAAGACATGGAAAAGACTGCCTTCACCACACCATGGGGAAACTTCCACTATGTAGTAATGTCGTTCGCGTTAAAGAATACCGGGGCTACTTACCAAAGAACGGCCACAACCTTGCTATATGACATGATGCATAATGAAGTGGAAGTATACGTCGACAATATGATTGTTAAATCAAAGAAACGGGCAGAACATATTGCCAGTTTGAGAAAGTTCTTCCTTCGATTAAGGAAGTACAACATGAGATTGAATCCACAAAAATGTACCTTTGGAGTCACCTCTGGCAAGCTACTCGGCTTTGTGGTCAGTTCAAGAGGCATTGAAGTAGACCCGGTCAAGATTAAGGCTATTCAAGACCTCAAACCACCTAAGACCAAAAAGGAAATTCGAGGATTCCTCGGAAGAGTTCAATATATAAGGCGTTTCATCTCGAAGCTAACCATGACATGCGAACCTTTGTTCAAAAAGTTAAAGAAGGGGAAAAAACCGCAAAGGGATGAAAAATTCCAAGATGCCTTTGACAAGATCAAAGAGTACTTGACACATCCACCTGTGCTAATGTCACCCGTACCCAATGAGCCACTACTTCTATACCTCACCATTACCGATACAGCTATGGGGGCAATGTTCGCTCAGAAAGTTGATGGTCAAGAAAGGGCCATC
Source organism: Portulaca oleracea (assembly GCA_029582165.1). Classification (NCBI taxonomy): domain Eukaryota; kingdom Viridiplantae; phylum Streptophyta; class Magnoliopsida; order Caryophyllales; family Portulacaceae; genus Portulaca; species Portulaca oleracea. Next base: position 25,746,890 of record CM055885.1, read on the forward strand.
TATTATTTGAGTAAGAAGTTCCTAGAGTATGAGGTACGCTACACGGAGATAGAGAAAAAGGCTCTGGCTCTCGTTTGGGCTACCAAGAAGCTTTGCCATTACATGCTTGCACATACAGTGCACATCATAGCAGAAAAGAACCCGGTCAAATATGTCTTAGAACAACCAATAGTCAACAGTAGGGTGGCTCGATGGATGGTGATGCTCTCCGAGTTTAATCTCAAGTACGTACCACAAAAATCCATCAAGGGAAGAGTTGTGTCAGACTTTTTAGCTGATTCACCCTCAAGTGAACCTCACCCTACGGTTTTGGAGTTTCCCGATGAACAAGTCTTCAATGCAGATGACGAAACATGGGAAATGCACTTCGACGGTGCATCCAACCAAACAGGATGTGGAGCTGACATTATCCTAATCTCACCCGAAGGAGCGCATACACCAATATTCGTGAAACTTGACTTCGGGGTTACTAATAACGCGGCCGAATATGAAGCTTGCATTCTAGGCATGCGAGCTACAGTGGAAATGAACATCAAGAGGTTGAGGGTCTCAGGAGACTCCAACCTTGTGATCAATCAGGCCAATCATCATTGGAAAGTAAGGGACGAAGATATGGCCACCTACCAAGCATATTTAACCAAGCTTTCCGAGGAATTCGATTACATCACCTTCACGTATCACAACAAGAAGACAATGAACTGGCCGATTCCTTGGCCAAGCTCTCATCACTAGTGGCCATCTCGGCAGGGATAACAGAAATGCCTGTAATGGTTTAAAGGAAGAGTGAACCAGCATATGTGTGCTCTTTAGATATATGTGAGGTTAGCCCAGATTGTTGGTATTATGACCTTTACATATACTTGACAAAAGGGGAATACCCAGATGGACTGGAACCAAGAGCGCAAAGGGCTATTCGACTTATGGCAGCTCAGTACTACATAATTCAGGATAAACTCTACAAGAAGACTAGCACGGGTTTAACCTTACTGTGTGTCGATAAAGAGGAAGCCGAGAAGATTATGGAGGCTATACACAGTGGAGAATGTGGTCCACACATGAATGGCAGGATCTTAAACAAAAAGATTCAGAGGGCTGGTTATTACTGGACTACTATGGAGGCTGACTGTCATGCCTTCGTTAGGACATGCCTCAAATGCCAAATTTATGCGAATTTACAACTTCAACCTCCAACCTATCTCACTACATTGACTTCCCCGTGGCCTTTCTCGATGTAGGGAATAGACATCATTGGTAAAATATCTCCTACCGGTACCGGGGGGCATGAATTTGTATTACTGGCTATTGACTATTTCACGAAATGGGTTGAAGCAGCATCTTACGCCAAGATCACTTCGAAACATGTGGCTAAGTTTATACACCAGAACATCATCTGTAGATACAGAGTGTCGCATGAAATAATAAGTGATAATGGAAGACATTTCATGTAATAACTATTGGCTTAAACAGATTCAATCTTTCTTCTCCTTCTCGGGCCTCTTGCTAGGTCCAACATCCTTATCTTTCGGAGGCGGGCGTTCTCTCTTCTTAGGCTTCTCTTTGTAGACTCGAGGCTCCTTCCCCTTTCCCTTCCCAGAAGGTTTGGGTTCAGTTCTTTTACGAGGAGAGTTAGGCTCTCTAATAACCAAGGAAGGCAAAGCAGGTTCCCGGGTAACACGTCGAGCTGGGGGCTTCCTCACAATGATCTCTTCCTTCTTCTTCTTTTGCATGGCATCCCACCTCTTGTATTCAAAACCAAGCCTGTTGAAGACTGAAAGTTGTCCTTTCTCATCTTCTTCCCTTAGCTTCATCCGCTCTTCAGGATCTTTCTCAGTCAACCATTTGATGAAAGCTTTGGTCACATAGGTAGTGGCAACCTGTATCTTATCCTTGGGGGCTTGAATAGCTGGAACATGACTCCAATAGGAGGCCCAACCCTTCGCAACCAAATCGGTGACTTCATAAGGCTTCTGAGGAGTACAGTCTAGCAAGGGAATGAGTTGCTTCCTCCCTATTTGGCGCATCACCCTCAAAGGAAAGTAATATGTACAATGGGTGAGACTTATCAATCTCACATGGGAGGTTCCATACTGGGGACATACATAATGATGGGCTCCCCACCACTCTATCCACCAGTCGACAGGAGGACTCTTCTTGAGGCGCTTAATCCAAGAGCCCATAAACTCCTTCTCATCTAAGAAGAGCTTGCGGTGTAAAATCCTATGAACCTTCCGATCCACCATGGTCAACGGAGGAGCCATTTGCCTAAGATGTTCCATCAGCCAAATCTGCATAAAACGAAAAAAAAAACATCAGTCAAAGTTCTTTTATGCCAAACAGAAAAAACCCGAACAGATTGTAATACCTGCAGGCATGGTTGCCTGTACGGAACCAGATCTGTCCAGGCTGAGCCGAAAAATCCTTGACAGAATGCAATACCTGCAGGCATGGTAGTTTGTCGGACCAGATCACCGCATCGACAAAAATCTGACAGATCGCAATACCGCAGCATGACAATATGACCACGTTTAAACTGAACGGCGCAGAAGAACAAAACAAAAAAAAAAAACTGGGCAGACTACAACACCTGAAGGCATGGTAGCCTGCCCGGTATTCTAGACAGACAGCTAATCGTACCTGGAGAAGAAGCGGACTCCCACGCCATGTCTCTGTCTTGTCTTGCTCATCCAGACCCATGATGGTTTCGCCCAGTACTAAAGGAGTGGGGTTTCTTCCACCTCTCATGTCATCCAAAACATTGATCAGACATACCGGGATGAACTCTGACCCCCCATGGTGAAAAAGGAATTGCCCTAGAATGCATAAAGCCACTGCTCTAACCCTAATCTCGGGGCCGAGGTTTAAGGTTTCAGGTGATTGGAAATATTCTAAGAGGGCCAACAAGTGTATCTTTCCGCCAATTAAGATACTCCCTAAGAGTTTTTCAGGCAGGCATAGCAAATTTTGGAACTTCGAAGGTGCATCGTCAAGAGGGATAGGGAGTGCGGGCCAAGCTAAAGAATCCACACCCAACAAAACATCCCATTCTTCAACCAAAGGACATAACTCAACCTCCCCAAAGCGGAAAACATGCATCACAGGATCCCACAGTGCAATGCATGCGTAGAGAAAGTCTAGAAACAAAACCACTTGTTTCAAGCTCAGAAAAAGGGAAAGATTGTACCTTTGGAGTTCCTTTTTCTCATTCTTAGAAAGAGCACTCAACCATGCCGATAGTTTCTTCTCAAAAGCCATAAGCGTCGGCACAAAAATCAAGGCAGAATGACACGTTTTTCGAGGCCGAAAACTGGACAGTTTTGGAAGATTTCTCGCAGCAGCAGAACACTACCTACTAGACAGAACAACAATTTATGGGCACGAAAACCTAGGCGCTGAACTGGACAGGCCTAAGCTTGCAATACCGCCAGGTATTTATAGGCAGGGGCAACAGATTTTTCGAGGCACGAAAATCGAGGCGCTGAACTGGACAGGCCCGGGGCACGATACCTGCAGGCATGCTACATCAGAGGCCCGATTTTATTTCTTTTTTTTCTTTCTTTTTCCTTTTCTCTTCTTTTCTTTATTCTCTTATACATTTATTTTCTTTCCTTTTCTTTTCTTTTCTTTATTCTCTCATACATTATATTTATTTCCTTTCCCTTTTATCCTTCCTTTTATTTTATTCTCACATGTTTATATTTATTTCCTTTCCCTTTTATCCTTCCTTTTATTTTATTCTCACATGTTTATATTTATTTTCTTTCCTTTTCATTCCTTTTATTTTATCATGTTTATATTTGTTTTCTTTCCTTTTCATTTCTTTTATTTTATTCTCATATATTTATATTTATTTTCTTTCCTTTTCTTTGCTTTTATTTATTTTCACATATTTATATTAATTTTCTTTTCTTTCCTTTTCCTTTCTTTTATTTATATTTATTTTCTTCCCTTTCATTTTCTTTTATTTATATTTATTTTCTTTCATTTTCTTTTCTTTTCGTTACTTCTTTTTCTTTTCTCTTTTACATATTTCCTTTTTTTATTTTATTATTTTTATTTCTTACATATTTCTTCTTTTCTTATTTCTTTTACTCTTTTCACCTCTTTTTTCTATTTTATTTTCTTTACTCTTCGTTTTTTTCACATTTTCAAAAAAAAAACAAGGAGCTTAATAATGATCGAAGTTCCATTTTGACCTGTCCTGAAATTAATGACAAAACTAATATCCCGACACTTAGGATTTTCCTTTTTCTTTTGTTATTTTTTTATTTTTGGGGAAATGGGGGCTGCACGCACCACCTTGCATTTGCATTTTAACATGTAAAAATTTTAAGTCATAGAATAGAAGTACATAATAGTCTCAGAGTCTAAGTACATACATGCATCTTAATAAAACATAAAATAGGAGTCTCAAGCACGACTTTTAGCTAGTACATATATAGAGTCTTAAGCTAGTACATATAAAGTTTCATAATGCATACATGAAAATGCATACATGAAAACTCATCCTGCATAAACACAACCAAGCCTACATCAACGAAGGCGAGAAGAACCGCGAGAGCTGTGGCGGCTAGAGCTCGAACCAGCAGCACCAGCACTGGGACCACCTCTGGGGTATTGTCCGCCCTAGGTGGGATCACCAGAAGCACCAAATAAGGCGTCTACAAAGGCGTTACCAGTCGGAGCAGTAGGGGGCAAGCCGCCCTGAGCAGATCCATGACGACCCATAGGAGGCCATCGGGATGAAGATGGAACATCCCGAGGAGAACTAAAACTCCTGAGCACCTCTGTATCACCCTGACTCTCGAGCATCTCTGTATCACCTGAGCCACCAATGATCTCCGTACCCGAACACTGCCAAGAAGCGAGCACCTTAGTATCACCTGATCGGACAGGATTACCGCCTGTCGCTCGGGAACCGGTAGAACACCGACCAGATCTCCCACTAGACTGGCGGCTCGCACGACGCTCAGTATGGTGACTCGATCTATGACTGGCATGGCCAGCAGAATGACCCCAAGATGGATGATCCGAGTATTGCAAAAGCTCCGTATCCTGGCGCTCAACGGACTGTCCACGGCTATGAGGAGTTGCCTCATGACCTCCCCCTCCAAATGAATGACCATGGCCATGAGACGAACCATGGCCCCCGTGACCCCTGACCGGGAGTGTTGTTCATCATCTCGAGAACGGTTACCATGAGCACCTCTTCCCCTACGTGATATTTGTATATCACGAAATCGTCTTGTAAAGTTAGGTCATCAGATGAGCTAACAGTCCATGTCGATTGACCAGCAGTGACACGACGATGAAAGGATTCGCCACGTTCGAGATTACGGAAATTCCCAATTGAAAAGCGAGGAGGTTCGGGAAAACGTGGAGGAGGGCCACGTTCGACACTAGAATGGCGAGGAATGATACCATAACCTCCACCGCCTCCCTGAGAACATGACTCAGACCCACCATAACCTCCGTAACCTCCGCCGCCTCCCTGAGAATGCGACTCAGAACTAGACTCATCAGTGCCGGAAGACCGAAACTCATTATGACTGGAGTCCGAATCGCTGGGAGACCCTCGACAACGGCCCGAATGGGAAAATCGACCTCGCAGGTGTCGTCCATAAGAGGCACAAAGCTGACATAACTTCTTGAAGCTCCACAGCGAAGGCTGAAAAGAAAGGACAAGGAGACAGTCAGTAGAAAAGTCGCCGATAAAAAGGAAATTGGTAGAGAAAATAAAGACTCACCACCACCTTTGTATCCTGACCAGGATACCGGTCGACCAAAGTAACAAAACCCGGGGCATCATAATATCGAGAAGGATCCACTAACTGCAAGGAAAAGAGAAGTGGATGAGTTCACCGAAAGTGACAAATGAACAAAGAAAAAATCGCAGCACGTACACGATGATGGGCCAAGCGATCCAAATAGAGCTCCACTACCCCTGCATGGTACTCCTCATCATAGTGGGTAGTTAGCATACCCCAAGGGGTCCCGTGACAGGCAGCTACCCAATCCTCAAAGCTCAAAGATCTAGGGGCCATCATTTCGGCCGGAGGGTCTGCAGGAATCCAAGGATCATAGAAACCCAAGATTTGGGAGGAGACGCTCTCACCCAAAAACCAGACGAATCCATAGGGACCTTCCAGGAGGATCCTTGATGTAGTAATACCGTCAGCACGGATCCTCATCCCAGCCCTATCGTCAAGGTCGTCCCAAGGACTCCAATCCACATCCTCCTGATTTAAAGAAAAAAAAGAGGAAGAAGGAGAATTGTGAAACGAGATCCAATAAAAAAAATCAAGCGCGAAGAGGTACATACTGGAGTCGCATTATCTAGAAAAGCGCGCAGGTTCTGAAGGGTGTCCGAGCCCCATCTGTCAGGACAGCCCATCGCCTTCGTCCATCGGGTAGAGGCAGGAATGGCTTTCATAGTTGCTCTAGTCGTAGGGGCCAGAGCAGGGAAGTACTCATAAAGCCACACCTACATAAATTAGGATAAGTTGATGAAGCAATCATGATGTCGTAAGATGAGAAGCGTCAAGAGAGTAGTTACCTCTAAGACTTTCCACAAGCAAGGGCCATAATTGTAGAATCGGGACTCTCTATTCGGTAAGTTCGTCCTACACCCCATGCGGAGACCCCGTACAAAGCAAGCATACGCCGCCTCTCCCCAATTCAAATGGCGGACGTTGTTTAAATCCACTAAGTTCTCTAGCCAGAAGAGATGGTTGTCGTCTCCAGGATTGGCGAAGAAGGACGCGCCAATAAAATACGCCAGGATGATGCGCATCCGTTGAGCTAATGGAAGAGCTGGGAAACCCCGAGAACGAATCGCTTCCCTAAAATGCTTATAGCGCAAAGGACGGACCGACTCTTGACCTCCCATCATTGGCCCAAAAAGTTCTAATGCCTGAGGAGAGCCTCTACTAAAACCCCGGTTGAAATATAGGCGATGAGTCCCCCAAGACAAGCCAGTAATGATCACAAAATCCGTAGGGGTGACAGCCATCTCGCCAAATCGAAAGTGGAACGTATTAGTGGTGTCCCAGAAAAGCTCGCCAAGAGCTCTACCAGGACGGCGAGAGCGAGGCATTAACCAGGCCTCTAAACACGTATAAAAGGGCAAGAAACTAGTGTGTTCCATAACGTCCCGAACAAGGTCGGCATGAGTTTTCAGAGTAGCCATCATTTTTGTGGTTGAGCCACAAGTCTTCATGCTATCGTCCTAAGTATGAAAAAGAAAAAGAATTGTCATCAGGTATTGGGGGCTAATAAAGGACCAGGCGTGAAAAATTCAGAAGGATACAGTCATGTTCCCTTCGAATTACACTCGCAAAGTTGATCTTCGGATCCTATTTTAGGGGACTTCATAAACCGAAAAAAATTTCACGCGCAACGACATGGTAAAATAACTCATTTTCCAAGTCAGAGTTTGTATTAACATACATGTTCTTGATTCCTAATTTTTTTAATGAGACTTAATTCGAAAAAAAAAATCACAACATTTTCGAATTATACTCTAAAAGAAAAAAGTCATATTTTTATGAGAAAAACCTTGAGATTATTAATTAATCTTGATGTTACACTCTAAAAATTAGACCGCACAAGAAATAGTAAAGGGCAAGATGTTTTGGGCCTCAACGCGCAACAAAGATGGTTCCAAAATAATTGGCCTAGAGGTACAAGTCATCAAACCCAAAGAAAATCGCAAACAGGTATGCATACATGATTTTATGAGAAATAATTCGAGTAATTTTCGGATTATACTCTAAAATTAAGGACGAATAATTTTATGAGAAAAACCTCAGGAAAATGATTAAATCCGACGTTAAACTCTAAAATTATTAACATCAAGTCCACAGAATATTTACATATATATATTTGGGCTAGAGGATGCTTCAACACAATTGGGCCCAAGCATGCAAATCAACAAAGCCCAAAAAGATATGCAAGACATTCAAAATTTTTTAACAAGGCATGAAAGGCTCACCGGGATTTCCGATCTCCGAAGCCACACATGCTCGTTCGGGTATTGTGTAAGGTTCGCCGGGTTGAACCCACCCTCGGGAAACCATTCCTTGGCGAAAAACGTGTGATGGACCCAGTTCGCAGCATGAGGAGCTATATGTCCGCGAGCTTTCAAAGGTTGCGTCATTTTACAAGCTACATAACACAAGGAAACCCATTCAAAATTTTGACACTGGACCAAAAAAAAAAAAAACAGACTCAAAACCATACAAGCAGCGCATGTTTGCCCCGGGCTGTCTCGGATCCAAATCCGAGACCATACCTGGCGGTATGGAGGGTTCGCCCTGGATCGCCTCGGGTCATAATCCGAGCTCAGCGACAGCAAATTTCCGGCGAGCCAATGGTTCGAAATTCGGGTTTTTAATTTGGATATTTGAAAATTTTAGCTCTGGAATTCAAAACTGAAGAGCATACCTGCAAGTATTCACGCCCCGGGCTCGAAATTTTCCGGCAAAATTCAGATCTGAAAAATCGGAGTTGAAAAACCGATGCCGGGATGCCAATACTTGGTGGTATAACGTTGGAATTCCGGTGAATTCTTGACCAAATAAACCCTACCCAAATTCAGTGCCTATTTTCGAAAAAAAAGAACAACGAAATCGGCATAAATTCAACCATACCTGGCAGTATCCCGGCGGTCGGAGTTCCGGTAAGGTCCGGCGATGAAAGCTCGGCTCGAAAATCGAGGAAAGAGAAATCGGAAACCCAGGTGATACCTGGCGGTATACAGGGCGGGGGCTCGAAATTTTCCGGCGAAGCTCCAGATCTGAAACCCGAGATTGCGCGCGCCGATACCTGGCGGTATCGCTACCGGCGAGAGCTACAGCGAGGTCCGACAAAGAAGGGTCAGCGTGAAAATCGAGGAAGCACGGCTGATCCTGGCGTTATGGCCCTTCACAATCCGGCTACGGGAATGTTTCTGGCGAGCTCACGGTGCGGAAACCGAGATGAACAGGAGCCGATACCTGGCGGTATGGCCCCCTGACCCTCTTGACACCTGTAATCGACAAAGCAGCGCCGGGGCTCGGGTACCACCACACCTGGCGGTATGTGCAGCTGGGAGAGGTACTCGATCCGCCTAGAGAGAGGAAGAGGGAGCTTAGAGAGAGAAAGAGCAAATTGGATAGAGTGTTTGAGTGTGGAGTAGAGTGAAGACCCACTCTTTTAAAGGCTCATCCTCAACCTACCACTTACTCATCAATAAATACGAATTGACCGGAAAGTTATTAGGAGGAGAATTTAAAACTTCTTTTGTTTTAATACTCCCTTAATAAATTCTTTTTTTTTAAAAAAAAAAGAAAAAAAAGAAGAAAATATGCATATATTATTTTCAAGAGAAAATATGGGAATATAATTTCCATATAACTCAGAAAATCATTTTAATTCAATTTTTATGGCCGCGTCGTCTTCGGTAAGTTACATTTTCAACGACATCGGGAAAGACTGAGCTACATTTTCGACGACATCGGGAAAGACTGAACTACATTTTCAACGACATCGGGAAAGATTGAGCTACATTTTCAACGACATCGGGAAAGACCGAGCTACATTTTCGACGAAATCGGGAAAGACTGAACTACATTTTCAACGACATCGGGAAAGACTGAGCTACATTTTCAACGACATCGGAAAAGACCGAGCTACATTTCAACGACAACGGGAAAGACTGAGCTACATTTCAGCGACATCGGGAGAGACCGAACTACATCAAGAAAGATCGAAGACCTCCAGGCTATACTTTGATCATCATCTTACTCAGACTCGATCAAAGTGGGGGCTAACTGTAGATACCCCAAAAATGTCTCGTAATTATTGTAATTATTTTTATTTTGTCTTTAGTTTATTTCAAATAAAATGCCAATAAAGTGTATGCAAAAACGAATGAAATAGGGAGGAAGAAGAGAAGATGAAATCACCAAGTGTCAATACGCCAGGGTGATTTCGGTGTAGGGTTGTAGTGAAAATGAGGGGGGTTTTATAGGAGAAATTAGGGTTGGGAATTTAGGTCAAAAATGAGGGGGAAAACGTGACCTAATACCGCCATGTATTGGGCCTTCTGGGGAGTCCAGCTGCGTATGGCACGCAACCCTAGGCAGGCGGAGGCGCCTCGGGTCGGGCAGAATCCGCCCCTAATACCTGGCGGTATGGCGAGCCGGATCTGCCTGGCCCGGGTCTGTTTCTGCGCCTTGCCCCGCGTGCAGAGAAAGTTTTGGGCTGATGTTTGGGTTTTTATTATTTTTTTCTTTTGCAATTCACATTCTTTGGCATTTTCTCTAAAATAAACTAAAAACGTAATAAACATGTACCCTATTTATAGGGAAAACTCCCTATAACCTAACTTGACTTCCACTCCAATTAGATTTATAATCTTATACAATTAGGAAACCTAACATAATAAGGAAACCTAAATAATACCCTAATACAATTAGGAAACAAATAATTATGGGATCAAGAGATTTGGTGATTTTAGGACACTTTCCTAACAAACTCCACCTTGGACTAAAATCAACGAATCATCGGTCCATATAAACATCTTGACTGTCGTCATCAACACGCCCCTCCGCAGGGCGTAGCCCCGCAGGGCTCTCACATGCTTAGAACACCAACTAAGTCCAAACAATGTTCGAACTTAGCTATAGATAGAGGATTGGTTAACATGTCTGCCGGATTCTCAGAAGTATGCACCTTCTTCACCACGATCTCTCCGCAAGAATCGTATTCTCGATGAAGTGATACTGACGCTTATATGCTTGGTCTTCGAATGATAAATTTCATTCTTTGTCAGATGTATAGCACTCTGATTGTCTGAATAAACCACGGTCTCGCCCTGTGGTACTCCAAGCTCCATGACCAATCCCCTCAACGCGATGGCCTCCTTCACTCCTTCCGTTGCAACAATATATTCAGCCTCTGTAGTAGACAGGGCTGCTATAGATTGAAGTGAAGGTTTCCAAGATATTGCTCCTCCACACATGATGAACACATACCCTGAAATTGAGCGTCTTCTATCCAAATCTCCAGCATAATCAGCATCAACATAACCTGCAACATACATAATGCCTTTCTCTAAAGTACATTTCACATAGCGAAGGATCCACTTTACCCCTTCCCAATGCTCCTTCCCTGGATTCTGCATATATTTACTCACCACACTAACTGTATGGGACAGATCAGGTCTAGTGCACACCATAGCATACATCAAACTACCAACTGCTCTAGCATAGGGAATATTAGACATCCTCCTTACCTCCAAATCAGATTTAGGGCAGTTCTCACCAGACAACTTGAAGTGAGCAGCTAACGGAGTTGAAACTGCTTTACAGTTTCTCATGTTGAATCTGTCCAACACCTTCTCTAGATATTTCTTGTGAGACAGGAACAACTTCCATGCCTTTCTATCCCTTTGGATCTCCATACCCAAAATCTTCTTTGTCGCTCCGAGGTCTTTCATCTCAAACTCTTGGTTGAGTTGAGATTTCAGCTTCTTTATTAGTGACATGTCCCTGGAGGCAATCAACATGTCATCCACATACAATATTAAATAAATGAAAGACCTTTCTTTAAATTGCCTGTAGTACACACAATTATCATAATGACTTCGTGTGTACCCTTGCCCTACCATAAAGGTATCAAACCTTTTATACCACTGCCTAGGTGCCTGTTTAAGTCCATACAAGGACTTTCTCAATCTGCATACCTGTTCCTGCTTACCAGGAATGATGAAACCCTCTCGCTGCCTCATATATATTTCCTCCTCCAACTCGCCATGGAGTAAAGTTGTCTTGACATCAAGTTGCTCCAGCTCCAAATCAAATAGAGCAACAAAGGCAAGCAAGGTGCGGATCGACGTATGCCTCACGACTGGCGAGAATACTTCGTTGTAGTCGATTCCTTCTTTCTGGTTGCAACCCCTTACCACTAATCTGGCCTTCCACCTTGCACTTTCTACACCAGGGATACCTTCCTTTCTCTTTTACACCCACGTCGCAGTAAGAGCTCGTCGACCTTTAGGCAACTCACATAGCTCCCATGTATGATTTTTCTGCTGATTCTCCATCTCCTCTTGCATAGCTCCTATCCAGTTTGAGGTATTCAGACAAGAGATAGCCTCCTGATAGGTAGAAGGTTCTGCACCTTCAGGAGTCTCCTCTGCAACACTCAGCGCATAAGCAATCATAGCATCATCTTCTTCAGTATATTGCGCCGGTCTCCTGATCTCCCTCCTTGGACGATCTCTAGCAATGCATGGTTGTTCCTCCACCTGAGGAACATTCGTCTCAATCTCAGGCTCATCAACCTGAGTTGGTTCAGGAGCATCATCAGTAGTTTGCTCCTGATTGCAGGTTCCAGCAGCTCCACCTTGAGCCTTCTCCACCTCGAACACCATTCTTCCTGCATCTTTCTCCTGATTTCCTGCATCATCAAAAGTACCGGTAGATTCCATTCCAGATAACATAGCAGTTTCATTAAAGGTTACATCTCTAGACTAAATAACTTTCTTCAAATCAGGACACCACATTCTATATCCCTTGGACTTAGACCCGTAACCTAGAAACATGCATTTAATACTGGAGACACTCTTCCCATCATTCACATGGACATATACAGGACATCCAAAAATTCTCAAACTAGAATAATTAACTGGATTACCTGTCCATACTTCCTCTGGAATCTGGTGTTCGATAGAGGCATGAGGTGATCTGTTTAGCAGGTAGCAGGCAGTAGATATCACCTCTGCCCAGAACGATTTGTTCTTTCAAAGCCCTTCATTCGAGAGTATGCAGCGTGCTTTCTCCGGGAGTGTCCTGTTGATTCTCTCGGCTACCCCGTTTTGCTGAGGCTTACCCACCAAGGTTCGATGCCTTGCAATCCCATGCTCCTCGCAAAATTCAATAAATTCAGAATCAACAAACTCCAACCCATTGTCAGTCCTGAGTTTCTTGATTTTCCTGCCTGTCTGGTTCTCCACCAAAGCTTTGAACTTCTTGAAATATGAGAATGTTTCATTCTTGTGCCGCAGGAAATAAACCCAAGTCTTCCTCGAGAAGTCATCCACGAATGTCAACATGTAGCGCTTGCCACCCAGTGATGGCACTCTAGCAGGACCCCAAAGATCTTAATGATTATAATCAAGGATCCCTGCTGTTGTATGTTTAGCCCTTGAAAAGCTAACCCTCTTCTGTTTCCCGTAGACACAGTGATCGCAAAATTCCAACTTGCCGATCTTTGCGCCTTCAAGATATCCCTTCTTGCTCAACATTGACATTCTCTTCTCGCCCATGTGGCCTAGTCTCATGTGCCACAGTTTTGTGTTGTCGGACTCGTCAAGATTTAGGACTGCCGCTGCAGATCCTGTCACTGTAGACCCCTGCAGGATGTATATACTGCCCTTCCTGATTCCCTTCATAAGAACCATGGAACCCCTTCACACTTTCAAAACACCATCTTCTCCTTTGTACCTGCGACCGTTAGCTTCAAGAGTACCCAAAGAAATTAAATTTCGAGTCATGTTAGGGATATGACGAATCTCCTTGAGAGTTCTAACAATGCCATCATGAGTCTTGATTTTGATACTGCCGATTCCTGCAACCTTGCAGGCTGTGTCGTTACCCATGACTACGACTCCGGTGTCAACACTCTCATAAGACTTGAACCAGTCCTTATGAGGACACATATGATAGGTGCACCCCGTGTCAAGAACCCACTCATCTGTAGCTATCCTACTCGATGTGGTAGCCAAGGCATCATCCGTAACTACAAACCCATCACCATCTGACTCGGACTCTACGCAGTTTGAGGTACCAGGTTTGGTGTGATTATCCTTACTCTCCTGCTTCTGGTCTCTCTGTTTTTCCCAACAGTCTCTCTCTATATGCCCCATCTTACTACAATAGTTACACTTCTTATTCTTGTGAGGATTCCTAGACTTTGAACGGTGTTTAGACCTCCCTATAGACCCATTTCATTTACGTTCAGTATTTCTACCCCTTACAACCATAGCATCACCACCCTGGTCATCACCATCGGTATCAAGTTTCTCCTTAGACAGTAAACTAGCCTTTACTTCACTAAGGTTAAGGTCACCACGATTCCCATACAACATGATTTTCTTAAATTGTTTATGTGATGCAGGAAGAGACAGAACTAAATGAAAAGCCTTATCCTCATCAGTGTGTTTTATATCCATTGATTCCAATTCAGTAATAATAGAATCAAATTCGCTTAGATGTGCCTGAATAGAAGCACCTTGAGGCATCTTCAACCTGTAAAATTTCTCCTTCATTCGGTACTTGTTTGCACGACTCTTCGACATGTACAGCTCTTCCAGTTTGGTCCAGAGCTCCCGAGGTTTCTCGATATGCATCACCTCTCTCTGAATGTGCTCTGCCAAGCACAGCTGAATCCCTGCGAGATTCTTATCTTCAAGCTTCTTCCACTCCCTTGGAGTCAGATTCCCCTTGATATTCGTCTGGAGTTGTTTGAATTCATCATCGCTCATTGTCGCATCTGTCTTCGTGTCGGGATACTCAGTGACATCCCATAACCCGTGCTGAATCAGGACCGCCTTCATCTGCAGTCTTCATATAGTAAAACTCCTCGTTCCATCAAATTTTGGAATATCGCACTTCATGATTGAAGCCATCTCCACCTTGCTCTGATACCACTTGTTAGAGAAAAGTGAGTAGCAAGGTAACAGCGGAAGCGAATAATAGAATCGAAAACGAGATGACGGATATTACGATAAAATTTAGGAACGAAAAATAAGCGATAAAATCAAACACCAGAATTACTTGGGAAACCGAAGAACTCAGAGAAAAACCCACGGACGGCGACAACCAGAAAATAATCGACTATGCGAAAGGAGGAGTACAACCTGATCACTATCACAGGGTGTGATACGATCCACAAAAGAGATTACAATAACAATCTCCCAACCCTCAACTCACAATCTCTCAGGATACACTGGGAAAATATTGGTGAGATCCCTTTCTCTCTCAATATTTTTCACTCTCATTAGCTCTCTGTGTTTGCCGATGTTTACCGATTTTTTTTGGTGGAGAAACATGTACCCTATTTATAGGAAAAACTCCCTATAACCTAACTTAACTCCCAATCCAATTAGATTTAGAATCTAATACAATTAGGAAACCCAACATAATAAGGAAACCTAAAAAATATCCTAATACAGTTAGGAAACAAATAATTGTGAGATCAAGAGATTTGGTAATTTTAGGACACTTTCCTAACAGGTTCAGTTAAACAAAATTTAGGTTATGTCTATTAAAACAATCTAACAATGACCAAATCCAGTTTGAGAGAGAGAGTTGGGCTCATATTATTTGTAATGTAACATGTATTATGATTAATCTTGTTTGTTGAAGTATGTAATTTGGTCATATAAAACTCCTGACACTATCAAAATTTCTTGGAGGGAAAGAGTGATCAAGAGCGATGGTAACACTTTAAGAGTGAGATTGCATATTTGCGTGTAATTTGGAGTGAGGGAAATGAGATGAACGGGAGGTTATATAGCAAGTTGGATAACATGGTTTAAATCCAAGATCAATAGTTGCAAATACAAAGTGCATAGCAAGTCACGGTTAACACTGTCAAACCGATTCTTCTTTTATAATATGTAGACTCGTAAATATCTAAACATCTCCTCAAATTAAAAACTAATATTGACCCGCGGTTGCTTTGAAATTAGCTTAAATTTATATCAGTAACAATAGTTTGGAAGGTAAAATTAAATTTTTTTCAAGGGGAAGTTAGTATTATTATATCAACTGAATCTTTTAAATCGTTTTGCAGTAGAAAAGTTTTGTCCGACCTGAATGTCCCAATTTCTTCAACCTGGGAAAAACTTGATTTCGTCCAAAGTCTTTTTTGACATTAACCGAATTGACTAAATATTTGGACAAAATGTTTCTCTTTTTCTATTGTCCGAGCCCGATTTTGACCCGAATTTAGCTCCGTCGGAATTATCCAAACCAATTTTACACGAAAAAAACTGGGTCCGGACATCAATTTCTCGTCCGAAGTATTTTCTCGATAGAACTCGAATTTACCCGAACCCCAATTTTTACCGGCGCTAGTGCAGTGCAATTTTTTTTTCTTGTATTTGGTAAAAGGAGGTTAATTATAGAGACAATTAAAAATTTTTATATTGAAAAATGAAAATAAGCAAGTTTAGAAATAATGGAGTACGGGGGTAAGTAGAAAGTAGAAATTGTCATTTTATCACTTGAAAATTACACATGATGGGTAGAAAATAAATAAACAAACAAAAAAATAAATTTTAGCGTTGTATTTAATTAAAAAAAGGTTATGAACGGCTGTGATTGTTCAATACCTGTGGATTAATCTCGTGCAAGTGAAAGAGATTCTCCAACTATAATAGTAAGATGGTTGGAGAAATGGCTAGTAATCCAACCATTTCTCCAACCATTTTTAAATAGTAACAAAAAGGATGGTAGGAAAAATTTCCAACCATTTTAGTAAAATTGGTTGGAATTTTCAACCTTTTTCCCACATAAAATTTTTGGAAAATAATTGAAATATAAAATAGCTGCCAAAATGGTTGGTTTTTCCAACCATTTTAAATTGGTTGGAAAAAATAGTTGGTAATACACATATTTCTCAAAGGAAGGGTAATGAGATGTAAGAGAGATTACAATCTCATAATAGAACTCTCAAAGTGGAATAGATAAAAAGAGATCTAACAAGGGTGTAATAGAGGCATATAATTTGGCCAAACCTAACTATGTTGAACACCCTAGTATTTATAGCAAACCCAAGTAGCTTTAGAATGGACTTCTAATCTAAATCAACTGCTTGGAGCTCAAGCAGTATCAACCAACCACTCTCTTAATCCTGACTAATAGGAAACAAAGGTGAGTTTATGTCTGGAATTAACACAAAGACTTAAGACGAATTCTATGAAAGAAATAACATTCTAGTGGGCTCTTGGCATTTGTTGGACTGGGATTTTGGCGGGTGAGAAGTGGCAAGTTTTAGTGGGGCTTTAAAATGTAAAATAAAAGCAAAATGCATAACGTCGCCTGAGAGATTCGAACTCTCACGGGGAAACCCCATGTACTTAGCAGGCACACGCCTTAACCACTCAGCCAAAGCGACATTGCTGATTCTGTGTCCCTATTTGAAAGTATTCGACTATCAAATTGAAACAAACATGTCCAAATTTATGAAGTTTATATTAGCGAACACAACCTTTCTCTTGAAAAGATCAAACCTAACTAGAGTCAGTTAATTACAACTGTTCAAATGGTTAATTTTAGACTCTATTGATGGACTATTACAATTTGCATTTATTATAGACACGCAACAAATGAATCTTATAAGTATAAAAGAACCAAGCAATCATGCTAACTACCGGGCGAAATTGTCAAATAGATCTTAGTCACAATTAGATCTTATACACAAGTGAAAAGTTACACCAAAAACTCAGCAGAACACAAGCATCATGTCAAACAATGTCATTTTCACCTTCAACAATGAATCGAAACTCAGGATGAATTCAAGCCAACAAGTAATGACAACAACAACAAATCCCAATGACAGTCCCGCACTTACAAAGGCAATAATCATTTCATTGATTGCAAAGGCATATACTAAAGTTGTTTATGTCACTGATCCATAATTTCTAGGGGTCCCTCATATCGGAGATAATAACAACGGAGGGGCCGAGCTCAGTTTTCCCAAACCGAGTTCGGTCACTTTTTGGGTCTCAAATTGGCCGTTTAGAAAAGCTATGAAGAAGCTAAGATGGAGATAAGGCTAAGTTGGAAGAACGAAGTTGAAGAAAGTGCAAGTTTGGGGCAAAGTTGTGTTTGAAAAAATGATATACCTTCACTATTTTGATCATAACTGTTTTAATACAACTTTGATGGTCTTCAAATTTTGGGAACTTAAAGTAGACACTGAGAGCTTTCTATCGATATCTTATGGGCCTAAAATAGAGTCCGGATGAAGAAGTTATGCTAGTCTGAAGTCGGCACAAAAACTTCCCAAATTGTCACGCCCGCTACCCCCACTAGTCACGACCGTGACGACCCTGCAGCAGTGAAATTAAATTGCCAAAGCTCGTAACGCCCGTGACGGGCCCGTCTGGAACTAAAATTTCATTGTTTCGTCCCCCTTCCTATATATGCCAAATGTTATATTTTTGAAGGGGTTAGTTTATGAAGCTTTTAGATTTAGACTCAAAATTCCTCTCAGTTAGAGAGTTTGTAATTGTGGGTTTTGAAACCCAAATCAATGAAAGTTAATCCTTTTGATGGAAATTGGTTGGTGATTTTCTCTTCTTGGTGAGTGGGCGTTCTTCCTCTACTCTTTGTGAGATTTCTTGGGTGTTTCAAGACTCTTTTCTTGTGAAAGTTCTTGGGTGTTTCCCGGACCAGTCAGGACTTAGCACGAAGACACAGAAATTAGTATTTCACTAGAAATGAGAGTTGTTTCTTCTAGATTTTCTATGAAATGTGGTCCGTACGGATAGTAAACACTAAATTAAGACTGTAAAGACACCAACACAAAACACAATTAAAATCCATAACTTAAGATCATCAGTTGTCCTCTGTGACAGCTTCGCACTCAGTGAACCATCAGATGGCATGTTTTCTTCCAACAACTATGAAACCTAAATGCTACTATTCCAATCCCTGTGGAGAACTGATATTATTATAACCCCAAAGCCAAAAATTGATCAATTAACAAATAAGCATTAGCATGGGGAGAGTTGTTGATTTCATAGAGAGCTTTAGAATTTCACGATAACGATCCTCTTTGCTGGAAAATTGAAACCAAAACTAGAACCGGATAGAAAATAGCACAATTTAGGAAATAAATAGGTTGGAGATGATTGGTAAGTGATTGTTCGGTCTCGTTCCGAGCCGAATTTCTTCTCTTTTATAGGGTATTTTTGCTTGTCTTTAATAATTATTTTAGTAGTCTTATTATGTTTTTACTCTTTTATTAGATTTTATTACTTTTGTTATTATTATTGTTAATATGAGTCAATAATATTAATATGAGAGATAAAATCAAACCTAAAACTAATATATCTAATTCCTGCCCAAATCTTCCCTCCTTCCATTTCTTCCATTAAATCGGCCCAACTCTAAAACCCAGCCCATCACCCACCTAGTACCGGCCTACCCTTATACCCAAACCCTAACCCGCCTGCCCTAACCCAGCTACCCGACCCGCCTCTTCTCACTCAGCCGAATACTAATCCCCCTCCTTAAACCCTAAATCTCATTTCCCCATTCTCATTTTTCCCCTTTCTTTCTCTTTCCCGTTTCAATCTCCTTTCTTCCTCTCTGATTCTCCCTTCTTGCGCAAACAACCCTCCACACACCTCACCATCTCAATCTATTATCTCTTTCTCTTTCTCGCATCTCCATCTCTCTCTCCTTCTCAATTTCTCGCTATTTTCTCAGTCACTCACTCTTTGTCTTGTTTTTGCAGATTCGGTTGATATTTAACAGAAGAAGTACGAAGCATCGACGCATACACCATCTAACCACCAATTTCATCTGCTTCATCCAAGTTTAAGAAGAATCGATGGCTGAGATTTCAAGGAGAGGTCCCGAGTTCGACTATAAAATGGGAAGAAGGAGCAGATTCGAGACTTATCAATGGTAGATTCTAGTAGTGACGCCCCAAGAGCCTCCATTTAGGGTTAGGGTTTAATTTATTTTAGGTTTATTCATGTTTTTATTCAAGCTTTGAACTCTGTTTTGAATCTGTATTTCGCTTTTCTCTTTAATCGATTCTGGGTTGGTTTTGTTAATGAGTTGTTCAGTTTTGATGTAATGTTCAAATTCATATTGGATTGTTCTTATGATTTAAATGGATTCGGTTCTTGGTTTGATTTAGTTTGAATCTGAGTTTTTGGTGATTTTGGTTGAATTTGGATGCTCGGTTTTCTACTCATTTCTCTGTCTCGGCCGTCTCTCTCTCTTTCTCTGTTTTCTTTCTTTCCCCTGTTTCTCTGTTCTCTTTTCTTAATTCGATCAGTAGTGTAGGATTTTGTTTTCTTTTTGCTTCTTCTGCCATTCAATCAATGGTGTTAATTAGGAAATAGTTTAGGTCTTCTTTGTAGTCATTCGGGTTTATTTTTATTTTAAGTCATATCAGTATTAGGGATAGTCTTAGTGTTATTATCATTAGAGTCAGATTAAATGTTTTGTAAAGGGTTTATTAAGGTTTTATTAGGGTTTATGCTAGAAAAGTTTCTTAAAGTAATATTAGATTAGCCACAAACAATCCAATTTTTAGTGAGGATGAGGGCTAAGGGTAACAAATTTCACTCTCAAGTGGGGATTTGGGGATTCTTAGTAATCCAATTCACGATTTCTTGTTTGTTCGGGAGAAATCCAAGTAGATTGAAGATTAGTGAAGAAGTTAGTTCATCGAAGGTATAATTTCTTAATTTATTTGATTTCATGCTTTTAATTGTTTTCTTAATTTCATGTTTTATTTCATGCTTTTATTGCTTTTCTTAATTCCATGTCCAGGTTAGTTTTATTGCTTTCATTTACATAATTTACCACTTTCCGCATTGAGAAAACCCCTTACACACACCGATTTCCCTTAATCAAGCTTAACACCCATCCCTGTGGAACGACAACCCTAACTTATAAAACCACAAAAATTACAACCGAACATGATTGTAAACATGGAATCAAACAATGAAGCATACAATTTCATAGATCAATTAAACCGAGTCATTCAACATTAGCGATAACAAAATTACGTAAAAAAGAAAAACCTAGAAATTAACTTATCTGAATTTTAGAATCAGCCGTCTACTGTGAAACCTGGTTCGAGTTCAGTTAAACAAAATTTAGGTTATGTCTATTAAAACAATCAAAAAATGACCAAATCCAGTTTGAGAGAGATAGTTGGGCTTATATTATCTGTAATGTAGCATGTATTCTGATTAATCTTGTTTGTTGAAGTTGTAATTTGGTCATATAAAACTCCTGACACTATCAAAATTTCTTGGAGGGAAAGAGTGATCAAGAGCGATGGTAACACTTTAAGAGTGGGATTGCATATTTGCATGTAATTTGGAGTGAGGGAAATGAGATGAACGGGAGGTTATATAGCAAGCTGGATAACATGGTTTAAATCCAAGATTAATAGTTGCAAATACACAGTGCATCGCAAGTCACGGTTAACACTGTCAAACCGATTCTTCTTTTATAATATGTAGACTCGTAAATATCTAAATATTTCCTCGAATTAAAGACTAATATCCACGCGCGCTTGCTTTGAAATTAGCTTAAATTTATATAAGTAACAATAGTTTGGAAGGTAATATTAAATTTTTTTCAAGGAGAAGTTTGTATTATTATATCAATTGAATCTTTTAAATCATTTTGCTGTAGCAAAATTTTGTCCGACACGAATGTCCCAATTTCTTCGACCCGGGAAAAACTTGATTTTGTCCAAAGTCTGTTTTGACATTAACCGAATTGACTAAATATTTGGACAAAATATTTCTATTCTTCTATTGTCCGAGCTCGATTTTGACCCGAATTTAGCTCCGTCGGAATTATCCGAATCAATTTTACACGAAAAAATGGGTCCGGACATCAATTTCTCGTCCGAAGTCTTTTGTCGATAGAACTCGAATTTACCCGGACCCCAATTTTTACCGGCGCTAGTGCAGTACAATTTTTTTTCTTGTATTTTGTAAAAGGAGGTTAATTGTAGAGAATTAAAAATTTTATATTGAAACATGATAATAAGCAAGTTTAGAAACAATGGAGTACGTGGGTACGTAGAAAGTAGAAACTGTCATTTTATCACTTGAAAATTACACATGATGGGTAGAAAATAAATAAACAAACAAATAAATAAACTTTAGCGTTGTATTTGATTAAAAAAGGTAATGAACAACTGAGATTGTTTAATACCTGTGGATTAATCTTGTGCAAATGAAAGTGATTCTCCAACTATAATAGTAAGATGGTTGGATTATCCAACCATTTCTCCAACCATTTTTAAATAGTAGGAAAAAGGAGGTAGAAAAAATTTCCAACCATTTTAGCAAAATTGGTTGAAATTTCCAAACCTTTTTCCCATATTAATTTTTTGGAAAATAATCGAAATATGAAATGGTTGCTAAAATGGTGGGAATTTCCAACATTTTAAACTGGTTGAAAAAAATGATTGGTAATACACATATTTTTAGTTGTGGCTGCAATAGCCTACCACAACAAATAAATAAATGTCGATAGAGACAATGTCACCGTGATCTTCGAAAACATTTATTGCATTTGTTGGGGTAAAGCCTAGTTAAATGTTGCTAGAGGTCTTTTATTTCAACAACACTAATTTTCATACATTTATCAAATAATTAATACAAATTCAAAACTAAACAAATTAAAAAAATCGCAAAATGAAAAATTCTCCAAAATTACTTGAAATTTTTCAAAAATTGCATTTCCAAATACTTCAATCAAACCAAAGATAAGGCGTTTGTAATCCGTTTACAACCTTAACTTACACATCATGTTCGTCTATAAGCCAATAAGACAAACCAAAGATAGCTAACATCCGATGTACATTAGGACGAGATTCAGATATGAGACATCCTGTAAGGAATTAGATCCAGATCGAACAGATCTAATATTGTAGTGGACGCAAACGAGATAATTAATTTAGGAATGTAAGTATTGAGAAACTAAACAATATCAATGTAAAGGTAATGAAGATAAGATTTTTACGTGAAAACCCAAAGCTGAAAAAACCATGGGAGTTAAGATAAAAGCCACTATAATGAAGATATTACAAAAGGTATCCCAAACGGCTGTACAAGACAATGAGATCTAGAAGGAAAATTTCAAACGCTTATAGCACAACGTGAGTAGACATATCTCCAAGGAAAGGTAACGAGATATAAGAGAGATTACAATCTCATAATAATGCAGTTAAAGGGGAATAGATAAAAGGATATCTCACAAGGGTGTCATAGAGGCACATAATTTGGCCACACTAAACTAGGTTGAACACCTTAGTATTTATAGCAAACCCAATTATCCATAGAATAGACTTCTAGTCGAAATGAACTGCTTGGAGCTCAAGCAGTATCAAGAAGGAAAATAATTATTTATTTTCAAACTTGAGTCTGAACGGAATTGGGAAACTTCCCCACAAACTCCACCTTGGACAAAATTCCATAAAGATACAACATCGCCAAAATTTCCTTGAAGGCAATCAACGCGTCAGGTGTAGGAACATTCTTGAAAGATTGATCTTGTAGAAAACATCCCAAAATAGGCTTTTGATTTGAACCCAACTTTGTAAGAATCTGAATCCGAGTCTGATTGAACCACGTTGTCTCCGAATCTAATAAATTTGGTTGAACCCGACTATTATACCACTTGTTAGGATCGATATTTGGATATGAAATCTCTTGTTAAGAATTAGATCCAAATCGAACGAATCTAATATTGCACCGGAAGCAAACAAGATAGTTAATTTGGGGATGTAGGTATTGAGAAAAAAAACAAGATTAATGTAATGGTACAATGAAGACAAGATTTTTACGTGGAAACACAAAGTCATAAAAAACCACTGGAGGCATGATAAAATCCAACTATAATTGTAAAACCCCGAAAAAAATGCTATTGTGTTGCCGTTAAATTTCCTAACGAACGTTTTATTCCGTTATTTATTTATCTGTCTTCACACGGAGCTTTTAGGACCGCGAGTGTATTCGTAGAAATTTTTAGAGTCTTAAAAATAACAGTTAGGAATTTTTGGGATACCGGGTGGAAAATCTTTTATCAGTTGTGTGAAGTATTTTATCTGTTTATTAGGGTTTTTGCTGAGATAATTAAGGGCTAAGCATATTGGGTGTTAATAATATTTTCCTTTTAATTTTGGGTGGGTTTATGACATCAATAGGGTGACATCACCAACAAATTTTATCTGATTTCTTTTGGTTGTTTGATAACCGTGTGCAGCAAAACAATTTTCTTTCCCCCACTACCCATGCATACAATTGTACTGACCAATGGGAGAATGCCACTTGGCTTGCCCCTATTCCCTCCCTCTCCCTCTCTCTTTCTCTTTCCCGTGCATTCTCTCTCTCTCTTCCTCCTTTCTCTCTCCTTCCCCCTCCCTCTTCTATTACTACTGCTACTGCTGCTGTTGCTCGACGACAACACCACCAGCCCACACCACCACAACCCAGCCCCTCTGCTGCTGCCCCGACGCCTGCCCACCGCCAGCCACCACCGAGCTACTGCCGCCCCGACTGCCGCCAACCAACGCCGGAAATCCGACCCCGAACCCTACGCAGCCACCACCTTTTTCATCACCTTCGAGCCACCCAACCACCACCGCCACACAGACCGTGACCCAAAGAACCTCCGACCACCGCCCGACCCGAACACGCCACCCCGAGCCCTCTCTCCTCCTTCTCTTTTCCTCCTTGCCCTAGTTGCACCGAGCCATCACCGAGCCTCACCGCCACCTTGCCGAACTCTCTCGCCGTCATTACCACCGCCGATCATCGAGCGACGCCGACGCCCACCCGCCCGAGCCACCCGGTCCCACCTCTTCTAGCTTGGACCCATTGTTTGTTCCCTCTCTCTCTCTTTCTCTCTCTATAGATTAATATGGGTATTATGTGTTAGGGTTAGTTTAATCATGTATTAATATTGCTAATGTGTTATTAGTGTAGTGAGCTTGTGTTTTTACTGTTAATAATAAATAAATACATGTTAGTTGTTAAGTGTAATATTAGGGTGTGGTTAGTGTGTTTTTACAAGTTAAAATGGCTAAATATAAATGGTTATATTAAACCTTGATGTTATATGTTATAATATTAATCATGCATGATTATTAGTATGTTAATGTCAAGTTTATCAAATATATTGCTATATTATATGTTGTGATTATTACAAAGTTTAGTTTATTTTATATCCTATGTTCTCATAGTATTAAGTTAATGTTATTACAATATTACTAGTAATAGTATTTTCTTAAAAGTTTGATTCATTTTATTATTCTCAAGGTATTTTGAAAGTATAATATTACAAGTATTATTATATTATAAGTCATGTTTAAAGTTATTATTATTATTATTACGCTAATGTTAAGTTAAAAATATTTTGTTAGGCCTTAGTAAAGTTTGAAATTTATATTATGAGGTTTTATTAGTTAAACCCTAAAACTATTTTACTAAATATGTAATTACTAAGCTTATGGTTATTTTTGAAAGGAAACGTTACAAAGTAATATTTATTAAAGTAGTGAATGTGAAATGCTACTAATTTATATTAATATTTTAAAAAGTGTTACTACTAAGTGTGGTGTTATCTTGACATTATTTTAAATAATACTAGTTGGGTTTTATATTACCTTGTTGAATAAAGTGCTTTTATTATACTACGATTATTATGGGGTAAGTTTAACATTATGGAACTTCTTAGTTATTATTGAAATTTCAAAGTGGAGGTATTAAGTTTACAAAAACTATTTCATCAAATATTAAGCCCTTATAATAAGGTTCATATAGTTACGCTCTTTTAAAAGTTATTTTGAATTTCCAGATTTTATTACTATGATTATTAGTGTTGAAAGTTATTTTTATGATATTACTAAGGTACTTATATATAGTTATCTTTGAAGAGTATAATACAAATATTTATCGTATTTTATGATCCTTAAATACTAAGAGTAATTGTGACGTAAAGTTGTGGTTGAAAATAATACTTATTATTTTACGAGGTTATTATGTGATATAAAGGTTATTAAGTTTATTTCTTTTATAGAGTCCTTATTTATTAGAAAATCTCTTGAGAAGCGTATTAGTTTTATTAATCAAAAGTTGGGTTAAGTAGTAGGTACATAGATGTAAAGCTTTATGTTTCTACATGTTCTAAGTGTCAAGTGTAAAATAATTTCAAGGTTATTCTTGAGACCTAGGAATATGTTTAAGAACCCTAAACATGTGTTGTTATTAATTAAATGTGATAAGAGTAACCTAGTGTGGTGAAATGCATGTCTAGTGGCATATTGGTAAATATAGTGAATAGTGCCATGCAAGATATGAAATAAAGTATCTAGTTATTATTTGATTTCATGTAATATGGTTAAGTATAAATTCTTGGTTAAGTTTTATGAAAGAAATTGTGTGATTTGTGATTAAATGAAATAACCTATATTTTGGGAAGGGTAGTTGGGTTGTTAAAGAAATCATTAGAGCACGTGTTGATTTTAGACCCTTTTACTAGGCTGAGCGAGGAATCGAATCGTAGAGCTCCGTATTTGCTTGTTGATTGAAGTGTCGTAGCAGGTAATACTATATCCTATTCCCTGTGAATGCCCTTAAGCATTTTATATTAATATGCATTCCCCGAAGGGACCTTATTAAAGTGTTAAAAATTTGATTTGTTGAAATGTTATCGTTTTTGGAGTTTTGGTTTTATGATGGTTTTTGGTACTGTTTTGGATTGAACTTGTTTGATGGTTTTCATTAAAAGTTTTGTGGAAAGTTGTTTATGACATGAAAGGAATTGGATCTTGATAACCGGACTTAACTAACGGATACGAGTTAAAAAGCGGGTCAAGAGATCAGGTGATGCTTGGTGTTATGGATGTGAATTTAGGCGCTGATCAGTCGAATAGGTATATATATATATATTGCGAGTCTGTGAGACTCCGAAAGAAAAGAAAAGAAAAGACAAGAAAGAAAATGAGTTGTGCGCTAATCAGTCGAATTATGTTGTTATTGCGAGTCTGTGGGACTCCGAAAGAAAAGAAAAGAAAAGACAAGAAAGAAAATGAGTTGTGCGCTGATCAGTCGAATTATGTTGTTTATGCGAGTCATGGGGACTCCGAATCATGTTCTGAGTCTTTGACTCCGAGGTAGTGTGGAACCCACGCTATTAAAATTGGTTGAAAGGAAATTATTATTCTGTTTTCACATAAGTTTTCGAATTGTAACCCCTCCCCTTTAAAATGTGTTCAAATGTTTACGCAAATGTTTATAAATGCGTAGGAGTAGTATTGCTGAGGTTTCCCCCCTCATTTGTGAAATGTTTTGTTTTCAGTGGACCAAGAACTTGGGATGTAAAGGCGTAGAAGTGAGGAAGAAAAAGTTAGATGAGTCAAGAATAAATTGTCGCTTTGTTTTGTTTAAGTAAGGATAATATTAAGACTTGTGTAGATTGTGGTCCAATTAGTCACCTTTGTTAGAACCTTTCGCTTGCCTTGTATCTCGAAGAGTGGTACTAAGAACGCCATTTGTTTAATAAGTTGAAAATCTTTCCGCTGCAATTTAATACTTGACTTTGATCGATATGTTAGATTTAAATTTCCGTATGCTACGTAATGGTATCGAGCTCGTTACGACTGGTAGCTCCTAAGGTCTATTAGGTTTTTAGTTAGAGCTTAGGATGCTACGTCGAGTGATGAGTGTAGGATGGGGAATGGGATGTGTGTCTCTTTCCGGTTATCTTTTGTGTTATAAGTGCATGCTTGATCGTTTTTGACATTTGTTGGACGACATACAGCTGCCATTGCTATGAGCACCCGACTCTAGCCTCTCTGGATGATCTAAACCCTGAGGAGGAAAAGGAATATAGCCCCGAGGAGGGCTTGGAATCAGAAGAAGACCCCGACGAGGAGTCGGAGGTAGAGAGAAGACCCGACCTATGAGGAGCACCTGCTATGGATTCTAGATTATGAAGAAAAGTAACTTCAAAGAAATATCGTCCCTCTAGTAAAACTGTGATGGAGAATCATGCCACAATTGAAACCATTTATGAAGCTGAAGAGGAGATTGGATTGAGGTATCCACACCTACACAATGCATAAGGCATGTTGAGTTTCGAGGACGAAACTCTTTTGAAGAAGGTAATGATGTAAAATCCCGAGTTTTTGATTAAGGTAACCGTGAGTTCCGTCTGAAGAATCGCTAAGTAAGAGTTTAAGTTTCGAGGACGAAACTTCTTTTAAGGGGGTAATGATGTAAAACCCCGAAAAAAATGCTATTGTGTTGCCGTTAAATTTCCTAACGAACGTTTTATTCCGTTATTTATTTATCTGTCTTCACACGGAGCTTTTAGGACCGCGAGTGTATTCAGAGAAATTTTTAGAGTCTTAAAAATATCTTAGGAATTTTGGGATACCGTGGAAAATCTTTTATCATTGTGTGAAGTATTTTATCTGTTTATTAGGGTTTTTGCTGAGATAATTAAGGGCTAAGCATATTGGGTGTTAATAATATTTTCCTTTTAATTTTGGGTGGGTTTATGACATCAATAGGGTGACATCACCAACAAATTTTATCTGATTTCTTTTGGTTGTTTGATAACCGTGTGCAGCAAAACAATTTTCTTTCCCCCACTACCCATGCATACAATTGTACTGACCAATGGGAGAATGCCACTTGGCTTGCGCCTATTCCTTCCCTCTCCTCTCTTTCTCTTCCCGCATTCTCTCTCTCTCTCTTCCTCCTTTCTCTCCTTCCTCCTCTTCTATTATCTGCTGTTGCTCGACGACAACACCACCAGCCCACACCACCACAACCCACCCCCTCTGCTGCTGCCCCGACGCCTGCCCACCGCCAGCCACCACCGAGCTACGCGCCGATCGCCAACCAACGCGAAATCCGACCGAACCCTACGCACCACCACCTTTTCATCACCTTCGAGCCACCCAACCACCACCGCCGTGACCAAAGAACCTCCGACCACCGCCCGACTCGAACACAACCACCCCGAGCCCTCTCTCTCCTCCTTCTCTTTTTCCTCCTTGCCCTAGTTGCACCGAGCCATCACCGAGCCTCACTGCCACCTTGCCGAACCCTCTGCGCCGTCATTACCACCGCCGATCATCGAGCCGACGCGACGCCCACCCGCCGAGCCACCCAGGTCCCACCTCTTCTAGCTTGGACCCATTGTTTGTGCGCTCTCTCTCTTTCTCTCTATAGATTAATATGGGTATTATGTGTTAGGGTTAGTTTAATCATGTATTAATATTGCCAATGTGTTATTAGTGTAGTGAGCTTGTGTTTTTACTGTTAATAATAAATAAATACATGTTAGTTGTTAAGTGTAATATTAGGGTGTGGTTAGTGTGTTTTTACAAGTTAAAATGGCTAAATATAAATGGTTATATTAAACCTTGATGTTATATGTTATAATATTAATCATGCATGATTATTAGTATGTTAATGTCAAGTTTATCAAATATATTGCTATATTATATGTTGTGATTATTACAAAGTTTAGTTTATTTTATATCCTATGTTCTCATAGTATTAAGTTAACGTTATTACAATATTACTAGTAATAGTATTTTCTTAAAAGTTTGATTCATTTTATTATTCTCAAGGTATTTTGAAAGTATAGTATTACAAGTATTATTATATTATAAGTCATGTTTAAAGTTATTATTATTATTATTACGCTAATGTTAAGTTAAAAATATTTTGTTAGGCCTTGGTAAAGTTTGAAATTTATATTATGAGGTTTTATTAGTTAAACCCTAAAACTATTTTACTAAATATGTAATTACTAAGCTTATGGTTATTTTTGAAAGGAAACGTTACAAAGTAATATTTATTAAAGTAGTGAATGTGAAATGCTACTAATTTATATTAATATTTTAAAAAGTGTTACTACTAAGTGTGGTGTTATCTTGACATTATTTTAAATAATACTAGTTGGGTTTTATATTACCTTGTTGAATAAAGTGCTTTTTATTATACTACGATTATTATGGGGGTAAGTTTAACATTATGGAACTTCTTAGTTATTATTGAAATTTCAAAGTGGAGGTATTAAGTTTACAAAAACTATTTCATCAAATATTAAGCCCTTATAATAAGGTTCATATAGTTACGCTCTTTTAAAAGTTATTTTGAATTTCCAGATTTTATTACTATGATTATTAGTGTTGAAAGTTATTTTTATGATATTACTAAGGTACTTATATATAGTTATCTTTGAAGAGTATAATACAAATATTTATCGTATTTTATGATCCTTAAATACTAAGAGTAATTGTGACGTAAAGTTGTGGTTGAAAATAATACTTATTATTTTACGAGGTTATTATGTGATATAAAGGTTATTAAGTTTATTTCTTTTATAGAGTCCTTATTTATTAGAAAATCTCTTGAGCAAGGAATCGAATCGTAGAGCTCCGTATTTGCTTGTTGATTGAAGTGTTGTAGCAGGTAATACTATATCATATTCCCTGTGAATGCCCTTAAGCATTTTATATTAATATGCATTCCCCGAAGGGACCTTATTAAAGTGTTAAAAATTTGATTTGTTGAAATGTTATCGTTTTTGGAGTTTTGGTTTTATGATGGTTTTGCTGCTTTTGGATTGAACTTGTTTGATGGTTTTCATTAAAAGTTTTGTGGAAAGTTGTTTATGACATGAAAGGAATTGGATCTTGATAACCGGACTTAACTAACGGATACGAGTTAAAAAGCGGGTCAAGAGATCAGGTGATGCTTGGTGTTATGGATGTGAATTTAGGGTGATCGATCGAATAGGTATATATATATATTGCGAGTCTGTGAGACTCCGAAAGAAAAGAAAAGAAAAGACAAGAAAGAAAATGAGTTGTGCGCTGATCAGTCGAATTATGTTGTTATTGCGAGTCTGTGGGACTCCGAAAGAAAAGAAAAGAAAAGACAAGAAAGAAAATGAGTTGTGCGCTGATCAGTCGAATTATGTTGTTTATGCGAGTCATGGGGACTCCGAATCCTGTTCTCGAGTCTTTGACTCAGGGTAGTGTGGAACCCCGCCCGCTATTAAAATTGGTTGGAAGGAAATTATTATTCTGTTTTCACATAAGTTTTCGAATTGTAACCCCTCCCCTTTAAAATGTGTTCAAATGTTTACGCAAATGTTTATAAATGCGTAGGAGTAGTATTGCTGAGGTTTCCCCCCTCATTTGTGAAATGTTTTGTTTTCAGGTACGGACCAGTAACTTGGGATGTAAAGGGGCGTAGAAGTGAGGAAGAAAAAGTTAGATGAGTCAAGAATAAATTGTCGTTTTGTTTTGTTTAAGTAAGGATAATATTAAGACTTGTGTAGATTGTGGTCCAATTAGTCACCTTTGTTAGAACCTTTCGCTTGCCTTGTATCTCGAAAGAGGTACGGCAGTAACGCCCAGTTTGTTTAATAAGTTGAAAATCTTTCCGCTGCAATTTAATACTTGACTTTGATCGATATGTTAGATTTAAATTTCCAGGGCGTTACAATAATGGACAGATTGGACAGGTATCTCAAATGACTGTATAACACATCGAGATCAAGAAGGAAAGATCTCAGACAGTTATAGTACAACGAGAGTAAACATATCTCAAAGGAAGGGTAAAGAGATATAAGAGAGATTACAATCTCATAATAGAACTCTCAAAGTGGAATAGATAAAAGGAGATCTCACAAGGGTGTAAAAGAGACATACAATTTGGCCACACCTAACTATATTGAACATCCTAGTATTTATAGCAAACCCAAGTAGCTTTAGAATGGACTTCTAATCGAAATCAACTGCTTGGAGCTCAAGCAGTATCAATAAGAAAAATAATTATTTATTTGCAAACTTGAGTTTGAATGGAATCGGGACATTGCCCAACATGATGTCTCATTCCAACAACCACTCTCTTAATCCTGACTAATAGAAAACAAAGGTGAGTTTATGTCTGGAATTAGAACAAAGACTCAAGACTAATTCCATGAAAGAAATAACATTTTAGTGGGCACTTGGCATTTGTTGGACTAAGATTTTGGCGGGTGAGAAGTGGCAAGTTTTAGTGGGGCTTTAAAATGTAAAATAAAAGCAAAACGCATAACGTCGCCTGAGAGATTCGAACTCCCGCGGGGAAACCCCATGTACTTAGCAGGCACACGCCTTAATCACTCGGCCAAAGCGACATTGTTGATTCTGTGTCCCTATTTGAAAGTATTCCACTATCAAACTGAAACAAACATGTCCAAATTTACGAAGTTTATATTAGCGAACACAACCTTACTCTTGAAAAGATCAAACCTAACTAGAGTCAGTTAACTACAACTGTTCAAATTGTTAATTTTAGACTCTATTGATGGACTATACAATTTGCATTTATAATAGACACGCAACAAATGAATCTTATAAGTATAAAAGAACCAAGCAATCATGCTAACTACTGGGCGAAATTAAGAAATAGATCTTAGTCACAATTAGATCTTATACACAAGTGAAAAGTTTAAGAATCTTACAAGTGAAAATTTCGTTAGTTTATGAAGCTTTTAATTTAGACTCAAAATTCCTCTCAGTTGGAGAGTTTGTAATTGTGGGTTTTGAAACCCTAATCAATGAAAGTTAATCCTTTGGATGGAAATTGGTTGGTGATTTCTCTTCTTGGTGAGTGGGCGTTCTTCCTCTACTCTTTGTGAGATTTCTTGGATGTTTCAAGACTCTTTGCTTGTGAAAGTTCTTTGCGCAAGTGATTGAATATCTTAGTTCAATTGGGTGAGTGATTACTCTTTACAATTGTCCATATCCCTTTTAAATATTGTTGTGTTTCTTGTTCATCTCCAAACCCTAAAAATAGTGTTTGTTCTTGGGTTCTAATTTGGGGTTTTCTCAAACCCTAAGTAGTTAGTGGATCCTTGGCCTCCCATTTTTATCAATTCGAAGGACCCCCGGGTTTCCCGGACCAGTCAGGACTTAGCACGAAGACTCAGAAATTAGTATTTCACTAGAAATGAGAGTTGTTTCTTCTAGATTTTCTATGAAATGTCGTCCGTACGGATAGTAAACACTAAATTAAGACTATAAAGACACCAACACAAAACACAATTAAAATCCATAACTTATGATCATCAGTTGTCCTCTGTGACAGCTTCGCACTCAGTGAACCATAAGATGGCATGTTTTCTTCCAACAACTATGAAACCTAAATGCTACTATTCCTATCCCTGTGGAGAACTGATATTATTATAACCCCAAAGCCAAAAATGTTTGAAGTAGGGTTGTCACTCCAAACATGAAAAAGACGACAAAGACAACATTCTAATTTTCAGCTACTGAACAAAGGTCAATATGAAAACTTAATTAGATTACATAGAACAAACACAATATCAAGTTGGAGCCGAATTGCTCCATTTTAATTTTGTCCGCCTTAACCTCAGCTAAACGAGTATGTTCTTGCTTTCTCAAAATCTCATCAACCTAATTTGAACAGAACCATCAAAGACATCTGAGACCATCCCACAACAAAAATCAATTGTTGAAATCAGCAATTTCAAATGCAATCAACGACAAATTGATCAATTAACAAATAAACATTAGCATGGGGAGAGTTGTTGATTTCATAGAGAGCTTTAGACTTTCACGATGACGATCCTCTTTGCCGGCAAACTGAAACCAAAACCAGAACCGGACAGAAAATAGCACAATTTAGGAAATAAATAGATTGGAGATGATTGGTAAGTGATTGTTCGATCTCATTCTGAGCCGAATTTCTTCTCTTTTATAGGGTATTTTTGCTTGTCTTTAGTAATTATTTTAGTAGTCTTATTATGTTTTTACTCTTTTATTAGATTTTATTACTTTTGTTATTATTATTGTTAATATGAGTCAATAATATTAATATGAGAGATAAAGTCAAACCTAAAACTAATCTATCTAATTCCATCCCAAATCTTCCCTCATTCCATTTCTTCCATTAAATCGGCCCAACTCTAAAACCCAACCCATCACCCACCTGCCCTAACCCAGCTGCCCGACCCGCCTCCTCTCACTCAGCCGAATACTAATCCCCCTCCTTAAACCCTAAATCTCATTTCCCCATTCTCATTTTTCCCCTTTATTTCTCTTTCCCGTTTCAATCTCCTTTCTTCCTCTCTGACTCTCCCTTCTTGTGCAAACAGTCCTCCATTCACCTCACCATCTCAATCTCTTATCTCTTTCTCTTTCTCGCATCTCCATCTCTCTCTCCTTCTCAATTTCTCACGATTTTCTCAGTCACTCACTCTTTGTCTCGTTTTTGCAGATTCGGTTGATATCTAACAGAAGAAGTACGAAACATTGACGCATACACCATCTAACCACCAAATTCATTTGCTTCGTCTATGTTTAAGAAGAACCGATGGTTGAGATTTGAAGGAGAGGTCCAGAGTTCGATTATAAAAGGGGAAGAAGGAGCAGGAGCAGATTCGAGACTTATCAATGGTAGATTCTGGGAGTGACGCCCCAAGAGCCTCCATTTAGGGTTAGGGTTTAATTTATTTTAGGTTTATTCATGTTTTTATTCAAACTTTGAACTCTGTTTTGAATCTCTATTTCGCTTTTCTCTTTAATCGATTCTGGGTTGGTTTTGTTAATGATTTGTTCAGTTTTGATGTAATGTTTGAATTGATATTGGATTGTTCTTAAGATTTGAATGGATTCGGTTCTTGGTTTGATTTAGTTTGAATCTGAGTTTTTGGTGATTTTGGTTGAATTTGGATTCTCGGTTTTCTACTCATTTCTCTGTCTCGGCCATCTCTCTCTCTTTCTCTGTTTTCTTTCTTTACCTTGTTCTCTGTTCTCTTTTCTTAATTCGATCAGTAGTGTAGGATTTTGTTTTCTTTTTGCTTCTTCTGCCATTCAATCAATGGTGTTAATTAGGAAATAGTTTAGGTCTTCTTTGTAGTCATTAGGGTTTATTTTTATTTTAAGTCATATCAGTATTAGGGATAGTCTTAGTGTTATTATCATTAGAGTCAGATTAAATGTTTTGTAAAGGGTTTATTAAGGTTTTATTAGGGTTTATGCAAGAAAATTTTCTTAAAGTAATATTAGATTAGCCTAATAGTCTTAGTCTTAGCTTTCATTGATTAGGGTTTGAAAACCCACAATTACAAACTCTCCAAGTAAGAGGAATTTTGAGTCTAAATCTAAAAGCTTCATAAACTAACCCGTACAAAAATATAACATTGGGGTATATATAGGAAGGGGGAAGAAACAACGAAATTTTAGTTCCGGACAAGCCCGTCACGGGCGTTACGCCGGTCGTCACGGGCGTTACGAGCTTCGGAAATTTAATTTCCCTGCTGCAGGGTCGTCACGGCCGTGGCGACAGGGGGTAGCAGGCGTGACGATCTGGGCAGTTTTTGTGACGACTTCAGACTAGCATAACTTCTTCATCCGGACTCTGTTTTCAACCCATAAGATATTGATGGAAAGCTCTCGGTGTCTAATTTAAGTTCCCGAAATTTGATGAGCATCAAAGTTGAATTGAAAGTGTTATGATCAAAAGAGTGAAGGTATATCATTTTTTCGTACACAATTTTGCCCCAAACTTGCACTTTCTTCAACTTCGTTCTTCAAACTTAGCCTTGAATCCATCTAAGCTTCTTCTTAGCTTTTCTAAACGGCCAATTTGAGACCCAAAAAGTGACCGAACTCGGTTCGGGAAAATAGAGCCCGACCCCTCCGTTGTTAATATCTCCGATATGAGGGACCGCTAGGATTATGGATCACTGACATAAACAACTTTAGTATATGCCTTAGCAATCAAAGAAACGATTATTGTCTTTGTAAGTACGACACTGTCATTGGGATTTGTTGTTGTTGTCATTACTTGTTGGCTTGAATTCATTCTGAGTTTTGATTCATTATTGAAGGTGAAAATCGCATTGTTTGACATGATGCTTGTGTTCTGCTGAGTTTTTGCTGCAACTTTTCACTTGTGTATAAGATCTAATTGTGACTAAGATCTATTTGACAATTTTACCCAGTAGTTAGCATGATTGCGTTGTTCTTTTATACTTATAAGATTCATTTGTTGCGTGTCTATTATAAATGCAAATTGTATAGTCCATCAATAGAGTCTAAAACTAACCATTTGAACAGTTGTAGTTAATTGACTCTAGTTAGGTTTGATATTTTCACGAGTAAGGTTGTGTTCGCTAATATAAATTTCGTAAATTTGGACATGTTTGTTTCAGTTTGATAGTGGAATACTGTCAAATAGGGACACAGAATCAGTAATGTCGCTTTGGCCGAGTGGTTAAGGCGTGTGCCTGCTAAGTACATGGGGTTTCCCCGCGAGAGTTCAAATCTCTCAGGCGACGTTATGCGTTTTGCTTTTATTTTACATTTTAAAGCCCCATTAAAACTTGCCACTTCTCACCCGCCAAAATCCCAGTCCAACAAATGTCAAGAGCCCACTACAATGTTATTTCTTTCATAGAATTAGTCTTGAGTCTTTGTGCTAATTCCTGACATAAACTCACCTTTGTTTCCTATTAGTTAGGATTAAGAGAGTGGTTGTTGGAATGAGAAATCATATGTTGGGCAGTGTCCCGATTCCATTCAAACTCAAGTTTGGAAATAAATAATTATTTTTCTCATTGATACTGCTTGAGCTCCAAGAAGTTGATTTCGATTAGAAATCTATTTCTAAAGCTACTTGGGTTTGTTATAAATACTAGGGTGTTCAATATAGTTAGGTGTGGCCAAATTATATGCCTCTATTACACCCTTGTGAGATCTCCTTTTATCTATTCCACTTTGAGAGTTCTATTATGAGATTGTAATCTCTCTTATATCTCATTATCCTTCCTTTGAGATATGTTTACTCTCATTGTACTATAACTGTCTGAGATCTTTCCTTCTTGATCTCGTTGTGTTATACAGTTATTTGAGATACCCTGTCCAATTTGTCCATTATAGTGAATTTTATCATGCCTCTAGTGGTTTTTTCTGACTTTGTGTTTCCACGTATAAATCTTGTCTTCATCGAACCATTACAATAATCTTGTTTATTTTCTCAATACCTACATCCCCAAATTAACTATCTTGTTTGCTTCCGCTACATTATTAGATTCGTTCGATTTGGATCTAATTCTTAACAAGAGATTTAATATCCAAATATCGATCCTAGCAAGTGCTATCATAGTCGGGTTCAACCAAATTTACTAAATTCAGAGACAACCTGGTTCAATCAGACTCGGATTTAGATTCTTACAAAGTTGGATTCAAATCAAGAGCCTCTTTTGGGATGTTTTCTACAAGATCAATATTTCAAGGATGTTCTTACACCTGACGCGTTGATTGCCTTCAATGTGGAGTTTGTGGGGAAGATTCGAAATTTTGGCGATGTTGTATCTTTACGGAATTTTGTCCAATGTGGAGTTTGTGGGGAAGTGTCCAAATTCCGTTCAGACTCAAGTTTGAAAATAAATAATTATTTTCTTTCTTGATACTGCTTGAACTCCAAGCGGTTCATTTCGACTAGAAGTGTATTCTAGAGCTACTTGGGTTTGCTATAAATACTAAGGTGTTCAACCAAGTTTGGTGTGGCCAAATTATGTGCCTCTATGACACCCTAGTGAGATCTCCTTTTATCTATTCCCCTTTGACAGTTTTATTATGAGATTGTAATCTCTCTTATATCTCGTTACCTTTCCTTGGAGATATGTCTACTCTCGTTGTGCTATAAGCGTTTGAAATCTTTCCTTCTTGATCTCATTGTCTTGTACAACCGTTTGGGATACCTTTTGTAATCTCTCCATTATAGTGGATTTTATCTTAACTCCCTTGGTTTATTCCAGCTTTAGGTTTTCACGTAAAAATCTTATCTTCATTACCATTACATTGATATTGTTTAGTTTCTCAATACTTACATCCCGAAATTAATTATCTTGTTTGCGTCCACTACAATATTAGATCTGTTCGATCTGGATCTAATTCCTACCAGAATGTCTCATATCTAAATCTCGTCCTAATGTACATCGGATGTTAACTATCTTTGGTTTATCTTATTGGCTTATAGATGATCTTGATGTGTAAGTTAAGGTTGTAAACTGATTACAAACACCTTATTTTTGTTGTATTGAAGTATTTGGAAATGCAATTTATGAAAATTTTCAAGTCATTTTAGAGAATTTTGCATTTTGTGTTTTTTTTTTTTAATTTGTTTAGTTTTGAATTTATATTAATTATTAGATATATAAATGTATGACAATTAGTGTTGTTGAAATAAAAGACCTCTAACAACATTTAATTAGGCTTTACCCCAACAAATGCAATAAATGTTTTCGAAGATTACGGTGACATTGCCTCTATCGACATTAATTTATTTGTTGTGGTAGGCTATTGCAGCCACAACTAAAAATATGTGTATTATCAATCATTTTTTTCAACCAATTCAAAATGGTTGGAAATTCCCACCATTTTAGCAACCATTTCATATTTCTATTATTTTCCAAAAAATTTATATGGGAAAAGGATTGGATATTTCAACCAATTTTGCTAAAATGGTTGGAAATTTTCCCTACCATCTTTTTTCCTAATATTTAAAAATGGTTGGAGAAATGGTTGGATAATCCAACCATTTTACTATTATAGTTGGAGAATCACTTTCACTTGCACGAGAATAATCCACAGGTATTAAACAATCTCAGTCGTTCATTACCTTTTTAAATCAAATACAACGCTAAAATTTCTTTATTTGTTTGTTTATTTATTTTCTACCCATCATGTGTAATTTTCAAGTGATAAATGACAGTTTCTACTTTCTAGGTACCTACGTACTCCATTGTTTCTAAACTTGCTTATTATCATGTTTCAATATAAAAATTTGTAATTCTCTACAATTAACCTCCTTTTACAAAATACAAGAAAAAAATTGTACTGCACTAGCGCTGGTAAAAATTTGGGTCCGGGTAAATTCGAGTTCTATCGACAAAAGACT
The DNA here is from genome assembly GCA_029582165.1 of Portulaca oleracea. Classification (NCBI taxonomy): domain Eukaryota; kingdom Viridiplantae; phylum Streptophyta; class Magnoliopsida; order Caryophyllales; family Portulacaceae; genus Portulaca; species Portulaca oleracea. The sequence goes on from CM055885.1 coordinate 25,785,660, forward strand.
TCGGACGAGAAATTGATGTCCGGACCCATTTTTTCGTGTAAAATTGATTCGGATAATTCCGACGGAGCTAAATTCGGGTCAAAATCGGGCTCGGACAATAGAAGAAGAGAAATATTTTGTCCAAATATTTTGGTTAATGTCAAAACAGACTTTGGACAAAATCAAGTTTTTCCCGGGTCGAAGAAATTGGGACATTCGTGTCGGACAAAATTTTGCTACTGCAAAATGATTTAAAAGGTTCAGTTGATATAATAATACTAACTTCTCCTTGAAAAGAATTTAATATTACCTTCCAAACTATTGTTACTTATATAAATTTAAGCTAATTTCAAAGCAACCGCGCGTGGATATTAGTTTTTAATTCGAGGAAATATTTAGATATTTACGAGTCTATATATTATAAAAGAAGAATCGGTTTGACAGTGTTAACCGTAACTTGCGATGCACTGTGTATTTGCAACTATTAATCTTGGATTTAAACCATGTTATCCAACTTGCTATATAACCTCCCGTTCATCTCATTTCCCTCACTCCAAATTACATGCAAATGTGCAATCCCACTCTTAAAGTGTTACCATCGATCTTGATCACTCTTTCCCTCCAAGAAATTTTGATAGTGTCAGGAGTTTTATATGACCAAATTACAACTTCAACAAACAAGATTAATCAGAATACATGTTACATTACAGATAGTATAAGCCCCACTATCTCTCTCAAACTGGATTTTAGTCACAAGTAGATCTTATACACAAGTGAAAAGTTTATGAATCTTACAAGTGAAAATTTCGTTAGTTTATGAAGCTTTTATATTTAGACTCAAAATTCCTCTCAGTTGGAGACTTTGTAATTGTGGGTTTTGAAACCCTAATCAATGAAAGTTAATCCTTTGGATGGAAATTGGTTGGTGATTTCTCTTCTTGGTGAGTGGGCGTTCTTCCTCTACTCTTTGTGAGATTTCTTGGGTGTTTCAAGACTCTTTGCTTGTGAAAGTTCTTTGCGCAAGTGATTGAATATCTTAGTTCAATTGGGTGAGTGATTACTCTTTACAATTGTCCATATCCCTTTTAATTATTGTTGTGTTTCTTGTTCATATCCAAACCCTAAAAATAGTGTTTGTTCTTGGGTTCTAATTTGGGGTTTTCTCAAACCCTAAGAAGTTAGTGGATCCTTGGCCTCCCATATTTATTAATTCGAAGGACCCCCGGGTTTCCCGGACCAGTCAGGACTTAGCACGAAGACTCAGAAATTAGTATTTCACTAGAAATGAGAGTTGTTTCTTCTAGATTTTCTATGAAATGTAGTCCATACGGATAGTAAACACTAAATTAAGACTATAAAGACACCAACACAAAACACAATTAAAATCCATAACTTAAGATCATCAGTTGTCCTCTGTGAGAAATTCGCACTCAGTGAACCATCAGATGGCATGCTTTCTTCCAACAACTATGAAACCTAAATGCTAGTATTCCTATCCCTGTGGAGAACTGATATTATTATAACCCCAAAGCCAAAAATGTTTGAAGTAGGGTTGTCACTCCAAACATGAAAAAGACGACAGAGACCACATTCTAATTTTCAGCTACTGAACAAAGGTCAATAGGAAAACTTAATTAGATTACTTAGAACAAACACAATATCAAGTTGGAGCCGAATTGCTCCATTTTAATTTTGTCCGCCTTAACCTCAGCTAAACGAGTTTGTTCTTGCTTTCTCAAAATCTCATCAACCTAATTTGAACAGAACCATCAAAGACATCTGAGACCATCCCACAACAAAAATCAATAGTTGAAATCAGCAATTTCAAATGCAATCAACGACAAATTGATCAATTAACAAATAAACATTAGCATGGGGAGTTGTTGATTTCATAGAGAGCTTTAGAATTTCACGATGACGATCCTCTTTGCCGGCAAATTGAAACCAAAACCAGAACCGGACAGAAAATAGCACAATTTAGGAAATAAATAGATTGGAGATGATTGGTAAGTGATTGTTCGGTCTCATTCCGAGCCGAATTTCTTCTCTTTTATAGGGTATTTTTGCTTGTCTTTAATAATTATTTTAGTAGTCTTATTATGTTTTCACTCTTTTATTAGATTTTATTACTTTTGTTATTATTATTGTTAATATGAGTCAATTATATTAATATGAGAGATAAAGTCAAACCTAAAACTAATCTATCTAATTCCAGCCCAAATCTTCCCTCATTCCATTTCTTCCATTAAATCGGCCCAACTGTGAAACCCAGCCCATCACCCACCTGCCCTAACCCAGCTACCCGACCCGCCTCCTATCACTCAGCCGAATACTAATCCCCCTCCTTAAACCCTAAATCTCATTTCCCCATTCTCATTTTTCCCCTTTCTTTCTCTTTCCCGTTTCAATCTCCTTTCTTCCTCTCTGATTCTCCCTTCTTGTGCAAACAGTCCTCCACACACCTCACCATCTCAATCTCTTATCTCTTTCTCTTTCTCGCATCTCCATCTCTCTCTCCTTCTCAATTTCTCGCGATTTTCTCAGTCACTCACTCTTTGTCTCGTTTTTGTAGATTCGGTTGATATCTAACAGAAGAAGTATGAAACATCGACGCATACACCATCTAACCACCAAATTCATTTGCTTTGTCCATGTTTAAGAAGAACCGATGGCTGAGATTTGAAGGAGAGGTCCCGAGTTCGATTATAAAAGGGGAAGAAGGAGCAGATTCGAGACTTATCAATGGTAGATTCTGGGAGTGACGCCCCAAGAGCCTCCATTTAGGGTTAGGGTTTAATTTATTTTAGATTTATTCATGTTTTTATTCAAGCTTTGAACTCTGTTTTGAATCTCTATTTCGCTTTTCTCTTTAATCGATTCTGGGTTGGTTTTGTTAATGATTTGTTCAGTTTTGATGTAATGTTCGAATTGATATTGAATTGTTCTTAAGATTTGAATGGATTCGGTTCTTGGTTTGATTTAGTTTGAATATGAGTTTTTGGTGATTTTGGTTGAATTTGGATTCTCGGTTTTCTACTCATTTCTCTGTCTCGGCCGTCTCTCTCTCTTTCTCTGTTTTCTTTCTTTCCCCTGTTTCTCTATTCTCTTTTCTTAATTCGATCAGTAGTGTAGGATTTTGTTTTCTTTTTGCTTCTTCTGCCATTCAATCAATGGTGTTAATTAGGAAATAGTTTAGGTCTTCTTTGTAGTCATTCGGGTTTATTTTTATTTTAAGTCATATCAGTATTAGGGATAGTCTTAGTGTTATTATCATTAGAGTCAGATTAAATGTTTTGTAAAGGGTTTATTAAGGTTTTATTAGGGTTTATGCTAGAAAAGTTTCTTAAAGTAATATTAGATTAGCCACAAACAATCCAATTTTTAGTGAGGATGAGGGCTAAGGGTAACAAATTTCACTCTCAAGTGGGGATTTGGGGATTCTTAGTAATCCAATTCACGATTTCTTGTTTGTTCGGGAGAAATCCAAGTAGATTGAAGATTAGTGAAGAAGTTAGTTCATCGAAGGTATAATTTCTTAATTTATATGATTTCATGCTTTTAATTGCTATCTTAATTTCATGTTTTATTTCATGCTTTTATTGCTTTTCTTAATTCCATGTCTAGGTTAGTTTTATTGCTTTCATTTACATAATTTACCGCTTTCCGCATTGAGAAAATCCCTTACACACACTGATTTCCCTTAATCAAGCCTAACACGCAACACTGTGGACCGACAACCCTAACTTATAAAACCACAAAATATACAATCGAACATGATTGTAAACATGGAATCAAACAATGAAGCATACAATTTCATAGATCAATTAAACCGAGTCATTCAACATTAGCGATAACAAAATTACGTAAAAAAGAAAAACCTAGAAATTAACTTATCTGAATTTTAGAATCAGCCATGTCTATTGTGAAACCAGGTTCGAGTTCAGTTAAACAAAATTTAGGTTATGTCTATTAAAACAATCTAAAAATGACCAAATCCAATTTGAGAGAGATAGTTGGGCTTATATTATCTGTAATGAAACATGTATTCTGATTAATCTTGTTTGTTGAAGTTGTAATTTGGTCATATAAAACTCCTGACACTATCAAAATTTCTTGGAAGGAAAGAGTGATCAAGAGCGATGGTAACACTTTAAGAGTGGGATTGCATATTTGCATGTAATTTGGAGTGAGGGAAATGAGATGAACGGGAGGTTATATAGCAAGTTGGATAACATGGTTTAAATCCAAGATTAATAGTTGCAAATACACAGTGCATCGCAAGTTACGGTTAACACTGTCAAACCGATTCTTCTATTATAATATATAGACTCGTAAATATCTAAATATTTCCTCGAATTAAAAACTAATATCCACGCGCGGTTGCTTTGAAATTAGCTTAAATTTATATAAGTAACAATAGTTTGGAAGGTAATATTAAATTCTTTTCAAGGAGAAGTTAGTATTATTATATCAACTGAACCTTTTAAATCATATTGCAGTAGCAAAATTTTGTCCGACACGAATGTCTCAATTTCTTCGACCCGGGAAAAACTTGATTTTGTCCAAAGTCTTTTTTGACATTAACCAAAATATTTGGACAAAATATTTCTCTTCTTCTATTGTCCGAGCCCGATTTTGACCCGAATTTAGCTCCGTCGGAATTATCCGAATCAATTTTACACGAAAAAAATGGGTCCGGACATCAATTTCTCGTCCGAAGTCTTTTGTCGATAGAACTCGAATTTACCCGGACCCAAATTTTTACCAGCGCTAGTGCAGTACAATATTTTTCTTGTATTTTGTAAAAGGAGGTTAATTGTAGAGAATTAAAAAAATTTTATATTGAAACATGATAATAAGCAAGTTTAGAAACAATGGAGTACGTGGGTACGTAAAAAGTTGAAACTGTCATTTATCACTTGAAAATTACACATGATGGGTAGAAAATAAATAAACAAACAAATAAAGAAATTTTAGCGTTGTATTTGATTTAAAAAGGTAATGAACGACTGAGATTGTTTAATACATGTGGATTATTCTCGTGCAAGTGAAAGTGATTCTCCAACTATAATAGTAAATTGGTTGGATTATCCAACCATTTCTCCAACCATTTTTAAATATTAGGAAAAAACATGGTAGGAAAAATTTCCAACCATTTTAGCAAAATTGGTTGAAATTTCCAACCCTTTTCCCATATAAATTTTTTGGAAAATAATAGAAATATGAAATGGTTGCTAAAATGGTGGGAATTTCCAACCATTTTGAATTGGTTGAAAAAAATGATTGGTAATACACATATTTTTAGTTGTGGCTGCAATAGTTTACCACAACAAATAAATTAATGTCGATAGAGGCAATGTCACCGTAATCTTCGAAAACATTTATTGCATTTGTTGGGGTAAAGCCTAATTAAATGTTGCTAGAGGTCTTTTATTTCAACAACACTAATTGTCATACATTTATATATCTAATAATTAATATAAATTCAAAACTAAACAAATTAAAAAAAAACACAAAATGCAAAATTCTCTAAAATGACTTGAAAATTTTCATAAATTGCATTTCCAAATACTTCAATACAACAAAAATAAGGTGTTTGTAATCAGTTTACAACCTTAACTTACACATCAAGATCATCTATAAGCCAATAAGATAAACCAAAGATAGTTAACATCCGATGTACATTAGGACGAGATTTAGATATGAGACATTCTGGTAGGAATTAGATCCAGATCGAACAGATCTAATATTGTAGTGGACGCAAACAAGATAATTAATTTCGGGATGTAAGTATTGAGAAACAAAATAATATCAATGTAATGGTAATGAAGATAAGATTTTTACGTGAAAACCTAAAGCTGGAATAAACCAAGGGAGTTAAGATAAAATCCACTATAATGGAGAGATTACAAAAGGTATCCCAAACGGTTGTACAAGACAATGAGATCAAGAAGGAAAGATTTCAAACGCTTATAGCACAACGGGAGTAGACATATCTCCTAGGAAAGGTAACGAGATATAAGAGAGATTACAATCTCATAATAAAACTGTCAAAGGGGAATAGATAAAAGGAGATCTCACTAGGGTGTCATAGAGGCACATAATTTGGCCACACCAAACTTGGTTGAACACCTTAGTATTTATAGCAAACCCAAGTAGCTCTAGAATACACTTCTAGTCGAAATGAACTGCTTGGAGTTCAAGCAGTATCAAGAAAGAAAATAATTATTTATTTTCAAACTTGAGTCTGAACGGAATTTGGACACTTCCCCACAAACTCCACATTGGACAAAATTCCGTAAAGATACAACATCGCCAAAATTTCCTTGAAGGCAATCAACGCGTCAGGTGTAGGAACATCATTGAAATATTGATCTTGTAGAAAACATCCCAAAAGAGGCTCTTGATTTGAATCCAACTTTGTAAGAATCTAAATCCGAGTCTGATTGAACCAGGTTGTCTCCGAATCTAGTAAATTTGGTTGAACCCGACTATGATACCACTTGCTAGGATCGATATTTGGATATTAAATCTCTTGTTAAGAATTAGATCCAAATCGAACGAATCTAATAATGCAGCGGAAGCAAACAAGATAGTTAACTTGGGGATGTAGGTATTGAGAAAATAAACAAGATTATTGTAATGGTTCGATGAAGACAAGATTTATACGTGGAAACACAAAGTCAGAAAAAACCACTAGAGGCATGATAAAATCCACTATAATGGACAAATTGGACAGGGTATCTCAAATGACTGTATAACACAACGAGATCAAGAAGGAAAGATCTCAGACAGTTATAGTACAACGAGAGTAAACATATCTCAAAGGAAGGATAATGAGATATAAGAGAGATTACAATCTCATAATAGAACTCTCAAAGTGGAATAGATAAAAAGAGATCTCAGAAGGGTGTAATAGAGGCATATAATTTGGCCACACCTAACTATATTGAACACCCTAGTATTTATAACAAACCCAAGTAGCTTTAGAATAGATTTCTAATCGAAATCAACTTCTTGGAGCTCAAGTAGTATCAATAAGAAAAATAATTATTTATTTCCAAACTTGAGTTTAAATGGAATAGGGACACTGCCCAACATGATGTCTCATTCTAACAACCACTCTCTTAACCCTGACTAACAGGAAACAAAGGTGAGTTTATGTCAGGAATTAACACAAAGACTCAAGACTAATTCTATGAAAGAAATAACATTGTAGTGGGCTCTTGACATTTGTTGGACTGGGATTTTGGCGGGTGAAAAGTGGCAAGTTTTAGTGGGGCTTTAAAATGTAAAATAAAAGCAAAACGCATAACGTCGCCTGAGAGATTCGAACTCTCGCGGGGAAACCCCATGTACTTAGCAGGCACACGCCTTAACCACTCGGCCAAAGCGACATTACTAATTCTGTGTCCCTATTTGACAGTATTCCACTATCAAACTGAAACAAACATGTCCAAATTTACGAAATTTATATTAGCGAACACAACCTTACTCGTGAAAATATCAAACCTAACTAGAGTCAATTAACTACAACTGTTCAAATGGTTAGTTTTAAACTCTATTGATGGACTATACAATTTGTATTTATAATAGACACGCAACAAATGAATCTTATAAGTATAAAAGAACAACGCAATCATGCTAACTACTGGGTAAAATTGTCAAATAGATCTTAGTCACAATTAGATCTTATACACAAGTGAAAAGTTGCACCAAAAACTCAGCAGAACACAAGCATCATGTCAAACAATGCGATTTTCACCTTCAACAATGAATCAAAACTCAGAATGAATTCAAGCCAACAAGTAATGACAACAACAACAAATCCCAATGACAGTGCCGTACTTACAAAGACAATAATCGTTTCTTTGATTGCTAAGGCATATACTAAAGTTGTTTATGTCAGTGATCCATAATCCTAGCGGTCCCTCATATCGGAGATATTAACAACGGAGGGGTCGGGCTCTGTTTTCCCGAACCGAGTTCGGTCACTTTTTGGGTCTCAAATTGGCCGTTTATAAAAGCTAAGAAGAAGCTTAGATGGAGTCAAGGCTAAGTTTGAAGAACGAAGTTGAAGAAAGTGCAAGTTTGGGGCAAAATTGTGTACGAAAAAATGATATACCTTCACTCTTTTGATCATAACACTTTCAATTCAACTCAGATGCTCATCAAATTTCGGGAACTTAAAGTAGACACCGAAAGCTTTCCATCAGTATCTTATGGGTTGTAAACAGAGTCCGGATGAAGAAGTTATGCTAGTCTGAAGTCGTCACAAAAACTGCCCAGATCGTCACGCCTGTTACCCCCTATCGCCACGACCGTGACGACCCTGCAGCAGGGAAATTAAATTTCCGAAGCTCGTAACGCCCGTGACGGGCTTGTCCGGAACTAAAATTTCGTTGTTTCTTCCCCCTTCCTATATATACCCCAATGTTATATTTTTGTACGGGTTAGTTTATGAAGCTTTTAGATTTAGACTCAAAATTCCTCTCATTTAGAGAGTTTGTAATTGTGGGTTTTCAAACCCTAATCAATGAAAGCTAATCCTTTAGGTTGAAATTTCTTGGTGATTTCTCTTCTTGGTGAGTGGGTGTTCTTCATTTACTCTTTGTGAGATTTCTTGGGTGTTTCAAGACTCTTTGCTTGTAGAAGGTCCTTGTGCAAGTGGTTGAACATCTTAGTTCATTTGGGTGAGTGATTACTCTTTACTATTGTCCATATCCCTTTTAATTCTTGTTGTGTTTCTTGTTCATCTCCAAACCCTAAAAATAGAGTTTGTTCTTGAGTTCTAATTTGGGGTTTTCTCAAACCCTAAGTAGTTAGTGAATCCTTGGCCTCCCATATTTATCCATTCGAAGGACCCCTGGGTTTCTCGGACCAGTGAGGACTTAGCACGAAGACTCAGACATTAGTATTTCACTAGAAATGAGAGTTGTTTCTTCTAGATTTTCTATTAAATGTGATCCATACGGATAGTAAACACTGAATTAATACTATAAAGACACCAACACAAAACACAATTAAAATCCATAACTTAAGATCATCAGTTGTCCTTTGTGAGAAATTCGCACTCAGTGAACCATCAGATGGCATGCTTTCTTCCAACAACTATGAAACCTAAATGCTAGTATTCCTATCCCTGTGGAGAATTGGTATTATTATAACCCCAAAGCCAAAAATGTATGAAGTAGGGTTGTCACTCCAGACATGAAAAAGACGACGGAGACCACATTCAAATTTTCAGCTACTGAACAAAGATCAAAAGGAAAACTTAATTAGACTACTCAGAACACACACAATATAAAGTTGGAGCTGAATTGCTTCCATTTTAATTTTGTCCGCCTTAACCTCAGGTAAACGAGTTTGTTCTTGCTTTCTCAAAATCTCATCAACCTAATTTGAACAGAACCATCAAAGATATCTGAGACCATCCCACAACAAAAAGCAATAGTTGAAATCAGCAATTACAAATGCAATCAACGACAAATTGATCAATTATAATCATTAGCATGGGGAGAGTTGTTGATTTCATAGAGCTTTATAATTTCACGATAACGATCCTCAGCTCTTTGCAGGTAAATTGAAACCAAATCTAGAACCGGACAGAAAATAGCACAATTTAGGAAATATATAGGTTGGAGATGATTGGTAAGTGATTGTAAACATTGTATCAAACAACGAAGCATTCAATTTCATAGATGAATTAAACCGAGTCATTCAACATTAGCGATAACAAAATTATGTATGTAAAAAAAACCTAGAAATTAACCCCATTGTTGAGCAATATTCACCTCTAGACCTTCAATTCGAAGGATTGAGAGAGAGAGAGAGAGAGAGACAGAGCGAAGCAGTGAGGAGACCTTCAATTCAGACCCGAGAAAATATGATGACAAACCTAAATAGATGGGACGGGCTTTATTTTAAAAAGACATGGGTTTTGCTGACTTTTTTTAACAAATGTTGTTTTAGTATTTAGTATAAGAATATATATACTATTCTTGAACTTTAGTAGCATTAATAATAAATGTTGTTAGATAAATGCCACAAAAACATGATTTATTGTAGTGTAATAAGATAACATTTCCTAAGCTTCTTCTAGTTGATAACTAATACTAATTATCAAAAAAGTTAATGTCAAAAGGCATAATTTTTCTAATTAAATGCAAATTTTGTAGAAAGTAAGACACTTTATGAGCGTCTTGAGGTAAACTATATTTCATCATTATACGAGTATACTCCCTCCATTTTTTTATCTGTCATTCTCATTTTTTGAGGTCGATCTTCAATGATTAATTTTTCACATAATATTTTATATTAAGAAAAATAAAATATTATACTTTTTAATAGTATATTTTATTATGAATCTAATGATATCAATTTTGTAGAATAAATCTTTGTACAAATTAAGATAGTAACGGTAAAAGTTTTTAACACGAAAAACTAGACTCCAGATAAAAAGAAACGGAGGGAGTTTACACAAATTAAACAACCTACTTCCATTATCAGTATTTATTTGTATATTTAACTAATTTTTTGTTCCTAATTATTTATTATTCTATATTACCAAAAGGAAAGGTCTATGGTGATTTTTTTTTTATGTATTGTAATTCAAGTCAATTTACGTACACCATTAATTACTAAGCAACTCTGAAAGGCATTGATGGAAGATCTGGGACACGAAATTGAAGAATCAACATATTTGAAAGTTTGGTTTAAGTGGTTGATGGATGCCAAATTCAGGAACCGCTTGCAGAAGAAGCTATGGATGACAAATTTTTTTGATACGATGTGGACAATCTAGAAGCATCGGAACGAGGTAGTGATCAATAGGAAAACCATTGATGGAACTAGTGCTACACCTCACATGAAGAACCGTTGAGTTGTGGGCTTCTTTGTGGAAATGAGGTATTCCGTACTCAGTTGATTCTTTGGCGAGAAACTTCAAGGAAATCTCAATTCTTTTTAACTAGGAAAACAAGCAAGAGGAGGAGACAGTAAGATGCAAGATGGTGGGGCAGATAGGGGATTACATATACAAACCTAACCCAAAATGGATTTACCATGATGTTTTGTGAGGTTAATTACACAAACGTAATGGAACAGATCAAATTCATCATCATTTTACCAAAAAAAAGTATCTATAACTACAAAAACCACCGTCAGCCACCACTTTCGCCACCAGCACCACTACGATCACAACCATTGCCACTGCCTATCACGAAATAAACCAACCATCACGAAATATTGTCACCACCACCCTTCGCCACTCAGAGCACCACCATCACAAACCAAAAATAAAACCGAACTCATCTGGAATACTATCAAGCCAAACCAAATTATCCATACCCACAACTCTAATCCATCCAATCTAAGTTAATACATACTGAATTAATCGAGGCCTTACCGAGAAACACTGATTTTGCCGCCCAAAACACCTATCTTCCTCTACCCTGTCACGCACGCGCAGCTGAACCATGAGCCATCGACTTTAGACACAACTGCGAATCCCAGCTGCCCCTGCGTCATACGCCTAAATGCCATCATTTTTTCCCGCTTGAAACCAACAGTAATGGCCCTACTTTGCCCCCTTCCACCATTGTCCCTTGTCTTTCCCTGATGTACATTTGGAGGCTAAAGTACATCAAGGAAGTAATCAAGAGGAAGTACAAGCTTCTATTGAAGAAGAAATCAAGTCCATATCAAATCATGCTAAGAATGACATCCCCCACAGCTATATGGGAATACTTTGCTCAATATCTCAAGATCTATAATCCTGTTGAAGATGGAGTCTAAGATTGAAATGTAGATCTTTGAAATATCTTTCTTATGATTTTTGAATCATAGAATTTGGAGTAGAATTAAGCAAGTTATCATTGTTTCTTTATAGCTAAGTGTATAGGAGTCTTTATGATGTCATCTTTGTATTGAATGATGTAAGCTTGTAATCCTTTGATTCTTGATGGAGGGTCACGCCTAGGGGGGCCTTAGATTACTTTAAATAGACCCCTTGGGAGCCTCTTGTAAGACACATTATTTAATATCAATCAAATACAAATCAAAACACAATATGTTGTTTTCTCTCTAGTTTCAAAACTAGAATTGTTGTTCTCTTGAGGGAGGATTACGAAATCCCTACCTCTATTCTAGGGTTGGCATCCTTAGAAGGTGAAAGGTAGAAATGGAGGAATCTTTGGAGTGGTGTGCCTATATCTCCATTGAAGAATCCAAAGCCATTATCAATCGTTCTATCATAGTGAGTTTCAATCTTTGTTCGTTTGATCTTTTCGTTTACATCTTCATTGTTTCTATCTCAAGATCATTCGTCCATAGCCTAAACCAACCAGAAACTTTTCGTTTCATTCATCCATTCATTCGTTCATACATTCATTCATAAAGAACCACATAAAGATCCTAGCCTTGTTGTGTGATTTGATCATTTTGATCCTATCATAGATCAAAATTGGTATCCTAGGAGATTGATTCTCGTGGTTCTTGTTACCATCTTTCTATAATCTTTCCCCTACATCTCCATCACACAAAACACGTCCCACACAAAACTCCACAAAGAACCCTAAAACCAAACACAAACCCCCCATGTCTCCTACACCCAAAACTCCAAAACCGTGAGTCTTAAAGGATCTTTCTTGCCAAGATTTATTCTAAATGGCTAGTACAAGCTCTCCAACGAAGTCACCGACGAATTCCCAAGAGGATGTAGAAGGAATGAAGCAAAAGATCGCTTATCTCACCGACCAATTAAAGAAGTATATGCATATCCAACATAGAGAGATGCGTGATGATTCTTATGTTGGGAATCCCCACGATGATGAAGAGAACATACAAAGTGAAAGGAGTAGACGTCCAAGAAGGGAGGATAGATTTGATTTCAAGGTGGAAATGCCGGAGTTGGAAGGAAGTCTTGATCCGGAGGTTTTCTTGGATTGGATGCAAACCGTGGAGAGAGTCTTTGATCTCAAAGACGTGAATGATGATAAGAAGGTCAAGTATGTTGCCTTGAAGTTACAAAAACATGCAAGCATTTGGTGGACAAACAAGAGGGTAGTATCTTTGGTTGAATACCAAACGTCATTGTATGTTCAACCCGAAGGAGATCATGATGTGTGTGCGGAAGAAAATGAGGAGACTAATGTAGAAGAAGAGGAATATGTAGAGGAGCCGGATGATGGAGAGTTACTTGTTGTAAGAAGAGCCTTGAATATAGCTCATGTGCCGAATGACCAAGTACACAGGGAGGATATCTTTCACTCTCGTTGTACCATCAAAGGAAAAATATGCTCATTGATCATAGATGGAGGAAGTTGCACCAATGTTGCCTCTACAATAATGGTCAAAAAGTTGCAATTGGAGGTTAACCCTCATCCCACACCTTACACTATACAATGGCTAAGCCAAGGCCAAGGCATTCGTGTGGATCAAAGGGTCTTGGTAAGTCTTTCAATTGGAAAGAGTTATAAAGATTCATTATTGTGTGATATTATTCCTATGGATGCTTGTCATATTTTGTTGGGAAGACCATGGTTGTTTGATAGGAGTGTCATACATGATGGGAGAGCCAAAACTTATACTCTCACTCTCAATCGAAAGAAGATCACTTTGACACCTCTAGCACCATCTTCTATATCTCGGCCTAAGGAGAATGAAAGGAATACTATGACGTTTATGAAGGCGGAATATCATGAGTATAAAGAGCATAAGAGTCTTATTCTTGCAAACTTGGTGGAAAGCAAAACGCCCCCAAGCAACCATCCATTCTTGAATTCTCTTTTGGAGCGATTCTCTCATATGATCCCTAAGGAGATGCCTCATGGGTTACCACCAAAACGAGAGATTCGACACAAAATAGATCATAAAGGAGTTGATGCTTTATCAAGAAGGTATATGTTGGTTCATATACTTGAATCTAGAGTGCTTGGACTTGAGCATATCAAAGCATTACATGAGGAGGATGAAGATTTCAAAGAAGTTTATGAGGTATGTAAAAAGCATCCCCACCAACTCTTTCATATTGAGCGTGGATTTCTTTTTAAAGGAAATCAACTATGCATTCCCAAGAGTAGTATTCGTGAGCTATTGATATTGGAAGTACATGGAGGATCTCTTGCTGGTCATTTTGGCATAGACAAGACATATGTTATGATGAAAGAACACTATTTTTGGCCAAGAATGATAAAAGATATCGAGCATATGATCAAGCGTTGTAATACGTGCAATCTTTCTAAAGCTCATGCTTTACCTCAAGGATTATATACGCCATTGCCTATACCTCAAGGTCCATGGGAAGATGTAAGCCTGGATTTTGCGTTTAGGTTGCCAAGAACTCAAAGAGGTAAAGATTCTATCATGGTGGTTGTTGATCGTTTCTCAAAAATGGCACACTTCATAGCTTGCCATACTACATATGATGCGGTCAAAGTAGCCAATATATATTTTCAAGAAATTGTGAAGCTTCATGAAATTCCTAAATCCATGGTGAGTGATCGTGATTCAAAGTTCCTAAGTCATTTTTGGTTGACCTTATGGAATAAATTGGGAACTATGTTGAAGTTTAGTACGGTTGCCACCCACAAACAGATGGACAAACCGAGGTTACTAATAGAACCTTAGGTACATTACTAAGGTCATTGGTGAGCAAAGACAACAAGGGTTGGGATAATCTTCTATGTCATGCTGAATTTGCTTTCAATCGTGCACCAAGCAAAGCAACAAGATATTCACCATTTCAAGTTGTTTATGGGAAAAATCCAATTACACATATGGATTTGACGCCTATTACTTCTACTATGAAGTTCAGTTTTGAAGCAAGTAAACGAGTTGAAGAGATTAAGAAGCTACATAGTGAAGTAAGGGAGAAGATTTCCAAGTATACTCAAGAAGTTGCAAGTAAAGTAAACAAGGGAAGGAAACGAGCTATTTTTGAACCTGGAGATCTAGTATGGATACATTTGAAGAAAGAGAGGTTTCCTTTGAGAAGAAAGGGTAAACTTGTTCCTAGAGGAGATGGACCTTACGAAGGAGAGGACTGGAGATAATGCCTACAAATTGAAGTTAGGAGATGACTATAAAGGAAGTGTTACTTTCAATGTAAGTGATTTGAATCCTTACTATGGTCAAGAAGATGAGTTACCTAGTTTGAGGACAAACTCTTCTCAACTAGGGGGGAATGATGTACATTTGGAGGCTAAAGTACATCAAGGAAGTAATCAAGAGGAAGTACAAGCTTCTATTGAAGAAGAAATCAAGTCCTTATCAAATCATGCTAAGAATGACATCCCCCACGGCTATATGGGAATACTTTGCTCAATATCTCAAGAACTATAATCCTATTGAAGATGGAGTCTGAGAGTGAAATGTAGATCTTTGAAATATCTTTCTTATGGTTTTTGAATCATAGAATTTGGAGTAGAATTGAGCAAGTTATCATTGTTTCTTTATAGCTAAGTGTATAGGAGTCTTTATGATGTCATCTTTGTATTGAATGATGTAAGCTTGTAATCAAATCAAAACACAATATGTTGTTTTCTCTCTAGTTTCAAAACTAGAATTGTTGTTCTCTTGAGGGAGGATTACGAAATCCCTACTTCTATTCTAGGGTTGGCATCCTTAGAAGGTGAAAGGTAGAATTGGAGGAATATTTGGAGTGGTGTGCCTATATCTCCATTGAAGAATCCAAAGCCATTATCAATCGTTCTATCATAGTGAGTTTCAATCTTTGTTCGTTTGATCTTTTCGTTTACATCTACATTGTTTCTATCTCAAGATCATTTGTCCATAGCCTAAACCAACCAGAAACTTTTCGTTCATTCGTTCATACATTCATTCATAAAGAACCACATAAAGATCGTAGCCTTGTTGTGTGATTTGATCATTTTGATCCTATCATACATTACTCCCTCTGTATATGTTTTTCCCGTTTAAAGGGCAAAAAGGGGAGGAGAGTGAAAGACAAAACAACAACCCTAATCATTTATTCCCATTTATTCCAAGCTCGATTAACTCAGCCCATACCCCATTTTATTTGGGTAATTTCCTACTTAATTACTTTAAATTATTTTACTAACTATTATTTTAGTATACTTGTTTACTAGTTATATCTTATAACTTTTTGTACATGTATTTACATATAAAGTTGTAGTACTTTTCATTCAATTTGACTCGTCTCCGTAAACCCCCATACATGCATCAGAGAACTTATCCTGTGTTGGGTTCTCCATGGTGTTCGATCAATTGGGTTTGTATTAGTTTATCTGACTTCTTTCTTACGTAAAAAAAATCCACACAAAATATTTGACTTGAAACTTACAACACCTACTCAAAGGACTATACTGAAATTATTTTCTTGGTCAAATGTATTTTGATTGATGACAACACCTTATTAAAAGAAAAACATACACCTAAAGGATAAGTACTTTTCATAGGTAGCTTCCAACCATGAACCACACACCTCTCTCTCTCTCTCTCTCACTCACACACACATACACTCTCTCTCACTCACTCTCACTCTCACTGTCATCTCTTTCTCTCACTTACACACCCAAACACACACATCTCTCTCTCTCTCACACACACACACACACACATCTCTCTCCCTCTCTCTCACACACATACACATATCTCTTTTTCCCTCTCTCTCGCTCTAATGAGAGAGAGAGAGAGAGGGGGGAAGGAGGGAAGGTAGGGGGTGGAGAGAGATTAGAGAGAGATGGGGGCGGAGGGGTAGAGGGAAAATGAGCATAGTGCTAATGTATGATTGTCATTGTGTTACATATAAAATGAAAGAACAAATATGTTAATTAAAAATTTACTCTTATAAACTCTCTCAATATTTCTCCCAAGTAGGGGGTAAATAGTTTACCTTTTCAAATACTCTTATTTCTTCACATTTCTTTTGCTTTTATGAACTCCTACCCTCATTTTTAAGCCTCCCCCCAAGCGGACCCTTAATGAGATCTTTTCCAACTAACCCCAATGAGAGAATATTGAGTTAGACTACCTGCAGTACCATGCATCAAATATATAAAGCAAAAATAGTGAAGTTTAAAACACAAAAGTAAAAATTATAAATATTCACTCTTACAATAGATTAAGATCTAACTAATAATTTGTCCTTTAAACCTATCAGCATGAGTTTTTAATTGAGAAACGACATAAAACAAGATGTATAAACCGACATAGTTTGAAGGTGACAAATTATTCTTGCGTAAGGATCGAGGTCACTGAACTCCATTAATACAAGAAAAAGGAAAAGAAAACGCAAAATAATCATATGATTAGCGTAATTACCAACATGCAATTGCTTCAAAAGCAACAAACTAAGATGAAATTGAAATGGAAGGAAAACAATTGCATGAGGGGCATGTCATACAGGCTAATGTAGTGGAAACCCTTATTCTAAAAATATAGACGACGATCGATCATTGTTGATGAAGAAATAGCTAGCTAAGCTATGAGAGCAATGCATCTACTCAGTAATAATCTCAACCTTGACATTAGTAACGGTCACCGCAGCGTTTCCTGACTTGGGAACAATTAAGACCTCCAGTTCATCATCATCGTTTGCCCCAAGAGCATCAATCACTGCATCCGCAGAAAACTGGAGAGTCCTCTTCATCTTGCCAGTGTTACCTTTACCCCCATGAGGCAACATTGTGAAGCTTCCCAGATACTGAGTGGTTGTGGCGTCGGTCCTGTCTTTAGGCTGGTGTCCGTGCTCGTCGTTCAGGTATACATCGAACTTGATGAACTCGTCGCTGTGATCCAATTCAACCTCAATGGTCACCACCTCCTCTGTCTCCGCCTTCTCCTCATCAGTCCTTGCCTTCTTTGGTCGAGCCACCACTGTCCTTATCTCCTTGTCCAGCTTCTTCGGGAATGTCACTGGAGGAACTGGCGGCTTCACGGGTTTGTCTGTCCCATCGTCTGCTGGCGTTGGTGGTGGCGGGTAGTTTAGCCATTGCAGCTCAGAGTCTTTGTACTTGTACCCTAACTTCTCGTTATCCAAGCTGTCTTTGACGTAAACCTTGATAGGGTTAGCATGTTCATCGTACAAAATGAACCATGAATTCAAGAAGTCTTCCTTGCCAATATCCTTCCTTGTATCTCCATCGAGCGTCTTCCACACAGTCCAGAGCCTATCCACATTGGCATGGTGGCAGTAGAAGAGAGGATCACGGCCTGCAGACCAGAAGGCACCCATGTCCTGGTTCCCCCTCACGCCGGGGTCCCCAACCCAGCGATGGATGTTGTTGTGGGGAGAACTCTCAAGAGCCCCGGCGCCTTTAGGGGCCTCCCCAGCGTGGTACTCCTTCCCGAAGAACATTTCTGGGAGCTTATTGTTGACCATTTGGGTGTACATTAGCCTCAAGTTGTTCACCTTGAGGTCCTCATTAGAGGTCGGAGGCCTTTCCACCCCTGCGTACGTCAAATCTACCATAACGTCCAAGTGAGCCGGATTCCTATTCGGGTGGAATAGGGCGGAATCCGGATCCTTGAACAACTCTGGCATAAACATCCCATCTGGATGGTCCCAGTTCCAGTAGGGTAAAGCAAAGTCGGGTTTATTGATGAGCTTGGCTAGGATCCTCTCAAAGAAGTAGAGGTACCACCTATGAAAAGGGGCAAAGATCCAGCTGTCATGGACAGCAAGCCGAACACCGGGGAAACCGTCTTGGTAGTAGGATCCATCACAATAAGCACAATGGACTTGGGCTTGGTTGAAGAAGTTACGTGGGTCGGTTGCAGGGAGAGACTTCATAAGCTTAATTGCCCTGTTATAGTCTTTGACATATTGAGGATCCTTGAAGGCCTCATGGGCGGGTCGTCGGACCTTCATGGCTGGGTTTGGGTAGTTCTTAAAGTCGAACTGAGCTACTGTTTCGAGGGTAGCCCTAGGAGGACAACAGTAGTCACCTACTGATCCGTCATCGGCGCTTTCGGTCAGACCACATTTGTTGATGTCTGGTGCGACCGGGGCAGCCCATGTTAGGCCCGGGTTCCCGGCTAGGGAGGCGGCCGCGCCATAGAAACTACCGAGCCCAAGAAGCATGTTTCTTCTGTCAATGAGAGCAGGAGAGTCAGGCTTGGGTTGGGCCGTGTCATCCTGTTTGGCCGCTTTGCATGGAGCAAAAACACGGCTGCGAGGGACGTTTTTGGGTCTTGAGAGGGAGATTTGGTGGGGTGGTTTGGGGAAGAGTTGCTTCGGAAGAGAGGTGGAGGGAGTAGTGGTGGAAGGATGAGGAGAAAGAGATGCCATATTGTTTTTGTCGAAGTGATGATCCACATTTGATGAAAATTCCTTCGTATTTATAAGCAGTGTTTTTGTCCCATTTTATCATTTTTAATAGATTACCACATGATGGTTGTAAGATTGCAGTATAATTTACTAAATTATTATTTCCCTAATTAATTTATCTTTAATTTATTAAATATACAAAACAATATCAATTTATTTATATACCAGGATTGTAGTTTCCTTAAAAAATAGGAATGGAGTTAGCGAGTTTTTAATTCAACATGTGTTATCGTTTTCATTACTAATATTAGGGCACATGGTATGATAATTTTCAATTTCGAAAATGAATGCGCTTTGACTCCTTGAGCTATCTTGTCTTAGCATACTGGCTGTGATCTCCGTCCTTTAGACCAATAATAGCTCGTGACTTATTTTTTGGGTACATTTGCATATTTACTAATAATAGTTTTATAATATATATTATCTATATCGAGAAATAAGTATTTAAATTTTTAGAATTAATGGCAGATGAAATATGGTGACAAATAAGATTGATGTTATATTTTGAATTATTATATATATTGCATAATTTGTAGTCAAAGTTAATAAATATTGACTATAGATATTATTTTTGTATGCGTCATTGTGGCGGTTCTACTTGGTGGTCACTAATTACAGTGGTGAGCGATGGCGGGGAATTGAGTGTTCTGGTTTGTCAATGGTAGTAACTTGGTGGTTGTTTGTGTCGAATGGTGATGTAATTAGAATTGGGTTAAATGTGGAGACTAATTTTGGGTTAGTCTTTGTGGCTTGGAGAGCAAGTGATCTGGTCCCCTCCCGAGCTCTCCTCAACCTTGATGTAAGTTTCCCAACCCCATTGGAAGAGCAATGGGTGAAGTCATGGACGACCGATCTCCACATCATCCTCAAGTTCTTCCGGGTGTTCAAGGAGGGTCCTTCCCAAACCTCCGTGGTGTCTTGGGCGATCCCCGAGCCCACTTGAAGACCTCGGGTCAGGTCAACATCGGCACCAATAATCCCCGGCTCGAGCTCGGGTTCATTTTCAGCTAAAGGGCTCGATATTGAGCATAGAAGAAGGCTAGGAAGAAGTCATGAGGGAACAAGTTGAATGTCATGTTTTTGGGAAAATTTGGAAAACAAGAAATGATATATCTTCACTATTTTGATTATAGCTCCTTCTATATAACTTAGAAGACCATGAAATTTGGTGAGCTTATAGTACTCATCAAGAGCTTTCCATAGATATATTATATGACCAAATCGGAGTCAAAACGAACAAGTTATGGACGTTAGAAGTCAGCAGAAAAAATCTGCCAACGGCACGATCGTGCCATTTTGTTGCACGATTGTGCCATTCTTCTAGAAGGCACCGCACGATCGTGTCGTATGATACCACGATCGTGCCATTTTCGAGCTTCAGCCATTTTTGGGGCTGTTTTGAGTTGCACGATCGTTCACCCAAATGGCACGATCGTGCCATTCCACTGCTGCGACATTTTTCCCATTTTCATCCCTTTTATTTTGTTTTCCCTTTTAATTTAATGAGTTGTAATGGAACTTTTGTAATATTTGGCATTTTCATTATCCCCCATCCTCTTCAAATACTCCCCAAATTGTAAGAGAAGACAACTTTGAATGAAAAACTTTGAGTATTTGCAAACCCTTTCCTCTCAAATCTCTCTCTCTTTATCCTTGAATGTTCTTGGTGGTGGGTTAGAGTACCCCCATTAGAGCTTGCGGTGTGGACTACCTTCTTCAAGCTTGGTGAGGGTTTCAATGGAGTTCCAATGGGTGTTGGTGGCTAAGCCTTTATGCATCTTTTGAACTCTAAGTTCAATCTTAGTGAGTATTCTTTATAGATTGTCCATATCTTGTCAAGCTTTTGTTGATTTGGTGTATTTGAGATCTAGATCTACTCCATTCTCCATTGTTAGGGTTCGGGAAGGTGTTGTGAGTTCTACTTGTGGCCATGGATGATGTTGGTGTTTGTAGTGCTTTGGGTTGATTTTTCTTACATTTATTGAGTTCCCAATCCTTCATGGATCAGCAAGGTAGAAGAGTTTGAGTATGAATCAAATTGGTGATTTGTTAGTGGCCTCTTTTTGTAATTCTTAGGCTGCCAGGGACTCTGTTAACCATAATTAATTGTGTTAGCCTCTATTAACCATAATAAATAGAGCCTAAGTGTTTAGGCTTATTGATATCGCAATTAATCTCTGTGTTAAGTACGGTGAGGCTGGCGTGAGCTCGGAACATGGCTTTCAACGTCAAAGATTAGAAAACGACGAAAGGTCTGCTTGAGGCCTTGCGAAACACATATGAAACCATTGCCAGGGAACAAGGTATATCTGTTGCGTCGTTTGTTTGAATTTAAGATACATGAGTCTCGTGATATGAATGATAGTATGAACGAGTTGAATATGATACTATCAAAATTTAATTAGTGGTCAAGCATTAAGTACGGTGAGGCTGGCGTGAACTCAGAACATGGCTTTCAACGTCAAAGATTAGAAAACGACGAAAGGTCTGCTGGAGGCCTTGCGAAACACATATGAAACCATTGGCGGTGAACAAGGTATATCTGTTGCGTCGTTTGTTTGAATTTAAGATACATGAGTCTGGTGATATGAATGATAGTATGAACGAGTTGAATATGATACTATCAAAATTAATCTCTATGGGATTTAGTTTTTGATGACGAGATAAATCCTAATATACTATTGGCTGCCCTACCTAAGTATTGTGATAGTTTTGTGACTTCTGTAACATCCTCGGTTAAGAAAGATGAGAAAATGAAGCTTGAAGAAATTAGAGACTCCATCCTGAATGAAAGCATCCATAGGAGAGATTCTGATTTGTTAGAGTCTATAAGAAATACTTTGGTTGTCAAGGGTAGGAGGAATAGTTGGAGCTTGGCTGGGGTCGATCTAAATATAGAGGCTGAAGCATAGAGCACGTATTGTGTTGGAACTATGGTGACAGAGGCCATTTTCGTAGGGATTGTCCTAAACCTAAGAAGAGTAGTTATAATGACCATGACTTGGTAAATTCTGTTGGGGATTTGGCCGTTTCCCTAACTGTTAGTGTGGACGAGTCAGAAAGAAGTTGGGTGATAGATTCGGGTGCGTCATTTCACTCTTCGTCTACCAAGGAGTCCTCTAGTAACTTTGTGAGTGGGAGGTTTAGCAGAGTTAGACTGGCAAACGGTCACAATCTAATACTGATAGGAAGAGGTGATGTGATCATTAAAACTTCTAAGGGTGGGACTTGGAGGTTGAAGAATGTTCAGTATATCCCAAGTCTGACCAAGAACCTTGCATCTGTGGGTTAACTGGATGTGGAGGGCTCACTACGAGATTTGATGGTGGTTATTGGACGGTAAGGAAAGGATCTCTGGTAATTGTAAATTGTAGGAAGGAGGCGAAGCTATATACTACCATTGATAATTCTAACAAGCATGTTCATGCTCCTCTCTCTCTCTCTCTTTTTCTCTCTCTCTCTCTCTCTCTCTCTCTCTCTCTCTCTCTCTCTCTCTCCCTTTACGTTATTAATTCACAGATACATCAGGGAGTTCATAGTTTTGTTCATCTATGAATTCACAAGGCTTGATTAATCCTGGAGGGATATTGGTTGACCTTCTGAGTATCTGTGTGAATAGAGGGCAAATAATTCCATAAAGATATTGATTTTTCAATCACGTTCAAGCCTTTTCTTCTCAACTTTGTAACATTTGGTTGAAATCAGGTCACTAGAGTTCAAACAATGGAAAGTAGAGAAAGTCACAACAATATATGAGAAATGTTAAGGTTATAATAACATTGGAATCCGTCAGAGCGTTAGAAGGAAGGGTAAAATGGCGAGCTTGGTTCTTGATTCGTCAGAGCGTCCTCAGGCTCTTCTGACGGATATGGCGCGCAGAGTTGCTAAGTTTGGATGTGGTTCGGGCTTCATTTGTGGGGACCCTGTGACTGTTGCGAAGCGGCTTGAGGAGAAATGGCGAAAAGAGCGAAAGTGTTAATTTTTTTTTGTGAGTTTGTGCTGTTTGTCATGGTTTTGTTTGTGTGACTTCTTGTTGGTTGCTGTCCTTTCGCTGTACTTTTCTCTGCGGTTTTCGTGGTGCTGTTGCTGTTTCTTTTGCCTCTTTTGGCTTTCAATTATCAAAAAAAAAACATTCGAATCCATTGAAGAATTGGAAGAGTTCATAAAGGACATATAAGAAACTCAAGATCGTTTTGGAAAAGTGAGAAAATGGATAATTGTCTATGAGACTAGTGAACACAGGAAGGTTTAGCTTAATGTCTATGGACTTCCACCTCATGGGTGGTTGAGGAAAATTTTCAGAAAATTGTATAACCATGGGTTGTCTAGTTAACAACACTTAGTACGTATTGAGGAAGCTGTTGATTTTGAAGTGATGAAAAAGTCATGATCGTCACTAAAACCATGAGAAGAATTGAGGAAGAGCTCTTCCTAGTGATTGAAGACTGCTCATTAAAGATTTTTATTAAGCAAAGAGAGTGTTGTGTTGTAGAGTAATACCTGATCTAATTCACTACTAGGATTACATTTAATTAGTTAAGATGAGAAACCTCCTGGAAGAACCCTCAAGAAGAGCAAAAAGACCCAGAATTGAAGAGGAACCATGACTAGGAGGATCCAGGGGGTAAAGTGTTGATCTACAAGATGGGTTCCATCTAACATTATAGTCATACTAAGAGGAAACACACATCTTTATCTGAGTTAACATCCCTTAAGCATGGGAAGATGAATCGTTCCTTGACTATTATCATTAGTGGCATGCAAAGTTCTCCTAGGTAGTGGAAAGCATCCCGATGGAGCTCCAGCTCACTATCTTCATGCATGGCCATAAAGAAGCCTTGCTTTCCAACTGAAAATCCACATGACAAAAGACTTTGACTATTTGAAGAAATTGGTTTTCGCAAACACCTAGCATTCAGTATGAAGAAATGTACAGCTTTATAATTTATGCTACTACATTATGAAACTGATTAACTCTAGTACATGAAAAGCTTTGCTTGAACCTCACAAATTTCGTTATAACACATATGAAACTCAAAAATGGCGTTCAAATAAAACTCCCTGAAGTATTGAAAGTGTCAAAAGTACACAATAAAAATGTTGAAGAATTTTACTCAATCCAATTGGATAGATGTGATCAACAATATAAATTCATATTGTATAATCAAAGAAATTACTAAATTATCTAGATCCAAGTTGTTTATGTTGATGATTTGAATATTATTGAAATCCCAAAGAGCTTCAATTGTAGATTGTTTTACGAAAGTATTTGATATAAGACATTGAAAAAATCCAAATATTGTCTTGCTTCATAAGTTGAATAATTTAAGAATGAACTTTTGGGGCTACAAAATTGGGTCCTCTTATGTAACCAGGGGCGGATCCAACATGTGTTCACGTGGGGTCACGTGACCCCGCTTAAAAAAAAAAAGAAAAAAATCTGTTTGTAAAATTCAACCGTCTGATGAATATACATATACAACATGAAACAGCTAGGAATTATATCTTCTGCCTTAGCTCAGTGGCACGTGTGCACAATGAATCAGTGAAGCGAGTCAGAGGTCTTGTGTTCGAGACCTACAGGCCTCAAATGTAGCATCTTTTGTTGAACCATGATACAATGAAAGGAAGCTTGAGGTTCCGTGTTCGAGACCAACAGGCCTCAATTTCACATTTTTATAACTTTTAATAATATTTTCTTTAATAATTATATATATATATCAACTATAAGACTATAATATTTATTAGTTAGGTCAAAAGATATAATAACAACCTAATTTTATTAATCATAGTTGAAAAGACACATTCTATGCATAATTTTATATTTTAAAAAATATAAATAAATAATTATTTTTAAATTGTTTATAAATTATAATTATCCTTAAAGTAATGAAACATATCTTTATAATCATTTAAATATAATTACATTTAACTTTATTAGTAATTTAAGTGAAATGCAAGATGATTATCATTTATTAACCATCTTGCGTTAAGATGTTTATAATTTTTCTTTTTTTTAAACTCAACCTAGCGTCCTAGCAGTAACAATTACAGTTCAAGCCTAGCGTTGTTTTTAACAGTCTCAGACGAGTTTTTGAAAAAACACTGTTATTACTTATTTTGAGGATGAAATTTTCAAAAAAGTACCAAATGATACATCATATTGGAATACTTTCAAGTCATGGCGCCTTGTCATGGGCAACTACCCGAAAGATAATAATAATATTGTAAGTTTTTTTATTTGTTGTTTTAAAATTTTATATTTGACTTTGAACCCGCTTGATTTCATTCCTAGATTCGCCGCTGTATGTAACAACCAATTATGTAGCATCTCATCAGGTTTGTTTAATGTTTAATCCGTTGTGCTTTGCTTGTGTTTGTGTTTTTAAAGTATATCCAGTAAACTTGTTTAACTGTTATTGAAATGAGATTTATTTCTCTATGATGCTTTCGTTCGCTTGATTTCCCTTGTGATTTCCCTTTTAGTTTCTAAAATGGTTTTCAGAATATTGTTTTTGTCCTTCAAATATCTTGATGAACTACTGTATATCAAGAAAAAATTATCTATATCTAAATATTAACACCTCCTGAAGCATTGGGTTAATGAAATTGTACTAAAGAGTTATATATTATTATTACTAGGCTTCAACCCATGCGTTGCACGGAACGAACTTAATTAGCTACTTTTGAAATTTTATAAAAGTCATGGATAAGTAACTGTCCATACAAATAAAACAAACGAAATATTAATGAAATAGTTACATGGAAAACATCATGATAATTTTTTCCGACAAAACATGTAATTCAGCAATAGAAAATTTCCTAAATTGTGAATGATTTCTATTATAATATATAGATTTATTATTATTATTATTATTATTATTATTATTATTATTATTATTATTATTATAGGCATTACCAAAATAATTATTGTTATTTGCACCAAAATAATTTAATTCAGAGTCCAAAGCAATCAAGGACTAGAAGTACTTTATGGTTTTTTTAATTTTAAAATAAAATCTGGATTGAAAATAAAAAAAAACAGAAAATAGAAAAAAAATATAATTTTTTATGTTGTTATTGACCAATTCCCCTACAGTCACTCCCGTATCTCTATTTCGTGGAACCCACAATGATTTCTATTATAATATATAGATTATTATTATTATTATTATTATTATTATTATTATTATTATTATAGGTAACGCCAAAATAATTTAATTCAGAGTCCAAAGCAGTCAACGATTAATGATACTTTCTGGTTTTTTAATTTTGAAATAAAATCTGGATTGAAATTTTAAAAAAATTGAAAATAGTAAAAAAAAAATAATTTTATACGTTATGATTGGCCAATTCCCCTACAGTCACTCCCGTGGCTCTATTTTGCGGACCCACAATAATTTCTATTATAATATATTTAGATATGGAACAGTTGGAAACGTTATTAAAGTCCAAAGCCATATGAGATTTGTAATAGTTTTTTTTAATTCTAAAATAAAATTAAATTTAAAACAGTTATGGAACAACTGTAATTGGTGTCAGAGTACCAAGAAGCTTAGGTTTATAATAAAATCCGGTTGAAAATAAAATAAAAAATTATTAAAAATTGGGTCCTTTTTTTCTTAATTGTGATTGGTTGAGACTCTTTGAAACGCTTTCGTTCCAGTATTTGTTGGGTCCCACATAGAATGTCATTATAAGTATATAGATTATAGGCAACACCAAAATAATTTAATTCAAAGTCCAAAGCAGTCAAAGATTAGTGGTACTTTCTGGTTTTTTTAATTTTGAAATAAAATCTGGATTGAAATTTAAAAAACATGAAAATAGTAAAAAAATATAATTTTATATGTTATGATTGGCGGATTCCCCTACAGTCAATCCCGTGCTCTATTTTGCGGGACCTACAATGATTTCTATTATAATATATATAGATATGGAACAGTTGGAAACGTTATCAAAGTCCAAAGCCGTATGAGATTTGTAATAGTTTTTTTTAATTATAAAATTAAATTAAATTTAAAACAGCTACGGGACAGCTGTAATTGGTGTCATAGTCCCAAGAAGCTTAGGTTTATAATAAAATACGGTTGAAAATAAAATAAAAAATTATTAAAAATTGGGTCCTTTTTTTTCTTAATTGTGATTGGTCGAAATTCCTTGAAATGCTCTTGTTGCAGTATTTGTTGGGTCCCACATAGATTGTCATTATAAGTATATAAATTATTATTATTATTATTATTGTTAATACACATATACAATTAATTATACATGTCAGTATGCGGCATCTCATAGACTCGTACAATTATCGTCCAACAAATCATTATATTTTATGTCTCGCAGCTCTTTCTTTAGAGCATCGAAAAGATTGACTGAATTTTCTAAAATCGCCATTGTAGCATGTGAGGAGAGAATCTTCAGTAATAGCTCCCAACTAGAAAATAAACATGACTCTATTTTAAAAACGTTTCTCTGGATTTTTGATTGAAAAAAATATTAGATTTTTCTAATATCCACTTGGCCCGATGCACTTGGCTCATTAAGAGCGAGTAGATCCACATAGTATATTTTTACAGATTTTTTTTAATTAAAATTTGATTTTTCTGGAATGTGCACTTAGCAGTTAACACACTGTATAAGACAATCTTCTTTTTTTTGATAGCTGTATGCATTTTATATTTTACAAAAACTGATTTTTCTGAAATATGCACTTAGCACATTATAAGAAAGAATCTTTGTTTAATCTGATAGCTCCATATGCCAAATACAATATTCAATCAGATTTAATAAGATTAACAAAAAAAATCTCCATTATCTGTCAATTTGTCACTCAATTTACATATCAAGTAAATTTTGAAAATTTTAACCATCAATTTCTCAATTTAAACAATAGCATATTATAGATAAAAATTTACATGAAAAATTCTCATTTAAAAAAAGAAACTTGGATATTGGAAAGCAATTAATTGGTGATAGATATAATGGAAAGAAGAGAAATCTGTTTAATAAGATTTAATTTATTGCAAAAAAGTATTAGCTCGTTATTAGAGAGAATTTGCATATTAAATTTGAAAAATATGTATAGTTCAATTGTATAAATATAATGGAAAAACTTATAGTGGTTGTCAACGATGACAACCACCATAATGAAAACAACGTTTATTCATATATGTGTCAACTTTCATCTTCGCCATTCATTTTTTTTATTTAGTACAACATTATTAAATATATTTTCTTAATTAAAAAATTTTGTACTAAATTTTTTAAAACTTAAATACCTTAATTCTTAGTTAATCATCAAGATAAAACTTGACATATGTATAAGAGTTATTTTACTTACGGTGGTTGTCATGGTTGACAACCACTAAGTGTATCCTAAATATAATACCATATATAAATTATGTAATGTGATCTCAAAAAAATTAAAAAGTTTTCTGCAATCTATTAAGTTTTATAATTACAAAATAATGTGTAATAAATGTCTTTATTGCTATGATTGATTCATTTTTTTTCGAGAAGTTACGGGCTCAGGCCCATTTTATTCCATAAATGTGCCCAATGAGCACTACACAGGTCCAACTACAAGAGCTTAAAACAAAGCCATTTGGATCAGGCTATGAAAAGCCTCAAGACACAAATCCCACTGGAAACAGATGAAAATCAAAACACAGCCAGATGCAAAAGTTACAGCTATATGCACTGAGCAGCACATCATCCTTCTTCCTTCCAGCCACAGAATCTGAAACTCATGTCAATAGCTCTCAACTGAAAATGATGGAGATCTGATTGAAATTTCTGCACAGATCATAGTTGTTCAAGATGCCATTGGTAAAACTGCATTGGATAACTAGATAATATATGTCTTCCCCTTGATGTCCAAAAAATGGCCAAAACCATAAGCTACCATCCACCAGAAATCCATCAATCCTTCTAGTTGCGATAGTTCTCATGCAAGTGTATGGTTGATTCATTGAGATGTCCTGAACCACAATATCATATATTAATTATGCGGATGCTCTCATTCCATTAGAAAATTCAAAGCAATCTTTCCTTTCATCCGAGCATACAACCTCATTGAAATCACCCACTAACAGCGGAAGATGGGTGCTTGCTCTTATATGCCTTAATTGATCCCACACATCTTACCTTAACTAATGATCATTGGCACATAGACTAAGAAAGATTACAGCACATTCCAAGTCTTCCTTCATTAATTTGCCCTCAACTCAGATCTTTCACCTTTTGTTCTTTAGCCCACTGAAACTCATCTTTATCCCACATAGGTAGCAAGCCTCCAGATCTACCAGGAGCTTGAACGTGAGTATAACCGATGTCACCTCTGCCCCAACATCGTTTGACATCATGGTGATAAAATGTTTTGTGCTTTGTTTCTACTAACCCCACTATAATCAATTGCTCTCTTTATATAAGTTCTCTGATGTATCGTTTCTTTCCTGGCGCTCCAACTCCTCGGACATTCCACGACCCGAGCATCATTTACCACTTTGATTTCTTGCTGGTTTTTTGTTTTTCCTGACCTTCTTCTTGCTTGAACTTCTCCTACCTTTACTCATGCTTGCTTGCTCTTCAATTTCTTCAGCAAAATCACTTAAATCATCTAAGATTCTGAATCATATATCATCCTCCACTGCTGCTTTTTTTGCTTTGATTTTCCTTGCTACCTCACCTGAGCTGATCTTATCTAGTTACTATGTTTCCAACTCAAAATTACCCCTCTGCTTGGCATTAATGAGATTTTCGCTTTCCTCCACATGAATCGAGTGCAGATCCAAATCCTCAGAGTTTGTAGCAATCAACCACCCTTTGTTATTGGTTGGGGTTCTAATTGGTTCATCGTTATTAATGTTCCGATCAATTCCCGATGCACTTGAAACCGCTTCTCGAGCCTCGTTTTGTTCAGCCTCATTTGAATTCTTGGATTGATGCTCATTATTGGAGCGACTCTTAGATTTTCTAGGTGTGCACTGGGGTGGGCTCAAGGCATTGTTTGTGTTCACGTCTGCCCATTCGTCTTCCTCAGATGGGTTATGCGATTCTTCTGGTTCGGATGGTGTCCTTTGATGTTCCTGGCATGGATCATCTTTGTTGCCTTGTTCGTCTCGCTGGTGAAGCAGCCCATGGGAGAAGCACTGAGTCCGATCTTCAGTTTCAGGGACTCTGCGTTCCATATGGCTTGCATTTTGATTGGATGCATGGCTGCTCATGTAGGAGTTGCGTTCTTGGACGAACACCTTATAGGAGCAATCGCCAATAATTAACAAAATTGTTCCTTCAATTCTTGCGAGCACCTTTGATGTGATTAGTACTATCATATTCTCGAATTGCTCAGCTTCTCTAATTTCCTGCCCTAAACTTAATAGTTTACCCCAATGCATCACACATTTCTGGAAGTTTTCAAGCTTCCAAGCGTGTGGAGGAACCCCGTGAACGTCAATCCATACCCTTCTTTCATCACAGGACTCATAGTTGGTCCACCTTCTTATGTCCTCGCACCAAGTGGATAGGTCCCCTGGGTTGTTGACTATCTCTTTAGCCTGCTCCACTGAGGGCAATGTCACTAGATATCTTGATCCACTTAAGGTTGTGACTTTGGATAAAGGACCCAAGGCTTGTACTATGATTGATGATGCTGTATGCAAATCCTTCAGGAGTTGTCCCGAGTAGATGATGCTTCTTGCAAGCCACTCCGTTATCTCTGCGCTTTCTTCCCCTATTATGCTAATTAGCCCACTGTTAGCCTTCTGTTGCTCGGATACCTCCTCGTTCGGCGTTTTCTCTTTTCTGACCCATACATGTTTCATCTTCCATCTCAATGGCAACGACCTCCTTCTTGCTTTCTGAACAATTATCTTGCTATGATTGATTCATTAAAGTCTTAATTATACTACCTACATCATATTATATATGTCCATTTACCTAATTTGAGAAGTCCAATCCATATTGGTAATTAAAGTAAAAAAAATTGTAATTTACTTAAATTAGCGCTACTTTAATTGAAGATAATAGTTGTTGGAATTGTAAAAAGTTATAAGTGAATTTATTAATTAATGGTAGAAATAAATTGCAATTGTTGAGATTGTAAATGAGCATTTTAGGACAAAGAAATTAGGTAAAGGAACAAATAATTTGGGACAAAAGTAGTATTCATTAACATAAACTAGTGTTAAACCCGTGCTATGCACGGTTATATTAAAAAATAAATTCTTGAATTTAATAATAAAACCCTATAATATAAATATATGTACCAAATAGAAAGTAAATCTATCCACAATGTAAATTCTATTACGTTGTTCAATAACATATAAATAAATTGTTCCAAGATTTGTATAGCGCATATCTTACTTGTAAAAAGTGTGACAGTAAATATAAGTAAATGATATTTTCGAATCAATATTATAACATATAAGTTGCAAGTAGAAAAAATACAATCCAACTCAATACCTTGTAGGTAGCTATCCATAATAATGAAAATAAAAGAACCATATATTATAAATAAATCTTTTAACTGAAGTATGTCAATTCTATCATTATTGATGAGTAAAGTACATGTCATGCACCCTTTCATTAACACTATATGAAAAATTAAAAGTATAAAGTACAAACTTAAGAATAACTATAGAAATACAAACTCAGCATTCACTGTTGGGATACATCAATAACAACTTAAGGTGTTTATAAAGAATCAATATAATAACTTGAAGTGTTGTGGTCTCTCAAGCTTACATCTTCTTCTACTGTTTGATACGTCAAAAGACATGATCCATATGACAATTCAACATCCAAATTACAAAGTTAAGTAAAAACAAAATTCTTAAATGAGAAATCAAGCTCAAAATACAATGAAACTCGTAACTGAAAAAAGGGGGAAAACCCTAATCGTTGATGTATCCTCTTCCATGAAATCACCGCTCGGTATTGTTGGACACCCCATCGACCATTGCCTCTTGACTATCATGTCCGATCAAAATGACCCTTTCAACACAGATGCAACACGCTCATGGGACCTTAAAACTATAAAATTTGCCACTTCCGTGTACGAATTCTACACAAATTTTAACGCCAAGCCCTAAATTCATTCAAAATTCACACCATATCCTCATTCACTACCAATCTCTCGCCCAATTGCAAAAAAAAAAAATTATAGAGAGGAAACAGTATTAATAACATCAGAGTTGGATGAAAAGTAAGGGGTAATACCATTGCGGAAATATTATTATGGAGAGAGGATTTTCCTTTTGGGAAAATGGAGAATTCAATAGTTGCTTCAAATTGATACTACTTTTTGAAAACTAACCTGTTTGTAGGTTTACCTAGAATTCAATGGTTATTCAAATGTTAATAGTTGATAGATTGGAAGAAAATGAAAGATGTTTCGATGTTTATATATTAGGTCGGGAGGTAGACTCCTAATTAGATTTGGGTGAGAGGTAGCGTCCTAATTAGATTTGGGTGAGAGGTAGAGACCTAATTAAATTTGGGTGCGGATTAAATTAGATTTCTAATTAGATTTCTAATTAGACTCTTAATCTAATTAGACTTCTTGTTTATTTTTTTTAAATCGATTTTTTTATTATTATTTCATGGGCGGGAATTTTTTACTGTATTTTTAAATCGATTTTTTTTCTTCTTAAATCTGATTGGCTGATGACCCCTACAATCACTCTGGGTTGAGTATTTCAAATTTTGAATATATTACTTTCATATTATTATAGATATGGAATAACAAAATACCACTTGTAATTAACAATTAGTTTCAGCACCTACCTACACACATTGAATGAGTTATCTTCATATGTTAACCATTTTTATGATATTTTCAAATGTATTAAAACAAAAGCATGCGTTGGTCAAGTAGATAACGAGGGGTGCGTTAGATCCTCTGCTTGGGAGGAGACTTAAAATGGAGAGTAGGCGTTCATAAGAGTAAAGGAGATTGAGGGTATGGGAGGGTTCATAAAGGTAAACTACGTACCCCTGCTTGGGAGAACAATTTGGAGAGTTCATAAGAGTAAAATATTAATTGACATATTTACCCTTTCACATTATAATATGTAATTCAATATAATACACATACATTTGCTCTAATACTCATTCTCTTTCTACTCTCCCCCCTCCACTCTCTCTCTCTTTCTCTCTCTCTCTCTCTCTCTCTCTCTATACTCCTTGAACAACACTTTTCTCTCAATATACTCTATCTTTATCCTGTTTTTTTCTCTCTCTCTCCACCCTCTAGGTCTACTTTCTCTCGATCGCATCTCTCTCTCTCTCTCTCTTTAGAGAGAGAGAGAGAGAGAGAGATGCGAGTGAGAGAAAGAGAGAGAGGGGGAGGGAGGGAGGGAGGGAGGGAGAGAGAGAGAGAGAGAGATGAGAGAGAGAGAAAGAGAGAGAGAGAGACGAGAGAGAGAGTGATGTGTTGGTATGTGTGCGAGAGAGAGAGTTGAAGAGAGAAGAATGTGTGTGTGTGTTATGATTCAATTAGGGTCAAGGGTAATATATTCAACTTTTATTGTATATATGTATGTTATAATTTAATCAAGGAAATTGGATTCAATAATACGAACTTTCGGCCATATAAGACTTAATAATACGAACTTTCGATTAGGTTCTGAATAATATGAACTTTGACCCCCTGTTGCCCCCAGTAACACACCACCGAGTTACCCTTTTCTTGACTCGTCGGAGAAATGAGCTGGCGGTGGCGACACATTTTTTATGATGTTTGACCATGCCATGTCACCCATTGACCTAAAAAAAATTTCCACGTCAGTACCCTCTCTCTTTCTCTCTTTCTCTCTCTCTCTTTCTCTCTCCTTTCTTCGTTATTCTTCTTCTTCTTCTACTTCTTCTTCTTCTTCTTCTTCTTCTTCTTCTTCTTCTTCTTCTTCGTTCTGATCTTCTTCTTCTGGATCTTCTTCTTCTTCTTCTTCCCACTTCACTCTCCCATTTCTGGGGTTGAAGAACCCAGAAATTCACTTCCCCGTTCAAATGGGAGAGTGAAGTGAATTTCCTCAACCCCATTTCCTCAAATTTGGACCCCATTTCCTCAATTACTCACAAAATCATAAACAACCCAAAAGTGATATCCAATCTAATGATACTTACACTTCAAATTATCATAAAAAAAAACCTAGAAAAAATTACCACTTTGATGAACATTGTCCAATTCTATATCATTCATAGACCCAGTACATATTCTAAAGCTAATATGACATTTTACTTCAAATTTGTACCCCATTTTCCCAATTATTGACAAAATTACAAACAACCCAGAAGTGATATCTAATCTAATGATACTAGAGAGGGTAACTAATGATAGTGATTGTAATATATCATCTCCAATGACTGGATACGTCATGGAAAAATTGAAGCCCAGAACAGGGAGGAGATGAATTGATTTGATATGAGTCCATTAGCATTCAAAGCAAGTCACTGCCTTCGAAAAGGCTCCCAAGCTTTGCCAAGATGGACTGGGTAATCTCCGAAACAGATTGGGTTCGATTGTGCATGAAAAAGATGAGATTTTTGAGGAATTTTACCGCAAATTGGATGCAATCGTGACTAGTTTTAGAAAATCGAACTCAGTTGGGAAACGTGATGAACAAATTAACCTAGGATGAGTGGGATTACAGGCGAATGCAGAGGAGGAGGCGAATTAGGGTTTGTGAAGTGAATTTCTGGGTTCTTCAACCCTAGAAATGGGAGAGTGAAGTGGGAAGAAGAAGAATATCTGGAAGAAGAAGATTTGGAAGAAGAAGAAGAATGACGAAGAGAGGAGAGAGAAAGAGAGAGGGTGCTGACGTGGCAATTTTTTTAGGTCAATGGGTGACATGACATGGTCAAACATAAAAAAAAGTGCCGCCATCGCCAACTCATTTCTCCGACGAGTCAAGAAAAGGGTAACTCGGTGGCGTGTTACTGGGGGCAACAGGGGGTCAAAGTTCATATTATTCAGAACCTAATTGAAAGTTCGTATTATTAAGTCTTATATGGCCGAAAGATCGTATTATAAGAATCCCATTTCCCTTTAATCAAACACTTATTTACACCCCAAATTAGGGTATTAAAAAAATAAGGGTTAAGAGGGATAAAAAGGGATAAACCTCACTCCCTCTTACTTTCCCTGATCCTCTCTCACTCTCTTCCCAAGTAGGGGTAAGGAGGAGTAAGTACCCTCCTTAACCCCTCCTAACCCCCCTTACCCTTCTTCCAAGCATAGTGTTAATGGCAACTCGCAAGCTTGAGGTTTACAGAGTTCTTTTCAATTTTTGCTTTGTTTTGCTCTTTAGAGTGTTGTGATAAAAATGACACCCAACTTTCCAATTTAATCAAAATTGCCATTGTACTTCAAAAATTGTCAAAATTGTCACCTAACTTTCCATATTAATCGAAAATACCCATCTACCTTATATTAACTTGCTACAGCAACTAAAACTAATTTCCTCCCCCAATTTTCCGGTCACTTTCTCTTCCTATATGCTTCATCTTCTCCCCTGCTTCATCTTGTTCTCAAGTGGGCTTGCCCAATCTCTCTCTCTCTGATAAAAGGAGGATAGAAGAGAAGATGTATATTATGCGTGTTTACAATGAACAAACTAAGAGCTATTTATACAAAAATCTAGCTCAAGATGAGATCATAGATCAAGATCAAGATTCTAAATCATGAACCTTGATAACAGAAAATAACTAACTCTAATACATCTTGATACTCTCACACTCCCTCCTCAAGGTGAAATAAGTGAATAATTGTCCACTAATCCAAGTCTAGTAGACAGATAGTTCATTATATCTGTAAGCTGATCCTTTAAGGTAACATATGTTGTTTGCTTAAAAACTTTCCAATAGCTTGTCTCTTGTGTAAATGGCAGTCTATGTTCAGATGCTTTGTCCTCTCATGGAAGACCGGGTTCTCAGTAATGTGCATATCTGCCTTGTCACAAAATAGTGTAACAGGTAGCTCAAGTGGTATCCTTAAATCCTGAAGCAAGCTAGCAATCCACACCAATTCGAATGTTGTTATAGACATTGACCTATACTCGATCTACTTCTGTTGAGGATTAGGCTATTGTGTTCTGCTTCTTGGTTTTCCATGATACCAAACACCTTCCCATGAAGATTGCATACCCAGGAAGAGATTTGGAAGACATCTAACAGCTCCCCCAATCTTCATCACAGAATGTAGAAAGTTTAAAGTAAGATTGAGCTGAAAAATAAAGACATTTATTTATACTCCCTTTAAGATATCTTAAGGCATGCAACTTCATAGTGTGTTTTTCTGGGATTCTGCAAGAACTGGCTCAGATGTTATGCACAGTAAGCAATGTCAGGCCTTGTGATTAGGGGTGGGCAAAAAATCTGTAATCCATGATCCGATCCAAAGTTCAGGACTATCCGATCCAAAAAATGGATAATTAGCGGATAATTTTTGAAGTTGGTCGATTGGTTAACCGATCCGATTTTTTTCCCCGAATCACGGATCAAATATGGATCATGGGTTGAAAAATATGGATAATCTATCGGTTATTAGAAAATCCGAAAATAATTAATTTTCAACTTTGAACCCTTTAAATGTTATTTTTTTTGGTGTTAAATTAGTAGTCATTAGGGTAGAAATGTAACACAATACATAAAGTTTACCATTTTGAACCCATTAAAGTAAGAAGGACAATGACTATTATTGTGCGAGTGCTTCATAATCCGTGGATATACTATTATCCGTTCCAAAATTCAGTTAACCGAGACTTTCAGATCTGATACGGATCGCAAATTTTATTATCCGAAAATTTCGTTAACCGAAAGTCCAGTTAACCGAAACTTTTGGATTAGAGACGAATCATGATTTTAACTATCCAAATATGCAGTTAACCGATCCAAATTTATGATCGGATCGGTTGACTGATCCATGCCCACCCCTACTTGTGATTGCTAAATACAATAGTCTCCCAACAACTGTCATATACTGCTCTAGATCCTCTAGTACTTGTCCCTTCTCTATAGATAATTTTAACCCCTTTGGTAATGGGAAATGAGCTGGTTTTGCTGTCAAACTTGCATCCTCCAAAATCTCAGCAATGTATCTTCTTTGATGTAACATAGTTCCATTTCGAGACCTTGCTACTTCAATCCCAAGAAAATATCTAGCTAGCCCCAAGTCTTTGATTGTAAAGGTCTTATGCAGCTGATCTTTTAGCTGTTTGATACCTTGCTCACCATTTCCTTTTACAAGCAAATCATCCACATATACTAAAACAAAAAGAATTAGGTCATCTTGTTCTTTGATGAATAAACAATAATCATGTTTTGATTGAGTGAATCTCATCCTCTTAAGGAAATTACTTAGCTCAATGTTCCAGTGCCTAGAGGCTTGCTTTAGGCCATAAAGAGATATTTTTAATAAACAAACCTGATTTGAAGAGGCCTTTATGTAACCTTCAGGAGGTACCGTATATACCTCTTCATCGAGGGATCCATGTAAAAGGCATTGTTTATATCTAGTTGATGTAACGGCCATCCTTTGGTGGTAGTCATAGCTATAAAGATTCTTACAGTGGTTAACTTTTCTACTGGGGAAAAAGTGTTCTTGTAATCTTTATTTTTAATTTGTTCAAAGCCTCTCATTACTAGCTGAGCTTTGTACCTTTCTACACTCCCATCAGGATTGAATTTAATTTTGTAGACCAACTTTGAGCTTAAAGTTTTCTTCCCAAAAGGTAATTAAGTCAAGACCCAAGTTCCATTTTTCTCTAAAGCCTCTAATTCCTCATCCATAAGTTTTACCCATTCAGAGTGTTTTGTTCCCATTACATAGTTACTAGGCTTAGGAACATGAATTGTAGTATCTAAAGAAGCAACAAAATCAGAAGAGTAATGTTGAAAATCAAGAACCTTGAATAAAGGGTAAGAAGATGACTTATATCCTGTAAGACTGTGGGATTGGTCTTGATTTGGTGTCTTATCTTGCCTACTGTGACCCTGAGTTTGCACAAAGTCTTTGAGCCAAACAGGTCTTTACCTCTGTCTTTGAGATCTTCTGAAGCCTTGTTGTGTATTTTCATCATGATTTCTTCTTTGATCTAAGTTTTGATCATCAAGATTTTGGAGAGAAATTGTGTCATTCTGAGCAACAATGTCATCAAAACTGTCTTCATGACATTTTTCTTGAACATTAGTGTGTTCATTAGAATCACGCACAATGTCAACCACCGAATTTGCATTAGTTTTATCAAATGTGGTATTAGAATCAGGACTTGCTGGGACAACGTGGTGTTTTGCATCTGTCCAAGGATGATTTGTGTCAACATAAACCTCTAAAGGGGGCCATAAATTTCCAGTGATCATCATGGATTCTTTATGCTTATTTCTTTGATTTCTGAAAGGAAACAACAGTTCATCAAAGATCACATCCCTATTGTATATGACCTTCCTTGTGTCTAGAGTGAGAAACTTATACCCTTTCATTCCATATGTGTATCCAAGTAAAACACATCTTAAAGCTCTGTCAGAGAATTTATCTTTCTCCCTTAAATTCACAGCAAAACATTGACATCCAATAGTTCTTAATTCTTCTAGATTAGGTTTCTCTTTGTAGAGAATCTCATAAGGACTTTTGCATCCCAAAACCTTCATTGGTAGTTTGTTAATGATAGAGGTGGCAGCCAATATGCATTCACCCCAGAAGGTTTTTAGGAAGCTAGCTTGTAACCTAATGGCCCTAACAGTGTTAAGAAGGTGTCTATGCTTTCTCCCCACTACCCCATTTTGCTGGGGAAATCTTACCATGGACCTTTGGTCTATAATTCCTTTTGAGTCAAAGAGGGATATATAAGTTTTTTGAAGAAATTCAGTTCCATTGTTAGTTCTGATTATTTTTACATGTGCATCAAACTGATTTCCCACCATATTCAAGAATTTCTCGATACTTTTGTAAACCTGAGTTTTGTCATGTAACAATTGAGTCCATGTGCACCTAGTGTAGTCATCAACTATAGTTAAAAAAATACCTAGCACCATTTATATTCGAGGTTCTATAAGGGCCCCACAAATCCATATGAACTAGTTGAAAGGGAAAACAAGATTTAATGGTGCTTCTATGAAAAGGTAATCTATGAGCTTTGTCAAATACGCAAATATTACAGAAAATCTTTTCATTATCAATGTTACAATCCAAAATGTGCTCCAGTTTGGAAATAGAGGCATGCCCTAATCTTGAATGTAAAATGTGTTAGGGTATTTCATCATTCTCAACAGCATTACAAGTTTTGCCATTAGTAACTAACATATGAGACTTACGAGTGAAGTGAGTTCTCCTTCTACACTTGGATTCCAGCTTATACAGCCCATGATTCTCATGAGCAAGAGCTATGGTCTGGTTATTTAAAGGGTCCTGAAACAAGCATTTGTCAGCAAAAGAAATCATATATATGGATTGATTAGATAAAAGCTTGGTAACAGACAACAAATTAAATGTGAAATCATGGATATATAAAACCTTATGTAGCTTTAGACCATTTTCAAGAACTATATCTCCAGTTAGCTTCATTATTTTAACACTACCATCAGGCATAGTAATGGATATAGGCTTGCTTAGCTTATTAAAGGAGGTGAATAAAGATATGTCATGGGGCATGTGATCACTTGCCCCAGTGTCAACAACCCAAGCAGACACAATAAAATCTTTAAATTTTTGGACATTAAAGCAAGCACTATTGTTCATATCTTGAAAGATATTACTTGAGAAATGTCAGAAGCTTTCTTCTGTAGATTTTGAGGATTGAGCAAAATGTGATGTGGCTTGTGATATTTGCATTTGATCTTGCTACTTTGATTTAGTTTGAAAACTTTATTAGCTATCTGTTGCAGAAGCCTTACATTTATCTGAGGAACTTCTGCTAGCTTCTAGTGGGTTGTCTGATGTCTCTTCAAGGAAAACATTTGCTGTTGTTTTCTTGCCTTTATACCAATCCAGATACCCTACTAATTTGAAGCAACTTTCGCTCTCATGGCCAGGTTTCTGACAGTAGGTGCAAAATTTATTTGCTTTGTCCTTCTTCGGATTTTTCTTGGGTCCTTTGAAGGAATTTCTTGCATTCAAAGCACTTATGTCATTGTCATTGTTGCCAACTTGCCTATGAGTGTTAGCTGTTATTTCAGAAGAAAACTACAACCCACTAGAAGCAGTCTTTTGGCACTCAGCTCGCTGGACCTAATGTTGATTGTGGGCTAGGGATCCATCAGTAAGATTTGTGCTCTCACAGCATCAAACTCATCGTTCAAGTACATTAAGAGTTGAACAAGCCTCCTTCTTTGTTCCTTGGCAATGGTGGTCTTAATGTGAGGGCATGTCGCGGGAAAATTACAGACTGGTACCTCAGACATCTCACTCAATTCATCCCAAAGCTTCTTCATCCTTGTAAAGTAGACTGCCATAGATTGCTTGCCTTGGTGTATGTCAGAAATTTCCTTTTCTAACTAAAAAAGCAAAGGCCCATTACTCTGGCCAAATCTTTCACTCAATTCTCCCGATAGTTCTTGTGCAGTATTTACATATAAAAAAGACTCAGCTAACTCAGAATCATGCAACTTAGCAACCAACTAATTATAACCATGCTGTCACATTTAATCCATTGATTAAGAGATGTAACCTGAGTTGGTCGAGGACATTCTCCAATGATGAAGCCTATCTTGATTTTGGTTTTCAGGACTATTTTGATGGCTCTTCCCCACT
This sequence comes from Portulaca oleracea, assembly GCA_029582165.1. Classification (NCBI taxonomy): domain Eukaryota; kingdom Viridiplantae; phylum Streptophyta; class Magnoliopsida; order Caryophyllales; family Portulacaceae; genus Portulaca; species Portulaca oleracea. The sequence continues at coordinate 25,826,693 of CM055885.1, forward strand.
TTTGAAAGTTGGGTCCATTAAACTTAATGTTCACTATTTGCAATCCTGGGTGATCTGAACTTTAGAGGTATAATGGATCATTATTGTACAATTTTTCATCATTTCTTGATCGACCTTGATCAAGACTTGCTCCTATCCCAGTCCCTTGACCTGAACCAGTGCTTATTGATACCTCGGTCTCGGTCATTTGCTAACAAGTTATGTCCTTCTGAAGTAAGAGACAAGCAACGACCCTTCAACAATATGTGAGGGGTAACACTTCGTCTCTAGGGGAGGCAGAGAAGAGCTCAAGGCTCTGATACCATGAGAAAAGGAGGATAGAAGAGAAGATTTGGAGAAAAGTGTATATTATGTATGTTTACTAGACCTGTTCAATGGGTCGGGGACCTGCTGGCCCGACCCGAAAAAATGCGGGTCAAGACCACAATTTTAGACGGTGACCCGACCCGGCCCGAAAAAGTCGAGGCCCCGAAGTATGGTTGGGCCGGGCTCGGGCCAAGGGCTTGTGACCCGACCCGGCTCGATGACCCAACTAAGTGCATTAACTTTTTTTTAAAAAAAAAATCCTGGATTAGGTTTTTTCGTTACTCGACCCGGCTCGGCCCGACGACCCAATTGAACACATCAACTTTTTTAAAAAAAATTCTAGTTTAGGTTATATTTTTTTATGACCCGTCCCGACTCGACCCGATGACCCGACTAAATACGTAAATTAAATGCGTAAAGTTTTAGGTATTTTTTGTGTATTAAAAAATTAATATTAAATAGTTGTCGGCCTGTTAACCCGGCCCATGGCCCGTAGGGTCAGGGCTCGGGCCGACGGGTCAGAAACTTTCGACCTGACTGAGCCGGCTCGGCCTGACTGTTGAACAGGTCTAGTGTTTACAATGAGCAAACTAAGGACTATTTATACAGAAATCTAGCGCAAGATGAGATTAAAGATCAAGATCAAAATTCTAAATCTTGAGCCTTGATGACAGAAAATAACTAACTCTAATACACCTTGATACTCTCATACTCTCTCTCTTCATAAATACATACACCTTCCACTATATCTCTCTATAACCCTCAATTGTTATTCTTCAATCTTCACTCCCATCCAACAACCCAGAAAGCTAAACACAAATTCAGAGCATAGATGTCTTCTGTACTGGGTCGGACCCAATGGAAGTTCATTGTTCATTTTATTAAATAATTGTTGGTTTTGTGCCAGCAGCTACTGAAATTTGCTCATTTTTGGGGAAATTGATGTGATTGAGGAGTGGACTTAGTGGGCAACGTGGATTTGTGCTTATAATTGTTTGCTTTTTGTTCTTAATGGATATGGAAGTTTCTGATATGGGGAAACTGATGAATTTTCGTAAGTGAGCAATGGGGGTTTCTTGTTTAAGAAGTTCCATACGGGAAACTTGTTTATTTGGACTGATATGGGCAGTGTAATTATGGAATCGCAATGTAATTGTGGAATGGGTTTTGTGGGATGGGGAGGGAGTTGGGGTAGGGGTTTTTTGGATTTTGGCCCTTAACTTTGGGGGTATTTAATATTTGATACCACACTTTTCAAAATTTATTATTTGGACCATGTACTTTGTCTCCAATGACATTGTGGACATTATTATAGCAATCCGGTCAAAAGAAGCCCTTAACTAAGTTTGACTATTTTTTCCTTCCAACTTTGTCCTTTAATTAATGATGAACTTCCAAGTTTGCCTTAATTTATTAATTCTTTATTTTCCCTTCACTTATTTATTACTACCAAAATTCTCGCATTTTAAATTTTTTAATTTAAAAATTATTAAGAACTTCAAAATTATAAAAATTATAAATTAAAAAAATAAAACGTTTAACTAGTTTAAAAATTAAAAAATTAAAAAATTAAATATAAACTTAAAATTTAAAATGTTAAAATTTAAAATTTTAAAATTTAAAATTATAAAATTTGAAGTTATAAAAAAAATTAGCAACTAAAAATTTAAAATTAAAAATCAAAAATTAAAAACCTGAAAATTTTCAAAAATTAAAATTAAAAAAATAAAAAATAAAAGATTAAAAAAATTTAAAAATTTAAAAATTTTATAATTTTACAATTTTAAAAATTAATAATTTGGAAATTAAAATCAAAATGAAAATGATAATGATACTTAAATTAAAAAATTAAAAATTAAAAATTAAACATCAAAAATTAAAATTAAAAATTTTAAAAATCAAAAATTAAAATTAAAAATTTTTAAAATTAAAATTTAAAAATTAATAAAAGTCAAAAACCTTTAAAAATTGATAAAGGGAAAATCGGAAATTTTATGTGTATTTTGGCCCTTTGCCGAAGTAAAACTTAAGATTGGGCTAGATTTTTTGGGCACCCAAAGTACAGGGGCCAAAAAATAAACTTTGAAAATGTAGTACCAAATAATAAATACCCCCAAAATTGAGGGTCCAAAAACCAAAAAACCCGTTGGGATAGTTTGAGAACATGAATAGGGTTGTTTTTAGCTATTGTAGGACAAAAATTTGTCTATGTAGAAAAATGTCTTCGTAAATACAGTTTTTCCCCATCCAACAACCCTCAATTTTTAAACGGAAGTATTCTATACTCCACCCTCTTCAAGCATGGAAGAAAGCCATTCTTTCTGACCCATTGAACCTCACGGCCAACTGGTCGGAACCAATGTGTGCGATTATATTGGCGTCTTATGTGCTCCGCCGCCAGACGATCCTTACATCAAAATCGTGGCTGGCATTGATCTCAATCACGGTGACATCGTTGGATACCTCCCGAGGAGCTCGGCTTTCTTCGAGACCTGACTCTCTTTCTCATCAACTCCAACCGCTTCTGCAGAACCTATCTCACATAAATTCAGCCACCTGAAGCTGTTGTTCGTGCTAGATCTAAGAAACAACCGTTTTCCCGGCAGGTTTCCCACGATAGTTTTGAGTCTACCCAGCTTGAACATATGGAGAATCGATGGAGAAAAGGAAGAAGAAGTGACCGGAAAATTGGGGGAAGAAATTAGGTTTACCTGCTGTAACAGATTAAAATAAGGGTAGAGGGATATTTTTGATTAATATAGAAAAAATTAAGTGGCAATTTGACTGTTTTTTAAAGCATAGTGGCAATTTTGATTAAATAGGAAAATTTGGTGACATTTTTATCCAAATATTCTTGCTCTTTACTGTTTTGTTTTTAAATTCTTCGACTGCGTGTTTTTCACTTATTTAATGTGGAGTATAACCGTCTAGTTTATAATGTTTATTCATTAAATAAAATAAGTACTTTGTTTATATAATAAGGGCATTTTTTTAATTGGATAAATAAAGTTGGAAGAAATTGAAAAGTATTTATAAAATTTACATAAAACTGGAAAGAGCTAGAGCAAACTAGAAAGACTTGAAAATATTCATAATTGTTGGAAAAAGCTGGAAAATTTTAAGTTTTTTCGTAGTGGATATATAATTTACTTATTGTCATCTTAATGATAGTTAAAATATTTATATATATTTAGTATTTATAAGTGACAATCATGAAAGAATTCTAGATGGAGGTTGAATAGGGTTATAAAACTTCTACACACTTAAGATAAAGGACGTTAGGTTTCTTAATCTTTCTCAGATTAAGAAGTTGTGTAAAAATATAAGGATTAAAAAGTTGTTATAGTTTTAACTCATCGGAAAGATGACTTGGCTTCATAATATGTGACGTGGAAGGCGGAGCTTGGGTAGAAAATGTTGTCGTGGACACTAATTAACATGCCTTCCATGTCACACATTATGAAGTCACGTCATCTTTCCGATGAGTTAAAACCATAACAACTCGAAGGTGTACTGTTGGAAGGAAATATGTCGATAGTTGGTACTGATAGTGTTTAAGAAAATAGTTTGTATTTTTAGTCTCCAATACCCTCAAAGTTGGTATCATTGACGTCGAAAACCTCAAAATATAATTATCAAACCTAATAGTTTTAATAAGTTAGTCATTGTTTCTCAATAAATCAAATCTAACAAATGAAATCAAACTTTAATTTACAAAAGGAATTATTGTTAATTAATTGAGTAAGGCAAAGTAGTCTTGGTAGAAGTTCTCTGGCTATTAATAAAGTAGTTGCAAAGCTTATTAATATAAAGAAATCAAGTTAAGTAATTATTAAAATAATTAGGGTATGTATATCAACAAGTTTGTATTGAATTGAATCTTAGCGGAAATTAATTTGCAGTGGGTTATAAAGCTCTAAAATGTTAAGTAACATCAAAAGGAAAAATTGAGAGTCTTTAACAATCGGGTATCTTGAACAGACACATTTAATTAATTTGTTCATGGAATTGATTAATACAACAAGAGGAGATTCGAAATAGCAATTAGAGGACTTATTAATGAAACCAAAACTATGATGGGTGAAATAATTAAATTTGATGAGCATCATATTGATTGATGCATGTATGGTTGACTGTCCAAAATATAAAACAAGAGAGATGATACTAACCTTAAAGTTATTTGCTGGTGAATTTTGTTTCCCCCTCCTCCTTTGGCCAATAATTGAGGTCGCCTATTTGTTAACTGGAGGTTTAAATAAATAGGAGGTTCTATTTTACTTGCACTCCAAAAGCAGGAGTGCTCTAGAGAGAGAAAATCTCTCATTAGGAACCCAAATTTTTCTCAGACCTGTCGTTTCCTTCTTTGCTATATCGGAATTGTTGAGTTCCCCTTGGAGCTGCCCTCTGGTGAAAACAAACAACCAAACCTTTTTCGACTCTATGGTGCCAACTTCATTAATTAGAGACGTAGGTCTCCTCCAACAAGTCAAATAAACGTTGGAGAAAGTGTAGAAATGATGGCAAGCTATGTTTGTGGACGACGCAAATTGCACCCGCACACTCAACCGGAGTATTCAAGTGAAGTGATGGTTTGCGTCTAGAGTGTATGCGTTGGGAAGACCACTTGGCTTCGTCGTAACTGAGAAGCTTCAACCACCCCATTTATGGCGGATACTCTCTGAAGAGAGCCAGGATATGCGTGCCGGAACCGAGATCAGCAGGAGAGTAGTACTCTCTGACATCCGAATAATTTTTTCGAGGCTTGTGTTGCTGTAGCTTGCTTTAAATAGTTAGACATGGTTGTCCATCCTCCATTCTTACCCCCCCCCCCCCATTTAAGGAAAAAACCTCCGGACAGAGAAGTTCCAAAGAAAATGGGAACTCGCCTGTCCAATTTTCGCTTTCCGTTTACATCCGCTAGCCCATGTCAACCCTCCCCCAATGCATCTTCCAGTGTCCCGGTCATAGAGGTCCCGAACCCAGTCGATGAGTATGCTAAAATCCTCAACCGGTCCTTTCTGGGACGCATCATCGATAGGAAAAAGTGGGATCCCTCTCAAATTGAACTTTTGGGCAATAGATTTTGGGGTCTGAAAGGGATAGTGAAGGTTGAGAGGGTGGCGGGCGAGGACTATCTTTTTAAAGTCATTGTGTCGGAGGAAGAGGATGTCATTCCCCTTATTAGGGCTCAAAATGTTGCCCTTCAAGGAACGCTGATGGTTTTGAAGGATTGTGGAGATTATGGGATTCCGGAAACAATTAATTTCTGGAGTTCCATGTTTTGGGTGCAAGTAGATGCCCTTTATTCACCGATAGACAGAGGTCTTGAAGCTGTTAGCACCGGTGGTGGGAGAGTTTGTGGAGGTGTCTTTCCAAGATGATAGGAACGTTTTCCAGGAAAAGATGAGGTTCAGGGTGAAGGTGAACTTATGAAAGCCACTAGCTCCAGGGGCTTTCGTGAAATTTCAGAAGGGTCAACCCTCATGGGTTAGGTTCAGATATGAGGGTATATTTGTGTTTTGCAAGAAGTGTGGTAGAGTGGGACATCAGATAGGGACCTGCAAATTCTCTCAGATGGACGCAGCAAAAACTATTGTCCAGATGTTCCAAGAATGGGAGAAACAAGGGTACCAGGTGCACTCCAGTGAAGAACAACTTTACTCAAATCGGACCTTGGCTTTCCCCCCGATTGAGCCCTTCTTCACTACAAGGCTTCAAGGGGACAACTAGTGTACCAAGGTGGTGTGTCATCGGATTTTCCAAGCCAGACTGAAAGAAGACAAGGCGTGAGCTCACAGGTGGTACCAACAAGAGGGCTTGTGGTGGTGGTGTCGTCGCAAGGAGACGAGGACAGGAAGAGGAAAGTTGAGGATACGGAGTCAGCGGCCCGAAAATGGGCCATGCAAACCATGCAAGGAGGAATTTCTTTATTTGACGATGTCAACAAAAGTATACAAGTTGGGCCGTCTGCATGTTAGTGGGGCCAAAATCTGAAAGGGTGTGGGGAGGCTGTTTTTAAGAAACCCACTTCTACAAGCAAAGGATTCCATATGGTGGCCCTAGGCCCCGAGGAGATAATGGGTCAGGATATGGTGGATGGCATACAGTGGCTGAACGGGCCCCATTTCCCCAACTTTTCTCCTTTTAGTGATCTAAGGGAAAGATTAGATGCAGAATTTCAAGGGGTCCAGAGGAAAAGAGTCAACACTGCCCTAGCATTAAATACCTTCAGAAGCTTTAAGAGCACCGGCCTAGGACTTACCCCAGATAGGCCAATCGTGCTTGACTCTTCATCCGACACACTGACAACGGCTGAAAAACCTGGTTTTCTGGGCAATACAGTTGGGAGGACCAAAGATCAGTCGGCTATTTATACAACTAATAAAGAGCCATACAACATAGATCTCAATCTTTCCCTTCGGCCCCCATCTGAGCATCTCTACCCGCCCAATCTCATGGCATCCGCAAACGCCAAAGGGAAAGCTGTGGAACTAGAAGTGTGTGTATGGAAAAGATGGTGCAGGATAGGGCACATGAGGGAGGCCAGAACATGAAGATGCACCTGAGGTACAGCGTGACTTAGGATGAGAGGTTAAACATGGAGGTGGAGCAGAAAGCTGATGAGGAACAAGAGGGCTGGAAGGGTGGAAATCAGTCGAAGAATGCAGGAAAAGAAGGAAGCAGTAGTATCAGGAAAAGGCAAAAGTTGAGCATTCAAAGGACAACAAGCCTCAACATTCCAGAAACAATGAAGGAGGGGTTAAAACCATTCCTCAATCTTTAAAGGAAGGAAACGTCTCTGTCAGAACTCTATACTGAAGAGGGACGACACACAGACATGGCAAGGGGCGGTGCCTATACTACTTTAGCCAAGAGAGCCAAACAGGTTGAACTAGATCGGCTATGGATCACAGGGGCAGCTATTAGGAATGCAGCCCAGTTTGAGCAGACCAATCCAGGAGGCAGTCAGGAGGAGGCCGAGGCTACATCATCTGAGGCTATGGGGGTCAGCCGGGAAGGGCCCCCACAAGAGCTATGAATGTCTGCGTCTGGAACTGCAGAGGAGTAGGAGATGCAAAGACCTCTGTAGTTGTTCCCTACCTGAAGTGGATTCTTCGCAGCTTTCAGCCTAGTTTGTTATGTTTGTTGGAATGTAAGGCTTCTGTCAAGTCTGTGTGCAAGAAACTAGTAGGTTTAAACCTCTCCGTAGTTGCTGGGTCGGATTCTAGTGGTCGTAGTGGTGGTGTTGTGGTGCTTTGTAAACCGGATGTCAGTGTTACCGTAGTGTATGTCTCTTCCCATGTTGTTTTATGCCAAGTGAATGAAATGGGGAGCTCCCCTTTGTTTTACTACTTTGTCAATGGACATCCGGAAACCCAGCATCGGAAGGATGTATGGGAGGAAATTACAAATGTATGTTCGGACATCACAGAACCCGTAGTGTTTTTGGGCGATTTCAACCAAATTGAATACATGGACCAGAAGGCAGGGGGATCGACATAGATCCTAGGGCAACAAATTTTTCAAGAATGGAAGAACCAATTAGCTCTCTCTGACATTCTAACGATCAGAGTTACATACACCTGGTCAAATGGTCGTGAAGGTAGCACAGGAGGCCCAGATAAACTCACAAGTCAATTAATTGGGCCAAGCCCAAGAGGAAGCTTCCTCAGAAGCGAGAGATCCTGGGCCTCAGACGACGCTACAGGATTTATTCCAGGGGCTGGGTCTAGACCCCTCGGCCCTTAAAGCTTTCTGTGAGCAGAGAGGTCTGGTGGAAGAAGCTTTCCATCTTACGGAGGTCTATTGGGCCCAGAGATCCAAAATTCACTGGCTAGGGCAAGGAGACTCGGTGTTAAAACTCTTTTTCCGACAATTTCAGCAAAGGAAGGCTTCCATAATAATCAGAGGGCTGCAGACAACTGGGGGCGTTTGGACAACAAATGAAGATACAATCATGGGGGAAGCAGTGGACTATTTCAAGACTATATTCAAACGACCGCTTGGATGTGTGTATTCTAGGGAGCGAGCTAAACAGAAAGTCTTCAGTGGTTTCGACAAGCAACTGTCACCGGTTGACCTGAATCTCCTTAATCGACCCTTTATTGCAATGGAAGTCAACAAAGTACTGAAGACTATGGGGGCCCTCAAAGCACCAGGTCCGGATGGGCTCCCGGCGTGCTTCTACAGAAACTATGGCCCTGTATAGGGCAAGAAGTCACCGAGGCGGTTTTACAGATGCTAAATTCTGGGGTCCTTCTCAAAGAGCTTAACTTGACATATATCACCCTCATTCCGAAGAGAAACACAGCACAATCCATGACAGATTACAAACCTATAAGCCTGTGCAATGTTGTCTACAAGCTCCTGTCCGGGTGTATTGTTAACAGGTTGAGGCCGATCCTCAAAAACCTCATTGATGAGTCTTAGAACGCCTTCATCCAAGGGCGTCTCATAGGAGATAGTTGCCTCATAGCCCATGAAATCCTGCATACTATCAAGAACAAAAAGCAAGGAACCAAGATGGCTGCAATAAAAGTGGACATGAACAAAGCCTACGATCGTTTACAGTGGGACTTCATTAAAGAAGTACTGCAACGGTTGGGGTTCCCAGGACATTGGATTAAGCTAATCATGGAATGTGTGTGCACTGTCCGATATTGGTCCTCATCAATGGAGCCCCCACACCCCGATTCCAGCCAGAAGCAGGACTCCGATAGGGAGACCCACTGTCCCCTTACCTTTTTATTCTCTGTCTAGATGTTCTGGGAAGCTATCTTAACCAGGGAAGAGCTCGAGGGAATCTCAAAGGGATTAGTGTCGCGAGAGGAAGCCCAGAAGTAAATCACATGTTCTTTGCGGATGATTCTATCTTCTTTACTACTCTCAGGGCCGACTATTGTCTCAACCTTAAGTCCCATATTGATGATTTTTGTCTAGCCTCAAGTCATCAACATAAACAAGTCTCGAACGATGACCTCACCAAATACCTCTCTGGAATAAAAGAATGGTCTACCGGTGATCTTCGGATTCGCCTATGAGGATGTCTTCGAAAAATACCTTGGTGTTCCGCCGATAATAGGAAGACACAAAACATCGCAATTTGGATTTCTATTGGATGCTATCGCTCGGAAGCTGCAAAACTGGAAAGCGGCTCTTCTGTCGCCGGCTGGAAGGTTGATCTTAATCAATTCTGTGTTGTCGGCCTTACATAGCCACATTCTGGCCTTCTACAAAATTCCGGATAAGATAGCTCGTCGGTTGGATGCTATCATGACAAGATTTTTCTGGTGGACAAGTGGCGGTGACCAAGGAAAACATTGGATCGCCAAGGACAAGCTGTTTGCCCCCAAAGGTGCTGGAGGTCTTGGGATGAGACGAACAGAGTGGGTAAATGATTCTTTGCTAGCTAAGCAAGCTTGGAGAATCCTCAAGAACCCAGACAGTCTTCTCAGCAAAATGTACAAGGCAAGATACAAAAGAAGATCACCTCTTGATGAGAAGGCTACCCTTCTTGCTTCAAGCTCTTGGGGATGGCGAAGCTTGTTTAAAGCCACAACCAAAGTTAAAAGCCAATACAGAGTGAGAATTGGTTCCGGCACAAACACAAAAACCATGGGTTCCAACTGGACTGGCAATGGGGAGATCACCTTAATTGATGAGTCTACCCGCCCACTTTGGGAAACCAAGACGGTAAATGAACTCTTCCTTGACAATCCAAGAAGATGGAACACGAAAATCATTACGGCCCAGGTCACAAGAGACTCGGTCAAGCACATACTTGCCCATCCAATTCGTGACATGGATGAGGCAGACGAGATATATTGGGGTCTAACAAGAGATGGAAACTTCTCAGTCAAATCAGCCTATTTCTTCCTGTGGTCCACATCCATGGAGCCTACGACTATTTTGAGCACTGAGGAGGAGAGAAAAAAACATAGATTTTGGAGCAAATTCTGGGCAACCAAAGCGCCCCCTAAATGGAAGCTGTTTCTTTGGAAGGCCATTAACAACGCCCTCCCTCCAAAGGACAAAACGCTAAAGTGGGACCCTATGGCGGATCCCAGGTGTTATTTGTGCAAAAATCGAATTGAGGACAGGGATCATCTTTTCAAGGATTGTGAATGGACAAAACGGGTTTGGTTTGCGTCCTTCCTAGCAATTATCGACAATTCTCTAGGTGTCATTCAGCTAGACATGTGGGTCTTCAATTGGCTGGAGTTCTTCTGGAAACAGAAGAGTGCAGGGAATATCATGGTGCAAGAGTTTATGGCTACCAGCTGGTTCCTTTGGGTTGCAAGGAACCGTATCGCATACAATCAAGAAAGGATCCATCTGGAAACAATTCCTACTTGGATCCAACTCTACCTCACCCTCCCTAGGAAAGGTGATCCAAGGGAGGGAAAGAGGACATAAATGGTGGAGACACAGCTGAGAGAGAGATCTGTTGATCAGGCAACTGAATTTTTATGGGCCACGAATGTGGATTCCATTAATGAAGGGGACTTCTTCTGCGACGGTGCCTGGCATCAGAACAATAACCGTGGCGGCATCGGCTGGGTCCTTAAAAGTCAAGGGGTTCTCCTGGAACAGCAGGCAGCACCAATGTTTGGCAACTCGACGCTTCAAATGGAACTGGCGGCGGTGGAAAGCGCCTTCACTATAAACACTGACTCTTCCGAACTGGTTCATATGTTCAATAACAGGACGATGTGTCTGCCAATGTGCAAGAATATCCTTTCTCATTGTAGACTGCTTTTCCTTAATTTCAACTATTGTATGATTAGGAAGGTTCCTAAAGTTACCGTCAAGGAAGCCTACACACTTGCCAAACAGGCTAGTGGTATTTCGCTTCCCTGGTAGGTTCTTTTTATTATTGGATATCTGTCTTTTGACCCCAAAAAATAAATAAATAAATAAAAAAAATAGGAGGTTCTAAGTTTAGGGTTTGACTCCCTAAAAATTATAATTGGGCTTAATAAATATGTAACAATACTAATACGACTTTTTTCTTTGGGTTGGAGTATTTCATTGTTCGTGTCATCCTAGACATGACCCTTCTTAACTTGTTTTTTCACCAAAAATCAACTTCGACTACACTTTTAAAAGTAATATCATATTATTTTGAACTATGCACATATTGTTCCAAGGTGTTGATTTATGTAACCCAATAGGACCATATAATATAGTTGTAATTAAATGGTTTAATCACTTGTTATAGATGTGTCTAGCAAGACATGTAATTTCTGTATTAACTTGGTTAAATTATTCCAAATAAACTAAACATTGTTAGGATATTTCCAATTGAGATCACCCACTAAACTTGAACAAAAGAACTTAGAAATACAAATTGAGTAAGAGAACTGGTGGAACAATTGTGGCAACTATTATATAGATGAGGTAAGAGTTGCTGCCCATCAACTCAATCTTACGGTAAGTAAAAGCAATCAAGCAAGCCATGGTAACACAAAACAGGGGCAGCAGAGACTCTTCAGCGGGAGAGAAGGAACATGCCATTTTCATTGGAAATTTTCTATTGGAGCTTGACAAATATGGATTAAGAGGAATTTTCAGCAGAATATGCAGAGTAAAGGACGCTTTCATACCATGGAGAAAAAATACGAAGTGGAGGTACAGGTTTATTCATTTTTGAAGCGACAAAGAGGTTGTGGAAAACATAAGGATAATGGATCACAAAGTGATAAGAGGCCACAAAATAGTAATTCAGAGAGCTCAAAGGAGAATGAAGTCGAAGAAAAGGCAAATGAAGCAGATTTGGGTTGAAAAAAAGAAGAGGCTAAATGCAGAATCTGAAGGAACACAGTAGACGGAGGAACTGGTTAATAGAGTTGATGGTGAATCTAATCTAGAGATACTGGAGTAGCTATCAAGGAGCATCATCTGCAATTGCTCATACCAAAAAAACTTACAATGAACAACCTCAACAATAATGCAAGTCGTTGGCCATATCTAGAAGGTGACTGCAATTTGTGATTCAAAATACATAATAACAATGCCATCAGAATATGGTCAAAATACAAAACGTGCGAAGAAATAAGGGTTTGGGTGGAAATACATGGAGTTCCTCCTCATGGCTGGAAAATAGAGAACTTTGAGAAGTACATTCATCCTTGGGGAAAAATCATATGTATGAGTCAAGACATCAAGCAAGTGGAACACTTTGAAAACATGTGAGTACAAATTGCGACAAAGGTGTTCTCAAGAATTGAAGGAGTGGTTCTATTAACCATTGATGATTGTTCATTTAAGGTCTTTGTCAAAGAATCGAGTTCGTTTGTACATTCTCATGTGCCAAAAAAGTCACAAAAGATAGACATGGTGATAATGTCAGCAGCATTCAAGGAGATGATGAGGACAAAGGAAGCCGATATAACTCCGCGACTCACAATGAAGGTGCGCAGCAGTGCATTGCTAGCACAGAGAATGTACATGAAACTAAAGAAGCTAAACAAGTGTCAGAACCTTCTGGGGAAGAAGAAGAGGCCGCCTCAAATCACAACATCTCGAACTCACCAAGCGGTAATGTTAGTGAATTAATGCCACGATTAGATGGCATTGTGCAAAATGAAGGAATAGACAGTTGGCAGCTCAGTGGAGAACTAGGAAGGAAGAATAATTGTTGCTTTGGGAATGAATAACTGTGATGAAGGGGTAACTGCTCAAGATGGGAATTCTTATGGAAGTTGACATTCCCAAGAACCCATCAGACAAAAATGAAGCGGCATCTCTTGTAAACTGTGAAGGCCTAGATCTACACTCAATTAACATAGAGGAAAGTGAGAATTTAGTCAAAGCAAAGCAGATTGGCCAGTTTGAGTTGGAAACACAATACAGAAGATATCAATTCAGAAGAGATTAACAAAAAGATTGAGGTCAGGATGATCATTGTTGGAGATGATATTGGATTTAGAATCCTCGATGATGAAAGCGAAGACCCGGACTTCTTAGAAGAAATAAGTCTTAGAAGCAGAAGAAGGAAGAGTGCAAGCAAGAGGAAGACAACATAGAGCAAGAACAACGACCGGAAGAAAAGGTGCTAAAATGAGGCTAGGACGTGTGAGGCATCGAATCAGCCGGAAAAATAAATATCTCAGAGAGGCAAGGTAATCAAAGAGGATTATGCAGAACCTGGGTTATACTTCGATTCAGGCTAGATCACTCAGGCGGTGGTTCAAGCAATGGCTAGATGCAAGAATACCAAACAAAAGCAGAAAGAGGATTTGGATTGTAGCTTGCTAGCTTGCTGCTGTTTGGACACTAACCAGATCTAATTATAGGTTTGGAGCTAATAAAAGATGAGTTGCAAGGTGGCTAGCGTTTGGAAGGGAAGAACACCACATACATGTGAGCAGTTAGAAAGGAACTCCAATCAAATCTTCATAATTTCCAGGTCAGATTAGACCATCTATAGTGGGGGGGGGGGGGGAGACCTGCATTCTGGAAGAAGGAAAAAGGAAAAAGGATATTTCCAACATTCATTATTTGTGGTAATTGTTGTGTGATTTTTTCACATTGGATTGTAAGTGCTTTTACACAACTTTGTATTGGGCCTTGGGCTTGTGTAGGCACCCCTTGGGGGTTGATCCTTGGGCCACTGCCCCAACTTTTCACAAAGAAAAAAGAAAAAAAACACAAGCAAAGGCACAGAAGTGAAGAAAGTACAAACAAAGATACAGAAGTGATAGGGAGCCATTCAAGAATCACTAAGGTCAAGCTATCCCAAGATGACTAAGGAAATAAAGAGCTTTGGATGAGGTTTTCTAAGATTACACGGGAAGAGAAATAGGAGTAGGAGCATGTTAATACTCCTCTAACCACTACTTTAAGCTTTATCACAAGCATCGAGTATAACACCTTTCAATGTCCTATATACTCTCTAATATTTATATCTAACATGAAGGCTATGCTAGATTTGTCTAAGAAATTCAAGTTCGCTAAGCAAGGAAGGGATATGATTAAGCTATAAGTTACATGGAAGTGAGGATTCTTAAGCCAACACAGATACAGTGTTTATTAAACGGAAATAGATTTGTGAAAATGGCAACCCTACAAACATGAGCTATATGAAAATCCAAGTACAATTAGAAATATACACTCGTCCTTCAAAACAAGAGAGGTTCATCATTACAATATTAAAATCTTGATCCTGATTTACAATCCTACGATTTTATGATCCAAAATCCTTGATGTGATTCTGTGATTTACATTCCGATTCATGATCCTACATAGGTTAATTTCGATCCTAACTACCCCATGAATCCAATTTAGGATCCCGATTCTAACAACCTTGACATCGACGTCCAACAAGAGGACATGCAAGAAGAGAAGGTCCACCCACTCGGATTGGCCAGAGAAAGTCTACAATTCAACGCACCAACCCGGTTTACATCGCAACAAAGAAAACTACATATGAAATTACCTTCATAACATTATGATATGTTTGGTAACACTAAGCATTCGAGAAGACGTGAGTCCACTAGGGTAAGCATTGACTGATTGCAACCAAGATCAATGATGATAACATTTTAAGCTCCAGAAAGCATAGACCTATGTTGGTCATCTTCGAGGAGTACCAATTAATCACCAAGAAAGAAAAATGCTATCACCAGTTATTGTATACGTTATAGTACTCAAGAATTGTAGTATTGTTTTTAATTATTTTAATTTGTATTCTTTCCTAGAAATTTGGCATAGTACCATCAATCCAGTATATAAGTCATTGTCAAATGCAAAAGCACTGATACTGGCGTGATGTTTTTAGTTTTGTACATACTTTTTGTTGCTATTGCAAAAAAAAAAAATTAAAGAAATTAAAATGAAAATGAAAATGAGAATAAGCAACAACTTGGTAAATAATATTTCATTAATCAAATCGCATCAGGGGCCTTAATTAGGCGACTGACGATTAATGGCGGATCTAGATGTTCAACATAGGGATGCCCACTATGAAAAAACTACACTCATATGAAAAAACTAAATTCCTAATTTTTGCCTTTAATTTCACTAAAAGATTTTTTTTTGTGGCCATGGCCACCTCCAATGGCTATGGGGATCCGCTCATGTTGACTATGGGAGCACATAGTTCCGACGCACCCAATATTTTTAAATTTCAGTTATTTTTTTTGTTTAAGTATTTTTAGATTATTTTTTATAATGGAACCATTACAAAATACTCATAAAAAAATTATAAATTATATTCATAAGCAGATCACGAAATGCTTTTTAGCTTTATTTTAATATTACTCCAAAAATTCATAAAACTACAATACAATACTTATAAAAACTTTATAGAGATAGAAGATGAATGTTCATATAGATTTATTACAATGTTCATTATATTTAAAATGGATGTTCATAATATCTAAGAAAGATACTCACAATATAGCATGTTTATAAAGTTATACTACGACTTTCAGAATTTTTAATACGGATGTCTAGAAAGATACACTATAATATTCATAATTTTAAGATGGATGTTCATAATGGGTAATAAAAAATACTCACTAAATAATGATGTTAATAACTTCTAATTTGAATGTTCAGACAGATATACTATAATGTTCATAATTTTTAAGATGGATGTTCATAGTGTCTAATAAAAATACTCACTAATGATGTTCATAATTTCAAATATGGATGTTCAGAAATATATACCGCTATGTTCATGCTGAAATGGATGTTGTAAGTTAGCGTTGGAAAAATTTTGTCCGACTCAAATACTTGAATATGTCCAACTCGAGAAAAACTTGATTATGTCTGAACTCGATTTCGACATATATAATTGACTTGAATATTCAGACAAATTATTTCTTATTTTCTATTGTCTGGACCCAATTTTGATCCGAGTTTAGCTCCGTTCCAATTGTCTAACCCGGTTTGACCCAAAAAAAATCGGGTTCAAAAGTAGATTTCTCGTCCGAATTTTAATATTGACCAAATTTGACAAACCAGAATCTACCCGAACCTAAATTTTTTCCAACGATATCGTGAAGTGAAGACATCTATTGTGCTTGAGAAAAAAATTTTTTTAAAATGACTCAAATATATAGATATTGTACCAAAAATAAAATAAAAAGAAATAGACATATGAACGGATACGAATGGACACACCGGAGCATTGCGACCGCCATATTTCCACTTAATTATCGTTATCACATTCATGCATCATGTGCCATATAAACACATGCTAATCATTTAAAAGTTAGAGCTAACTACACTCATATTAGCATGAACCCAATTCAAACTATACATCATGTGCCCTTGTGGTGGAATACATATATATATATATCTATATATATATATATATATATAAATCTACGGGAATCATGGATCATTAATTATCATGTCATATTCAAAATATATATATGCACCATGTGCCCTTGTAGTGAAATATATATATATATATATATATATATATATATATATATATATATATATATATATATATATAGATCCTTAATTATCATGTATATATATATGCGCCCTAAGAAGTAAGAAGTGAGAACACATGTTGAATTAAATGCCAGCTAACGACAATTTGATAAATCCATACCCCTCCTTTATTTTTTATCTGTCATTTATGGTTTTTTGTGTCAATTTTTAATCAATAATTTCTAATATAAAATTTTTATAGAAAAACATAATATTATATTTTTATAATAGTATTTTTTATTACGAATCTAATGATATCAATTTTGTATGATTAATCATTATACAAATTAAAATATTAACCGTCAAAGTTTTTGCTTCTCTCGTGACAGATAAAACAAAATGGAGGTAGTATTGTTTTATATTTAATAAATAAACTAATGAAATAACAATTGAGTAAAATCACACCGGTATCTGGCAATCATCTGGTAATCAATTAAAAAAAGATAAGATTGAACCCCAAAGATGGCTATAAATACCATGGAATTTTCATCAAAACTCATCACTCAGCAATATGGCAACTATTTCTCCTCACACTTCCACTACCACTCCTTCCACCTCTCTTCCTAAGCAACTCTGCCCCAAGACACCCCACCAAATCTCCCTCTCAAAACCCAAAAACGTACCACGCCGCCGCATCACTGGCCCATGCAAAGCGGCCAAGCAGGATGATCCGCCCCAACCCAAGCCTTACTCTCCTGTTCTCATTGACAGAAGAAACATGCTTCTTGGGCTCGGTAGTTTCTATGGGGCGGCGGCCTCCCTAACCGGCAACCCGGGCCTGACATGGGCTGCACCGGTTGGACCTGACATCAACAAATGTGGGCTGACGGATAGCACGGATGATGGATCAGTAGGTGACTACTGTTGTCCTCCTAGGGCTACCCTTGAAACAGTAGCTGAGTTCGACTTTAAGAACTACCCAAACCTGGCCATGAAGGTCCGACAACCCGCCCATGAGGCCTTCAAGGACCCTCAGTTTGTCAAAGACTATAATAGGGCAATTAAGCTTATGAAGTCCCTCCCTGCAACCGACCCACGTAGCTTTTTCAACCAAGCACAGGTCCATTGTGCTTATTGTGACGGTTCCTACTTCCAAGACGGTTTCCCCGGTGTTCGCCTGGCTGTACATGACAGCTGGATCTTCGCCCCTTTCCATAGGTGGTACCTCTACTTCTTTGAGAGGATCCTAGCCAAGCTTATCAACAAGCCCGACTTTGCTTTGCCCTACTGGAACTGGGACCATACAGATGGCATGTTCATGCCAGAGCTGTTCAAGGATCCGGATTCCGCTTTATATGACCCGAATAGGAATCCGGATCACTTCGACGTTATGTTAGATTTGACCTACGATGGGGATGAAAAGCCTCCCATCTCGAATGAGGAACTCAAGGTGAATAACCTGAGGCACATGTACACCCAAATGGTGAACAATAAGCTCCCAAGATCATTCTTCGGGGAACCCTACAGTGCTGGGGGGAAACCTCAAGGCGCTGGGGCCCTGGAGAAGTCCCCACACATCAATATGCACATCTGGGTTGGGGACCCCGGCGTGAGAGGGAACCAGGACATGGGTGCCTTCTGGTCTGCAGGCCGCGATCCTCTCTTCTACTGCCACCACGCCAACGTGGACAGGCTGTGGACCGTGTGGAAGACCCTCGAAGGAGATACAAGGAAGGATATTGATGAGAAGGACTACTTGGACTCATGGTTCATCCTATACGATGAACATGCTAACCCTGTTAAGGTTTATGTTAGAGACAGCTTAGATAACGAGAAGTTAGGGTACAAGTACAAAGACTCCGAGCTGCAATGGCTAAACTACCCGCCGCTACCCAAGCCAGCAGACGATGGGACAGACAAACCCGTGAAGCGGCCAGTTCCTCCAGTGACATTCCCGAAGAAGCTGGACAAGGAGATAAGGACAGTGGTGGCTCGACCAAAGAAGGGAAGGACTGAACAGGAGAAGGAGGAGACAGAGGAGGTGATCACCATTGAGGTCGAGCTGGATCACAGCGACGAGTTCATCAAGTTCGATGTATACTTGAATGACGAGCATGGACACCAGCCTAAAGACAGGACCGACGCCACTGCAACTCAGTATCTGGGAAGCTTCACAATGTTGCCTCATGGGGGTAAAGGTAACACTGGCAAGATGAAGAGGACTCTTCAGTTTTCAGCGGATGCAGTGATTGATGCTCTCGGGGCAAACGATGATGATGAACTGGATGTCTTAATTGTTCCCAAGTCAGGAAATGCTGCTGTGACCGTTACTAACGTCAAGGTTGAGATCATTACTGAGTAGATCCATTACTATTCTAGCTAGATAGTTGCTTCTTCATCAATATCGATCCATCGTCGTCTATGTTCTTGGAATAAGGGTTCCCACTGCAATAAGCCCCGCCCGCATGGCAATTAATTGCAACTTTTTTTTTCCTTTTGTGATTTCATCTTAAATTGCTGGTTTGAAGCTATGCATGTTGGTAATCCATGATTATTTTGCCTTTCGTTGTTTGATTTTCTCTTCTTTTTTTCTTTTTTCTTTTTTTGTTCTTTTATGTACTTCTTCATTGACCTCGATGGTACGTTACGCAATAATAATTTGTCATCTGTCAACTAGGTTCGTGTATATACATTGTTTTACGTACCCTTTCTCGATAGAAACTATTGCTGACAAAATTTAGGGAATGGGGTTGGTAGAAATTAAGCATACTTCTTTAAAGAACACATTAACTTTAATAGAAATTATATATATATATATATATATAATATATATATATATATATTATATTATATATATATATATATACTCAATTTGCTTTTGAGAAGTATGCTTTCTTTAATTCTGATCAACCCCCAACTTTTTAAAGTTCGGGATCAATAGTTTATTATATCAACGGCTATATACTACAAATTCAAACATGTATTAGTTTAACATTAAACTTGTAGTATATAGTCATTGTGTACACATGAAAACGAGGGCAAATTATTTGGACATCCATAGGCTATCCTGACAATCGAAGTAAAATGTGTTCTTTTTTATATTAAATCATACTCTTCTTTTGTCGTTATAAATCAAATAGAAAATTTTAAGATGTTGTTATGGAATTTTACTAACTGAAATTTCTGTCCTTATATATGATAGTGCGATGATAAAAGCGTCAAATTAAATGCAAGATCCTTCGGCCAATAAAAATACTCATATATTTCACATGAATGATAACATATACAATTTAAAATACCACATGAATTACAGCCCAACAAGTGAGCAACAAGAAATGCAAAATCAAGCTCTTCAATGACATCACAAAATTCAATCGAACTTGTGAAATTGTGTTCGACAATGTAGGCCCAATAATGGCCCAAATTATGGAAACCTTCTTCTGCTTCATCAGGTGTGTTGTTTCTAACAGTAATCCAATTTTCATCCTCTGCCCAGTTAGGAAGTTCGTCTAAACATGACAATTCCCCCATTCTCTCTTGGGCCAAACTAAAATCATTTTGGGCCAGACCCAATTCCTGTGGGAACTCCCACAAGCCTTGATCCAATACACTTGTTGGTGTATCAGAACTCGGTTGAAAGACCTCCTTCACCACCAATTCCGCCAACCCATGATCTTTACAAACAAAAGGGTGCTGGAGAAGCTCAGCCACTGAGAATCTCTCCTTTGGGTTCCTCTTGAAGCACTTGAAAAGAAAGTCCCGGGCCTGGCCTGATAAGAAGTTCGGAATATCAGGCATTTGGCCTGAAAACCCGATTTTATACAGGGCTGAAGCTGGGTCATTCCCAATATTGGGCCATGGATCAAGCCCAGTAGCCATCTCCAGCACTGTGCAGCCCAAGGCCCAAACATCAGCCGGGAACCCTTGATCTTCGCCACGTGCCACCTCTGGAGCCATGTACATTGGGGTCCCAGTGATCGCTCCCGACGACCAATGAGGACTCACCAACTCATCTACCCCCTTAGAGCATCCAAAGTCCCCAATTTTGACCCCATCACTTGTGACAAAAATGTTAGCACCCTTAATGTCACAATGTACTATGCCCTTAAAGTGTAGGTACTCCAAACCAATGAGAATATCTCTTGTGTATTTTCTTACTTTGAACTCGCTTAGGCCACTGCCTTGTCTTCTAATTTCATCATTAATGGAACCACCAGGAGCATATTCAGTAAAAATATTGAAAAGGAGCTTACCATGCTCTACTGTTACGTCGCACCCCTTGTACCCAATAATTAGGTCACAATTCAGGGTGGAATGAATGTCATTCTCCCTTTGAAGGGAACTTGACCTCGAAAATTCGACCGACTTGACGGCAAAAATGTCGCCACTAGGGTGTGCCCTTGCTAAGGACACCGCTGCTGAGGAGCCCTGGCCAATGAGCTGGCCTCTCGTCCAGTTCATTGCCAGCTGCATAGAGAGTGAGAGAGAGGGTTGTTTGGAAGGAGAGAGAGATTGAATTGCATGCAAGTGATGCAGCAAATTTTATATGGTGAGGGGAAAAAGAAAAGGAGAAAAGGAGAAAAGAAAAGCTTTGTTTTATTCTTTAATTTAGTTTGTCCTCCAATGGGGCGGCGTCTTTTGGTGCCTTGATTTCACACTACAGAATCTTGCGGCTCCCCTTGGCTTTAAACATAAGTGAGAGAGATCCCATCTCCACATGACTAAAGCAAAGGATCCAAAACCAAAATGAAACACAAAATAAATTAAATGAAATTAAGAGAAGGAAAAAGGGCTAGGTTCGTATAATAGAAACTATCGACTATAATTTGATTTATGTTGTTTCGCATTAATGTAATAATCTTCTTTTATATCAACGGTCACTCATCTCATTTGATACAAAAACAGTATAATAAAAGGTCCATCAATTTATCTTCGAGTTAGGCTCATTTTGTGTCGATCTATGCTTAAATAGTTGGAGTACGTAATATTTTAAAGCAATATTTTTGATTCAGATGGCAAATATGACGTATCATTATATGGTCTATTATTGTGTATTTATCTAGATACATCATTTATATTAAATTTTTTAAAAAAACTCATCAATATTAAAAAATGCATCATTAATTTATGAATATTATTATAAAATTCATCAATATTTTTTAATTTATAAAAATTTTATAAATAAATCATCACATGAAAAATTGATATATTTTAATGCATGTAGTGAACTTAGGAAAATACATTACGGTAGATGGTATAATTTGCGAATACGACGTTATGTTTATCCTTAACTTCATATTTACCTTATACTGTGATAGAAATTATAAATTAGGTAGACGTTTCATTAATCATTCAGATAAGATAATCAAACACAAGCAGATTAATAAGCACAATTACGTTAGGGTGGCGTATTTAGAGGGTGGTTAACTGGAAGTGATGATACTAATCGCAAGGAGCTCACATGGGGGCACGTGATCACATGCTGAAGGAAAGGGAAGGTGACCCTAATCACTCGGGTCTAATTAGATTTAGTGGATATCATTAGTACATAATTTGGTATATTCTTGGAAGCCTGACCCTTCGATCCACTTAAACAAGGGCATTTCGATTTAGCTATTGCTATTGGTAGAATTATATGCCAAAGTCTAACGAGATAATCTAAATTATTGTGGTCCTAATGATTAGGAACTAGGTTTATATATAGATTAACGGTGCTATGTATCTAGACGTTGATTAATTGTATATGATTCTTACCATTTAATCATGTACTCATATATTTCATGGCGTTTTAAAGTTTATATTAACACCATGATAATTGATAAACCTATCAATATACTAATTAACGTTAACTTATAGAAAAGAGTCCTCTTTTTGTTTTTCTAGTATTCTAACAGTAGACCTATCATTGAGGCCATGGACCCAATCGGCTCGACCTGAAAATTCGAATACTAGGGTCAATCTTCCGGTCCGAAAATGTTAGGCACGTACCTTACTAGGGTAGGGTTTGGGTCATAGGTGCCACGACCCGGTCCAACCTGATGATCCGATGAATAATTATATAACATAACTTTTCATTAAAGAAACTAATTGAAATCTTTGGTATTTTTGTTTGCTTGGATACATGATATTGATTATTTTTTTTCGAATTTGAAATTCAGAATTTGGAAGTTTATTTGTAAATTTATGTGTTGAAAACTTAAAATTCATGATTTTCCCAATCAAAATGGATAAAATGATAAATAAATTAATTTTACAATTTTAGGAACGAGTGATTCAATGATTTGACCAGTACTCCATTGGGTCAAGTCAGGGTCATGGAACCCACGCCCCCAAATCTGATAAGGGTCGAGTCTGAATGGCCTAGCATATCAATTCTCGTATTAAAGATGATACACATTTCTTCCAAACTAGATGGTTATACTCCACATATCAATGTGTACAACCACGAAGCATGAAAGCATTATTTCTCGTATTTAAAGATGTGACACATTTTTGGTTGGAGGACAATCTTCATCTCAAATTATTCTTCTCATTTTAAGTCTCAAATTTGTAATGAAAGTCACCCAATAATCGCGAATACGCTTAGAGCTGGTTTTTTTATCGAGGAAAAATCCTTACTACTCCTATCACCCTCAAGAGATTGAAAATGTAGCTTTTCAAATGGATTCTTCTAAAACATCAAGGCCTAATTGTTTTGGGGCAGATTTTTACAACATTATTGGCACATAGTCTACGAAAGAGATCACCAATTGTATTTTGGAACTTTTTTCAAATGGTAAGTTGTAATAAGAAGTCAATTATACTTTGGTTGCATCATTTTCAAAAGTTGAAAATCCTAATTTGAGCAGTCAATTTCAACCAGTTAGCCTTTGCAATACTTTGTATAAAATTATTTCTAAGATTCTACTTAATAGAGTGAGACCAATTTCGAAACGTATCAGTACTAGTTGAAATAACCCTAGAGGGGGGTGAATAGGGTTGTATAAAAATTCTGCACTTAATCAACACAAAAGGGTTAATAGCACTTATACAAAATGAATAATACTTCTTTATTGATTGAAATTTAAAGTGCTAAAACAGAAGGAGGTTACAACTCGGCTCTATTGAGGATTGGAGGTCCTCAACAAGCTTACAGGAGCAGAAGATTTCACAGATGCCTTATGCACTTGAGGGCTCACAGAAGAGGCAATTACAAAGGAGGAACAACCTTAAAGCAAGAGCACTTTCTCACTTTAAACACACGACCTTACAGGTCCTCACCAGAAACACTCTCTGGCTACAAACTCACCACTCATTATAGTGGTTACAACTCAGAATATTATCACTTCAATATTCCTACGACTCAGAACTTTCTAACCAAAGTTCCTAATCTGATTTTCTTGCTTGGAAATCATTGTTTTACGTGGAAGAGGTTGATAGTATATATGTGCTTGGGAGCTCTAATCAGCAACGACTACTTTCCTTCAACAAGGATTGTTTCCTTTCTTGGATTGATCTTCAATCCTTCACATAATTTGCAATTTGCCACGATTTCCTTCATTTCCTTTTAGCATCTGAAAAAGGAATATGAACTGTTATAATATCAACTCAAGAATGGAAGGAAAGAATAAGATTAGGATTTGAGAGATACTTCTCTGAATTAGTTTCGACTATCTTTCAAACAAAACATATATGTTGGAACTGGAAGTCCTCGCTGCCGGATATAGTGAGGTCCTCAGGAGGTATTGAGATTCTTCAATCTCCCCCTTTTTGTTTGAAAGACAAAATTTTCTTTGTGGTCCTTTAGAATAAGCACACAGTATATAGCAGAGCAATGCAACAAACTTAATTCTCCCCATTTTTGTCTTTCAGACAGAAAGTAAACAGGAGAGTACAAGCACTAAATTGTGTGGCCAAAATAAAGAGAGGGAGAAGGAGGGAAAGGAGGAAAAGAAATAATGAGGACACCTTGACCAGGCCTTGATTAAAGTTTGAAGTACCCGAGAGGACATGCTGATGAGGACATTAGAGGTCCAGGCATGCAGTGAGTTGACGAACTTGGGAGGAGGAGAGAGACCACATGTAGGGAGGATGGGTGATAGGACTCCTCAATTTGACAGCTTGTGTATAGGTTGAGGTCCTCATGGTAGACGGCTCCCCCTCGAATGGTGCGGGTGGTGTTGTTTCACGACCTTCCCAAGGTCTAGGATCTTGTCTTGGATTTTGTCTGCAAAGGTCACTCTTCCATTCTTGTTGATTTTCAGTTTGTAGAACTTGGTTGGATCTCTAGTAATGTGTCTGAGGCGTACCTGCAATAGAGGACATTATACCTTTCTTGGTCTCTGACCAAGGATGAGATCGTTGCAGTGAGGTCTTTGGTATCCAAATTTTAGTAATACACGGAGGTCTATTTCCCTTAGACAGGGGAGTTGGTAAGGTCCTTATTTTATTTGCTATTGGAGGTCCTCTATGATAGTTTTCTCTGAGAGGTGGAATATTTGGGGTAGGAAGCAGAGGTCCTTTGTTGGTATGGATGGGAGGACTTTTGGACCGATAGTTTTTGAGAGATGGTGTATTAGGTGTTGTAAGGATGGGTTCCTTCTGGTAGGGATGAGATTTTGTGACTGCTTCATTTGCTAATTGAGTGATGTCCTTATAGCAATCTTTGACCTCTATGTATAGTCTAATATTTTCAGTTGCTATGAGGTCATTTATGGTGTTCAAGCTCTCTATGGTTTCGTTCAGATGATTGACATGTTTCGTGAGATGCTTGACTCTTTCTATTGAGGATCTAGAATATTTAAAGAGATGAAACAATTTGTGAGCAAGGTGCGAAGGGGGAAGAGTGAGGAGCTCACTAATGTTTACCTCGTCATGAGATGAGGTTGGATCTTGATCCTCACTTGTGTTTGCCATCAGACATACATTTGTTATTTCTTCTACCTCACTGTGGCCTTCACTGCAATCACTATCACTCCATGTTGCCATCATTGCCTTATGGTTTTGCCGTTGAAGCCGACTGTTTCTCTTGTCTTTGTTTCTTCTGGCGTGAGGGCAGTCCTTCACAAGGTATTTTGAGCTGCCGCATCCAAAACAAATAGATGGGTCATATTCTTCTTTTATTAAGGCCTTACCTTTTGAGGTTGTTTTTCTGTTTTGTCTATCCTTGATGTATCCTCGAAAGGTCGTATTTTTCTTGTATAATCTTCTGAACCCTCTAGCTATCCTTGCCATTGTCTATTCCTCATCACCATCTGACTCAATGTCAGATTCACGCACTGCCTTGAGGGCAGTTCCCTTGGGTTCTGACAGGTCATTCAATTGGATCTCATGGACCAATAGTTTTCCAATGAGTTCCTCTAGCTTGGGCGCCTTGAGATCTTGAGCTTCTTCAATGGCTATAACTTTTGGACCCCATTTTCTCCTAGGCAGGCATCAGAGGACCTTTCTAACTTGTTCCTCATTTGGGTAGGTTATTCCTAGTGATATGAGGTGGTTGGTGATGCTGCTGAATCTTTTGAACATCTCTTCAATAGTCTCATCTTCTTCCATCCTGAAGGCCTCATACTTTTGGACAAGGATATCTACTTTGGTGTCCTTCACTTGACTTGTGCCTTCATATGAGATTATCAAGTAATCTCAAACTTGTTTTGCAGTTTCACAGCTAGATACACGTTCAAAATTATTCGAATTTAAACTGTAATAGGTCAAGTTTAGGGCATGAGTATTTTTTCTCAATGGCTCCAACTCTTTATTGGTCATTTCAGATCTTTTTTAGGGACATCTTGACCAACAATATTCTTCTTCGTGGGAGTAGGATAATCTCCCTCGGTAACCACAGTTCAGTGGTCCTCATCTTGGTCCTTGTGGAAGACCTCCATTTGTCTTTTCCAGGACCTGTAGTTTTCTCCGGTAAGTAGTGGAGCCATTGTCCATGAGCGTCCTTGAGGAGCTTCATTTGTGTTGATAGCGGCCATGATCTTTTCTACGAGTGGTTAAACTCTTGAATTTTTGGACCTGCTCTGATACCAATTGAAATAACCCTAGAGGGGGGTGAATAGGGTTGTATAAAAATTTTGCATTTAATCAACACAAAAGGGTTAATAACACTTTTATAAAATGAATAATACTTCTTTGTTGATTGAATTTAAAGTGCTAAAAACAGAAGGAGGTTACAACTCGGCTCTATTGAGGATTGTGAGGTCTTCAACAAGCTTACAGGAGTAGAAGATTTCATAGATGCCTTCTGCACTTGAGGCCTCACAGAAGAGGCGATTACAAAGGGGGAACAACCTTAAAGCAAGAGCACTTTCTCACTTTAAACACACGACCTTAGAGGTCCTCACCAGAAACACTCTCTGGCTACAAACTCGCCACTCAATATAGTGGTTACAACTCAGAATATTATCATTCCAATATTCCTACAACTCATAACTTTCTAACCAAAGTTCCTACTTTGATTTTCTTGCTTGGAAATCATTGTTTTACGTGGAAGAGGTTGATAGTATATATATGCTTGGGAGCTCTAATCAGCAACGGCTAGTTTCCTTCAGCAAGGATTGTTTCCTTTCTTGGATTGATCTTCAATCTTTCAAATAATTTGCAATTTGCCACAATTTCCTTCCTTGCCTTTTAGCATCTGAAAAAGGAATATGAACTGTTATAATATCAACTCAAGAATGGAAGGAAAGAATAAGATTAGGATTTGAGAGATACTTCCTTGAATTAATTTTGACTATCTTTCAAACAAAACATATATGATGGAACTGGAGGTCCTCGCTGCCGGATATAGTGAGGTCCTCAGGAGGTATTGAGATTCTTCACTAGTCTTGTACAAAGTAGGGGTGGAAGAAAAATCCGGAACCGGCACACCGAACCGGAAACCGGATAAAAAAAACCGGGAACGGACAACACCGAACCGGTTTAAAAATCCGGTCACCGCACCGGAAAAACCGGATACTAAACGGGGCGGTTCCGGTTTGGGATATTCACACCGACGGGGAACCGGCACCGCACCGTTAATATAATTAAATACATGTATATATAAATTTTGGTTAAAAAAAATTATACCCAAAATAATACAAAAATAATATAAATTAACTAGTTAAAGAAAAAGAACATTAGGTGTTAGTTTTGTTATTGGGATGAGCTTATGGGCTAGTAAATTTGGTTCTCACTTTTTTTTATTAAATAAAGATTTTTTTTTATTAAATAGAGATTTTTTTATGTTTGATAGAATTTTATGCGGTTCCGGTTCACCGGTGAAACCGCACCGTTAAAGCCGGTGCACCGATTTTTAAAAACCGGGTGATTCAATTCCGGTTCCGGTTTATGATTTTCGCGCACCGTTCCATCCGGTGCACCGCTTCGGCGCACCGAAACCGCACCGAACCGCACCGCACCGTTTCCACCCCTAGTACAAAGTGCTTGTGAACCAAAAAAAGGCTATACATGGTAATATTCTTGTTACCATGAAGTGATGAACAAGTTTAATTATATGAAAGGGAAACAAACTTATGCAGCAACCAAGTTAGATATGAAAAAGGTCGATGATAGGATTAAATGAGGGCATGTCTTCTATTTGAAAGACCTTGGAGATCATGGTTTCTTGGGATAAGGTGTGCCGACCTAAAAGATTGTCGGCCTTGGACTTTATAAAACATGAGTGGTCAATAAAATCTTCCTATATATGTACACTTTCTGGGAAATACCTTACGGATTCAAATAATTTTTGGGTTAAAATTATACGTACCAAGTATCCTTTGGACATTGATTTCTATTTAAGGACCCTTAAGTTCGATGATTCTTTGGTTTGGAAGTATGTACTTCATATTAGAGAGGTTTTTCGTAATGGTATCTGCCAGAAACTCGAAAATGGAAGATCTATTATGTTTTGATACTATAATTGGTGTAGTGCAGATAATATCAACATGCTATACGTAGAAAATCAAAAAATTGCCTTAGAAGGATGCTTACGTTAGGTAGGAAATGGAATTGCTCTCCTCTTTGCTTATGTTCTAATATGGAGATCTGTGATCCGGTTATGAGTATTCCAATCTTGTCGCATGATAAGAATGATTTTTTTTTGTTGGGGTCTTTCAAGTAGTGGGTCATTTACAACGAAATCAACAACTTGGGAAGCACATGGTATTCCAAAACATGATCATCAACATCTGGAATTCGCATGGATTCGAAATTTGTACATTATGTGTAAGCTTAAAATTTCTTGTGGTAAATCTATCAGAATACTCTACCTACTCGTGCCAATTTGCTTAGAAGAGGGTTGTTGAATCTAGACCCTATATGTTCCATTGCTACTCTGAATTGGAGCCTACGAGTCATCCCTTTATACAATGTTCTATTATCAAATGTACTTGAGATTTGACATTTCAACATATAAAGTGGCTTGATTCAAACTTTTCTACTTTTGAAATTTCTTATCCTAGATCTTCTTCAGTTTTCAAATAAGTATTCTAACTCTTCTCAAATTGCTTGTATTATATTATTTATCTCCTTTGGAGTATATCGAAGAGTCAGAATTCAATTGTATTCAAAAATGAAATATACAATTCTACCATAATAATTATTCGTACTAACAGAAATTTGGTTGGATGGAAGAATCAACAATCTTTCAATCTGGATGTATTTTTTTCCTTTCATCATCAATATTTTCATTCAAGGCGCAAGCCCACAAACATTATTAATTGGGCTAAACCACCTAGAGGATTCACCAAAGCTAACTTCAATGAGTCTAAATCTTCTTCAACATAAACAGGATAGGTTTGTTATTAGAAGTTGGGATAGGAGACCTATTCAAGCTAGTTCTGCCAATTTAGGAGTAGTTTCAATTTAGTTGCAAAGACATTCGCTATGAGAAATGGAGTTTCTGTTGCAATTAATTCAGGATTCTAGTCAATAGTGATCGAAGGTGATGATTTGATTCATATCCAAGCATTAAAATGAGAAATTCACATACGTTCATTGGAAAATTCAATCTTTGGTGGCGGTTACCAAACTTTCCTTCAGATCCTGCAGCCAAGTTGTTATTAATGGTACTTATCATGAAGGAAATCAAGCGGCAGATCAGATGGCTAAGTTAGGTCTTCTACACTTTTTCTTCCTCTGGATTTTGGAATTCTATTCATTATAGGTATTTTTTTATCTATCCTTATAGGGGACAACTTAAACGGATCGCCTAAGAGAAAAGAATTGTCTAACTATTTTATTACCTACCATTTCAAAAAGTATACAAATAGATAAATAGATATAGAGGCGGATTCCCATTGATGCTAAGGGTATCCACGGACACCCAAGCACCAAAAATTTTTTTATGAAACCTATTACATTTTAGGAGGTTATTGTATATTTATGTTAAGTAAACACTTAGAAAATACCAAAAAATATTAATTAGGGTGTCCAATTCAACGCAACAGTCCAACTATCCAAAATATTATTAAGTGGACACCGCTAATTTCATAGTCTAGATCCGCCACCGGATAGATAGATATAATAACATACCTAAAGTTAAATTATGTGAACCATCAACAGAGATAAGAATGCACAAAGTAACATTTAAATTAGAAAGCTAAGTGAATGGTTACAAAATTGAAATAGGCAACAAAAGTGAAAACGGTAAGGGATTATAAGTGATTAGAGGAGGTTTAGGATTGTGTATAAATGAAGCAAAGTTAATTTTCCCATTGAGCTCTTCATCTTGTAACCACTAGCTACTGCTGGACAGACTTCAGCTGAACAACAATGGAACTCGATGCTTAACTAGCAAGTAATCACACAACTTTAGTTAAGTAATTGCTTCATTGTGAAAGCAACCAAAGTAAATAAATAATATTAAAGGCAATTATCCCATTACTTTTAGCCATCCAAGTTCATGTATCATGGCTAGCTATCACATTGGTCCGTTATTCCTTTGCCAACATAGATCCCGAAAATGCGTATGGACCCGCACCTTCTTGCTCATCAATTCGAATGTCACCATGTAGTTAAAATTTTCTACTCATGTAAGCCTTGCTTCGCAAAATCAACACTTTGGATAGCGTATATTGATTTATACGGCACATAACAATTCAGATAATGGTCCAGCGGGATAACGGTTGAATAGCGAATAATGAATATTTGTTCAAATAAAAATTATGTTCGTAAATTTAGTTGTTGAGTTAGCTCATAATTAAATGTGAATTAACATAAAAAATATGAATAATTTTTAAATATAAAATTTTCAAATGATCTTTTTGATCAAAAAGTATAAAATGCTATTCCAAAAAACTAAACTTTAACATTATTAATGTTATAAAAACTGCTAGTTGAAATATTGTACATCACCCCAAGAGCGCTGGCATAAAAATGTCATCAAATTTTCTCATTTAGTCAAAATTGCCACTATTTTTTTTTCAAATTGTCAAAAATGTCATTATTGTTTTTAAAAGTGATAATATTGTCGCTATCCCTATTTTTTACCTACTATTGTAGGTTAATGTTTCAAAATTTTAAAAAAATAATTTTTTCTATCTCTATACAATTCACTAGCGATGGCGAAATTTCGTCCGACCCGAATTACCCAAATATTCGGACATAAAATTTCTCTTTTTTTATTGTCAACTCGATTTCTTCCGTCCAGAATTGTCAAAACCAAAATAAAAGCTGATCCGTATACGAAATTTCGTCTGAATTTTGACATCGTTGTTAATTTCAATCCGATTTTACCCGAACCCGAATTTTTGTCAGCGCTACAATTCACCCAAACTCACCCCAATTATTTCTTCCTCTCTTTCTTCTTCCTCTCTCTCTTTCTTCTTGTCCCTGCTAAAATAGTCCTGCCACCCAGTGTCAGTGGCTTCATCGATCTTCATCCTCCTCTCCACTTTTCTTCATCTTCTTCATCCTCTTTCTTCATTGTCTTCATCTCATCTTCTTCTTCTCCTTTGAGACTTAATTTTCCCTAATTTTTTCAAAAAAAAAAATCCACCTTAATAATGTCTGTGTATGCATATATGATGAATTTTTTTTAGTTACCCGATTTCTGGGTTATTTTATGCCTTACCAAAAAAAAATTCTTGTAATTTCAGAGATTAAATTTTGTCTGTTTGGTGGGAAAGATGAACCTTTATGATCTAATTTCCGATGTAATCTGGTTGGAAAGAGAGAAATTAATTTTTTTAAAAAAAAAAATCGATGGAGAGAGAGGTTAATTGATATGGATTATCTTATGTGTGAACTGGAACTAATTAAAAAGAAACGGCAGTTACCCAAGATTTTCTGATTTTGGGAATTATTTCCATTTCCAGTTGTAATACTTTTCTGTATATCCAGCTTTTTTAGAGTTGTACGTAAAGGTACTCCAGTTGTCATTCTAGTTGTGCATTTGTTTCTCTATGCCATGAATTTTCCTTCTATTTAGGCTTAGAAATGAAATTCTGCACTCAATCAGTCTTGTTCTTGTTTTGATCTGTTGAATTTTTTAATATTTTTCCTGAATTTTCTGACAGAAATAGTTCCATTGTAAGGGTAAGATTAATGCAAAAAAAAAAATTCTGGGTTTGATTTTTTAATTTAAATGTTTCAATTCCTTTCCCTCTAGGTTGTTGCTTATTGTGTGGGGTTTTGAGAAAACAAAAATTAAGGTTTCTGACGGAAAAAGGGAATGAATGCAAATGCAGGAGCTTTTAAGCAAAGATGGATTTATCATATGCAACCAAAACGTTTTGTGTGGGGTTTTGGGGAAGAAGATGAAGATGAAGATGAAGACACTTGAAAGGGATATTTTAGTAGGGAGAAGGAAGAGAATAAGAAATAATGGGGTTGGGTTGGGGTGAATTGTATAGAGATAGGAAAATTATAACTTTTTCTTAATTTTTGAAACATTAACTTGCAAGAGCAGATAAAAAATGGGATAGTGGCAGTTTTGACACTTTTAGAAACAATAATAACATTTTTGACAATGTGAAAAGAATAATGACAATTTTGACTAAACGAAAAAGTTTGATGGCATTTTTTATCCCAGCACTCATCACCCCAAAGTTATTGTCTTTATTAACATTTTTCCTAATTTGAAATTTAACTTGTACAAACTACAAAACACTAAACGCAATGTCAAAAACAATTGTCGAACATAGCCTAAACAAATTACACCACTAGAATATAGGACTATCACTATTTCTTCCATCATTTGTTTAAGCTTTTGACTTAGACAATTTCACATTATAATATTAGAACTAGACTGATTGTGAGATCTCGGGTCCAAAATCTCAACAGCCCCATGTTAAATGCAGAAGGTTACAAGAGTTTTCCACCATCCATGCTTCAAGGCCAAGGGCATTCACGTAAAAGACATGTTACAGTATAAAACCATCACTAGGTCTACAGCCTTCAGCCTATATTGTCAAATCTGGACTAGTCATCAACTCGGTTGACCAAGTAAATCTATGGGTCAATGGCTTGGATAGGTTTTGACCGTATTAGAATGGTTAACTCAAATCGCCGGTTGAACTAGTTGAACTCGACATCACCTAGCCACAAGTAGGAAAAATCCCTATACGTACTTGGGCAAAAAAATTCAAGCCTAAGATGGAGGAGTAGATTTAGGTAAGAGAACAAATCAACTTTACTAAATCTCTACAATAAGCGGATCTAGATTCTTGAAATAAGGGTGATCACTCTACTATTACGCACATATAATAAAAGATAAAATTACTCGGAGGTACCCTAAGTTTTGGTGAAATGTTTGTTTGGTACCCCAACTTTTGAAAACTAATTTTTAGGTACCCTAAATTATAGGAATAGTAACTAGGAGGTGATTTTCGCGCCAAAAAATTGTATTTGCCGATTAGTTTTGGGCGGGAATTGGAAATAATGTATTTGTTGACGAAAATACCCTTTGTGTATGTTAAAACAAAAATCTGGCCGTTAATTAAATCCCCCTCCCTCTTTATTTCGTTTAGGGTTCTCTGTCTTTTATATGCACAGACCATTGTTCTTCTGTCTTCTTCTCCTTCTCTGTAACCTGCCAGCCATAAGCAATTCGAGCAAGCCATTGAACAGAGTGTGTTTCGCTAAGGAAGATTGGTGGCTATCAGAGTTAAGGTATGTGTTTCGCGCTAAGTTTGTTATATGTTTCGATAGTTTGGGGTGAATTTGGTTGGACGAAATTGTGGCCTTCGTAAACGAATTTGGGGTTTAAGTTTTGGGGTTCAATTGCAATTTTCGATAAGTATGTGTTACTATAACTCAAATTGTATGTTTAGGGTTTTGGGTTCTGATTTAGCTAAGTAGGGTTAGGGTTGGGGTTCTGGGTTCTGGTGTATGAAATTAGGGTTTAGGTTCGGGGTTAATTGACAACCAGAGAAAAATGAAAAGGGACTAATTAAACAATTAGGGTTTTGGGGGGGATGTGGAGCCTGACTTCACTTAATTTTTTGATTGATTTCCCTATTCATTCATTTTTGCCATCTTCCAAAACCAGAGAAATTGTAGTATTGAATGAATAGAGGAATTGTGCTAATAATTTAATCACCTAAACGTTAGCTTAACTGAGCCTTGTTTATATTGAGCAAGCTGCAGTTTTTTGATTTTGTGATATGTTTCCGACACAGTTAGTCTATTGATCAAGCTGGCTTTTACTACTTAGAACAGAAAGTAGAAAATAAGTGTAAGAACATTAAGTTGGGCAGACCATAATTATAAATGATTTTAGTATACTGATTCGTGTGTGGTGTATGCACTCATGTATAGTTAACAATGGCTAGTTCAAGCTCAAGGAGTAACCGTTCACTTTATAATGACGATGGACTCGTGGTTTACCGAAGATGTAATGTTGTTGCTACACGAAAGATCTCCCAATCAAGAGACAATCCTCAAAGACCTTACTACAAGTGTATGAGTTGTATGGCCTTTATTGATTGGGAAAAAGAAACAAATGTTGTGAAGTTTGACGCGAGGAATTTACATGACATGGAGATGGGGATGATGCAAGGGCTGAATGAAGTGAAAAATTAGTTGAGGGAGGTTACTCATGCGCTTAAGAACATTCAAAAATCTTTGAATTTTGTTGTAATGTTGTTGGTTGTACTTCTAGTTGCCATTATAATCCTGCTTAGGTAGTTTTTTCAATATTTTGTAGTTGTGTGTGTGATGTATGAATGTTGGACAAGAAAAGGTTGTTTTGCACATTTGTATTATGCTTATGTTGTTGTAGACTTAAATGTTGTGGAAGAAATGAATATTTTGCACGAAAAGGTCAAAGCAACTTAATTAAGTGTTTCTCATTTGTTTTTGTTGTTTTTGCAAGAAATGGATATTGTGTTTGTTTGATAAGCAATGACAATTTGATATTGGAGCAAATGGCTATTGTTGCCTTTAATAATGAAACTCATATTGGTGCAAATGTTGAAGTAATGTACATAAACAAAGGTAATTTGTTGAGCATATATATAGTATACTAAAAGCAAATGAACTTGAAAGGGAACAAGCTTAATTTGGACAAGGTTTATCCAACCAAGTGTTTGACAAGCACTTGCTTCTTTGTAAGCAAAATACAAGGCATAACTACACTGTTAGCAAAACACATCCAAGTGTTTGATAAGAAGCAACACCCACCCAAGTGCTGACAAGCATCTACTATACCCTCCGCAAAATCAACCAAAAGACTTATACCCAACCAAGTTTACTGTACTCAAAGGACATAACAGTCAAAAGACGAGTTCATATAAGTGTTCAAATTCACACAGTAGTTTAATTGACACTCTTTCTTTTCTTCCCCGATCTCGTGGTAGCACTCCTGGATGACATGGAAATTGAAGTGCCAACTTGTGATGGCATGCCAACAGTAGCTTGTGATGGCATGCCAACAGTAGCTTGTGATTGCATGCCAACAGTAGAAGTGGCATTGCTTGTAGTGGTCGACTTCTTTGGCTTGCCGATTGGGTTTCCAGTGCTCTTCTTCTTTCTCTTTTGTTTGATCAATTTCCCATTCTGGTCTCTCGGTACACCACATGTACGCTTGTTATGCCCCATGTAATTGCATTCAATACATCGCGTGGTTCCTGTTTGACAGGGAAAATAGGCATTGAATATGATATTAACAAGTGAATCAAATTTATCTAAATAGTGAATGGCATAGTAAACTTCTATTAATATTACATCAAATTCTATTAATATAGTTGCAGACTTTAGTACAACTTTCACTCAAATAGAGTCTTCCATGAAATCAATCCCAAATAAAACAAACATAATTAAGAAAAAAGATTGATTTGGCTAACCTAACAATCACAAAACTTGTTCTTCAAGCTGACTGTGAAGTTTGTGCTACCCTCAACAACATCAAAGTAATCACACCCACTCCCAGCAGGTAAAGCACTAATGCAATTTCTCGCATCACCCTCAATTAAAGTCAATTTCTTGTGAACATATGGTGTAACCTTGCTTTCCCACACAGATGACTTGGAGAACCTTTTGTGAAACCGATGGCCGACAAGCTTCCTAATCTCTTCCAGCATAGTCAAAATGGGCTTCTTCCTATACTTGTTGATTGCGTTGTTGAAGCTCTCGGCAAAATTGTTGGTGTTGTCGTCTGACTTCAAGCCGTCATCAAACTTAACCCTTGCCCAATGCTGAAGAGGCTCACTGTCCCGCAACCAGTGATAGGTAGCGGCATCTTGTTCTTTAATTCTCTCCATGGCCCTCGTAAAAACATATTCATTGTATGCGTTGGCCGCAATGTAGAAGAAACAATGGAAAAAGGGACCTACATAAAGCAAAAATTACTGGTAAAAAACCAGCTTCAATGACAGAAACAATGGAATGAAACAGGTTGTCAAATACAACTGTAACAGGTTGTCAAATATATTCTGCTGTCATATATTCTGTTACAGTTGTATTCTGATAATGTCATACTTTCCTATCACATTTCAAGAAACAGCTTGCTATCATATTTCAAGAAAAAATGAACTTGGACTTGTATTCTGTTGTAATGTGTTTAGTGTTTCAACAAACAGGAGAAAGTACTTGTATCCAATATAAATTCAAGAACTTTGCTATCTTATTTCCAACAGCAGCTTGCTATCATACTTTGCAAAAAAATGGATCACAGCTTGCTATCATCATTTGCAAAAATTCAAGAACATTTTAATTGTTGAACCAGAATCAGAAGATAGGATACCAGCTTCAATTGTACCTGAGTTTGCACGTTACAGTTCTACTTGTGAGTTTGTAACCTAAAATTCAGAGGATTAACAAACACAAACAAATATGACAAATCCCATGAGTTTGTGACTTTACACGTTACAGTTCTACTTGTGAGTTTGTACTGGTCACTTCATGCAGGCAACATACTCGTATATAAAAGAATCTAACAAAAAACTATAGCAGACTAGAGTGCCACAAAAAACACAATAGAATACCAGGGAATTTTGCAGCAAAGTTCTTGTAGTAATGAATCACACAAATCCTCCTAGATGTTGCTGGCATAACAGTGTTCAAAGCAGCTACAATGTCCTATGAAGAAACCCCTTTTGAGAATAGAGCAAAGGACGTTTACCCAATACATAGCAAGGACATTTGCGACAAACACTCAGAAGGACATTGACTCCCAGAAGGACATTGACGCAGCACAATGGGTTTTGAAGTGAAAGACAAGCGATGACCATCAATCAGGGAAGTTATTCTTTTTAGCAAGAATCTCTGCTTTCCTTTATTATCATATAAACTAGTTGACTGGTTTTACATACTATCTTGCAGTCAAAATCAAGGAAGAAAATGGAAAGGATCCTCAGAAGATCTCGCCGAAGTTGGAAGCAAAACTGCAAAGAGAAATCGGGACAAAAACAGAAACTATCTTCAACGAATACAAGACCCAAAGACAAAGATAAATAGACGCATTCAAGATGAAGAAAAGCATTCGATACCACGGAAGTTATCGAGCGTTCAAACAAAGAAGTGTCTTGTGTTTGAGTGAGTTTTTCGAGTGTGTTGGTTGAAGAGTGCTAGCAATTCTAAACGGAATTAGAGTGTGTTAGGCTTTTGTGTTTGAATCCTAGACGGAATTAGGATTTAAGTTGTGTAAACACCAAATCGATTTGGGTGGGTGAGAGTTTATGAGAATCTTGTAATTGCCAAGAAACTGATTAACGAATTCTGGGTTTGTCTGAAACCCTAAGGACATTTGCCTCTGGGATTTCAGTGCTGATACCATAACCACTGCAAAGGCCATTTTCTGTAACGCAGTTGAGACACCTCACTGTGAAGGCCCTTGCCGATAATAAGAAGCGTCCATTGTAAGGCGCTTGGTTCTCTGTAATACCTAAGGTCCTTTACCTTAGGTTATCTTTCTGATCTATACAATAAAAGAGGTTATTCAGTTTATATATACATTGTCTTTTATTCACTCTATCTTTATTCTGTGAAAAGGAACTTCTCAGTCGGTTTAGACTGAGAACCTAACGTCCTTGTCAAAGTTGTGATTTGTGCAGAAAAATTCAGTAACCCTATTCACCCCCCCTCTAGGGTTCTTTCAATTGGTATCAGAGCCTGGTCCACTGAAAAGTCAGAGACTAACCGCTCTGTGGCAAAGATCATGGGAGATCACAACATGGGTGACTTAAGCCAAGGACGTTCATGGAACAGATCACCTCTGCTGACAGGTGATAACTATCGAGTGTGGAAGCGCCAAATGGAAATCTTCTTGAGAAATCAAGATGAGGACATTTGGGACATAGTCAAGGAAGGAAATTATCCTACACCTCAAAAGACTGCTGAGGATGGAACACAAAGTGACAAGCCAAGATCTGAGTATACGCCTGAAGAAAAAGAGCAAGCAAAAAAGAATACTCATGCACACTATCTTTTATTTTGTAGTCTTAATTCTAACGAGTTTGAAAGAGTGTCAAATTTTGATACAGCTAAACAGATATGGGACTACTTGGTCACCACCTACGAAGGAACAAATCAAGTGAAAAAGACCAAGATCAACTTGCTTGTTCAAAAGTATGAAGGCTTCAAGATGGAAGAAAATGAATCCATTGAATCTATGTTCAAGAGATTCAGTGCTATAACCAATCATCTCAAATCCCTCGGGAAAACATATACAGATGAAGAGAAAATGAACAAGATCCTTCAATGCTTGCCTGAGCACAAATGGGGTTCAAAGGTGACTGCCATTGAAGAAGCCCAAAACCTAGAAACCTTGAAGCTTGAAGAGTTGATAGGAAAGCTCCTTGCCTATGAGATACGACTACCTGAAAGAAATCAGATCAAGGACATTGCTCTCAAAAGTACCAAGGAACCAGAAGAAGAATCAGAGGATGAGGATGAAGAAACCATGGCCATGCTGGCCAAAGGATTCAGGCGACTATACAGAAGGAATCCCAGATTCCGTGGTTACCTAAGAGAGTCATCCTCCAAACGACCTTCACCCAAAGGTAAAACACTAACCAAGGATGATAATGAATACAAATGCTTTGCTTGTGGTGCAACAGATCACTTGGTCAGAGAATGTCCTCATGTAAAGAAAGTCAAGGAACAAAGCGACCTCGGAGGAAAAAGGTCAAGCAGCAAGGCTATGGTCGCCACATGGAGTGAAAGTGAAGGCAGTGAAAGTGAATCTGAGGAAATTGCAAACCTTTGTCTCATGGCAAAGGACCTTACAGAAACACAAGCAGATGAAACAGAAATAAATGACAATGATGAGGTATTTACAGATCTCTTTCTAAAATGTCCTTCACACAATTTGAAACGCAGATTGCTAAATCTGCTTGACTACATTGCAACCCTCACTGACAAAGTACAATATCTCACTAGAATTGCTGAAACAAACTCCAAAACCATAGAAACCCAATTGGAGATAATCAAAAACCTTACCTCTGATAATATCAGCATGAGAAATGAAATGATACAGAACCGAAAAGAGCTGAATTCCATTTTGAATCAAGAAGTAGATCAAGTTCATTTGACCATAAATCCTGAGAAGAAAACCTCTACAGATAAACCTGGTTCACCCAGAACTAATCCAGAAACCTTACCCACTCATA
Organism: Portulaca oleracea; assembly: GCA_029582165.1. Lineage (NCBI taxonomy): Eukaryota > Viridiplantae > Streptophyta > Magnoliopsida > Caryophyllales > Portulacaceae > Portulaca > Portulaca oleracea. Next base: position 25,866,406 of record CM055885.1, read on the forward strand.
AACCCACACCTATACCAAAACCAAAAACCAAAGCAAAGTGGGTTCCAAAGAAGCCAAACAACAAACCAATTTCCCCAAACAAAGAAACCTTTCATAAACCTCTTGGTCCAAAGAAAGGTATAATGTCCTTCAGTGCAGGTATGTCTCAGGGCTCACAACGACCTCTGGTATTTGGACAGCGGATGCTCAAGACACATGACTGGAGATCCAACCAAATTCAGAGAACTCAAAGACATCAGAAGTGGGAAGGTAACGTTTGGAGACAAAAGCCAAGGGAAGATCCTTGGAGTCGGCAAGGTCGGTAAGGATTCAGTCAACTGTATAAATGATGTATATTATGTAGAAGGTTTAGAATATAATCTTTTAAGTATTTCTCAGTTTTGTGATAGAGGTTATAAAGTTTGGTTCAATAAGAACTCATGTGTCGTAGAAAAGGAATCTCATAAAACAATCCTTAAAGGTCATCGAATGAACAATGTGTATGTTATTGACCTTAGTAATCATATAACCAAGGACCTTACCTGTCTTAGAGTTGCATCAGATGAAACCTGGTTATGGCATCGTAGATTAGGACATATGAACATGAAAACACTTCAAAAGCTAAAACGCCTCGGCCTAGTTAGAGGACTACCATCTCAAAATTTCATTCGTGACAAGGTATGTGATGCATGCACTAGAGGAAAACAGACCAGGACATCTTTCAAGCCTGTATCTCAAGTAACCACCTCTAGATGTTTAGAACTGTTGCATATGGATCTCTGTGGACCAATTCCATACAAAAGTCTAGGAGGACGTTCATACATACTAGTCATTGTTGATGATTATTCTAGATTTACCTGGGTTTTATTTTTGAAGGATAAGATGACCTACCTGCATTTGAGAAATTGTACAGGCAACTCAAGGTCCTTACAGGACTCAATCTGGTGTCTATAAGAACAGATCATGGAAGAGAGTTTGATAATCGAGATCAATTTGGAAAATTATGTGATCAAGAAGGGGTCACACATAATTTCTCTGCCCCAAGGACACCACAGCAGAATGGTGTGGTTGAAAGGAAGAACCGCACGCTGGAAAACATGGCCAGAACAATCATTTGTGAGAACAATCTACCCCTTTTTCTTTGGGCTGAAATTATAAATGCTTCAAATTATATTCTCAACAGATGTACCATAAGGTCCTTCATGAAGAAAACACCCCATGAGTTGTTCAAAGGTAAAACACCAAATGTGGCTCATCTCAAGGCCATTGGATGCAAATGCTTCGTTCACTACAACGGCAAGAAGGCCTTAAGCAAATTTGAGCCAAGAAGTGAAGAAGGTATCTTGGTTGGTTATTCATTAACCAGCAAAGCCTATAAAATCTACATTAAAGCATCCAGAAAGGTTGAAGAATCAATCCATGTTATCTTCGATGAAACTTCCACCACTCCATCAGAAAGGTCCTCCATCAAATTCCAGATTCATCAAGATGATGATGACGAGGACTCTCCTCATGAAATTCAGCAAGGTCCTCATCAACAAAATGAAGAACCTCATCCAGGTGACACCTTACAATCAACTTCAGAAGATGAGGAAATTGAGGCCCAAGGACCTTCGCATGATGTAGAACAAGGTCCCTCCTCAAGTACTGAACAAGAACCTTCCTCCAATGAAGGACAAGGACCTTCACTGACAGAAACTCCTCAAATGATTGATAATGCACAACAAAACAACGAGGAGTCAACAAGGACCTTCATATTCAAACCTGCTCATCCAGTTGACAACCTCCTTTCTGGTCTGGAGACAGGTATTAGAACTCGATCCTCTCTTAGAAACTTTTGTGCCTTTCACGCCTTTGTGTCTCAGATTGAACCTAAAGGACCTGAAGAAGCCCTAAAGGATAGCAACTGGATCCTAGCTATGCAAGAAGAACTGAATCAATTCGAGCACATCAAAGTATGGAAACTTGTTCTAAGACCCATGCATCATCCAGTCATTGGTGTAAAGTGGGTCTACCGTAACAAGTTAGATGAACATGGCACAGTCACAAGAAACAAGGCAAGACTAGTTGCCAAAGGGTACAATCAAGAAGAAGGCATTGACTATGAAGAAACCTTTGCATCTGTTGCAAGACTTGAGGCCATTCGAATACTCCTTGCCTATGCAGCTTCAAGTCACATGAAGCTATATCAGATGGATGTCAAAAGTGCCTTCCTAAATGGTTACCTAAAAGAAGAAGTCTATGTGGAACAACCTCCTGGATTCGAACAGAATTCAGACACTCACATTTACAGACTTCAGAAGGCCCTTTATGGCTTGAAACAAGCTCCCAGAGCTTGGTATGAGAGACTAAGTTCGTTTCTTCTCAGAAATGGATTCATTAGAGGTCTCATAGACAAGACTCTCTTCATCAAAACCTCAGGTCAGGACTCTACTATAATTCAAGTTTATGTAGATGACATTATATTTGGTGCTACTAATGAATATCTAGTGAAGGAATTCTCTGACCTAATGAGAAAAGAGTTTGAAATGAGTCTAGTGGGAGAACTAAGTTTCTTCCTTGGATTGCAAATCAAACAAAACAATGATGGCATCTTTCTCAACCAAAGTAAGTATGTCAAGGAGCTTCTAAAGAAATATGGATTAGAGAATGCTAAACACTGCAGCACCCCAATGTCCTCCACATTGAAACTTGATCAGGATTTACACGGTAAGGACGTTCCTGATAAGCAATATAGAGGTATGATAGGATCTCTACTTTACTTAATGGCAAGTCGTCCAGATATTATGTTTAGTGTTTGCTTATGTGCACGTTTTCAAAGTGCCCCCAAACAATCTCACTTGATCGCTGTCAAAAGGATTTTAAGGTATCTTGCAAGCACCAAGGACCTTGGTCTATGGTATCCCAGAAACAATACGCTAAACCTCATTGGATACACAGATGCTGACTTTGTTGGCTCAAGGACTGATAGGAAGAGCACCTCTGGAGGATGCCAAATGCTTGGGTTCTCCTTAATCTCCTGGCAGTCCAAGAAACAAAATGTCGTTGCCCTTTCTACTGCCGAAGCAGAATACATAGCAGCCGAAGCATGCTGTGCTCAAATCTTATGGATCAAACAGCACATAAAGGACCTCGAGATCACTCTCTCAAATATTCCCATCAAGTGTGATAATAAGAGTGCCATTCAAATCACCAAAAATCCAGTTCAGCACTCCCGTACCAAACACATTGAAGTACGACATCATTTCATCAGAGATCACGTTGACAAAGGACATATTACACTGGACTTTGTCCCCACTCATCAACAACTGGCAGACATCTTCACCAAGGCCCTTCCCACTGAGCAATTTATTAACAACCGAAGGGAACTTGGCATGATGCAACCTGACGACCAGTTGAGGGGGAGCTAGCATCCCTCTATCCAGGGGGAGCAAAGGTCCTCTACCACCAGGTATGTTCTGATCTGTAGACTCAGCAAGGTCCTTGACACTGTTGTCACTGAACCCAACTAAGTCTGACTTACATCACAAAAATCCTGGCAATGACGTTTAGCAGATAAGTTCTTCCATAACTGTCTTGCTCAACTCAAATCTTTTCTTGAAAAATCAAAAACGATATTCTTTCCAAAATTCTCTCCCGTTTCCAAAACAATTAAATTTTTCAAAAATTCCAAAAATTTACACCAACTTCCAAAAGTGACTCTACAAAATCTTTCCACATCATTTCTCTCTCTCTTCTCTTCCCAATACACGTCCAATCATCATAAAAACTTCCCCCAACCGTCATATCCACCTCCCCTAATTAACCCTCCTGATACACTCCACCTTCCCACATAACTTCTCACCGTAATCATTTCAAAATTTTCAAAACCAAATCACAATACTCATTCACGTCCATCCCCCACGTCACCATGCCTGCATCACCCACACACCATCACCATACACTCTCTCTATAAAACCCAATAAATCCCACAGAAGCCCCACACCACATCACCATCTCACCCCCTTCTTTTCTACTCCTTCATCCTCTCACTTTTCACCATGGGAAAACGACCTGCACTCAAACAAGCAACCCCCTCTGCGATTGCAAAGCGCACCAGATCCAACAAATCATCACCCATTCCACCCGACTCAACCAACTCCAATAGTTCTTCCTCCGCCGGTGTCACCATTCCACCACCATCCTCTTCCGCCCTTCAACTCACCCCAACTCAACGATTGGAGCACTTCTCCAAACGACCCATGTTATGCTGTGACACTGTTGATCTGGACCCTCTCATAGAGGCCTTCCCCTCCTTCTCAACACTAAAGGATGTTGGCTGTCAGTCGTTCTTCAACTGTGATCAAGGAGTCTATCCATCCCTTGTATATCAATTCTTTGCAAACCTAGTGACCAATCCAAGCAAAACATCTCTCCACTCCAAAGTCTCAGGTACTGACATTTTCCTTTCTGCAAATCACGTTGAAAAAATCCTGAATCTCACTCCATCCATCACAAAATCCCCTCTTCCTCTACCCTCTGACCCAAGGCAAGAACTCCTCAAACTATATGGGCGTTCCTCTGAACCCAGAAACTATCAATACACTACACTTACCTCTGAAGCCCGCTTCTTGTATTACACCATTGTCCGTACCATACTGCCCCGCGGAACCAACAAAGAAACCCTAAATGAAGCAACCGCCTACTTTCTCCTCAATGTCCTAAATGACAGACACCCTGAGATAGGTGACATTGTCGTCACTCAACTCATCCGAGCAGCATCCTCTACCTCTAGGCCTCTACCGTACTGTAACCTCCTTACCAAAGTATTTCAGGCTTATATTGTTCCCCTACCCGCCTCAGAAAGAGTCTCTGTCAATATTTCAACCATAGGCATTTCGCTTCTCAAAAATCTGGGTTATGTTCAGCAAGACAATGGCACATGGCTTCACACGAACGAAATCAAGGATGCTAAAGAAACTTCCTCCGTCGCTGCTGCCAAGGACGTTCAGGAAAGCCTGCAGTTCCAAGTCTCTGATCTCAAGAATGGGATTCTCTGTCTTCACAAAGAGATTCAAAGCCTTCAAATTGCCAATGTATCTCTGCAGGAAGCCATTACATCCCTTAAGCAACTTATCTCATCAATGCCGACCACTACACTCATTCCCATCAACTCCACTCCTGATGTTGAACTCAATCCAACTCCTGCTGCTACAAGTGCTCCCCCTCCCTAATTTTCTTCCATGTTTTATTTTGTTTTCAAAAACACTTTTAAGCCAAACATTCCTCCTGTTTCCTTTCTGGTGAAAGCCAAAAAGGGGGAGATGAACTCCTGCTATGTCCTATTTTGCTCTGTGTGTTTAATGATAATATTATGCTAGACTACTGGCTACATGTTGCTCTTGTATGTTGCTACTACTATAATGCATGCACTGCCATGGAGTTTTGTCTTTCACTCAAAAAGGGGGAGATTGAAGAAACCCCTTTTGAGAATAGAGCAAAGGACGTTTACCCTATACATAGCAAGGACATTTGCGACAAACACTCAGAAGGACATTGACTCCCAGAAGGACATTGACGCAGCACAATGGGTTTTGAAGTGAAAGACAAGCGATGACCATCAATCAGGGAAGTTGTTCTTTTTAGCAAGAATCTCTGCTTTCCTTTATTATCATATAAACTAGTTGACTGGTTTTACATACTATCTTGCAGACAAAATCAAGGAAGAAAATGGAAAGGATCCTCAGAAGATCTCGCCGAAGTTGGAAGCAAAACTGCAAAGAGAAATCGGGACAAAAACAGAAACTATCTTCAACGAATACAAGACCCAGCACAGCAAGATAAATAGACGCATTCAAGATGAAGAAAAGCATTCGATACCACGGAAGTTATCGAGCGTTCAAACAAAGAAGTGTCTTGTGTTTGAGTGAGTTTTTCGAGTGTGTTGGTTGAAGAGTGCTAGCAATTCTAAACGGAATTAGAGTGTGTTAGGCTTTTGTGTTTGAATCCTAGACGGAATTAGGATTTAAGTTGTGTAAACACCAAATCGATTTTGGTGGGTGAGAATTTCTGAGAATCTTGTAATTGCCAAGAAACTGATTGACGAATTCTGGGTTTGTCTGAAACCCTAAGGACATTTGCCTCTGGGATTTCAGTGCTGATACCATAACCACTGCAAAGGCCATTTTCTGTAACGCAGTTGAGACACCTCACTGTGAAGGCCCTTGCCGATAATAAGAAGCGTCCATTGTAAGGCGCTTGGTTCTCTGTAATACCTAAGGTCCTTTACCTTAGGTTATCTTTCTGATCTATACAATAAAAGAGGTTATTCAGTTTATATATATATTGTCTTTTATTCACTCTATCTTTATTCTGTGAAAAGGAAGTTCTCAGTCGGTTTAGACTGAGAACCTAACGTCCTTGTCAAAGTTGTGATTTGTGCAGAAAAATTCAGTAACCCTATTCACCCCCCCCCCCTCTAGGGTTCTTTCACCCTACATTTACAAAAAGTCACATATTAAGTGTATATCCTTTAAAGAAAATTGTTAATGTTTCACATAATTTAGGGTAATTACTCTGTGTCTATCGGATATTATAGTTGTACTTAGAACAGGTATCTGTTCCACCTAATGTTGTTGCAAGGCCATTCAAGAAAAACCCCCATTCTTGTTCATCTTCACATTCTGCAACGCCATAAGCCAAAGGGAACTGGCCGTTATTCCCATCCAGTGCCATTGTCGTAAGCAAGACCCCTTTGTATGGACCTATTTTCAAACAAAGATTCAATTATATCTTGATTATGTAACATACTTGTATATAAAAACGAACTGATTTTGCAAGTTTTTCAATTTATACCTTTCAAATGACATGCATCTATACTTATCAAGGGTCTACAATGAAGTTTGAAAGCATTGATTGCAGATCCAATACATATCACGATTCTCTTAAAAGTTGGATTCCTACCCACCGCAGATGGAGGTGTCTAATTAATCCAACATTTAGAGGTGGGGTTTCTCTCCATGAACTTTTCTACATATTGAGCAAGTTTCTTGTACTCATCCTCGTAGGACCCATGAATCTCTTGTGCCATTAGCCTCCTCGCTCTCCAAAGTGTGTACTTGGGTACTTGAATGCCATAGTCCTTCATCCACATTTCTTGCATGTTTTCAACATTAGCCTCCGGATTAGCTCTGTAATAACCCATAAGCTGAGCAGCAACCCATCTACTGGTGGCACTCTTGTTTGATTGAGTTCTCCCATACATATGCGTCCCAGTGTTGCTTCTAATCTTCCATGTTCTACTATCAGGTACAGGTGATGCATGAATCTTCCAAGTACACAACTCATGGGAACATATCATTGTGTACTTGTGACAGCTGTTTTTCTTCTTCTTCAAGTGAATTCCTTGCAGCACAGCGTAGTCCCTTATCACAGATAGCAATTGCTTCTTGCAAGTGAACATGTCCCCGCGTTGCAAAGTGATACCTTGTCAATTAACAATTAGCATTTTTTTCAGACTGACTTAACAATTAACAATTTTTTGAAATTAAGAATAAAAACACTAACTTAACAATTAGCAATTTTTTCAGACTGTCAGGCATACTGCCACAAAAATTAAGAATAAAAACATTGCACTTAACAATTAGCAATTTTTTGAAATCTCTGTTGATCATGCAAACAGAATCAAGATTTCAGATGAGCTTGACGATTGCATTCTGTGCAGCATGGAGACGATTTCAGGACATATATGATGCAAGTCAGTTACTAGACCCATTCAGGCAGCAAACTCTAAGCAAGGTAGATGCCAAAAATGGAAAACAAATATTGGAATCCATCATCAATGACTTGGTGTATATAGTTAAACTTGGGACTCCTAAAGTGGAAATCAGCAACCACAAAGAACAGTTCTTCACAGTAGCAATAAGAGCACGAAATTGGCAAATTCTAATGACCATTCTCACATAATCAACAATCAAAAGCAAATATACAATTAGGACAAAAAAAAACCAAATTATAAGCGAATCAAAGCAAATTAAATACCTCCATCTCTATCTCTGCTCCATAACCTCCCTTGTTTGTATACCTTGGTCATCTTACTCACAACAACATGTACATCATCATCCTCCTCGTCCAAATGGCCCAAGGAAATGCGTTGATCCGTATTAGCCTCAAGATCGAGATCATCTAGATCATCAATTTCATCGTCGCCTTGAGATTCATCATCACATGACTCCTCATCATCTTCTGTCTCATCGTCTTCGTCACCTATATAATCATCATCCTCACTATCTTCATCATCTTCACCATCTTCTATGTTCACATTAGAATGTGACCCAACCCCATCACCACCCTCACAATTTTCATCATCACTTGAAAAGGGATCTATCTCTGTCAATTGTGCACTAGCCAAATTGACCACATCATAATCATGGAAATCTTACACATGGTCCCTAACATACTCAAAGTTCGCTGAATGATTTACCTGCTCAACAGAATTGCTACTCTCCGAAATCTTGGATGGACTCTTCCTATGTGGAGATTTACTCTTCGAAGATTGTATAGGAGCGTCCACTGACTGAGATCTTGTGAGTGGTCTTGAAGGACTAGAAGTGTTCTGAATTAGGCTCTTGGAAGGCTGCGATGGGGATTTGGTGGTAGTGGGTGAGCATTGACCTCTAGTCAGCGGCCTTGTAGGGGATTTGATGGCAGTGGGTGGGGTTTTACTGGGGATGGTGCTTGCATTGGGAGGGGTTTGTTGTGGTGATGAAACCTGACTTCTAGTCAACGGCCTTGAAGGAGATTTGGTGGCAATGGGTGGGGTTTTATTGGGGGAGGTTCTTGCACTGGGAGGGGTTTTTTGTAGTGATGAAACTTGACTTCTAGTCAATGGTCTTGTAGGGGTGAGTTCTATTTGGGAGAGGCCTAAATCTGCTTCTTCAACTGAAGTATGGAGTGGTGAAGTGGCAGCTGTGTGAGTTAATGGGGGAGCGGATGATATTGCAACAGTTTCTGACACCACTTCTGGTTGAGAGAAGCTCACTTTCGCCTTCTCTTTTGCTGCCCTTGTTGGAGCTCTCCTAATGGCCAATTTCTCCCTACCATTGTTGGGCATTCTAGACTGGGCCATAGCCTGTTCTCTAAGATGAGCTTTTGGTTTGGGTTGGACCACAACAGATTGTGGGTTGACCCCAGAAGATTCTTGGCTGTTGGTCTGCATAAATGCATATGAAGGGGTCACAATCAGGTTGTCAGCCCAAATTCTAGCTTGGCTCATTGAAGGATCCCCCTTTGGTTGGCTACTTTCCAATGAATTTGGTTGCACCACCTGATCACTCTCTAAAGCAATTTGCAAGTCACTAGGTTCATTTAGACCAACCAAGTATAGTGGTATTGTGTGTGTAGCCATGGATTCCCAATTATAGACTAACACATTCCAGTCACCTAACCCTACTAATGGCCACAACTCATCCTCCCTCCTTGGTAAATGCCATTTTAACCCTGGAAATTTGGGTGGAGGAATCCCCTGAGACTTAGCCACTTGCATCACATCCTTATACAACTTCATAGGATCATAATCATCCAAATTCACATTCCTTACGCATAGCATCCGACTCCTATAATGAATTAGTAGATTCTTCTTCACTACCTGAAATTTTTCCACATTAACTAGTTAGTCCATCAATCTGACAAAGGAAAAATTCAAAATTTTCACTTAGAACAGGTTTCTAAAAATAGCATCTTTTTATAGTCCTCACACATAATTCACCCACAAATACACAAATTCAAACACCCATTGTACTAGCAATTGTTAACACAAAAGAAATCACACAAACACAAACTTTACCAAGAAAATGACACTGACTTCCATACAGAACAACAATGTCCAGATTGATTTCCATGCTGAACAACATACACAACAGAGGATATGAACCCTAAAATGAATACAAACTGGGAACTTCACACCTTTGTAGATGCATTGATGTCCATCAGTACAGAAACATTTACAAGCACAAGGAAACAAGCATCACTCAAACATACATGAATCGAAACACTAGTTCACGGAAACTGGAATCACTTATACATAATTCACATGCAACCAAGACAAACAGGGGATATGACAAACTGATTAACAACGAAATTAGTCGCATATTTTCGTTCAATAGACAAAAAAATGCGACTTTCATGTCCCAAACATTCAAACACCCATCGAACTACAACAGAATTTCTAGAATTATAGACGAACTCACCATTTTCGAAGTTTACTGGGTTTGGAGAATGACGATCAGCTTGAGAGTCGAGCGACAATGGACAATTGATGAACTCACTGGTATGATTTCCTCAAATCCTCCTTCAACAAGACCCTAAACCCTAAGACCAACTAAACCCTAATCCTTCTTCAACAAGACCGAAGCTTGAAGACAGTGGGAGTTGAAGGGGTTTTGTCGATGGAAAGAAGAGCATCAGACAATAAACATAACGTTTAACAACAAATTAGTGAAGGCGGGGACTAAAAGGGCTTTTTAGTCAATATCTATTAAAAATTAAGGGTAATTCGGTCCGTTCAAATAACCCATCGAATTTTGGCAGGAAGTTCACCTAATAATTTCCAACTCTATAATTTAGGGTACCCCAAAATTAGTTTTGAAAAGTTGGGGTACCAAAAAATAGTTTCTCCAAAAGTTAGGGTACCTTCGAGTAATTTTTTAATAATAAAATGAAATCCAATTTTTGCCCTTTATTTTACTAAAAAAAAATTTCTTTTTTTTTAGCCTAGGGTGGCCATGGTCAGCCCCAAGATGAATCGAATCCGCCAATGTCTACATCTACTTTGTAATATAGATTCGATTATAAGTTTAACTATGTTAAATAAAAAAAATTTAGTTAACTTTAGAAAATTATCTATATTCCAAACATTAATATAATATATGAGGTTCACTTAACTTCAAATTTAAATAAAAATTAAAAGATTAAATAAAACATAAAATTGTTAATGTTGCACCTTTACAAGATCAATAAAAAATAAAATGTAAAAGATTAAATAAAAAAATAACTTGGTCCGGCAATTTAAATAGTAAACAGTAGGTCACTTAACTTATATTTATTTAAAATTATCAAACTTAGCTAAATTTAGCGAAACTTACATTTATTAAAAGAAAAATTCTAAGGTAGTCAAATTTTTTTTCGACTACGGTAGTCAATCTATATAAACCGTTGATCTTTTGAGGATTAATTTAGACCATTAAAATATTTTAACTTTTTCAATATAATAAAATCTTTTTAATATTCTTTCTATACTTGATGATAAATATAATCTTTTCATTAAAAAGACATTTTATATTTGTGTATGGAAAGTATTGACCTTTCATCAAAGCTCATCGATCATGGACGTCTGGTGCTAGGCTGCTAGTTCCCAAGTTCATCACCATCATCAAAAACAAAACCTCCTTCCATGCATCTCTTTATATCCTTCATTACACAAATCCACTATTCGTTTCTCTCTCTGACTCTCTCCACTCAGTATTGTAACTAACAACACATCACTCACATTTCTAATCAGAAACTTCTAAATATTTTAAGTAATGGGGTTTAGCAACAAAGCATAGATAGAAATAATAGAATCCTGTAACGTGAGGTTCCTGACATTAAAAATGGAGCCTAACCTACAGTTTCTGATGATGGAGGTGGAGAGAGAAATAGATGCAGAGGGGGGATAGGGAGAGACAGATGAGTGATGAGGGAGATGCTGTTAAAGTCTAAATAAGTGTAAATGCAAGTTGCTACAGCAAATTCAGTATTGCTCGTCTGGAAATGGTTGTACCCTGTAGGTAGTGTTTTGCATGGACCAAAGGTCACAGGTTCAAGTCCCATTGGTGTATTGAATTGTTTTGGTCAAAAAAATATCAAATTATTTTTTATCTTTGTGGACATATGATTAAATAATGCCTAGTGTACTGTGTACTTATTTCATATAATTTTGAGTTTATTATTATTTTTTGGTTGCACATTTTATTTTCAACTTTTAGTTGCACATTTTTATAAACATTAAAAATCGTAGTAAGTGAAGTTGATACTTATCTCCATCCTATAAGGATACTTCATTCTTCCTTTATTGAAAGTTCAAAAATGATTATCCACTTAACTATATCTAACATTAACAATTTTCTCTTCCCACTAACATCAATATAAACCAATTCCTTAAAGATGTTATCTAAAAGATTTTCATTTAATTTCCTTTGAAGTCTTATAGATGAAGGGAGTATATATTGAAGTTACCATTCACATTTAATGTAAAAACAAACTACTTATTTTACTAGTGAATGCAATACAAATGATAATTTGTTTTCATAACTAATGAACTCTATCATCAATTAAGTGTCATAGGCATCTTAAAGGGGCTGGTGTGACTATTCGTAGCGACAATTCTCTCAGGGAAGATGCGGATGATAGTTCTGATGTAAGATCTTTGAACGTTGTGGATCTATACTTAGAAAGGCTGGGTGAGGAGGCTCGTAGAGCGGCGAATAATGTTGTGCGTTTGCTGAAAATGTCTCGTGATGACCATGTGTAACGCCCCGGAAATTCAATTATAAAAAGTCACAGTCAAACTAACGTTAACAGACAAAACTTAGCGGAAGACTTCAAATTTAGTTTGGGCGTCACTGCCGTATCCCTGAAGGAATACAAGGCGAGAAAGGAAAACACAACTGTCTGCTAACGGTAACTACTAACAACTCAAAACAAAACTTTAAGATTTCATAACGAAAACAATATAAAAAGATTCAAGGACTTCTAGACTCGTCGTCCTCACTTCTAATTCCCATCCCCAGCATTTAGATCTTCACCTGAAAACAAAACATTTCAAAAATGAGGGGGAAATCTCAATAATGTCTACCCCTAACATTTAAAACAGTTTAAGTTCATTTCAATTCATTTTGGGGAGAGGGATCGAATCAAACGTTTTACAAACCTTTAATCCCATACTGTTTCCTCAACCCATCCAATCCATATTTTAATTTGCGGGCGGGATACCAAATCCCTTAAAGTAACATCGCCTACCAAAGGCATCAAGAACATTGCCTACCAAAGGCATAAATAATATCGCCCACCAAAGGCATCAAAACATCGCCTACCAAAGGCATCAAGAACATCGCCCACCAAAGGCATAAATAACATCGCCTACCAAAGGCATCAAAATTCTATCCTATATCAGGGAAGGAAGCCCTGATCTCCTGGTCCATAACCCTGCAGGTTGTTACACCTGCACAACAGGTTATCCCCCGAAACCCGCTTATCGTTTCCACTTGAATTATTTATACAATATTCAAACTCAACTCACGACTCTCAAGTCAAACCATCCCAAGTTATCAAAACCATTAACAAAACTTTGAATAAAAGACCATCCAATTTTTCAACTCAAATAAACCAAGATCACAATCGAAACAAAAAGATTATCAAAACATATGGTCGTATTTCCACAAAAGTCCCCTTTCGGGATGCAATTCTCAAAATAGATTATAAACATCAAAACACATTTAAAGAGCATCCCGATGGGGATTAGAGCATAGACAATTACCTGAATAACGTCACAGTACAGCAATAAGAAGAACACACTTGAGCTCACTATCGTCACGCACTAACTCGGGCCTAGAATAAGAATAATTATCTAATCAAAACGCGTTCTAACGAAGTTAGTATTAACTATCAACTACCTAACCCATCCCCTAGGAACACTTAGGTTCCTATCATTTATGATTTACACTTAACACACTCAAGGAATTATATAACAAGTTCACACATAAAATTTACTCAACAATTTCCGTAAATAAAAGCAAGCAGAGGACAGATTGTAACGTTCACATAAAACGGGTCACAACTCGACTTCCCGACATCCTATGGGTCTGGTTTCGGACTTTTCGGAAACCTCGGGATGTCCACTAAAACTTCTATGTTGATGACCAAGCCCATATCAGTCCCAAAGGACTCTAAAAACACCCATCTTCCCAATTGGTCCAGATCTGACAGGTTCTGGTAAAAAGGTTATAACTCGGGTTATACAAATCAAACGTTCGATCCGTAAAATTCCTATGGTTCCTAACATCTAAGGGAACCTCCAGTAAAAAGGGCTCTGTCAAAAGACAACTATACTAATCGTGGAAACCCGATCTTTAGACACTAACAAAACTGTCTTGTTACCGGTTCTTAATAAATTTGTAATTTCGGTTCTAACTTTTACCATTCGATCCCGGGGTCCTAATTTGGGCTCAAAACAGTAACTAGGGTCTAAGGTATAAAGTCCAACTTAACTTAGGGTTCAAACATCAAACTTCCCATCATCAAAACCAAATTGCAACACATGAAATCAACTTTAATAATTTAATCTAATCCTAAAACATGCATAAAATATCATACACTAACATGGCATACCTTATGTGCATATATTCTAATACTAACCTTATAATAGTCACGCATGAAATATTAACACTATCTTAAACATGAATTTCTTAACCAATAAACAAGAAGGAACCTTAAGAACATATGAATAAACTATAAAGAACATATAAACATTTAAACTTCTAATCAAGAACCCCAACAACCAATTTCTTTATACAAGATTAAATCAAGAATTCAAGAATCAAGAAGGACTTAAAGAACATGTAATATTAACAAGAAACCTAATTAATTTTCAAGAATCAAGATTTAACAAGAAACGAATTACTAACAAAAATTGAATCTAAATTAAACAACCTAATTTGTTATACAAGAATTTAACCTAGATGTTACACTTTCCAATTTCGTGCATATAATAATATAGTGATCTAACCTAATATGATTTATAAGGAATATAAAGAACTATAAAGGAACACCTTTAAACCTAATAACCAACTATTACAACTTAATCTAATTACAATTTACAACATAAAATTACATATAACAAATAAACAAATTACACATAATTACAATTAAGAACAAGATTACATATAATTTTCCTAATTACAAAACTAATAATACAATTCAATAAGTTAATAAAACAATTGAATTTTTGAAATTAAGAACAGAAAAGAAAAAGGAAAAAGAAAAGGAAAAATATCAAAACAATATAGAATCAGTTAGGGTTTTTAGGGTTAGGGTTTACGTAGGGTTAGGGCACGGTGCAGGCGTCAACGGGCAGCGGGGCGTCGGACGGGGTGGCGGTGGCGTCAAAGTCGGCGGGTGCGTCGGAGTGAACCGTCGGAACGTGGTCGGCAGCCGCGGTGGTCGGGGTCGAACCCAGCAGCGACTTCAACAGCGGCTGACTGTTTCTTCGCGTCGGGGTGGTTTCCAGTGATGACGGAGGTTGCGCGACGGTCGTCTGGCGTTGGGGCGGCGACTGGTGGTGGTAGCCAGCGGCCCAGTGGTGTGCGCGTCTGAAGCAGAGGTAGTGCAGCGAGGGAAGGAAGAAAGAGAGAAGAAAGAGAAGGAAAGAAAGAGGAGGGTGGCTGGCGGTTGCTGCGGTGGTTTCCGGCGGGGCTGCGGGGGCGGTGCCGTCTGGTGGGGGCGGCTGCTGGGCGCGGCAGAGAGGAGGGGAAGAGAGAGATGGGAGAGGGGGAAGACTAGGGTTAGGGTTTAGGGTTTGAGGGAGGGAGAAAGAGGTTTTTATACTACCCACTTAATTAGGCCCAATTAGTCTAATCCTTACCCTTAGCCCAACCCAATACTAAAACAAAAACTGATTTTTTTAAAGACAACTAATAATAATACTAATAATAATATAATCACATAGCAAATAATATTCACGTAATTAATCACATAACTCAATAATATTAATAGTAATACTAATAATAAAAAGAGTAAAACTAATAATACTAAACCCATGAAATTACCGATATACCCTTGTTAGTCTCTCACGATCCTACGAGCTCAAGTGTTAGCAAAATAAAACACAAACGAATAATAATAAATAACGAAGTCAAACCTAATTTACTAACGACGTCACGGTCAACATCTTTGGATTTTTCGGGGTTTTACACCATGAGACGGTGACTAAAGCGTTAAGGGATGATTTGCTGAAAAAAAAAAGTCTTATTAGATAGCTGGATGTTTTTTATTTATGATAATCTCGGTATCGTAGTTGTGCTGTTTCCTGTTATGCTGGGCTTTGCTGTTGCGGTTTGTAGCATCGTTGATGCCTTCTTAGCCTTTTGGCTTACAAATTATCGAAAAAAATCATCAATTAATCAAATCGTTATATAGATTTTTATATTCCATATTAAATGAGCGAAAAGGTGGATATTAATAAGGAATTATTTACATCAATTAATTTATAATCTCAAAATTATAAGAATTTATAAAATTAATAAGAATTTATTTCGCCCGTATCATTATGAATGAGATCAAAAATTTCAATTGTCTCACCCTAAAAGTAGGAAAGTTTGATAAACTAAATCAAACCGAAGAGTTTACAAAAATGTGTACTAGGCAAAAACGCATTTTAAAGAATTGAACCCATGACTCCAATGTATAATTTATATGATATTACCATTAGATCAACACCTAGTTTTGTACCCATATTGTCAAGTTAATAATTAATTATACTTGGATTGTATTATTTAATTTTATATAAATCATAAATATGGAATCGTTGTTGATTGGAAAGATTCTTAAAAACTTAATAGGAATATAAAATATTCCTTTATGATTTCATTACCAAAATTAATATATTGTAATGATAATAATATTTATTCAAATCAATGGCTAATATTGTTCTATCCATAATCAACGGCTAATATTTAATTTAACTACGGTAGTTAAAAAAAAAGTTGATTACCACAGACCTTCTCTTATTAAAATTCACATAAACTTGGCCAAACTTTAAAAAAAAAATTAACCAAAATTTACTTTATCTTTAACTTTCCTCACCACAGAATGCACAAATCCTCATTTAACCCTAAAACCCTGCAACCGCAAGGCAGCTTTACTTTGCATGGAACACGGCTTCATTCTCTCGTCTGTCTCTCAGTCTCTTTCTCAACCCACGCCAAAACTGTATGGCTCGCTTCGTCCTCTCTTCTCCATGTATTGTACAATTGCTCTCCCTCCACTAGGCACTAGCGGTGGCAAAAAATCGGGTTCGGGTCAAATTGGGTTCGGACAATTCGGACAAAATCCCCAAACCCGGACCCTGTCCGAATTTCAAATTCGGACATTTTTTGGTGTTCGAACCCGAACCCGAATTGTCCGAATTGTTCGAATTTGTCCGAACCCGGATTTGTCCGAATATAACAAAACCCGAATTTACACTAAATATATATATAATTTCAATATTTTGTCCGAATTCTAGTATTTGGACACTGTCCGAATTTGACACAAAATTCGGTCGTATGAATTCCTTCCCCCAAACCCGAACCCGACCCGATTTTTGATTCGGACATGACCGAATTGTCCGAATTTGAAATTTGATTTTTGATTCGGACATGACCGAATTTTCTGAATTTGAAATTCGGACAAAAAATTGATGATCAAACCCGGTTTAATTCGGGTCGTACAAATTCGGATATTCGGGTCGGATGAATTTTTGCCAGCGCTAGCACTAATATACCCATTATATGTCCCCGATTCTTGTAGACTAACATTGTCATCATTGCATCATTGACTTGAATCATTGCATCATCTTCAATACCTTTCTTGGCTATGCAACTTCAATGGAGGTTTTCTTTTTCTTTTAAGTTGAATTTTTGTATGTTACTTCCTTGAAGGTATAAACTGGTTCAACCAGAACATAGCCTGGATCATGTCCCATTCAGCAGTACTTCCATCCAGTTATATCCGAGTCAAACCATGTCCAGTTCGGCAATACTTCTGACCAGATTTATCCAAGTCAAATAACCAAACCGGAGCCATGACTAGTTACCCAGTTGTTTGGTTCGACCAGAATGGGTAGTTCGGTTTTGATAACATAGCCTTCAACTTAGCTTTTGGCTAACATGATTCCAACCACAAACAGTAGACCAAGAAGCAAAAATAACACAACCACAAACCATACATAAGCACAGAAACATTTGTACCAAGTAACAGAACATGCTTACATGCTTACAAATATTTACAGGGCCAACCAAACGATGACTGACATAAAAGTTTTAGACAAGCAGGCAGTAGCTTCCGAAAACGAGATAAAACACCTCACTTTAAACACACGATAAAAACTCAGGGGTTGAGACCAATACTTAAGCTGCTTCTGCGAACCCAACCCTGAGCTGTCCATAGTCGAACACAGTATGATAACGACCCATGAAGACATCTCCCAAGATCCTGCCATATTTAGCCCAAGGGGCAACCGATCATTAATATCTTTTTCTTATTCCTAAATTTAACCAAAAAAGAAAGTAGGACATGAAAAATATACCAAATAGGTCCACGAGGAGGTGGAACATCCAGAGCAGTAAAGCCACTTATGCATTGAGCTGCAGGTCCCTTGCCGACCTTCAGTATGTACTGAGAATTGAGAGAACAAACCCAACAAATTACTTAGTAGTAGTACTAGTACAAGTGCATGAAAAAAGGTAGAATAAAACATAAAGTATTTTCCAGATCATATTTACTGTTGAAATCCAATGCAAGGAAACAAAATGTAGTGACACAGGGATTACCTCCTCAGGTGTTAGTTCAAATTCTTTGCCACCAATGGTAAAAGAAACAGAAGGCATGGAAGAAAGGCGGCTACACTCAACAGATGATTCTCCCATTGGACTTGGGAGTCGGTCACACAGCTGCAAATTCAGTGAAAGTCCGAATAGATGAGAAATCAATAGAGATTTTGGGTAGCTTTGATATCAGGTGAGATCGCCTACCTCATTTACATAGCTCATTATGCGATCAACAGTAACATTTTGCTTGAGTTGATTCTGCATCCACACAACAGTCATCTCACAAGCAGAACACATACCATCATGCAACCCACCGGATGACCTTTCAGAGCTCTCCCTATCCACCACACTCTCAATTCCCATGCTGTAAAAAGGTAAAAATGAACAAAAACACTTGTCACAATGAACCGTCATAGGTATTAAAATGTCTGTGATTCATAACATGGGGAATTAATAAAGCCCTAATAAAATTACTTGTCAAAGGCTCAAAGCAATAACAGTTCAGCTTACCTGACATCACGGGTACCATCAAAGGTGCAGAGACCAATTTGAGAGCAAAGCCGCTTTGGAGATCCCTATGGAAACCAACACGACACAGTCAACCCAATAAAATCCAGAGAGTCAGCAGAACATTTTCATTGCCACCATGGAGACTTTCCTTATCAATATGCTCTCGTATTTTCTTTCTTCATGATTCCATAAAGATGAAATATGGAGATCAATACAATATATTTGCAAGCACAAAATGACAAGCAATAACATAGCATCATCAATCAGAAATTCACTGAAGTTATCATCCCAGTTATGAAAGACAGAAGAAGAGGATATCTTCAAAAACAAAACTTGCCTCTGCAAACAGCAAATCCATAATTATCTGACCGTACTGCTCAACTACAGCCTTGCATTCCTGACTGACAACACCAGTAGCTCCAATTGCATGATTTATTTGAGCAATGATTGTCTGAAGCACATTAGATTAAAATTAGCCGTCACAAGAGCATGTTATAAACAAAACATGGGCAGAAGCTCTAACCGCCAAACAACAGATTGTAACATCATGAGAGCTACACAATGCATGTAGAAACCATATTTCAAAGACCATGAGAGCGAACAAAAAGCAGCCACTGGTTTGCACACTAATTTTCATATATCAACTAAAATTAGTAAAATACAATACAGGAACATGCGTAAGTTGCCCAGTGACTTATTGCAAGCCCAAAATAATCAGATTTCCAGCAAATGGGGCAAGTGACCTGACCTAACTCCAGGGTGACCAACCAGACTATAAATATGCACAGAAATCTTGAAACATGAACTGTATTGGATTATTCGCATTATCAATGCTTGGAAATAGCACTATCAGGATGTATTTGTGACACAAAGAATTCAGGACTAACCGTAGGACCAGCCAGTAATGATGTTCCAGAATCTGCAATGGCAGCACATCCACCCGTACAGTACCCTGATTGCCAAATCAATGTCAGTATCAAAAATTGGATAGGAGAGGATCAAAAACGTTTATTAACACTTCCTATCGCTTTCTAGTTTCAAGGTTTGTTCTGAAGTGCCACTTATACTTCTTTCTGACTGATCCCATGATCAAAGGCAACAAAATTTACCCAAGTTACCCCACTAGTTATCAAACAGTGATACCTGTTGTTTGGCCGTCAATAAGAACATCACCCATATCAAACTGTGAAAAAAAGACGTTCTCAGTGAGATTACGGGTTATATATATGCTTCCAAATTCTCAAATGTACTATTTAAGATTCAGATCGATACCTGCCAATAACCCTTCCTTGTCACAGGGACATATATGTGCTTGCCTAGATAGTGGTTTGGGTCAACACCACCAAACACAAGTTGACCACCCTCTTCATCTTTTGCATTACGGTTGAGCCAAAATGAGAAGACGGGCTCGTTGACCAGCCCTTGCTCCACCATGTTGTACCTTAACACAAGCACAAAATGTCACATTCAAGGAATTAACTTTTCTCCACATTTGACTAATTTCCCAGTCTACAAAGAGATCATCGCCCATAACAACCCCCTCCCCCTCCCCGGCAAAGGAGGAAATAACTACATATAAATAAGGCCATCCTTTTGAGTACCATACGCCCGAAAATTATTAGTTTTTAATGCCTGCTGCACGTATCATATTAACTTGTTACAATATCCATCAGACTCCCCAACTTGAAAGAAATTCATCATGGAAGGGCCATTAGGAAAAAATAGCACATACCATACTGGAACAGCATTCCCAGCAGCTATATCTTGAAACCCAAGTCCAAGTATACCATCAAACTTGGCAACTATGAACGTGAGACTAGGCTCTCTAGTTGCCTCAATGAATGACTGAAAGACAGAAACAAAATAAGCTGCCGGGCAATATCCATCAATTATTTGATCACTAACCAGACCCCAAGATCTAAACTGCTTACCTGGTTCTCTACTACAAGATCACCGACTTTCACATTGTCTTCACTGAAAAACCCTGACATTGCTCCAGTACCATAATGAATTGAAGCAGATGTTACTGCATGATCAACAGGATGATAAATATATAAACACTGACCAAGCAAGACATAGTAACAACCTTCGCCAGAAACACCCACACTTCCATGGTCTGCATGTACACGCGTAATAGCAGGAATAAAGCAGAAAAAACAACTGATGTAGGAAAAAAAAACAAACAAACAAACCTGCAGTTGCCTAAGCATACCTTCTTTTTCTTTTTTCCGATCATTTGATCATAATTATACTAAGTTACTAACGTTAGTGTCATTAATATTTCAGAAATAATGCAGAAGAATTCAGTGAGCTAATAAAGCTTAAAGGCCATCTGCTCCAAATTATAAAAAAGAATTGAAATACAAAAATTAAACACTGAAAGGAGTTAGATGGTTTCTGGCTCCTAATGGAATGTATCAGGTTCAAATCACCATCGCAAAAGATGATAACTAGTAAAATGGATTTATGAAAAACCGTGGGCGAGAATTTCGTCGGCAGCTAAAGGAAGCAGGGAGAAAAAAGAGCAAGAATCAACCTTCAGTTTAAGTATAAGAGATGAATCATATCAAACTCCCATTCCCACATCCAGAATAACAAAATCAGAGATGCAAAGCAGTCCTCCCTAGACCATCACCCGAAGCAAGTCTGACATAAACACATAACACACGCATATATGGCAGGTAGAGCTCCGCAACGGGCAGATTCGGGGTGGATCCAGCCTACTCTAAAATAGGTCCAGGCCAGGCTAGCCATCTAAAGGTTGTCTGATAAGACCGAGCCGGGTTCAGGCCTTGTAGGTCAATATAGTTGATTTTGTGGTCTGGGTTGGATTTGGGCCTTGCGGGCTTGATTAGGAAGCCCAATGCACAAATCGTCCCCGCCCTTGCGGGCTTCACTATGGAAACAAATCAACTCATTTTCTGTACAAATATTCCAAATAGCCAATTAGTATGACAGAGTTGCTGATGTATATGAGTATATGACCTTTTTGGACAAACACCATACAGATTAATAACAATTTTGATTTGTCAACTTTCCTGAAGTATTTCAGATCAGGCTGATTGAGTTAGGAGTTAGGACTCGATCATGATCTGGTATTGGGGTCATTCGCAACACCACATGAGCTTGCGGTGTAACCAAATGCTTTATGTGCTCCCAGGAGAGTAATACAAAACCAAAGGCGTCGCATGATAGTAAGATAATCATGTGGGGCCCGCTTAAAGCTTGGCAAGGCCCAGAAACTGTCAATTGGACAAAGCCCATAAAGGGTCCCACCCGTCTAGTGATTTGGGGGGGGGGTGTCTCCAACCCTCTTTTCTCAAGCCCGGCCATGAAGGCCGTCCAGCACCCGCCCATTTGCCCAGGCCTAATGACAGGTATCTTCAGCAAATAAAGGCCCAAGTGTGGACATGGCAAATGGTGTTTGGCCATATTCAAGTCAGGCCAACTGGAGTTGGCTCAGCTTTAGTTTTCATCCCACACAGGTGTCAACATTCAGATAATTTCGAGTTTAGGACCCGAACAAATTGAGTTGGTCTATTTTGGGTTTGCATGAGACCAAGAATTGGGCTGTGTAGATTGCAGGTAAGTACAGCTATGTCGTATCAAACTACAACAATACAGATAGCTCTTGATAGACAAGAATGAGACATGGACATTAATAAACATAAACAACCCTGTCAGCCAAGCATATACTGTACATCAACAAATCATGTGATAGCTGCTAACTGAGGCAAACCAGGGATTGAATTTTGGACGTGTATAAACTTTAGTTATGTTTTTTGAATAAATCGCCTGTGAACTGTGATCAAATGATCACGCCAGTAGAAAGGACTAGCCCAGGTGAGAGTGTGAGACTGATAGGGAGAGCAAGCCTATTAGCGTACCATTCCTCTTGTAGGTACTGGATGAGCCAGACTTGAACTTGGCATGGAAGAAACAAGCAACCTGCAACCAAAATCTACAGCATAAGACATACAAGAACAGATTGCGAAGTAGTATACTTAAAATTCTGTGACCAAGAACTAACCGAGAAGTAGCACTTTGATGATGGCACCCACAAATTAGAGCTACCAGTGTCAAAAATAACAGTAAACTTCTGAGGGGGTGTGCCAATGCCAATCTCACCAAAATACTGAGCATCCATGTAGTTCTTAAGTGCAACGATGTCAGCATCTGCAATGTCCCCAGAGTTACCCTGCAGATATTGCTCGAAAGATGACTTCAGTGCTTCCCTTTCTTTGGAACCGAGCCGCACAACACCCCTGATGCTTTCATCAAGTTTCTTCTTCTTCAGACCAACTCTGAGTAGCCCATCAGTGGATGCACAAAGAACAAGTGGAAGCAGAACAAAAGAAAGCAACAGTGGAATTACAACACACTTGGCTTTAACCATCTTGACCTGTCAATATTACAACAAATGTAATGATATGGCCAGGAAAAAAAATGCTTACCGCAAAAGCGCTAACCTATGACACAGAACTGCTTAATAGAAAAGAACAGACTGCTCAATTACACCCTAAGAGGCAACAGCAGTTACGGCATAAACAAGCCACCTATAGCTAAACCCTTGAACTGATGAACACCCTTTTAAAATGCCATGCAGGATACATACAAGTAAAACAAATCACTACTTCATCATAAAAATAAAAAACTATAAATTAATAAATAATAAAAAAGAAACAATAACATAGGTTACATCGATGTCACAATGGACCACCCAGTAATGGACCATGAGAGTAGTAATTTCTGGTTAGAACATCAAGCATGCTGAATGCTGATTACCTCTTCTTTTAATCATCCATATGCAACCCTTCACACACAACCCGTAACTAAGCTTTCGTCACTCAAAACTTGATCAGACAGAAGCCTCTTAAAGAAGTGGCATATCAAGACCCAACACCAGGAAATTTCATGCTTAACAGTAAACAGTCTTTCTAAAAAAAAAAAGGAAAAAGAGGGGCCCAGAATTGAAACATGGATGATCTTGGGAAGGATTTTGAGAAATGACAAGGGATGGGAGCAAGTAAACTCAGACAAACATAATTATACTGCCCCATTTGGAATTATAGTAAAATTAAACGCATAAACAATTCTAAAAAATGTTTTGATGGGGACACATATGAAAATGTATCCTTAAACACGAACTAAACTCAAACACTTGAAAACACCTTGATTAACTTCAAAAGCAGAGTACTAGTGCAAAAAGAAGACATCTTTGCAAATATATCCCAGAAACAGCTCGAATAGATAAACCCAAAACGCATGCAAACATAAAACTGCCGGTAAATGAACGAAGGAAAACTAGACAGACCCACAAATGAAATGAAAATTGAAAATGAAAACTTTTGGAGCAGGGAAAAAGAAACCTACAAAATCAACAAACAGAAGGTGAAAAAGGCTGATACTAAAACACAATTACACGTTAAAGCACGATCAAGAAATAAATAAAAAAAAAGCAATTAAGGTTAAATAGGTTGGTGCATGAACAAGAAGAGTGCTCACCGATTACAGTGGAGAGGGAGAGCGAGAAATGGCAAGACACGGCCTTCAAGAGCTTTCACTTTACAGTTAACGCCGCTTCAACACACTGGGATCAATCTTATTTAGGCTGGCTGTTTCTTCTGTCAAACTAGAAGGGCTAGTTGGTAAATTTCTCCGCGGGAGTCTGTCCTTACCTACTGTAAATCTGTAATTGTTTCGCCGCTGTTCTGTTTTTTATTTATTTTTAATTTAATAAAGCCCAACTGCAACTACAAAATACCTCAGACATATTTGAACACGTATCATCAAATATTGCTAAAGCTGGGAAGGACCACGATGATAAATCATATAAATATAATATAAATATCAATGTATATATATTTCTGGGTATAAAGGGTGATGATCGAAAAATGTAGATTTTAATGAGGGCATTTTGAAAAATTTGTAATTGATTCTATTTTTTTTATAAACAAAAACATGTAATATTAATGTGTATATTAAAGTGTATATTTGCATTAAGAAATCTTCTTTCTTTTCTTCTTTTTTTAATGAACTATTCTTTATTTTTTATTCTTTTAAATAATAAAATCATTCTTTTTATTTTTCATTATTATTTTTTTATTCTTTTAAATATTACCTCGATAATATTTTCAACAATATGTATGGTTTACTTGCGTCTCGTGCAACGCACGGGTCTAAGTACTAGTAATAATAATAATAATGATAATAATCCCGCCGTTTTTATTTAGGTGTCACCGTGTAAATTGTGTTAAAAATTATGATCGTTAATATTGAAAGAACCCTAGAAGGGGTGAATAGGGTTGATGAGGATTTCTGCACTTAAATCACAAGGACGTTAATATAATAGATATAATGAGTTACAGAGAAGAATGAGGAGATCAGGATACTCAGCAGTAATAGGACTATGAGATCCTCAGAGCGGCTCACAATGGCAGAAACTCCACAATGGTTTCTGCTAGGTGACCTCACCAACGATCTTGATGATGAATTAACTCACTAAAGACAGTTTCGTTAGCTATACTGTTGGGTTTGTGTAGCCCATTAGATCCGCGAGGTCCAGATTGAGGGAGGAAGATCGGGGCACTACCAGCGTCACATGGGATGCTAGGAGCGCCCCTCACAGAAGACACATGAAGAAGACGCCACCAGGGGGTCCAAGATGCGACTAGCGCCGAAGTCGCCTTCGCCAGCGTTTTGTTCCAATGACACGTTGCCCCCTCGTGTTTCAATGCTACCAGCGTTGAATCGAACCCCACCAGCATTTTGCATACAAGGGACCGGACGCTACTCCCTGTTGTTCCAGCGCTAGTAGCGCCACTTCCAGAGAGCATCGAAAGCAAGACGCGGCCAGCGTCTATCCGACGCTACCAGCGCCTAGGGTTCACTTTTGTCCGCGGCGGTTTTTGTATCAAGCGGCTTTAGGTTAATTGTTTTTTAACCTAATTTCCCTTCCTCTCCTCTAGTATAAATAGGGTACATGTTTCTCCACCAAAATACATCGGTAAACACAAAGAGTTAGAGAGAGAAAATATTGAGAGAAAAAGGGGTCTCAATATTTTCCCCAGTGTATCATGAGAGATTGTGAGTTGAGGGTTGAGAGATTGTTATTGTAATCTCCTTTGTGGATCGCATCACACCCTGTGATAGTGATCAGGTTGTACTCCTCCTTTCTCATAGTGGATTATTTTTTGGCTGTCGCCGTCTGTGGATTTTTCTCCGAGTTATTCGGTCTCCCACGTAATTCTGGTGATTGATTTTATCGCTTATTTTCGTTCCTAAATTTTGTCGTAATATCCGTCATCTCGTTTTCGATTCTATTATTCACTTCCAGTGTTACCTTGCTACTCACTTTTCTCTAACAAGAGGTATCAGAGTAAGGTGGAGATGGCTTCAATCATGAAGTGTGATATTCCAAAATTTGATGGAACGAGGAGTTTTACTATGTGGAGACTGCAGATGAAGGCGGTCCTGATTCAGCACGGGTTATGGGATGTGATTGAGTATCCCGACACGAAGACTGATGCGACAATGAGCGATGATGAGTTCAAACAACTCCAGAAGGACATCAAGGGCAATCTGACTCCAAGGGAGTGGAAGAAGCTTGAAGATAAGGCTCTGGCAGGGATTCAGCTGTGTTTGGCGGAGCACATTCAGAGAGAGGTAATGCATATCGAGAAACCTCGGGAGCTCTGGACCAAACTGGAAGAGTTGTACATGTCGAAGAGTCTTGCAAACAAGTACTGAATGAAGGAGAAATTCTACAGGCTAAAGGTACTTCTATTCGGGCACATCTTAGTGAATTTGATTCTATTATTACTGAATTGGAATCAATGGATATAAAACACACTGATGAGGATAAGGCTTTGCATTTAATTCTGTCCTTACTTGCATCACATAAACAATTTAAGAATATCATGTTGTATGGGAATCGTGGTGTCCTTAACCTTAGTGATGTAAAGGCTAGCTTATTGTCTAAGGAGAAACTTGATACTGATGGCGATGATCAGGGTGGTGATGCTATGGTTGTAAGGGGTAGAAATACTCAACGTAAGGGAAACGGGCCTAAAGGGAGGTCTAAACGTCGTTCAAAGTGTAGGAATCCTCACAAGAATAAGAAGTGTAACTACTGTAGTAAGATGGGGCATATAGAGAGAGACTGTTGGGCAAAACAGAGAGACCAGAAGCAGGAGAGTAAGGATAATTACACCAAACATGGTACCTCAAACTGCGTAGAGTCCGAGTCAGATGGTGATGGGTTTGTAGTTACTACGGATGATGTCTTGGCTACCACATCGAGTAGGATATCTAGAGATGAGTGGGTTCTTGACACGGGGCGCACCTATCATATGTGTCCTCATAGGGACTAGTTCGAGTCCTATGAGAGTGTTGACACTAGGGTCATAGTCATGGGTAACGACACATCGTGCAAGGTTGCAGGAATCGGCAGCATCAAAATCAGAACTCATGATGGCATTGTTAGAACTCTCAAGGAGGTTCGTCATATCCCTAACATGACTCGAAATTTAATTTTTTTAGGGTACTCTTGAGGCTAACGGCTGCAGGTACAAATGACAAGATGGTGTTTTGAAAGTGTGCAGGGGTTCCATGGTTCTTATGAAAGGAATCAGGAAGGGCAGTCTGTACATCCTGTAGGGGTCTACAGCGACTGGATCTGTAGCGGCAGTCCTAAATCTTGATGAGTCTGATAGCACAAAACTGTGGCACATGAGACTAGGTCACATCGGAGAGAAGAGAATGTCAATGCTGAGCAAGAAGGATATCTTGATGGCCCAAAGATCGGCAAGCTGGAGTTTTGCGATCACTGTGTCTATGGGAAATAGAAGAGGGTTAGCTTTTCAAGAGCTAAACACACAACAACGAGGATCCTTGATTATATTCATTCAGATCTGTGGGGTCCTGCTAGAGTGACATCACTGGGTGGTAAGCGCTACATGTTGACATTTGTGGATGACTTCTCGAGAAAGACTTGAGTTTATTTCCTGCGGCACAAGAATGAGACATTCTCATATTTCAAGAAGTTCAAAGCTTTGGTGAAAAACTAGACAGGCAGGAAAATTAAGAAACTCGGGACTGACAATGGGTTGGAGTTTGTTGATTTTGAATTTACTGAATTCTGCGAGGAGCATGGGATTGCGAGGCATCGAACCTTGGTGGGTAAGCCTCAACAAAACGGCGTAGCTGAAAGAATCAACAGGACACTCCTAGAGAAAGCCCGTTGCATGCTCTCGAATGCAGGGCTTTCGAAGAATAAATCGTTTTGGGCAGAGGTGATATCTACTGTCTGCTACCTGCTGAACAGATCACGTCATGCCTCTATTGAATACCAGATTCCAGAGGAAGTATGGACATGTAATCCAGTTAACTATTCTAATTTGAGAATTTTGGATGTCGTGTATATACCCATGTGAATTATGGGAAAACTGTCTCCCAGGGCTGTTAAATGCATGTTTCTATGTTACGGATCTGAGTCTAAGGGATATAGATTGTGGTGTCCTGATTTGAAGAAAGTTATTCAATCTAGAGATGTAACCTTTAATGAAACTGCTATGTTATCTAGAATGGAATCTACCGGCACTTCTGATGATGCAGGAAATTAAGAGAAGGATGCAGTAAGAATTAATGGTGTTCGAGGTGGAGCAGGCTCAAGGTGGAGCTGCTGGAACCTCCAATCAGGAGCAAACGGCTGATGATGCTTCTGAACCAACTCAGGTTGATGAGCTTGAGATTGAGACGAATGTTCCTCAGGTGGAGGAACAACCATGCATTTCTAGAGATCGTCCCAAGAGGGAGATCAGGAGACCAGCGCGATATACTGAAGAAAATGATGCTATGATTGCTTATGCGTTGAGTGTTGCAGAGGAGACTCCTGAAGGTGCTGAACCTTCTACCTATCAGGAGGCCATCTCCTGTCTGAGTGCCTCAAACTGGATAGGAGCTATGCAAGAGGAGATGGAGAGCCTGCAGAAAAATCATACATGGGAGCTATGTAAGTTGCCTAAAGGGCGACGAGCTCTTACTGCGAAGTGGATGTACAAGAGAAAGGAAGGTATCCCTGGTGTAGAAAGTGCAAGGTGGAAGGCAAAATTAGTGGTAAGGGGTTGCAACCAGAAAGAAGGAATCGACTACAACGAAGTATTCTCGCCAGTCGTGAGGCATACGTCGATCCGCACCTTGCTTGCCTTCATTGCTCTATTTGATTTGGAGTTGGAGCAACTTGATGTCAAGACAACTTTCCTCCATGGCGAGTTGGAGGAGGAAATATATATGAGGCCGCCAGAGGGTTTCATCGTTCCTGGTAAACAGAAACAAGTATGCAGATTGAGGAAGTCCTTGTATGGACTTAAACAGGCACTCAGGCAGTGGTACAAAAGGTTTGATACATTTATGATAGGGCAAGGGTACACAAGAAGTCACTATGACAACTGTGTGTACTACAGGCAATTTGAAAAAAGGTCTTTCATTTATTTATTGTTGTATGTGGATGACATGTTGATTGCCTCTAGGGACATGTCACATATAAAAAAGCTGAAATCTCAACTCCACCGGGAGTTTGAGATGAAAGACCTCGGAGCGGCGAAGAAGATTTTGGGTATGGAGATCCAAAGAGATAGAAAGGCAGGGAAGTTGTTCTTGTCTTAGAAGAAATATCTGGAGAAGGTGTTGGACAAGTTCAACATGAGAAACTGTAAAGCAGTTTCAACTCCCTTAGCTGCACACTTCAAGTTGTCTGGTGAAAACTGTCCTAAAACTGATTGGAGGTAAGGAGGATGTCTATGTAACGCCCCCAGGTTACTAACCACTAGATTAAGCTAATGATATACCCAACCCAATGATTAGCAGCGGATAAACACTTGGGAGTATTACCGCCGTTCACGGAGGTGGACAAGGCTATAACTAAACCCAACAAAACAACCAAAACATAAACTAACTTTGAACCTGCATCATCAAGACATAACTTAACTTAAGCCACTTCAAAACAACACAGCACCACCCAATTAAAACTTATACACACCAAAATATCAAAATTTCTCCTAAATCTGTTATAATGAGTCTTTAACCACCTTCACTCTTCTTAAGAGGCTCTAGGGTTCCGTCCTTCCGGGGCTTTTCCCTTTTCCTTTGCGAGATTCCTAAAACGAAAACATAAAATTTCGAAAAGTGAATTAAACTCAGTACGTATACCCCTAATAATGTAAGAATATTTTCATAATTTGTTTTAGTTATATAGCCCCGTTCCAAAACATTAACAACAATATAAATAACAAACAAACATTAAAAAGTAGCATAACTTACATAGCTTGACCATACTTAACCTGTACTTTAATCACAACTTAAATGAAAATACTTTTGAGTTCTTCCTTGTAAAAGTAACATACATAACCATAACCTAAGAAATAATAAATCTTTAAAAGTAATATAACATAGTTTCAAAAGAACTTAAATCATACATGACTTACATATAACACACACACAAAGCCATAGCATAAACTTGACCTTAGACCCCTATACCAAGACTTATAAAAAATTTGGCATGTAAGTCATAAAGCTTTACTTTGGTTCAAGGGACTTGAGTAACTTAAGAAACCTTAAACTTGGTTATCCTGTTATCATCCTGAAGGTCCCCTACTTGCGATCATCGGCTAAACCTCCGTATGCGCATACCCAGACCGATCGGGAGATCGGGAGATCCGGATGGTGGATAGATATCCTACTGGCCAGATTTTCATGGCGTGCATCTAAGGCACTTACTATAATCCCTTGGGTGCACTAAGGCACATATATGATGTACATGGGGTGCACTTTAGGCACCAAATTCATATTTTTCCCTGGTGTGCGTAAGGCACAATTAAGCATGGGGTGCTCTACAGCACGATTATACATGGGCGGGGCCTTTATTAATCTTGTAGAACTTGAAACTTGAACCTTAAATGATGCATAACATGAATACTTAAGATAATGGTAAACTGTAAAATTAACCTGAGAAGTCAACCCTAGATACTAAAAAAAAATCCATGAGAACTTATATGTATTTTTGAACATAAATCATGAGAATTTACATATAAACATAAATGATAAAATATACTTTCAGAACTTGGTATTAAAAGATTAAATCACAATAATATACATAAAATATCAGGCAATATACGTACCTGAAGGCTTAAAAACACGTACTGGACCGGCAGAGACTTGAACAGTAGCGCAACGATCTCTTGAAGGGACTTAAAAGAAAATAAATTATGAATTAGGTCCTAGCTTAGGAGGAATAACTTAGTGAATTTATCGGGGAATAATAATAATAATAACTCGGTTTCTAAGGCGTACTTATAAGATCATAACTTTCCGTACAAGCATCGGAACATGGTATAAAAGGACTTTCCGGAAAGCTCAGATTACAGACTCAAACTTTGGAGTTGACCATGAAAACTAGAAATGTGGCTAAGAGAGTCAAAACTCTTGTTCCTCTAATCTGCCCAGAAAAATAAACATGTCGACCAAGCTTTTTCGGGAGGCCCTAACTTGGGTTACACCAATCGATTTGGGGCCCGTAAGCTGTCCAGGGAAAGCTCGTAATTCATACTTTAACTTTCATTTTAACTACAAGTTGATTTGAGCATGGTAAAGGGTCGAAATTTGGCCTAAAACATGGGCAGCCACAATAACCCAATTTCTAGAGAAACTCAGATTTTTGTCCTTCAATTAGAAGCTCATAACTCTCTCTCCCGATATCCTATGGATGCATACCATACCATTCCGAAAAGCTCAGAATGTCCTCTAAAACTTTTATGTAGCCCTTAAACCATAAAAATCTCCAACCATCCGAAAAATAGCCATCTTTAATCTGACGTCAGAAATTCGCAGTTTTACGCGACTTTATGAATTTGGCCATAACTCGTAATATACTTATCGAAACGACGAACCGTAAAAAATGGGTGTTAGCAAACACTTTATACTACCTAATCATCCCATAAAATGGCCCAAAATCACCTCTTAGGTTTTCTGGAAAAACCAGAATTCAATCAGAACCACTCTAAGTCTCTCATTCCACCTTGCATGTGAGTTTAACCTAATTATCTTACACCAAACACAACTCAAGTGCCATTCTTAAGCATGAATCAAAATTTCCAGAATTTCAACAATAGAACATACTCATCTTTGATCACACAACTTACATGCAACCCCTAATCTAAACATATCTTGATACTCCAACTTAAATCCTTCACAAATTCCTCATCAAAGTTTATAACCCTCACAAATTTGCTAATCCACATCTACTCCAAATACATGCATCAACCAATGTTCATAAATTCAATATTTCACAATGAATTATAACTAATAAAAACACTTGCATGTACATAAACCATTATCATTCATACTCATTTACTCATAAAAACACAAGGTTAACTCAACTTACCCAAGATTCCTCTCTTTGATGCTTGAATTTCTTCCCTTTTTACTTGAAGAACCGAGATACACTTTGTTTTACCTATGAAATCACATAAAAGGTCTACAAAACTCAGAATTTATCTAGGATTTTCATTAAAAAGAGAGAAGAGGGAAGGTGACATTACACTTGAAAAAGGAACAAGGTTGAAGGAGGAATGATGGAGATGGTGCGATGATGCGACGGTGGCCGGAAAAGTGGCCGGAAAACGGCCGGCGTGGGCTGGCTGGTGGCGGCAGCAGGTGGTAGAAGCAGAGGGAGGTGGATGGTCATGGTGAGAGAGGGGGCAAGAAGGATGAGAGTTTGAATGAATATTGTTTAAAATGAAGATACCCACCTAATATCATCTTATATAATCACACCTAATATCATAAGGCCCAAGAAGCTCCTCCCCCTTTCTCCTTTGTTGATCCAGCCGGCCACCATGGCCCAAACACCCTAAATTTATCAATTTAATTCCTCCCTCTTATACTTATATCTCCCTAACTTCCCAAATTACCGAAATTTCTTAAACCGTAAAAATGTTATCGGAAACCCAAATAAATATATCTAACACCTTCATAAAATTCTTCATAATTATAACCTTAAATTAATTCGAATAAAGAAGGACCTGGTACATCGGTCTCGATAAAAGAAATCATGTACGATCAGAATCACCGTAAAAATTCTCGGTAAAGGTTCATCAAGAAAAGAAAATTAAACTGAATCATTGATGATCGTTGCACTGTTCAAGTCCTGCAAAACATACACTGGGTTAGAAAAATGGAACACGCGCTTTTTAATTAATCATGATTTATTGTTAACCTTGATTACTTAAACTAATTAATACGTATGAAGGGAGCGATTTTCTTCGGGTTGTTACAGTCTAATATTCCCTATGCTAGTGCAGTTGGTAGCTTGATGTATGCTATGGTGTGCACTAGACCTGACCTGTTCCATGCAGTTAGTGTGGTGAGTAGATATATGCAGAATCCAGGGAAGGAGCATTGGGAAGGAGTGAAGTGGATCCTTCGGTATGTGAATGGTACTTTGGAGAAGGGCATCCTGTATGATAGAGGTAGTGCTACAACGTCTGATGTTGCAGGTTATGTTGATGTTGATTATGGTGGAGATCTGGATAGGAGACGCTCAATTTCAGGATATGTGTTCGTCATGTGTAGAGGAGCAATATCTTGGAAAGATTCACTTCAATCTATAGCGGCCCTGTCTACAACAGAGGTTGAATATATTGCTGCAACGGAAGGAGTGAAGGAGGCCATCTGGTTGAGGGGATTAGTCATGGAGCTTGGAGTACCACAGGGCGAGACCGTGGTTTATTCTGACAGTCAGAGTGCTATACATCTGACTAAGAATGACACTTATCATTCGAAGACCAAGCATATAAGCGTCAGGTATCACTTCATCAGAAATACAGTTGCTGCGGCAGAGATTGTGGTGAAGAAGGTGCATACTTCTGATAATCCAAGATACATGTTAACCAAGCCTCTATCTATAGCTAAGTTCGAACATTGTTTGGACTTAGTTGGTGTTACGAGTATGTGAGAGCCCTGCAGGGCCTCGCCCTACGGAGGGGCGTGTTGATGACGATAGTCAAGACATTTATTCCGGACCGATATCTCGGATCATGGTCCCAGGTGGAGATTGTTGGGTTTGTGTGGCCCATTGGATCCGCGAGGTCCAGATTGAGGGAGGAAGATGGGGCACCACCAGCGTCACATGGGATGCTAGTAGCGCCCCTCACAGAAGACACATGAAGAAGACGCCACTAGCGCCGAAGTCGCCTTCGCCAGCGTTTTGTTCCAATGAGACGTTGCCCCCTCGTGTTTCAACGCTACCAGCGTTGAATCGAACCCCACCAGCATTTTGCATACAAGGGATCGGACGCTACTCCCTTTTGTTCCAGTGCTAGTAGCGCCACTTCCAGAGAGCATTGAAAGCGAGACGCGGCTAGCGTCTATCCGACGCTACCAGCGCCTAGGGTTCACTTTTGTCCGCGACGGTTTTTGTATCAAGCGGCTTTAGGTTAATTGTTTTTTAACCTAATTTCCCTTCCTCTCCTCTAGTATAAATAGGGTACATATTTCTCCACCAAAATACATCGGTAAACACAGAGAGCTAGAGAGAGAAAATATTGAGAGAGAAAGGCGTCTCACCAATATTTTCTCCAGTGTATCTTGAGAAATTGTGAGTTGAGGGTTGAGAGATTATTATTGTAATCTCCTTTGTGGATCGCATCACACCCGGTGATAGTGATCAGGTTGTACTCCTCCTTTCTTATAGTGGATTATTTTCTGGCTGTTGCCGGCCGTGGGTTTTTCTCCGAGTTGTTCGGTTTCCCACGTAATTCTGGTGTTTGATTTTATCGCTTATTTTCGTTCCTAAATTTTGTCGTAATATCCGTCATCTCGTTTTCAATTCTATTATTCGCTTCCGCTGTTACCTTGCTACTCACTTTTCTCTAGCATATACAGATTGGATGACCTCACCATAACCACTTTTCTAGTTATAAAATCATTAAAATTCCTACACTTTCGATTATACTATCTTGGAATCGATTGTTCTATGGAGAGGCCATACGAGATTATTTATAGACAGCTTCAACGGATATGTCTTGTGTTGTCCCTTACTTATTGATTCTTGCCATTTCCGTATTGATTCTCAATCTCCATATTTTGGAAGTTTCACGCTAGCCTTTTTGATTCAGCATCTACAAAGGTAAGCACTCCCTCCGTTCCATATTAATTGTCATAATTTTGACTTTCACGGTCTCCAATGTCACTCTTTGATTGATAATTTCTTACATAATATGTTATTAACAATTGCAATATTATACTTTTATGATAGTATTTTTCGATACGAATCTAGTGATGGTAGTCTTATATAGCAACTCATTATATACATTGAGAAATTGATGATCAAAAATTTTAAGATTTGACTGCATAATTTCCAAAGACGACAATTAATATGATACGGAGGGAGTATATAAATCAATATAGGATATCTCAGAGAATATGCGAATATGATAATGTGATACAATTTCGGATACTTCCCTTATTTGTCCTGTAATTTTGCTCTTGCACACAAAATCTGTTGTAGGTGTTGCTCTGCATCTTGAGGTCCTCATGGTGAGAATCGTGGATGGCATTAGAGGTTTGCAACTGTTTCTACAATCTCCCCCTTTTTGTTTGAAAGATAAAATTGTATGCATGGCATATATACAATTAGTAGCATATATATATATATATATATATATATATATATATAGGACAGACAATACAGCAGTTCATATGTCACAGCAAGTGTGAGCAAAATAATTAAGTGTTGGGTACATGCCATGGAAGAATTTCTCCCCCTTTTTGTGTTTCAGACAAAGAGGAAACAGGAGAGTACAAACACTAAAAAGTTTAGCCAAAATAAAGAGAGGGAAGAGAAAGAGAACATGAGGAGAGATAAGAAGAAAAAAAATGATTTTGGAAAGATTTGAATTTGACTTTTTAAAAAAAGCAAGAATTTGAGTTACCTATAGAAGAAGCAGTCAGACATTTTGACAGGACTCAGTTTAGATTATGAGGTACCTGCGAGGACGTGCTGATAAAAGCATCAGAGGTCTGGACAGCCAGTGAGAGGACAAACCTGGGATGAGGAAAGGGACCTCATGCAGGGAGGAGGGGTGGTGGGGCTTCCCTTCAATTGGATCTCTGGTCATGTGTCTGGAGCAATCATTGTCCAAGTACCATAGATCGCTGTGAGTTTTGAAGCATACATGCATTAGATAGGGGTGTGCATTATTCGTTTTTGAACCGAACCAAATAAAACCAGTCCAGTCCAAACCGAACCGATTATATTTTGTTCGGTTTTTCGGTTTGGACTTTAGGCCTTATTCGGTTCCGGTGAAAACCCATATGCATGTGTGCGTTATTCGATTTTGAACCGAATAAACCGAGAACCGAACTAAACCGATTTTATTTGATTCGGTTTGGACTTTTAATTTCAACTTATTCATTTTTCGGTTTATTCGGATCGGTTCGTTTTGAACCGATGAACAGCCCTAACAGTAGAGGACATTATACCTTTCTTGTTCTCTGACCAAGGATGAGATCGTTGTGGTGAGGTCTTTGAGACCCAAATTTTAGTAATCTGTGGAGATCTAGATCCATTAGACAAGGGAGTTGGTGAGGTCCTTATTTTATTTGCTGTTGAAGGACTTCTGTGATAGTGTTCTCTCAGATCAGCTCTTTATTTTCGCATATTAATTTTTGCATTTTATTTTATTTAATATTTTTGTGATCACCTTATTCACCCCTTTAGCATAATCTTGTCTTTCAACTAATATCAGAACCTAACCTATTTTTGTGATTCTAATGGATTGTCATTACTCTAATGGGTTATCAAGGTTATTATTATTGTTATCAAGGTTATTGTTTATGTTGTTGGGTTGTTATTACTCTAATGGGTTGTTATAGCGGATGGGTTGCCTATATGGCCCAAATAGGTCTCATGTATGTAAACCTTTTATACTGATTTCTAGGATTCATCTATGAATAACGCAGGTGATGTATATTCCTATTTCATTTGCTTTCTTCTATTCTTCTCTCTCTATTATTTAACTATAGAGAAACTTAATAAAACACAAGTTAAAATTAATTATCTAGGTATTAAAAACAATATAATATTGATATTTTGCGTAAATTTTAATATTTACATTCTTTAACAAAAATTTTATTTTTATCAATCACATATAATCATATATTTATTACTAGTATTATTATTTTTAAATAACATGGGACAATCTTACTAACTAAACTATTTAGGCTGTGTTCGGCAATAGCGTTTGGGGTAGCGTTTAGCGTCTTGACCAACTCAAAACTCTAATTGCATAAATATTAGCGCTCGGTAAACTAGCGTTTTGAGGAGCGTTTAGCGTTTAAAGGAGCGTTTTGTGAAACGCTAATAAAGTTAACGTTTAGCGTTTGGAGTAGCGTTTCATATTTTTTGGTCAAAAATACCCTTTGTAAATTTTATCTTTGGAAATTATTGATACCTTTTTATGTCAATTTACATGAATATGTTATTTGAACCGCTAAATTTACCGAACACAATTCTCATTTGAACAGTCATCTGCTATTCGCTACTTAATCCACTATCTGCTGCTTAAATCGCCATACACTACATAAACCGTTATCAGCTATCTAAAACACTAATTTTACCGAGCAGGGCATTAATAATCCAATCGTTTGTACATATTGAAATGAGTGAGAAAAAAAAAAACTATTAAAAGTTGAAATAAGATGAAAGTAACTTGTAAAAATTAGAGAAGCAGGGACAAAAAATTGATAGAAACTAGGGGTGGGAAATGGGTGGGGGACCCATTGGGTCAAAAGGGTCAGCCCATAAAAATAAGGGTTATCAAAGGGTAGGGTCGGTGAAGGATCGGGCCATTAACAAGCTGGCCCGTTTCACAATGTTAAAGGGTCGATGAATTAATTGGATCGAGTTGGTTGATCAATAACTCAAATTAAATAATTTTTCCTATTGTTTTAAATGCTAACCTTACTTAAATATATTATTCATACTCCACATTAAATAATAATTAATATGGATACTGTTTTGGTACAAATACACTTAATTTTAGTTTTAGGGTTAAATGAGTCAACCCATGAACTGACCCTTAATTTTACTAGAAAGCCCTAACCCGGCCCATTATTACAAAGGGCCAACCTTAACTCGACTAGACCCTATATGACTAATGGCCCAACCCTAACTCGACCCGTTGCCCACCCCTATTAGAAAGTGAAAGTAGTTGACAAATATTAAAGGTGAATAACTCCAACCTAAAGATTATATCCAGGTGTTTGGAAATTCACTAGTTTGGTTGGGATAAAAAGATTTTCTTATTTTCCAGTGTTTGGTTACTGGAAAATGAAGAAAATCATTTTCCCCACCCCTTCGTAAATTGTTTTCTTAACTCCTACCTTAAGAAAATCATTTTCTCAGTCCATTTTCTAAACAAACTGACCATTTCCCCGGTCCAACGTTAAGGTTATATGTTTTCCAACGTTTGAAGCTTTTCCAACGTTGTCATTCACACCTTGCTCTTTCTCTCTCATCTTTCTCTTTCTCTCCCATCTCGTCGCTCCTTTCTTTCTCATCAGAGCGAACATCTCTTCCAAGAGATTCTCTGGTGTCGGCAACAACTGTTGGATTCTAGAACAAATTTGGAACCTTCTAGTACAGGTACATTACAACATTGACATTCTCCTTATTGCCAAACAGGTGAAAGTCGTTTTTCAAGAAAATCATTTTCCTGTGTGCCAAACATGTGAAAATATCAACTGAAAATTCATTTTCTAATAAAATCATTTTCCAAAGAAAACTATTTTCCTACAAAATGATTTTCCTTTGCACCAAACACACCTAATTTAATCGCCAATTGGTACTAGGGAAAATGCAAATTCTAGGTGGATTTATTTATGTTTACCGTATGTATTAAAATAAGTAAATTTTTTACGTGATGAATTTGTATAAAAAATTGATAAAAATTAAAAAGATCGATAAATTTTACAATAATATATATAGATAAACTTATGTTGAATTTTGTAATAACTATTAATTAATTTTTTTTAAAGATATAACACTTTGATGGACCTAAATAAATAGTCTAAAGGTATATCATACAGCAATTGAAAAAAAAAAGAAAAAAAACCCTATGGAATGATTTTAGGCTTTTAGCATTTTGAGGGCAAGTCTTCCTTTTGCATAGACCTACTACTACTAATGCTAAACTAATTCATTTCTTCAATCCCCATCTTGATTAGGGCGAGCAGGTGATTATTGCCGTCATTTTAAACCGTTCAAGTCAACACTTCCATTCATTGATAACCTACCCCTCCTCCAATAAAATACTCCACCGAATCAATTACCCTTTTTCTCAATTATTAAATTCAACCTTCCAAGGAAACCTCCAACTTATTACGTGTCCAAGCCGTATTAGCTGGATTTGTTGACCTTGACTCTCAACAATATCTCACACCCTAGACTATATCTAATTCCCTTTTCTCACTTTGCTTAATTTATTACGGCCTCGATCTCAAATTGTTTGTCCATCTACCTAATTTATTTGTCCCAACATATTTGTCCATTTTATAATTTCAATTATTGTAATTCCTATTATACCCCTAATAAATACTCTTTTGTTTCTTTTTTATTTTTCTTCACATGAAAAAGTAAGGACAATTCTGGTACATTACACATTTTTCATCCCATTTCCCATGTCCATTGAAATTTTAAATATAGCTGGATGGACAAACAATATGAGACGGAGGTAGTATTAGTACTCCCTCCGTTCCATATTAATTATCATAATTTTGACTTTCATGGTCTTCAATGATACTTTTTAATTGATAATTTCTTATATAATATATTATTAACAATTGCAATATTATACTTTTATAATAGTATTTTTCGTTACGAATTGAATCTAATGGTGATAATTTTATATAATAACTTATTGTATATATATTGAGAAATTTATAGTCAAAATTTTTGATATTTAACTGGACAAATTCTAAGAACGACAACTAATAAAAAATAGAGGGAGTACTAATTAATAAACGGAAATGATAAATGTCACTTTTTTCTTTTTCTTGTTTCAAACGTCTAC
Source organism: Portulaca oleracea (assembly GCA_029582165.1). Taxonomy (NCBI): domain Eukaryota; kingdom Viridiplantae; phylum Streptophyta; class Magnoliopsida; order Caryophyllales; family Portulacaceae; genus Portulaca; species Portulaca oleracea. The sequence goes on from CM055885.1 coordinate 25,906,622, forward strand.
TATCTTTCTTCTTTGGTCTTCGATGGGGACTGTTTGGGACCACACAAATTGATGAGTAAACTAGTAAACGTTGAAATAAGATCAACTTTGGTTACGGTTCTATCTAAGCCAAACATGTAATGAGATATTTAAAATTTGATTATGTTGAATTTGGATAACACATATGTTTCAAGGGAATTAAATTATCTTTGAATCTAGAGTCGTGCAACAACGTGAAGGATGTATAACTGTTATACATACGTAGGCCATGATGTAATTATGAGTACATAATCAGTATTCTATATACCTTGAGTAGCTAGTAATAGTATTCAAACGTTGAGAAAATTGTTTATGAAAAGTTCATGGAATTTGAATATTTCGTGCTCAAAAGATACCATTTAGACTGCACTATTTGACATATTCAATGCTTTTTAATTCTACATTTCACCTATTTATCTTAATTTAGTAAGCACCTATTGTCTCCAATTTTGTAACTAATCTCGTTCCTATTTCAACACATGTTTTCTTTTTGGTAAACCCTAGGTAGTTGTAAAATATTATAAGCACTTGTTAGCATAATTATTGAAATCGCAGTTTAGATCTACAATCCTACAATTTACGATCCAAAAATTCTTTATCGATCCAACTCTTATAATAAATTTAAGGTAGTTTGGAGCTTACGATTTTGGTTTAATTTGAATATTATGTGTTAGAATCGTGATCCGATTCAACGATCATATGATCCTATTAACTTTAAAATTTTGGCATTACAATATAAATTTATATTAAAGTTATCCTTTGAAATATAATTTTTTTTGATGAAAATTCTCTGAAATATAATTGAACATATTGCTTTACTTTTAGTTATTGTTTGTTAAGATTTTAACTATGATAAATTTTTTTGCTATTAATCTATTATATTAGAATCTTATGAACCTCAATCTGATTCTATGATTTCACATCTAACTGCTCTATCAATAAACAAGATTACGATTCTAACAATGTTATTGTCAATAATCAATTAATAACTAACACTAGCAACTAAAATTAATTGGCCATCAAATCGTTCATTAATGTCTTGCTGCTGTATGAATACTAATGAATATTGTTTTAAATCAGTTGACACGAAATTGGAAGATAAGAAAATAGTGCAAAAAAGCCAAGCTAATGACACACGAGGTGTACTATTCAAGGAGAGTATATGTCAAATTGTCATTGTTTCATTCCTAAGCTATTTTGTCCTTTTGACTAGCTTTTGAGAGGTGGTTTTTATATTATTTGGTAGGCTTGTCTGGGTCAAGATATTAACTTAAATCAGTTTTTTTTTTTGAAAATATATAAATTAATCCTTCTATGTAGTAGTCCCTCTGTTCCATATTAATTAATTGTCGTTTTTGGAAATTGTGCAGTCAAATTTTAAAGTTTTTGACCATCAATTTCTCAACATATATAATGAGTTGCTATATAAGACTATCATCACTAGATTCGTATCGAAAAATACTCTCATAAATATAATATTGCAATTGTTAATAACATATTATGTAAGAAATTATCAATCAAAGAGTAACATTAGAGACCATTAAAGTCAAAATTATGACAATCAATATGAAACGGAGGGAGTAGGATGACAAGTGAAACGTACTTCGGAGAAAGCTCAGGATTATATATGTCGATTGCAATGCAGAGTGTATTTACGGAAATTCAACTGGAATTATTTGAAATGGAAACTATGATGTGAAGAAAGAATAAAGCTATCGATCTTCTATAACTCTCCTCCAACTAACACCCCCTCCCTCCAAAAAAACACAAAAAATAGACTATGAAGTATGAACATTTGTAACTTCTTATCTCTCTTTCTAAATCTCCTACAATTATAATTATACTAACAGAAAAACATAGAAGAGAAGGCACAACTAATAGTTAAGCCAAAGCATCAACAGTTGCACGAAAAAATTTAGCACGATTGACAAATGCTTGCCCTTTTGTGCCTTCTTACGTACTTGGGTTGCATGCATGCACGCGACTAGCTACTTGAATTGACATTATTCCCACTGGTACCACCACCACCACTAGGCGAGTTCCCAGGGGCATTATTATCGCCTGAGCGGGCCCCACCACCGATGATGGACGAGATGGCGGCAGCAAGGGCGGCAGTGAAATTGGGGTCGGATGCGATGGCAGCAGTAGCAGCACTAAGGGTGTCAGTAAATGCGGCGTTTTGATTTGGTAGTTGCAAATGCGCAGCGTCTAACCCTTGCGAAGAGGCCGACGAGGAAGAGGTATGTAGGCCTGAGAATTTTGACTGGTTGCTGTTAGCACTGTTCAAGACTTGGCCGAATATTTGGGGGAGGGAGGCCATGAAATTGGAGGGCAATTGGGCGTTTTGTGTGGGGAAGGGGACTTGGAAAGGGGCTGTTTGTTGGGGAAGGTTAGGTTGCCTTTGCGCTTGGAGAGGGTTTGGAGAGTGGGTTAGGTCTAGGGTTACTGTTGGGAATGGGGCAGAGGCTGATATTGTGGCCATGCTTGATGAGCATGGTAGGATTGTTCTTGCTAGGAAGTTAGGGTTCATTAGCCCGTCACCGCTTGGCATCGAGCCCGACAGGAGCATGCTAGCAGCCGCGGATGTTGTCGACGCCATCGCCATAGCTGCTGGCGGTAATGGGTGGTTGTGGTTTCCCTCGTAGGTTGTGATTAGTATTGACCTGTCCTCGGCGCACCTTTGAACCTGTAGAAATGTTTTCAACATGGTTAATATATATACTCCCATATGGGTTTCTATTATAAATTCTATGGCAGATGATAATCAAAATGTTTTATAAACATCTTAAATTATATTTAAATTACTAAATGAGTTATATTCATGTGTATTTAAATAAATCTGAACCATACTTACACAAATATAACTCTATTGGTATTAAAAATTGTAAATAAATAAATTTTATATAGCTTATGAGCAATAAAAACCTTGACATCGATAAATATACTATGTACTTATAATTAATAAATAGTTATAATTATAGAAACAGTATTATTTAACATTATAAAAAAAATATAAAGTATAAAAAATTCAACATATTTAAGAAATATCTCAATTAAAAAAGCATATCGTCATCTATTTCTATATATGTAGGCCATCAATTAGGTCAAAGTTGGTATATTTTCAACATAAGTTTGATATTGGACAAAAGAGAAAGTGGGACATACTTGTTTACGGACGGGACAACCAACAGCCATGGTGCAACGATAATAAGCTCGAGGACAAGGGTTACCCTTTGCCATCTTCTGTCCATATTTTCTCCATTGACATCCATCACTTATCTACAATCAAACCAAATACGCATCAACATATATATATAACACACATCCCTCAATTTCATACATATATACACCGCATATAAAACAACAATTACCATGGGAGCCTCAGATCGAGCTCGAACTGAAACACGAGCCTTCCTCATGGTGGATTCAGCGGCTGCTTGATCAACAGGAGGGCTATTATTACCCTTAGGTGGTGGGTTGAACTTGGCAGACTTGTTAGGGACCCAGTCCGCATCTTCCGGACTATCTTCTCGTCCTCGGCTTCCCTCTTTGTTTCGAGGCGAACCATCTATGGTTCGCTCATCGTCCGACATGGTTTGAGATGTGGTTATCTCATCGGTCTCGTTGTTTGAGCTTGGACCTAAGTCAAAGAATTGCCGAGGCACGATGCTCTTTTTCTCTTCCGCCCTCCCTTGCACCACCTACATTTGAAATATCAGGCATCAAATTGATCAAATGGATGTGTTAATTGACCAATTTTAACACTAGTGATGAGTGATGGTATATATGTACCTCATGTGATGGAGTGTTTTCTCCCTTTTGATGATGCTGTTGTTGTTGTTGCATCAAAGACACAAAATGCATTTGAAGAGTACTGTAGTCATGGCTAACTTGAGACAGCATGCTCTTTAACTTTTGGTTTTCTGTGTTCATTCGATCCACCTCGGCTTGAAGTACTGCTAACTAATCAAATATACAAACGTAGATACATTACTTATGGAGCCAACCTCTTTAAAAATTCAAACTTAGTTCTAAAAGTTGATGATCAAAAAATGAATTGTCATTCGAAATAATCAATTTTCAGTCGAGCAAAATTTTCCGAAAAAATAAAAGGTTCTCGATATTCCTAATAATGAATATTTACTTGTTGGGAAAAAAACAAATATAGAAAATTAGGGAATACATTTCAAAAAAGTAAAAACTTTAGGCTGTTTAAAATGAAGAATTACCTCATTTTTGGCTTTCTTGTCCTCTGCATCCGAAGAAGCACTATCATCTATAGTGGACTGATCACTTCCCGTGTTAGTCGTCAGAAGATGTAGTCCAGTCTGCGTATACAATTTCGAATCAATAAATAAGGAAAATTAATGACTTGTTACGCATATACATAAGTTCTCAACAACTTTTTTTTTATTTATTTAAAATGACTAAGTAGTTCCATTTAAAATCCCAAACATTTTAAAAACATACCATTATAATCAACGCAATATGGCTCACCTATAGGTCTATATATTTCGGTGAGTGGTTAGTGTTTTTGCAGTATAGTTGAATACAGTAACATTGCATGATTCATTTTGTCTTTGTAGGTTACAACTTACGACTAATATGTGTCACCGAAAATTGAATAATATATTCTCTTAAAAAATTTCAATGAAAATGATATGAACATTGAAAATACAATAATGCACAATTTTACCTTAGCATTAAACCTAGAATAATATATATTAAATTAAAAGTAAACGATATAATTAAATTTTATAACAATAGGACGGTATATAAAAGATGTGTAAAATATGTCTAATGGATTAGGTTGATATAATTAAGTGTCATTTATATTTGTTGGTATTGTCAACAAATGCTAAGCTCCTTCCAGTTAATATAATCATATAGGTCTGCATAATTACTAATTAGTTTGAAAAACCATGAAAGATATTAATTTGATCAAAACCAACGTACTTAAAAAAAATGTTTTGCCCTAAATATATATCACCATCCAAAATTTTAAATATTTCTTGAAAGATCGCTAACGAATATCAGATCAATTAGCGCGCAGAGCATTGCTGTCATTCCATTTTTCATAAAGAATATATATATATATATATATAATTTTTAACTGATGAAAATTTGCAGATATCATTTTTAACTGATAAAATTTTAGATATATAACTTTAATCTTTAATTTTTTAAAAATATTGTTAAAAATTTTAAAAAATTAGCAACAAATATTCCTAATGATAAATATTAAGAAACGAAGGAAAACAGTACTTTATCTTAAAAAAAAAAGAAAGTGTCAACAAGGTGAAGTTGTACTGGTTTTTATTGCATGATTCAACGTATGTGGCCTCTTTTTTTTCCCCTCCCTTTAGACTAAGCTAGTACTCAATTGATGACTATCATTTCCTTTCAAGAACAATCTTGATACGGAAATTAATTCTTTAATATACTGACCTCCTGTATTGACTTATGTTGAATTGAGAAAAAGCAAAATAATAATACTAAATAATAATAATAATAATAATAATAATAATAATAAAATGATCAAACTCTTCCTTTCCTTTATTAGACTACTAGCTACTATATGAATTAATTGTAGGAACGTGTTACTTATAGTTATACTTATCGTGTTACAATTTTCTATTATTTGTTTAGGTAGAAATTTCTTTCACTGATTAATTTCGTCAAAACCGTAACATGATTGACCTACTCAAAAAAAAAAAACCTCAAAAGTATTTTCATTATAATGAGAAAAACAATTTACTTGCAGTAAAAGTAAATATTTTATTAATGCAAATAGTCAAAGAAACTACGCCCTCAATAAATAAAAAAGAGAGAAAATTTTTGGAAGAAAAAGATAATAAAAGAAAATGATGTATATGGTGCAGACGGATCCAGCTAGAAGAAACAGGATCTGAAGTAGAGTGTGAACATACAGATTTCTCTCTCGATTTTTTTCACCCATTTTTACTTTATTATTCGATACTAAAATTTAGGAAGGATCTAACGAAGGTAGGACTAATTATCTAAAAATAAAAATAAAAGTTGACTCAATTAAAATGAACATTATCAACCACGAATTATCTGAATTTGAAAGAAAACTAAAAATTAACTGAAAAAAAGAGAAATAAAAAAGAAAGTTACATTTACATGAAGCAGGTCAGGGGATGGATCAGCTGCAGCAGTAGCAGGATGATGATGGTGGTCTCGAGGATAACTCTCCTCCTTGACATGATAACTAGTGCGAGGAGACGACCTATTTGCAGTCTTTTGATCGGAGAAGAAATCAACTTCACCGACAACCACCTTATGGCTGCCGACGTTGTCATCATCATCATGATCATGATTATCTCGACGGTTGAGATTCATGGGGAAGTCTACACCTGGGAACAGCTGATTGTTTTTATCATTATTGGTTCCTCCTCCACATGGTTTCATATCAAGGACAATATTTTGATAAGGATGATGAGGATGATGAAGAAGATTGTGATGTTGATGATGATGATCAGATTCAAGGGTCAGTCCCCATCCTCTTGTCTCCATTCAAATATGAAAGGGGAGAGGGTAGAGAGAGAAAGAGAAAGAGAGGGGAAGTCAGAAAGAGTAGGGGAAGAAAGGAGGAAGTCTCTGAAGTCTTTAACTGAACAAAGAGCTCGCCTATAAAAAGGGTTTGGAACGTAGACCAAATTCTTTTTCTCCACAAATCAAATTACTTTTTTCACATTTTAGATTTAAAAATATTTGGAAAATTAGTAGACTGAAATAAATAATAAAATAGTAAAAATTTGAGGTCAGACTAAGCGTACGATAGAAAGAAATGAGAGAGAGGAGGGTCTAAAATTGGTCAAAAAAAGGGTCGACTGGACTTGGATGTTTCTTCACAAAAACGAAAACCACCGCTCCGTGGGTTGTGGCGCCTTCCATGTCACGCTATTTCATTCAACCTATCTCCCCTCTCCCCTCCCACCCAAACTTTTTTTTTTTTGATGAAACACCCAAACTTCCCCTTAACTCCATTCTTATACACTTATATATATATATATATATATATATATATATATATATATTGTGGGGGCAAAAAATCTATAATCCGTGGTCCAATCCAAAAATCTGATTATCCGATCCGAAAAAACGGATAATTAGCGGATAATTTTTGAAGTTGACGGATCGGTTAACCGATCCAAATTTTTCCGCTGGATCACGGATCGGTTACGGATAGAGGGTTGAAAAATCTCGATAATCTATCGATTATCCGAAAATCCGAAAATAAGTAATTTTCAACTTTGAACCCCTCAAATATATTTTTTGTTGTAAATTAGTGGTCATTAGCGTAGAACTGTAACACAACAAATAAAGTTTACAATTTTGAACCAATTAAGAAAGGTAAGAAAGACAATGATTATTATTGTATGAGTGCTTTATAATCCGTGGATATACGGTTATCCGATCCGAAACTCGGTTAACCGACACTTTCGGATCGGATACGGATCGCAAATTTTATTACCCGACAATTCGGTTAACCGAAAGTCCACCGAAACTTTTGGATCGGATACGGATCACGACTTTAACTATCCGAACATACGGTTAACCGATCCAAATTTATGTTCGGATCGGTTATCCGATCCGCGCCCACCCCCACCCCTAATATATATATATATATATATATATATATATATATATATATATATAGGGAAATTGGATTCTAATAATCTCTACTTTTGCAAATTGGATGGCAATAATCCATACTTTCAATTTGTATTCTGGTGGTCCCAAAAAAAATAAAATTGTATTGTAGTGGTACCAAATCCATCACCACATTCTTTTTATTTTTTTCATACCTACCCCATATTGTTTTTGTTTTTTTGGTTCCGGCCCCCAGATAGGTAATGAAGTATAGTTACTAAAACATTTTTTAAATTATTTTTTTGAGATTCCGAGAAATTATTATGATTTTTTAAAAGGGATAAAGTTGATAAAATCATAAAAAATTGAAAAAAAATTGGGAGAAATGCTCTAAATTCATTAAAAATCGTGGTAAAGTGTTATACAAAGTTTTGAATAAAATGTAACACAAAATCTATGATATTTAGGGTATACTCTCGATTTTGTCCAACTACAATCCAATTTTTTTTTTTTTTTGCCACCAGAATACAAATTGAAAGTAGGGATTATTGCCATCCAATTTACAAAAGTAGGGAATATTAGAATCTAATTTCCCTCTATATATATATATATATATATATATATATATATATATATATATATATATATATATATATATATATATATATATATATATATATATATATATATACATACATATACATACATATATATATATTTTATATTTTATTTTTTTGCATAAAAGCGCAGACTATATTTACAAAACAAATATAGATACATCAGAGTTTTTCCGGCTCCCTAGTTTAGGGGCCCAATACAATTTCTATAATCTTTTTGGCTTTTTGATGGAGTTTTACGTAACTAAAACAACGATATTGGATATCTATCTTGGTAGTTTGCGCTATAGCGGAAGGTGATCTCTCCTTGTGCTTGTGTACTCTATGATTCCACTCCTGCCATATGTTGTAGATATAAGCATTAAACACAGCATACATGAGATATCTTTCTTTGGCTGGCAGCTCCAAGTGTACAAGGTTGTTTGTCCAATCAGCCATGGTTCGGATTCCGGGGGAAAGGCAGTATTAGCCCATCGAGGGAGGAGACGCCTAACACCCTCACCCAGGGGGCATTGAATAAAATATGATCCACTATTTCACTTTCTCCATTACAGCAGAGACATTGAGAGTCTCCATCGCCTTTCCATCTGCTAGTCCTTGCTTTAACAGGAACCTTGTTTTGTAGAGTGATCCATGAGATGAAAGCATGCCTGGGGATAGTGATTTTGCACCAAGGGATTTTTGTCCATGTGGGAGAGTTAAGATGGATATAAATATATTAGAATCTAATTTCCCTCTATATATATATATATATATATATATATATATACATACATATATATATATTTTATATTTTATTTTTTTGCATAAAAGCGCAGACTATATTTACAAAACAAATATAGATACATCAGAGTTTTTCCGGCTCCCTAGTTTAGGGGCCCAATACAATTTCTATAATCTTTTTGGCTTTTTGATGGAGTTTTACGTAACTAAAACAACGATATTGGATATCTATCTTGGTAGTTTGCGCTATAGCGGAAGGTGATCTCTCCTTGTGCTTGTGTACTCTATGATTCCACTCCTGCCATATGTTGTAGATATAAGCATTAAACACAGCATACATGAGATATCTTTCTTTGGCTGGCAGCTCCAAGTGTACAAGGTTGTTTGTCCAATCAGCCATGGTTCGGATCGGGAAAGGCGATAGCCCATCGAGGAGGAGACGCTAACACCCTCACCGTGGGGCATTGAATAAAATATGATCCACTATTTCACTTTCTCCATTACAGCAGAGACATTGAGAGTCTCCATCGCCTTTCCATCTGCTAGTCCTTGCTTTAACAGGAACCTTGTTTTGTAGAGTGATCCATGAGATGAAAGCATGCCTGGGGATAGTGATTTTGCACCAAGGGATTTTTGTCCATGTGGGAGAGTTAAGATGGATATATATATATATATATATATATATATATATATATATATATATATATATATGTAGACCTGGCAATTTCTGACTCGACCCGAACCCGCCCGAAATTTCTGGGTTTTGGACACGATTTTTTCAACTAAACCCGAAGTTTACCAAACCCGAAAATTAGCGGGTCAAATCCGACCCGCCCGTTTGACCCGAAAATTTAACTTTTTAAGTTAAACTTTATTAAAATTTGTGACTTTGCATTCAAATTTTAACTATTAAACTATAAGCGTAACTTATTTATTTGTTATTTCTCTTGTTTAAGTTAAAATAGTTACAATAATCTATCGTTGCTAGAAGATAATCATATTTTATTATGTATATTGTACAAAAAGTAATATTTAGAGACCATTTTTTTTAAAAAAAAAAGCAAAAAATGGTCGCGATCATAACCCGTCGGGTTGACCCCAAACCGAAATACACCGCCCATACTTTCCCGATCCCGAAATACACCCGATCCGTATTTACCCGAACCCTATAAACGACCGACCCGAAACCGCCCGCCCGACCGAATTGACAGGTCTATATATATGAAAATTTGGATTCTCATAATCTCTACTTTCATATGTTGTATAACGATAATCTCTACTTTCATTTTAAATTCTGATGTTCCACAAAAAAAAAATCAAATTGGATAATAGTGGTACAAAATTCACCTCAACATTCTTTTGAATTTTTTCATCAATATTTCATACTGTTTTTTTTTTTCATTTTTGCATCAGAAAAAGAACTAATTAGGTTTTTACCCATCGAGGTTTTGTGAAAGTAGGATTTTAGCTATAAGGTTTTGAAAATTAGTTTTATCCTATCTTAAATTTGGATCAACTAATAATTAACCCACCTAACCTTTATATTAAATATTAAATACAACCATTTTGGATTAAACTATTGATAAAATTAATGTTAATCGACAAAATTGCCCTTAACATGAAAGACTCAAATTAGAAATGACTTCACCCTTGTATCCTTGGTTCCTCCACTCTGCCTTCTGTCTCCCATTCTCCAGAACATGATTTTCCTTCATCCTTTTTTCTGTATTTCCTCTCTAATTTTCCAGAATATTGCAATTGTACATTCATCTTTCATTCTCAATGTCTGTTGTATATTCATATGAAGGTATGCCTTTTTTCGGTCAATTGTTCTATCATTCTTACTTGATTTCGTTCAAATTAGGGTTATTTTCATTCAATTCCTCTTTTATGTTTTTTAGAAACTAACTTATTAATTTTTTGGAGAGGTAACATTGTCTTTTTATGTTTTTTAATTAGGGTTATTTTAAACTTTCCATACCATCCTACAGGGGTAAAATTGTCATTCACCGGAAAAGGAGTAAAATAGTAAAAGGTTCAAACTTTAAGAAGGATAAATCTAATTTCCCAAAGCTTGGGGGTAAAATTCCACTTTCACTAAACCTCAATGGGTAAAATCCTAATTTGTTCCTCAAAAAAGTAATGAAGTGTAGTTACTAAAAGAATTTTCAAATTATTTCTTTGAAAATTCAAACGATTATTATGATTTTTTGAAAAGGAATAAAAGTGAAAACATCGTAAAAAAATCATTAACAAAAATGCAAAAAATTGGGAGAAACGTCGTAAACTCATTCAAAATCGTGGTAAAGTGTTAGGCTATGTTTTGAATCAAATGCAAGTCAAAATACATTATACTTAGGGTATACTATCGGTAGTGTCTCACAAGCATCCAATTTTAATTCTTTTTGGACCACCAGAATCCAAAATAAAAGTATGGATCAGATTATTGCTATCTATCTATCTATATATATATATATATATATATATATATATATATATATATATATATAGGATAATTGGATTCTAATAATCCCTACTTTCACCAATTGGACAATGATGGACCGTACTTTCACTTTGTATTCTGGTGGTCCAAAAAAAAATAAAATTGGATTGTAGTGGTACCAAATCCACCTCCACATTCTTCTTATTTTTTTCATTCCTACGCTATATTATTTTTGTTTTTTTTCGTTCCTGCCCCTAGAAAGTTAATGAATTGTAGTTTCTAAAACATTTTTTAAATTATTTTTTTGAGACTCCGAATAATTATTATGATTTTTTAAAAATAATATAAGTGAAAAAATCGGAAAAAATAGTAAAAAAATGAAAAAAATTTGGGAGAAACGCTGTAAATTCACTAAAAATCATTGTAAAGTGTCATACTAAGTTTTGAATCAAATGCAACACAAAATCTATGATTCCCTCGAAAATATCCCACTACAATCAAATTTTATTTTTTTTTGGACCACCAGAATACAAAGTGAAAGTACGGTCCACCATTGTCCAATTGGTGAAAGTAGGGATTATTAGAATACAATTATCCTATATATATACACACACACACACACACACGTACACCAATTGGTTTGAATATGGAAACTCACTTAACTTGTGTACCATAGGCCTTGGTTGAAGTAGGCTATTGCCTTAGATCTCTCCAATAAGTGGTATCAGAGCTTATGGTTCGTTCAACTGGGAACAAGGTGCGGGAAGATGGTCCCATAAAAAATCACCATGGATGAGAGCAAGGACCATGGCGTGTGCGCGGCTGAGTCTCCTGAATGCGTAGAGTGATGGCATGAGACTCAAGTGGAGTAGGGAGCGACTTTGTGGAGTAAGGTGTGGCTAGGACTCTTGAGGCAGAGTTGTGGCATGAGACTCAGGTGGAGTACGGTGCGGCTCTGTGGAGTAAGGTGCGACTATGATGAGCTCCTGACGGTGATTTGAAACCTTGGAAAAAAGAGGCCTCCGATCAAGGGGGGGGGGAGACTCATGTGTGAAGGGGAGATTGTAGATCACCCATTTGTAAAAATGTCCGACATCGAAAAAGTAAAGAGAAATGACATGGTATATAAGTCAAACAAGCTACTTCTCTTAACACTAATTGGTTTTAATATGGAACTTCACTTAACTTGTGTGCCATGGGCTTTGGTTGAAGTGTGCTCTCGCCTTGGATCTCTGCAACAACATGTCTGGCATCTTCCACTTTTGTTTCACACCTGCAACAAAATGGGTTAGACCTTATGTATCAGCGATGGAGTCTGGCATTTTTAGGCAATGTATTCGAAAGAATCCTCTAAAGAAAGTGATTAATCTTTGGAATCACCTTAATATTCCAAATGGAACACCAAGACTTGTCAAAGAGGTTCACTCAAGGTGGTAGCTAAGATAACGTCCTAATCCTCTTTATTAAATAGGGATAAAATTAACTCTGATATAGATTTCAGGCTCTTCTTTCATGGTCTATCAAGTCAGAGACAACTTCAACCTAACATGATGGGATAGGGGGCTGAAGAAACCCTCATGCTCGAACCTTTGATTATCAAATTATCATACTAGTAAGGGGTGGTCAATGGGCTGGGCCCCCATAGGGTAAAGAGGATTGGACCCTAAAAAATAAGGATTGTCAAAGGGTTGGATCGATGAAGGGTCGGATAAGTAACAAGTCAGCACATTCCACAATGTTAAAGGGTTGATGAGTCAATGAATCGGGTCGGCCTATCAATAACCCAAAATAAATTGTTTTCCTAATTTTTTAAATGACAACCTTACTTAAAATATATTATTGATACGTTACATTAAATAATAATTAGCATAATTACTTTTTTTTGGTGCAGTAAACTTAATTTTAACTTTATGGTCAAATGAGCTGACCCATCGGTCGACCTTTATTTTTAGTGGAAAGCCTTGACCCGGTCCATTACTACAAGGGTTGACATTGACCCGACCCGACCTTACATGACTAATTGGTTGACCTTGACCTAGCCTGATCTGGCCCATTGTCCACCCCTAATCCCAGTCATTAATTCTATCTCCAGACCCCACTCTCCAGATGAGGCTTTCTTTAATAAGGGCCTTTACACCCCATATGCATTTCCATGAGTAGCTTAGGTTATACCACAACAAAGCATCAAAAAAATCCTTATTGGAAAAGTGCCTAGCTTTGAGAACTCTAGCCAGGAGGAATTCAGGTCCGTTGTGAAGTCTTCAAGCCTATTTAGCCAATAAAGCTTTGTTGTACACAACCAGATTTTTGAAACTGATCCCACCTAAGCACTTGGGGTAGCAAAGATCTCTTTATTTCTTCTAGTTAATCTCCCTTTCAATTTGGTTGTACACAAACAAATTTTTGAGAGAAACTAAAGGCAGAGGGTCTGTCAATACTAGGACATCAAGTTTTAGTTCATGCTTTTATACCTTTGACTGATGATGGCATCGACTCATTCGCGTCGTTGCTGGCACCGGAGAAGTTTTCTCCTTCCAATTTTTCCATCTATGTTATCTCTTTTCTTTAGTGTTTGTGGTTTTGCATTGGCGCCTAACTGTGGTGTTTGTTTCGGTGTCGGGTAATCAAACCTCCTGCTCGAAGCGTTAGCCTAGATTCTAAGAATCTGGCCTGATCCTTCAGCGGTTTTCACTATTTGGGGCTTGTTCTTGTCTTTGACGACGATTGGGTTGTCTGAGTCAACTTGTAGTGGGTGTTTGGATAGCAGGTGCCAGTTGGAGCTCTGAAATAAAGGGGCGGTAAGGGGGTCAATGTTTTCTTTGCTGATTCGTGGGGTGTTGGGGTTCAACTCAAGTAGTCTAGTTATGAGATTATTTTCTAGTAGCCTCCATTGATATCAGGGAGGACTATTGATGGGAGGTACTTATTTGCCAATTTGATGACCTAGATATTTCATAAAAACATTTTCACATATTGTGCATCTCTAGTCTCTACAATCACATTAGATTGTGAGTCCAACAACCTATATGCTTTGGAATTTTCAGCATAACCTACAAAGATACTCTTAATTGCCCTTAGGCCTAACTTGGTCCTCTTTTGATCAGAGACTCTATAATAGGCAATACACCCCCACACTTTGAAGTATTTAATGTTAGGCTTTCTTCCTTCCCTTATTTCATATGGAGATACCTTTGTTTTCGTAGGAGGAATTCGATTATGGACATAGCACGCCGTTATAATTAAGAGTGCCTCTCCCAACAAATTTGTTGGCAAATCAGCATTTAATAACATGACATTAACCATATTACATAAAGTTTGATTTTTTCTTTCTGCAAGGCGATATTGTTGAGGTGTTCTAGGGTTTGATTTTTGATGAATGATACCATGGTTTCACAGAATTCGCCAAATTCAACTGGGAAATACTCCCTTCCCTATCAGTGCTTAGAATTTTAATTCTCTTTTCCTTTTGATTCTCAACTTCTGCCTTGTAGCGTTTGAACGTGTCAAACGCTTCATCCTTAGTTCGTAATAAAATATACATGAGTATATCTCAAACTATCAGCAATGAATGTGATAAGATATCTTTTACCACCCCTGGTTAACATTCCATTAATTTCACAAATGTCAGAATGAACTAAGTTTAAAACCTTTGTATTTCTCTCTACCTTAGGGAATGGTTTCTTAGTGATTTTAGCCTGAATATAGATTTCACACTTAGAATCATTTACATCTGTTTTACAAGAGAAATATCCATAATTAATTATAAACTTCAATGAATTGAAATTTAAATGACTTAACATAGCATGCCAAACAGAATAGGAATCAACAATATAAGCATAACTAGAAACTTCATTTATTTCATCCAGACTTAGTTTAAACCCTTGCCAACAAACATAATGTTATAAGAAATAACAATCTGACTTGAACCAATTACAACTGCAAATCCCTTCTTAGATAAAATATTGCCAAAAACTAAATTCTTCATGTCTGGAACATGAATGACATTCATATCAACGTGAGTTTCCTCCCTGATGTGAAGTTTAACTCTACCGTTGCTAGTCTAAGGACCTTGGCCGGAGTGTTGTTCTCCATGAGTACCTCAAATTTGCCACAACTTCATAGGTTTTAAATTGTGACCTGTCATAACAAACATGAATAGTGGCACATGTATAATACCACCAACTAGAAGGCTTACCTACACTAGCCGTATGTAACTCAGTAATCATATTTAAATAAAGATTAGATACCGTGACAATCAAGTACTTCATGTTCTCCTCTATCATGTTAGCCTTTGAAGAATCTCCATTCTTGGCTGCCAAATCAACCTTCATTTTCTTGCAATCCTTAATATAATGCCCCTAGCCCTTACAATAATAAAAATGAATATTCTGCTTCTTGGTACCCTTGTTACCCTTGCCTTTGAAATTGGACTTGTCTTTCTTTGCCTTAAGGGACTTGTCTTTCTTTATCTTAGACTTTTCTTCAGTCACGACATTAACATTTGAGCTGTTTGCTAAATAATCAACATCTCTTTTCCGATTTTCCTCCTCAAACTTGAGATGTCTGAGTATTTTTTCCAACAGTGAAATCTTTTGACATGTGTAGAAGTTTCTTCCTGTAGTCATTCCAATTGGGTGGCAATTTCGCAATAATCGCAACCACTTGAAGTGACTCGGATATCGTGACCTGAAGATCATGAAGTATATTGACAAGAACCTGCAACAGTGCAACTCATGCACTTGTTCCAGACTCGGTATGTCATCTGACATTTGAAAACCAAAGTGCTTCATCATAATCAATACCTTGTCTTTCTCTGTTGTACTTTTCTTCTGAGACTTTCCATATATCCTATGGTGACTTCCATGAAACGTACAACTCGTACAAACGTTTAGATAGGATTTGCAGAATGTGTCCTCTGCATAGAAATTCTTCCTCCTCACATTTATTCTTTTCTTCATTCAATCTTTGAACCTCCCCAAGATTAATTTTCGCCAGTTCCTCCTTTGATGGATTCAATAGATCCTTCAAGTTTGCATCAACGACATATGCAATCTTCAATGTTGTCAACAGGGACAAGATGTTGTCCATCCATCGCATGAAGTTTGTGCCATCGAATATGTCCGACCTTATGAGATCCTAATTCAGAATTCTTAGTGCGATGTCTAAATCAGCCATTGATACTCTTGTCTTAAAATTGTTAGGAAAACTGGGATGAATTAAGGCTTTGAGACGTGATCAGATAGCTATTTTTAAGACAAGATTCGCCCCTCACGCAAATTCGTGTCTCCAGGAAACAACAAAGCTTCTTGGATTGACTCTTATATAATCAATCCCCCTGATGATCTTCCGTCTCAATAAAGATGACGGCACATGTAGTTGGATAGAATTGACAGTTGATAGTCAATTCTATCATACTGTATCCAACTATTTAAAAGAAAAAAATGATAATAATAAATAAATGCACTACAACAGAACAGGCCTGAGGCGACCGTTACTATCGGTCGCAAAATGGCCTTATCGGTCGCTGCAGAGCGCGGGCGACCGATACGTATCGGTCGCTGAATATCCGTCGTTTAGCGAACTGAGCGACCGATACGTATCGGTCGCCAAACTTGCGACCGATATTTGGATTGGCGACCGATACGTATCGGTCGCTAATTAGCGACCGATACAGTATCGGTCGCTGATTATCGGTCGCCTGCTTAGCGGCCGATACTGTATCAGTCGCTACTTATCAATCGCGAATTTAGCGACTGATACGGTATCGGTCGCTATTTATCAATCGCAAAATAGCGACTAATAACCAGCGACTGATATGTATCGGTCGCAGATTACAATTTAAATTTTTTTTAAAATATTCTGGATTAAATCGAATAGGTTATAACCATACTGTATTTGTCGACATATCGGTCGCTGCTATTATTATATTATCCATATATATATATATATATATATACATACATACATATATATATATATATATATATATATATATATATATATATATCAACCGCTTAGTTTTTCCCCTGTCTATTTCATACATAACATACTAAACATATATAATATTAAACCATTAATGCATAACTAAAAGTTCATATATATATATAATAGCTAAAAGTTCATAACTAAAATTTAATCTAAGTTTATAACTAAAACACAACTTAAAAGTGCAGAAGTTCAAGGTTGGGGAGGGAATTGCGGGGATCCTGATAAGTTTAGATATTGAGATGGGGACGAAGAACTACCGCCTTGTTGTTGAGATTGGACAACTTGTGTCAATTGACTTTGAATCTGTGAGATGGCGGATGTGTGAGCAGCAAGTTGATCCCGCATAATAGCATCAGTGGACGGAGTTGCGCAGTGATGCCTCGAAGAAGAAGAACTGCCCTGGGTACGGGGTGGAGTATCATAGAAGTGCGAGGTCGCACTCCCAAGACCATAGACAGCATGGTCTTTGGGTTTGTACCCCCCTACCAGTTGCAAGTACAACTCCCTAGCTTCCGGGGAGTTCTCAATTATGCCACGCTCCTCACACATTTGGCGAAAAGTTGCATGCAATCATTCATACATAAGTAGCGAAAAGTTGCCTGCAATCATTCATACAATCCAAACACAACCTAAACCATTCACGGCCACACGCCGGAGTTCAAATACAATGCAAACACAACCTAAACTATTCACGGCCACGCGGAGTTCAAATACAATGCAAACACACATAAAACATGCACGGCCACACGCCGGAGTTCAAATACAATCCAAACACAACCTAAACCATTCACGGCCACACGCCGGAGTTCAAATACAATGCAAACACAACCTAAACTATTCACGGCCACACGCCGGAGTTCAAATACAATGCAAACACACATAAAACATGCACGGCCACACGCCGGAGTTCAAATACAATCCAAACACAACCTAAACCATTCACGGCCACACGCCGGAGTTCAAATACAATGCAAACACAACCTAAACTATTCACGGCCACATGCCGGAGTTCAAATACAATGCAAACACACATAAAACATGCACGGCCACACGCCGGAGTTCAAATACAATCCAAACACAACCTAAACCATTCACGGCCACACGCCGGAGTTCAAATACAATGCAAACACAACCTAAACTATTCACGGCCACACGCCGGAGTTCAAATACAATGCATGTTTTATATGTGTTTGGATTGTATTTGAACTCCGGCGTGTGGCCGTGCATGTTTTATGTGTTTTTGGATTGTATTTGAACTCCGGCGTGTGGCCGTGCATGTTCCCTCGTATCATCCCCGCAACTCAAAGGCATATGGCCCATGGCATCGGTGATCATTTCTTGCATAGTGTTGACACCTCCAGTACTAGAAGACCCATCAACCACAGTGTTAAGAGTTTGACCACTACCCTCGAGAGTGGCAAAACTCTCCCCGTGACTTATCCAAACATGATAATTTGGCCGTGTTTGTACAAATGTAGCTTCACAATATCCTCGTCAATGTACTTCACGTTTTTACATTTGCTACAAGGACACCTAAGTTTACCCAAACTACTCCATTGTTTTGCAACAGGTATAAATTTTTCATTCACCCTACGTACGAATTCCACACTAAGATATTCACCATCATGTCTTTCATACATCCATTTTCTACTACTCTCCATTATGTATTTAGCTGCATACAATGTATACATTATTGTAAGGGATTAAGTTACAATTAATTAAAGCAAATACATAATTTCCATGAATATAGTCTTTTTGACATCTACAACTAAGTTATGTCACCAGTCAAGAGGATCCTGCTATTATACAAGTAGAGTGTGTTTGTTCCTGTTAATATATGATTGAAAATGACTTTCATGAGTCGTATCCACTCTCCTTTATTTGTCTGGTTCACCAAAAAGTAGCGCAATCTCAGCAGTGAAATTGTGCGAGGTCTATAGTGCTTTGGGAGTTAGAGCGTGTCAGTTCAATACAATGCAGTGTTTCTATTATGCGACTGGTGGGCATCAAGACAAGGTGGGAATGAGAGAAGCTTATAGTAACGGGTTTAATAGAAATCGTGTTGGGCTTTCTTGCATGTAAGATTCATATATCCTTCAAAGCATCGTGTCTTACTTTGATGGACCTACAGATCTTACATGCAAGAAAGCCTAAGACGATTTTTATTAGACTCCTTACTATAAGCTTTTCTCTCACTCCCACCTTGTCTTGATGCCCACCAAACTGCACAATAGAAACAATGAATTGTATTGAATCTGATACGATTCTAAATCCCAAAGCACTATAGACCTCAGCATTTCACCGATGAGATGATACCTACAGTGAACAAGACAAATAAAGGAGAGTCGATACGACTCATGATAGTCTTTTTCAAACATAGATTTTCAGGTCGCAAACACACTCTAATTGTACACTAACAGTATCCAAACTCAACCTGTTTTCATGACATCTATAACTAAGATGCTACAAACTAAGTTACTAAATGGATGTTACATAATTAATAATAATTAATGTCTGCATTTGGAGTTATGAGTAATTAAGTTAGAAATTATGTTATATCAGCAACAACTTTACGCTACCAACTTCGTTGGATAACTTAATCAAAGGCAAGTCTCTAAATGCCAATTCAACCTTGGTTTGATTAACAAGTTGTCGGAGCTATATATGCGGGTAATCAGCGGTTGTGACGTAGCAAATGTCGATCGTTTTACATTTAGCATCCCAACCAACTTTCTAAATAACACTAAATAAATGAAGATTGAGTTCTTTGTTTTTCATTTTAAAACTGGTTGGGATGCTAAAAATAACAATCGACATTTGCTACATCACAAGCGTTGATCACCCATACATATAACTCACAACTTGTTCATCACAACAAGGTTGAATTGGCATTTAGAGATTTGCATTTGATTAAGTTATCCAACGGTTGGCAACAGAAATTCATTCCTAATCAAACATAATAACTAACTCACTTACTAATAACTACCAAAATCATCCATAACTAAAACTAAGCTACTTAAATAGTTGTTGAGTACTTACGTAGCAACTTGTTGTTGATTACGTAAATGGACGTGCCATAATTATTTACAATTTATGTCTTCATTTGGAGTTATAAGTAATTTAGTTAGCAATTAGGTTCGGTTAGCAAAAAATTTACGCTACCAACTTAATAGGCTAACTTAATTAAGTTAAGCAACGAAGTTGGCAGTCGTGTAAATTTGTTCCAAACCAACCATAATAACTAACTCACTTATTAATAACTACCAAAACCATTCATACTAAACCTTAACTTATAACCTATAAAACTAACCCACTTCATTTAACTAAATATTAAATTAAACTTAACTCAAATTTATAACTAAATTAATTTAATTTAATTAACCAAACATATACAATCAATTAAACATCCTATAATTAATTAAACTAATTATTCATAACCTTGTAAACCCTAAACATCAATATTCTAACTTTAATTTCAAGCCATAACAACATAATAAACTATAAGCATTCATAATAAACCCTTTCAAGCCCTAACAAACAACAATATTCTAACATTAATTTCAAGTCCTAACAACATAATACAATAATAAATTATAAGTATTCATAATAAACCCTAAAAATTTACATTCAAAACATACATTATTCTAAATTTGAATTTGAAACCATAATCAAACTAAAATTACTCAAGGAAATTACTCAAATTCACTCTAAAAATTTTCATTCAAAACACAATTCTAAATCCAATTTCAAACCCTAATCTTGATTAACACTAAACACTACCCTAAATTTGAATATCTAACCATAACCACACTAAAATTACTCAAATAAATTACTCTAATACAACAATATATATGAATTTTAAAATTAAACATCAACAATTTAACATCATATACTCTCACTTTACTAACCAACAATAATCTAACTTTAATTTCAAACTCTAACATCCTAACACTATAATAAACTCCAAACATTCATAATTCACCCTAAAAATTTACATTCAAAACACAATTCTAAATTGAATTTCAAACCCTAAACTTGACTAACACTAAACACTACCATAAATTTAAATTTCAAACAATAACCACAATAAAATTACTCAACTAAATTACTCATATACAACGATATATATGAATTTTACAATTGAAAATCAACAATTTAACTACAAAAATTAATTAGGGGACTCATATTGGTGGTTGCCGGAGATGTTGGCGTCGGTGGTTGCGGGATGCATCGCGGCCGTCGTCGGTGGTAGCAGCGTCGGCCGGCGTTGACAGTGGTGGCCGGAGTGAAGGTGGTTGGGGCGGTGGCTGGGGTCGGGGTGTGAGAGGAACGACGAGATAGAGAGAGAAAGAGCAGCAGCGTATCGAATGTTTAGGATTCTGCCCGTTGTCGCATTAAAGGGGCCAGCGACCGATACGCAGCGACCGATAGCGTATCGGTCGCTGGCTCAGCGACCGATAGAAAGTCAGACGAAGTTAATGTTACCGTTGAAGAACTACCTTTCTCATTTCCACCATGTGTTTTATTAGATCCATACTAAGGCCTAGTGGGTATGTGACATTGCATGGCCTCAGATGATCATCTTGAACCTAGGTTCCACCCGATTGTAGTGTCGGCTGGTCTTCCCCTGCTCCATTGGCGTTTTTTTCCTTCAACATTCATGAATTGTGTCCACTTCTCAATCTTCCCTGCCATCCGACAATTATAAGTCACCTTGGTTATCTAATGCACTACCCTCATTCCTACTGCTTGCACTGGAATTTGTATCCTCGGTTGGTATGATCTGAATTTGCCCAATTTCATGGACGTACACCTTGTATGCATAATCCTAGATGAATACAATGACTTCTCCATGTATCCTCCCCATGATTCTTGTCATGATGATCGCTTTTGCTGACCCAACTATGCTTTGATCTTCCACACTTTGTCCAACTTCCAACAACTTCCCCCATGGGAGATACATTTTTTGAAATTTTCTCTCATCCACCCATGTTGGGGGGGGGGGGGGAGGGGGATCCTACCAGATCTACCTATGCTTTTTGGTCTTCACATACTTCATATATGGACCATCTTCTAACCTCCATGAAGCCATGTGGGAGCTCTTTCGGTAGTAATTGATCCACATCTTGTTTTGAGGGTAGAGTGAGGAAAATCTGTGTTCCTCCTAGACCTGTGACCTTTGCTTTAAGATTTATCATCTTATGCACTTTAGATTTAGGTTTTCGCCCTATCATGCTCGATTATTTCCTAGCTCACAAAGGTCTGCTTCTCCTATCTTACCCATACTCTAGTTGTTTTGCTTCTTCTTTCTTTTTCCTTCACCAGAACTTGCTTGATTTTTCTTCTACTTCCTTCTTGTGGTCTCTTAGACTTTACAATCACTCTTACTCCTGTAATTAGTTTTTGGTTGTTGGGAATATCCCGACAATGTTCGATATACTTAGAGTTTAAGCCAAAATTATATAGTGATTATATGTCTTTATAGAGACCTTTATATTCGGTAATTGAATATGTTTAATTATAACTATATTATTTGGTCCTACTAGGTCACAAAAGTCAGTTCCCTGGAACAAAGAATGTCGTCTAAAATAATATCGTATTATATTTAAGAGTGGTGCGAGTTGGAGAAATCAACTCAACACGGACTGTGTTGGGGCCAACATGGACCGTGTTGGACCTCAGACTGCGTTTTATGCGTAAGTCGGTTGATTAGAGTTTTTAATAACTCTTTCGCCAAGTTACCCAACACTATAAAAGGGTGTCTCCCTGAGAGATTTATTATCAATTAAGTTTGAAACTTCTAGAGAGATACCAGGGTGATTTCATGAGTTCATCTCTCTCCTACTTTATAGTTATTGTTTCCTAAAACAACTCACAATATACCGTAAACACATACATCTAAGATTGAGATTAGTCTCGATCGGGTCGATCTAGCAATCGAGTTTCCGGATTACTACGTGGATCTACAGTAGAGGATTTCTCCATTGCAATCTTAAAGGTCAACCTCTTCATTAAACGTATTAGCGATTAGTTATAAAACTAATCCTCTGCAGTTGTACTCTTTCCTGAGTGATTAAATATTTTGTAATTATTGTGAATATTCCGCAAATTAATCTGTATCTGTTTAGGAAATAGATCACCTAAAACCCAACAATGATATCAGAGCCACCAATTGTATCCTGATGTTTTATGCCTCAACTCATATATATAATTTTGTCAATAGTTGAATTATATTATGAATTTGCTAGATTAGAGATTATGCCTAAATTTTGAAACTTTATGAAAGTTTTAGTCTTTATTACTCATAACAATAAATCTGGAATTTTATTGTAAAGTTTCATGCTTTATTATTATTTATTCTCTTGTTGTCTTCAATTATGCGATTAATGCTTATGTAATTATTAAAAGGATTGTTGGACGTCAATAATACCAACTTTGGGGGGGTATTGGACCTTAATAATACAGACTATTTTTTTGGATAGTAGCAGTACCAACTATCGACCTTTTTTCCACTAACAGTACACCACCGATTTAATATGGTTTTGACTCATGGAAAGATGATGTAGCTACATAGTGCGTGACGTGGAAGGCAAAGCTTGTGTAAAAATATTGACGTGAACACTAATCTGCGTTCCATGTCACACATTATGGAGCTACGTGTAACGCCCTCAGATCATAATCACCATATTATCATTAAATACCTCATAACCCAATGATTAGCGCAGCGGAAATTCATAATTCGAAGGCATTACCGCCGTCCATGATCATGGACAAGGCTAACAAGACAATGTTTTTCTACCTAACATTCTCAAAGCTGATATACATATTAATATACCACATTATACATGTCATACTAGCTTAGGATTAACATATCACCCTTCCAAGTCAATATATTACACTCAACACACAAAATCATATATCTTCAAGACTCGTATACATCAAGCTATCAAACATATACACCAAAGGTGAAAGATAACTTCCTTAAAACAAAGGAACCTTCTGCTCTTCAATTTGACTCGACTTCTTACCGATTCTTGGCTTATCCGCACTAGGGGCATCATCTAAAACAAAAACAGAAAACTTTGCAAATGAGTTGGCTAAACTCAGTACACATACCCCTACAGTGTAAATTTTCACAGTTCATTTTAGTTCGCACCGGGTTAAAAACTTTTGAAAAAGGAAAACACAAACAAGTCACGAAACTCTTGAACAACCAAAGAAAAAGAAAATAAACATTAACATCATAAACATCGTCATCTTCATCATCATCATCGTCATCATAGACCTCATCATAAATAGACCTCGTTGTAGACCTCGTTATAGACCTCATCATAGACACTGGCCAGGTCGCATGACAGATGTCTGTCGACATCGGAAGTACCTCAGTGCGATTAGCACCATATAACAATAGACCTCATCATTAAAAGAACGAAAATCATAAACTTTCCAAAGAGTTAGACATCATGAAATCAAAACATAAATCATCATCATCAAAATATACTTGTTGAAGGGTAGGCAATATGCGTACCTGTAGGACCCGGAAAAAAAACTTTCATTGGTCTCCTACGCGATGTTAGGCGAATCGAAAGAGGTGTCTAGTCTTTAAGGGATTTGAATTCAATTTTTATTAATCAAAATGTTCAAACGCAATCTTGAATTTAATTAATTTTATTACCAGAAAATGTCATTGCTCGGAAAATAATATAACACAAAAAACGAGGAGAATCAACGGTGAATCGAGACCTCAATTTTCTGATTATTTTCTTTCTGTGAAATTACTTCCCGTGCATTCTAGAAATAAAAAGGTAAAATTCGAAAAGAAAACGAATGAATCAAATTGAATAAATTATAGAGTCGCCAATTAATTTTTGGTGAGAATTAATAAACTCAAATTAGACTCCGCAAACCGCGAACCATGAGATTCGGATCCGGGGGTAAGGTTACGAATTCGAAAGTAAAAACATTCGAATCCGTCCGTTCAAAGAACGGACTCTACTAAATCGGTTGGTTAAAGAAGAGAGTAGAAGAGGAGAATTAATTAGATTAATTTAAATTATTTAGATGCATGCGGAAAAAAGTGCGAAAGTAAATAAAAGCGATAAACGAAACATAAACAAATAAAGAACGAAATTGAAGTTGCAATTACGTGTAATCCGATTTAGATTAGTCGCAATTAATATTTAATATCAAGATTACAATAATATATGTGATTACAAGAAAGTAAAAAATGCTAAATAAAGATGCCAAGAATTAATGTATGCAAATGATGAAGAAAGGAGGAGGAGGAGAAGAACGAAGAGAGTGAGAAGAAGAAGAAATCACCTAGTGTCAATACTCCTAGGTGATTCGGTGTAAAGAAAAATGATGGGAGTGATGCTGTATTTATAGGAGAAATGGAGTGAGGAAACTAGGGTTATGAAATAAAGAGGGGTAGCTGGGCCATTCTGATCAGTAGGAGGCCCAGTATATTGGAATGAAACGAAGCGGGCCACTGCGGACCAGCATGTTGGGTTATTTTGGGCTGCCTAATTTCAAACGACCATAAATTTCTCATCCGACCTCCGATTAACTTATCAAGTGTCGTTGGAAAGCTTGTAATGAGTACTTTTAGCTCCCAAAATTAGGAAACTCATAGAGGTCGGTGGAAAGTCGGTAATTTAAAGAAAAGGCTCAGGTACATGAACAAAGGGCTGGGTTTTTGGAATATTTGAACGCGGATGGGTCAGAAATGGAAATGGGCTAATGTGAAAGGCTTTTTTGTAGAGGAAAATTGGTTTTGAGTGGGTTTTTCATCATTTATGCATTTCAAGAATACTTGGCATTTGATCCTAAGCAATAAAAAATGCTCAAAACAAATTACATAATTACAAAGCTGAACTACGACAAAATTCAGCGTCTACAGTACCTGAACACCTCAAACTTATACACCAACTTGGACCCGCACGGACTTGAACAGGTGGGCGCAACGACCTCTTGAGAACTCTTAAAAAAGAACAATAATCATGAATTAGAACCTAACTTGGGTGAGAGTAATGAAGAATATTCTAGGATTACTTGATAATTAAACTTGCTTCCTAAGGCTCACTCAGAAGGCCATAACTTCTTCCACAAGTATCGTATCATTATGCATAAGGACTTTCTGAAAAGCTAAGCTCGTGTACTAAACCTCTCTAGTTGGTCATGAAGGTCAATAACGTGGTTAAGGAGGGTAAAAATCCCCAACTCAGAAGGCTGTCCAGAACATACAAAAGTGGATACCGTTTTTTCGGAAAATCATATCTCGGGTTGTAAACCTCGGTTAGAGACGTGTAAGCTGTCTATGGAAAGCTTGAAAGACATACTAAAACTTTCAAGTTGATCATAAACTAATTTGGTCATGGAAAAGGGTCGAGGTTTGGTCCTCAATTCAAATAGTCACTTGAACTTTCTGGGTAACTTTCAGATTATTGTACCCAATTTAAAGACCCATAACTCTCACTCTGGTTATCGTATTACTATGAAATTTACCTTTCCGAAAAGCTCAAGAAATCCTCTAAATATTTTATGTTGAACACTGAACCCGAAAAGGTCTCTAAACAGACGAAAAATATTGATTTTCAGACTGTCTCAAGAATTCGTATTTGTGAATGACCCCTCACGGTTTTGGCCAAAACTTTTGATATACATATCGAAACCTCGTTATTCAAAAACCGGGGTTTAGCTAACATCTTAGGCTATCTATTCATGCCATAAAATAGGTCAAAATCATATTATACATTTTCTAAAATTTTCAGATTTCATCCAGACTTGAAAATCACCCTTCATTTGGGCTTGCATGCATCTTAAACTTAAGTATTCTACACTAATCTTCCCCAAATCACTTCTTAAGCATCAATACTCAATTTTCAGCATTAAAACATCTAGAATTCTCGCATCACTGCCCATATTTCATACATGCAAGGCATAATCTTAACATATCTCATCATCCCAGGCATGATTCTTCATAAATACATCATCAAACACCATAATACTCAATAATTTGGCAATCTAACCTTAATCCAAATGCATGCAACTATAATTATCCATAAAACTTAACCTTCCACAGTAAATTAATCATCAAAGGTAACATGCATGTCTTAGAATAACAAAATCCATATTCAACCATACCTTTAAACACAATTCCAACCAAGTCATACTCATCCAATCTTAATCTATTCTTTATGAGACATTTCATCGAACACCTTAAGTGCATCATAAGACACTAAAAGAAATCCACCTCTAATTATCAATCAAAACCCAAGATAAAACTTGGACTATTAATACTCTCTACAACAATTAATTAAACTCAGAATTTCATACTCAGTTATCAATCAACTCAATAATATAATTTGAGACATGAGAGTTTAGGAATTACCTTAAGGGAGGAGAGAAAGAGAGCAGTTGAGAGAGAGATACATCGGAGAAAGGATCGTTGGCCATCGTCAACGGCGTCGCCGGTGCTCCCATCGTCGGCGGTTGTCGCCGACAGGAGAGCAGAGAGGGGAACGACAGAGGGGAGGGACGGACAGCAGGGAGGCAGAGAGTGAAGATAGGCAGAACGTTGATTGAGGGAGAAAGAGAGAGTATTGAGAGTTTGAATCTAAATTTTGAAATAAAAAGAATGGAAATTATAAAACAAAACCTCCCATTTCATATAATGAGGCCTTCATACCATACTGGGCTTTCAAAGAGAGGAGGGAAAATACAACAGGCCCAAATACTTAATAATACCTCCTTTATAACTCGATACCATTAATTTGGGGTTCCCGAATAAAATTTTACGAGACTAACTATGAGAAATTTCAATAATAAACAATGTCATGAGTCCTCACTTCTCGAATAATAATAAATACGAATAAACCCAAATGGGAAATCGTCTGACCAATAATCAAATATCATAGTTACTAGGAAGAATTGGGAATTCTATTTGAGGAGTATCAACTGAAATTATTAAACTGGAGGATCGATGGTCGTTGCACTGTTCAAGTCCTGCAAAACACACAGTTAGACGAAAAGAAAAGCGCGACTTTGGTTAGTTAACTTAATCAATTAACGTAATTAAACAACATTAGGGTCTAATTAAAGTTGGGTTATTACACTAGGTCATCTTTCCGATGAGTTAAAACAATAACAACTCAACGGTTTACTATTGAATGAAAATAGGACGATAGTTGGTACTACTAGTGTGCAAGAAAATAGTTTGTATTATTAGTATCCAATACCCCCAAAATTGAAATTATTGACGTCCAAAAATCCTTATTAAAATTAGCAAGAACTTGGCACAATTTAGATTGTCTTAGAAATGGTCATGTTTAATGTTGCTAAACAGTAGGCAATGCCCGAAATAATTTTAATTCACATAATATAGTTTTTTTTAGAATTATTTTATGATTTAGACTATTCACGGTAAATATAATGAAAATTCTAAATAAAATATCAACTAAATTCGAACAATTCCAAGAAAATTACTGGAGGCAATTGGAAGTGTTCTAGAATTGCCCTAATTTTTGTAGAATTTTCGCGATTAAAATATATTTTTTAATTGGGTTTTCCATATCTGAAGAGAAATAAATTCGTTTACCTCTCTGGTTTTTATAAATTTATAGAAATTTGTAAAAATTGTGAAAAATTTAAAGTAGGTCACTGGGTAAAAATGTATTCCTGTAAAGCTTAAATATGTTTGGGTAATTAAGATAAAATTTGGAATTTGTCAATCATGCAAACTATTTAGGAAATTTTATTTAGTATTTGTTTCCTTGTGTGTGCTATATTGCAGTTAAATATGTCTTCATAATTTGTTATTTAAGCAAGCGTTATATTTGATATAATTATTGCAACATTGCTTGTTTGCTTGTGTTTCTAGTATTGCCATAGATAGTCGGTTTTACAGGTCTGTGTACCGGGTTGGATGAAATACAGCCTACGTACCGTCATTGAATTATTTAAATTTAAATTTCAGTTGAGTTTATTTTAACTCATATAAAGTGTCCTTGTAAGAGGTCCGCTTTGTAAATTTGTTGTACTTGGAAACATCGAATTAAGAGTGAGTCGTGTCCAAGGAAGTTGCAAAATCCAAGAAGAAGTTCTTGAAGACTGTTAGTTAAATTAGTTTGAATAAGTCTAGATGACCATATTATAGGTTTTATTTTATGCTTTAATTTGTTATAGCATGTTATTTTATTATGTCTTTTATGCTTTTCGAAAGAATTCACCAAGAACTGCATGCTTAGGTTAATAAAACTTACTCTCGAAATTGAGTTATTGCTCAACCTATCGAAACACCACTTAGATGGAAAATAATATCGCCAAAACGAATTATTTTGTACGTCACTAATAAGTAGGGTGAGAGTTAGGTTAATTCAAATTAGCTATCATAATATTGTATTCGATAATATGATCGATCATAATATGATCCACCAAAGAAGAGAAATATTGTATTCGATACAAATCTCTTGCTAAGAGTCATTTTGAATGATCTATCATAATATGATCCACCAAAGGCAACATGGACTCGAGTTTTGTTGGGCCAAAGTCCACTTGAGCCCATGGGTCTTGTCGGTCTTGGCTAAAATTAAACCACTAAGTAAGAGTTAATAAAGTGTTTTAATTTGAAATTAAAATAGTTTACTTTCTTTCGATGAATAATAAATAAAATGAACCAATTTGTCTGGTCGAATCATTTATGTCTTTTCACTCAAACATCCACCACTAATCAAATATTGTTTTCTACTTGAGAAAGAGAAGAACAATCGCACCAATTCCTTAATTGGCATCGCCATCGCAAGATTTTCTTGGAGGCGAATAAAAGGAACGTGTCTTTGATATAACATTGAGCTAGACATCAATATTAAGAGGCCAATCAAGCAAATGGGTACACGTAATGTCATAGAATTCATGCGACTTTAACTTCAAAAGTTTGAAGATTAGAGGAAGGATTTCTGTATTGCCAACTCAAAATCAAATTCAATGAACTAGTCAGAGTTGATGAATACGAAACCAATAACCAAATAGTCTCGATTAAGCTCGATAAGGACCAATTGATGGGTGCTCATGTTCTGAAATAATTTGACTATTTAAAAACATGAGAAACCTCAGATCCCCTTTTAGCCAAAAGATTGGCCACCAGAGATAGGCTTGTAGTGAAAAGGGAAATAAGATTTAAGAAATATATCAAAGACAAGAAGTCAAAGGAAAGGTAAGGAAAAATAGTTGTACATACCCAACCAAATGACACGTATCGGTTAACAACCAGATCATGTATACTTTTTATTGTAAAGATATTTGAAACTGGAAGCGTGAGTGTCCAAACTTTAAGGAAGACTTGAGATGTAGTAATATGATTTCATTTCGAGGTTAGTGCGTATATGATACGCACGACTCTTATTAAAACTACTTTAGGTATTAGATACCAGTTATAAAACTTGCATTTATGCAAATGGGTAAGATCTACAGCAAAGTAGATGTGTTTGGAAGGATAAGAGTCAACCTACAAATAGGAACATGCGAATAGTTTTAGCTCCTCATGTAGAGTTGCTTATTTATCCGTTTCTTCAAGACTTATTACAGAAATTTATAGGTGATTCTATATTCTTATTATAAGTAGAAATTTGATTTTAAGCTCTCAATTAGAGAGAGAGGATCTCGGATAAGCACATCTAATACATCGAAACCAAAAGGTTTAAAAAGAAGAACTCATGTTCAAACGTAACCTAGTTTGGAACTATTTATGATATCATGCAAATCAGAGCGCATTCAGAAGCGTCTCAGTGATAGACTTTCGAATAAGACTTTGAAACATATGATGTCTGCAAAGCACGACGGTACCTTTTACAAGAAAGGGTGAACGTGCCAACAAACATTCATACATATAGATGTATGTAGTCCATTGAGCACAGGTACAAAGGATGAATTACTTCAGTTTTCAAAGATGAACAAAAATAAGACATGGTGATTCATGTCTATGCATGAGAAGCATCTGGAGCTGGAATGTTTAAATAATTTATCGAGTTCCAGAATGAAGTAGTCTTGGCAAGACAAAGAGAGCACTTAGATACGATCGAAAGGGTGCTAATGGTTAGCCAAGAGTTTGAACAAATGATTCAAATGAAACATAACTCTGGTACTATAAGTTTAGTCATAATAATCATAAATGCATTCAAAAACTGCATAGTGCGGGACTTTCGGAAAAACTAAACTTCGATAAGTTCGATGTTTGGATAGCATGCATGATGGGTAAGATGACTGAATCACCTCTTATTGGAATTGGTGAACGAGATAATGACTTGTTAAGATGCAATGATGCATACATACTGATGTATATGAGCCTATGAGCACTAGTGCTAGAAGATGGTTTATCATACTTTTTCATCACTTTCAGTGACGATTTTAGTATATAAGGATATGTATACTTCATATGCCACAAGACAAAATCCTTTGAAATGTTCACAAAGTTTCAAAGTGAGGTACAAAACCAACTTGGCAAGAAAATCCAGACCCTTCAATTAGATTAAGGAGGTGAGTATTTGAGCCAAGATTCCACTAACCATCCCAGAGAGTGTGCAATTGTTCAACAACTTTCTCCTCAGGGAACACCATGGCTCAATGGTGAGTCTGAAGTGAGGAATCACACCCTATTAGATATAGCGCGATCGATGGTGGTTGATTCAGCATTACCAGTTACCTTTTGAGACACACACTATTAACCACAACTCTAAATACTGAACAAGAATTATCTAAAGCACTAGAGAAGACACCATATGATATGGAGAGGAAAGATTCCTGAACTATTTTCCAAAAGAAAGGGGTATCACTTCTACAAATTGTTGTAGAGCATAGTGTTTGTATTTCAAAATGCTTTCTTCTTAGAAATAGTGGGAGTGGTTTTGAACTTATCGAAGTTTAAGAGATACAAACACCATAATCATAACCTAAAAGTCCGCTACCTGATCCTGTTTCAAATTTGCCGATTGGTCAGGAAATTAGGAACGAGCTTAAGTTTAGTCACACTTTCTCTGCCGCCACATCATCCGCCGCCGAGTTAAGTTGAACTTAACTCGGTGGTGTAATGTTCAAAGCAACATGGGGTTAAAGTTTGTATTATTTATCATCAAATCAAAAGTTCGTATTATTTAATCTTATATGGCCAAAAGTTCGTATTATTAGAATTCAATTTCCCTAAAAAAAATAATAGTTATTGATGTGAATAAATGAAACCAGATCTCATAAAAGTAAAATTTAGTTTAATAAAATAATCATTAGTAGAAAATTAACATTCATTTTTTAGATATTAATTTTTATTTAATGATGATATTTAAATTGGACAACACAGAACTAATTAATTTTTTGTTAAGTCTAACTCATTTTGTGAAATTCAAATATTCATTTTCCAAATCTAGTGTCCATTTCAAGAAATTATAATTCATTCTCTTGAATGCATTTGTTTTTTAAATTTATGGTTTGGCTATAAAAATCATTGAAAAAATTGTTAAATTATATTGGTTAAAAAGATGAAGATGGATAAATATCCACTCCAAAAATAAAGGTACTCAGCTAAAATTTATAGCTTATTTTCCATCAAAAAAAAAATTTATAGCTTATTAATTTATAGCTAAAATTCATTTTCTTGAAGTAACATTTATTAATATTGCCAACTTAAAGGAGACCCCTATAAATTTTCTTTTTTCGACGACCTGAGCTAAAATTTATAGCTTATGACTAAATGAGATCTGAACAGAGAATGGTCAGTTGGCCCTAATTTGATTCCTTGCTTGCATGGCCACCAAATTCCATGCAGTTGACTGTTGACGTCCGTTTGTTTGATTTTATGGAGGTGTTTTTCCACAGGCAGCTAGCTAACTTTTTTCTTCCGCTTCACCATGTCTAGCCAGAGTCTTCCACACAAAAAAATTCATAGGACTTTTAAGATAAAAAAAAATTATAATATAATATATTACAGAAAACGAGGTGGCATGACAAGATTGACCAATGGTAAAATAAAGGATATGTTAATTGATTGGAAAATCTTCTCTCTCATGTGTTTTCTTATTCAATATTTATTTTATTTATTCATTTATTTATTTATTTATTATTATTATTATTATTATTATTATTATTTGTTAGAAAAATTAGATCAACATCAAGATCAAGACTACGATAATGACACAAACTGAGTCATGGGATGATAACTACTTCGAGAGCGATTACAGCTCGACCTTAGTGTCAATCGAAATTGCCGGTCGTCCCCTAAGGTTAACTTAGTTAGTCTCTGGGCACGTGCACTCATGGCCAAAAACTTGGAGTATATAAATCTGTTTGCCTAGGGAAAACGGAAGAAGAGAAGAGAGAAGTCGAGAAGATGATTTTGTGATTTTTTTGTATATTCTTCAAGCCAGCAGAACAATCAAATGTATAGAATGAAGATGACTGTTAGAGAACCAAACTGATTGAAGAGATAGGATCATAATGATAGGCGAGAATCATGCGGCAATTAAAGGGGAAAGTGAAAGATCTCCCAGAAATAAAGAGAGCAATCTAGAAATTAAGAATTAATTCGGTCAACACAAAAAATCACACCAAAAACAAAACGACATGATCATGACCAACGACTACCCCGTCTGCATGACCGAGAGCGAGGCATGCGTGTGTGAAAGCTCAAGTCGAACCAATACACCAACATAAAAAAATGGGATATATTTTTTTATTATTGAAAGCCAAAAAGGCTAAAAAGAAAGCAACAGCACTGCGAAGTACAGCAGAAGGACAACAACCAACAAGAAGCCATACAACCAAACCAAAGACAAACAGCACAAATAAAATACAAAATTAACATTTTCGTTCTCTTCGCAATTTTTCAAAAGTCGCTTCTCAACAGTCACAGGGTCCCCACGAATGAAGCCCGAATCACAGCCAAACTTAGCCACTTTGCACGCCATGTCCGCCAGATGAGCCTGAGGACGCTCTGATGATTCAATTTGCAAGCTCGCAGAATTATCATTCCTTCTGACAGGTTCTTTATAACGAGCTGTTTTAGATCGGACCCTACACGAACCTCTACTTAATTACCAACCTCCACTTTAAGTTCAACAATAAGTCCACATTCTTCTTTTGCCCGCTCTTAACTTTGAAAACCTTAAGAAAAGAGTCATGGCCTTAAGAAAAAAACTGGGATATATAAACCCAATCAAAAACATCAATTTTTTTTGGAGAGTTGAGTAGGGTTTTTTGCTTTTTGGACCCTGTATTTTGGGGGTATTTACAATCTGGACCCCCATGTTTCAAAGTTTACAATTTGGACCCTATACTTTGTTTCCAGCAACAATTTGGACATAATTAGAGGGGTCCGGCCAAAAGAGGCCCTTATTGTAGTTTGACTGATTTTTCCTTCCAAAGTTGCCCCTTAATTATTTCTGTACTTCCAAATTTACCCTTCATTTATTCGGTTTTCTGGGAGTTTGGAGTTGAATAGTCACTAAGGGTGGGATATGTGTATGGGCTGTGAAATTGAAGCCTTCAGTCTAGTCAATTTCAAAAGGAAATTCAAAATAAATGAATAAATGAAATAAGGGTAAATCGGTCAATTTATGCAAGATTTTGGTCTTCACCGGAGTCAAACTTAACTTTGGACTAAATTTTTTGGGTCCATATTGTATAGGGTCCAAATTGTAAACTTTGAAACATGGGGGTCTAGATTGTAAATACCCCCAAAATACAAGGTCCAAAAAGCAAAAAACCCGAGTTGAGTAACCATTACTATTATACCTCCATACCCAACATTATTATTATTATTATTATTATTATTATTATTATTATTATTGGAGAGTTGAGTAGGGATAGTTGATGACATGGAGTTTAGTCATCTAACTAGTGTGCAAGCAGCTGTACATGTACGTGTGACTGTTTCTAATCGTTAACATACATTGAATATTTTAACGAGTTCTCTGGTGACATCCTTCAACTTCTACTTTCATAAGTAATATTTTTCTGTATAGACTCAATGATATGATCGGATCTGATTCTAACTTGAGGATCACATTCAATTATTCATAGGAAGTCCCCGCTGAAACCAACTCTTTTGTTACTTATATATTATTAGGCTAAAATTGATAAACATATTTAGAGGAAAATGCCACCATACAAAAATTTGAAGAATTAGGGCCACAAGTTAATTAACATTAAGGTCAAATGAAGTTGAGGTGTGAACCAAGAAGTCAGTACGCATTGTAAGTGTTGTCAGCTATTCAAATTTTCCTACAACCAATTTTAATAGTTAGGACAACCAAACATTAAAAAAAATTTGCAACCAGACGCTCTCTTACGGAGTACAAGGGAGGGAAAACATGTCTAAAACGACAATAATTAATGAAGGGCAGGCAATTAATTAAGTGTAGTAAAATCAACAAAAGGGGAAAAAGATAGCCGCCTCTTGCAGGGAAAATATGATGGAGAAAGGCGAGGGAAAAGCGAGTGAAAAGAATGAGGCCGGGATCATCCCATCCCAAACAAACGGCGCACAAGGAAATTTTGTCCAGCATCTTTGAAAAATGTAATGTGATTCAATAGAGTTTATCCAAAATATAGATTGTTCCTCTTCAGAAAGCTCTTTTTTATCGTTTATTAATGGGAAATTTGATTCTAATAATACGAATTTTCGGTCATATAAGACTTAATAATATGAACTTTTGATTTTACGATTAATAATACGAACTTTGACCCCCTATTGCCCCCAATAGTACGTGACCGAGTAAAGTTGAACTTAACTCCGTGGCGGTTTGACGTGGCGGCGGAGGCACGCGCCTGGTTGTTTTGACTTTCTACGTCATCCACGTTGATTTAAAACAAATAATACGAACTTTTACTTATGTTGCTATGAATAATACGAAATTTTACCTATGTTGCTATGAATAATACGAACTTTTTTCTCTCTAAAAATCTCAGATCCCATTTTTTCTTCTTCAATCCTCCCCCTCCCCATTCCCAGAAAACCAAAAAACCCAAAACCCCTCCTCTCTCTTCCTTGCATTCCATCATTGTTGAGAAGACCTAGAAAACCTCTCCCCATTTTCATTTCACTGTTCTCCTTGCAGATATCTGGGTAAAAAAGGGTGATGGAAGTTGAGAAGAAGGAGAACAGTGAAGTGGAAAAAAGGGTGGCTGGGCAAGTTGAGAAGACATTCCGCCATTGTTGACGAGTTTGAGCATCAAGTTGTGGCTCATGAAAAAGAGATGAAGGGGGGGAGGATTGAAGAAGATGAAGATGCAAATGGGAAGTGTGAGATTTTTAGAGAGAGAAAAAAGAGGTGAGGATGATGAAGAGTAGCGCTAGCAAAATTTCGCCCGACCCGAATTACCCGAATTGTCCGACCCGGAAAAACCGGGTCTGGACATAAATTTTTCGTTCGAATTTTAATATTGACCGAATTGAGTGAATATTCGGACATAAAATTTCTCATTTTTCTATTGTCCGAACCCCTTTTTTGATTCGTCCGAATTGTCCGACCCGGTTCGTCCTGAAATAAAACCGGGTTCGGACATGAATTTCTCGTCCGAATTTTGACATTGTCCGAATTTTTCCGACCTGATATTACCCGGACCCGAATTTTTTCCAGTGCTAATGAAGAGGAAGGAAGAGAGAGCGAGGGTTTTCTGGGTTTTCTAGGAATGGGGAGGGTGAGAATTGAAGAATATGAAGAAGAAAAAATGGGATTTGAGATTTTTAGAGAGAGAAAAAAATTCATACTATTTAGAGCAATATAGGTAAAAGTTCATATTATTGTTTTTAAATCAACGTGGATGATGTGGTAAAGTCAAAACAACCAGGCGCGTGCCTCCGCCGCCACGTCAGACCGTCACCGAGTTAAGTTCAACTTAACTCGGTGACATGCTATTGGGGGCAACATGGGGTCAAAGTTCATATTATTAATCATCAAGTAAAAAATTTGGGAGGAGAAAGTTTAGTCCATCTACATGGCTTTGCCTTTACGGCTATAAATTTTTCAAAATCAGGTTGAAAACGTGAGTGCTTGGTATTATCCTACTGAAGCTAGATTTTGGTTGGTTGTACAGTGTTTACGATTATTGCTATAACACCTATGAAAATTCTAACATAGTTGAATTTATTTTCAATTATGGTAGTTGAAAATTTTTTACCATTCATTTATAAAAAATAAATCATGTTTGTTAAAGAGATTTATATCCTCCTAAACGTGGTTAACTATTGTAATAAGTTACTTTGATCAACCTACATTGATTTTGAATTTTTATAATAAAATTAATTGTATTTTCACTTTTCAACTATGATAGTTGAAAAAAAGTCAACTATATATTAATCGAATTTCCTTCAAAATATAGATTTACTATAGTAGAATTTCCTTCAAAATTAATCGTATTTTCACTTTTAAACAACGATACTTGAAAAAAAGTCAACTATAGTAGAATTTCCTTCAAAAAATTATAACTTAACATATAGATTTACTTATTGTAACAAGTCCTATGGTAAATATATATTTTAATTTTAACTTTTAATAGTAAAATTAAAGGTAATTATACATTTCAACTACCATAGTTGAGAAAATTTTCAACTATGGTAGAATCTCCCTTATACATATTGGTTATACTAAGGCGTGAAAACAGATTATCCTACAGTAACAATATTAATCACTAGCTAGCCCCGCTCTTTCATGCGGTAGATTGCGGTGTAATACCACGTCGTACCGCAATTCTTTACTTTCTACCACAGATCACCACAACACACAACAATCATTATTAGGGCTGTTAAAAAAAACCTGAATCACCTCACCGAACCGGAAACCATAAAAAAACCGGAAACGGGCAAAACCGAGTTGCTTCATTTTTTCGGTGCACCGAACCGGATAAATCGGATGTTAAACGGGGCGGTTCCTGTTTGGAATATTCAAACCGGCGGGGAACCGGAACCGCACCGTCTATATATATATATATATATATATATAAATTAAAAAAATTTACACAAATATTAAATAAAAAATAGCAGAATCAACCCCTAAAAAAAAGGTTGTAAAACAGTAGAATCAGCTCACTAGCCTCGAAAAATCGGAACCGAGCCTGAATTTTTTTTTTTGGGGTTGACTGAAGGATGATTTTTTAATTTTGATGGAAATAAAGGCGGTTTCGGTTAACCGGTGACACAGAACCGTTAAATCTGGTGCACCAACTTTTTTAAAAAAAAACCAGGTGTTTCGGTTCCGGTTCCGATTTAAGATTTTGAGAAACCGTTTTGTCCGGTGCATCGCTTCGTGAAATTGGCAACACACCGCGAATACCCCTAATCATTACCAATATATCTTTTCACTTTTCTATTTCTTTATTTTTCTGCTCTACTTTTCATATTCTCTCTCCTCGTCTACTTCACTTACTATAATTCGCACAACGATTCACCATAACTCACCACAAATCACCACATTTTTTTAAATTCCACCGCAACATTATTTATCGCACCGCAACCAACCGTATAAAAGAAATGGCCTAATCGAATGTGTTAGAACCCCTCAAGGATGTTACCTTAGTGACTGGATCGGTTTTGAATAAAAGCCAAAATTCATCTAGCTAGAAAAGTTGTGATACGAAAGAGGCTGAAGGACATTTACGTCAAGCATCTCAAGGACGTTCATGTCAAGCACGAAAGACAAAAAGAGCACAGAAACAGGGAAGTTAATTCTGGAAACTGAGTCATCTGATTCTCTTTGTTCATTCTCTAATCAGACTAATTCGATTGCTCTATATGCATTGTAGGAAACAATCGATCAAGAGTTTGGAAAGAAAAACAAGATCTTTGAATCCAGACTAATTCGATTGCTCTATAACTCAAAAAGGAAGGAAGATTTCTTCCAGAGGAAAGTAGAAGCAAATCAGAGCAAGGAGGATCCTTTCTTCAACGGACACAAGCAGCAACAATCACACATAAATAGGAAAGACCAAGCACGAATTGAATTAACGATTCCAAGTGAAGAAATCGGGTGCTACCAAAACAGAGGGTGCTCTGTTTTGAGTTCTTTTCTTCGTGTAGAAAAGTTGTGTTCGGTGAGAAATTAGTGGTTGAGTGTAATCAATCCTTAACGGAATTAGGTTTGATTGATACTTGTGTAATCGATTCCTAGACGGACTTAGGATCGATCGAGCTAAAATACCAAAGGTTGAATTTGGTGTGTGTTGTTTTCCAGAAAATAAGAAGCGTCCTTGAAAGGCGCTTGGTTCTCTGCTGTAAACCCTAAGGTCCTTCACCTTGGGTTATTCTCGTATCTGACCTAAGGACATTCACCTTAGGTTGCTCTGCTTCATTCTGTTTCAGTATAATAAAGGAAGTTAGTCAGTTTATGCTTATTGTCTTTTATCATACTTCTACATTATATTGAATCTTAATCTAACTAGATTAAGAACCTAACATCCTTTACAAGTTCATTATTTGTGTAGAGAATTTTCATAACCCTATTCACCCCCCCTCTAGGGTTATTTCAATTGGTATCAGAGCCTGGCCCACTGAAGATTCAGAGACTAACCGCTCTGTGGTAAAGATCATGGCTGTGATCGAAGATGGTGATATAGGGCAAGGACGTTGCTTAAACAGTCCTCCTTTATTCAGAGGATCAAACTTTGCACACTGGAGGAAGCGTATGAGGACATTCATCATGGATCAAGACTATGACCTTTGGGACAGAATTGAGAATGGAGACTTCGTCCCCATGATCACTGTTAGAGAAATCATGAAACCCAAAGATAGATCCAAGTATTCTGCCAAAGAGGCAGAAAAGGCGGATAAAAATGTTAAAGCATTACATATCCTTTATTGTGGACTTGGTTCTAATGAGTTTGAATTTATCTCTGGTTGTAAAACACACAAATGTTTAGAAAAAGCTGCGACACAATCTGATTCATCAATGACTTGCGACACAAACATCAGATTGCAGGCCAAACTAGAAACATAGAGAACATTTGACAAAACCATATTATCAAGGTACGCGGTTCCTTCTTGGGTAGCAAGCACAGTACTACCATTAGGCAAACCCACTGGGCAGCTCGGAATTAGTTTCACATTATTTACCTTTCCCAAGTTTCCTGTCATGTGAGTTGAAGCTCCAGTGTCAATAATCCAAGAGTCACAATTTGTCTTATCGGTCATCTTTTCGGCTGACTGGATTTTGTAAGATTCGAGCGCTTGCAGAATGCTATCCCATAACTCTTTGTTGAAATCTAATGGCAGACGACCTTCTCCAATGCCAACATCTCTAGACCCACCCACTTGTATCGCGTTAGCCTTGGGCATGATGCCTTTACCTATACTGCCGGTCACCACTCTACCACGATCTGCGCCCTTTTGGTCTCTTGGACGTTCCCTTCACCACTCTGGGTAGCCCACAATTTGGAAACAATTTTTAGCCTCGTGTCCCAACCTTTTGCAGTGGCTACACATGATGCTTTTATCTCGCCCGTCACTTCTTCCCCTTGATTTGTAGCCAGTCTGGGCGGCAAGAACAATCAACTGCCCTTGTTCACTCTTGAAGCGACTCATGGTGGTGACTTGTTCTTCTTGAACCAGAGTTGAGTAGACTCTATTTAGCGACTGCAGAGGGTCGGTGGCTAGCAAACTTGACCGCACTGTCCCATACACGTCTCTGTCAAGACCTACAAGAAATTGATGAACTCGTTCTTCCTCACGCTTCTTGTCCAATTTCTTTCCGATTTCCCATTTGCAGCCACCACACGTGCATGTGGGTGTCTGATCATAATTCTCCAGTTCATCCCACAAAACTTTCAATTTTCCGTAGTAATCGGCAATAGACAGCCCCTTTTGCTTGCAACTCGTCAATTCGTCTTTAAGCTGCTGAATTCGGGGCCCATTTGCAACAGAAAACTGCTCTTTGATGTCGTCCCACAGGTCTTTTGTATTTTCCGTGTAAGACACGGTCTTTCGCAGATTTGGTTCAATTGCATTCAAGATCCATGAGACAATCATGGATTGGACTGTCCAC
The DNA here is from genome assembly GCA_029582165.1 of Portulaca oleracea. NCBI lineage: Eukaryota > Viridiplantae > Streptophyta > Magnoliopsida > Caryophyllales > Portulacaceae > Portulaca > Portulaca oleracea. The sequence continues at coordinate 25,948,045 of CM055885.1, forward strand.
CATTCATCCATTTCTGGAGTTTTGGTGTCTGGTTGTTTGATTTTCCCTTTAACGAATACCCACTTTCGTCTTGCCCTCAATGATGTTCGCACAGCCCTAGCCCATTCTTCATAGTTATCACCCACCAGTTGAACTTGAGTGATAATAGTCCCTGGATTATCACTGGGACTCATATCATATGGTGAAGGTATCCTCTTCACCATTTCAATCTTTGTGTTTTGGTCAAGTTTTGGGTTTTCACCAGTTTCACTCATGGCTTTGATACCATGAAAAATCAAGGAAACTGGACTGACGTTTGAGAGAGAATAAAGACTCGCTTATCTTTCATTGCCATAGACACACAACCATATATGCACAAACTATCAAAGATACACTGATACACTTCCCTAAAGGAAGACCTATTACTAAGGAAAGGGAATAACAAAGATATATACAATATACTCTAACTATGGAGAATATAAACTTGCCTAATAGTATTTGAACATTCTATGGCATTCTGGAAACATAAAAGTTTGATTTGTAGTGAGAACTTGACTGATTCTTGTCAAATATTCCATCGCTGTTTTGGACTCTGCATGTTTGTCGATGTCAATGTAATAGGCTTCCAAATGAAAAATTACAATTCCATGACACAAGCTCTGCTGGTATACGTACTTTTTTTCATCCCATATTCCCATTCAAATCTGTAGATCAATCGCCTGAAAAGTGAAAATGAAAGTACTATTCATTCTTTTTAATCGTGCGTTGAAAAATTGTTTGCTATTAACAAAGAAAAAGAGATGTGTAGAACCCCTTTTGAAAATAGAGCAAAGGACGTTCACTCACTGCACAGCAAGGCCGTCTATGTCAACCAACCTGAAGGACGTTGGTACTGCTTGAAGAGTTTTGAAGTGAAAGACAAGTGACGACACCAAATCAGGGAAGCATTACAATTGAGCAAGAATCTTACTTTCCTATCCTATTTTCTAAATCGGACTAAACTGATTTCATGTGCTATCTTTGCAGGCAAAATCGATGAAGAAAATTGAAAAGAACACAAAGTATATCTCGCTGCAAAAGGAAGGAAACTATCGAGCCGTTGCAAAGAGAAATTGGAGCAAAGGCAGAATCTTTTCCCAAACGGATACAAGACTCAGCATAGCAGTTTAAATAGACGAATTCAAGACAAAGGAAAACAATCGATCCCACGGAAGCAATCGACTGTTCAAACAAAGAGTGTGTTCTTGTGTTTGAGTGAAAGTGTTCAGAGTGTTTTTGTGAGAGTGCTATCAAACTCTAAACGGATCTAGAGTTGTGTTAGGCTTTCGTTTTCGAATCCTAGACAGAATTAGGATTCAGTTCGTGTAAACACCAAACTGTGATTTGGTGGGTGTAATTTTCCAGAAATAAGAAGCGTCCATTGTAAGGCGCTTGGTTCTCTGTAACCCTAAGGTCCTTTACCTTAGGCGATATCCAACGTTATTCAATTGACTGAAATAAAGTAGGTTATTCATATTTCACTTATTGTCCTTTATCTTATTTTCAGTTATTGAATTGTGTTGAACCTTAATCTAAGCAGATTAAGGGACTAACGTCCTTTACCAGTGATCTAATTTTGCAGAATTTTTTCATAACCCTATTCACCCCCCCTCTAGGGTTCTTTCAAGATGCAGTATTGTCATTTTCTTTAGTTGGCATTACTGTTATTTTGAGTTGGAATTATTAACTTTCAACTCATTCCATTTTCTTTAAGATCCTTTTAAATTCTTCGAGTTTTAATTACTTTCTTCAAACTCGATCTTTCCAATTGTTATTTGTTTCTTCCAACTCCTTCTAACACAAACAATATTATCAAAATTATTATATAATTTACTTAGTAATATTTGTCTGTATTAAAAACTATGTGATTTTATGTGTTTTATAGAAATAAACTTTAGTTTACAAAAAAGATAACTTATAAAATGTAAGAGATGTGATTTGCCACAAGGGAATTAAAGAAAATTTTAACTATTACAATTCTTCTTCAAGAACAACGGTGGAATGAACATATGGAGTTGTAAAGACAATCAATATGGAAGGATATTGGATGATAGGATGTCTCAAATTAAGTTGGATCAACAGATTGAAGTTATAACTTATTATTGCAGCATGTTTGCCGCATAGTTTTAGTCGTCTTTATCAAAAGGGTATATAAATCACATCAAGGCAACCCAACACCCAAAGAAGACCTGAAATTATGTTATTTGATGATGATACTAAACATGTGATCAAACAGTTTACAATATATCAAAACTTTTATAATTTTAGTTTCACTTTTATATTAAATTCTAATTTTTCTTTTCATTTAGTTTCAATATTAATTTTACATGTATTTTAATTTTAACTTCATACTTTTTTGTTGCGATATAAAATGAATTGAATATTTTATTTTCTTTCACAAAATTAAGTAAATATAAAATACCGTCATTTAAGAATTACATTATAGTTTGTAATATTAAATATCAAAGACATTTTATTTTTGGACATTTTATAATTTTTCATATCAATATTTAATATTTTGGTCCCCTGTAATGTTAGAGGGCTAGCTACAACCCGACGGAATTATTGGACTTCTCTCTTGCAGTGACACACAAACACACACATAATTCCTCGCTGGAATCAACATCTATAAGCATTCTACTGCAAAAGAGAATACTATCTACATCTAGATCTCATCAGACCCAACTATAGAGGGAATATTCTGGGGTTTGTTTGTTGTTGTTTTTGGATCTAATAATCCCTACTTTTAGCTTTTGTATGTCAATGATCCCTATTTTGTTTTTTTTTTAAATTTCATTTGGTGGTCCAAAAAATAGAAATTGTACTACTGTGATACGAAATCTACCTCTATATTTTTTTTATTTACTTCTTCCATTCCTGCTCAATATTATTTATATTTTTTTCATTCATTCACCCATAAAAGTTATGAAGTGTTGTTACTAAAAGAATTTTTAAATTATCTTTTTAAAAATCTGAGCAATTATTATGATTTTTTAAAGGAATAAAAGTAAAAATCGAAAAAAGTGGGACAAACTTTGTAAATTCATTACAAAACATGGGGAAATGTTGTGTTAAGTTTTGAATCTAATGCAAGTCAAAATGTATGATATTTAGGGTATAGACTCGGTGATGTCCCACTAAAATATAATTTTTTTATCACCATAATATAAAAACAAAGTAGAGATTATTCTAATAATCCTTACTTTTACCTTTTGTGTCAATAATCACTACTTTGCTTTTGTATTCTAGCGAACAAAAAAAATAAAATAAAATTGTATTCTTGTGGGATGCCACCGAGTCAAGTGGTGTTGACTAGGTGGTATGCTGACAAGCACTGGTGATAGCATGTTTGACCAGAAATTATTATTTTAGTTGTATTTTAGTAGTCTCATTTAAATTGCTATTGTATTCTAGTAGTTTCATTTACATATTTATTGTATTTTGATGGTCCAATTTCATAGTTGATTATGTTTTGGTGATCCTAATTCTCGGTCAAACACACTCTCGCTGATACACGCCAGCAAACTACCGAGTCACCACCACTTGACTCGGTGACATCCCACCAGAATACAATTTACTTTATTTTGGATCGTCAAAATACAAAAACAAAGCAGAGATTATTGACATACAAAGTCTGAAAGTCTGAATTATTAGAATCGAATTTTCATATATATATATATTATGGAGCTGACTCTAGTGTCTATATTTGGGGTGTTGACTTAAACTCAACTACTCACGTGGCTGAGCTGATTGATGTAGAAATTTATGGGATATTTATAGGGATCGATGTAGGTGTTGGGTTGTTTCTAGTCTCAATCAACTAATTAATCCATGGATCTCCACTAACTAAAGATTAAACTAATTAACAAGAAATTCTATAGACTTTTTATAGACCCTTAATTAAGGCAACCCCATGGTCCATGGCCCTTGTTGATGACAGTTTGCAAATGATCACATACGATCTCATTCCACCAATAATAATACGGCTTGTTGACAAAAACAATAAAATAATAATTAGAATGGGTTAGACTAACTAGCTTTAGGGTTTAGGTAGGTGACTTAGGATGATACTCATTAATCATGCCTCCTATGATCTCTCCCACAATCAAGCTGCAATATGGGCTAATCACTGTGGTTCTCTAGCTACGTACCTCGTTATTTTAACCTTAAAAATTAAAGAACCTTCACAATATTTGGAGTTTGTCGATCCATGTAGGACTACTTATAATTGAATTTTCAAACCATGTGAAAATGAGATTCACTTGCAGAGTTTTTCATTATTACTGTTGCCCGTATTAAGTAGAAATACATCCTTGAGGCTACGAAGGGCAGTTAGCTAAAGTTAGGAGTAAAAGATTGTAAACAGAACATGTTGAAGAAATTTAAGTGGCAACTTGTAAGAGAAGTAACTTATAGAGTCGTTTTTGGCCAAAAGGATGGACAAAAGACTAGAAAGAATAGGTCCGCGTGAACATCTTGGAAGATGACATTTTTTATGATATTTATGTTGAGAAAGATCGTAGGGTTGTGATTATTAGTAATCATATAGGTGTGAGAGTCCTCGATGACTCACCCAAGTGAAGTTGTTGATCTTTTTGAGGTCGCAGTCGAATGTGAAAGTTTTTTTTGGTTTGAGTGGGTACGCAGATCTTTGCTGTACTATTTATGTTTAGGTTGTTTAACAGTTTTCATTATAAGTCTTTATCTTTTGAAGCTGGTTATTTACTGTTTTGCAATGTTGTTTTGTTGTATTTTGTAAACCCTCCTTTGGCTTTCAATAATCGAAAAAAATAGGAATACATAACTTAATTTAAATAATAAAATTAAAATAATTTTAAAATTTTTAATCTGTTTTAATTAGATGAATGCAAAATGGAAGAACTATTTGATTTAGGTCTGGTATGATATTGGATTAGAAATTAACCATTATTTGATTTAAGCCCGGTAGGATATTGGTTTTGAAATCAATACTTAATCATTGTAATATCCTATTTTATATGAAAAATATCTAGGAATACTTTAGAAAAAAGATAATTTTTATTAAGATAAAAATTTAGATATAATTCTAGATTGTAACTATCATAGTGGCATTTTTTGGCAAAATAGCTTTTTGGGCACAATTTTAGCCACTTTGATCAAGTTAAAGCAATTAAACAACATTTTGGATTATCGGTTTGACCCCTAAAGACTCTTTTTCAAAAAGCTATTTTGATGATATTTTTGGATTAACATTTAGTTATTTTGGACTAAAATTACCATATTAGCCTCATATTTTCATCAAATTACTTCATATATTATATAATAATGATTTTAATGAAAAAAATTTAAAGCTTTTTATAATTCTTTTACCATATCAAATGAAACTTATATTTTCATTCATTTGGGTAAATGTCATGTTTTAATGATATTTAATGAATTGTTATTAATAAATTATACTAGAGTTGTCCAATACATTCATTTAATTATTTTTACCGAAATAAATAAAAAAAAAATTTGGAAAAAAAATGACTAATTTAACATTTTCTTAAAGTTAATAAATTGCGCTCATATTTTCACCAAAATTGCATCATATGTTATACAACAATGATTTTAATAATATTTTCTTAACGCTTTAATAATTTTTTGGTAAGAGGTATGTTTGATGGTATATAGTGATTTTATTAACAGTGAATGACACTAAAATTGTATGTTATCTTCACTGTATTTTTTACCAAAATAAATAAATGTAGTTTTGGTAGAAAAAATTAATGATTAATTGAATATATTCACACAGTTAACAAATTCTTCATTTTGTTTGCTCTAGTTGGTATTGAATAATAATAACAAAAATTTATATTAAAGAAAAAAATATATTGTAGTTATAAGTTTGTAATCTATTTTAAAATATTTGTAAAATTATAATGAAAAGAATCATATTGCTAAGGGTATAAATGGAAAATCATCAACTTACATTTTCACAAACAACTAATTTTACCAAATACTTTTGTTGCAAATAGCTTATCCTAGTAGCTAAATCAAAGAGCTGAGCCATTTTCTTTTTCCCTTGACTATTTTTGTTATCCTTGAGTATTTTCTTTTCTTTTCTTTTTGTTTTGAATTTTGAATTGTTTGGGGATAAGGACTAAATATAGGGACATTTGATAATTAAGTCTAAAATGCATATATCATAATTTGGGTCTTTTGATGTGAATTCTATATTATGCCTTGTTTAGAAATTGGTTGTAGGAATTTTGTGGAAAATAATAAAAAAACAATGCCCAAATTTGATGCTTAGAACGAAGTTGGCCCCCTCATGAAGTCCAAAGCATGGCGTAGAAGAGATTTGGTCCGGATTTATATTGATATGGATAGCTAAAGACCTGACATGGTTGTGCATCCCTCCAAAAGCCAAGAAAGTGAAAAAAACATCTAACATGTACTGTGTTCGAGGTGACACTAGTCATGTCTAGGAAGCAGGTCTGAGTCTTTTCCAACATGCCCCATGTCAGGGTGATTTTTGGCTCTTTGTCGACTTCAGGCGATTTTTGTTATATAATCAAGGGGGCTTTAGACATGTTCATCATCATCCACCACTCCATTCCAGAAATTCATCATCTACATTTACTCCATACTCCATCATTTACCCTTAATCGAAGACGGAGAGAGATTGAAGTGTTGAACGTTGATCGAGTTGGTTGTAAAGTGGGGATAAGCAAAACTCTTCCTTGTTGAGATTTCCATCAAGATTTTCCTCACACTTTGATTTATTTGCCAACCTTCATAGGATTTACATGCTTTTAGCATATATCTAACTTGCTTTATAATTAGGAATAAGATTAGTGAGTAGTTTTTCTTAGTTTAGATGATAAACTTCATAGTTGCTAATGGATTGATTTTGGTTGAATTGAACATGTTATGAACTTGATTTGGATGCACTCTATTTAGTCTTCAGGTTTGTATATCATTGCTTTTGATTTCCCATCAAGAGTATGGTTATAGAATGTTGAATGAAGCACCAACAAGAGAAATTTGATAATCGGAAAGTTTGAGTTGAACTAACTTCAAAAATCAAGTAGATATAGAGGTTTGAGTAAGGGGTTATTTGATAATTTGATTATTAACCTAGCTAACTTTGAAATATCCACAACAGTAGGTGATTGGCTCTCCTAAGCGATTCACTACATTTTCAAAAGATCGTTGCAAAAGATTTTCTGCTATTATCGATTCTAAAAATTGTTCAAATTGATGAAATTCATGTTCAATCCACAATTTTTGATTTGTTAGCAACTTTTTTTTCGAAAAAGTTATGGGCAACCGCCCTTATTAGATCAATAAAAAGCAAGGGCACAAGCCCACTACAACCATGAGTGTCCAAAATGGGCTGCAGTATACAATGACTCACTAATTGCACTGATGGACAATAATGATATAACTTAGAATTACCCCTTGAATGTTATATAACTTTGATTAAACCCTAGAATTTACTACTTTGATGGTTAGATTAGTTTGTTGGAAAAATCAATCACAAAAACCTAATCGATTCAACAATTAATTAGAGGGCTACTTTGGTGTGTTGTGATGCAAGTTCCTATGGGAACGATCTTGATTTATGCTACACTTACACCCATGCATTTGCAATATATCACGTGCTCTAATACCAAATGAATATTTTCTAATTAGAAACAATAAATTTCAAGCACGAAATTCACCAAATAACCAACAAAACAACAATGTGCTTAAACCTGATAAAAAACAGTGGGTCAATTAGCAATTTCTAATCACCAAACTAGCTCCAAATGATCTCAAACTTAACCAAATCATACAACGAACAACATCAACCAAATGAAAATGAAAATCACACCAAGATATCACCAAAATACTCACGAGCTCAAACTCAAGATGGAACAGTGACACCAACTTTTGAACACAATATGTAATAAGTTAATAACAAATATAAGTGATTAAAGCACAAAGGCCTATCTACCAACATGATTAAAGGCCGAGGCACCACAATACCTCTAAGGGCTTGTTTGGAGAGAAAAAGTGGAATGGGTTGGGTATGGAATTAGAATCCTAGGGGTTTGGGTATGGAATTAGAACCCTGAAATGAAAGTGTTTGGTGAGCAGTGGAATGGAATTAAAACTTTAGTCACAGTATTTGTTATAATAATAATAATAATAATAATAATAATAATAATAATAATAATAATAATTATTATTATCATTATCATTATGAAAATAATAAAATTTTAATAATTATCAATTATTAATTAGTTATTATTATATATTAATTAATAATATTATTACTATAAATTATAAATTATTATTTTTTATTAATTAATAATTATTATCAATGGAAAATAATTAATTATAATAATAATTAATTAATTTTTAATTGTTGACATTTGTGTCAATTAGTAATTTTATTATATTAATTATTAATTATTAATAATTATAATTATTTATTAATTATTAGTAATTATCAATTATTATTAACTAATTATAATAATTACGTATTAATTATTTATATATATATGTTTATTATTAATTATTAACTATTAATTACTAATTTTCATATTACTAAATTACTAATTATTATAAATTAATATTAATTAAAAACATTTAATAATTCATTATTAGTAATAATTATTAGTATTTACAATTATAATAATTATTATTATTATAATTATTATTAATAATTATAATTATAATTATAATTATTATTATGATTATTATTATTGTTATTATATTATTATTATAATTATTATTAATTAATAATAATTATTATTATTAATTATTATTATAATTATTATTATGATTATTATTATTTATTATAATAATTATTATAATAATAATTATTAATTATTAATAAATTTAATTATTATTATTACAAATTAATTATTAATAATAATATTTATTAATAATTATAATTATAATTATTATAATTATTATTATTAATTATTAATAATTATAATTATAATTATTATAATTATTATAATTATTATTATTATTATTATTATTATTATTATTATTATTATTATTATTATTATTATTATTGGTTTTGTTGTTGTTGTGAAAGAAAAGGGATAGCCTATTCCCCCCACATTTGGGAGGTTTCTAATCCCCCTATTTGGGAGGGATAGCAAATCCCTAGGGATTGCAATTCCATTCCAGAAACTGCTCTCCAAACAGAAAAAACAGGAACTAGAACCCATTCCTACTCAATTCCATTCCTATTTTGCTCACCAAACAAGCCCTAAAAGGACTTACTCTCAACACTACTAAATAGTTCTACAATTAAAAACCATAATCATCTCCATTCTCATCTTAATTTAGTACTATTGTAAGCAATAAGTTTTATAAAATCGAAACTAAGAATCTCTACTGACAAATGCACATCTACTTACAAAAATTCTTCCCCCAAAATTCAGAAGGTAATATTGCAAATTAAGTGCATGGGTCGAGACTAGTGGGTAGGTGAGAGAAACACACAAGCTTCCTCCACTTCTTGGCCGTTAGTTGTACCTGCACCTTCTTGGGGAAGACTGAATATAGCTCCTTCTATGGCTATTTTAACTTATATAGATCAAGTTTAAGAATTTTTACAACATCCTTATTCTTGGCTTGCTTGTTTTCCTCACCTATACATATGTAAAACAACAATTTTTAATGTGAAAAATTCTAAACATCTAATAATTCAATCTATTTTCCCTGCCATTACAACCTTCTCCATCTTTTCACCACAACTGTTTTTTTTACTTATCTTTGCATCAATCAACCTGATAGCACAACTGTTTGATTTGGATATATGACTGTTCAATTAACGAGGTTCAAGGCCCTGAAAAGAATTACCATCGCCAACTAGGTTCACCTTGTCTTCCATTTACTCTCTTTTTATCATCCTTTTTCTTTTCATTTCCATTCCGAGAGAAAATTTTCATTTATAAAAAAATCGCAAAAGCAAGTTCGTCTTCTAGCAAAATTGAGGACATCAATAATTGAAATGGATAAGAATGACGGAGAAGATGGACATGACGATCGAGAGAAAGGGTCTTTTCTTGATGAGATTTTGATTTGTGATTATTGTTTGTCTATGTTGAAAATAAGACTCTTTTTTTTTTTAAAAAAATGTGGATGATAGTCTGTTAGAGTGACATGTGGTGTATGTGTCCCGGTTTATATCACAATGGTCTATGCAAATAGAACCATTGTATGTTGAACATGCTAGAGTTACATTTTTGGGCATGCTACCTTGGATGTTTAATTTTGTTTGTGTTCGCTATCTTTTGGACATGGTAAGTCTTTAAACACTGACCTACAAGGAGCACAATGCTTTATATATGGTTTTGGGATCATGATCTACACCTTAAAAATTAAATTGTCGCAATCAAACCTAATGTGAATAATCAAATATTAAATTCATAAAGTCAATAGTCTGCCATACTTATGAGCTAGATCTAGAAAACGAACCGTAATAAAATCAACTCAAACAAAATAGGAAAAAGATATTAAAATTTAGGCTCAGCTCAAGCTACAACATGTTATGGGGCCAAGGTTTGCTAAATCAAGCTGACCTCCACTTAATTCCTAACCCAAACCTCATGTATGGGTAACCCTAAGCTGTAAGTAGCTACCATTATTATTTCGATCCTATGACATCATCTTGCCAATTTCATTAAAACTCTAGACCTTAACCTTGATCTGTTGATCCCCCTAATATGGTATTTCCTCTTGGTTGTTAAACTCTTTGGATTTTACTCATTAATATTATGAGTTTCTTATAACTCTCCCTCTCAAAAAGTATAAAAAAAAATATCCTTGAATCATTCTGCTGACTTCGAATTAAAAGGTAGGCTATTAAATGGTTACTTGCTTGCTCTTTCTATTATTTATTTTATATATTTAATTTGGGCTTTTAATTTTAGATTATTGGATGATAATAGACTGAACTTTAGGGGTATTGGACAATAATGCACTGAACTTTTTTCTTGGACTCCAATACACTGAACTTTGAGGGTGTTGGACAATAATGCACTCAGACCAATTCAGCTGGTGATTAACGCGGTGCCTATTTTACTTTTGAGGTATCGTTTTTCTATTTTTTTTCAAAAAAATATATTAGTCATCCTGCTTATGTATACTTTCTTACACGGAAAAAGTTTTTCTGAGAAAAATAGAAAAACGACACTTCAAAGTAGGACAACCACCGCGTTAACCACCAGCTGAATTGGTCTGAGTGTGTTATTGTCCAATACCCTCAAAGTTTAGTGTATTAGAATCCACGAAAAAGGTTCAGTGCATTATTGTCCAATACCCCTACAGTTCAGTGTATTATCATCCAATAATCCTTAAATTTTTGTAAGTTTTTACTTTTGACTTAATTGCATTTAGAAATTGATTTAATTGTGACGACTTTTGCCTTCTGTAACTTAACATCAAAACCAATTTAGGAAGGTCCGTTCTAAACAAATAAATTTTAACTAATGGATGCAATTTAAATTTTAAAGATAGAGAAGAAAATCAACTAACGAGTCACTGTGTAAGATCCTACTCAACCAAAAATTTTAATTAATGGTTAAAGTTAGGTTCAAGAAAGGTTTCACAATGAAACACGCCCTTCTCACATGAATATCCTTTATGCTTGAAACGTGGATACTATATAGAACTCCCTTCAATTTGTGAAATTAAATATAGCGGGTTGTTGAAATTCGAGCATATACGATCTTTTGTTCACTAAAGTCTCTCATATTATGTGTAAGAACTAAATCAACCAAACTTTTAAGTTCATACTTGAAGGGCCATAAAAGATATGATATTACGCCATAATTGATCCATATTTCCTAAGGATGCTTAGCATCGAAAAAAAATAACGAAAGTGGGTCCAAGTTATTTTGCTTCAAGTCAAGCTCGAGTTGCTTTTGAAGCCTTAAATCGACTGTTTTGGAAGCAAAGGGCATCACGGTTTTTTCACAAGGGTCGGGGTCGGGTCCGTCGAGCATCAAGGAAGAACACTAGAGAAACCGATTCCAAGGAACCAAGAAGAAAGAAGAAGGAAAGTCAAGGAAGGAAGAATAGAATGAATGAAAGAGGAAAATGGAGAAATTGGGTAAAATTGGTCATGGGAAAAATATATACCTTCACTCTTTTGATCATAACTCCCTCAATATAACTTCAATGACCACCAAATTTGGCGAGCTTATAGTACACATTGAGAGCTTTCTATCAATATATTATATGACCCAAATTAAAGTTAAAACGAAGAAGTTATGCACGTTAGAAGTTAGCAGACGCAGGCAGGCGTTACCTGCGCCTACAGGGACGCAGGCAGCGCCTCTCTACGCTTCTTGATGCTAAGCTTTCTGGAGGAGATGGTGGCAGCGCCTCCCCCTTTTTGCCCAACATGCGTTTTTCTTCCGCCCTTTTTTGTTGTTTTCCTTCCCCTCCCCCCCCCCCCAACGCTTCCCCCCTCTCCTTTATATACATGCTCACCCTCCATTAGAGATAGTTTTTTGAATCTTTTAGATTTAGACTCTAAAATCCTCTCACTTGGAGAGTTTGTAATTGTGAGTTTACAAACCCTAATCAATGAAAGCTAATCCTTTGGGTGGAAATTGCTTAGTGATTTCTTTTCTTTGTGAGTGGGTGTTCTTCCTCCACCCTTTGTGAGATTTCTTGGGTGTTTAAAGACTCTTTGCTTGTGGAAGGTCCTTGTGCAAGTGATTGAACATCTTAGTGCAATCGGGTGAGTGAATTCTCTTAACAATTACCCATATCCCTTTTAATTCTTGTTCTATTTATTGTTTGTCTCCAAAACCCTAAAAATAGAGTTTGTTCTTGAGTTCTAATTTGTGGGTTTTCTTAAACCCTGGAGTAATTGTGATCCTTGAGTGTTTAATCTTGCTTTCCTTGTCGTTCCCGGATCATTTGGTATCAGAGCTTAGGATTAGAACTCATATATTGGTAAAAAGTTTCCATATTTTTTCGGGTTTAAGTTCTTGAAGTTTTGGGTTTGTTCTTGTTGATTTTGGATGCAAAATTGATGCTTGATGAATGGTATTGCTCCCTTGATGTGTTAGGAGTGTTGGTATATGATTTTTATCATTTGGGTCCAAGTATTCATTAAGTATTGGGTTGATTTTTTGAATTGAAGTTGCCAATAATTTTGTTTCTCTATTTTGGATTTTGGTTGATGTTGGCATGTTTGGGTTGATTTTGTTGTAAATTTTGGTGCTTGAGTGGATGCTATACATGCCCCTTGTTGTTTGTAGTGATTTGTTGGGAGTAAATAGGTGTTATTGTTGTTGATTGGGAATTGGTTTGGAGTTGATTTAGATAGCATTTGAAGAGGTAGTTGAAGTGTTGTGCAATTTGAAATTTTGGTGGTTGTTCATGCTTCCTCTGTGGATGTCAATCGTTGAATTGGGTGTTAATTGTTGACTTGGTTGATTTTGTTGGATAACCTTGTGTTGGCTATCGTTGTGATTGTATGAGGTGATCACTTGGTGTATAATCTTGCCTTGTTGATTATCCCCCATTGTTGCTCGTTCATCATTCCCCCTTGCCGGATTCACCCCATTTTCCCCACAAAAAAATAGCCTCACGAAAATTCCACAAAATTTCCTTAGCCACAAAAGAACCCCAAAGCTTCACCCGAATATATTTTCCTTATCCCATCAATCCCATCAAACTCCTCAAGTGGCCTCGTCATCTAATCAAATGGGAGATCGAAAATTCCCTCCTCAACCTAACTTCCCTTCCAAAACCACTCTTGATATGGCTGTTCAACATATCATAGATAACCAAGAAGTGATACAACGTCAAGTGAGCGATTTGAGTTATGTCGTGACAAAATTGCAAATCGGTTCCTCGAGAAAGGTTCGTGATGCTTATGGGAGATTTTATAGCGAATATCGAAGGTCCTATATTGAACCTCATCGTGGTATTTCTACTCATGGGCCTAGAGTTTGTGATCCTCATGATTAGAGAAAGGAAAAGAAAGCTCAATCATGGTCTTCTAGCAAGGGTGTTGCTCACTCTCGGTATAAGGTTCTGTCCAAAGGAAGTCGATCTTCCAAGCCATTCAAACCATCTATTAAAGCTCACATGGATGATGCGAAATATCTTAGAAAGCTCAAGGGTAGAAAATGCTTCAAGTGTAGGGAGTATAGTCACTACCAATCTCAATGCCCTACCAAGATGGTTGAATCACCCCAAGCAAGTGTGGTGGAAGGTTCTGAATCCTCTATGCTTATTGTTGAGACACAAGTTCAAAGGGAAGAGGTTTTAACTCGTAGGCGATCCTTTATCATGACTAAGGATTCTCGGGATGACTCTCAACGGGAATCAGTCTTCCAAACTAGGTTCACCGTCAGTGAAGGGTTGTCCAAGCTCATCATTGATGGTGGGAGCTGCTCCAACTTGTGTTCTACCTACATGGTTGAGAAGCTCCAATCACCGATCATGGCTCATCTCCAACCGTATAGCTTGCAAGGGCTTAAAGATGGTGGCGATATTCAGGTAACTCAACAAACCATGATATTCTTCTCCATTCTTCCTCACAAGGATAGTGTTTTGTGAGATGTTGTTCCTATAAATGTTTATCATTTGCTCCTTGGTAGGCCTTGACAATATGATAAGCGTGCCATCCATGATGGATTTAAGAACACTTACTCAATCTTGATGGGAGAAAAAAGGATCACGCTTAGCCCCCTCTCACCTACCCAACCCCTCACACATCAAACCGGGATGGGAGTGAGAAGAGAGACCCCCTCCATAAGAGTGAAACACGAGATGAGAGTCTTTTAAGCGAAGGGAAGCCACACTTGGCGTTATTTTTGCGAAAAATGACCTTAATGAAGTTGTGCAGACCTTATATCCACAAATTTCCAATCTCCCTCCCTTGTCCCTCACTGTTACCTACAACTCCTACTGATCTCTCTACCATGAATGCGAGCCTTGAGTTGTGTTCGATCATTCCCGGGCTCCCTTTTGGAGACGAGTTGCATGGCAACAAGTCCATCGCGACACTCCCTTGCTTGCCTCCTCCCACATTGAGATTGACCAAGGAAGAGGCATCTTCTACCAGTCTTGACTTTGACATCTCTTATGACGACTACCTTATGGCCTTCAGCAAAATGATGAGCGCTAAGCATGTGAAGGTTCCTCTTGATGGTTAGTTGATCCCTTTTTCCTTCTGAAATTGCTACACCTTTACGAAGAAGGGGTTGATGAGTGTCACATTGATCTGGCCAATGCGTTTTATTGAGTTGATTTTACGTGAGCGGTCGATTGGATTTGAACTCCCAAGAGTTGAGGGCAACTATTCTCCAATAAGGGTAGTCTGATCCATATTTCCTAAGGTCCTTAGCATCGGAAAAAAATAACAAAAGTGGGTCCAAGTTATTTTCCTTCAAGTAAATCTCGGGTCGCTTTTGAAGCCTTAAATCGACTATTTTGGGAGCAAAGGGGCATCTTGGTCTTTTCACAATGGTCGGGGTCGAGTTTGTGGAGCATCAGGGAAGAACACTAGAGAAACCAAGTCCAAGGAACCAAGAAGAAAGAATAAGGAAAGTCAAGGAAGGAAGAGTAGAATGAATGAAGGAGGAAAATGAAGAAATTGGATAAGATTGGACATGGGAAAATACAAACCTTTACTCTTTTGATCATAACTCCCTTAATATAGCTTCGATGACTACAAAATTTGGTGAGCTTATAATACACATTGATCGAGAGCTTTCTATTGTTATATTAGAAGGCCAAATCGGAGTTAAAACAAAGAAGTTATTCACGTTGGAAGTTAGTTGACGTAGGCAGGCGAAACCCACGCCTACAGGGACGCTGGCAGCGCCTCTCTACGTTTCTTGACGCTAAACTTTCCGGAGGAGGCACCGGCAGCGCCTCCTCCTTTTCGCCCAACACACATTGTTCTTCCGCCTTCTTTCGCTGTTTTCTTCCCCCCCCCCCCCCCTCTCCCCCTCTCTTATATACATGTTCCCCGACCCTCCATTAGAGATAGTTTTTTGAAGCTTTTAGATTTAGACTCAAAAATCCTCACTTGGAGAGTTTGTAATTGTGGGGTTTCAAACCCTAATCAATGAAAGTTAATCCTTCGGCCGGGTGGAAATTGCTTGGTGATTTCTCTTCTTTGTGAGTGGGTGTTCTTCCTCCACCCTTTGTGAGTTTTCTTTGGTGTTTCAAGACTTTTTTTCTTGTGGAAGGTCCTTGTGCAAGTGATTGAATATCTTAGTTCAATTGGGTGAGTGATTACTCTTTACAATTGTCCATATCCCTTTTCATTCTTGTTGTATTTGTTGTTCATCTCCAAAGCTCTAAAAATAGCTAGAGTTTGTTCTTGAGTTCTAATTTGTGGGTTTTCTCAAACCTTAGAGTAATTGTGATCCTTGGATGTTTAATCTTGCTTACCTAGTCGTTCTGGGATCAATAATCAATATTAATATATAATTAAAAATATAAAACGATAGATATTATATATGAGAGTTGATAATTAATTATAATGACAAATAAAATCAAAAGAGGAGTATGACTGTTTGAGTATCATTAATTTGATAATGGAAAAACTTATAGTATATTTTCATATATCTGTTTATTCATATATCTGTCAACTTTTATCTTCATCATTCATTTTTTTTAAGTACAACATTATAAAATATATTTTCCTAATTTAAACAAATTGCACAAATTTTTATAAAATTTAAATATTTTAACACTAATTTTTTGCCTAGTAAACAAACATATTTTGAAAAATATTTATTTTAAATTTTTCAAAAATAAACTAAAATTTGAAAAAGTATATTTTACAATTTATATTAAATAAAAAAGCTAGCAGTCAATATAAAACTTGACACATGTACGAATAAGACTTATTTTATTTACAGTAGTTGTCGTGGTTGACAACCACTTGTAAATACATTCATTGGATAATACTGCGTCTGTAAATGAGATTTTTAAACTTAAAATAAGATTTTATGTAATCTCGTGTAATTCTTTCATAATCATGGTGGGGCCTGCTTTATATTTCCTTACTAAATTTTTCCAATGTGGACGGGAGCTCAAATGTGACTTTTGAGAAGTCTTGAAGCAGAAGACAAATTGAATGCATGCATGGACAAGGATAACTCCATTTTACACGCACGATGAAGACCTTTGTTGTGACTAATTTACCAAAAAGTAAAGATTAGATAATTCATTTCTCCTCTCTTTCTTGATACTTTTTCTGTTATTGTCAAATGTCAACTAATCTTCAAATGC
Organism: Portulaca oleracea; assembly: GCA_029582165.1. Taxonomy (NCBI): domain Eukaryota; kingdom Viridiplantae; phylum Streptophyta; class Magnoliopsida; order Caryophyllales; family Portulacaceae; genus Portulaca; species Portulaca oleracea. Next base: position 25,965,310 of record CM055885.1, read on the forward strand.
AAACCCAGCAGTAATAAAATGGAAAACGAGGGAATTGGTTTCTTGAGCAAGTAAATCACCTTACTTTCTCTGCCTAACCCAAAAGGCGTCGCTTATAAAGGACTTTTTGAGTCAATTGGAATATCATACAAAGTTGTTAATCTTCAAGGAAAGTATCTTGCACCCGTTGAACTAAAATATCAAAGTATTGGAAAATTGGATTTTGATTAGTCATTTATAGGAAAATTGTGTTTGGTAAAATTAGATATATGCAAAAAAATCGGTGAAATTTTCTTGGAAAATTGGATTTTAGTAGTCCTCATTTTTGACAGCTGAACAATAATAATTTCTACTTTTTTTGTATGTCAGTGGTCGAAAAAATATTTTATTTTTGTTTGCACCACCAATGAGTTTATATTATAAATATCATGGATTTTGATTTGCATTTGCTCCAAAACTTAGCACAACACTTCCATATGATTTTTAGTGAATTTACAATGTTTGTTCATATTACTTTGGATCTTTTTGCTAATTGTTACAATTTTTCCTTTTTATTCCTTAGTAAAAATCATAATAACTCTTTTAATTCTAAAAAAAGCAAAAATTTCTTTTAGTATCTATACTTTATAGCCTTTTGGAGGGCAGAAATTAAAAAAATTAGAAAATTTAAAAAAAACCTCAAAATGTAGATTCAGTACCAAAAAATAAAATTTTATTCTTTTATGAGATCATTGGAGTACAAAAATTGAGGATTATTATTTTCCAATTACTAATAATATGGTTATTAAAATCCAATTTTCCAATTTGGTAATTTTTTTATTGTTGATATACATGTGTATCAAAATGAATTTTAAGTTTATAATTATGAAATAAAATTTTCATTGATCATACATTTGTTATATTGAATGCCCCATACTGATTACACTTATTATTCATTGTCAATTCTATTTTGCTTTTAATAATTATTGGAACTTATGACGCTAAAATTCCATTATATAGCGGGAGTTAATAAAATGAATAATTTGTTAACTATGTGAAATTTTAAACTAAAAGTATTAATTTAACATAACACACTTAACAACACATGCAACTATTGTCCAAAAATAAATAAATAAATATCAAACATAACAAGCATGGTATAGAATTAAATGTAATTTTGTTCAATGTATAAGAGTTATCAAAGTAGTTATCATATTAAAAACTAAAAGCTTTCTCAAAAGCTTACGCAAGTGGATTTTTGGCCATTAGTTTTTTGGGTCCAAAATGTTCATGTAAGAATTTGTTTACCAAACACTTTCAAGAGCTTTTTGACTTTGGTCAAAAGACTGTTAGGTTTTGTGGCCCATTGGATCCTCGGTGGGATCCAGAACCTGAGAAGAATCGACATATAGGATACAGTTTTAATCTAATTTTAATTCTTTGTTCAAGTTAGATACTACTTGTTGTTATTTGAGTTTTAATTTTACTTTATCTATTCTCCTACCCGCCCTATAAATAGGATCCAGTTTTCTCCACTTTATTTCACTGCGACATCAAGTGACATAGAGTCGTAGAGGGAGAAAATATTGAGAGAGAGTTTGTTTCACCAATATTTTCCCAGTGTATCCTGAGAGATTGTGAGTTGAGAGTGAAAGAGATTTTTCTGTAATATCCTCTTTTGTTGATCGCATCACACTCTGTGATGGTGATCGAGTTGTACTCCTCCCTTCTCATAGTGGATTATTTTCTGACTGTCGCCATCCGTGAGTTTGCCTCCGAGTTCTTCGACTTCCCACGTAAACCTGGAGTTTGTCTTATCGCTTATTTTTCGTTCCTGAATTTTGTCGAATTTCCGTCATCGCATTCATTTCACTTACATTGTAACTTACACTTAATTTTACCAAACAAGTGGTATCAGAACCTCACAATTGATATTTGAGCCTCGCAAGTGGTATCAGAGCAAGGTGGAGATGGCTTCAATCATGAAGTGTAAGATTCCAAAATTCGATGGAACAATGAGTTTCATTATGTGGAGAGTGCAAATGAAGGCAGTCCTAATTCAGGAAGGGTTATGGGATGTGATTGAGTATCCCGACACGAAGATTGATGAAACGATGAGCGATGAAGACTTCAAAACAACTACAGAGAGAGATCCAGGGCAGCCTGAGTTCGAGTGGAGCAAGTTGAGGCTCAAGGTGGAGCTATTGGAACCTGTAATCAGGATCAAGCTGTTGATGATGCTTCTGAAACAGCTCAGGTTGACAGGCTTGAGATCGAGACTAATGTTCCTCAGGAGGAGGAAGAACCGAGCATTGTAAGAGATCGTCCTAGGAGGGAGATCAGGAGACCAACACTGTATACTGAAGAAGCCAATGCTATGATCGCATATGCGCTGAAAGTTTGCAGAAGATTCATACATAGGAGCTGTGTGAGTTTCCTAAAGGGAGACAAGGTCTTACTGCAAAATGGGTGTACAAGCAGTAAGAATGGTCACATAGAGAGTGGCAGTTGGACAAAGCTGAATGACCAGAAGCAGGGTAGTAAGGATAACCGCACCAAAACTCGTACTACAAATTGTGTTGCGTCCAATTCAGATGCAGCAGGGTAGTAAGGCTACTACATCGAGTAGGACAACTAGGGATGAGTTGGTTCTTGATATTGGGTGCACCTACCACATGTGTCCTCATAAGGATTGGTTCGAGTCCTTTGAGAGTGTTAACACCGACGTTGTGACCATGGGCAACGACACGGCCTGCAAGGTGGTAGGAATTGGTGCTATCAGGATAAGGACCCATGATGATATTAGACCTGGCAATCCTTATCCGAAACGCGAAATCCGTTCCGATCCGCCCGAATCCAAACTCGATCCGCATACGAATGTCGGAACTCGGTCTTCATCCGAAACAACCCGGATCAAATCCGATCCGAAACTGAACCGATCCGAAACCCGAAGTTAACCGAATAAGGAAAGCATCCGAAATAATCCAAAACAACCCGAACCCGATCCGAGTCATGCTAAACCCGAATAAGGCCGCATCCGAAAGTTGTTCGAAACGAATTTAACCTGACTTGAGACACATCCAAACCGAATTTTACTCGACTCGAGACACACTAGAACTGACCTACAGCCGAACCGAATTAGCACCAACCCGATTTAGGAGGGAAACAAAATTCTAATTAAATTTTAGCTTTACGAGGGAAACAAAATTTCTAATTAAATTTTTGGCACCCACTAATTTCCTTCCTCGCTAAAATTCTAACTAACAATTCCATCCAAATTTAAATTAGTTCAACATTTAAGAAAAGTTGATAGAGAGGGAAATGAAATTATTATTGGTTAGTGTTGTTTAAAAGTTTAAGAAATTTAGGTTGGACGGAGTTTGATAATTTAAAAATTTTATTTTGGAGTGGTTTGTTTAGTCAAAAACCCCAGGGAAATGGTCAATTTTCCCGAGTTGACTTATTTTTCCCATGTTTGGTTGTACATTGACTTCAGGAAAGGTTTTACATGGAGCCAACAATTTGCAAAGTTTTCCTAGGGAAAATTTCCCTTAGGGGGGGTTAAGGGAAATTTTTCCTGGGGAAATATTTCCAATGGAAAACTTTCCATGGAAACTTTTCCCCGGGAAAAATTTTCCTAGGAATCTTACCAAATGCACCCTAATAAAGGAAGTATGGATAGACTTTTTTATTTTTTAGTGGTATGATTTTCTTGGAAATTTAGATGGAAATTGAGTACTCAAAGCTATAAATAATTAAAATAATTTCAAATTGGAGTTTAGAAATTATCCACCGTTAAATTTAGATGGAAATTATTCGACTCGAAAGCAATCCGACTAGAATATAAATACAACCTTGGATTCATTCGAAATCAAGCAACCGAATTAACTCGATCCGAATTTGAACAGACCCGACTTAACCCAACCTAGGAAAAGTTTCAATCAACTCTCACACTAAGAGCACAATCTGATCAAACTCGATCCGAACCCGATCAGACCTGGTCAAGATCAATCCAGAGTCAAACCGAATCCGAACCTTGCTCGAACCAAACCCGATTCGAGCCGGAGCACGGATGTTCCGAACAAACCCGAACCCGAAATCATCTAATCTGAACCCGGTGCGACACATCTGATTGCCAAGTCTAGATGATATTGTTAGAACCCTAAAAGAGGTTCGTCATATTCCTAACATAACCCACAATTTGATTTCTTTGGGTACTCTTGAGGCTAACGGTTGCAGGTACAAAGGAGAAGATGGTGTCTTGAAAGTGTGTAGGGGTTCCATGGTTTTGATGAAGGGAATCATGAAGAGCAGCCTATACACCATACATGGGTCTACAGTGACAGGAACTGCAGCGGCAATTTCAAACCTTGATAAGTTGAGCATGTGTCAACCCTGCGAGGCTATGCCCTGCGGAGGGATGTGTTGATGGTGACAATCAAGGTGTTTATCTGGACCGATGACTCAGATCATGGTCCAAGGTGGAGTTTGTTGGGTTATGTGGCCCATTGGATCCTTAGTGGGGTCCAAAACCTGAGAAGAATCAGCATAGGATACAGTTTTAATCTAATTTTTATTCCCTGTTTAAGTTAGATACTACTTGTTGTTATTTGAATTTTAATCTGACTCTATTTATTCTCATAGTTGCCCTATAAATAGGGTTCAGTTTCTCCACTTTATTTCATAGCGACATCAAGTGACAAAGAGTCAGAGAGGGAGAAAATACTGAGAGACAGTTTGTTTCATCAATATTTTCCTAGTGTATCCTGAGAGATTGAGATGAGTTGGGAGTGAGAGAGATTTTTGTTGTAATCTCCTCTTTTGTTGATCACATCACACCCTGTGATAGTGATCGAGTTGTAGTCCTCCCTTCTCCTAGTAGATTATTTTTCTGGCTGTCGCCATTCGTGGGTTTTTCTCCGTGTTCTTCGGATTCCTACGTAAACCTGGTGTTTGTCTTATCGCTTATTTTTCGTTCCTGAATTTAGTCGTAATTTCTGTCATTTTATTTATTTCACTTCCGTTGTAAACTTGCACTTAATTTTACCTAACAAGTGGTATCAAAGCCTCACAAGTGGTATATGAGCCTAACAAAAACTAATATCCCTCAAAAACATTTTTTTTTTAATTCCAAAAAGCTTGTTGCTAAACATGGTTGAGTTTGAGATAGAGGATCGAAGATTCAAGTCTCATAACATCGGTTTTACATTTGGAGGATTGAAAGTTCATCATTTACTAAGTTTCTTTCAAAAGTTGCTCCATATTTGATTTATTTCTCTTTTTTTCTGGGTTTCTTATGGTTTCTAGATTAAATTTTACTTGCTTTGCAATTATAATATAAGTAGTGAGCAGCTTTCCTTAGTTTGGCAGATAAACTTTGAATAGTTAATTGGTGGATTTTATCTTTGTTAGTTTGATCATGTTCTTAACTGATTTTGGTTGAATTGTGTTTGTCAGTGCTTATGTTTAGCCAACCATTTGCAAGGATTTAGGTACTTGAACAAAGGATCTAAAGAAGATGTTAGAGAGATTGGGAAAACCTAAGCTAAACTAATTTAAAGCCTACAAGTTTTGAGCTAAGAATCATTTGATAATCTGATTTATATTTCAGTTAAAGTTGAAATATCCATGAAAATAGGTGATTAACCTTTATTAGACAAATTACTTCGATTTGATAAGAATGTTGTGAATTTTGTATGCGATTACCGATCTTTGAATCTTCGCTTGAGCTTTTTATTCATTTGATTATTCTGTTAGTATTTATCATGTTTTTAATAGAAACAACTAAATAAACAGAACTCACTTGAAAACTGTATTGTTTAGTAATTGAGTAGAGGCCTAGTTTAGTGTAAGGAGAGTGACCTTAATATAGACTACATTTGCACTAGTATACTTATATCATATCAAGTTTTGATACTCACCACTGCTACATTTACATTGTACATTTGCGGTTAGTACCTAGAGTCCAAATGACCTGTGGCACCACATAGATTAAGTACGTAGTAGTAATCCAAATAGAACCAACCAAACCACAGTTATACAAATAGTTAGCTTTTGTCCTAGGAAGAGAGCTCATTAGTGTATCCTAATATGCAAAGAATTTGCTTGAGGTTTTGGGAAGAAAATCACCCAATCTAGATGCCTTCTAATCGTAGGAAGGCTTTTGATACTATATATAAATCATGACTTCCTACCATAAGTTTACGGGTCCAAAAAGGGAAAGAGCGCTATCTGCATGGGATATCTTGGTAGACATTTTCCTCAAGCTAGTAATGCTCTGGTTTCAAATACTAACCTAGATGTAAAAGCTTCAAGCTAGTTCATCTTGTATTCGCTAATAACTTGATGATATTTTGTGCAACCCATTAGCAATATGTTCAACTTCTTCTGCAAGCTCTTCAACATTTTTCCAAGACTTCCAGTCTTACTTCTAATAAGGAAAAATCTAGCTAGCTCTTTCATTGAAGTAGTTCCACCCCACTCAAAGGAGGATATCATCAACCTTATTGGCTTTAGCAGATTAGTATTCCTTTCATATACTTGAACATCCTTATCATTGATGGGGAATGACAAAGACAACTTGCGCCAAGCTTGTTGAAAAAAATACATCTAGAATTACCTCTTGGAAATCTAGCACAAGAAAAATCTTTGGGTCAAGTGGGTCTATAGAAGATATATTAAGGGTTAAGACTAGCGGTCCTAATCCCTTAATGAGGACACATTTTAGTATTGGAGGAACATTTGTAATGTCTAGAATCTCTTTTGTAGGGTTTTGTGGTCCATTGGATTCTCGGTGGGGTCCAGAACTTGAGAAAAATCGGTAGAGGATACAGTTTTAATCTAATTCTAATTCCCTGTTCTAGTCAGATACTACTTATTGTTATTTGAGTTTTAATCTGACTCTATTTCTTCTCCAAGCCACCTCATAAATAGGGTTCAGTTTTCTCCACTTTATTTCACAGCGACATCAAGTGACAGAGAGTCAAAGAGGGAGAGAATATTGAGAGAGAGTTTGTTTCACCAATATTTTCTCAGTGTATTCTGAGAGATTGTGAGTTGAGAGTGGGATTTTTTCTGTAATATCCTCTTTTGTTGATCGCACCACACCCTTCGATAGTGATCGAGTTGTACTCCTCCCTTCTCATAGTGGATTATTTTCTGGCTGTCGCCATCCATGGGTTTTCCTCTGGGTTGTTCGATGTCCCACGTAAACCTAGTGTTTGTCTTATCGCTTATTTTTCGTTCCTGAATTTTGTTGTAATTTCCTTCATCTCATTTATTTTGCTTCCGCTGTAACCATGCACTCACTTATTTTCTTAACATCTTTTTGAGTTGCCCAAAAGCCTAATTGGCCTTGGTTGTGTTAGAGCCTCCTTAATATGCAAGACACTATTTTATATGTTAGCTTATGCTTCGTGAAAAACTAGTAGTTAAAATTGTTGGAGTATTTCAAGAGTTAAGAGGCATAAAATACAAGTTATAAGCATAGGATCGACCGGATAGGTCGAAAACGAGCTTAACAAGAGAAATGCACCCAACACGGATCGTGCTATGTATGACACGACCCGTGTTGGCGTCCAGAGAGTAAGAAAAGCATGCACAGGATCAACACGGGTCGTGTTGATCCAGCACGGGTCGTGTTGGCTACAACAGGGACTGTGTTGATCTAACACGATCCGTGTTGATCATAGTCGGGATTGAATTTCAAATCCCATGATTTGTGCCTCGTGTTGAAATGTACTTGGTCATGATTTTGGATGATATTGACTGAGAAATCAGTCATGATTTCTCATTAATATCATTCAAACATAATCCCTTGGATTGTGCCCCATGCAAATGGAAAGTTTTGACCACGTTATGACTCCAAAGTTTGCCTATATAAGGTGGATGAATTGCACATTCATCCACACCCTCATCCATCTTCTTCTTCCTTTCTAGAGAGCATTCAACACATTCTTAAGGTGTTGACTGCAGCAACTCTTTGAGTCCTTTGAGAAATCTTGTAACTTTGCTTACAAGAAGTTAGGTTTTACCCTTGAGTCTTTTCACGGTCTAGTGAAAAAGTCTTAAGGGGAGACAGCTTGACCTCGACTCCTAGCCACCCAAGTGATCTCCCATCTTGTGGTTCCTTTTATTCCATCTCATCGTTCGTTATTTCCAACAATCTTAAGACTTATTCATTATGGATGATCGAGTTTGAGAGATGAAAATCGAGATCAAGATGCTATGGAGTGAAAAAGATAAGTTTATGTTGCTTTATACAAGTTCTTGTTTATTCAAGTTTATTATTTTTAATTATCAAGATTATTTATCAATTGTGATTCATTTGATTGATGTAGTTGAGATCTCGATCGGTTGTGGCAATGGTGATTGATGTTTATACTCAAGAGGTTCAAGGAGTATGATGAGATTGCTTTCATATCGAGATAAGTTATTTATTTTCATCAAGTAGGCTTTTGATTTGATTTTGAATGGCATAGTTTCTTTGATTTGAAATTGGATTAATTCAAATTAAAGTGTTAATTAGAAACATGTTTATAATTTATTTATGCACCTTGTTAAGTCACCATTTACAAGTTTTTTCAAAGAAAGTGGTGTGTTAAGGTGTTTGTGAGTACATGTTTCTTTATGCCAAGATGTTAAGTGTGATTTTATTATTTGTCAAGTAAATCACAAAGTGCCATTGATAAGTGAGTTTATAAGTTTGTTGGCATGGATTATTTCTATGATTAAGTATATATATGTGATATTCATATATGAGTTGTAAAGCATGATAATTGTTTATTAAGTTTATCATGATTATTTGAGTACATGAGTTTATCAATTTGTTGTTACTTGATGGAATGACAAGCATGAATGTTTAATTTTTCAAGTTTGTACATGTGCAAGTATGTATGTCAATCTTTTTGATTCACATGTTTAAGTTTATGTACATGACTAGTGTTATTCTCCGCTAGAGATAAAAACATATTTGAGTTAAGACAATGTTTATTCATGAAAGTTCTTGTATATATGGTTTTAAGATATATACTTGTGTTGTTTTGTTTGGTTCATGTCTTGTTAAGCATGCATAATATGAATAAAGTGCAAGTGTTCATGAAATGTATGAGTTTAACATGGAATTTCATAAGTTGTGAGGGTATGAATTCGTGGTAATTTATTTCAAGATGAATTCATGTGATTAATTCTCATTTATTTGATTATGCAAAGAAGGTTTATATGTTTGCTCATATGTCTCAAGTCTTTGCATGTTTCTCTCAAAGTTCAAGTTGATTGTCTAATGTGTGTTTATGATGCTTAAAGTTTTGACAATCATGTGTTTATAAGTGCTTGACAAATATTCATGATTATAAGTTGTTTAAATATATATGTCATTATATATTTTGATTAGCACTTATGCAAGTATGCCTTGTTAAAATGTCTTGATTGATCTAAGTTTCAAGTATGCTAGTATGCATGTTACCAATCAATCATGTTACATAGATTTTTATATATGAGGCATGACAAGTTCAAATGTAATCATATGATGCTAATTAAGTACTTGTGTTAACTTTGTTAAGAGTATGAGATCAAGTTAATTCATATGATTATATTGCGTGAATAAGTTAAGCTATGACATGTTTTTTCCTATTCTTAAGATATGAATAATGTATTTTTTCATATGAGTACAAGTAGAAATGTATATTTCTTGTTTGTCATGGTAGTAATTAAAGTTCTCACGTATAATATGGTTTCAATAAGTTTAGCATAGCCTAGTAAGAAATAATGACGGTTTATGTGATTATTATAAGCATATGGGCTATGGGTGTGTCATAAGTAACATAGACACAAATTTATTCATAAGTGCAAGTTTCTCATGTTATTATCAAGATGATCTTGTTGTTAAGTGTTTACTTTGTCGTATATGATGTTTTTTCATGAGATAAAGTAAATGTTTATTAGAAGGTTCATACTTTAATTGTATGGTTTATATGTAAATATATGTGGCTTACATATTAAGGCATATGGTTAAGGCTTGTTAAATATATGATTATGTAAGATGTAAGGATAATTATGGCTCTATGTATTCATGTGTTTAAGTTGAATACATGCCTTGGCTTTACCGCCATTTTATGAGATTATAAGTGTTCATCATGTATGAATGTAAGTAGTATGTATCTACTATAAGATAAGTTGCATAATGTATGCATGTTGGACTATGTGCATGATTATTTATTTTTGGACGCATGATGTTTACCTAAGTTCATGTGTTATAAAACTGGATGATTATTGCTTCATTTGTTAATAGTCTACTAATCAAGTTTACATGTTTGATATGTAGGATTCAATCAAGTTTGCTAAAAAAGTGAAATGCATATGGCTCTCATATACATTTGTTTGATTCATCCTTAAGGGGTTATGGATTAATATTATGAGTAAGATTGGCATACGAGACGAATGGTTATAATTCCACGGTCTAATATTTAATAAGTGGATCTAATCATATAAGGAGATATGGCCCTAATTAGAATGACGTTTGATCATATAAGTGAAGGTCATATAACTATAAGATAATCATTTGAGATCATTGAGGTTCTTCCTCACCTAGCCAATGTTAAGATATGTAATAAGTTTCATTACATATGTTATTCAAGTTTATGATATTTAAGTTTTGTAACAAATGGTTGAAAGTGTAATGTTTTAAGTTGCACATAATATGGAATCTAATTTCCATGGAACTTAAGTGTTTCTTCAAGTTTAATTTGGAAGAGGTTTCTTCCATGGAAAATCAAATATCATTTTGATTTATACAATGGCTATAACTATGAAATCCAAAGTTATTTGGATATAGTTATTCAAGGAACATGAAAATCAAATGTTAGTTTGACTTACAAGGTTCTAAGGCGATAAGTTCTAACTATGAAATCTAAAAGCTATTTGGATATAGTTATGCGAAGAACATGGAAAATCAAATGTTAATTTGATTTATAAGGTTGTTCTAAGGTATAAGTAGTAGCTATGTAATCCAAAGCACTCGGATGAAGACATAGTGATAAGGAAAAGAATGCGAAAAATCAAAAGAAATTTTGATCTTGTAAGCATCTCTTTCAAGGTAACTATACAAGTAGTCCAACATCTTGGACAAGGTTATAGTAATGTCTTCATAAGCATTACAAGGATTATCCATGTCATTTGGATAATGTTATAATCAAAGTTTTTGAGATCTTGAGATTTGGCATTACAAAAGAATGTATAGTTCAAAGGTTTGTTGCCTACTAATGCATTCGTTTTGTAAGTTCAAATATGAACTCAATATTTTAAAGTTTACCAAAAGCTTATAATGCGATGGTTTAGTCGTACTATGACAAGTAGTAAAGTATTTCTGTAACGCCCCAACCTTAATCACAAGATTAAGACTATACTTAGAATCCCAAACCTGTGATTAGCGCAGCGGAACACCTTAGGTCGAGGCATTACCGCCGTCTCCCAAAAGAGACAAGGCAACAACACTAAAGAAACTTCCAAAACCACAAGATAACTTACTAGCTTAAAAACCTTCATATATAAAACTTATACAACCTTTAGATAAACTACATAAACTTAAACATAGCTTAACAACTAAACGACTTCCAAAATCCTGCTCGCCCTTGCTAACCGGTGATTTCCTTAGAGAACTACCTTGACAGCCCTGAATTACTTTGGAACCGACTTGTCCTTGCCTTGGGAGCTCGAGCCTCCTAAAAACAAAACCATAAAACATCGCAAAAGTGAGTGGGGAAACACTCAGCACGTAAACCTCCAGCACTTAAAGCGTTCTATAAGGTTTTTAGTGCCGGCATTTAAATTCATTTTGAAAATGGGAAAAGGGGATAAAACGATAACTTGCAATGATGTGCATAAAACATAAACATGAATAACATAGAATAGAGGTATATAGAAAATACGTGGAACCCTTATGATCGGTGGAAGCACCTCACGCACGCGCATGCCCAAATCGATCTAGATTTGGATTGGGTGACACGCCTGGCGATTACATCGCCGTGTCTAGGACACTCTGATCAGGAGCATCTAAAAGGCTAGCACTTCACGTAACTAGCTAAAACATAAACATAGAATACATAAAATGGGTCCACTTTCGAACATAATGATATCATAAAACATAAAGCTTGACATGTCATAAATTGAATGAATCATGAATATAACTTAGATCGTAAAGTCGGACAATTTGCGTACCTTGGGACGCTAAAGATCTTAATGATGCGACTGGCTTGGAGATGGCTTTGGAAGTTTGTCAACTAAGATGAGAATAAATAGAAATGAAGAACCGAATAGGGTTCTAAATTAGACTCATAAGTTTAGAAACTTAGTAATATAAATGAATTAACTTTAGGAAGAAAAATTCAGGTTTAGTAAAATAGAGTTTAAAGCATAACTTGAGTTAGGAAAATTGAAACGAAGTAAAAGAGTACATCCCGGAATAGGAAAAAACATAATCTACAACTTTGTCAACAGAACCAGAAGCTAAAAATGAGTGGAGGGGCCCCAAAATGGGCCCGGACAGAAGCTGTGCACATAAAACTTTGGAGTTTTCGGGTCGGAAAATCACGAGAAATATGACGTAGAAGGTGATTCAAATAAAAGGGCTTGAACTTAGGACAATTAGCTTGAATTGATGACGAATAGGGTAATTATAAATTGGAAGCTAGGATGCGAGATAACGAGTTCAAATATGGTTTGATAATACGATATCGAATGAAATGGCGAAATGGAGCAAGATATACACGTCCAAATGTGAATAAAAGCAAGCTTGGATTAATGAATTATGAAATGAGGAATGAATTGAATTAGACATTGGAGGTTATCAAGCTAGAAGGAACTTTTAGCTAGAGCAAAGATATTGAACATGATACTTAAAGAAATATGAGAGTCACGATACATGACTTAAACATACTAGCTCTTGAAAGGTATTCTTAAGACTTACTTAGGACTCCAAAAATGGTACTCTTAGCCTTAAACACATAACTCTATAATTACAATATATAACCATGTCACATTTATACCTAGAACCCCTTATTGGGTTGGTTTGAGGCCCAAAAGACATTAGTTCACAAAGGTTAATTTGAGCAGAATGTTGTTCTGGACAGCCCGGTTTCCCGGGATCCCAACTCACGCTCCCGATATCGGATGACTATGAACCATACCTTTCCGGAAAGCTTGCAGCATGGCCTAAAACTTTCATGTTTATCACAAAAACCAAAGAGGTCTCCAAAGGGACGAAAAACAGCCCTCAAAACACTGACTCAGAAATTCGTATATAAAATCGTGAGGTTACGGTTTTGGTCGTAACTCGGGCTATACATGTCGGATATTTGAAATTCCAAAGCCTATGGTTTGCTAAAACCTTAAGCTATCCAATGGAGTAGAATTTTGGGCAAAAATCCCACTTTTATAAATCTGTAAAATTCCAGAACCGAAACAGCAGCTTAAAACACTCAAAAACCCATCTTTTAATTGGATTTTTCCACTCTTAATCATATTAAAACATAACCAAACTTCATCTAACCTTAATACACTATATTTCCAGAATATAAACCATGAAAATCTCTTCATCAAAGGCCTTAAAACCCACATGCATTCATGAATTAAGCATAAACTCAACATAATAAACATGTTCTTGAACTCTTGCATAACAATTTCATTAATTCACCCAAATTAAACATGATAACACTTAATTTATAATTTCACAACATAAACTCAGCCCTTAAACACTTAAAAACTCTCAAGAATCCACATGCATCAACACTAATTCATCATCCACCATGAATTCAACTCTAAACCTCACAAAACACTTAGAAATCAACATGCATGTACTTCAAAACTTAACCCTAACTTAACCAATACAATTATATACTTGAATTCATGAATAAAGAGAGTAAAAGAGATGGAATTTATAAAAGAAACATATATATAACATGAATTTTCAGATTAGGGCATAAAAGATTTGAAATTGGGGTTTGAGAGATTACCCTTGGGGTTAAAAAAAAATGGATGAAAACACAAGAGAGAGGAAGGGGGTGGTGCACGGTGGCCGTGGCTGGCGGCGGCTGTCCGGAAAATGGCCGGAAAATGGCGGCTAGGCTGCTGGTGGTGGCCGGCCGAATGGAGGGAGAGGGAGGAGGATGGGAGCCTTGGTGAGTTGTCTAATTTGAGAGTGAAATGAAAATGACTTAAGCCTCCCCCTAACTAATACACATATATACTACCATCTAATTAACTAATACTAATAATAATTAAAATAAGACCTTAATTAAAATAAAATAAGAGGATAACAATAGGATAAAATATATTGTAATTGTTGTAGTAACTTGACATATTGGGTTTTTGTAGGAAATAAGATATATTGGTAATAATTGGGTAACATAAAATAAAATACAATGGAATTTGGATTAAGAATAATAAAGTGGAAAAATTACCTCTTTAAAATTATGTAAAGGAAATGAAACTAAATAAATTAAAATTAGGACGGTAAAATATATATAGAAACCGAGACGTATAACTATTAGCCGATTCTCGGTAAATAAATTTATAACATAAATCGTATAACCTGAAATACTTTAACTCATTGAATGGGTATGTAAAGTAAATTTTTAAACCGATAATTCGACACCTTAGCCATCTCCTGCACGAGACTTATCACCGATAATAATAAATAAACAAGTAAATCAATAAATAAATAAAGGTAAACGCGAAAAATTTATAACGTGATTTAGGTAATTACTATGGTTAGTACGTAAATAATCATGATTTTGGGGCGGGTTGTTACAATTTCTTACTTAATCCTATAGTGTGATGGTGTAATCACAACTATGATGAAGGAAAGAAATGTTAAGTTTAAGATATGATCATGATAAGTAAGGTCATGGAAAGATATGTATTTATCTACTGATCTTAGTTAATTGAGGGCACTCAAAGGTATCATGATCAAATTCCTTCAAGGTCACAAGGTTCTCTAGTGATCCTTGATAAACAAAGAAATGGTGAGAATTTCATCAAATGGGATGAGGGTTAGCCCAACCGAATGATTGTCATCAACGGAGCTCTAACTCACGCTTGACACCTCTTGTCAAGCCTTGAGTTCAATGGTCGACGACGTTGAATGATAATGGAGCATCAATTCGTCAAGCTTAAGTCATCCCAAGGACAAGGTGATGCCCAAGAACCGTAATGTTCAAGAGGTTTGGGTCTATGACTCATTAACAGACTTTGAATCGATGAGATGGGGAGCTCTATTACGGGGCGTAAAAGTCTGCCTATGCGAGAACGTTAAGTGGGACGCTTCAGATAGCTTAGGGCTGGGCTTGATTGTTCTCGCGGAGGGTATGGGACACATGGCCGGTTGTAAAATAGTGTCTATTTTTTAAGCAAGGCTTTGGGTTGTGTGTGTGTATGTATCCAATTAGTTGAATAAGGATGTTAAGTTCAAAGACTTGTCTACTTATACATTCAAACTAATTGAAATTATGTACACTAAGTGGAAGTTCAAGTCGAAAGGCACTTTCATGACGCATAACAACTCCTCGATTTCTCGGGTGTTGAATCTTTCTAGAAGTCGCCATGTATGGCGGGGGTACTTTTACCCAAGTGAGGGATCCCGGGATATTTCAAGTGGTACTCTTGAAATGGCGGGGGATTGTTGGAGTATTTCAAGAGTTAAGAGGCATAAAA
Organism: Portulaca oleracea; assembly: GCA_029582165.1. Classification (NCBI taxonomy): domain Eukaryota; kingdom Viridiplantae; phylum Streptophyta; class Magnoliopsida; order Caryophyllales; family Portulacaceae; genus Portulaca; species Portulaca oleracea. Next base: position 25,980,973 of record CM055885.1, read on the forward strand.
TACAAGTTATAAGCATAAGATCGACCGGATAGGTCGAAAACGAGCTTAACAAGAGAAATGGACCCAACACGGATCGTGCTAAGTATGACACGGCTCGTGTTGGCGTCCAGAGAGTAAGAAAAACGTGCACAGGATCAACACGTGTCGTGTTGGCTACAACACGGACCGTGTTGATCTAACACGATCCGTGTTGATCACAGTCGGGATTGAATTTCAAATCCCATGATTTATGCCTTGTGTTGAAATGTATTTGGTCATGATTTTGGATGATATTGACTGAGAAATCAGTCATGATTTCTCATTAATATCATTCAAACATAATCCCTTGGATTGTGCCCCATGCAAAAGGAAAGTTTTGACCACCTTATGACTCCAAAGTTTGCCTATATAAGGTGGATGAATTGCACATTCATCCACACCCTCATCCATCTTCTTCTTCTTTTCTAGAGAGCATTCAACACATTTTTAAGGTGTTGACTGCAGCAACTCTTTGAATCCTTTGAGAAATCTTGTAACTTTGCTTACAAGAAGTTAGGTTTTACCCTTGAGTCTTTTCACGGTCTAGTGAATAAGTCTTAAGGGGAGACGGCTTGACCTCGACTCCTAGCCACCCAAGTGATCTCCCATCTTGTAGTTCCTTTTATTCCATCTCACCGTTTGTTTTTTCCAACAAAAACTAGACAGAGGTAATTTCTTCTAGTTCCCTATTAATTTTTGTATTTGTGATTTTGTTGAGGACACCTTGCAACATATATTTTTATGACTGCCCCTTGGCAGTAAAACATTTGGCTACAAGGATGGATTACTTCTCCAAAAAATTGCAATTCTCTTGATTACAGGTTCTCAAAGCTGATTAACCGGAAGATTAGTAAGCTCACAAAAGGAAATTGGAAGAGCAAATTTTGCAAGTCACATCCACAATATTAGGAGAACTTGCAATGTTGCTATCATCAAGCAGCAGAAACTCCACTGGATGGCTCTAGTTCGTGCTAAATATTTTAGAGTTCTCCCAAAAATATTGAAATTTTATTGATATTATTAATATACAAAGGTCTTCACAAATCATTTGTTAACTAGTAAGCAAAATTGTCACTTCTGCTGAATATTTTAGAGGTTCACAAATAAATAGACGTATGGGTTAACCGATACTCGCAATAAGGTTCAATGCAATAAAGAATGGAACTACACTCATATATAAATGAGCACACGTAGCATAGGCTGTAAGGTGCTTGAGGCATTTTTGCACGTGTTAGGTGCATTTCAAGTTAACACTTGGTACAAGTAGGGATGGCAACGGACCGGATCGGGGACGGGGGAGTATATCCCCGTTCCCATCCCCGCTACTAAAACTCGTCCCCATCCCTGTCTCCATTCCCGTTTCGTGGAATGATTCTTGCCCCATCCCCATCTCCGCGGATTCCCCATCCCCAACGGGGATCTAACGGGAATTTTTTAAAGCTATCCAAAATCTAACCAAATTTTAATCGTACCCGATTTTTAATCGAACTAAGTTTTTCACATGTTCAAAATACAACGTATTTAATTTGTTCAAGCAATAATACATCAAAATCAAACAATAATACATCAACAAGTGTTATTCAGAAATTAAAAAAACAATAATACATCCTCCTCAAGTGTGACTCGGAAAAAAATTATTAATTAATCCTTGCTATTAATATATATATTGAATTAGAATAAAAGTTATTTGGTAATCTTAAAATTTTCGGGGACGGGAATTCATGGATGGGGACGGGGCACAGAGAATTTTCCTCGGCGGGGAAAATGGAGATGGGGAAAATTTTGTCCCCATCCCCGCCCCGTTCCCGAGCGGATTTTGAAAAATCGTTCCTGCCCCCGTCCCCATACCCAACGGGGGTGGGGATTTTTCCACAGAGCGGGGCGGGGTCCCAGCGAGTTTGGGGATTCCCCGCTCCATTGCGATCCCTAGGCACAAGAGCTCGAAGCATAGAAATAGTAAATATACCATACATAGTTGTTACTTAGATAATCAGCAAACTGTAAACAACTAGACAGGAGATTGATGATTTCAAGTCTCTACTCTTTATCAGTCATACCTAGAACAACGATTATTTATAAGAGGCAACTTTTGTATCTCAAAAAGTAATCCAATTACGAATCAATACCATCATCATTCCACATTTTTCTAACAGGGCATTGCACTAAATGCCTTTTAAATTGTGAACAATAATTCTTACTAATCGGACCAACTCTCAAAAAATTTTAACCAAAATATATTTATTTACAATATGCTTCCCCTTTTCCCCCTCGTCAAATGTATGCTTTAAAGTTTCAATTGCTTACAACATGCTTTGGCTTTTTCCACTCTTTAGTCAATCATATGCCTTGAAGTTTCAATTTTGCAAATGTCTGGACTAATTTATTACATGGCTACTATTTCTAATATCACATCCAGCGTCCCCCGCCCGACATTATGATAAAGATAGGTTTGTTGGATAGAAGTAATCAAATAACGTTGATGATGTTGTCTTGAGAATTTATTCTAACCAAATGGCAATAAATATTACTAGATTGTCTTGACTTCTCGTCCTTGTTCTACTGATCCTTATCGAAACATTTTTACAAACTATGTTTCTGAGACTAATGTTAAAATTGGACATATTTGAAATCAATTATCCCTTTTAGAAAATTTACTGTTTGTTAGGATTTTTAATAAGAGCAGAATTTATTAGCGGAAGCGAAAAATAAGAAGATGACTACTGGGTATCGAGAAAAATAAATGCAAGAAAAAAGGGACACAAAGATTTAACGTGGAAACCCAAATTGGGAAAAAACCACGGGCGGCCCAAGCACAAACGAATCCATTATTGGTAGAGAGTACAACGAATGATCTCCTCCCGAGATCCAACAAAGAGAGTATTACAAAGATCTCAAACACCGAAAGAGATCCACTCGAAACTCTCAACAAAACCTCTCTCACCATTGGGAATACGAAATGACTGAATATCAGAATACACCTCCTCCCACAGGAGGTGCCCCAAACTTGGCCACAATGGCACCTAACTTGGCCACACCAAACAAGGCGAACAAGACCAACTATTTATAGGGAAAACTCCCTATAAACTTACCTTGATTCCCACTCCAATTAGATTTAGAATCTAATACAATTAGGAAACCTAACATAATAAAAACCTAAATAATATCCTAATACAATTAGGAAACAAATAATTGTGGGATCAAGAGACTAGGTGAGTTTAGGACACTTTCCTAACACTGTTGTATGGTAAGATAGTGGCATCTAAAACACATTATCTCCATTCACACGTACCGTATAAGTTTGATAATGACAATTGTAGAAATATGACCGAAATTCTAATAAACTTGAGACAATGTATCTTTAATGTTAACCAGTAACAATCTTGCAAGTAGTAGTTGTTAACTTGTTGTGTTAATAAATTTTGGTGTTATTCTTTTCAACCTAGCCATTACTTATTGTGTTTATCAACATTGATTTGACCCAATTAGTTTTGATAAGTGTTAATCGCTACTAACTGAAGTTAAAATATAACTTGAAAAGTTGAAAATATGATCAAATGTGGATGAGTGTGGATGAGTACTTAATCCATCTTAAGTAATGTAGATAATGGTAGAATGTGAATTATAAATATTTATGAGAAATCGTAAAGAAGAAACATTTATTATTGATTTAGATTTAGTTGATCGAGTCTATATGAAATGGAGGATCAAGTAATGGTTTGACTTGGACTTTTTTTTTTTTTTTTTTGAGAAAGACTTGGATTTACTTGACAAGTTGGAATCATATTTACCTTTGTCACCCATTAATTTGAATTAATGTTTCCCAGCTCCAACTACAACACTTATGGGTCAAGTTGAACTAAACTTTTGACCAGAATGCCCCCAATAACATCACTTGGCTAGCAACTTTGATAAACAATGACCATTGAATTCAACAGACTATCTCTTCCAAATTAATGTCACTCATGCCTAGATTTGTAAGGAGCTGAGCTTTACTCCGTCCAAGTTCGGCTTGATTTGGTTTTATCATAGTTAAGCTCGGTTCGGGTTGGATCAAATTCTTTCTTGTATTGGATTTTATTTTATTGTCTAAAGTTTGTTGTGTCTAAATATTTTATGGTGGTAAGTTATTTTCGATGGGTATAACTAAATTGAATAATAATTAAATGTTTAATAAAGCATAAATTTGAGAATTTTATTTAGTTTTCTAGTTAATTACATAAAGTGATAAAACTCAAGCATTATTATTTAAATTTCACTTAATACACCCTAATTCTCAAGAAAATTTTGTTTTTTAATTAATGGTGTGTTCAGCAGTAGCATTTGAGGTAGTGTTTAGCGTTTTCACTAAGTAAAAACTTTAATCGCATAAATATAAGTGTTTGCTAAGCTAGCGATTTGAGTAGCATTTAACGTTTTGAGTAGCGTTTTGTGAAACGTTAATAAAGTTAATGTTTAGCGTTTGGAGTAGCGTTTCATATTTATCGGTCAAAAAATACCCTTTGAAAATTTTATTTTTGGAAATTATGGATATCCTTTTATGTCAATTCACATTAATATTCAACTGCTAAATTTACCGAACACAAGTCTCATTTGAACAGTCATCCACTATCCGGTATCCGCTACTTAAACCACTATCCGCTATCTAAAACACTAATTTTTTCGAACAGGGCCTAAGTTATATAAAATCGAACTTTACATGATTTTCTCATTAGATTTAAAATTTTAATTATAAAGCGAAAAACACCAAAGTCTAGCCAAGCTCTGCCACGAGCCCAAATAATTTGTACCAAATCTGAGTTGAACTTTTTTCTAGCTGAGCTTGGCTCGTTGGTTGCACCCCTTGACTTTGTTTCCCATTAAGGGCGCGTTTGGTTGGTCAAAAACCCGGTGAAAATGGTCAATTTTATCGAGTTGACTTATTTCCCCATATTTTGATGTAGATTGACCTTGAGAAAAATTTTACGGTGTGTCCACCATTTCCTATATTTTTCGAGGGAAAATTTCCCTTAGAGGGGCTAAAGGGGAATATTTTTCGAGGAATCTTGTCCATGGAAACGGAAAAATTTTCCTTGGATTTCCTACCAAACGCTTCTTAAGTTGAATTAAAGTTTCCACGCTCCAACCAGGACACTAATGGGTTGAGTTAGCCTGAATTAATTATGGATGATTTCTATACACTCCTTCAGTTTTTATAATCATATATATATATATATATATATATATATATATATATATATATGTATGTATGTATGTATATTTCTGAGTATAAAGGATGATGATCGTAATATGTTTGTTTTAAGAAGGGCATTTTGGAAAGCTCTAATGACTTTTTTTTTATTCAAAATTTCTTCATACTGCCTCCTTCCCATATTATCTTCATTTTAACTAACTTTCGTTTTTCCCATAATATCTGTCACTTTATATTTCCAATAGCGCATTAATTACTAATTTATCAAATTAACCTTATTAATTAAATCTTTTTCATCCATTTTTCTTTTTTATTCACATTTTCCCTTTTTTATTCACCATTTTATTCAACATTTCCACATTTCCAATGCACTAAATTAATGTAGATGGGAAGTTTTTTTGGTTTTTTAAATTGTGTCCCAAGTGACACTTAATTTGGGAAGGAGGGAGTATATATTAATGAATGCTTTGAGTTACTACTAACATTAAATAAGTACTATAACTAATTATAAAAATATAATAATATATATACATAACATAACCACTTAAATTCTATATAAAATAATTTGTAAATCAATAAAATAGATATTAAACACCTCTTCTAGCATAAAAATATTATTCAAACACCAATTTTTTTAAAATAACACGCCCTTCTATGTTGTATATCTAAAATATTATTATCATGTTCATAAAGCATTATATCTAAAATATTACTATGACTTCTATTATTATTATTATTATTATTATTATTATTATTATTATTATTATTATTATTATTATTATTGTAGAAGGCAAAAATTTGTCAGTCAATCAAGACTTGCCACGTGGAAATTCAAGTTATTTTAATTCGGCCAATTATAATCCGCCATATGTCAAAATTAATTATGCTGGATCATTTAATGATAAATTAAATGACATTATATTTTTTGCCAATCAAATTACGCCACGTGTCATGGATGACACATAAATATTTGTCCTTTTTTTAAGGAATTAAATGGCCCTAAATGTTGGTCTAGTTTCTCTATAAATAGATGGCCTCCTCCTTCATTTTGAGAGGTTAGAAAACATCAAAGGAAGACTCAAAAGCTCTCATACTCTCTCTCTCGAAGACAAGAAGCATAACAAAGCTTAAGCTCGTGCCGTCCATTCGTGGGAGATCAAACCACTTCCTCTTGATCGGGATCAAGTCTCTACGACCCTCGTTCAAGACCACATTCATCCAAGAATATATTCATTCAAGACTATATTCATTCAAGATCACATTTATCCAAAATCATATTCATTCAAGACTTGTTCAAGTTCACTCAAGGAGATCGAATCGGAGGAGTTACATTTTATTTTGTAACAAATACATAGAGATTGTACCCAAAATCCTTTGAAATTAATACACATATATTTGTTCACTAATTTCTTGTCTTTATTTATTTAGACCAGGAAATTTGGGTTTACAAATTTTGGCACGCTCGGTGGGACATCTCTGCCTCTCATCTCTTTCTCCAAGAACAAACTATTTATCATTCGAAGAAGATGGATCCTAAGAACAACATCCATCATGCTTTGAAGAAAGTTTCTCAAGCCAAGTCACAAGATTCAATAACTAGTGCAACATCCAATGGAGTAATCACAAGAAGGATGGCTAAGATTGTCGCTGTGGAGGCCAAGGAACAAGTTGCCGCGAGTGCTCCGTTGCAACTCTTTGACTCCAACTTGCAGGGGGCAAATGAAACTACTTCGACTCAAGTCGTTGACTCGAAGAAGATAGTCTCTCAATGGATGTATGAAATCCGCCATCAACTATTGAGTGAAGAGGATGAAGACTATGAAAATGGCGAGGAAACACCAAAATCACCAAGGGATCCGCTCTTCTCCGATTCTGATACCGACTCTATCGACACCGTTATTATGCCCGTCATGGTCACAGATGCTATTAACTATGAAGAAGAATTCAAGACTATGAAGGCCACGCTGGCTAGACTAGAGAAAGAAAGCGAGGAAAAGTCTGAGCATATTAAGCGACAAGATGAGCGGATCAAGAAATTGACAAAGAAGTTAAAAAAGCGACCCGCTAGCAAATTTGACGAAGGATCGGGAGATGAAGATTCCGATGAAGGATCCAATCACGAAGACTCCGACGAAGAAGAGAAATATAAAGAAGGTTCTGGCTCGGGCTCATTGTCTCTGGAGCAGATCCAAAAACTAGTAGCCTATGCGATAAAAGTTCAGATCGAGGGAGGCTCTCGTAAAACTCAATTGTACAAGAAGCCTTACACAAAGAGGATTGATGCAATTCGCATGCCTTATGGGTATCAACCGCCGAAATTCGCTCACTTCGATGGTAAAGGGAATCCTAAACAGCATATAGCTCATTTCATCGAAACTTGCAATAATGCTGGGACTGACGGAGATCAACTAGTGAAGCAGTTCGTTAGATCCCTTAAAGGAATAGCCTTTGATTGGTATACGGACTTAAAGTTGGAGTCCATCGGCAGTTGGGGAGAAATGGAGCAAGAGTTCCTTAATCGATTTTACAGCACTCAACGCACCGTTAGTATGACGGAGTTGACAAACACGAAGCAATGGTGTCGGGAGCCAGTCTTGGACTATATCAATCGTTGGAGGTCACTCAGCCTTGAGTGTAAAGATCGATTGTCTGAAGCCTCCGCTGTCGAGATGTGTATACAAGGCATGGAATGGGATCTACTTTATGTTCTGCATATGAATAAGCCAACAACTTTTCAAGACTTGGCAACACGGGCACATGACATGGAGCTTACAATTTTCAAACATGATGCGAGAAGACCAAGTGTCAAGGAGAAGCAAACTTCACTCGGGGGCACGTCAAAAGGAATTCCTTCATCCATGATTTTTGGAGAGAAAGAATATCCTTTCTCTGATGGTGATACACCTGAAATACTTGATAAACTTCTTGAAAAAGGAATTATTAAACTTCCAGAGTCGAAGCGTCCAAGTGAAGTTGGAAGAATCAATGACCCTAAATACTGCAAGTATCATAGGATCATTAGCCATCCGTTGGAGAAGTGTCAAACTTTTAAGGAGCTTGTCATGAGGCTTAAAAATGAAGGCAAGATCGTATTCGATGAAGATGAAAGCGATGAATCCGATTGAACTTTTTACAAGTTGTCAAGTCAAGTTAAAAAAGACTCACAAGTCATCCAAATCAAGACTTCCAAGTCATCCAAATCAAGACTCACAAGTCAAAATTCAAGACTTTCAAGTCATCCAAATCAAGACCCACAAGTCAAAATTCTAGACTTCCAAGTCATCCACAAAAAAAAAAAAACCCTCACAAATCCAAAATCAAGACTTTCAAGTCATTCAAATCAAGACTTACAAGTCCAAATTCAAATTTTCAAATCAAAGGCTCCCAAGTCATCAAGTTAAAGACTTTTAAGTCAAAACCAAGACTCCCGAGTCTTCAACACAAAAGACTCACAAGTCAGCAAAATTAAAGACTTTCAAGTCAAAATTAAAGACTTTTAAATTAAAGGTTCTCAAGTCGTCAAAGTTAAATACTTTTAAATTAAAATTCAAGATTTTCAAGTTTGAGACTCCCAAGTCAACAAAGTCCAAGATTCAAGTCATCAAAGCAGAATGTTGAATTTCCAAGGTCTAGACGTGTGAGGCATAAAAGATCAAGACAGTCAAGTGTTCAAAGGCGTGATGTAGACTCATGTAGATAAGTTGTCTTTTGATTGTCAGTGATATAATCCAAGACGGGCCAAATTGATGTCCCCAACAGAGGAGGACAATCAAAGGTCACCGCTTGTCTTCTGATCGCCAATACATGCTCAAGACGAGCCGAATTGATGTCCACGACAGAGGAGGACAATCAAAGGTCACCGCTTGTCTTCTGATCGCCAATACATGCTCAAGATGGGCCGAATTGATGTCCACGACAGAGGAGGACAATCAAAGGACACCGCTTGTCTTCAGATCGCCAATACATGATCAAGACGGGCCGAATCGATGTCCCCAACTGAGGAGGACAATTAAAGGTCACCGCTTGTCTTCCGATTATCATCTTCGAGATGGATCTATTAAAGGTTGTCCGACTTCAAAGTTTGTAGATGTCGCCTTCAAAATTATTTTTGATGTCCAAGTTTGCAAATTTGGTACAAGGCCACTTAGATTATTATCAGTTTAGTCCATATGTTGAAATTTCCTCTTCCCAAAGATATCAATCTGCAAAAAAAAAAAAAAAATAAAATTGCAAGCGACTGAAAGTCACGGGAAAAGAAACAAATACGAAAGGATATATTAATATAATATGTGAGTAAAATGGCAAAATAAAGCAAAACATAAAAAAGAAATCACGATGATGATTGATGGGAAAGCCCATCTCACGTGAAGGCTCAGTAAAACCAACAACAAATGTCCAACGTACATCCAACCACAAATGTTGTACATGGTAGCCATGGGAATACACTTTCACAGTATCCCATCAGCCCCACACAACATTTAGGCCTCCTTGAATTTGGGAGAAAGAGTGTCGTGGAAGACTCAGCATCATCCGAGCCGCTTGATAATGGGGGATGAAGGCACCTCTACCCAAGTCAGTGATAGGTGAAACCCGAGCCGCTGGATAATGGGGGCATCCAGGAGGCCTGAGATCACGTTGATATCATGTAGGACCCCATCACCGATCATCTACAGCACCAGCGCCGCAAATTTTTGTCTTGGGACGAACAGGACGGCATAGTGGAGTGGTGCGCAGCCATGATTTCTCTGCAAAGGATACGGCACTATAAGTCTTGATTAGCATCCTCCATTGATGAGAGTCTGGACATCCGGCCGTGGAAGAGAGAGAAGAAACAGGTGAAGATTCAAAAATAAGGAGACAGTGAGACTAGGCAGATCAATGTGAAATAGAGCACGTCAAGTATCATAGTCGCGGCACCAACAAGGTGTTACCACATCTACGGCGGTGGATGATCGACTTTCGGTGCTTCTGCATACTGTATCTTCATATGATTGGAGGATCTTATATAATTGGAGGATGAGGAATAAGAGCAATCGTGATCTGAGAGAATTAGGAATATGAAGATTTTAATCCCTTTCCTAATAAAAGTCTCGCGGGGGCATTTGTAGAAGGCAAAAATTTGTCAGTCAATCAAGACTTGCCACGTGGAAATTCAAGTTATTTTAATTCTGTCAATTATAATCCGCCATATGTCAAAATTAATTATGGCGGATCATTTAATGATAAATTAAATGACATTATATTTTTGGCCAATAAAATTACGCCACGTGTCATGGATGACACATAAATAAAATTAAATGGCCCTAAATGTTGGTCCAGGTTCTCTCAAAATAGATGGCCTCCTCCTTCATTTTGAGAGGTTAGAAAAACATCAAAGGAAGACTCAAAAGCTCTCATACTCTCTCTCTCTCGAAGACAAGAAGCACAACAAAGCTTAAGCTCGTGCCGTCCATTCGTGGGAGATCAAATCACTTCCTCTTGATCGGGATCAAGTCTCTACGACCCTCGTTCAAGACCACATTCATCCAAGAATATATTCATTCAAGACTATATTCATTCAAGATCACGTTCATCCAAAACCATATTCATTCAAGACTCGTTCAAGTTCATTCAAGGAGATCGAATCGGAGGAGTTACATTTTATTTTGTAACAAATACATAGAGATTGTACCCAAAATCCTTTGAAATTAATACAATTATATTTGTTCACTAATTTCTTGTCTTTATTTATTTAGACCAGGAAATTTGTGTTTACAATTATTATTACATAATCAGTATTAAAATATTATTAAAAAATTTATGTAAGCTACATATTAATTCAATATTTAAAATATAATTGGCTATTTCAAACAATATATAAATATATATATAGAGAGAGATAAAATTGACAATAATATTTTAAATACAGAAATATAAATTGCATATTTTTTAGCTTAGAAGAATAAAATGCAACGTGCCTACATTTATGAAATCATCAATTACAAGCATTTGCATATTAAAGACAATAAAATATGGATTGTATTTAATTATCTTACCGAAAAAAAATAAACAACTTCTAAAATAAAATGGAAAAAGTTTGTTTTTAAAAAAGGAAAGAATTCTAATTGTTGACTAGGGGTTACTCGAATGGTTAATATATAGGATAATAAATGAGTCGTTTATAGTGATTGAATATAATGGCTTGCGTAAGTCATTATTAGCAATTAGTATACTTGATCACTTTAAAGTTAAATAATTTGATAATTCATGCAAAACAGTCACTATAAAAACCATAATAAGGTTGTATGTATAATTGACTCATTTCTTGCTCTAATACCATTCCAAACACCTAAATGGAAAAATAATTATTTCTTAATTATTTATGTTGCTTTTACATCTTTCATGCAAAAATAATAATAGTACACATACATACATAGGATTAAAAGCACAAATTAAAAGATTAATAATATATATTATTAATATTAACATAGGTTACATTTTAAATTGAAAATTAATTATTGAAATAGTAAAAGAAAAATAAGTTTCATATTGATTAATTATCATCAATAATGATGAGTAAATCAATGGTTGTAACTCATGAGTAAACAATTAATTACATGTTAACAAATCAACTATAAATAGGTGGACTACAAAGAAGAGGAAATATGAAGGTATGTCTTTCACCTTTTCCTCGATTTATTTTTTCTTTGATGTGATTTTATGTGTTATTTCTCATTACTTTTTAAAATTGTTATTAGCTATGCAAGATATTCATTTTTATTAGATGTTTTATGTATCATTATTATATTTATATTTCAATTTTGTGCCTTCATTTTTTTGTCAAATTATGATATGTATTTTGCCATTTCTTTTTATATTGTTATCCTTCTATATGCTCATGGGTTATACTTTTTGTCATTATTATATTTTTAAGTTGCATTGTTTTAACTTTCTCTTATTCTACACATACTATTGTAATTGTAATTGAAGCATACTAAGAGATAAACGTAATTTTTTTCATTGAAATTAAAATTTTCAACTGATATTATTGGAAGAATTAGGGATAACGATATGCTCAATAATTTTAGAATTATGATATTATGAAGTTAACAAATGTTTTAATTTAACAAATTTAGCAATACTTTAAGAGTGATTTCTTATATCATTGTACTATATTTTTTGTATGGAAGTATCCAAACATACTTAAGGCATGCTTTTTTTAAAAAAAAATTCAACATAAAGTATGTTTGAAATAAATGTTTCAATCCTATAAAAAAAAAAAAGAAGCTTCAAATCATTTTATGGGAGAGTAATATGTGATTATATGAAACTACAAATGTCTTTATGGCAATGTTGTTTTAAAAATAATAAAATTATTATATTAATAAAGTAATAGTTAATAAAGTGATATGTGATTTTCAATATTTTAATATTATTGTTAAAATATTAGAAAAATATATAGATAATATGTTTGTATGTAAGCAAAACAAACTTTTCAATAATATATTGTAAATGTGGTTTATTTTTGTATCCCGTACAACATAGGTCTAAGTATTAGGGCAACTTATAATGAGGAACATAATTTATTGTTTTAAAAAGTATACTAGACATATTAATGTGTTTCAGCGATGATGATTTGTATCTTAAGAACACTTGCATATATGACTTGCATATATTTTAATGTTAGTTTTTCACACCTTGATCTCTTTTTGTGATGTTAATTACTTCATCTGTTAATTAGTTTCTTTTACATATATATAATTAAAATATAGCTAAATATGTACAATATACACTATGATTATACCATTGACCGACTACTAAAAAAGGGCTACATAATTTGTAATCATATTCACTAATGAGCAAACCAACAAATACAAATATATACCTCGCATGCTTCTTCTTTCTTTCTTTTTTAGGTTAATTTTGTTTACTATATTTATTTTTTATTATTATAGTTAGTTGTACAACTTTTCATTTTTAATGTTTTCTCTATCCATCAAAATTTATAGGATAATTCATTAATTTTGCTTATATAAATTTCTTAGATTTTTTTTAATGAAAGAATAACATTTTTAAGATTGTAAATTATATGAAAAACATAACATAAATATATTATATATTCTAATTCTTCAAAGTATATATACGTATTTTGTTCCACTAAAGGAGTGTTTTAAAGCTAAATTGTGAATTATAACTTAATTAAAGTAGGGTTGAAAAAACTTATAATTAATCAATATGGGTAACCTAAGTTTTTATTACATTCTTTATAACAGTTTCTGTTACAAGAATATTTTTGAGTTGAAACTTCTATATTGAATTATTAACAATTATTATACACTATTGGCCAAGCTTACTTTATTAATTATATTCCCTTTACTATATTATTTAGGTTACAAGAATATTTTAAAAAATTATAATTATTATTCCAGCCTTATTAACTTAAAACCATTGACCTAATAATTTCTCAATCGATTGAATATTTATGTTTAATTTGGCTAATTATTTTCATTTTATTTGAATACAACTATAAATAACATCTATGTTTCTTCTACTAAAATAAATAAATGTGTTTATACTCTAAGAAATGAGATATATTGTTAGAATTGTTTTGGTGATGGTTAGTTAGTTTAGTTTGTAGGTCTTATATCCAGTAGTTTGTTTTGTTTCCCTTTCCCGGTTCTTTTCTTTTTCTTTCTTTTCTTTCTTTTTCTTGGGTTCTATCTTTGGGTTCGTCTGGCTATATAAGGGCCGGCCCATTTTCTCATTTTGTACGGTTCCAATTTCATTTTCCCTCCTAATTGAAAATTCAAGTTGCTTTCTTCTTCTTCTTCTTCTCTGTTGGCAAGCTTCCATTGCATCTGAAAGTTTACATGGTATCAGAGCCTATTCAGGCTGAGATCTACTTCCTTCCCCTCCGCCATGTCTGAAAAACCTAAAACCTTTATGCTGGATCCTTGTGATCCTCTTTTCATCCATCCCTCCGACCAGCCAGGAATGTCTTTGGTGGCTGAGCCTTTCACAGGGGAGGACTTCGATACATGGAAGAGATCGGTCTTCGTTGCTCTATCTGCGAAAAACAAAATCGCCTTCGTAGATGGTACGCTATCAATGCCAAGTGTAGACGGTCCTCGGCTCCCTTATTGGAAAAGGGGAAATGACATGGCGTTGTCATGGATCCCCAACTCACTGCAAAAGAATATCAGGGACAGCGTTTTGTATTCTTCAAACGCACTGGATCTCTGGAATGAATTGATTGAGAGATTTGGGCAAGCAAATAAGGCAAGGTTGTATTCAATTCAACAAAAGGTTTCAAGATTGTCTCAGGATTCCATGGATATCTCAACCTACTATACAACGGCAAAGAAGTTATGGGAAGAAATTGGAGCTGTCACCAATTTCCCCTCTTGTGAGTGTGGAAAATGTAGTTGCAAACCTCAAATTAACAGAAGATTTGAGATACACTTCGAAGAGCAAAAACTCCTGCAATTTTTGATGGGGTTGAATGATAGTTACACAAATGTAAGACGAAGTATCCTTATGATGAGCCCTCTCCCAACACTGAGTCAAGTTTATGCCATATTGTCTCAGGAGGAGAAACAAAGACAAGTAAGAGACCATGTCAGCCCCCAAGCTGAAACAACCTCCTTCTATGCAAACAAGAATCCACAAAGAAACCAAAACCCCATTGAAAGAAGTCAAGACCCCAAGAAATCCAATATGTTCTATGATCACTGCAAGAAACATGGTCACACAATTGACAAGTGCTACAAGATCTACGGATACCCTCCAAGGAACCAAAGTAGATCCCAAAACAGATCCTCTAACCAGCAGAACAGGAGACAAGTTAATATGGCCTGGCAAGAAATAGAAAAAGATGCATCAAAGGTAAATGAGTCTACACCCTCATCATCTTTCAATTTAAGCAAAGATCAAGCAAAACACCTTCTGCATCAGCTGCTACAGACTCTTACTAATGAAACAGCTTCTACCAACCATGGGACGGAAGCTGAGATCATGTCAGGTATTGATCAAAACCTCCTTACTTCACATATGTCAAATGTAGTAGCCTATTTTAGTCATTTAACCCAAAATGATTGGATCTTGGATTCCGGAGCAACTGACCATATGTGTGGAAATAAAGAAGATATGCATTCTATGAAAGATCTAGAACAACCTGTTAATGCGACCTTACCAGATGGGAATGTAATCATAGTTAGGCAAAGTGGAAAGGTCACCCTATCAAACAACATTGTGTTGAATGATGTGTTATATGTTCCTCATTTCATGTTTAATTTGATATCAATCAAAAGCTTGTGCAAACAACTACATTGCACTGTCAATTTTGGTGAAAATAACTGTGTTATGCAGGCCCCAGCTTTGATGAGGCCAGTGAACCTTGGTAAGGAAGCAGAAGGCCTATATTTCTTGGATAGAAGACATGTTCAAGTCCCTACTAAAACTATGAATAGCTTTGTCAATAAGCATACCACTGCTACTGTTAAGGGAAATTTTTGGCATGAAAGACTAGGACACATACCATATATTAGGATGAAGCTGTTGCCTATTTGTAATTCAAATAGTGATCAAGTTTCTTGTGTTGATAATTGTGATACCTATCATAAAGCAAAACAAAGGTGTTTGCCTTATCATATTAGAACAATATCTACTAGTAAATGCTTTGAGTTGATACATGTGGATACTTGGGGTTCCTTTCACACAGCCACCCATCTTTGGCACAAATATTTTCTCACCATTGTTGATGATTTCACTAGATGTACTTGGACTTACCTTATGACTACGAAACATGACGCCCTTTACCTCTTGCAGTCTTTTATTTCTATGGTTAAAAACCAATTTGATGTGAATGTCAAAAGGATTAGATCAAACAACGCCCTGGAGATAGGCAAAAGTAATCAAGCAATTGATTACTTTGCAAAGAAAGGAATCCTCCATGAAACCAGCTGCACTCAAAGACCCCAAAAAAATGGAGTCGTTGAGAGGAAGCATATACACTTGTTAGAGGTTGCTAGGGCCCTCATGTTTCAATCCAAATTGCCTTTGAATTTTTGGGCGAAAGTATATTGACAGCTACTTACATAATAAACAGAATACCTACACCTCTATTAGGAAATAAGACACCTTTTGAGAAATTATTTGGCAAGAGACCCTCTTATGATCACTTGAGAGTCTTTGGGTGTCAGTGCTATGTTAGCACTCTCAAACAGGGAAGAGATAAGTTCCAAGAAAGAGCAGAAGAGTGTGTGTTTGTTGGGTATCCTCAAGGTAAGAAAGCCTATAAATTGTATTCTTTAAAGAAAAATAAATTTGTGATATCCAGGGATGTTATTATCCACGAATCTGTGTTTCCCTATAACAGAGCTCTTTCTGCAGAACAACAATCAAACATTGATCAAAATGTGTTTGACAATCATATTTCAAATGATCTTGATAATCCAGAGATATACAACAACATTAACTCTCAACAAGAAATTGTTGAAGAAGCTGTCAGTAACACTGACACTCCTGCACAAGCTCTCAGGAGATCTGAAAGGGCTCATAAGGCCCCAAGTTATTTAGAAGATTATGAAACTTGTCTATCTTGTGTTACTATCTTACATTACACACCTAGATCTCTTTCTTTTTGTGGTGCTTCTAATAGTAATGCAGGACTAAGCAAATATTTGGACACACATGAGCCAGCCTCTTATATCGAAGCCAGCAAGCACCCAGGCTGGACAGAAGCTATGAAGCTCGAACTAGAAGCTCTAGATGCTAACAAGACTTGGGAAATTGTCCCCCTTCCAAAAGGAAGAAAGGCTATAGACAGCAAGTGGGTATATAAGGTAAAGCACAAGGCAGATGGGAGTGTGGAAAGATTAAAGGCTAGACTGGTTGTTCGAGGGTTCACACAGAGAGCAGGGGTCGATTACAATGAAACCTTTTCACCAGTTGTGAGAATGACAACCATAAGAACCATGATTTCAGTCGCTGTGGGAAGAGATTGGAGTCTTTTCCAGTTGGACATAAACAATGCCTTTCTTCATGGGGACCTCCATGAAGAAATATACATGAAAACTCCAGATGGAGTTCACAGTGCTGATCCTAATGCTGTTTGTAGGCTCAAGAAGTCCTTGTATGGTTTGAAACAGGCCTCGAGAAAATGGTATGCAAAACTCACTGAAGTTTTATATAAAAGAGGGTATAAACACTCAGAAAATGATTACTCCCTGTTTTATAGAAGATCAAGATGAAAATCAGTGTATCTTGCTGTCTATGTAGATGACATCCTTGTAACAGCTGATGATGTTGAGGAGATAGAGTCCCTGAAATTGCATCTCAACAGAGTCTTTAGGATCAAGGATTTAGGAGTAGTCAGGTTCTTCCTTGGGATGGAAATTATTGATTTTCCAGAAGGTTTGGTTTTGTCACAAAAGAAGTTTACAAGGGAGCTTCTTCACGAGTTTGGCACAGAGGATATGAAAACTTCTGTTTCTCCTATGGATGTCAATGTCAGGCTTTCTCTTGATTCAGGTAGTCCTTTGCCTGATCCTTTTCCATACAGAAAACTCATAGGCAAATTAAATTTTCTGGTCAATACAAGATCAGATATAGCCTTTGCTGTGCAACACTTGAGCCAATACTTAAAGGCTCCTACAGACCTACATTGGAAAGCTTCTGTTCATGTTCTAAGGTATTTGAAAGGAAATCCAGATCTGGAAGTAGCAATGTATGAGGAAAATGATTTCTCTTTGCAAGGATTTAGTGATTCTGACTGGGGTGCGTGTAAACACACTAGAAGATCCATAAGTGGCTTTGTCATATTTCTGGGTAACACATTGATTTCCTGGAAGTCAAAGAAACAACAAGTTGTTTCTTTATCTTCAGCAGAAGCAGAATACAGGAGTCTAAGGCGACTGGTTGCTGAGCTATCTTGGCTAAGCCGGTTGCTTTCAGAGTTCCAGGTTGATTCTGTCACCCCCATTCCTGTCAAAAGTGACAGTCAAGCTGCTAC
Source organism: Portulaca oleracea (assembly GCA_029582165.1). NCBI lineage: Eukaryota > Viridiplantae > Streptophyta > Magnoliopsida > Caryophyllales > Portulacaceae > Portulaca > Portulaca oleracea. Next base: position 25,999,170 of record CM055885.1, read on the forward strand.
TTACATAGCTCGTAATATGGTGTATCATGAAAGAACTAAGCACATTGAAATTGATTGTCATTTTGTAAGAGAAAAGCTTGTTGAAGGTTTGATTTCTCTGCATCATGTCCCTACAGAGACGTAACTAGCTGACATCATGACCAAGGCGCTACCAGGAAACAAACATCACCACAACCTGAGCAAATTGGGATGTTTACACCCACCAATTTGAGGGGGGGGTGTTAGAATTGTTTTGGTGATGGTTAGTTAGTTTAGTTTGTAGGTATTATATCCAGTAGTTTGTTTTGTTTCCCTTTCCCGGTTCTTTTCTTTTTCTTTCTTTTCTTTCTTTTTCTTGGGTTCTGTCTTTGGGCTCGTCTGGCTATATAAGGGCCGGCCCAACTTCTCATTTTGTACGGTTCCAATTTCATTTTCCCTCCTAATTGAAAATTCAAGTTGCTTTCTTCTTCTTCTTCTTCTCTGTTGGCAAGCTTCCATTGCATCTGAAAGTTTACGTATATTTCCCTATCAAAAAAAAGAAAAAGGATCATTATTTAATGGTAATGTTTTGGCAGACAATTTATATTTTGATTATATTTGTTGTTATAATATTTATTGGCTACCGACTTATTTTGCAACATTATTTGATTAAAAATAAATTAGTGTTAGATATTAATATGAATAATGTTATTTTTCAAAATCCACAACATATAGTTACCTTGGAGGAGATGTTTTTATACCTAATTTAGATTTTGCTTCATATTATATGGTTCAATTAAGATGTTTGATTATGAGAGATTTTAATATTTCAAAAAAGAAAAAAAATATTTACATATTATAATCATAATTACAAAAACTTTTATTTTTGTCAAAATATAAGAAAATTATACATTCATCATATTGTAACATAAGCAATATCTTCACAATATATAGTATAATTTTATGCCAACAATATGTATAGTTTAAAAAATTGGCACTTACGAACTTACCATCAATTTTTACATGCTCTAAGCAATATTTTCTACAATATGCGTGGTCTATTGTCGTCCTGTGCAACGCACGGGTCCGAGAACTAGTATAGATATATAACCAATTCTAATCTTTTTGAGTTAGATTCATGTGCTATGAGCCTTTTAATCAATATAATTGAACGACCTTTTCCTGCCACTCTTTCAGCAAAACTATGAGGAATATTATATTCTAATATGTTTTACATTAGGCTATTGGACACTAATAATATGAATTTTTAAATTATACATCAGTGATTCCAAGTTTCATGCAGTTATATTTTTCTGTACAACCACTAAGTGCATGTCCAAAATATCAAAAATTTTGATTTGTGTTTGCTCCCAAACATAGCACAACATTTTACCATGATTTTTAATGAATTTACCAACTTCATTTCAATTATTTTTTATTTTAATATTTTTTTATCCGTTTATTCCTTAAAAATCATAGTAACGGTTCTAAATATACAAAAATCTAAAAGTCCTTTTAATAACTACACATCATGACTATTCTAGGGCAGAAATAAAAAAAATTGAAAATTTAGTATTCTGAAAACCTTAAAGTGAATATATAAAGTTGGATATATATTAAAAAAAGTACAATTTTTCATAATCTGAGAACATTGACGTACATTTTTAAACTCATTATTATTATCATCATCCTATCATTCAAAATAACAATTACTAATAATCCAATTTTCCAAATCATAATACATACACGTACATACAAATCTATAGGCACGTTCTATGTGGCCCAACTCCAATTCAAGAATTCCACCATTTTTTTTTTCTTTCTGTTGCTTGGGCCTGATGCAACTGGGCCAAATATCAGCAGCCTTATTTCATGCCTTTACTGGTTGGTGCCCAACAGAAGCCCAATGGGCCAATAGTGACTAGCGAGCTACCCCTCACTCTCTTCTGTTTCCTACTTTCCTTGGTCTAAGGTGATGGTGAATGTTCTTCAAATTTATTGAACTTTTCTACGTTTGATTGTAAAATATGAGTGAGAAAATTTTTGAGTGAAATCTAAATTTTTTTTATAATTAATTGGACACATTCCAAGGGGGCATTAGGAAAGTTTTTTCCCTTAGCAAAGTGGACGTATTTATAATATAGTTTCCCAAAATTACTCTCAAAATTATTTTATAAATTTCACAAATAAAGATAATTTGGATATTTTACTATAACTTTTCCATCCTAGTTTTTTTCCCGTTATTCCGAACGAATGTCAATTTAGGTAAGTGAATAAAATAAAAAACGATTAACAGGTCTTTATATTTTGATTTAATTATTTTAAGAGCCCTACATTTTGACAAATTATTATGGGGTTGTTATGAAATAATATGTTTGTGAATGTCCATATATCAATTAGATATCTATTGAGTATCTTTATATATTAGGAGGATGATATAATATGGGAGGATTATGTTTCCATATGAAGTCTATACTGTATAGGACTCTTGCTATGTAACTAGTCTAAATACCCCTTGTGGGTTATGAATAAATCACCCGATCCGATTCTCCTCTCTCATTCTTTCTTGTCTCTATTGTTCTTCTTTATTATTCTCTCTATATCGCGTTCATCTTTCATTGTTTTATAACACTTTATCAGCACCATATTCTCTTAGTCAGAGTTATCGCGTACTTAACTTTCATCCACAGTAGAAGCCGAGGATCGGATCAGTAATCAAAGAAGACGAAGGGTACAAACAAATAAAAAGAGATCAAGGAGAGGATTACAACTTGAAGGATTGTAATTGTGAATTACTACCACAAAAGATTGTACTTTTGGTTTTTGTTTGGAAGCATCAGGTTTGCTTCTCCTTCGTCTCTATTTATCCATAAATTTTGGTATGAATTATAAGTCTTCTAAATTTATTGGTATTAACAATATGTGCATGTTATTGACTAATACATGTTATTCATCCAATTTCATTAGTGAACCAGTAGTTCACCCAATATTAAAATTTTGTCTAATATGATAAACTGTAAATATTGATAGTAAACCAGAAGTTCACTTCAATATTGAATATTATGTCGAATATCAATTGTGAACTAGAAGTTCATTCCATCACCTCTATATGCTGAATTTTTTTTTATTAAATATTATAGTTGTAGTTAAAGGTTATATATTTTCATTGGCAAACCAGAAGTTTGTTTCAATAATACGAAGTCTATTTTATGTGAACCTAAAGTTCACTCCTACAACAGAAGTTTTCGTTTAATTTTATCTTTGAACTAGAAGTTCACTCGAATGATAAGAAGCTTATCTTACTTCATTAAGTGAACCAGAAGTTCACTCATATGTCGAAAAATTTATCTTATGAGTAAACCAGAAGTTCGCTCTAATATTGATATTGTTATTTAATTTTATTAGGTAACGAGAAGTTATATCCAATAATAAGAATTTTGTCTTATTTTCATTAGTGAACCTGAAGTTCACTCTAATGTTAAGAATTTTATCAAATTTTATTAGTGACCAGAAGTTCACTCTGTTATTGAAAAAAGATTACTTATCTCATTAGTGAATCAGAAGTTTATCCTACCAGTAATATTGAATTTTATTTTGATTACACATATTAGTAGCGAACCAGAAGTTCACTCCAATCATTGAAGCTCTATATAATCTCGTTAGTGAATCAGAAGTTCGCTTTCCTACCAATTAGAGTATAGAGTTGTTAATTTACATAACATTGTGGAAAGACGATGATATTATACTTGAGGTTATTAAGGTTTTTGTTACAAGTGTGAAGTTTAATGTTTAGATGAAAAATGTACATAATTTTATTAATAATAACTTATGGGATCATTAGAACCCCCAAATGGTTTCGTCTCATTCCCTGAAGTGAATGTACGTGGCGGGATATAATCTCAAGAATCATGAGCAAAACAAAGGTCATGCTAGTAGCTGTGATAGCGACATAGTCGTGATCGTAGTCATGCTAATCTTTTAAAAGATCATATCGCTTCTAGGAGTAGGAACACAAAATTGAAAAGCATGAATGATAGTGAGAAACGTATTATTAATGAGGAAATGGAAACGACACATACATGTTGTACATCATAATATCTTGTTGAACCTTATCAAGCTTAATCAAAAAGCACAAGATATTATTTTATAAACTTTTAATAGTAAGTGATATTATTGTTTATGTTGTGCACGTTATTTCAAGTCGCTACTTGTTAGATCTACCTCTTGGCATTGTTCAAAGACTTTTGCAATTGTTGTGTTTTAATTATTCTTCAGCCCCTGTGTTGATTGGCATTGAACTTTGTCCAGGACAATTAAGGGTTATTGGATTCTAATAATACGAACTTTGGGCCATATAAGACTTAATAATACAACCTTTCGATTTGATTCTTAATAATACGAACTTTGACCCCCTGTTGGCTACAGTAACACGCCACCGAGTTAGAGATTATTTGACTCGCCGGAAACCTGAGTTGGCAGACAAGGCATGTATTCCCTCTTGTTTGACCTTGCCCCCTCAGCAGTTGACCAAAAAAAATGCCATGTCAGCCCCCCTCTCTCTTTCTCTCTCCTCTCTCCTCTCTCCCCTCCTCTCTCTCTCCTTTCTTTGTTTCAGATTTCCGATCCACCACCCCCCCTCTCTTTCACAATCTTCATCTTCACCTCCGATGCTCTGTGCCCTAATTTTCTCCTTCATCGTCCTCTTCCTCTCCTCAACAGTCAAATCATACTCCGAATCTTCCTCCCAATCGATCCTCCAATTACCCAGCGACATCGTCGATGGATCCGATGTGTGTCTGGAAGAAGTTGCATCGTCATCATCATCATCATCATCATCTTGCCCGGTGAGGTGCTTCCGACCCGACCCGGTTTGCGGAGAAGACGGAGTTACCTACTGGTGCGGCTGCGCCGACGCACATTGCGCCGGAACTCGGGTCGCCAAGCTTGGGCACTGCAATGTCAGAAGTGGTGGGTCGGGTCCTTTTTCGGGTCAGGCTCTGCTTTTGGTACATTATGTTTGGCTCATTGTTCTAGGTTTTGCTGTCCTCTGCGGCTTCCTTTGATTTTGGATTTGGGTTTGAATTTGAATTTGATTTCTCGGTGACTGGGATGAATGAATCTTGTTGATTTCAGGATTAGGGTTTGTAAAAGAGTTGGAATTAGGGCATTCTTTTTGGTGATCGGAACTTTGACATTCTTGGTTGTATTTGTATTTATATATCAATTCTTCCTTGTAACTAATTTGTCCCCAGCAAAGCCATCGGTAGTTGCTCCAAACCCATCGCCTCCCCTTCAACTTCTCTCTCCATCTCCTACCTCTCTCTCTCTAGATTTGATTTTGCGATTATCTAACTGGGTTGGGTTTGATTCTTTGGGGAATACAGGAACCTTTTGTTGAGGTGAAGATGAAGATTGTGAAAGAGAGGGGGGGTGGCTGGATCGGAAATCTGAAATAAAGAAAGGAGAGAGGGGGGAGAGGAGGAAGAAAGAGAGAGGGGGGCTGACATGGCATTTTTTTTGGTCAACTTCTAAGGTGGCAAGGTCAAACAAGAGGGAATACATGGCTTGCCTGCCAACTCAGGTTTCCGGCGACTCAAATAATCACTAACTCGGTGGTGTGTTACTGTAGCCAACAGGGGGTCAAAGTTCGTATTATTAAGAATCAAATCGAAAGTTCGTATTATTAAGTCTTATATGGCCCAAAGTTCGTATTATTAGAATCCAATAACCCATTAAATTTTTCTAACTTTGGTAACTTAAGTGTTAACTGTGAACTTGATTTGATCATGAAGATCCATTTGGGGGAAATTAAGTCGAGGCATTATGAATTTGACATTCTTGCTAGAAAATTGATTATATGCATGGTGATCAAATATAACATTGATTATTGAGTTCATGGAAATTTTATTATGTTGATATGTACATAATTATGGATTAATATGAGTCCTCATGTGATGTTATTATTTCATGGATATTCGTATGATTTGATGTATGCACCTTATTGAAAATGTTCCGCATAGAAATTGTGAGTAATATGCTTTCATCTGTCTAAGACTATATATATGATATGAATGATTTATTGAAATTGGTTGGTTATATTGAATTATTAAGTATGTTCCAGTATCATGAACATGACTGTTTGTTTTGTAATACCTAATCACAAAGTGCATTGTTATTGATTGACCAAACATGCATGAACTTTGTTTCCTAAGCATAATACAAATCATAATGTGTCTTGGATATTTGATTGTGATACTATATGAGCATATGGATGGAATATATCTTTGTAAGAATTTAATGATATTCATGTGATTATTCAATATGTTAATTTTAGAAGTAATCAATCATATCGATATCCATGATTAATGCATATTCACTATGGAGTATTTAACTTTCAAGAGTCATGTATGTGCTTCTGAAGTGTAGTTTCTTTTTATGAATAAGTGATTAAAGCATTTCCACTGTATGCTTTATATGCATTAATGTTATATTTATCTTGAAGTGAATTTCATGGATACTTACTTGATTGGAACATGAATAAATGAGGTGATAGATACGTGTCCTGCAGACACCAGAACAATACACATTTTTAATGATAATAAATTACTTTTTGTCCATTGATAAGGGAAGCAAATATTAGCATTATATATATGACAGTCTACTTTGATTAAAGGCTCTAGAAGAGCGCATATAATATTACTTGGTGCAACTAACTTTCATATTGTGGACGTACTTCTCTCCACCAAGTTAGTCTCAAAGGATCTTATTAATTAAGTATCAAAGGTATTCGTCGGAATGAATACCTGCATGTTGAGACAACTAGTATTCATATATTATGAAAATTGTTTTGAGCAACGTGTGTGTTGAAAAGGATATCATCCTTATGTTTGTATTATTCTACACAACTAACCCAATTAAAACACATACTTTAGTGAACTAGAATTTTACTATATATTAATGAAGATTTTATCATAGTAGGAGCATCTTGGATCAATCCTCTCAAGAAGAACTCATATGGATACATTTTAAAAGGCCAGAAGATCCTTAATTAAATGAGATCTAATTAGTTGCTCGCTATCAAGGAAAATTAATTATAACACCATTATTAGCAAAGATATGAATCAAATCCCTTAGATTCCTGGGTTCTGTACAAGTGATGTTTGTGCTGGTTGTAACGTGGTTTTTGTACCCCGGTTTTTATATCGTTCTTCTCGAGGAGCTAGGGGCCTTGGCTAGGGCGACTTGACTCTAGGTGAGGTTCAAGATCACAAGATAACTAGAGGGTTTTTATGATAAACAACGGAAACGAAACACAAATACAACTATGTCCGGTCGATATGGAAAAATGGGTGTCGGGAGATTTCGGAATGTAAATGGCAATAAGGACGAGGGTTTCGCAGCTAGGAAATAACAAAATAGAAGAATGAAGTGACAATCCCGTTAGAATAAACCCACCGGATTTCCTTTTTCAAGGATAATCCGGATTAACTTCCTCAAAGCCCACCACGGACCCGGAGGGTTAAAGGAACGGGACTCTCTAGTTAACCTCCTTCCACTTTCATGGGTGAGCATTAACTATCCCATTTCCTATCTTCCAACGCAAGTGTTGGATGTATTCAAGAGTTTTCGATCCCGAATACATCCCACTTGAGGGAAGAATAGGAATGAAAAATTGACTCCACTACAAATTACCTCCTAGAATTGCTAACCCAAGCCAAACAACCACTCACATCCTTAATTTCTCCCTAACCCAAAGGGTTCTAGCCTCTGATCATCTTAATTAACATTCCAACAACATAAACAACTCCAACATTCATAATCTAAACAGAGAATCTAGAAATTAAGAACAATATTCTAAGAACAATAAACACAAAGCAATCTAATAACAAAAATAGAGATTAAAATGATAATAAGCAAAGTAAAGAGAATAGGGATTAAGAAGTGCTCATTAGATGATGACAATGGAAGGATGATCAAGAGTAGATAAGAATCCAAGCTCCATAATAGAAAGTAATCTTCAAGACTTCAATAAAACTTCAATGGAATCCAGTACAATTGCAATAAACCAACACTAATCACCAACTAATTACTAAGAAATCTCTCTAATCTCACTCTAATTGATAGCTAAAATGTTGGATAATTCTAAGATAATTGCCCCCCTCCTTCTAATCGTCAAGGGGAGTATTTATACAAGCAAAAGAAGTTAATCAAAACGCAGCATTTCAAGCAACAGCTCAGTATGAACTGCAGGAGACCGTAGGTACGGTCTCTAGGACCGTAGGTACGGTCCTACGAAGCAACATGGCGATTCTTCTCTTCTTCGCTCTACCACAGGCGCGGTCTTTACTGACCGTAGGTACGGTCTGCTTTGGGGACTTAACTTCCTGCACAGGCGCGACAGCCACCGTAGGTGTTGTCTCCAAGACCGTAGGTACAATCTTCTTCGGGCTAGCTGACATGCTGCGCGTAGCGCCCGCTACGTGAAGGGTGGCGAGGGGTACCATCTTGCTGCGTACGAAGGCGTGAAGGTGAGATGGGTAACGCCCGCTACCCTGAACGTAGCGGGTGTTACCTTTGCAAAATTCAGCAAAACTTCATCGTTGCGATGCTCGATATGTCCGACCTTGCTTCTTCCTTCGCCTTTGACTAGGTTTTGGCCCGGGGAATCTCGGGATTCCCAAAATTGTTACAAAATAGCCCCTTTTTGCTAAATTTTGAGTAAAAACACGAAAACCTACAAAATAACCAAAAACGTAGTAAAAGACATGAAATTAAGCATGAAACGAGTCAAAAGCCTGAGAATTAAGGCGCTATTTAGACATAAAATTGAGTCTAAACACCCCCCACGCTTAAACTTTTGCTCGTCCCGAGCAAAACAAAACGAAAACTACCTAAACTAACACAAACTCCTCTGTCGTGGGAGAGAAACGAGTGCATTTAGCGTATGCACCAAGCCCTTTGAACCCCCCGACAGCCCGGGTGGACGAGATGGACTCATGAGGGTTTGTAGCGGCTATACCCACAAAAGCCAAAGAAAAAAGGAGAGAGGAAAAGTGAAAAACAAAACCAAAGGAAACAAAGGAAAAGGGAAAACAGCTTCGCTTCAAAAGATCATGCAATCACAGTTAGGAAAACGATATTAATCCTCCAAAAGGAACTGTTATGAGCATCTCACAAACACCTAATCCCAAGCGATTGTCAATCTTAAAGGTTTTCGATCCCCTACACCTCATGCCAAGCAAAACCCCATGTGCATAAGTGCTAGTGGGTTCTAACCGATTCTAGTTGATTCCAAAGACTCACACCCGAGCTCATTTAAAAACGAACAAAAACAGCAAAGAGTTTCTCTCCCTCGCATTTGGTCGCCCTTGGCCGGCTTGGTGAGGGGCGCAGGTGATGCAAAGAAAGACCCTTCACTTTATTAACACTTAACTTTCTTTTTGGGTTGGGTTCTCCAACATTTTCAATTTATTTTAATTATAGTTGGGTTAGTTTTGCGGGAATTCAACGGCCCATAATACGGGGTTTACCCTGCCAACACAGGCTATTCCATTCACCTCTTCGTCGCAAGCGATATAGAATGAGGCTTAAGGGGTATCAACGTCGTACCGTTAATGTCGTTCGATCGACACGGACCAATTAATTCATGTATTTAACTTTGCTTTTTTTTTTCTTTCACTTTTGCTTTTTCTCTTTTTTTTTCTTTTCTTTTTAGAAAACAAGCTCGAAAATGAATCCCTAGAGTCTCTAAGTTTCAACCAGAACGTGAAAAGAATCAAGGATCTCGCTAGACACTCAATGAAAGGAATCTAAATAGGTGAGTCATAACAATCACCCAAGATAGGGTCGAAAATGCTCAGACCGGTTTCTTTTAAAGAAGATTAAGAACGTTTTCCCAATTTTGACAGCAAAATCCCAGAAACAAAACAAAACAGAAACAAAAACAAAAACTTTTAAGGTTTTTCACTCCATTTTTTCTCCTTTTTCACACAAAATTTTCAAAATTTAAGCAAAACTAAGAAAAATAAAATAAAAGATCTAGGTTGTCTACCCTTGAGCATGAAATGTCTCCCCTCCCCCATACACACTTAAAGCTTCACAATGTCCTCATTGTGAGAAGGTGTCGTAGAAAAGGATAGAAAAGCTAGATAAAAACACATATGTACAAAACAAGTAGCAATCAAATGGTGGCGACCCGAGCCCACATGGCTCCAACAACAACATATACCCAACACATTCATACCTAGGGGCGCGCCAGCGAAAAGAAAGATCAAGCATGCAACGGATCATAATATTCATCAAGTAAAGAGAAGGGTATAAACGTTCAAGCCATGATCCGAAGTCATCAACCAATAGAAACATGATATTAAGGTAAAGAGATGACTTATATTGAACAATATTACATGCAAGATTTGAAAACAAAAGGGAAAAATAACTAACTAAACACTAAAGAGCTGAAAAGAAAAGCTATGAACTATATATACATTGTCAATGATATACCTTATCCCCGAATCTCACTCTTTGAGGCGGGAAATAAGGGTGAAGTACTCGCCAAAACCCGGTTCTACATTCAAACAAATGGAATGCAAACCTTACCAACTCCACCCAAAAAACCCATCCAAAAACAAAGGATATCTCAACACAAAGACAAACCAAACTTCCTTGGAGCTAACATTCATACAAGCCAAAAGCACATGCCAAAACCCACAAATCCTTGCTTCCCCACCAAACCCCCGACGAAGCACCCCCCCCCCCAACACTTATAATACATGCAAGAAAACATGTAAAGACAAAGAATGAGATCAAGTGGGGGCGGGGATGCTTACAAACAGTTCAGCAATCGGATCCTCCCGGAGGAGGATGGGGTTGGTGTTGGAGTTGCGATTGAATGCTATCAAGGATCTTTTGTTGCGCATGTAAAAGCTTTTGCAAACTTCCAAGAAAACTTTGTTGGATTTGAATCAATGCTCGCTGCTCTCGGAACTCGACATGTAATTCCTCGAGTTGAGCACTAATATGCTCTAATGAGGCACTTCCGGCTTGACTTGCACTCGCACCCTCTCCTTGTTCTTGCTCCTCTTCTTCTTCGTCTACGGATTCTTCTTCACCTTCCTCATCGGATTCAAGAGAACCACCCACCACACGACGACCTCCATAACTTTGTCCATACGACCAGTTGCGCCGGTTGGTGATATCCAACCGTTCTTCAGCATGATCATGATGCAAGCGAATAACGACACTGTGGGGGTCATACCTGTGGCGATAGATTGTTTGCGTCTTATGTTTTTCCAAGAACTCTATCTTTCGCAACCGAACACCATCGATAGGATCGGGAAAGTACCTTGGAGTGTCCATTTGGAAAGGTAGGACTCGAAGCCTTCTTCAGAAAGTGACAGATTATATGTCCCATACCAATGGTCATGTTACGGACTTCAAGGCTAATTTCCCGAAGGCAATGGAGAATGCAGGAGCCACTGTTGACACGACGACCATTGATGGCATTGAAAATGATGAAGAGATCGTCTTTACGGAAGTTTGATCGTCCATTGTCTCGGCCAAAGACGAAACTTGAAATGATCCGATGGAGTAGTCGAACACTTAGGTTGCAAAAATCCTGAGCCTTAGAATTACTCAGGCAATGAATCTTTGATTAACGATTCCAAGATTTTGGATACCGTCTCCGCCAACAGGTGCGAGCCTTCATTGCTTCTTGCTCATCAAAGTTTATGGAATTTCCGTAGTACAACCCGTCCAAAGGAAGACCCAAAGCATTGCAAAGATCCTGAACCGAACACGTAATCTCCTTCTTTTCCACCCGATAGGTGAAAGTAGCATTGGATGTTCCATCCTCCTTCACCACCAATGAACTTAGAAATTCAAGCACTGCTTGGTCGATGATCGGATCACTAATCGTGACAAAAACCTCCCTACCCAAAGTCTTGATTAAGTAATCCATGCTAGGCTTACAATAGATGCTTTTTGCTGTTTCCTCATCATAGACATCGGGAGCACATATCTTCCATTGCTTAAACCTTATATACCTTTGTTTGTGCATTTCGTCACTAAAGGTGACCTTCACCTTTTGATCACATTGAATGAGAGAAGCGGGTTGTGCCTTGTATCGATTTTTATCGGGTTCTGACGACTCAGGTGGTGGAGGGGTTGGTTCTTCCTCGGTTCGGGCTCGCTTAGATCGACCCATGATAACAAATAGAGAATGGAGAGTAATAGCAACACTAGGTTCACACAAACCCTAAGTCTTAAACAAGAACCTTCACAAACAACACCCAAAATCAGCAAAGAACGAAATTGACACACCAAGATGCAAGAAATACCTAAAGGAAGAACTTAGGTGTGTTGCTTTGCCATTTTCGAACCCTAAGGAAGAACACCACCCAGAAATTTCACTTGAAAAACTTTAAAAGGATGAGCAATGGGTGAGAGTGGCGCAGTTAGGGCAAGAAATTGCAATTTGGGAGAGTGGAGAGGGAAGATTTGTTGTGGATTGAGAGGTTTAGGGTTTGAGTATTAGGGTTTAGAGAGAGAGAGAGAGTGTGTCGTTTGAGAGTGTGAGAAGAAGAAGATATGAGTAAAAATGAGGGGGAATAGAATTAAGAGGCCCGACAAAATTGCAGCTCTTCGATAGACCGTAGGTGCGGTGTAATAGATCGCAGGTGCAATCGCTTGCGGGAGCAAAGGCTGGGTAAAATCATCAGATTCTCAATAACTTGGGGAGAGGTGTGGGGGTTAGGTACGGGAAACCTAGCGTTGTTGGGATAGACCCAGAGACAACGCGAGTCCTTGTCAAACTTACACAAGCTTAAGAAATTGCACTGCTCCCCATCCAAGAATAAGTTACCCGGGACTAGGTCAGTGGGGTTTCTAGGTGGCCTAAAGCCGAATTGGCGTGCAAGGTGCGTAATGTAGCCCCCTATGACAATGCCCTTGTTGGTTGAGGTGGTGACACTAGAAAGATGGTGGGCTAGCATAGCTGCTGGGTCGGCACGAGGGCCAGTATCCAACATGGCATGCAACATGTAGCAATCAGCCCGGGTAGCTTTGTTTGAGCTACCGGGCCTCCCGAAAATACCGTAAGAGAGTATGTGGTGGACATACCTTAATACGGGGTTCCTAATCAAGGACGCGGGGGTGTAGCTAGGGTCCCAGCTGTCAAAACCAGAAATTCTGAAAAAGAAGCCCCTCCCGTCCCACTCTATGGGTATAAGGGATGAATCCCTACATGTGCGTTCAGGAAAACCAAAGGCACGAGCAAATTGGGATACGATCATGTTCCTCTCTACCCCCAACAGCTGAAAACGAATACACCCATCCCTCCCTTGGAGGTTTATAACTAGGGTCGACAAGAATTCAAGGGTAATTCCCCTATAGGTCGGCTTTCCTAACCTAGCTATGTTGGTCATGTGGCAACGACCTAACATCCATTCAACATCATCCAACATACCACAACTACGCAAGAAAGGTTCATGCATATATTTGGTGGGGACGAGGGCTCTTTTGGAGAGGGAGTCGTACCTTTTCTTGGCGTCCCCTTCAAAGTTGAAGGGGTTTGGGTCTCTCGAATCTTTTGAAGGCACAACCTTCTGTTTTCCTTTTTCCACCGCCGTGGCTTTTCTCTTCCGGCTGCCTCCGGCTTCGTTATCATCTCCCGGTGGTCCGAAGAAGCTAGGATTCTTAGTTCTCACCATCTAAAAACACTCACAAAATCAGTAAAATCACCAAGACAAATCCTAGGTATCAAATAAGCATGTGCGTAACATATAAACTTAGTATGATCAATCCCCCCATGCTTATTTGATACTAGGGATTGAAAACAACATATATCTAACCTAAAACCTTGCTAAAAAAAACAGAGCATAACACCACAACATAATCACAATCAAAACCTAGACCTAAATTCCTTAATTTTATCATCACATTGCTCTCTAAACACATCCAACAACATATTTCTCTCAATTCTGGAACAAAAAGATTAAGTATCATCCAACTCAACCCAAGCCCTAATCAAGAAATCAATCCAAGAATTCAAACCTAAATCAAGAAATTTGAATCTAGGACATAGTATTTGGCATAAATGGAACAGTTTACTCAATAAACTCAAGTATTCAACCAAAATCATACCAAGAATATAGTGTATAATCAAAGAACAAGAGGAAGAGTTGAGAATTCCATACCTTGAGTTTGAAGAGGAATGGAGTTTGAAGACTCAAAGTGTTAGAGTGCAAGTGAGAAGAGAAAAGAGAGAGGAGAGTGGTGCGTGGTGGCGGTGCCGGCGAGAGTCGACGGCGACGAGGGTGGTGGGTGGCGCAGGTGGCGCGCTGGTTGTGCTTGGGGAAGGTTGGTCGTCGCGAGTGTTAGGGCAAAATAGGTGGGACTGTTGTGTTTTGAAAGAAAAAGGGGGAGGGTCGATTAAACTAAGAGGTGGGCAAAAATTTTCTGGAAAAAAGGGTAAAACGTGACCTGCGTTTTCAAAACGCAGCCTGCGTTTCGTGAAAAATCGATTACCTGACTCTCTGTTTGGGACGCAGCCAGCGCCTGGAAAACGCTGGTTGCGTTTTCCTACCTGATGCTGCGATTCCTATTTTTGCAACTTTTTGACTTGTTTTCTCCCTTTTTCTTTGTTTGCTCCTTATTTTCCCTACAATTTGACATACCAAAAATCCCTACAAACATCTACCAACATAAAACTCATTAGGTTAAAAATAATAATTTTAATAAAAGCCATAAATTCCTCAAATTTTCTTCTTTTTCTCTACACACTAAAAGAAAGAAAAAAAAGTATTAGTAAACTTCAAAAAATAAAAATAAAATTGCAAGGGATAAAAAAACTGAAAGCTAAAATAAAAAAAATAAAAAAGGTGGGGAGGAATAAATATGTAGATAATAGCGTACCTCCCCGGAGTTGCTTTGTTTAACGTCGTTAGCTCGACCTTATGGACCCTACTCATCGGGGTCCTTGATCCGTTTTGGAACCGGATCTCCTTCATCATAAATTATTTTTGGAACGTGTGTCTGAATCAACTTGCCTTTTCGTACTTCGTATTCTGTCATCAACTTTCCTAGCTCGATGATCATTGTGCCTTTCCTCATATCCATCTTGCAATTGACAGTCGAAAGGAAGACCCTCCCTAGAATAATTTCCGCTTCTGGATCTTCTCCTGTATCTAATACCAAGAAATGGACAGGAACAATGTGCTCTCCTATTTGGAGGGGAGTGTCATGCAAGATCCCTAGAGGTTTTCTAAGGGTTTTATCTTCTAGACGAAGGATCTTGTCAGTCCCCCTTAATTCCCTATGTTCATATTTCCTTAGGTAAGACTTAGGCAAAACATTCACCTCAGATCCCGTATTGCACAGTGCATACTTGATGGGTCTACCATCCAATTGGACAGGGATCCTAAAACTGCTTAGGTCTTCCTTATTAGGCATAATTGAGGGGTTTTTAGTTCCCTCTAATAGGTTTGGTTTAGGTTCAGTCTTGACTACCCTATGTAAAATATGCTCGCCTAAGGGTTCACACTCAAGGTTCACTTCCTCGCAGGTTATAGCGTTACATTGAGCACCCGGATTAGGGACAGGTTGAGGTGGTAAACTGGTAGAGGGAGTCGCCGAATTGGCGATCTGATTTTCTAAAATCTTATTGTGGGTTGCTAAAGCCTCTACCTTTTGCATTAAGTCTTTTATAACACCTTCCTGTTTCTGTTGTCCTATGATAAGACTCTCCATCATGGTTTCTAAATTAGATTTTCGGGGAGGTCCTTGTCGAGGTGGCCTTTGAGGTGGGGGAACATATTTGCTGTCCTTGTCCTTGAAGAGGACCAGTGGGATTGTCGCTCCTATAGGAAAAATTAGGGTGGTTTTTAAGCCCAGGATGGTAAGTGTTAGAATTCATATCATAACTTTGTCTAGGATTGCCAATATAATTGGCCTGTTGGACTTGTTCATTACTAACTCCACCTGTAGGGCAAGTAAAAGTTTCATGTTCGGTTGACTGACAAACATTGCAGGTCGGAGGGTTAGATGGAAAACTTAATCGGTCCATTTTTTGCGTTAAAGAATCAAGTTTAGAAGACAATAAAGAAATTGCATCAACATTAAACTTACCTCCTGCCTTTTGGCGGGGTTTAGACCATTGATTAGAATGGTTCGCCAGATGCTCGATCAAACTCGTGATTTGAGGCACAGTTTTGCCCATAAGATCGCCTCCGGCTGTAGAGAGGATGCTTCCTCTTGTTGACTCATTCGCTCCATTGAAGAAGGATTGGAACCCAAGGTTCAAATTCATGCTGAGGACATTGTCGGAGAATGTCCTTGAATCTTTCCCAAGCATCGTATAGTGACTCATTCGGCTCTTGTGTGAATGTAGAAATCTGATTCCTTAAGCTGGTGAGCTTGCTTGGAGGAAAGTACTTCGCCAAAAAGGTGTTGGCGAGTTCGTCGAACGTTGTGATTGAATTCGGTGGAAGTGAGTCAAGCCACTCCCACGCTTTGCCTTCCAATGAGAACGGGAAGAGGAGTAGTTTGACGGCGTCCTCCGACACATTGTTGGCCGTGTAAGTGTCACAAGCTTGACGGAAGAGTCACAGGTGTCGGTTTGGATCTTCGTTAGTCAACCTATGGAATGGTGATTTTGACACTTGGTTGATCAAAGACTGTCGTAGCTCGAAGTCGTTTGCTTGGATGCTGGGAACGTTGATTGTTGATTGCGGGTTGGTGACATTGGGAGTATGATACTGCCCGAATGTCTTTGGTCGCTGTTCTCCCATCTCTTCTTCTTTTTCCGATTCTGTTTCTAGCTCCTCTTCGTCCGTTTCTTGAAATTCTTTCTCCAGTCTTGCTCTTTTCCTTCTCTCTCGAAGTGTTCGTTCGATCTCAAGATCGTACTCGAAAGAGAAATCTTTTTGCATAAACCTGAAAAAGACAAAAACAAGAACACCAAGCGTAATAAAGAAAAATAAAAAAAATAACAGAAATTAAATAACCTAGTCAGCCAGAGCGTGTTCGTCCAATGGCGATTGGGGAAACAAATCCCCGGCAACGGCGCCAAAAACTTGACAGACCTAAAACATATAGGTGTCTGTGTACCGCAAGTGTACGAGTCTATGTAGTAATAAAATATCGTTCTCTCTCAGGGATTTGCATTCAACCACGCACTGAACTAGTTCGCTACAAAGAATGCTAGGTCGATCCAAATGGTGTAGTAAAGTTTTCTAAATTAAACTAAGAAAGCAGAAACTTTCAGGGGTTTTATCAATTAATTAAAAGCGTTCAGGGGAGTCCACTCTAGTCAATTAATTAAATTATCAACAATTCCGGTGTAGGTAACAAGATTATTCGGGGTCTATAATCTTTTTAGACCCTATCACTTCGATCTTTCGATCCTAGGTGAGTTACATTGATTAACCTAAACATTATTTCTAACTATTTAGCTTAATCAAAGATAAGAACTGATTATAAATTAACCCTAGGCAAGAATCATTATGTCTAACTATTTTCTAACCTATTCAATCTACGCAATCCGATTCAAGACTCAAACTGTCATTCTATTGTCAAGAATCTAAAACCAGGTACAGACTCAAACTGTCGTTCTATTATCAAATTACCATGACATACATTGCATGCAGATTAAACGAATAAAAAGATAACCTAACACCGAAACTGTATTCAAATTCAATCAATTAACATCGAGTTTATCCCCCAAACTAAGAAAATTAGCTACTCATAATGCTAAAAGTAAACATCACAAAATCTAAATAACAGCAACAAAGCATTAAAGAAGAATAGAAATAAACCGTGTTCGAATTGGCGGAATCGATCTCTTCGTGTCACCCGAATCGATCTCTTTCGTGTTCTTCGATCACGAATAATAATCTAATCTAATAACAATCTTTAGGAATCAACTGTAAGTAATTTGATCTAAATTTACTCTAAAAGCTACCTAAGAATCTCTCCGAAAAACTAATATAATCTGGGGAAAAAATCGCTCTGCCGAAGCTCTCTTCAAACAGCGGATATGACAGCCCTTTTATAGTAGCTGGATTAGGGCATAAAACGCGGCTTGCGTTTTACAAATGGTGGCTGCGTTTTGCCCAAGTAGCGGGTTTCTCCGTGGGAGGGCAGTGGCTGCGCCTCCAAAACGCGGGCTGCGTTTTCCAATTTCTCGGCAACCAAACTTTCTGGACGAGGCGCGGGTTGCGTTTCTAAGACGCTGCCTGCGCCTTGTTCTTCCGCCCTAATTGGGTTTGGGCCGTGTGATTTTGGATCGTTCTCCATCTTTCCTTTCTTTCTCTTCAACATTCTTCTTTATTTTCCATGATTTTTGCTATTTCTTTTCCAATTCTTCATGTTTTTTGATATAATTCCACCAAGTCCTATAAAACATACCAAACTCGCGGAAAAGTGTATAAATCACGGATTTTGACATAAAAATACTAGATATCGGATATAAAAGGCGTGAAACTGATATGATTTAGGCCCTAAAAACTCTATATAAAAATGACTTATCAACAAACCAAAAGGCATACGTCTATAAGCAAATGTACCATATGGACAAGTAAAAGTAGTCTTTTCTTGATGTGCGGGATGAATTGGGATTTGGAACAAACCTGAGTACCCATCTAAAAAACAGAAATATGAATGACCCGCCAACCTCTCTAACATTTGGTCTATGAAGGGGAGAGGAGAATGGTCTTTCTTGGTCACTTTGTTCAATTGGCGATAGTTAATGCACATCTCTAACATATGGTGACGGTTCGGGTACTAACTAGCTCATTTTTCATTCTCAATAACTGTCATCCCACCCTTCTTAGGCACACATTGATTCGGGCTTACCCATTCGCTATTTGCGATGGGGAAGATGATCCCAACGGCTAAAATCTTGACTACTTATTTCTTTACCACTTTTTGCATATTAGGGTTCTACCTACGTTATGGTTGCCTAGTTGGTTTTGCATCTTCTAACAAATCAATGAAATGCATGCATATGGATGGAGACAAACCTTTCAAATCCTCAATTTTATAACCTAATGCACCCCTATGCTTTCTCAATAAATCAAGCAATTTAGACAAATCAGATTCATGCTATTTAGCATTCACAATAACAGGGCAAGACTTTTCATCATCTGAGAAAGCATATTGTAAGGAAGGGGGTAAAGGTTTAAGCTCTAAAGAAGGGGTAGAGGATTTAGCTTGGGAAGAAGACATACCCTTGTAGATAACTTCTTGAATTTCCATACACTCAACATGAGGCTCATCAATAGTAATCTCCTCATGTTTTGGTGACGAATCAAGAAGGTTGGTGAGAAACATCATGTCGGTGTCGTCGGTCTTAAATTGAAAGGATTCTAGGAGACATGTTCCCAAAGGATCATCACATGTAGACTCAAGTAAATGAGATTCTTCAATATATTCGTCGACTAGCACCTCCATTACATCGATAGCATAACACGAATCCCCATACGAAGGGTTTTTCAAGGACCCCTCGAGGTTGAAATAATGCTCTCGTTACCGACAAAATCACGAAATCACATGGTATCAAAAATCTACCTACTTGGACTGGAATATCCTCTAATATACCCAATGGTCTATGCACGGAACGATCGGCCAATTGAAGATTGATTGTTGTGGGAGTCAAATCATCAAGATTCAACTTCCGGCATATAGAATATGGCATGACGCTCACACTAGCCCCTAAATCACAAAGAGCACGACCAATCCTCATGTCACCAATAGTGTAAGGAATAGAAAAACTCCTGGGGTCAGCGAGTTTCTCCGGGGTTTTGTTGTCTATAATAGCACTACAATCGGCCGTCAAGTGGATAGTAGACTTCTCTTGGATTCTCCGCTTGCTAGTGAGAAGTTCCTTCAATTGCTTCTTAAAGGATGGAACCTCGGAGATAGCATCTAGGAATGGGATATTCACTTGAAGTTTCTTGAGCATCTCTATGAACTTCAAAAATTTAGCATTCGACTTTGGTTTGGCTAACCGCTCGGGAAAAGGAACCGGCGGTAATTTCGGCTTCTCAATAGCTTGAATTGGTTCTTCTTCTATCATAACTCCCTTCCTTTTTCTTACTCTCTCCTTCTCTTCTCTTTCTTTCTCAATCAACTCTTTTTCAAAGCTAGCTTCTCATTGCTCCTCCTCACAAACTTCCTCATTTTCCTCCACAAAAACAAACTCACTCTCCTCTTCTTCTACCAAATCCTCCTCATCCGTAATTTCCACCACATCACCTTCTTTTTCTCCCAAAACACCTTCCTCCACCATTCTAGGACCCTCAATCTCCCTACCACTCCTCAATGTAATTGCATTATGTTGCCCCTTAGGGTTAGGTTGAGGTTGGCTGGGAAATGATTGGATATGTTTGGCTTGTTGTGTCATTTGAGCTAGTTGCGACTCAAGGTTCTTAATACGGGCTTGGTCTCTATCTAAAGAGATCTTTTGCAATATTTGCTCAATGGAAAATTCTTGTTGTGGTGGTTTGGATGTTTGGGATGATTGACCATGGTGATGGTTTTGTTGGTATGGACGGCAGTTTTGGTTTTGAAATCCGGGAGGTGGGTTTTGGTTTTGTGGGACTTGTTGGTTATAGACATAGTTTCCATGAGGGCGAACTGGATTTTGAGTGGAATAGGAAAGGTTATTATTAGGGTAAACTACTTGAACTTGCTCGGAAGGGCATTTACCACATTGTTGCAAAGGATGTGGTCCTCCACAATAATCACACATAACAACTCTAGCATTCGGAATAAGCATTGGTATCTCTTGAGCGGCTTTAACTTGCCTTGTAGTCTCCTCTAAGGCCTTCTTTTGTTACATCTCCAATACGACATTCATAAGAAATTTGATTGTAGGGTTGCTCTCCAAAGAAGCACCTCCATCTCTTGAACCACCACGGCCTCCTCCCCAATGTAGAGAGTTTTAAGATAGCTCATGAAGAAATACATTTGCCTCTTCTGACGTCTTCTTGAGAAACATGCCACCGGAGGCATGATCGATAGACTCTCGCAAAGAACTACATAATCCTGAGTAGAAATGGTGTAAAAGTAGCCAATCTTCCATATTGTGATGAGGACATCTCCGTTGGAGGCCTTTGAACCTCCTCCATGCTTCAAATAGGGTTTCACCGAATTCTTGTTTGAAACTCATAATAACTTGCCTCAATCGACATGTCTCATCATTTGGAAAGAACCTTTGAAGAAAATAACGACTGAGGGTGTCCCATGAAGAATAAGTACCCGGTGGACAAGTGTTGAGCCACAATAATGCCTTCCCTTTCAAGGTGAGAGGGAAGAACTTCAACTTCATATATTCAGTAGAAACTCTGTTCATTTGCACGAAACCAATATGTTGCTCGAACCTATTGATGTGATCGATGGGGTTCTCATGTTCACCTCCATGGTATGGAGTGTTCTCAAATATCTCAAACAAATATGGTTTGAACTCGAATGATGCATTTGGTGGTAATGCAGGTAATACGATAGGGACGCCTCCCGTACCCAAAGATGGTAATGAATACGAGGCTCAGGTACGAGGTGGATCTAGTTCTCCGTAAGACATTGGAATTTTAATCCTCTCTTGCTCCCTTTGTCGCCTTCCTCGTCTCGAGCTAGCGTTCGCTTGGCGAATAATACTTTCCGGGTTCGGAATCGGTGGAGTCTTAGGCGTTCGGCCTCGTCAAGATCGAGTTTGCATGCACAAAAGAACAATAGAAGAATCAAATTCTTAACAACTAAGGATACCAAATCTCTAGCAAAGAAAATGATCTTAAACAACCTAAAAACCAAGAAGCTAAGCTAGGTCGCTTGCTCCCCGGCAACGGCGCCATTTTGTGTAACGTGGTTTTTGTACCCCGGTTTTTATATTGTTCTTCTCGAGGAGCTAGAGGCCTTGGCTAGGGCGACTTGACTCTAGGTGAGGTTCAAGATCACAAGATAACTAGATGGTTTTTATGATAAACAGCGGAAACGAAACACAAACACAACTATGTTCGGTCGATATGGAAAAATGGGTGTCGGGAGATTTCGGAATGTAAATGGCAATAAGGACGAGGGTTTCGCAATTAGGGAATAACAAAATAGAAGAATCAAATGACAATCCCGTTAGAATAAACCAACCCGGATTTCCTTTTTCAAGGATAATCCGGATTAACTTCCTCAAAGCCCACCACGGACCCGGAGGGTTAAAGGAATGGGACTCTCTAGTTAATCTTCTTCCACTTTCATGGGTGAGCATTATTCTTCCCATTTCCTATTTTCCAACGCAAGTGTTGGATGTATTCAAGAGCTTTCGATCCCGAATACATCCCACTTGAGGGAAGAATAGGAATGGGAAATTAACTACACTACAAATTACCTCCTAGAATTGCTAACCCAAGCCAAATCAACCACTCACATCTTTAATTTCTCCCTCACCCAAAGGGTTCTAGCCTCTAATCATCTTAATCAACATTTCAACAACATAAACAACTCCAACATTCATAATCTAAACAGAGAATCTAGAAATTAAGAGCAATATTCTAAGAACAATAAACATAAAGCAATACAATAACAAAAATAGAGATTAAAATGATAATGAGCAAAGTAAAGAGAATAGGGATTAAGAAGTGCTCATTAGATGATGACAATGGAAGGATGCTCAAGAGTAGATAAGAATCCAAGCTCCAGAATAGAAAGTAATCTTCAAGACTTCAATAAAACTTCAATGGAATCCAGTACAATTGCAATAAACCAACACTAATCACCAACTACTTACTAAGAAATCTCTCTAATCTCACTCTAATTGATAGCTAAAATGTTGGATAATTCTAAGATAATTGCTTCCCTCCTTCTAATCGTCAAGGGGAGAATTTATACAAGCAAAAGAAGTTAATCAAAACGCAACATTTCAAGCAACAACTCGTTATGAACTGCAGGAGACCGCAGGTATGGTCTATAGGACCGTAGGTGCGGTCCTGTGAAGCAACATGGCGATTCTTCTCTTCTTCACTCGACCGCAGGCGCAGTCTCTACTGACCGTAGGTACGGTCTGCTTTGGGGATTTAAATTCCTGCACAAGCGCTACAGCCACCGTAGGTGCTGTCTCCAGGACCGTAGGTATGGTCTTCTTCGGGCTAGCTGACATGCTGGGCGTAGCGCCCGCTACGTGAAGGGTGGCGGGGGCTACCATCTTGCTGCGTACGAAGGCGTGAAGGTGAGATGGGTAACGCCCGCTACCCTGAACGTAGCGGGTGTTACCTTTGCAAAATTCAGCAAAACTCCATCTTTGTGATGCTCGATATGTCCGGCCTTGCTTCTTCCTTCGCCTTTGACTCGGCTTTGGCTCGGGGAATCTCGGGATTCCCAAAATTGTTACAAAATAGCCCCTTTTTGCTGTGTTTTGAGCAAAAACACGAAAACCTACAAAATAACCAAAAACGTTGTAAAAGACATGAAATTAAGCATGAAATGAGTCAAAAGCCTAAGAATTAAGGCGCTATTTAGACACAAAATTGAGTCTAAACACTGGTCCTGTTGACCCATATATAAACCATTTGAATATAGTATGGTTTTACTTGATACATCAATGAGTTAATGACTTTAATGACTTGTATGCATGTTTACTATCAACTTGCAACTTTCGCTTGCAAGATTGTTTGCTCAATTAATTTACGAGCACATTTCAAATTATCAATCAAAGAAGATTCATCTTGGTAGTGATGGTGAAGGCTTTTAATAGTTTTTATATGCCAATAAGCATCCTATGTAAAATGTTTATATGTAAAATTATCCTGTAGAATCATTAATATATGAGATGTTGAGTATATAATAAATGACAAACCTATTACTTTTGATAGCGGAGCTTACTACAACTGTTCAAGGGCATGTCAAATTACAGACACCAATATTGATCCAAATAAGGCCAAGAGGTTATCATGAATGTTTATTTCTCCCCTACAATGGTTTCTGGCCATGAACCAAAAATCTCCCACCTATGAATTTGAGCATGTGCGATGAAAGCTCCATGATAACGCACTAAGATGGGACCCCGGAATCGAGAATATATGTTGGGTATATCCATACTTAAATATAATAGAACCATTCATTGGAGATATATATAGTACTTATGGCACAATTTGCCGATTATGATGACACTGATGACACAAGTTTCCCAACATTTGGGGGAGAAATCAAGTTGTTGGACAAGGAACCAAGTTGGAACAAATTATTATGATCCTCATACAATATAATGTGACCTGGAAGTTCAAAATATAATTCGTCTACAAACTTGAGCGAATCTACTACCAGATATTCTAGTGACCCACAAAGAGTTATTAAATCCTATGTACCAACTACCAATGCTCCTGTAAGAACTGATGTCCCAGTAGGACAAAACATCATTATAAATGAGCCTATACCACAAATGAAGCGTGATAGGCCAGTCGGTTCCAAAGACAAAAATCCTCGAAAAAGAAAAGGAGCAAAGAACAATGATAACCAACATGAGGAAATGTTGACTCCAGAAGAGTCCCCAAACATGACAAATGAGGAAATTGCACCTCAAGTACAAGTACCTGAAAATCGTTATTTTGATGAGATTTCAATTAATTATGTCATGAAATGGATAAGGTGGAATCGAAATGAAGTCAAAGTCGATATGTTAATTGATTATATAATATAGCGCTCACTACTGTGAATGGCCATGAGGATCATGAATTTAGGTATGCTAATGAATACAGACAAAGATATGATTGGCCAAGTGGAAAGATGTATTTAAGAATTAGATTTGCTTGTAAAATCGAAAATATCAGGACCTGTTGTCCATACACCAAACTGGTGTAAAACTTGTGGGATACAGTTAAGTCTTTGTGTGAAAAAGAATGACAAAGGGAGATTATGACATATAATGCATAAGATGCGACTTGTTGCATAAATGCTTTCGCAAAGACTTGGTATCAAGTATGAAGGAATATATTCCTATGTAGTCCATGCACTACATCACGATACCTTAAATTTGGCAGTACATGAAAAGCTAAGTATGCATATTATAAATATCGCTATAGCTTATGAAAATTTTGATAATGGTGTTTATATAAAACTCCTGAAAGGTTCAAAGTGCCGGAAACACAGATTAAAATTCTCGATAATATTGGTCATTTAGTTGATAGACATTTAAGTGATTAAAGCAATATGGACACATATTGCATAATCAAAGGAAATGATAAATGATCCGGATCCTAATTGTTTGTAAATGTTATTGATGGTTTGGACTTCCGAAGAGCCTCAAAAGTCATGGATTGCTTTACAAGCGTATTTGGAATGAAAGATTTTGGTAAAATATGTTATTGTCTTGGTTTACAAGTTGCACATTTGAGAATGATCTTACATGCATAAATTAATTTATGTAGCAAAGTGCTAAGATAATGTTGCATGAGCAAATCACTCCCTTTAAGTACCTCGACAGTGGTACGGTCATTTGATATGAAAACAACCCCCCTTTCGATCATGAAAACATAATGAGAAATTCATCGGTCTTGAAGTACCTTATTTAAGTCTTGAAGTATTGTATTTGGGTCCTAAAGTACCAATTTAAATGTTATTGAAACACTGACATATCTTGCTAATCATACATGATCTAACCTATTTAGGTGCCTCGAAGGTACTAGCGATGTAGATATTTATTATCCTCATCAGCTCAACGTTGGTTTGATTAGCTTGTTAATCTTGGATATTTACCTAAATCACATGACACTTGATTACACACTAGTTATGTGCACGCTAAGCAAATTCGTTTCAGTGAGAATTAAGTGATTCATGTATTAAGTCAGTCATGAAGTTGAATTATATCAACTCAAAGCTCTTAATTGATGTTCTCATCAGGGGAAGTAATACGCGTTGTACTCTTTTTCCCTTATCTGAGGTTTTGTCTCACTAGGTTTTCCTTAGAAAGGTTTTTAATGAGGCAACATATATTTACGTATAAACACTACCAAAAATTAGTCATTTTCCCACTGTAAATTCAGTGGCAAAATCAACAAATTCAGTGGAAAACTGCATTTTCCCACTGTTTTCCCATCACTGTAATCAGTGGGAAAACATGTGGTAGGTAATTGTCGTTTCCCACTGTTTGCGCTTTCAGTGGGAAATTTCCCACTGTTTTACCCACTGAATGGCTGTCGTGGGAATATTCCCACCAAGTGTATTATAGTGGGAAATTTCCCACTGAAATTTTTGTGGTGGGAAACTTCCCACTGAATTAGCTGCAATGGGAAGTTCTACAGTGGGAAATTTCCCACTGTATTGATGTTTAATGGCCAAGAATAATTATTGGCCAGAATTTTAATAGAAAATAGTAGGAAAATTCTCCACAATATATATATATATATATATATATATATATATATATATATATATATGCATACACCAAACTAAAATACATAATATATATATATATATGCATACACCAAACTAAAATACATAACATTCCCAAGTGGAGATACTTCAATAAAATCCAATAGTATTAACAACACTATCAAACTTGTTTGATGACAATCATATACATATCCCCAAGCACTCATTACATGAGCAAAGAAAAATTTGAGCCAAAATAAACATCTGGTATTTATATATTACCATTCTAACGATTAAAAATGTAAGAAACAAAGTATAAGATATAAATGCAAAAGATTCTTAAGTTCATGTACGTGAAACCCCAATATGGTCATCACCATTTTCCATTGTTTTCACGTTCATCCTCACTCTCATTGAAATGTTCCCGCACCACATTAGCTCAAAAATGTCTCTAATCTCCTTCATGGGTGATCCTCACACCAATAGCATCTCTACATAAGAAACAAAATATAAGATATAAATGCAAAAGAAGCGTATACTCTTTTTCCTTCACTGGGTTTTTCTCCCAATTGGTTTTTCCTTGTAAGGTTTTAATGAGACATACTCTTTTGGATAATGGACATTCAAGGGGGAGTGTTATGAAATAATATATTTGTAAATGTTCATATATCAATCAGATATCTATTGAGTATCTTTATATATTAGGATGATATAATATGGGAGGATTCTGTTTCCATATGAAGTCTATACTGTATAGGACTCTTGCTATGTAACTAGTATAAAAACCCCTTGTGGGTTATGAATAAATCACCCGATCCGATTCTCCTCTCTCATTCTTTCTTGTCTCTATTGTTCTTCTTTATTATTCACTCTATATCGCACTCATATTTCATTGTTTTATAACAGGAGTGACATTATCTTTGCAATAATTATTTATTGGAGACATTTCGATCAATTTTCCGGTCTAAAAATGCGCGAAACAATGATTTTTGTATTTAAGGTTGTTTTAATTGAAGTCAACTATCATTTTAGACCTTAATATGTAGGGTTGGTTAAATATAAAAAACCCTAACCAACAATAAATAATGCAATTTTTTGGTGAATAAAATAAGAAATGATATGTAGATATAAATGTCCAAAATATTATTTATTTATATATATATATATATATATATATATATATATATATATATATATATATATATATATATATATATATATATATATATATATCCTTGCCCTAATAATTAAAGAGATCTTCAATAACCATAATGACAAACCGTCAAAGCTTTAATTTTGAATGTCATCTTTGCCTGTAATGCGATTATGGAATGCACGTTTAGACGCTTATTTGAGGTAAATTATCTATATTTACATTGAAATGATTTTGTTATATTTATATGCATTTCTTTCTGAAAATAAGTTCTAATCAGGCCCTATTTTTTTGTCAGGTTAGGTTTAGGTTAAGTTAGGGGGCGTTTGGTTGAGAAACTTTCTCATGTTTGATTCTGCAAAATATATAGGAGAGTTTTGATGTGGGACCCATTATTTCTCTCACAAACTCAGTAAAAAGTTTCCCAAGGGGGGTTAGGGAAAATCTTTCCCGGGAAAATTTTCATAGGAAAGTCTTTCCGGGGAAACAACAAAACGCACCATTAGTGAAGTTAGAATAAATTAATTTATAATAGAATAGGAAAGTATAAAGTAGTAGTTCAATTGAGAATCAAATAAGATGAGCGTCAATGGTATTTGAAATGGGAATCAAGGAGGAGGGTCATCATTGTAAAGAAATCATTTTGATGACTGCTCCATTCAAGATTTAAATTACAGGAACTAAAATTAAATACTCTATTTGTTTTTATTTTTATGTCACTTAGAAAATTGTGCTAAAAATTTGACCGTTAATATTTGAATTTATATAATGATTTAGCACACAAAATTGATGTCGTTAGGATTGTAATAAAAAATACTATTAGAAAAGTATAATATTATATTTTTTAATAAAAATCTTATATGAAAATATATTGATTAAACATTGATCTTGAAAAACGTAAATGACAGATAAAAAAAACGAAGGGAGTATGACATATTGTGGGTGTATTTTTTAATAAAGTATGTAGAAGTGGAATCATTATAAGCGGGCGTGTTTTGAGCATGGTTTAAATAAATGAAACTAAGCATTAATAAAATACCGAAGTCACTGACTTAAAAAATAGAAATAGGACAAATGTAGGATTAGGAACACATACCACACAAAACTGTTCAAAGGTTGCTTGAGTAAAAGTCCTCTGCTACAAAATTATATCACTTACTCAAAGTCATATTTGATGTAGCCAATGAGTAAAAAAATCAAAAAGGAAAAAAGATCAATTAAATTCAAAATTGACATACGGAGTATAGTTGTTGTTAACAAAACAATTTAAGATATACATTACCTTTGATGCATTTTTGCAGAGTTTCAGGGAAGAGAAAATGGTCACCTTTTTCTTCAAATATGCAACATCAGTAGCATATGCTTATGGACTGGACACGTCATTGGGTCCAATACCATTAAGGTGCCCCTATGCAAATCAAACCAAATAACATTTACCAACCTTAGCAAACTGCATACCCCATTTGGAATTTTAACATACCTCATTACCATTTATAATATATATAGATATAGTCATATAGATATTTGTATTTGTCTCCCTAACTTAACACCCGTTCCGAATAACGGGAAAAAAGCTTTATTTGGAAAACAAAAATAATATAGAATTCTTAGTACATATTTCTATAATGAAGGGTTACACAGAGTACATGCTCCTAAATCATATGTTAAGTATGCATTTATAAACATATCATATGTGATTTAGGAATTCATAGAATATTTTATTCTATTTTATGAAGTACTAAGAAATAAAGATAACTTAGGTGACACCCATTAGGAGCACATTCTAAAATTTCTCTATTTACAAATTAAAATAATAACATGTTTATAAAAGTAAATATTTTCCTATATTATTTATATTTGTATACTAATAAATAAAAATAAACTTATACATAATAGCGTAGATATAGGGAAGGGAACTATGGTTATTTAAATAGTTTATCTGGAGATAAACTGGCAGCATTTTTAATTGAAATATTAGTTTATATTACTTACAACAATTTTAATTGAAATAGGAGTCTACATAGAAAATAAATTCTATGGTTCATTTACTTAATTATTTCTTTTTTGTTTTTTTTTGTTTGCTTTTTATTTGGATTATTAAAATGATAAAAAAATAATAATTGGGTAGTTAATTTTTTTTTGAATGAATGATGTAGATTTTATATTAGATAAAATCAATGGCCGATATTATCTGATTAATGAGATTTAAGCGACATAGGAGGGAAGAGATTTGAGGGGGTCCCATTGCAATTTATAATATAATATATAGATTTTCAAATACAAATCAAATAGGAGTATTTGTAATTTATTCTTTTTCAAGAAAACATTTTCATGCTAAAAACCTTACCCAAAAACATTTTTCTTAGAAGAACCAAATGCATCATAATAATACGAGTGAAAGGGGGTTAGTTTTCAAATTAACATTGATTCTTAGTTCATTTTCTATAATTAGTATTAGAGATTAATAAGGGCCATCTTAAGAGTCTCCGTACGACAGGGACCTAGCCCAATACAAATCATCCATTTAAAAATAACCACATCTAACTAAATCTAATCACAAAGGAAAATGATAAATCAAATGTCTGGTGTATGTGTTTTGTCACTATAGAAAACATATATATTTGTAAATTAAATTAGAAAAAAGTTACATGATTAACTTCTATAACTATAATAATATATATAAATTGTATAAAATCACATATTTATCTATATTTTTAAAAATTTACAAAAAGACATCTAAAATATGTCCAACGGATGAGGTTCATTTGTTAGGGTGTCAATTTTAATTGTTGGCATAGCCAACACATTCCTAGCTTCTTATAATTGATAATTAATAGTATCTGTCAAAAAAATTGGGGTTAAAAATGATAATAAGTATTGATTTTAGGGTTTATTACTCTCTAGTGTTGGGCTTAAGATTTTGATTAAAATGAGATGTTTTTATTACAGCTTGGTGTTGCCATCAATCAAGGTAGTTTGACCATGAATTTTATTTTTGATTAAAATTTGGTAAAAGCAAGTAGGCCTGCTGCTGATGTGACATGTCTGATATATTTAATATAAGTAGTCGATGAGCTTCAATGTAGATTAACCCAAAACAATGAGGTGGTTAACCCAGACATAACTTGGTTAACATGAACTTATTATGGGTTAACTGTCTATTGTAGGTTAACTCAGACCAATGAGGTGATTAACCCAAAATACAGTAGGTTAACATGAACTTATTCTGGGTTAACCGTCCATGATGTCCATGTTGAGTGTTTTATGTTAGCATCATTACCCATATGACCTATCTTCATAACCCTAAAGCATAACTTATGTAGTTTTTACTTTATTAATTACCAATTTCAGTATACAAACCTTATGTTGGAACTATGCGTTAGGAGTACGGGAAGTTCATTGTAGTTAACCCAGACCAATGATGTGATTAACCCAAAATACAGTAGGTTAACAAGTTGAACGAATAGGGTAACTGCAAATGCAATTTTAATTGTTAAATATTCATTTGCCATCATTACACCTATGCATATAGGTTGGGTTCTACTAAATAACACCTAACTGGAAATGTTTTTATGGTCAAAGCTGAGTTTGATTGATGACAACACTAAGTTGTAAATAAAGTATCTCATTGTAAATAAATCTTAAGCCCAACACTAGAGAGTAATAAACCCTTGATTTTATAAGGGAGAAGACATTTAAGCAATGTATTGTGACAAGACACGTATCATCACCCAATCACAAAAACCACATCTAACCACACCATTCTCTTGTCTTATTTTTCTTACTATCATACCTTACTATAATAATAATAATAATAATAATAATAATAATAATAATAATAATAATAATAATAATAATAATAATAATCACAACACTCTCTTACCTCACATTTTTCTTTTTTTTTTTACCATCACATCAACTTACCATGTGACCATTCTTAACACCAACTTAATCACATCTAAGTATCTAACCATACTTACCACATTTTACAATTTTAACTGTAACCACCACTAACTAACCATACAAAAAACAGGAAACTCACTCGTCATCTATTTTTTCTACCAACTTTGACTTTCATCTAATTTTTTTTCTGGCTCTAAGACAAAATCATTCGAGCCTGAGAAATTTAGAATAAAATAAGGTTACCTAAGTTGCATTTGGTAGGCTTCAACTTTTGCCTACTTCAAATTGTCAACCACTTTTAAACTATTCCACGTGGTAGACTTATTTTGAAAATTATTCCATATCGTGAACTTCTTCTTGTACCATTGTTGAAATACTCTGCACAAAACTTTCGTCCATCCTCTCTCAATTTCGTTTAGTTCTCTATATCAATCTCACAATCAACTTTGAATAATATCTAAATTGTTTGACAACTAGGAATACTTTTTAAAGTGCTTGAAAACATGGAATAATTTTTAAAATTTTCAAAATAAGTCTACCATTTGGAATATTTCTACGAGTGTATTATGATCTATACTTTGTTATCTACCACCTCTCGAAATATTTATATAATCATAAATCACATATTTACCGAAAAAGTTGTTAAATTTACCGGAAAATTGATAAATCAAATTGGTTTGAAAGGCCGGAGGAGGTAAATATTAACTCAATCTAGAATTATATATGTCATAAACGTGAAGGGTGTTTGTGCAAATTTTCTAAAAAATACCTGTCAAAACCTCAAAGATGGTAAAAAGTTCAATTAGGAAAATAGAAGGGTTAGAAAAATTAATGTTAAAAATTACAGCGGCAGTAAATATGAAATTTCCTAAAATACAACGGTAAATACCGGGTTTACGGGTTAGGAGTACGAGCATCATATATATAAAAGAAGCAAAATGATAAAACATCCTCATACAAGATGGTTAATAATCATCTTGCATTTCACCTAATTAAATCACTTACAAAGTTAAATATAAGTATATTTAAATCATTATAAAGACATGTTTCATTACTTTAAAGGGTTATTACAAATTTACAACTTATAAACAATATAAGAATAATTATTTATTTATATTATTTCATAAATATAAAAACTATGCATAAAATATCCATTTTCTATGATTGATATATAATTAGGCTATTATTTATATTTTGTACCTATATAATGAGTATTATACTCTTATAGTTGATAAATATGTATAATTATTAGAGAAAATATTATAAAAATGACAAAAATATGAAATATGAACAATTCAAAAAGGTTATTAACCATCTTAAGTCAAGATGTATATAATTGTCCATAAAAGAATTTCAACTTGCAATAATGATTTCCTTGTGTAACAAGCTCAAACAGTTTCAAAGCAATGCTAAAACGCCATTAAACCATTACATCACATGGTGATCATCCATACAATATGATAACTACTACATGACTCTTAATTATGGCTACAAGTCGAAGCAGAGAAAAAGAATAAAATAAACAAATCGGTTTCATATGATAATATATAATAACCCCCTATAGAATTAAACTTGTAGGAAGGATGTTTGTTTCCTTTCCTTTATTTCTCTTCCTGTGCAATTTAATCAAATGGACGAATTTCTGTGCTATACGAGAAGGTACAAATACAATCATAAAGATTTTAATTTAATTACCAAAAATATATAGGGAGAATAATAATCATGCGTAATTGCACATGCCATTGTAGCAAAAGTTGCCTCTGTTGCACTTGTTGTCGCAACCCCCACAGTGGTGCCTGTCGAAAAAAGGGTTAATACATCTTCCATTGCAGCAAATCTCGGGGTACCTACATTTAAGCCCACACATTCCGCAGTTAAGCCTGTCTGTCTTGACATTGACACACTTCTTCTTACAACAATCGTGCCCGGGACTTCCCTTGACATGGCAAACCCTAGGGAACCTATCGCATGTCAACCTAGCACGCGGGTTATCCCATGGTGCAACAGGATGACGACCATGATGATGATCGTAATGGTGTTTCTTGGTGTCGAAGTAATGGCTTGGCTCTTTATGGTGTTTAATACCACGCGTTTTGTGGTGGTGCTTGGCATCTACAGATGGGAGGGCAAGGACAACTGCGATGGCTACCAAAATGGCTAAGAACGACATGATCTTAAGAGAATTCATGACTACCTTCATAACAAGATACAGTAAAGATTGAGTATGTGTATATTCTCTTAACTAATTAGGGATTAATTAAGAAGAAGATGAAGGTGGGTGGATGGAGAGTTGAGTAGGAGTGCATGTATTTATATAGAGGAAGAGGGAGGAGGGAAGATGAGAAGAAATTGGAAGGGGAAGGCAGATTTCAAGAGTTTTTAGGCGGGGTTAAGGTTAGTGGAGTGGTCTTAATTCAACCGTGTACGTAGTAGTCAAGAGCACACCAAATGTTAGGTTTGTGGAGGAAGTATTTGACAATGCAAGTCAAAGCCTTATAATATACAAATTCTTTTTCACGTACTTATGCAAGTCAAAACCTTACAAAATACAAAATTTTTCACGTACATAGGCAACTTAATTATATGTATCTATCTACGCCACGTACCTAAGTTTTATGTATAATTAAGGCAGATTTTTTTACGTGCTTGTTGAGAGAAATAATATATGATGATGTGATACATGTTACGGAGAACGAAATGCAGTAAAAAGATAAATAATTCAAGTTTGATTTGAGATAACCATATGATTTGCGGTGGTCGAATAAAAACAATGTACGTATGTGTAGAATATTTAATTTACAGCTAAAAAATCACTAAACTTTATGGCGTTGACCGACATCTTTTAAATTAAGTTAGGGACATATATCTAATTGTTTATATTCAATATAGAGGTAGTTTAAATAATACAAATACTTTACATAAGGGACTACTTGGCAACTGGCAAGGTTATCCCAATAATTATGAATTTTTTTGTTTTCTTTTTTCCTGAATTCTCTTTTTTGTATTTTTGGAAAGGAAATGTGAAAGAGATTATCTTGCTAGCTAAAATAAATGGTATCTAATTGATATTAAGGACACAGTGTCGATTAAATCTGTGTCTGATGTCTCTCCTGATCTTGAGGATTCTATCTTGGTGCTTTCAAAGGACGGTGCTAGGAGTAAAAGGAGAGGCAAGACTATGTTGAAAAGTAAATGGAGGTTGGTTTTGGATGCGTCTCGGAAATTTAAGTCGATGTCACATGAAACTCAGCGGAAGTTGAAGGTCATAAAGGATGCTACAGCGGCGATTGCTCGAAAGAAGGCTCTGGTGCGAGAGGTTTGTGGGCTAAAGGTTATTTCATCCAATAAGAAGTGATTTGTTTTTTTCCTTCTTTGGGTAGTTTTCTAGCTTTAGTGAGGTGCCTTTTCAGGTTCTCCTTATTGTAGCTTCCGGCTTTTGCTGTTTGTTTTTTGAGGTTTGCCTCTGTTGTTTTTGCTGTTTTGACGAATATTTTGTTGCATGTTTGATGCTTTTTAGCCTATTGGCTTCCAATGATAAAAAAAAATGCTCACTACTTTGTTACATTGAAATTTTCTCACTTTTTCCTTTGTTGAAATTTAACTGCCTTGTACTTTTTTATGTGCAAACCTTTAATCTAATTTTATGAAAATTTCCATCATATAGGGCTGACTTTAACCTTTCATTTATCTATTTCTAAATTAACATCCTTAAAATTATGTGCCACATGTCATCGTTGATCAATTTTTAAAATTTTTGGTGAAAGTTAATTAATTAATGGGTCAAGCACTAATTGCAACTAAAAAGTTTGAGTTGAACGGACATCTCCTCACGCAAACATCATTTAATTTACTCTCTCTATTTTTATTTATCTGTCATCTAGAAAATTGTGTTAAAATTTTTTACCATTAATATTTTAATTTGTATAATGATTCATCATAAAAAAATTGATTTCTTTAATTCATAATAAAAAATACTATTAAAAAAATATAATATTATATCTTTTTATGAAAATTCTATATGAGAAATTATTAACTAAAAATTGAAACTGAAAACCGTAAATAACACATAAAAATTAACAGAGGGAATACATTTGAAATATGCAAGTTGTAAAGAGTACTCCAAACCTCGTGTAGTAATTTAGCGGTCAATTTTTTGAGGGTAAGGTTAGGATAAATGTAAGTTTATTATAATATACTTAACTACAAAAATATTTCGTTGCTCTATTTTAAATTAATGCAATAAATAATTTTTTGTTGTTCAAACTATTCTAAATTTATTTCCCCAATATATTTTCTTGTTGTTACTATGTGGTGTCAAAGTCAAACAACAAATAAGGTTTGTTAATGTTGAAGTTGGGGAGCCCAAGCTTGTTTCTTTACGTTGCAACAGGTTAGAGCTGAAGCGTATCACAAGGTACATAGTCGTGGGAAGAAACAACTTTGACATCTCTTTTATTGATTTGCTTAAGTTCTGTTATGCTTTTCCCATTCTAGCTTGGTAAGTGGCGGATCTCGACTTTCTGATTAGGGATGACCAATACAATATTATTTTATATAATAAACATAAAATTCATAATTTTTGTTCCAAATTATACTAATTTTTTTTTGGGGCTAACGATGGTGTGGCCACCGTCGGCATACCCCAGTCCGCCCATGAGGTTGGTCCCATGTTTAACAGGATGCAACTCTATTGCTCATTCCTTTGTTCGCATGCAACCAATAAGCTTCCATGAAAGATTTCGGATGGAGGGGCCCGGTGTCTGAATATTATCTACTCTCTCTAACCCAAATAAATTGTCCTAGTTTAATTATTAAGGATAAAACTTTTAATATTTGACCATTAATTTTTCAAATTATATATTGGATTATTGTACATGGCTACCACTATTAACTTTGTAATGTTACTTAAACATAATATTACAAGTTTTGCTATAATAAAATATAAAAAAATTAATAGTCAAAATCCTACATCAAAAGACCGTAAAAAGTTAAAAGGGACATATCATTTGGGGCGGAGGGAGTACCATCTAGCGAGTGAGGAGATGTGTTGTTATGTGAAATCTTGGTTCATGTAAGTTCTTTGTTTTTCTGGAAAAAAAAAGATTAAACAATAAAATTTAATATTTACTTGTATGTGAATTGAGTGGTAAATAAAAGATTACACAAAACAATCCTATTTCAAGCATAAATTATAATAAGAACATTTATAAAGAGGGATGTGAGAGAATTTTGATGTCGATAATAATTTTGTTAAATCTCTTTAGAATCCCTATATTTTGATATGATGCGTGTTTTGGCTAATAATGGTTTTAAAAATTGAACACTTATGATCTACATCTTGGGGTCCACTTATGTATATTAAATTTTTGTTAAATATGGAAAAATTAATACAAATTGGAAGTAATATAAGGAAAGGTGGGAGTAATATGGTACGTCAACAAATGAATTTCATAAAGGTGACATTAAATGTTTATTAATTTTAATATAAATTAAAAATGTTAAACATTGAATATAAAGTTTAACATCGTAGATGTTCTAACGACATTATAGGGGTATATATTTTGCATTTTGGACCCCGAAGTATATGGTAATTTATTTTTTGGACCCTTGGTTTCATTGTTAAGTTTTTGGACTCTAAAGTTTATGAGATAAATAAAAAAAGGACATTAACATTTGTTGACCAAAAAAAAGGCATGTGGACAACTTTTCTTTTTCTTCTCATGTTTAAATTGCTCTTTCGATTGGCACCAAACTTTAAGATATAAGTTAAAACTGATATTGTAGCTATAATACATCGCTCTTATTCATGTTGAAAATGTGTATTATAGCTCTAATATCAGCTTTAACCTTAATCTTGAAGTTTGACGCAAATCAGGAAAGAAATTCAAACATAGGAAGAAAAAAAAAAAGAACGGGACATGGACCTTTTTTTTTCAATCTAAAACCTTTAACGTCCTTTCTTATTCAGCTCACAAACTTTATGATCCAAAAAATTACTACCTCCGTTTTGTTTTATCTGTCACCTAGGGAATTGTGGCAAAAACTTTGACCGTTAATATCTTAATTTTTATAATGATTCATCATACAAAATTGATATCATTAGATTCGTAATAAAAAATACTATTAAAAAAGTATAATATTATATTTTTCTATAAAAGTTTTATATTAGAAATTATTGATTAAAAATTGGCACTGAAAACCGTAAATGACAGATAAAAAGGAAGGGATGGAGTAATAATGAAAAGACAAAGTTCAGAAAATAGTTATCCTATACTTCAAGGTCCAGGTCCAAAATGCAAAATATAGTTATTACAGAATCCACAATGAGAGCATTTTCAATTAATAAATGACCCACACAAGAATTGATAAGTCACTTTATTGAGTAATAATTGGATTACGGCTTTATCTTCCGATCGTACAATATTATGAATAAATAATACAATTTGATTCTGACAATAGGTAGTACGTACAAATCAAACATGAAGAATAAACAAAGTTGAATATATATCAATGAATATGAACAATCTCCCCGAAACCAGTAGACTGTACCCAGGATCCCTTGATGATCCTTTATTCAGCTAGCTTATTGGTAATCATACGAAGTTGAATCAATTCACGAATTCGTGCATGCATGCATAAGAGAAGGTATATATGTATGTATATACGTGGTTAATCATGCATAGTTGCAGATTCCATTGTAGCAAAAGTTGCCTCTGTTGCACTTGTTGTTGCAACCTCCACAGTGGTGCCTGTCGTAGAAAGGGTTAATACATCTTCCATTGCAGCAAATCTCAGGGTATCTGCATTTAAGCCCGCACATTCCACAATTAAGCCTGTCTGTCTTGACATTGACACATTTCTTCTTACAGCAATCGTGACCGGGGCTTCCCTTGACATGGCAAACCCTAGGGAACTTATCGCATGTCAACCTAGCACGCGGGTTATCCCATGGTGCAACCGGAGGATGATGCGGGTGTTTCTTGGTGTACAAGTAATGGCTTGGAGGCTTGTTAGAGTGTTTAACACCTCCTGTTTTCGGGTATTTCGAAGTATTGGTTTCGTCGTTGTGTTTGGTCATGGTGGCGTGTGTGGATGGAAGGACAACAAGGGTGACTGCAAGAACGGTTAAGAATAATGAAAGCTTTAGAGAATTCATGATGGTTTAATTTGGTACGTATTGATGGAAGATGGAGGAAACTTGAGAGTGAAGAAAAGTATAAATGTGGTAGTTTATCTTAAAGCTTTGGATGGAAGTTAAGATGAAGATGAAGATGAAGATGGATGCAATGAAGAGGATGTGCATGTGTTTATATATAGGCAGGAAGTGAGAAGAATAATGTGGATGCATGAGGGGGGGCAAATTTCAAGGGTGATTAGGCGGGTATAGATGTTAGTGGGATGGTCTTAATTCAACCGTGTACATAGTCCAAGCTAAGCACACAAAATGTTAGGTTTGTGGAGGAAGTATTTCACAATCTAAGCCTAATCCTAAACAAATACAATTTTTTTCTTCCTTACGTATATTTATTTATTTATCTTTCGGACGTAGATAAATATAATAGTCAAATCTTCAGTTTTAAATAAATAAGGTGTTTGGAGATGGATAAGATTATCGAAAGAACCGTTTAAGCTAGAATGGCCAACCAAAAAAAAAAAATTTACAGAAAAATATTTGCACTATTTCTTTGTCAATTAAGTTTGGATTCTACTCTCTCCATTCCATATTAATTAATATTTTAACTAAATTTTTACTATTAATTATTCAAAAGTTACAATAAATTATAATATGAAATTAATTTCGGTCATTGTAATTTTAGTAAAATACATTTCTAATAATGATAATTTCATATTGTAATTCATTATAATTTATGACTAATTAACAGTCAAAATTTAATCAAAATATCAATTAATTTTGAACGGATGGAGTATTTTACTTGAGTGTTGAGTCATAACAAAATGAAAATAAATTTAACTAAAATATTAGAGTTCTTAATAAGTCAACGGTTTCACATATTTAAAATGAAGCGATTAAATGGCTTTTTAATTGAAATATTCAGCACAAAATGCCACTTAATTGGCATTACTTTATATACAATTAATCATGCATGAGCAGTCTGATCTTGTCTTTAATTTGAATGTGAACTGGAAATAATTCATATAAATTAAGATGACAAGTTGGTTGACAAGTTATAAATTAGTATGCTAGCTTTCTGATCCAGTTGACCCTGTTTATTCTATAGAATATAGAGCTAGCTATGCAAAGTTAATTCAAACTAAACAACTACTGGTCGTTACTAGGGTCAAATCTACGTAGGTTAGGCCCCATAAAGGTAAGCAAGAACAAACCAAATCATCCATACATGTTGGTAATTTATATTTGTACTTTTAAGAGTATATAGTTTTGTATAAGTTATGTGACCTTTTTTATCGCCCATCACGTGTATATCATACAAGAATGTTAGCATATAAATGTTTATCTAAAGTATAAGTATAAAATTACATATGGCTAAAAGTTTAAAAGTATATATATGATGAAATCTAATTTAAATTTTGGCCACGAAAATGGCCAATAGAGGAAATTTGGTGGATAAAATCTGTAGAAGATTTGTATATGCATTCCTTCAAGTTTATAACATTTCAAAATTCAACAATTTTTCTTATCAATATGTGATATGTGGTGAAATTTGTTTTCTAAAATTATCGTCATTTTAACAAACAAATTTCCTCATAAGTCACACATTCACCGGAAAACTTGCTAAGTTTAATGGAAAAGTAGTTGAATCGAATTGGGTTAAAAGCTTAAGATGAGTAAATATTAACTTAAACATATCACGGTTGGATTTACAAATACCATAAACCTGAAGGGGAATATATTCAAATTATCCTAAAATGTGTATGAATATTTAGAATTCATATGTTCGAACAAAGTTTGCCATGAAAATAAATTTTTAGTGGTTAAAAGAGAATGGTCATGGGAGAAAAACATTATTCATGGTCCATTAAGAGAATGAATCACTTAGGAGTAAAGAATCACTTTGGTGGCCTATTAAGAGAATGTCTAGTTTTTCCATTGTCATTGCATTAGACACGGACTTATAAACTATGACAGATCATGAAAAAAATTTCCGATGAATTAACCACTGCAAATTTATACATTAACCACGATTATTTTATGGCCCAAATGAGTGTTTCTTGTAGACAATTATCCTTCATTTATTTAAATAAATACTTGTAAAATTTCCAATCAGTTACGGAATTTTAGCTTTGGGAAATTGGATTCTAATAATTCCTACTTTTGCAAATTGGATGGTAATAATCCCTACTTTCATTTTGTATTCTGATGGTCCAAAAATAAATAAAATTGTATTATAGTGGGACATAATCGAGAGTATATCCTAAATATCATAGATTTTGTATTGCATTTGATTCAAAACTTTGTATAACACTTTAACACGATTTTTAATAAATTTACAACATTTCTCCCAATTTTTTTCTATTTTTTATAAATTTTTCAATTTTATTCTTTTTAAAAAATCATAATAATTGCTCGGAATCTCAAAAAAATAATTTGAAAAATGTTTTAGCAACTACATTGTATTACCTATCTGGGGGTAGGAACGAAATACACAAAAACAATAAGGGGTAGACATGAAAAAATAAAAAGAATGTGGTGATGGATTTTGGACCACTACAATACAATTTTATTTTTTTTAGACCACCAAAATACAAATTGAAAATAGAGATTATTGCCATCCAATTTGCAAAAGTAGGGATTATTAGAATACAATTTCCCTTTAGCTTTCAACATTGTTCATCTCCTTTAAACAATGTCAAAGAGATTAATCTTATACAAAAATATTTTTCTAGATTTCAATATTTCCCCATTGTTTTTTTTTTCAAAAAATAATTTAAATTTAAGACAACAATTTTTAAATGTCAATTTTTTCAGTTAAACTAACACTGATGACATAATCTGAGCCCCATTTAAGCATATAATTAATTGCTTGCACCTGATATTGGATACGTATTACTATATTTGTAATGGGGCCAGTATAAAAGGGAGAATTTGCAATAAGAAAAATTAGGATTCTCGGATTCTGACCACCTTTTTGATGAAATTATCGGAATATCCAAAGCCAAAATTTCAAAGAGAAGCAGATATTTTGGAGTAGGGCCAAACTTTCCAGCTAGGATGAAGCTCCCCAGTTTCATCAATGGCTCTTTGCCTAATTATGTTCACCAAAGAGAATGGATTAGCTGTCGTATTCTGAAGAGTCCAGAAATTATAAAGTAAGGCAATTTGGTAACTACTATAATTAATTTGTTTTATTAACTATATATATATATGTGTGAGAATAGATTACATGAGCATGAGTTTTATATGAGCATGTGAGTATCAAAACATTTCTGACGGACATCAAGTATTATTTTCATGGACATCAAATATTCAACAGAAATGTTTGATGTCCATGAAAATAATACTTCACACGTCATATAAATGCTACGCCATGTGATCTATTCCTATATATATATATATATATATATATATATATATATATATATATATCTATATATATATATATATATATATAGGATAATTGGATTCTAATAATCCCTACTTTCACCAATTGGACAATGGTGGACCGTACTTTCACTTTGTATTCTGGTGGTCCAAAAATAAATAAAATTGGATTGTAGTGGAATATTTTCAAGGGAATCATAGATTTTGTGTTGCATTTGATTCAAAACTAAGTATAACATTTTACGATGATTTTTAATGAATTTACAGCCTTTCTCCCAATTTGTTTTCATTTTTTTACTATTTTTTACGATTTTTTCACTTTTATTATTTTTAAAAAATCATAATAATTATTCGGAGTCTCAAAAAAATAATTTGAAAAATGTTTTAGAAACTACAATTCATCAACTTTCTAGGGGCAGGAACGAAAAAAACAAAAACATATAGTGTAGTAATGAAAAAATAAGAAGAATGTGGAGGTGGATTTGATACCACTACAATCCAAATTTTTTTTTTTTTTGACCACCAGAATACAAAGTGAAAGTACGGTCCACCATTGTCCAATTGGTGAAAGTAGGGATTACTAGAATCCAATTATCCTATATATATATATATATATATATATATATATATATATATATATATATATATAGGGAAATTGGATTCTAATAATCCCTACTATCATAAATTGTATGGCAATAATCCCTACTATCATTTTGGATTCTGGTGGTCAAAAAAAAAATAAAATTGTATTGTAGTGGTACCAAATCCATCACCACATTCTTTTTATTTTTTCCATGTCTACCCCATATTGTTTTTGTTTTTTTGGTTCCTACCCCTAGATAGGTAACGAAGTGTAGTTACTAAAACATTTTTTAAATTATTTTTTTGAGATTCCGAGCAATTATTATGATTTTTTAAAAGTAATAAAATTGAAAAAATCATAAAAAATTGAAAAAAAATTGGGAGAAATGCTGTAAATTCATTAAAAATCGTGGTAAAGTGTTATACAAAGTTTTGAATCAAATGCAACATAAAATCTATGATATTTAGCGTATACACTCGATTTTGTCCCACTACAATACAATTTTATTTTATTTTTTACCACCAGAATCTAAAATGATAGTAGGGATTATTGCCATACAATTTGTGATAGTAGGGATTATTAGAATCCAATATTCCTATATATATATATATATATATATATATATATATATATATATATATATATATCTTATCCATATTCAAAAATATTTCTTAAAAAATTATTTTATAATTATATTAAAAATATATTGAGAGAAAATAATAATAATCAAATTAAACAAAAAATGATAAATATTAAGAAATTGTCGGAGTCAAAACTTATTTATTTCACCAAATAGTCAACCGTAGCCTTGAATTTACAAGGATATATGTATGACCCAAATTTCAACATCCTTAACTTTCTTCAGATCTTACCTAAGTCTGACTCGGGGGTGGCCCATGCACGTTTGAATTGGATCCTACAGTTATGAAACTCTTAACAAAGAGAACTACAGAGTTTGATCCATCAGATTTAAGAACAATATCATATTTTACCAAATTGTATTTCGAACTACTAAAATTAAGTTATTTTTCTAATGTATTAGTTCGGCTACCACGTGTTGGGAATGCGTTGGCCCAATATTCAAAGTAATTTTATATTGCATAGAAATTTTCATATATTATACGAAAAATTTATTTAATTATAATTTAATTAAATTAGTTGATTATTTGCTTATGAAAAAAGTAAGATATACATTCAAAGTCACCACTACAAAGTAAATATTGATTTGGACTTTTCCTTATCATAAATGTGATCCCAAAATGCTAGTGTCAATTGAATCCACTCTAAAATGAATGGCATTTTATTGATCTAACTACTTGTGTATAATCAATAGTTCGAGACACGTTGAAACTATATAGCAAAATGGTTAAAACATAATTATACACTTTAATTTTATCTAACTACAATATAAGGTATAGTAAAAAAAAATATTGTCATCGATTTGTACTATGTATAATTCAATAATCAGTCTGTACAAAAAATTGTAAAATGTTATCACATAATTCGCCCATAAACATAAGCCGAATTAATGGACTCATGTACTTAAAATACATTACAATATATTGTGGCATGAGAGTATAATAGAAAGAGTTTACATTTCATGGATAATGAAACAACTATAAATGTAATGAACTGATCGGAATCAACTAGGTCAGTTAAATTAATCACCCAATGATCACAATTGCTCTACGATTTAAGGAAACCCCATGTTAAAACTCAAGAACAAACTCAATTTTCAGGGTCTTTTTGATAAAGATAAACAAGAACAATTAAAAGAGGGATATGACTAATGTAAAAAGTAATAAACTCACCCGATATCCTAGGAATCACAAAATGTTGCAAAAGAAATCCTTTACAACCATCCACAGTTGCTCTTCCAAGAAATTCCACCGAAAAGAGACTGAAAGATGCACATCAACTTAACTAAAAAACCAAAAGGAACTTGATTAAGCACTCCCACAAAGGATTAAGCTCAATTACAAATTAAAGGATTAGAATTTTCAAATACTCTGTCAAAAGTTCGTAAGCAAAGTGTTTAAAATCTTCAAAAGTTGCCTACAAATGAGGGGGGGAGGGGCTTAAACAGGAGAAGGAGAAAAATGGGGAAGAAAACATAATAAAGAGAGGGGGGGGAATGAGGATCTGCGAAAAACTGCTAAGGTGCGCCCAGTGCCTCATGAAGTAATTTTTAGGATAGAGAAAAGGACCAGGTGCGACCATCGCCTCCTCTATT
This sequence comes from Portulaca oleracea, assembly GCA_029582165.1. NCBI lineage: Eukaryota > Viridiplantae > Streptophyta > Magnoliopsida > Caryophyllales > Portulacaceae > Portulaca > Portulaca oleracea. The sequence continues at coordinate 26,043,868 of CM055885.1, forward strand.
TTCTCCCTCTTTTCCTTGGGTGTTTCCCGTTTCTTCTCTCGATCTCCCATTTGGTCTTCTATCGGGACCCTTGTGTAATGACAAAATTTGCCCTTGCTTAACCTCAATCCCAACTCAACTTCTTCCTAGCCTTCCTTGGCTCCCGAAAAAGCTTATTTGAGACCCAAAAAGTGACCAAAGTTGGCTTTGGGAAAATTTGAGTCTGGACCCTTTGCTGTTATTATATTTGAAGTGAGGTACGGGGTACCCCTAGGAAAAATGGATCAAACTCCCCTTGTTGGAGAAGTATTTTCCTCAACTCTTGGTGGTTCAAATCCAACCAACAGCTCACGTAAAATCAACTTAATAAAATGCATTAGTTGGATCAAAGTGACACTCATCAACCTCTTCTGCGCAAAGGTGTAGCAATTTCTGAATAAAAGAGGGACCAACTCACCGTCAAGAAGGAATTTCACATGCCTAGCGCTCATCATCTTGTTGAAGGCCACAAGATAGTCGTCACAAAAGATGTTAAGGTCAAGGCCGGTAGAAGATGCCTCTTCCTTGGCCGATCTCGGTGCTGGAGGAAGCAAACTAGGGTGTGAGGCTATGGACTTACCGACATGCAACTCGCCTCCAATTTGTGGTTCAGGATAGATCGTACATGGCTCAATGCTTGTAATCATTGTGTTGAGCTCGGTAGGAGGCTCTTTGGGTGAAGGTGAAGGACAAGGAAGGGAGATAGAAAAATTTTGAGGAGTTATGAATCTGTTAACCTCACTATGATTGCCTTTTTGCAAAAATAAAGCCAAATGTGGCTTCCTTTCGCTCAAAGTACTCTCATCCTGTGTTTCACTCATGTGATGGAACTCTCTCTTCTCACTTCCCACCTTGGTTTGATTTTCGTGGAGTTGGGTAGGTGAGATGGGTGCGAGCACAAGTCGCCTTTCTCCCATAAGGAATGAGTAAGCGTTCTTACGACCATCATGAATGACATGCCTATCATATTTTCAATGTCTTCCAAGGAGTAAGTGACAACAAACATCCATGGGAATGATATCACAGAGAACACTATTTATGTAAGAACCAATGAAAAAAGATGTCAAGGCTTGTTGAGATACCCGAAGTTGGTCACCATCTTTAAGCCCTTGCAAGCTATAAGGTTGGTGATGAGGTAGAAGGGGCAATTGAAGCTTTTCCACCCAAGTAGTAGATGCCACATTCGTGCAACTCCCACTATCGATGATCATCTTGCACATTGTATCCTTGATCTTACACCGGGTATTGAAGAACATTTCCCGTTGAGAATCATCAAGGGATCCTTGGTCATGACTAGGGATCGCCTAGGAGCCAAAACCTCTTCCCTTTGAATTTGAGTCTCAATAATAGGCCTAGAGGATTCCGAACCCACAACCACACTTGGTTGGGACGGTTCAACCATCTTGGTAGGGCATTGAAATTGGTAGTGACCATATTCCCTATACTTGATGCATTTTCTACCCTTGAGCTTTCTAAGGTATTTCGCATCATCCACTTGAGCTTCAAAAGATATCTTAGACAATTTGGAAGATCGACTTCCCTTGGACGGAACCTTTTACCGGGAGTGAGTACCACTCTTGCGAGAAGACCAAGAGTAAGCCTTCTCCTCCTTTTTCAAATCACGAGGATCACCAACTCTAGATTTGTGATGAGAACTGTCATGTCGGTGTCTATCACAAGACCTTTGAGAATTACCGTAAGACCTCCCATGAAAAAGGTACTTAAAGTACCACTCTTGAAAAAATCAAAAGGAGGATATATAAGGTACTTAAAGTACCACTCTTGATGTTTGAGTTATGCCTATATTTTTTGTCCATGAAAAAGGTGGACCCAAATTTAGGAGATTTAGCATTTTTATTATAAATTACCTTGTTGTGTCAAGGCCTGTTGAATTGCCCTATTATAAGGATATAATAAGCTAGATCTACTCATCATAACCGAAAAAATAGTAAATTGATTCATCTGAAAATTCTTATCACATAAAACATAACACCTTAAGGAATAGAAACAAGAGAGATGATGATATATGATACTTTATCTGAGCCCTTATAGCTAACGAGGTGGTGATCGAGTTGGATAAAGAAAAAGAAAGGAGTTTGGTTAAACTTGATTTTGAAAAGGCATATGATAAGTGAATCAGATGCCATTGACACGGTACAAATGTATATGGATTTTAGGCGAAAATGGCTTTCTAGCATGAGAAATTGCATGAGACGTAGGAGTATCTCAACTTTGGTGAATAAAGAGTCTACTAAACATTTCAAAATGGAGAGAAGGTGGAAGCAAGGAGACCCTCTTTCCCCTTTCTTTTTTCGATACCACTTGAGGTATTCAACAAACTAATATAGAAAGGGGTGGAATAAGGAAGCTTTCAAGGCTTGGGGTGGGATCCAAAAGTGTTAAAATCACTCACTTACAGTTTGTAGACAACACTTTAATCTTTTCATAGACTAATGAGCAACAACTTATCAACATCAAGGCGATGTTACATATGTATGAGGAGCTTTATGGATTAGCAGTGAATTACTCTAAATTAAACTTGCTAATGTTTGGTAGGGATGCATATTGGAGCCGAGGAGTTGCAAGAATTCTGGAGTGCAACTTAATATAACTGTCCATCAAGTATATATCTAGGCTTTCTGTTGGGGGAGAGTATAAGAAGAAAAGAAGCTTTGAGTCCAATGTTGAAGAAGCTACAATCCATGGTGAAAAAGCTAGAAAGTTAGGTACTTATCCAAGATAGACAGACTAATTAATTTTGTCAAAGGCGGTGTTTATAAGCTTTATAACGCCTCAACCCCTCCCAAGCCACGGACATTATCGATCACCGTTTCTAGGATCGCTGACTAGCCCAACAAATCACCACGAGTCTTTTCAAAGTGGTTAATTTCGTCCTCACTCACACACTGACTAGGAAAACTTCCCAAGAGGTCACTCATCCTGGGATTACTCCCAGCCAAGCACGCTTAACGGATGAGTTCCCAACGGATGAGCTACCTTAAAAGAAGGTGCACTTTGGTGATATAAGTAGTCATTTCAATCCTCTTAAGCCACTGTTAATCACATATCTGGGGCATTACAATCATACCAACACTAATGCACCGGATCCCATCCAAAATTTCGTAGTTAAGCGTGCTTGACTGTGAGTAGTCTTAGGATGGGTGACCTCCTGGGAATGTTTCCCAGGCAGCTTGTGAACGAGGACGAAGTACGTTGGAAAGACTCGTGGTGATTGGTGGTGCCAATCAGCGATCCTTAAAGCAATTGTCAGTAATATCCCGGGCCGAGGCATTACAGATGGTATTAGAGACGACCTGCGACCGTGAGTTGTGCCAGTGGACGGGAGATCCATAGGCAATTACCTAGCGATAGTAAAGATTCTGGAGTGGATTGTGGAACAGGACGTTGTGTGCTTAAGTGGGCGTGATTGTAACATGTCGGATATGTGATTAAGTGTGGCTTAAGAGGATTGAAATGACTACTTATATCACCAAGGTGCACATTCTTTTAAGGTAGGTCATCCGTTAGGAACTCCTCAGTTAAGCGTACTTGGTTGGGAGTAGTCTCGAGATGGGTGACCTCCTTGGAAGTTTTCCACGCAGTGTGTGAGTGAGGACAAAGCACACTGGAAAGACTCGTTATGATTTATGGGGCTAGTCAGCGATCCTTGAAGCGATCATTGGTAATGCCTGCGATCCGGAGGGGACAGGGCGTTACAAGCTTGTTGTATTATCTCTCGCTTTATAAACGACCAAAATCTATGACACATTACCATAAAGAGAATCAATGTTTTGGTAAGATGAAAGATTATTCAAAGGCCAGAAGAAAAAGGTTACCTAGGTGTGGATAACATTACCATAAAGAGCGCAACTTATATTAAAATGGTGGGGGAGATATGCTATGGAGGAAGGAGTGTTATGGGGAAAATTAGTTCGTTCTATACATAATGAAGATAGTGTCCTATTATCATCAAGCTCTAGGTTGAACATAGTGAAACAAAATCAAGAAGTTGTTGAGAAGTAATGTAACAACGTAGAATGCTTTCAAACATTACCTCAAGATCAAGTAAAGAGACAGAAAGGGATACTGTTCTAGCAGGATAGTGGAGGCAATAGTCAATCTTGAAGAAAGAATTCCCCACACTCTACAGGCGAGTAAGCACTCCAATAAAAGTAGCTTGTTGCAATGCACCAAAACTGTTGCCAAAGGCTCAAAATATGTTACCTTAGGTCTATGACAACATTTTACAAACTGTTACATTAGGGGTGCGCGGTGGTAGGTTATTGTAACACTTTTAAAGCTATTACAATGCTTTCAAACGGCAACGTTCCTCATGTATTTAAGATATTGCAACACTTGTAAAAAGAAACATTGCCTTAGAAATTAAGCTATTGTAACACATGCAAACAAAAATATTACAATAGTTATTACTAAAGACAATCATTAATCGTACTTTATACCAACACTTTGTGAATCGTGTAATCATTTAAGCTTTACCTGGTGTTTTACCACCAGGATCCGATGATGTCAATGATCCAAACCATGTCTTCAGAACCCTCTATGGCCTAAAACAAGCACCAAGAGCGTGGTATGAAAAACTAAGAAAATTTCTTCTTAACAATGGATTCACTTGTGGTCGAATTGACAAAACCCTGCTCATAAAGACCAAGAATGAAGATTCTATCATCACCCAGATATATATATCGATGTCATCAGCATTGTAGCCACCAGTCATACCCAGTGGATGAATTCTCGCTTCTCATGAGTCAAGAATTCGAGATGAGCCTGGTAGGAGAACTAAACTTATCCTTAGGGCTTTAAATCAAGCAAGATAAAGATGGAATATTTTTGAATCAAAGCAAATACGTGGGTGAACTGCTGAAAAAGTACAAAATGGACAACATGAAGCACTTAGCAACACTAATGTCCTTAACCCTCAAGCTTGATTTAGACCCCTTAAGTAAGCCTATATCAAAAAAGTTATACCGAGGTATGATCGGATCCTTACTTTATCTTACAGCTAGCCCCCTTGACATTATGTTCAGTGTATGTTTATACAGGCGCTTCCAAAGCGCCCCCAAGGAATCTCACCTATCTGCTGTCAAAAAAATTATGAGATATCTTGCAAGTTCCAAAGGACCTCAACCTCTAATACCCTCATTAAAATGATCTCCCTCTTTGTGGGTACACCGATGTCAACTTTATTGGATACAAGGTGGATCGCAAAAGCACAACTAGTGGATGTCAAATGCTTGACACCTCACTGGTCTCTTGGCAATCCAAAAAATAAACATCAGTAGCGTTATCTACAGCAGAAGTTGAGTATCTTGTTGCAGGGGCCTGTTGTGCTCAAATTCTCTGGATAGTCCACTAGATGGAGGACCTCGGAATTATCTAGCTACAAGAATGTCCCCATCAAGTGTGGCAACCAAAGCACCATTCAAATAACAAAGAACCTTATCCATCACTCTCGTACAAATCACATTGAAGTTCTTCATCACTTTATTCATGACCACGTCGAAATAGGACACATCAAGTTGGATTTCATCCCCACTCATTTACAACTAGTTGACATCTCCACTAAACCTCTCCATGAAGATCAATTCATATTCATCAGGCGTGAACTTGACATGCTCCAACCTGATGTATAGGCTCAGGGGGAGCATCCCTTGAGGGGGAGCTTGACCTTACGAAGATGAGGTCCTCAGACGCGTTTTTAAGTATGTACTCATGTGCTTTTCCTCTGACAATTAATGTCCTCATCTACTTATCTCTAAAAAGAATCTCTTACAGCACTTGGCATTGTCAAGAATTTTGGCCGACTCATCAATAGTCTGCACAGATTCTTGCCTTTTCGAAAACCCCCCAAATCCTTTTTCCAAAGCGTTTTCTTTTATTCTCTCTCATTCCTTCCTTTTACCACTGACAGTTTTTTTAAAACCCTCCTTCCTTATCCATCTCAACTGCCCCCAATTAACTCCTCCTCCCACGTCGTCTGTGTGTCATCTCTCTCACCCTCTCTCTTCACAACTTCCCAACTACTCCTTTCGAAAAATTTTCCATCCTTTCCTCCGCCATCCCCATCATTACATCACAAAAAATAACCCCCCTTGGCTATTTAATCCTTACCCCACCTTTTTCACCCAACTCATCCATGTCTATCTCTTTCACTCCCTTTCATACTCTCTCTCTCTCTCTCTCTCTCTCTCTCTCTCTATCTCTCTCTCTCCTTTGAAGATCCTTCTCGTCCCCACCATGACCAAACACCAAACCTCTCGCCCTGTGGCTCCATACAGTGTCGCCAACATGCTGTGCTCAAGCAAAAACACTCCCCTTCCTCTCATTCCTTGCCCTGCTCCACCCACTGCCTCCCCTCAAGAACTCCGGCGACAATGCTCGGAGTATGTCTTTTAAATGTAGGCAACTCCTCTACTCTGAGAGGGATGACCTTCAAGCACTCAAAGACACCAACTACCTGTTCCTTACGACCCTCTTTGACGTGAGTTGTGAGGCCTTCTTTCAAGCCGGCGATTTCTGCTATCTTTACTTCATCCATCAGTTCTTTACCAACCTAGAAAACACCGCCACCAACCTTGGAAAACCCTCATTTAAGTCTCAAGTTCTCGGCCACGACATCCATCTGACCCCCCTTCAAATTGAATGCATCCTGAACGTCAACCCAGACCCCGTCAAACCTGACCTTCCAAACTCTCTTGACGCTCGTCAAGAGCTTCTCTCCAACTTTGGCCACCCATCTTCCACCAAATACCCCCAATACACAAATCTCCAGTCTGAGGCTCGTTGCCTTTACTACATTGAGGTTAAAACCGTTCCTCCTCGCAACACCTCCAAGGAAACCATCAACGAACCTATGCCTTCTTCTTTCTCAATGTCCTCAATGACTGCAACCCTGACATTGGTGATGTGATCTTCAACCATCTTTCTCGATCAACCTCTAGAGATATTGGCCCTCTACCATACTGTAACCTACTGCACCGCATCTTTAAATCCTTCGATGATCCTCTCCCTTTTGACCCAAAGACGGAGCTTTTTATCCCCACCATCAACCTCTCCTCTCTGTGAAACCTGGGCTACAAGGTTTAGCCTGATGGATCCTGGATCCACGTTGATGAGCTCAAACTCTTACACGACTCCTCCTCGATAGTTGCGTCCAAAGACGTCTCCAATGACCTCCAAGGACAGATTGATCTCCTTCGGGCATAAGTCAAGGCTTTGCAAGCGAAGTCTTGACAAATACAGGACCTCAAAAATGCTCTCATGACCAACTTGCTCGTCTGCCACAACATCACCGTCTCCCTGAAGGACATCATCAAGCAAGCTGAGGCCCTCGTCCGTCCATGCTCACCCACTCCCGTTCCGGCTCCTGCACTCGACATTGAGGCACCTCCTATGTACCCCCTCCCTCCGAGTAGTTTCTGTTTTGCTTTTTAAAACTCTATGAATATTTTCTGCTTTTGTTTTTTTTTCTTTTGGCCAAACATTTTCTGTGCTCTCTTGTTTCTTTTTTGTTTGAAAGTCAAAAAGGGTGGAGAATTATTGTGGGTTGTACCTAACATTACTTTGTAGCGCATCCTTTATGCTCTTCTTTATATATTCTATATATGTTTTATCTGTAATTTTGTCTTTTAAACAAAAAAGGGGAGCTTGTAGACTCCACCCTGAAAGTTTAAAGTCCTCAACGCTACATTTTCTAACAACCTCAATATACCCCATTTGGAGGCCCTCCGACTGGGTTTTGCTTGAAAACGCCAAAATTGCAAACTCACTCAGGGAAGTATCTCGCCCTAATTCTTTCCAAAGTTTGATATATAAAATTGATATTACAATATTCTCTCTCTCTTGTATGCAGAATATTTGGAGAAAGAAACATTGGAAAGACATCCCAAAATGTGTCGGCTCGAATCAGAATGCAAAAGGCAAGAGCTTGACAGAATTTGAAATCTAGGAAAGAATTAACCCTAGCCATTTTCGTGCAAAAGGAAAGAAATCAATGATGTCAAGTATAAATTAAAACAACCCAATAAGCCACTGGAAAAAGTATTTGATTCTAAGTTCGAAGCAATCGAAGTGCGTAGGAAATTTTAGTGAGAAAATTTATGAGTTTTAACCAATTGTGTAACTGGTGAGATAGTGAGTAACCAAAGAGTCTTCTGGTGAGACCCTCAGATTTTGAAACTGTAGATCTAATCAAACATTCTTCAGTGAGTGAGCACTTCATCAATCAAATGTTGACATCTACCTTCTGGAATCTAAGTCTGAGATCCCTCTCTGTAAGCAGTTTTAAGGACCTCAAAGTCTTTCCTCTGCTGAGTCTGTTAATTCCATATGTTCTGATTAATGTCCTCAAGTTTCTAATTACAATAGCGGTTTAAAGTGTTTACTCTAAGTCTTGACGAAAGTCAAGATTAATTATTAACGTATTCATTGATAAAGTGCAGAACATTTTAATAACTTTATTCTCTCCCTCTAAAATTCTTTCGATCTTCAAGCTCAAATGGAAGAACGCCCAAATGACCAGTTGGGTTTCTTACTTGCCAAAATATTCTCTCTTTCAATGTTTTAGTTTTTGTCGGTTTTCTTTTATTCGTTAGAAATGGAAATAAGGTAGCTGACACTCCAACTCATCCTCAACTATATGACGACATATCAGATCAAATGAGGGGTCAAATATTTTCCATGATATGGTAGCTGATGGCATCTATAATGTGTTAATTTGAATATTAATTGAATTTATTTTCCATAAAAAAAGAAAGATGAACGTAGGTAGAAAAAAGATTAATGTTGATAAATATTTGCTTCTGTATCATATTACCTAATTTTACGTTTTTTCCGTCAATTTTATAATTTTGATGATAAGTAATACTCTTTTTTTAATGTTTTCTCAGATCTACAAATTCCAGTAATAAGGAGATGAACGAATGGAATATTAATGTTATGAGCATTTCTTTAATTTGCTTACCTTTTACTCTAATAGTCTTATCCGTGGATTCTATAATTGCTAATTAATTTGATACTTAAAACGGGATGGAAGAAGTATTATTGTGGTAAGAAAACTCTAGGTTAGGGTAGGGGATGCTTATTTGTGGAGGGTTTTTTTTTTTTTTTTATTTCCTTCTATTTTATCACTTGTTTGCAATGTTATAAAAGCATATGCTCATTTTATGTTGTTTCCTTTGCATTGTTCATATACTTGTGCGTATTCCTTTGAATTATTAATCTTTCACAACTCGCGAGTAGTTGGACCTAGGAATTTTGTCAAAGCATAATATGCAAAGTATTGTACTATTGTTGATGCATACATTTCTTTTCTTTGGATCATTTTAATAAAGATAGGAATAGCAAAAGTAAAAGAGAATAAAATTGAGAAGACAGATCTACAATTATAAATACTAAAACATGCCCATTTTAATTCAGCAGCAAAGGTAAGCACATAGCAAGGGACATTACACCACTGTAATTAAAATGAAAAAAATGACACGGATACAACACGACACTGACATTCATACGTATCACTCGCACTAAGTCACCTTAGCTAGGGTGAGTCATGAGTGACAGTTTTATTTTAGACAACCCAAGTAGAACTATAGAGAGACCAACTGTTAGCTAGCTAGCTTGAAATATTGCCTATTTGGATAAAGCTCTACAAGCTAGCTTAGCTTGCTAGTTTCAAAGTTTAATTAGTGACTGCAGCAGCTGCAGTTGGTGCAAGCGCAGCTTGGGCTGCAGCATGAGCAGCCATCGTTCTCAGCAGAGTCGTAGTTGAATGAAGGATCATAGCTGCAAATTTAAATTATTAGTTTAAAAACAGACTCTTGATCAGAATTATGATTGATATAATAGCTATGTGAAATTACCTCATCTCGGCCTCCATAGCGAGTTGGTTTCCCTTCTTCCTGCAATCAGTAGACAGACATGTTAAGTTAATTATCAGCTTCTGACAGCCTCAGAAGCATAAACAAGTTATGATCTTGTTAAGGAATTAGAGTTTAATGAAAAGAACTTACATGCAGTTGCTCTTGTCAGCACAGTCACAGTTTCCGCAGTTGCTCGACATGATGAATTAATAGAAGAGGGATGACAAGCTTCAAATATACGGGTTTAGAGATTGATAGGGCTAAGTTATGCTGCTTGTGATTTTCAGCTATGTGGCTGTTGTGATTATTTATAGAGGGGTGAATTAGCATCAACATATTAGCCAACTTACCTGCAGATTCTTTCTTTCATAAATGGTGTGGTGGGGAGCAACTAGGGTGGTGGATGGCCCCACTCTCAAGTAGAGAGCCGTTCACTGGGAATCTGCATATGTATGAATGTAGCTTTAATCTTACAGGGACTTCTTTTTTGAAGGAAAGGAACGACTATGGAGGGTTTCTCCCATTTCTAGCTAGTTGCCTTCTATATATGCCTTCTCCTTATCATGTTATGGGATGGAAGGGATGATTCCATTCAGTATAGCATACGAGTATAAAATTATTATAGGGAAATGATAAAAGTCTTGTGCAAGACACATATTTTGTGTCTTGTCATTATAGAAAACCTATATATTTGTGAATTAAATTGGAAAAAAGTTACATGATTGACTTCTATAACTATAATAATATATATAAATTGTATAAAATCACACTTTTAACTATATTTTTAAAAATTTACAAAAAAACGTCTAAAATATGCACAACAAATGGGGTTCATTCGTTAGGGTGTCAATTTTAATTGTTGGCGTAGCCAACACATTCCAAACTTCTTATAATTGATAATTAATAGTATCTGTCAAAAAAATTGGGGTTAAAAACGATAATAAGTATTGATTTTATAAGGGAGAAGACATTTAAGGAGTGTCTTGGGGCAAGACACTTATCACCACCCATTATTATATTGGACCTTTAATTACTGGTTTAAAATTTTGGTTGAGATGGTTTCATCTAATATTAATGTCTTTCTCGAGCGAGATGTCTCAAATTCAGATCTCAACAACCTATGTTTATTAGGGGTTAATTGTATTTTGGACTATGAAGTATATGGTAGTTTATTTTTTGAACACTTGGTTTTATTATTTATTTTTTGGACCTTAATGTTTATGGGTTGAATAAAAAAGGATCTTAAAGTTTGTAGGTTGAAAAAAAAGGCTCGTTTACTGTTTTTCTTTTTCTTCCCATGTTTGAATTTATCTCTCCGTTGGCGTCAAATTTCAGGACTAAGGTTAAAACTAATATTAAAGTTGTAATACACCTCTTTTATTCATGTAAGAACTACTTAGACCCTGACTATTTCACGGTCTAATTAGTTCCGACATGAATAACCAAGGTGTATTATAGCTTTAATTTAGTTTTAACCTTAGTGCTGAAGTTTGACACTAATCGAGGGTTATATTCAAACAAGGGGAAAAAAACAGTACACGAGCCTTTTTTTCAACCTACAAACTTTAAGCTCCTTTTTTATTCAACCCATAAACTTTAAGGTCCAAAAAATAAATAATAAAACCAAGGGTTCAAAAAATAAATTACCCTAAATTTTAGGGTCCAAAATGCAAAAAACCCTGTTTATTAGCATAGTATATATCAACAGGTAATGTTATTCATTGAGATATATTTTTTTTTTTTTGCAAAATTTAATAGCTTTAAGAAGATTCTACCATAAATAAAAAAATTTCAACTATTATAGTTAAAAAAATATAACTATCATTGATTCTACCTGAAAAAATTGAAATCAATATATTTTCATCAAAGTAATTTATGTAACAGTTAATCATGTTTATTTACGCATAAATCTATTTAACGGATGAAATATATTTTAGTAAAACTAATAATAACGAACTTTCAATGATCATACTAATAAAAAAAAAAACAAGTATGATAAAATTTTACATAATTAATTAACAAAGTTAGAAAGTTAGAAAGTACTATTTATTTAATTTTTGGACATGTACCGTAGCATTTTTTCTGTTTAAGCCAAAAGAAGCCAGTAATTGTAGCATGGACGCATCTGCAAATGACGAAAAATAAAGTTTTGCATTGTTTTTTTTTTTTTGAAACACAAACCAAAGCCAAATTCATTCACCAGAAACTCCACCCTCCTCAGTTACTAAAGCTGCAACTTCAGGAGGATAGACAGTGTTCCAAGTACAATCTAGTTGTTTACTAACAGCAAGTCTTGCTAAAGTATGTGCCACTCTATTACAATTTCTCTTGCAAAAAATAAATCTAACTGAGATGAAATCAGGTAGAAAGCTCCAACAGTCCTTAATAATTCTTGTCACTTGAGGGCTTGCTGTGCCCTTTCCTAGGAGGCCTTCAATCACTTGATGACAATCAGATTCAATTTCCACTCTGTTCCAGCCATTGTCTCGCGCCAGTTTGAGTCCGCATGTAATTGCTCTTGCCTCCATTGCATCAATACTCCATGATGTTTCTATATATTCCATCTTTGCTCCTACCAATTCACCTAGGTGATTCTTAGCAGCAACCCCCCATCCACCTTTTCCGCTCTTTCCAAATCAGGTAGAAAGTTTTGCATTGTTTGACACTACTCAAAGAGTATCATTCACTCCTATGTTGGCCCTAAAACATTTTAAATATCAAATTTGGCCTCCTAGTAATTGTCAGGTCCCGTATAATTACTCAATTTATTTAAATCCATATTTCATGCTTTAATCATTTGACATATTACATTCTTAAAATAAATAACACAAAGTTCTATCTTCGATTAAAATAAAAATAACATGAAGTAGAGTACTTTGTTTTAATTGCACCTAATTATTTAAAAGTTTTCATATAAACTCTGTTCTTTTCTGCGGTTGGCAAACTGCGGTACCACAACCTACCGCAGTTTGCCACAACCCACGACAAAATACCATTCTACCACAATTTACCACAACTCACAACAAATTACTTTTTTACGATTACCAATACAATACTTATATATATACACAAAAAACCCACCACAACATACCAATAACCCGCCACAATTACACCACAACCTGCCATACAATTTCATCACATCATACCGCGCCATACCGCAGAATACCGCATAAAAGAACAGGGTACGAATTTACTTTTTCACTATAAAAGAAAAGAGAATCTATCACTTTGTTGTGATGTTTTTTTGTTAGCAGCTTGTTTGTCTGTTTACCTTCTAGTTTGTGGTCATATACGAATTTACTTTTTTGTCATTGTATATAATAACAAATAACTTGTAATCTTTAGTAATGTATCTTTATAATGACGGTAATTTAATATTGTAATTCATTGTAATTTGTGAGAGTAATCATGGGTTAAAACTTAATTAAATTAACAAATCTATAAAAATGAAAGTAGTACAAAAAATTATACGTGCCTTACATGAGTTGGTTCTACTAACTGATTAATTACCGGGAGACTTTTCTATGTCAAAGTAGGTGGTGCTCATTTAAGAGCATATTTTTGGCTCGGTATACATAAGTGAATCAATACATGAAAATATCACAGTCACACATGATGTAAAAGTAAAGGCGACATATACACTATTGGTGCGTTTGATTGTTTTCCGGGAGAGACTTTCCCAGAAAAAACTTTCCCGAGAAACACTTTCCCTACCTTACTTTGGGAATTTTTTTACTGAGTTTGTGAGGGAAATAATGGGTCTCACATCAAAACTTTCTTTTATATTTTGCAGAACCAATTAACATGGGAAAATTTTTCAACCAAACACCCCTTATATATATACTTATGCCGTGAAATATGAATGACATCCATTTAATGTGAAGGTGAATGGATGATAGAAATGGAAGTAGACATGGGAATAAGAATAAGGGGCGTATTTATGTGGATGGTAAGAGTAGGAGATTTTAGAATATATAAAGAAAGAAGAACAACAGACCTTTTTGACTGGGATGCATGCATGAGTATATAGTACATTGAGTAGCAATTGCTTGTAGAATTAAACCAATTCAAAGCTTCTTTGCATGGAAAAACCAGAACTTGCTGCCTCTTTTTTCCTATTAACATCCACAATAAAGAGAATACCAAACTTAGCTTTTTTGCCACCATCAACGTCAATGTTGTCACTTTAAATAAAAAAAACGGAATTATTTAGATACTAAAAGAAAACCCCTAAAAAACATAGTAGTGTTCTATGGATGTTGGACGTACGGGTCGAAGATAAAGGTGTGGTTTCATAACTACACTAGTTTTAGGAGGGTAATTTTTATTTTTTTTTAATTGTCAGCCACAGTAGCCCTTTTATTAAGAAGCCACAGTGTGAAGAACGACACACAGCAGCAAAATGACTCAGGTTGGTTGAGTCACCAAAGCAGCATTACAAACCAATCCGAGAAAGAAAAAAGCAGGACCTAAGCTGAGTTCTTGGATAAAAATGTCACTAAACTTTATAAAAATTGTAATTTTTCCACCAGAAAAACATATATAATGAAAATGTCATTGATTTTTGTTAACTGTTACAAAAATACCACTTTTATCTGTTGGTAACCTGCAACAATCGGTTTAATACAGGTAAAGTGTGTTTAATTTGTTGATTATGCATTAAAATTTCCCCCACCCAAACTACTTACCCTAATTATATTTATCCACCCAAATTAATTACCCTCCCCTTAATTTCTTTTACTGCTACCCAGATTCTTCATCTTCTGCTTTCTTCTTCCTCCACTCTCTTCTCTTCTTCAACTCTTGTGCAAACTCCCACCATAACCAAGTCTCTGCCTCAGATCTTCTTCTTCAATTCTGGGTGTAAAAAATAGGGTTTTCTTCTTTCTTCTTCCTTTGTGAAGAGGTCCGGGTTCCTTTCTCCTCTCTGGTGACCAACGCCAAGCGAACCGCTTCGTCCAACTCGAGCCTCGAGTTGCAATTTCCGGTCACTTCGGGAGCTGGGAGGCTAGTCTCGGCCATCCGATGGATGGGCCCCGGGGCTCCTTAGGGAGGGGCCCGCTCACAACACCGACCCCGGAGGCCTCGGGACTGGACCGGGCCGTCTCGAGACTAGAGCATAGAAGGTATCGGGGTGCGAGTGTTTAAAACCCCCGGGATTAATAAAAACCAGGGCACGACCGTGGCCATCAGAGAGCTTGCTCGACCGAGCCACCTCCTGGCTCACCCGAGCAATGCTTCTGCCGAGCGTGAACTGGGCGTCAGGGGGCCTGCTCGCCCGAGCTGTTCCTTTTGCTCGCCCGAGCAGCGTTTGTCAGCCGCCATCGCGCACAACCACGCATCCAGAAGACCTGCTCGCCCGAGCCTTCCTCCTGCTCGCCCGAGCTGAACTTCTGCCAGAGATGCTGCGCACGCGACCTGCCGACGACGACAGTGAAGGGAAGGCTGCTCGCCCGCCGCCCCCTTTTCTGCGCCCGGCCGTTACGGAAGACACCTTTTTTACGCTGTTTTGGCTTAATTTTGGGTTTAGTATAAATAGCTTGTTATTATACTTCTCCAGGACTTTTTGACTGATTATTGAATATGCTTATGCATTGCTTAGGGTTTCTCCCTTCCTTCTAAAATCTTGCTTTACTTTATCCATTGATTAATAGTGGTGTTTGCAAGTCATCTTTTTATTGATCATTTGGTGGAATCATCCTTTATGATGGTCATGGTGGGATGCTAGGCCTTTGGTGGTGGAGTTTCCTTTATCCAAGGTCATATCCAAATCCTTTGGGTGATCAAGCTCTTATTCGATTGTGAATCAAATCTCTCAAGCTAGTCCTTCAATCTTTCCCATCACGCCACGCTCCACTTTGTCACCTGAAAAACCCTAATTTCAACATTTAAATACCAAAGCTCACCAAATTTCATCATCACTTCTCATTCAAATCATACCTCTCTGATTTTCCAAGTAAAATTTACAATTGCTAGCCCAATTGAGCAAGGAAACAACCAAATCTACATATCAATAAATACAAAAAATCTAATTTGAGATGGGAAAGGGTTTAGAATTAGCATTAATGGGGAAGGGAAGATAAACATGGAAAGGGAGGATGGTTTGCGTGGCCGATCGATCGGCAGGCGTTAGTGGGCACTCCGAACGATGACGGAGTACAACGAGAGAGACAGTTAGAGCCATCAGGAAACAACGAGTGAGAAGGGAAGAGTGGCGTTGTGGTGGTGGTCGGTCAGTGGCGTGAGCAGCGATAGCAGTGTGTGGCTAGAGACTTGGAGATCTGAGGCAGAGACTTGGAGAATAGAATGGGAGTTTGCAGAGGAAGAGAAGAGAGTGGAGGAAGAAGAAAGCTTTTGGATTTCTGGGTTTTCACTTCTCAATCTTCATCTACACCAAATATACCTAGTTGTAATTTCCTTCTCACAGGTCTCATCATAGATGCAGCTCAAAAACAGGCCAGAAGTGAAAAACCAGAAATCCAGAGGCATAATTGAAGAAGAGTTTTTGGGTCACTGGGTGCAAGAGTAAAAGGATGAGGAAATTAAATTAGGGTTTGCCTTGCACTAATTGCTAGTTGCCCCTTATATATTTTGCAGACAATTATAGTGAAGTAATCCAGAGGCATAATTGAACAACAAGAATCTGGGGGGAAGGGGGGCAATTTACGCAGGAAAAAAAAATGAAGGGGAGGGTAATTAATTTGGGTGGATAAATATAATTAGGGTAGGTAATTTGGGTGGGGGAAGTTTTAATGCATAATCAACAAATTAAACACACTTTACCTGTATTAAACCGGCTGTTGCAGGTTACCAACAGGTAAAGTGGCATTTTTGTAGCAGTTAACATAAATCAATGGCATTTTCATTACATGTTTTTTTTCGGGTGACAAAATTGCAATTTTTGTAAAGTTTAGTGGAATTTTTATCCAAGAACTCGACCTAAGCTGATACAAGTTGTAGACGTTAAATTTTGTCGTTAAATGTAACTTTGTAATTATCTAATTTATTTTGATTATTTTTATCTTTATTTTTAATTTAGGATTAAATGCCAATGATTTTTGAAATGCGCACATTCTTCACATGTTAAAATCTCCAAAATCAAATTAAACCAAATCAAATCCCTCTTTATCTTATTTCATTCTTCCTCCATTCTCCAAATCAAATAAAATCTTCCTTTATTTTATTTTAGGGAAATTGGATTCTAATAATACGAACTTTTGGCCATATAAGACTTAATAATACGAACTTTCGGTTAGGTTCTGAATAATACGAACTTTGACCCCCTGTTGGTCCTAGTAACATGAGACCGAGTTAGGGTTATGTTGACTCGCCGGAAAGTCTAGCTGGCGGTTGTGGCATGTGCCTTTGCTGTTTGACATTGCTAGGTCAGCATTTGTCTTTAAAAAAAAAGCCACGTCAGAATTTTTTTCCCTCCAGACAATTGTTTCTCTCTCATTGTGAAATTATTTCATTAACTACCATTTTTTCATAAAATTAATTCTCGTCACTTTTCCTCCATCTCCCTCCTTCATCTTCATCGTAGCTCTTCACAACCCAGATCTGGGTTTGAAAGTTTTTTTGCTCATCTTCTGCAAATCTTTGTCCTCTAATTTCGAATTTCGAGCTGATGAAGTCAGAAGGAGGTTCGAGTGGGGCGTCCTCTGGGTGTACTGCGAACCATGGACGGGTAAATTGTGAACATGGGATACCTGCTGTACGTAAGATTTGTCGAAGGGGAGAAAATGTTGGGTTAGGCTTCTATGGATGTCCAATGTGGAAGGTAAACCCTAAAATGTGTGGTTTTTGGTAGAGATTTTTCGTATATGATGGAAGGGGGTTGAAATTAGAGTTTTTTCGAATTTGGGTTTGGGGTTGGTTTTTCCAGAATATGAACTAATTGCTGGTTCTTGTTTCAGTCGAAGCACCTTGACTGTGGATTCTTCAAATGGGAAAAGGATTTGGTCGGTGAAGTTGAAATTGGAACAGTTGAAGGTTTAGTGGAGCAGAACAAGATGTTGAAGGAGAGGATTGACCAATTGATGTGTGAAATTAGAACTGTTACACACTTGAAGGAGGAGAATTTGGGGTTGAAGAAGAAACTTACAAAGGAGAAAGAGAAGAGAATGAAGGCTCATGAAGAAATTGTCATTCTGAAGAAGAAGGCCTTTAACAGGTCTGCCATAGAGGTTTTAGGCTCAGTGTTTGGGATTTTACTGGCTGTTGTAGTTTCAAAGAGGATGTAAGAATTGGTCAGGATCTGAATATGAACTTTGTGGGGCAATTTTTGTGGAGTGTTGAGAATTTTTGTGGATGTAAGGTTGTGGATGTAATCATTTGGGTGGGTAGGGAGGTGTTGTAATTTGGTGAATAATGTATTGCAAACTGAATGAATGGATCTGTTGCATTAATTGTCATATGTGTGTTGCAAAATTGAGTTACATTTGTTGTCAGTAATTGAGTTGCTGTTGTTGACAATTTGTGACAGAAACAGTGTGTACATCACATCAGAGGGGAAAAAGTTCATGTTACTCAGTCTGATAAAGAAAAAAGGTCATATTATTGAAACTGACAAAGTGTAAAGTTGATATTATTCAGACATTGTATAATATAACTTCATATTATTATTGGTTGCAATTGATGAAGTTCATGTTATTGAGACTTGCAATATTACAACTTCATATTATTGAAACTGACGTTTTCAAAATTCATATTTAATTACAGACATAAACAAATGACAGAGTAAAGAAGAAACATCTGATTAGATTGACTGAATATCATCATCCAAAGTACAACAGAAGATACCATGAGTTTAAAACACAAAAAGGCATCAATCAGTGCCAAAGATACAAGTTAATCAGCTTAATTACAACAATATGGAGTATTAGGGTCTGCTGCTACAAAAATATCAAAATAGAAGCATCTTTTCAGCATTGAAAACATAAGCTTCTTCCAGGCAAAAAAGTAGGTGGTGGCATGGAGAATATTTAGGATGTTAATCCCCACTTTGTTGACCATTTCCTTCACTTTGTGGTCCTCCACCAGCAACATCACCAACCACCTAACCAATGGAAAAGTGGGGAAACATGTTTAATTTATAAACCCTAAAAAAAATTTTTAAAAAAAATAAGTGTGTTGAGTAGTAATAAAAGCTTACCCCTCTCCCACTGCTACAATTGAACCAATCTGAAATGTTCCCCATCATTCCTCTTCCTCTACCTCTGCCTTCAGCCCCTCCTCTGCCTTGAACCCCTCCCCTACCAGTTTCAGATCCAGATCTGCCACCAGAAGAAACCCCTCTCCCACCAGATCCAGAACCCCTATAAGACCCCCTTCTTGGAACATACCCTGTGTCATCTTCAGTTTGAAACATCCTCCCAACTCCAATCGCAGGTTGTTGCCCTCTTCCTCTGCCCCTGCCTCTCTCTCTTCCCCTTCCTTGTGCAGTTCCCCTCCCAGTGCCATCACCTCTGCACCGATGGTTCTTGGCTGCCTGCTGTGGGACCTTCTTTGAGGCTGCAATGGATTCCTCCTTGGCCTTCCCCTTCCTCTCTTTTCTAGAGGTGGGATGTTTGGATCTTGGGTGTATCGGGGGTCATCTTTGTTAGGACACTTCCTTTTTGAGCTTCACCATTGCAAAGTGAACAAACCATCACCCTTCCATGCCTTGTGAGCTTCCCTGGTCTCTTAGGGTCTTCAGTGGGGCCTCTTCTTCTGTTCCTCTTTGGCCTACCTGGTCCAATTTGCACTGGTGGTGGATCTAGAGGTAGCTGCACTTCAGGCCAGTGTCTCTCCCCCTCAACTGGTGGGATTCCAATATGATAAGCATCCAGATACTTAGCCTTCTTGTAGCAAGGGTCGACATAATTAATCATTAGGGTTGTGCTTCAACCACACAGTACATGCTATGGCATGGCGACAAAGGTATGCCATCGGATCCATTCTGCAAGTGCAACTTCTTTTGACCATGTCAACCTTACACTTGTCCACATTCAAGTTAACTTCAAATTGGTTGTTCAATGTTGGGTGAACATATGCACTCCTTGCTCTAAGCTTAGCTTTCTCTAATCTAGCTCTAATCCTGGGGCAGATATCATACTCAGAATCCTCCATGATTTTCTTCTTAGTTACAGCCCTCTCCATTAGTGATGCTCTTATCTCCTCCAGCATGTAGATGCAGTGTTTAGCCCTAGCTTGGACAATGTAAGCGTTGAAAGTTTCTGCCATGTTGTTGCATACAACATCACACTTGCTGTCTGTCCTGAAAAAAGCCCTACAAAATTGGCTAGGATTCTCAGCAAGGAAATCAGCAGCTGCCTGCTGGTCCTCTTCCTTAAGAGCTTCAACAGCATACTTGTAGTGTGCTTCATTGTATGTCTTCACACAGTTCCAAAACAATAACTTCAATTCTTCACCCTTATGATTTTTCTTCCAGTTGGCATACTTGTACCTAGCACAACGCCTGTGCTCAACATTAGGGAATACCTTTGGAACTGCATACAATATAGACTGCAAACCATGACATTTGTTATAGTCAGTAATGAAGTACATATTATTCAAACTACCAAACAGTTTACTTCATATTATTGAAAGTGACGTTTTCAAAAGTTCATATTATTGTAAATGACATAAGTAAAAGTTTGTATTTTTCTGCACTACTAACATATACTAAAATTCATATTATTCAAACTGACAAACACAAACTTCATATTATTCATAATGACAAGAAACACACAAAATTGAATATTTGAAAGACAGAAACTAACCTTGTGCTCATCAGAAATGACCACCCAACCAGTGCCATCAGATCCACCTAGGCTAGCTTGCAAGTTCAGCAGGAACCATTCCTAACTGTCATTGTTCTCCCCTTCTATTATAGCCCACGCTATCGGAAACATTTGATTGTTTCCATCCATTCCTATGGCAGCCAACAGACACCCACCAAGGAAAGTTTTGAGGAAAGCACCATCGATGCAAATAACAGGTCTGCATCCCTTCAAAAACCCCTCCTTCATCCCATGAAAACAGATGAATAACCTGTGGAACTCAGGAACATCACTTTCACTGTCGGGGTTGGTACATAACTTAATTGTGTTGTTAGGTGCAGCAGCCTTGAGTGCTTCCAAATAACTCCCAATCTTGCAGTAGTGTGACTTCATTGAACCATGCAACATCTTGTGAGCTCTTTTTTTCACATCATAACAAAACCATCTTGCAATGTCTAACCCAAAGTCCTGCATCACTTGGGCTTTCATTTCTTTTGAAGGCCAATGAGGTCTTTCCTTAAACCTTGCAAGATAGTGTTGTGCTACCCAATGGGCTTTCAACTGACAATTCTTTGTCATGCTCCTAGTGCAAGCATGATGGTTGTTAGCAGATCTCACCACAAAAATCTTCATCCTCTTATCCCATGAAGCATATACCTTGAACTTGCAGCTAGGTTGGCACACAGCCCCATACTTCCCAATCTTGCTGTCTGCCACACCAATTTTGACACTGTAACCTCCATACAAACCATACCTTGCTACTGCTTCTTTGAATTTTTTTGCTGTCCCAAAAGTCATACCAACTTGCCACTCAAAATTCTTGAATTCAGCCTGTTCATCAACATTACATCTCTTGGTCCTTTTCCCCAACATCCTTGGAACATCATCTCCACTTTCTCCATCTGTCTCCATCTCAGCCTCAGAGTCATCGTAGTCACTAACACAGTCATGAGGATGTTCCATTGTGTCTATCCCTACTCTTCCATCATTTTTCTACACCTCCTCACTCTTTTTCTTCTTATACTCAGCCTCCTTCTCCTTGGCAGTCCTGTATTCATCGTCTGAGGTATCAACTTCTTCATTTACTGAGTTTTCACCTCATCATCATCATCACTTGATTCTTCATCACCAACCTCACCCCCAACCTCACCCCCAACCTCACCCTCATCCTCACCACCATCCTCACCATCCATATCCAATCTCCTTCTTGTCTTCCTACCACCTGATCTAATGTCATTGACAGGCACATCATCATCATCTGATTCAACAATACCCTTTCTTCCTGGCACCCAAGTCTCATCATCAGGATCACTACTGGAATCATCATAGAAGACAACCTTCTCCTTACCTCTATCAACCTTTTGTGAAGCCCTTCTACCAACTAGATTGTCATTCACAGGCTCCTCAACATTCTGTCCCAAATCATGTTCATCAGAATGTTGGAAGGATTGTTGAATGATAGGGTCATCATCACAAATTTCACTCTCTTTCCCCCATGAAGGCTTGGGCTGGTAGGTAACTGTGATTTTTTGGGATTCTTTGATGCCCCTCTTTTAAACCTCTTCCCTAACTTTCCAGAAGGTGTGACAGGGGGGGTCCCAAATACCCAACTATTACATCAGCTAATATTGCCTCATCCACTGTGTGCACAACATACACAGTCATCTCCCCATATGTCATTGCACAATTTAACACATCAATACTCTCAAAGTGTGTGAAACACTTTCTCAATGAGGACTTCAGATCCAACCCAGGTATGGAATAGTACACATTCTGTACATTAGTGTACCCTTCATCCTTAACAAGCCCTACTATCTCCAAATAACAGAGTTTATCCACATCATATGCCTCATATCTCACCATGTCACCCTCATATCTATATTCTGGGTCCTCCACAAACTTGCCCCGTAGTAAATGGTCAAATTCACCAAATCAAAAGACATTGTTCTGCATGTCACAAAAAAATAAGAGTAAATGTTACCATTTTGTTCAAATTTAAACCCCCCAAAAACATATTGTGAAGGAACCCTAACTTTAAAGTACAAAATTTCCACCCAGATTCCCTCTACAGTAACCCTAATCTTTAAAAAACAAAATTTTTCTGCAAAAAACAGAGAATCTTTTACCCTATCAAAGCTAGGGTTCCGTCAAAATTCTCATCATTGCAAGGAAGAAAGAAAAACTAACCTCTGCCTCTGTTGCACAGTGTCGATCGAAAATTTGGCCACCAATGACGTCACCTGATGCCGATTGTTGTAGATTTGCAAGCAAATTTTCACCCTTCCCCAAACCCATTTCACTTCGTCGCAGGTTAGAGAGAGAATAGAGGATGAAGATGATGAATGTTATAGTAGAAGTTGAGGGGACTTTTTTTCAAAACAAAAAATTACAAAAAAAAACCTAACATACAATTGAGAGGAAATGTCTGGAGGGAAAATTTAATCTGACGTGGCCGCATTTTTTTTTTAACACAAATGCTGACCTAGCAATGACAAACATCAAAAGCACATGCCACAAGCGCCAGCTAGACTTTCCGGCGAGTCATCATAACCCTAACTCAGTCTCATGTTACTGGGACCAACAGGGGGTCAAAGTTCGTATTATTCAGAACCTAACCGAAAGTTCGTATTATTAAGTCTTATATGGCCAAAAGTTCATATTATTATAATCCAATTTCCCTTTATTTTATCCTCTCAATATTCTTTCATCCACCACCATAAATAAACCTACCTCCACCACTATAAATACACCCTTCCACTCCTTTTCCACACTTTATGATCATCCTAGGAGTATTGACACTAGGTGATTTTACCTCCTTCTTCTTCTCATCATCATCATTTTTGCATTCATAATTGGAGCGGTTCCCGATGCGCGGTGGATTGAATAATAATCTTAGCTTGAGTAGTTCTTGAAGAGAAGATGAGAGAAGACCACTTGAGCATCCATAATCAATAGAATAGAGAGAGAATGAAGCACACCTCAAACAACCATGCTTGAATCATCTCAATAGTAACTAAGAACTTGCATAATAACCAAAATCAACCAACATAAAGCTTGAACACCAAAGGGATTGGATATGACCTTGGATAAAGGAGAATCCACCACCAAAGCCTAACACCCCACCATGACCATCCTAAAGGAGAACTCCACCAAATGACCAATAAAGGAATGACTTGTTAACACCACCATTAACAATGGATAAAGTAAAAATAAGATTTTTGAGAGACAAGGGAGCAAACCCTAACAATGCCTTAGCAATTCATTCAATATCATAATCTGCCTAGAAAAGGGTGTTAAACATCGTATTTATATTAAGCAGGAAATTAGGTTCAAAACAGAACAAAAATATGAATCAGTGCGTTCGTCACAGAAGCATGGCACGGGCGAGCCACAGGGTGGCGCGGGCGAGTCAGCTCCATGTCCGCCATGGCCTGTCGCTGGCCAAAGGGGGTCGTGGGCGCGACGTCCGTCTGACTCGGGCGTGGCTTCTGGCGACTCGGTCACGGCCACCATCTGTCGCAAGCGTCGCGGGCGCGACGTGGAGGCTCGCGGGCGCGACCTCTCTAACAGAGGCGAGGCGCGGGTGAGAAGTATGGCGGCGCGGGCGCGGCCAGCGACTGTTTGTTCTGCTGCTTCTACCCTGGACTTCAATGTTCTCGGGACTACACCCGAACCCTGATTCTTCGCTGCTTCTCGTCCCGAGACGACTCAACATGATTCCGAGGGCCACGGGGTTAGAGGGGCAAAACCAGAACCTTCCCAATCTCCAACGTCAGACAATTTGCCTTAACCATTTCAACCTGGTACTTATCAATCCACCCCTAGAAAAGGTGTAACGATTCTTGAACTTACCCGGAGGAGCGGGTTTAGTGTAGAAATGTTGGGTCGAGATTTCTTCCTTCTTGCCATCTTCCACGAGCTCGGTTTTGGTAGCTCGGCCCCGAACCCGGTATGGTTCATGCTCCCCCTCTTGAAGAAGAGTTGTCCTCAACTCTTGGGGGTTAAAACCGGAGTACTCTTCATCATTTGACTCCATGAAGTTCCGAACTTCCTGATTGCCACGAATAATCATACTTGACGACCCCCAATCTTCAAATCCAACAATGTACCCGTCATCCATATGCAAGAATGTAGAAGGAGGCTTGTTTTGTGGAAGTGAAGGGTTAAGGGGCGGTAGGGGAAATTTATGTGCTTGGGAACTCTCAACCTTACTAGGCTCACTACAAGGCAAAGACGGAGCAAGAGGTAGCTCGTCCTCGCCAAGAGCACGCTCGTCCCGTGTCTCACTCATCACGAGAAGGTTCCTCAATTCACTAACCTCCCGATTTTGGAAGTTTTGGTATCTTGGGGAGAAATGCGAAGTAACTTGACTTTCTTGTCTTTATGGGTGAATGTATACGTGTTGTTCAACCCATTGTGCACCGCTTTCTTGTCATATTGCCATAGTCGACCCAATAAAATGTGACAAGTGCTCATAGGGACAACATCAAAAACAAGGGAATCATCATTGTTAGATCCGAAAGAAAAATTCACTAAGACTTGCTTAGTTACCTTGATGTTGTTGTGATCGTTGAGCCAATGAAGTGAATAGGGTCGAGGGTGTGGTAATAGAGGCAAGCCAAGCTTTTCGACCATAGTGGTAGATGTGACATTCATGCAACTCCCTCTATCGATAATGAGGTTGCACACCTTGCCTCCCACGAAGCACCGAGATTCAAATATCATTTCCCATTGGGCCTTGTTGAGAGGGGGTTCTCGAGCGTGTAAAACCTGCCACAAGGCAAGGGCGTCACCATGTACGTGGGGTGTGGGGCGTCCTCATCATCATCACTAGTATTCGCATCTTCAACCAACACTTCGGATTCCTCTTGAGCCTTTCAAAGCTCTTCATCGATGTCATGGACCTCTTGGATTTTCAAAGTCCGACGGTTTGGACAATCGGCTTGAAAATGACCATAACCATGACACTTAAAGCACTTTTGGCCTTCCGTCCGTCAAGGAGGTTCCGTTGGAGTTTTCGAAGCAAGTCACTTTCCTTTGTCAATTCTTGGGGTCGGTGTGGACTTGGGTGTCTCGCTAGACTTCGGAGTGCTTGAATCCGGAGGGGTCGGCTAGAAGGTGAGTAGACGGGCCTAGACAAGGGCTTGGTGTTGGACCTTTCCATTCTTCTTCGCTCAACTCGGTGAGCCAAATTTTGTCTTGGGTACAAGTTGAACATCTTGAGATTGAAGTTTTTGTGCATCAGTCAGCTTATGTAGCAAAAATGTTAAAAGGATTGTACATGGACAATGCACATCCTTTAAGTACTCCAATTGTGGTAAGATTACTTGATGTGAGAAAAGATCCATTTAGACCTCTAGAAGATGGTAAAGAACTCCTCGGTCCTGAAGTACCGTATTTAAGTGCTATTGGAGCACTAATGTACCTTGCTAGTCATACACGACTAGATATTTCATTTTCTGTGAATTTGGTGGCAAGATTTAGCTCATGTCCAACGTGACGATATTGAAATGGAGTTAAACATATATTTCGATACCTTCGAGGTACAATGGATATGAGTCTATTTTATCCTCACAACATAAAGAAAGGTTTAACTGGCTATGCTGATGTCGGATACTTATCTGATTACCATAACGCCCGATCACAAACTGGGTATGTGTTTACTTGTGGAGGAACCGCCATTCCATGGCGTTCTATGAAAAAGACCATAACAACTACCTCATCTAATCATGCTGAAATTTTGGCAATTCATGAGGCTAGCAGAGAATGTTTGGTTAAGATCTGTAATCCAACACATACGGGGATCTTGTAGTTTACCTTCAGGTAAAGATATTCCAACAATTTTAGATGAGGACAATGCTGCTTGTGTAGCACAATTGAAAGCAGGATACATCAAAGGTGATAAAACAAAACATATCTCACAGAAGTTTTTTTTTTCATTCATGATCAACAAAAAAAAAGTGAGATTAATGTTCAACAAATCCGTTCTAGTGAGAATTTGGCAGATTTATTTACCAAGTCTCTTCCAACTGTAACTTTTGAGAAGTTAATCAGTAAAATCAGGTTGCGTCGTCTCAGAGATGCTTGTTGATGCTCATATCAGAGGGAGTTTTATACGCGTTGTACTCTTTTTCACTTATCCGAAGTTTTGTGACTTTTGTCCCATTGGGTTTTCCTTGAAAAGATTTTTAATGAGGCAGTATATGTTAGCGTATCAAGAATTATGTACTCTTTTTCCTTCACTCTTCACTAGGGTTTTTCCTAATGAATTTTTACTAGTAAGGTTTTAACGAGGTATATTTTTTTTGAAAAATGGATAACAAGGGGGAGTGTTATGAATACACATTTTTCATGTGCTAATATTACATTAGTTTATGTTTTTTTTATACCTTGGAACTCAAGCTTGTACCTCTATAAATACACATGTTGTATGAGCAATGAAAAATATCTATCTCCCTCATTTCTCTCATTTCTCTTCTTATTATTTCTCTTCTCTTCATCTCTTCCTTCAATTGTTCCAATTACAATTGATCCTTCTGTCAATGCTGTGGTGGAAGTGGATTCTTTACCTCTTTGTATTGAGGACACTTTTCATAAGGCTCTCAAAGTCAAGGGACGACAAAGAAGGAATGGGGACCTTTTATGGAATCCAAAATGGAGGTTGGTTAGTAGAGCTTCGTGTAAGATCCGCTCTAGTGCTCCTAATTGGTGTAAAGTCTTGAAGAGGCTTTCTCGAAGCAGCAGTTCTAGCAGTAAAGATGAGGTTGATAGTCATATTGAAAGATCTTCGAATGTAGTGGATTTATCCTTGGAAAGATTGGATGAGGAGGCTCGTAGAGCGGCCAAGCTCGTGTGTTCGTTGAAATTGTCTTCTGATAACCATGAGACTCTGACTAAGGCCTTCAGAGATGATTTGCTGGAAAAAAAAAAAAAATCTTGTTACATAGTTGTTTCTTGTTTTTTTGTTGTGTCCTTGTACTGCCATCTTGTGTGGCTCTTTGCCTTTGTCGAACTCTTTGGCTATTTGTTTTGCTGATTGTGGTTTTGTAGCATATTTGATGCCTTAGCCTTTTATGACTATTAAATTATCCAAAAAAAGAAGAGGAAGATCTAATAACCACATTAACTAACATTGACAACTTTTTGAGTTTTGGCGTGTTGGTTATCATATCAAGTATCTATTGATGAGCAGGCTCAAAGCCTACCGGAGGCTACCACCGCCGGAAACATCAACCACCACCACCATCACCACCATTTCCGCTGCCACGAAGTCATTTAATTCGACAATCAACCGCCTCTCTTCTCAAGGACTCCACCGCGACGTTCTCTCCACCTTCTCTTCTATGCTTAGTTCCCACACACCCCCTGATGCTCACACTTACCCTAGTCTTTTCAAGGCCTGCACTTACTTAAACAAGTATTCCCTCGGCATTTCACTTCATCAACGTGTAACCATTGATGGGTATTTTTCTGATTCCTACATTGCCTCTTCTCTCATCAATTTCTACGCTAAGTTTGGTCAGGTTGCGAATGCCCACAAAGTGTTTGACTTAATGCCTGACAGAAATGTAGTTCCATGGACTGCTATCATCGGGTGTTACTCACGTTTTGGGGACTCTCACAAGGCTTGTTACTTGTATAATCTCATGCTATATGAGGGAATTCAACCCAGCTCTGTTACTCTTTTGAATGTGTTGTCTGGGGTAAGTGAGCTTTCTAGATTGGAGGGGCTACATGCTTGTGCCATACGTTATGGATTAGATTCTGATCTTAATTTGGTTAATTGTATGCTGGATTTGTATGGGAAATGTGGGAGGGTTGAAGCTGCGAGGAACTTGTTCGAAGCAATGGTATGTAGGGATATTGTTTCCTGGAACTCAATGGTTTCAGGTTATTCACAAAGTGGGGATCTTAGGGAGATTATGCGGCTTATGAAGAGAATGAGGAGTGAAGGTGTTGTTCCTGACCAACAGACATTTGGGAGCCTTTTGTCTTGCTATGATTCTTTGCAGAGTAATGTTGAGTTGGGAAGAGTGATTCATGGGCAGATTATAACGAGTGGGTTAGAAGTGGATGCTCCAATGGCAACTTCACTTGTGGTCTTGTATGCGAAACATGGAAAAGTTGCCAACGCATCTAAGATATTTGAATGGGCAGCAGAGAAAGATGTCATACTATGGACGTCAGTGATTTCTGCCTTCGTGCAAAATGACAATGCCCATAAAGCGTTGGTTCTTTTTACTAGAATGTTGGATTCTGGGATGACCCCCTCTACCGCAACGATAGCTACAGTCCTTTCTGCTTGTGCAAAAGTCGGTTCACGTCTCCTGGGGATATCTGTGCATGGATACCTACTAAGACAAGGAATGCCAGCAGATATTCCTGTTCAAAACTCACTTATTACTATGTATGCTAAGTGTGGTCTTTTAATGCAAAGTTTGGCTATTTTTGACAGCATGAACGAGAGAGATGTAGTTTCATGGAATGCTATTGTTGCAGCATTCGCTCAAAGGGGTGATTTGCACGAGGCATTGTGCTTGTTCAATAAGATGAGATTAATGCTCCAAAGACCAGACTCCATTACGGTCGTTTCCTTGCTTCAAGCTTGTGCTTCAACTGGGGCACTTGAGCAAGGAAAATGGGTCCACAGCTTTATTATCAAAAGCTTGTCTCAACCAAGCATCATGCTTGATACTGCTTTGGTTGACATGTACTCAAAATGTGGTGACTTGAAAACTGCTTATAAGTGTTTTCGTCAAATGCCAGAGCATGATGTAGTCTCATGGAGCACAATAATCACAGGATATGGTAGTCACGGCATGGGAGAGATAGCTCTAAATTTGTTTACAGAGTTTCTATCCACTAGGATCCAACCCAACCCTGTTATCTTCCTTTCTGTCCTTTTCTCTTGCAGTCATAATGGCCTTGTTTCCGAAGGTCTCAACATTTTCGAATCAATGGCTGAAGAATTTGGAATTAAACCAGAACTTGAGCACCGTGCTTGCATTGTTGATCTGCTTTGTCGAGCAGGTAGACTAAAAGAGGCATATAGGTTCATCAAGACCAAGCTCTCTGATCCCACAGTCGATATTTTAGGAATACTTCTTGATGCATGTAGGATGAAAGGGGATACTAAACTTGGAGAGCTTGTTGCTAGGGATATCATCATGCTGCAGCCTGTTTGTGCTGAGAATTATGTGCAGCTGGCTCATAGTTATGCTTCAATGAATATGTGGCAGGGGGTGGGTGATGCTTGGATGCAAATGAAGGCTCTTGGCTTGAGGAAGGTTCCAGGTTGGAGCTATATTCAGCAACATGGGAAGATGACAACATTTTTCAATGGTCAAAGTGATCATCCTCTTTTTGAGGAAATGGTATTGGCTTTGGAAATTTTGGGCTGTCAAATGAGCGATCTCAACAACCATAGCAGTGATCAACATGGGATGTTCTACAATATGGACAGCTTGTAAACATAAAAACTTTCAGGTGAAGGAGCTTCCAGTGACTTTCAAAGGAGTATTCAGCGGTCGAAGATTGATATTTGAACAATTTCATGTGGTAAGGTATCAACACCCACACAATTCTCATGGAACTCTACGCAATGTTTTCCTTAGTTTGTGAGTCTTTGGCAAATTCTGCTTCTTATCTCCAGCTTTTTGTGAGCTGGCGAATCATGTTCCAGCCGTCTCATGCTTAGTGATCACATCTAGTTGTCAACCTGCCAAACAAAGCCTTGTGGTGTAGGCCCTCGATCAGAAAATTTTATGATGACTTATCTTTTCAAGGTGATAGGGTGGTTGACTACCTCAGATGTTCAATTAGCGCTACAAGCTACCGTTCAATTTTTGGAAAGTTGGTGATAAGCTGGCAGCTGTGACCAAGCATGCTTTTGGTGGCATTGGATTTCTGTAAATGAAGATCCATTATGCTAAGAATATAGCAGAACAGAAGGAATCAGCACTACCCCTTCACAATTGTTAGCATGAGACTCAAATACAATGTTACATAATTGAGTGTGACCTGGGACTATATTTCATATATACCACCAGTATGAAAAATACTGAAAGAGAGCTATAGAAGTTACACACTATAGAACTAGATATGTTGAATTTATTGTCAGCTGGTTCGAAATCTTCAGATAGCTGCTGAAATGCTGTTGCAAACTTGCTTTAGTGCAACAAGTATCAAGGTGGAAAGTAAACTATGAAGACGGAGATCAAAGGTTCATGTGGTACATCGGGAAAGGAACCAAGGTAGGGAACTAAATTCTTTATCCTATTCATTGGGTTTAATTTAAAGCTCGATAACTAAACATTGTTAATCTTTGAGGTAATGAGAGTACACCTGAAAATTAATGCTATAAAATGCTAATGCTTCTTGACTGACTTGATTCAAGTTCGCTCTGCTGTTGTATTAGTTTGAGATGCAAGTTGTGTTTTAGTTTAAGGGGTGTAGAATTATCGAAGAAGGAAAAGGAAAATGTGAAAACAAGTACGACAAACTGTATCAAACTTGGTTTTATAATTGTAGGCTTTTAAGACTTAAAGAAATGCTAGTGAAGACACTGTTTCATTTGTATGTTTTCAAGTACCAAGACAGTTGTAAAGTTGCTGTGTATAATGAATAAGTGCCACTATGTCTGGAGATATTGAAATCGAAGTAGAAGATAACTGCAACATAATATGGATATGTTTGCAAGGTGTAGAATGAAAAGAGGAGATGTTAGAGAGATAAGAAAAGAGAACTGGAGAAAGGTATGGTTGAAACATGCGACCTGTGGCTGCATGAATGGACTAGGTTATTGTGTAAAGGTTCAAAAATGAAATAAATGAGAAAGATACTTTTCATAGCAGATTTGCAAGAAAGAAGACCAGCTAGTGTGCAGTGGTTAATGTTTACTGGCAGCAGTCCCATGAGCACAAGTTGATAGATTGAGACATCAGAAGGGGGAAGTGGGTACTGCAAACAAGTGATGATTCAAAATGGGAATGTGATTTGTGGGATCATGTGTGTGGGTACATTTTTGGACCACCCTTGCCCTTGTGCTTCAGTTAAGGCATTGCTACCTTTGGCAATTCTTACTAAGCATTTGTTTTAAGGTGTAGCTAGATTTCTTCTCTGTAGATTGGTCGCGAACTGCATGAAGCATGGAAATTGTGCAGAAGTCGCAGTCTATGAGCTGAGACAAAAGGCGACCAAGGCCGTAAAATCAAGTGCCCTAAAAAATGAGATGGATAAGTCCAACTCCATCTGCTTAGGGATCTAGAAGCACACACAAGGATAAATGTTATGGGGAAGTAGACGGTTCACCTGAACAATTAAATGAAAACCGATTCCGGGAAATTCTATTATTCTGTCGATTTAAGTGTCATAATCTTCATAGAAAATCTAGGACATAATTCATATCTTCCATAACAAACTTTCTTGTGGTTGTCATATTTTAGTCATGTATTAAACCGATAAAGTTGAAATGCATCATTAAACCTCTGCTTCTTTTCCATGTAGCAACAGACAGCGAACAATTTTTAAACCTTGGTTCAATTGGAAGTAGTCTCTCGAAATTGTGAGGGGTAAGACTACTACATCCGACCCCTCCATACCTTATGTGGGTGGGATTTCGGAGTATTGGTCTTGGTCTCTATTTTTATTCAACCAATAAAGTTGGCAGTCGTCTGCAAGAGTATCCTGCTTGTTCATGTTCATTCCAAGGTTGGACAAGCCTGTTTTGGAAAGGAAAATTGGATTCTGAACTTTTGACGATTGGACGATAATAATCCCTACCCATTTTTTGTACGCCAGTGGTCCCAAAAAAATAAAATTGTATTTTTTTTTTTGGTACCAAATCGACCTCCATATTTTTTTCATTCCTACCCCAGAAAGGTTATGAAATATAGTTATTAAAATAATTTTAAATTATTTTTTTGAAAATTCGAGTAATGATTATGATTTTTTAAGGAAAAAAGGGGAAAGTCTTAAAAATTAGAAAAAAATTGAAAAAAATTGGGACAAACTTTGTAAATGCACTACAAATCATGGGGAAGTATTGTGCTAAGTTTTGGAGCAAATGCAAGGCAAAATCCACGACATTTAGGGTAGAAACTCGTTGGTGGTCCCAAAAAAATTGAATTTTATTTTTTTGGGACCACTGGCATACAAAAAGAAAAAAGGGTAGGGATTATTATCGTCCAACTGCAAAAATAGGGATTATTAGAATCCAATTTTCCTTTTGGAAATTTTTGCTATGCTAATGGAGGACTCTTTTGAGAATTTTTAAACTTGTGAAGCTGCATATTCTGATTTCGCATTCATCTTTTTCCAAAATGCTCATTTTTTTGGCATAAAATATCCTTGTTGCAGCACTGACTACCAAGTCCAAGATTCAAAACGCGGGTGTGGTCATGCTTGTGGTCTTAGTTCAGGAGTTGCAGCATAGCATGGTTGTCAAGGGTGACATTCCAGTAGACTACAAAATCTTTCTGATGAGCCATTTCATAGCAGAATAACCAACTTTTGAATCCATCACTGCTAACTAACCAGCATGATTGTTCGAGGTGAGATGAAACGTTCGAGCGGCACGGCTAATGGTTTCATTTGGAAATACCATTTGAAAGTACTGCTGCTGATTATGCTGTCCTAATAATTTCAACATAACTGACATTTTACATTTATGCAGTAATAGGATGTCTGCATTGATGGATGAGCTGTTTGAGGAGAGAGCCAGCTCGCCTTCACACTCCTGAATCCTGATTGTCTGCTTCAGCAGTTGCAGAAGTAGGTAAGTATTAATATTAACTTGCTCTGAGTGCTCAGATTATTTGTTATTATGTGCTTCAGTCTATCTCTACTGTGCCCACTAAGCATTTTGCTGGGGCATTCTTTATTTGCTCACAATTGTGCCCTGCAATGCTAGAGTCCCTGTCTACTGATACTTCTGTTATCTCTTTGGGTTGGTGTTAGCATAAAGAATCCTTTGTTTTTGTGGCTGCTATTGAGTATTGAACCCTTCAATATTAATTCCCTTTCTCTCTAAATTAAATGACTTGGTCCCACTAAATCTTCTTAGTTGCTCCAACTAGATAGTGGTACTGACCAACCTTATTTTTCTGGAATGTAAGGGCACCTCACCCATTGCTGGAACCAGAGTCCTAGTTTTTCCTTTTAAGGTTGAAGAATTAACCATGTGAATTATGACCTTTGTTTACCTCTTCTTTCCTCTCACATCTTTACATGCACACCTATGTTCATATCCCAATGGGAGGCCCAAGTTGTGTACCTTATCTACCCTAAACGGGGGAGGGGTTATGTACTGGTGCCACCTGTAAAACATATGGGATTATTACTGGAGTTCCTTGCTGGTGTAAAGCTTGAGGCACCTGTACAAAATGTTGATGAATGTTAACAAAATAACTCACTAAGCTAATTGGAAGATAGATTGTCTACTACATAATCTGTGTAAAGGAAAACAGTTCTTTTTTTAATGTTCTTTTATTTTTTTTCGGAAAGGAAGAGAGTTTACCTACTAGAAATGATCAGTTTCTGAAAGTCAAACTAGGTTTATTGGTAAAAACCAATTCCCCCCCCCCCCCCCCCAAAAAAGAAAAAAAAAAGCCTATTGCACAATCCTAAGCATGTGGAGTTACAGTTTTCATCAAGAACAAGAAACTAAGTTCAATGTGGGTTGCTGATATAAAAATTGCAAACAACAATAACCCAAGTTCAATATTGATTTTTTTAAAGCAAATAATATGAAAATGCATGGACCCTTATCCCTGACAAATGGCCTTAGAAACATAAAGACTTAATTGTTACCAGAGCAAAACCCATGTTAGCTCAGTTGGTTGGGGAATTTAATGATCAATCATTTTCTTTCTTGTCTTTGTTAAGACTACTTCCACCAACCGGAAGTGCAAATACAATAAGGTTTTCAGAGGGGTCATACTAGCCCTTATCAACTACATTTTGCAACGAGCAACCATTTAGTTATTGGTAAAAGCCAATCCACCCCCCCCCCTCCCCCCGCACTTTGTCTGAGTTGCTTTCTTCCGTTAGAAAGTTGCTTACATAAAGGTGCCAAAGGTGGTTCCACCCTTATGGGAGTGTACTCTTAACTATGGAAGTTCCAAGCTTTGCATATCTTTCAAGTTTTAACACCTGTGAGACATGTTCCATAGATTTAGTTATAGCATGAGCTAAAACTTTAGGACGTTGTAACACTTGTCCAAAATATGGGATGTATGTGAGGATGCACCATTTTACATGTGAAATTTTGTGGTTTCAAATTAAGCCCTTCTATGATATTTCATTAATTAAAAGGCAGTGCCCTTTGGAAGCCATTCAAATATTATAGAACCATTAAAAAAATAATGAAAGAAGGAAAAGGGGCTAAACTGCCACATCTTTTCGTGTTTCTTTTTTTCTTTGAATAAACCATTGTTGTTTTAGAGTGAATACGGATTCAATATGTATCCTATGTCCTATCTAATATCTATGAAGTATCACGCTGAACATGGGCGTGTAGGGGTAATGGAGAGTCCACGTCTCATAGCAGGTGATAATGGATTCAATGGATTTGTTGTTGTCTTGTCAGAACCTTAGAATAGCCTTGATTGTACCTATGAATTTCAAAAGCGATGGTCCTTTAATCAATTTCCTCCTGAAAAATAAGTTTCTTCTAAGCCATAGGAGGTACATAATGTTTTTAGGAACTTGTCAGGGGACCTAGTTAACATGTTGGGAATGAGTTGAATTCTGGTGGACTTTAAATGACGTTAAAGGGATTTAGTCGTTGGTTTAATTTTCAGCTGGCTCATATTTGAGTGTACTATGGCTTTTCCCTAACTATAAGTTTCCCAATTAAGCACTGGAAATCGTTATTAGCTGAAACTTTTTGAAAGAATTCAGTTTCGATTGGATCGATCCTACTTTGATCCTGTTCGAACTTGAGTTGCCTTTTTTTTTGGTTTTGGGTGATCCTGTGTTTATGTCATTCAGGTCATATAATTGGATGTTGCACTATTTTGCTAGTTTGAAGCAAGTGATCTATGCTGCTGCGTCGAGTTGAACATTTTGGAAATATTCACTGGTATCTCGGGGCCTGTTCAGAAGCATCTGTAGCTTAGGCCAAAATGAATGTGAAAAATGAAAATTAATGCACAACAACCTTCCATGTGGAACCACCTACTTCCCACTGTTTATGAGAGAAGAATAATTAGTGTTTTAGTTTGACAAGGAAAAGACCAGCACAATTATATGCATATTTATGCAAATTGGAGAAAAAATTGCATGCTTTATCTGTCTTTGTTTTTTCTTTGATGTGGACCTGTCCATTTCTGCCGTGTGCCGCCCTGTAATGGTTGTATTTGTAACTGTGTGCCTTAACTTTAGTCTTTAGAGCTTATCACACCCAATAGAGGTTTTTGGAACTTCAACTCTGATTTCGTTTTTTTAGATGCTGTTCTTATTAATTTTCTTCATTCATCAATTGCAAAGTCATAAGCTGGAAAAATTTTCAAGTAAATGAAAATCTTGGAGCCAGTGAGTCTACTTTCATATATCATAAAGTTTCAATACCATCCAACATGGGCTGCATAATCTTTTCAAGTAGAAAGGTTAAATCCAACCAACCGCTGATTTTATCTATTGTTATTTGTTGGTAGAGAAAAACAATGTTGATGGTTTAAGTCTTTGCAAAGTAAATATATATCATGTCTAATCCCTTCATTCAGTTGTTATTAGGTCTTCTTCTAAGTGCAGTTTGGAATGTCCATCCTATCAAAACTTGTCATGGGTGTATCTATGCTCCTTTGATTTGGTTTATTGAACATTGGCATTCATGATATTGCATTACAATTAAAGCGAGCTTAAAAGAAGTACCAAGTGCTGTGTATGTAATCTGTACCTGTAAGGGTGTAACCAACTCACCTAATTCTCCTAACCCTAGTGATTGCAATAAGTACTGGGATGAGTAATTGCAGGCTCAGCTCACCCTCTTTTTGTAGCGGAATCAACGCCATTATTTGCTTCCCCCTTGATTGAATGGCTTCCCAACTAATATATTCCCATAATTTTTCTGTTCTTAACACGAAATAAGTACCCCCACCCTCCCAATAAAATAAATTGAAAAGGATTAAGACGAAAAAACAAGCACATAACTACTCTCGAATTTCTCTTGACAAACGAGTTTTTAACTCGCGTTGTCTACTCCCTAT
Organism: Portulaca oleracea; assembly: GCA_029582165.1. NCBI lineage: Eukaryota > Viridiplantae > Streptophyta > Magnoliopsida > Caryophyllales > Portulacaceae > Portulaca > Portulaca oleracea. Next base: position 26,080,732 of record CM055885.1, read on the forward strand.
TGAAGTATGTTGGACAAGAAAATCACTTTGCTAACCACTAAAAACTTTTACCTGGTTCAAAATGTGGTTGATCTGCGCTGCAATGGTCTTTGGAGCTTGACGATCCGCGTTTTCACAGCGATGCAATTGCTGCATTTTCGCAACCTATTTGCAGTGTTTCCAAAACTAAAACCTCACTTTGGATCCATGAAATCTTACCTAGGACTCGCACTTTTGAGGAAGCTAGGGGTGGCAAAAGATCGGGTCCGGGTCTTATCGGGTTCGGTCAATTCGGTATTCGGTCAAATACCTCAAACCCTAACCCTGTTCGAATTTTAATTCGGACACATTTGTCAAACCCGAACCCGAACCGGTTGACCGAATGTGTCCGATTGACCGAATTTCATAAATGACCTTTTTAGTAATATATCTTGTGATTCACTGATTTTTGCCCAATTTCGGGTTCGGTCAACCCGGACCCGATTGACCGAATTCGATTTTCTTCAAAAAATCGGTCAACCCGAACCTGGTTTGATAAACCCGAACCCGACCCGTATTTTATTCAGTCAATTATCGAATGACCGAATTTTCAGATTCGGTCAAATCGCCATGTCCAATACCCGATTTTTCCGGGTCGGTAAAATTCGGACTATCGGGTCGGTCAAATTTTTGCTGGCCCTAGAGGAAGCAGACTTTAGTGCATTACTGCATTGATTTTGGGAGAGAAGGATAACTTTTAATATTAACATGCACTAACCTTTGCTTGGATTTCCACTAAAAGAGAGAGGAAACTTTTTGGGGCATGGGGGAGTATCTTCTAATCATTGCAACGTGATCTTAGGTTAACATCAATGATAGTCACCAAAAATTTGCTCTTAAGAACATCTTCATATTTTTGGTGAGTAATTCTCAGGTGGCCCCAATTTTATCTGCCAAGGTAAACATTGCTCTTACACTCATTTTTATTGGCGTCATATAAATGGAAGTGTGGGAGTTCATGAACAAATAAAAGACAAATCGAACCCGTGCATGGCTGACCTACTTACCAAGATAGATTCGAGATTACGCAATAATTAACCGATTTCTGTGTCCAAAGAGTTATTTTAGCTATTAAAAATTTAACTTCAACGTCAATATTATCATTCATAGTTTTTTACAATGGGTCTCTTTTAGGAGTGCAGTTTGACTTTTAGAACATATAATTAAATGAAAAAAAAAAATGGAAAATTTGGTGCAGGCCCCACACATCTTATAGTGTGCAGGCACCAGTGCCATAAAAACTGACAGTTAATCATGTGTGTCCTCAGTAATCCATCAGTATGTGTTGTATTTATACTACTATATATATACCACATTCTTTCTATTCTTGTTGTATGCATGATAAGAGTAGCTAGCTAGAAAGAAAGAAATGGACAGATTGAGATGTGTACTGATATTGCAAGTAACTCTGCTAATACTCAGTGTGTGCAGTATAACAGGTGAGGGACAAGGGTTAGTTTATAACTATTATGATTCAACCTGTCCAAGTGTCGAAGAAATCGTCAAGAGAGAGATGTTGGGCATCTTTGCAGCTGATGTTACGGCACCTGCTGCGTTCCTACGCCTTCTGTTTCACGACTGCCAAGTTCAGGTTTGTTGTTTACAACTTACCATGTTTACGTTACATGGTCAATGCAATTTTTGATCTATGAAATCCTTTTCCAGGGCTTCCTAAACAAAACCCTGAAGAATAATCTTGGTTTATTTGAGAACAAATCTAGTTAATTTTCAGCCATGGTGATGATAATTATAATACTTCTTTCAGAAAACCGGTTATCATGATTGTTTGGCAGCATCAACATGAATGAGAATGCATGGTGTCTTTTTGTTGAATACTTGCTCTTATCTTCCTCATTGGCTTCATAGGATCAGATGTAGTATGCATTCTTTTAGTATTTATAAATATTATAGGTACTTATTTACTTTTAAGGATTTACACATTATCTATGATTATCTGACTAATTACCCACAATTATTCTGAAATTAATGCATGCACATCTGATAACTAAAATTCATTTACTGTGGAATTTAATGCATGCACATATCTACTACTACTGATTGATTTCTATTGACCATATATTGTTAAGGATAATGTGATTGTGATGCAACGGTCTATTCATAACTCTAGTCACGTATTAACATAATTATTACAATGAGTGATTATGTTAATGTTGGAACATCATGATACTGTATGAGGTCATAGTCTAAATCACTTGATGTGCCTTTTGTCTTAATTTCATTGATCTACGACCAAATCTATAATATCGCCATCCCAAAATTATCATTTAGGTAGCGTCACCTCTTGTGATTTTCTGGGCCAGTCTAGTCCTTGTGTCGAATGTGTATCTGTGCACTCAGAAATCCAGACATGAACAACCTCGATAATAGTTCCATGAATAATCCTTTATGGGAATAGATTTTTTTTTTTAATAGTGGAAATGCCGGTGCTTTATTATTTAAGATTGAGTTCACTGCTTACTTTTGGTGCAAACATTTGGTAGTTTTGCATAAAAGTTCATTGAGGTATAGTGTGGTCCTACATCAAAATTTTTCATTCACTACGTACATTCAAACATGAGAAAATTTGACAATTTAGGAAAGTTGACTAAGTGTTTCAGAAAAGTTTTCCAACCAAAGGCATTGTAGCAAAACTGGTTAAAGGGTTGTATTAGTGGTAAGTAGCTACAAAAGTGGGTAAAGGCTTATAAAAAAATTGTAAGGATGTAAGAGTGACACAAGTCATACAGTGGTGATAAATTAATGGTCCCGGACATAGAAAGCCATTGGCCTTTGCCCTTTAGAGCAGAAACAAAACTTGGTATTATGAAATTTTCATTACTTCAAAAGATTCTGTAAATCTTGATCCCTATAGAAAGGATGAAAGAACTGAAAGGCCAGTTTTGGAGAAGAAATTCTTCTGAATTTTGGACGGTGTTGAGACAAGACAACCAATAAATGCACTGATTTTTGTTTGAGAGGGGCTTAGATTTTTAATCAACTTCTTGGATGGTGGGGTGACCCGTGAATGTGAGTTAGCTCGAGTCAATTGAAGTGTACAAATGAGGCTATTTTCATGACCCATTAGTACTTTTCCTATGAGGTTATTTTCATATGCTCCATTAATACTCAAACATAGTACATACACATTGGTCCCCAAAAGGCTTCTGGGCTTTAATGTGGCTGGGAGGAAAGAAAATCTAATGTAGACAACTTTACCATCGATTGGGGCTTTGCCTTAGTGGCAAGCTCCCCACCCTTCCATCCCCTTCCTCCAAGGCTCGATTCCTGGGGGGAGCATTTCTGTTTACAGGATGCGGGAGTGTGTTGCATGGAAGGTGTGGGCCCTATATAGGGCGTTGACAACCCGTTGTAAAAAAAATAAAAATGTAGACAACTTTACCTCAACATTTCGATTATGGAAACAATAATTTGGAGTGAACTTATGTATATTGAGTTTTAATGTTTATGCATCATGAGTTTTGTTGACACACTGTGATACAGGGATGTGATGCATCGATCCTGTTAGCATCAGAAGGGTCGGAACTGCAATCGTCAAGGAATTTTGGGATAAGAAAGCTGGGAGAGATTGGTCGAATAAAATCAGCATTGGAGGAGGAATGCCCAAGTCAAGTGTCTTGTGCAGACATCATTGCTTTGGCAGCGAGGGAGGCGGTTGCAATGTCAGGTGGCCCTTTGATTCAAGTTCCTCTTGGAAGAAAAGACTCACTCACTTCTGCCTCCCAACAGGCTGATGCTCATCTTCCTTTCGCCGGCATTGATAATGTTGACCAGTTTCTTCAAATCTTCATGGGGAAAGGAATGAACCTAGAAGAGTCTGTTGCCATTATAGGTAAATTTCTCCCTCTCTAAACCTGCAGAAAGTAGTTATAAATCACAATTTTTTTCTTAAGACCGCCTCACACAAGAACTACTGTCCCGAATGGGTTGACCTGGTTTGCTTGACATTAGATCAGGACTAGCCATTCGTCGGATTGCTTGGATTCTAGTCAGGGTTAGGTCATGTGTAGTTCAAGGAGCTTGTCAAAGCAGATGTAATTGAAGTTTAGAGCTGGCAAAATGTTGTTTGCCCTGAATACCAAAATCTGTTTGATCCGAAAAAAATCAGCTAACGGTTATAAGTTTTGCTTCTGAATTTTGACGTTACCATTTTGGCAAAAACTTTGGGCTGAATATTTCTGCCCATCCAAACTCAACTTTAACCCAACTTTAGGTCCTATCCAACTTACCGAACTTGAAAAATGGGTAACGGAAAATATCAATATTTTGTCCAAGTTTTGACATTGACTGATTTGACGGACCCCTAATTTTTACTAGCACAACTAATTTTAATTGCTAAAATAATGGTCGTTCCCCGAAGCAAATCCAAAACATGTTGCTATTGTCAATCCCTCAAAGCCATAAAAATCCCCCGAGAATCTTAACGTAGGATTTTCCATTGGACCTATTCCATTTGCTCTAATGCAGGTTATGTGGGGTTTGTTGTCCTTTGTAGGTGCACATACGCTTGGGGGTGGGCACTGCAGAAACATTGTAAACAGGCTTTACAATCCGATGCCGAATGATCAAATGGAGGTGGGTTTCCAGCTGCAGTTGAGACTGAGTTGCCCCACACCAGTTCCGACCGACAATATTACAGTCGTACCAAGTGATCTCACCACCACCGTATTTGACAACCAGTACTACAGAGATGTCGCCATTGGAAGGGGACTTTTCCCCATCGACTCCGCCATTTTGAGGGATGATCGAACTTCTCCCATTGTTGCCCAGTTTGCATTTGATAAAATGTCTTTCTTCCAGACCTTTTCCTCTGCATTCATCAAGCTCGCTTCGACGGGGGTTCTTACTGGGGACAACGGTCAAGTCAGGTTGGATTGCAGCAAAGTCAATTGAGGGGAAATCATATTCATTTATGAAAGCATATACTACGATAATTATTATTCAGCAGGAAAATTTAAATCATGGTGTGTTTATAGCATTACTTGTAACTGTAACAATAAATAATATATATATAGGTGTTTTATTGATTGCTAATTAAATGAAAATTGAGCTGATTTCATTTTTTTCTGTTGGATGAATACCAGTTTTTCAAAGATTAGTCCATTTAGAGCGAGTAGTTAAAAGCATCTACTTTTTTTTATCAAATTTGATTAGGCGTATTGACTTCCAAATTTATGACTGCCTTAAATAGGAAGGGGATGTTTTATCTTTGCGTTGGTAAATGTTTGCCATGTTGTATGAGTAAATGATTGAGCAGATCAGATGGTGACCCTAACGAGCTACTCAATGATTTGAGGATGGGGGGTTCGATTATAGTCACCTCTAAAAAACATGGACCATTTTGATGATTTCAGTTTATTGAAAACCTTGGAAAACGAGTTACAAAGAAAGAAGCCGATAACACATTAATGGCTGCCAAAACCCTGACAGCACTTCGTGGGGTCTCAAAAGAAATAAATAAATAAATAAAATTAAAAAATATTAGATGCACTCGGAGCATGTACTCCAGACATTTGCATGTGAATAATCATAATAATTAGAGCAAAATCATAATAATCAGAGTGAACAACCTCATATATGTGGATTAACAATTGTAGAATCTGGAATACATGCTCTGAGAGCACCTAATAAAAGGGAGTGAATCCCAGTAAGGCAGTGAATAAGGGCCTAGAGTAAAATAACAGCGGATATGTATAAGTAGAATGCCTCTTACGATGTTTTATGTCACATCGATGCAGACAAAGAAGAGCTTACATCTCAAACTATACCATGTATTATTATTGATTTCTAAGCTCAAAATCAGATACACGACCATAATTCACAAGCTATGGCTTATACAATTTCTGTGTGTGTTGTCCAACATCTGAACCCTTGCAATATTTACCTCTTATCTTTGGTCTCTGTAGTGTTCACTAGCGTAAATAATCTCCTATAATAGTGCTGCCATGAAAGATGGAGGGAGTGAAGCTGTACTTTTGAGGGTTAGAGAAGTTACAAACAGTAAAAACTCTACATGTGGAGGACAAAGAGGGAGGGGAGATCATGGGTTCTTATCCAACACTGGAGATGGATCATATCCCTCACTCAACAGCCGCATAGCAGCTCCTTCGGAGAACTTTCTAGCAAAAAGGAAGCAAGTTACTGCTGTAGCATTGGTTCGGCACCACTCTGTCCTATACTCTGTCTCGTAGTATACATGGTTGATGTCCTGTCAAATTGAATACAGAAAATATACAGGTTAAACCGGAGAAAAGACTGTAACATGACCTAGTTAACCTAAGCTACAAGTTATGGTTGGGTGTCTGGGGCAACGCTGAGGAAACTTGGTAAGCTTCTAGCTTGAGTTCTACTTGGCTCAAATACATCCCTGGTCACAAATATAAGGGCGTTGAAACATAGTAACAAGTGACAATATGAAGTTACGGACTAGCAAGTGTAAAACCTTGATTTCCTTAATCCGTTGAGGACTTGCAGTTGAATAGCCGAAGGTAACAGGATGCCATCCTTTCCCTTCCATTTTCGACGCAAATTCATTCCAAAGAGTATAGGTCAATGTCCTACGCTCAAGTTGGCCCTCAAGTCCCATCATCTGTTGAAGAAGCAACAACGTTCAAACATTATCATATGATTCGTAATGTCTTTATTAATGATGACGTTGAAGTAGTTGGACAGGTAAATTGCACATAATTGAGAATAGTGCGTGCCAGAATGCACATTTGCAAATGCAATAGCAACTAAAAATTATTGATCAATTTCAATAAATTGGTGGGGCATGAAAGGTTTCCCACCTATTGACAATGGAAACAATTAGAATTGAAAGTAAAAACTTACAGTTAGCAATGTCTGCACATAATGTTCATCTGGGATGCAATTGTGCTGTTTCTGGAGTTTCTGCATTCGCACAAACTAAAATTGTCAGATTTGACTGAACTCAGCAACAGAAATAAAATAATACACTAATAGTGCCAATAGTAGCACCTGAACAAGTCCTAAATAAAGAAACTTCAACAGTTTGTGATGACTGATGATGTCTACTGTATGAAAGCTACAACAAAACTATTTTCTGTGGCTACTAATCTGTCACTAGAAATTGTGTGGCATAGTGCCCAGAACTTTGTAAAACAAACCAGTAGAGAGAGTGCACAAAAACAATTTACTACGAACCACTAAATTCGACCCATGAGCACGATCTGATGTGAAAACACTGAAAGCATCCGAGGCAAAGAAAGGTCAACCAGTCGAACAGCATTACAAACTGTTTCTAGATTCGAGATCAAGGCTAAGACCAGATGACGAGTGTACTTTTATCTCTAAATTCTGAAAGAAATTGTCAAACAGTTGAGAAACATCATGTCCAGCTGTCCAATGTGACTAATGTACAGCATAGAAACTTGATTAGAAAAATCAGTCCAAACACGCTTTGTTGACAGCTCATTTATATTTCATCCATCATTTATCACAATCTTGGAACGGCCTCATTCAAGCATTTCAGGATGCCCTTTAAGGGTTTTACACTAATGACTTTACATCGGACTAAAGCCAACATCTTTTTGGTTTTTGGACTCCCCATCATCATATCCAACCATGCTATTGCATTTAACTATCATGTCCAAAACCAAGACCAGCCTTTCTTACCTTAAAGTTGTCGAAATTCTGACATCACCTATGTCAAATCACTCTAATGCCAGCACAAACGTGTCTACTAACATGCCAAAAGACCAAAAGGTACTCAAAAGATACACAGAACAACAAGGAACGTCACACAACAAATAGACTTTGCATCAGTTATCCTAATCCACTTACAATGAGGGATCTCTTGTTTCTGAACCATATAGATATGGGAGGATCAACAAGCCATCTAGCCAACTACTAGAATCTCAGGTTCCAAAATCAAATATAGCAAAGAAATGACAGAGAGAAGCTTTAAAGCTAGGGTAACCAATGTTCAATAGTGTGTTAGGAATTAGAACCAATCCTTAACAAAGGTTACCCGTGTCACCATATGTAGATTGTGTGTGTGTGCGTGTGCGTGTGCGTGTGAGTGTGGGGTGTGAGTGTGTGACATATATATATATATATATATATATATATGTATAAAGGAAAATTGGATTAATAATCCCATATTTTGCAAATTGGATGGCGATAATCCCTACTTTCAGTTTGTATTCTGGTGGTCCAAAAAAAAAAAAAAAAATGGATTGTAGTGGGACATTATAGAACATACCCTCAATATCATAGATTTGTGTTGCATTTGATTCAAAACTTTGTATAACACTTTACCATGATTTTTAATGAATTTGCGGCGTTTCTCCCAATTTTTTTTCAATTTTTTTTCAATTTTTTACGATTTTTTTTCACTTTTATTTCCTTTAAAAAATCATAATAATTACTCGGAGTCTCAAAAAAATAATTTAAAAAATGTTTTAGAAACTACAACTCATTACCTTTCTAGGGGCAGGAACGAAAAAAACAAAAACAATATTGGGTAGGAATGAAAAAATTAAAAAGAATGTGGAGGTGGATTTGGATTTGGTACCACTACAATCCAATTTTATTTTTTTTGGACCACCAGAATACAAACTGAAAGTAGGGATTATCGCCATCCAGTTTGCAAAATATGGGATTGTTATAATCCAATTTGCAAAATATGGGATTATTATAATCCAATTTTCCTATATATATATATATATATATATATATATATATATATATAGAGAGAGAGAGAGAGAGAGAGAGAGAGAGGAGAGGAGAGGCGGTGAGAGAGGGAGATGCTGAGTCAAAATCAGCTTACCAAATTAAGCTTTCCCTTTCTACCATCAACTGGTGGACGCCGCTGCAGTAAAAATAAAATATCAATAATAAAGACATAGTATCATGATCATATTTACTGCAACAAGTAATGCAGGTTAATCCAAACCCAGAGAAAAAGAGAAATTTACAAGAAATTCTAAAACAGGCAGTGCACTAGATACATAATGCAGCCACACAAGCAGAGCATTATTGAGTACCTTGCAGAATCTTTTGAAGATCAAAAAGACTAGCTCGTCATCAACCACAACCTCTGCATGTCTCCGAATCAGGGTGAACCACTAGAATGGCCAATGAATCAAAGAAACAATAAGTTATGACAGTAGCAAGCAAATCAAAAGTCTGTATGATCATCACGCAAATATCCTAGAAGGCTATTATTTATGGATTCAGGTAAGGGTGCCTAAAACAGGTATGGATCCAGACACAAACTTATCAATGTTCAAAACTTAGGGAGCGGGTAAATAACCTATAGATTATAGACATGGGTGAGAATAGAGAGAACCATCATTTAACATGTCCAGTTGTGCAAATACAATTCAAAACTGATTCGTCAACACAACAAAAGTGTCACTGCCCAAAACTTACAATGCAGCAATACAGTTAATGACAGGTTAACAAAAACCCAAAAGATTATCCATACGTAACTATCCGACTTCGAGAAGTCGGTAAAAAACCAAAAAGCTGATTAGAAACATTATGAATTGTTCTTGCCCCTGATATACAGGAAACCTTGGATAGTTAGATGCCTAAATTCCACAGCATGTTGTGTTTTGTCTGATATGGGCATCAAAATTAAAGGCAGAGCCCAAGTACCACAAGTTGAAGGGGAACATAAACAGTAACAGACTTCATCAAATAAAAAGATGAATTAGTAGACCAGAGGCATAAATGAGATCAAAAATTTCTATCCAACGAGGACTTGGTGCTGGCACTCACGGTAGAATGAGGGTAACAAATTTGAGACAGCTGCCTCGTATCTTCCTATGCAACAACCCACCACTGTTTCGAGTTTACATTAACAACCAAGAGCACTCACCAAAAACAGTGGGCCAACTCTAGACCAAAAGTATTAAAAGAAATACCTAAGTAGCAGCAGTTAATGGCTTAACCTTACAGCTAATATACAATTCTTCATGTATCAGAACAAAGTCAAAATGGAAAAGACATCCACCAAGAAAAGAAATTGGAGTAATTAAATTAACCAAACTCAAGATTGGGTCAGAGCAGTGTGCGAAATAAATGGTATGTTGAGGATTGTTTGCTTAATAACTTCTATGGTTTTAAACATGTGCAGTAATTGCCAGTACCATGGAATTTAATGGTGTCCTCTAGAAGTTATTCTTTGCAAGCTGACTTGATACAATAACCCCTGTTCTTCACAAAGCCATTGTTTAGTTGTCTTGTATGCTTTGGGCCTCCTGCACTCTTCTGCCATAATTTTCTCAATTGGGCCAGCTGTACTATAATTATAGACTGGGAAGTATCCGATTAAAGGAGTGATATTGAACAATTTGAGCCTAGCATCACTGCTGATGCCCAACTGATTTGGCATCCTATTATCCAACCATTCTCTGATATCATTGTACTAGTAATAAGCCATTCTGATGTCCCAAAATAGCTCTTTAAATGGGCACTTGGGTAACTATAAAAGGATTCCAAGTCTATTCTGACATAAGCCACTATCAGCTAACTTTTCCACTTTTGTAAATTCTTTGCAAGTCAAAACCTTGCCTTCGGATGGCAGCTAGCTGCTCCATAACATATAAATTTTCTACAATACATATCGAATGCATTAGTACTAATGAGATAGCATGCATTTGTCACAGAATTTCAAAGAAAACAGTCGACCAAGTGAGTGCCCCTGAACTTGGGTTTGGGGTTTGTTTCTTTTCCTAAAGGGCAGTACGATGAAAAAGCCCCGCTAATTTTCACAAGGGGTCAGCAAACAAGGTTTACATCTGATACCCATCTGTTATCTTGAACCCTAAAAAGTAATGCTATTGATAGTTAGCTAATTTTTTACTTATCATAACATGTCCTTTAGAGGACCCATAATTGGATCCTTCTTAGGTAAAGGAAGCATTACCTTCCTACATTGGAGATCCCAATGGAAAGCACAGTATCTAAAAGTTTCTATGACCATCATCAGCACATACATAGCTTAGATTCCAATAAAGAAAATCAAACACAGGTCATCCAACAATGGCAGGCTTAGGAGCTAGCTTGATAAGACCACAAGAACAACACCTTCAAGAGGACTACATCAGTGCTTTAAGACAAATGTACTTCAGTGGCAACCAATCCATCATACCATAATATCTCTTGAGATTTATGAAGTCGAGACTAAAGAGAACGAGCTTTCAGGTGCCAAATACGCTTTGAAAAGGGAAATTATCAAATAACCTCCAAAAACAGGATTATGAAGCTACATAAAGAATCCATAGCAATGATGAATGTAACTACTTGATAATGTGTTTCTTCCAAAATCCAGAGCACTAGCACCACGCACCTTTTGTGAAGGAAAATCTTCATGATAAACCATAGACCTAAACCATCTACCTCACAATGATGGTATAAATATAATCACAAGACCACAAGGTCAAGCAGTACTGACTGCAGAATTACTACTATCAGTACTAATGCTACACACACTGGTTCTAACTTGGACTTGCAGGGTCATTCATATGTGGGACAATTAAACTCAACCTCAGCTGGAACTTGACCTTCCGTAAAATGGACATAATGGCAACTGGTAAGTGAAAATAAACAGCAAGAATGGTTGGGCTACCTGTGATCCTTTACGCCATGACTTCTTTCGTATAACAGGTGACATCTGTGGGTTAAAAGGGCCTTCCTTCTTATCAAGAAAGCTAGTATGAACACAAATGATGTGCAAAGTCAACCATAAAAGAATAATATTTAAAAAATAAATAAAAAGTACAACAGGCCATTGACTAACCACTAATTACAATCTAGTAAGAGGCGGCAAAACTCATGAGTAATCAGTATATATTAACTACTGCTATTAAAAGTTTGCCACAAATACCTATCCACGAAGCTCCTTGGAGACTCCATAATGTAGTTGTATATATAGCTAAAGTTGTACAACGGAACACAGCTGCATAACAGATATAAGCACATCTAATCAGATAACCCATAAACTGCAAGGACAGTATTTTAACAGCAGCTTCTGAATAAGTCTGAACTTATAAGTGCCTCGCAATACTTGTGCCTAAAACTTTTATCAATCCGATATAAATCCAATTTAAATTGTTATACTTTTGGTTCAGTTTTAGACTGAACAAACCACATACAAACTTGAAAACCTAAAATTTAAATTTTCAAAAGCTAAAACCTTGAAGCATGTATGATCATCTCAATATCATAACTATTGCTTATAAACCAAGAACGGAACAGAACCAAAAAAAGTATATAAAAGATAAATTGACAAAGACAACCTGTCAGACAAAAGGACAAATCTCTGATTTGCAGGATTCTCAAGTGCTGCATCAAGCAATAACCGCTCCGCTTGAATCATAGACGACTCACCCCAGTCCACCTGAAAATCAATTTGTTACAATCCCAAACACAGTCAAACCTGCCGATGCATCTAGAACAAAGGCAAAACAAACAAATAAATAAATAAATAATTTAAGGAACTGGTTGAAGAACCTTGATGCTATTGCTTAACTGCCGTCCATAAAACAAAGCTGACCGTGTAGTTGATTCATTAAACATAAAACCAGGCCGCGAGTGAATGTAAATCGAATAATAAGCTGCATCCACCCCCTGTCATCACCAGTTTGCAACCGAGTTACCGAAACACACTAAACCTTATCTAGTTGTTATGATCACATGAACAATACAAAATTTCTTTTATTAATCAGATCAAATTATCTCAATTGCAATACAGTACTTGTAATTGCTCCCACTGATTCTGAGTCAACCCATAACCATGTCCAGGACTAATCATAAACATCCTAGACTATTCAAACCATTTTCCCACAGTAAATGTCAGTTCAAAACCCCACCATCTTACAAACAACCCCCCCCCCCAAAAAAAAAAAAAGAAAAAGGAGAACTCCAGTCCCAGGTAGGTAGCTTCATCATCCACAGGACCCTTGATGGCCCTCTTAGTAAAGTACGCTAACAACCAATCATCAGATTTCCCTTTTACTGGTTCAACATGCAAACTTGTTTAAATTTCATCATGATCAGTTGGATTGAGCAAAACAAAATAAATGAAGCAAAATATGAATGATCTTAAATTCTTATAAAATATCCAAATCTTAACTTTCACTACACAAACTCCTGAAAGCAAAATACAAATCAGGAAAAAAAACGAAAGGGAAAACCTCGAAGAAGGTACCCCAGAGAAAATCGAGAGGGAGATGACGGCGAGCAAGGAACAAGAACGCGATCTTCGGAGTTCCTTCAAACTGGCGGCTCGTGCTCTCCACACGCCGAGTTCTGCGCGGGGGATTCGGGGAAATCATCTCCGGTTGAGACTGAAACTTCCACAAACCAAATACAGAAACAAGAACTAAAACTGCGATCAACAGCTTGAGATTGAAACCGCCATTTTTGCGCCGGAGTTGCGATAATGGCGGCGTTCTTTTCACCTTCATCTTCCACTGCATTCGTACACCTCCCCTTCCTGCAATTTTTCACTATGATCATCAAACTTCACAGCAATTTCATAGAATTGCTCAACTGGATAATAGGGAGAGAGGTTACATGGAAGTGGAGGTTCTTCAATGGTGATAAGATCATACATAGCAGCGCATATTCAAAGCCATACTCCTCTTCTTTACCGTGCCTCTGGAAATGGAGCCTGAAAGCAGCAGAAATTTGGAAGCTTTCGGGTTTGGAGATCTGCAGATGTCACCGTTTTGGGGAAATGTGAAATTCGAAGGATTAGAGTAATGTTAAAAGTTTTTTTTTTTATTTTGAGAAAAAAGTAAAGTTTATTCATGAGTCAATTAATGCAACGTGGACATGTGATTATTGTCTTAAATCATGCATTTGATTGGAACTATTACATGATTAATTAAAGTAAGTCTTTTCATGATTCAATTAAGGGACATTAATTACTAATGCATCTACTACCTTCGTCCGTAAATGAAGGTTAAATTTCCTAACTACTCCCTCTTCCCAGGAGAATGATACACTGACCCACTCCCACCCCCATGTGGCAGATGACATGGACAAGATTTTTTTTCTTTTTAATTTTCAACTAAATTTCTCCTTTAATTGTCAATTCAAGCGTGGCCTAAATCCCCCAAAATTAAAAAAAAACGAAACCTAAAACTCCATTTCCCCAAAATTAAAACCCACTTTCCCACAAAAACCCTCGTTTTTTTCTTTCTCTGGTTCTCCTTCCTCATCGTCCCCTTCCCCCAAAACCCCAATTCAAACTTTTTCTCATCTTCCTCTTTCTCTACTTCATCTCCTTCATGATGCTTAATGAACTATTTTCTGCTGTGTAGTGTTGCAAGTGAAGGATAACTGTGCTTCACCTCTCTTTTCCTCCCAACTGTCACATTATTCTCGAATCACCCTAATGATCGAGCTTCATAGAAGAAATAGAACAGGACATTCTTTACTTTTCATTACTTTCAAAGGCTAAAACTATCGATTGTAATTACAAACTCACAGTAACATCCACTCCTCAGTAGCCAAACATCCGAACACCATACCATACCAAACCATCGAGGGCGACATCACACCCATATCAAGGCATTTCCACCACTACAATACAATTCCCTCGATTTTTTTCCAGTAACATCAAAATCAGAACCAAAGTAACCATAGAGATCAAAAATTCAAATTAACCCAAAGTAACACGAAACAGTAACCCGAACACAGTATCCGACCCGACCCCAAGATCATGGCCTGTGGAAGGAGAAGAAGACACCATACCAAGACACAACCAAATCATTCCAGATTCTTCCAATTCTAATTCCTCCAGTTTCCGTCGGAGTTACCGCGGGAGTAACGGTCGCCGCTGCCGTAACCACCGCCTCCTCCTTCGGCGACCTCCATAACCACCGTTGCCGCCTCCGTATCCGCGGTTGCCTCCGCCGTATCCTCTGCCACCGCCGCGGTCGCCGCCTCCGTAACCGCCTTCGTAGCGACCGCCGCCGCCGGATCCACAGGACTAAGCCTCGTTGACCGGTGATTTGACGGCCATCAAGAGTCTGGTGGTTCATTCCATCGATTGCATCCTTCATTGCCTGCTCGTTAGCGAAGATGCGAATCTGAAACCTCTAATCTTCCGATTTCACGGTCGTTGATGATCATTTCCGGATATATCATCAATAAAAGAACAGATTAAGTAACAGCATAGAGAACAGTATCAAGATCAAGATCAAGCAACACAATGATTCATCATAGTAACGAGAAACCAGATCGAGAGAATCCAAATCTGAATCTGAATCCAAAGCCGGTTCAAATATCAGATCTCTTGATCCAAACGGACCTTCGATTCGGTGACCTCTCCATAGCTTCATAGGAGTTTGGTTAAATTATGCAGAGTTGTTCAGGACCCATTCCACCAAGGTCGAAACTCCAAAACCAGTTGTTGAACGTTTCTTCTCATTCCAAACAAAACCAGCCATGTCTATATGCATGCATCCACTCAACTTTCTCGTCCACAAACTACACCATAAGGTTTTCAAAATCAACAATCGCAAAATTACAGCAGTCCAAAGCCATAATTGACTGATAGGACTTTAAATTCGCATCAGGTTGCAGCAGGGGAATTAGCAAAACAAATCACCAGTTTTTAGTGTTTGGGTGTGGTTTTTTATAAGTTTTTCCCAAGTAAAATCGTATCTATGAGTACGTATGGGTTTTGTTCAATGTTTTTTCAAGTAAATTTGAATCTATAATGTTTTTTATTTGGGTTTTGTGGATAGCGGACCTGTTTTGATTCAATCTGGAAATGAGTTGGGCAAGTGGTTCTATGAAATTTTGGCCGTCAATCTTAATTATGAACACTATTTTTGATTTGGAACACTAGTTGTGATTGAATACAAACCAGCTGGAATGCTTACAGGCTTTGTCTCTGACTTGGAACATAAAAAAAAAAAATTCCAGTTTTGATTTGAAGTTAGTGAATGTTGGACCAAGCCTCAAGATGTTTAGTTTAAAATGGTTCAACAACAGAAACTTTGGTTAATCTTACAAAGGTAAATTCTACCATAATTATAGAGTTTCTTGGGCTTTATCTGCTCGTTTTACTCTTGTTATTTTGTTCATATGATGAAGATTGCAAGGAAATCATTGAGTAGTGTTGGAAAAATGTAGCTATTCACCACGAAGGAGGAAGTCTATAAACTGCTAGAACAAAAACCAGACTGTGTTATGTGCTGCTGCAAAGTGCTGACTGCAAATTTATAAAATAAAATAAAAAAACGGAATACGAAATTTATTATTATACATTGTAAGAACAGATTCATTCAAGCTTTCATTGCTTCTGAACACAAACTCTGTCATCAAAATCAAATAGCACCATACAACATAGATTACAAAAAATATATTACATATATATATATAACTCAACTCCGACAAGAGTCACCTGCATCTAACACAAGGGGAGCCAAAGCCTAGTTACTCGCTAAATAATCACAAAATAACAGGCAAGTTACATTTCGCAGCAGCAGCATCCATGATAGAACTATATGTGCAGTATATTCTTTTCTTTTTTTTTTAAGGAAAAAATGGAGGAATCAAATTAGACGAAATGTGTGCCAGCTATGAAACTCATTCAATTGTTGTTCTGGTTGCTTGTCTGACTTAACGGGCAAAGAATCCCCCCTTCTGATCCGGCAAAGTTTGCGAGCACCAGTTATCCCGCAAAGCTTGCAAAAAAAAATCTCTAACAATAGAAACTTTAGGAGGGATCTTGACCGAGCAACAACAGAGCTTGTCATTCGCGTTCAACCTGATGAAGCCATTTACTTGAAGATTAATAACAAAGTCCCTGGGTTGGGCATGAGATTGGACCGGAGCAATCTCAATCTTCGCTATGCAGACAAGTACTTGACTTGAGCCATCCTTTTTCTGCACATAGCGAAAGATCATATGAATATGGTTATCAATTACATAAATCTTTTACTGTGAAAGCATGTTGAAGATATGATCTTTCACTTTGTGCAGATATTCACAGGAGATCGATCCCATATGCATATGAGAGGCTGCTCCTTGATGCAATTGAAGGAGAGAGAAGGCTATTCATCCGGAGTGATGCACTAGATGCAGCTTGGGCGCTCTTCACACCGCTCCTTGTTGAGAAGATGTACGGGGTTGAGGAAATGAGGCAGATTTCGATTTTGATGCCATAGATACAGAGAGAGAGATCTTGGCGGCCATAGATACACAGAGAGATGCTATTAGGGTTGAGAAGATGTAAGGGGTTGAGGAAATGGTTTGGTGGGGGCTGAGTGAATTGAATGGGCGGGAATGTTAGTAGAAGATCTTGGCTGTCAATTTTTATTGAATCTGACGGTCAATATTGAAATTAATTTGACATGTCAGCAATCCATGCCCCATATCTCTAGACCAATCAATATAAAATACAAGGATTGTTTTATTTTATTGATTCATATGATTCAATTATGTGGGTTTTTAATTGATTCATATGATTCAATTTTGGACCAATATATTTTATTGATTCAATTTTTTTTATGAAATTTTATTGACTAATGTTTTTTATTAACTTTATAAATACTAGATTTGTGGCCTGTCCTACGGACGGGTTACAGCCCTGTTCTTTTATAATATATGATATATTTATCTTATCTATCATATTCTTAGTTACATTATTCCAGCCTTTTTTACATTATAAATTCTTTTTTACCTATTTTACATCATATTTATTTAAAATTTCATATATTTAATAAATAATGTCATTAATGAGATTTTTCTTACTCACTATACCTTAGTAAAATTATAAACTACTATATTTAAAAACTTCATATGCTTAAATGACGTTACTAATGTGACTTAGATTATCAATCACTTTTCTTGTATATATTTGGTGTATTAATGCACATGAAATATATTATATTAAACACATTTTAGTTTACCTTACATTTTGATAAGTATGAAAAGTTACAAACAATAATACAAGTATTTATAATTTTATATGTAATACTATGTTCATTTTTCAAATACAATGCACATTAAAGTTTCCATACATAAAAATTATACTGATTTAAAAACTGGTTATATGTTAAGACTCTTAACGTTTTCTATTGTCAAATAATACCCAACCTGCATTTACTCGGATTAGAAAATATACGTGACCCATATTGACCCGAAATCGGAGTACACCTAACACATATTTACTTGAACCCGATATACATCTAACTCGTATTTACCCGAACCCAAAATATACCAGATCGACATGTATTTACCTTATCTAGATATACAACCGATACGTATTTAACCTACTTCACGAATTGATTGATTAGTTTAGACATAAAATTTATTTGATGCTAGAGTCCTTGGTTATTGTAGCACAGGTTAAAAATTACAATTTTATCATATATATTTGGTGTAATAATGCACATAAAATATACTTTATTAATCATATTTTAATTTACCTTGGATTTCAATAAGTATGAAAACTTACAAACAACAATACAAATATTTATAATTGTATATGTAATACTATGTTCATTTTTCAAATACAATGCACACTAATTTAGTTTACATACTTATAAAAATTATGACGCTTTAAAAGTTGTCATATGTGAAGACTTTTAACGCTTTCTATTGTCAAATAATATCCAACATATATTTACCCGATCCCGAAATATGTATACATGACCTGTATTGACCCGAACTCGAAATATACTTAAACCTATATTTACTTGAACCCAAAATACACATAAGTCGTAATATGTCGGACCCGTATTTACCTTATTTAGACATACACCTAACACGTCTTTGAAAATCGTGCAGTCAAATTTCAAAAATTTTGACCATAAATTTTTCAATATCTACAATGAGTTGCTATATAAAATTACTGCCATTAGATTCGTATTGAAAAATATTATCATAAAAATATAATATCGCAATTGTTAATAACATATTATGTAAAAAATTATCAATCAAAAAATGATATTAGAGACCATTAAAGTCAAAAGTATGACAATTAATATGGAATGGAGGGATTATAATATAGGAAAAGAAAAATAAAAAGAAAGGATAGGCAACCCGTGGCAAGCCATAGGAACCATCTCGTATTGTTTCAAACAGTTCAGATTTTTTCAAACAAACTTTCGTCCCCAAACCCCTGTTTAGCCTTTTTGTGAAATTTCATTAATTATAATGACTAATGTTTTTATTTATTAATTTTTTGTCCTTTTCTCTAATTTGTAGATTTTCACCGCTATAATCATGGGTTCTCGTCAAATAGACTTGAACGAGGACTGTGACAGTGATTCCGACTAGGAGCCGTTAGAGAAGTTATTGAAAGATGATGACGGGCCGACTGTTGATGGTAATTGTGACGACTTATTTTGTGATTTATTAGGAAATGAATACGATGTTGGTATAACCGACATTGAGGCAGGTGATGGATTGGGTGTCGCTTTCACACTTGTAGATGATGTATACTAATATATTTGTATTGCCTATGTATGAACAATTATTGAAATCACTCACTGAAAACTACAATATTTTGTTTATAATTAGTATATTATATTAATTTCTTTGTAAGACCTTTTTATAATTTAATATATTCGTAATATGTTTATCAATATAAGAAATTTTATTAGCACTCACGCAACACACGGGTTTGAATACTAGTATTGCCTATATATGGATCCCTTAGACCGCAAACAACCATGTTGCTACTGAGAGTTTGCTGTTGTCATTGTTATAACTTGGTCCTTTTAACTATAACAGAATGGACACTTTATCCGTGATTTTGTATTATGACAAAATACATAATTATATACTCCCTCCGTCCCAATTAATTTGTCCGGTTTATTTTTTTTTACGATCCTCAATGCAACACTTTGATTGTTAATTTTCACGTTTTATCTAAGTAAGACTAATAATATTGTATTCAAATAAAAGTATTTTTCATCACAAATCTAATAGTGGTAGACTGGTAGTTTTGTATAACAATTCAGTATATAATTTATTAAATTAACTTCAAAATTTAAAAATTTTGACCTAAAATGTCAAATACAGACAATTTATTTGAGACGGAAGGAGTGTCATTGTATATCATAAAAAAAAATACCCTCAACCCAGGTAGGTCAATTGGTCGAGTCTAGTCAAGGACATCTGACCTGAAGCGAACCTTAACTATGTTCAAGTAAGTGTGAGTTTCTTAAGATTACAATTCAAGCAAGGATCGATTCGATATTCGGTTTTCTTCCCTAGCTTTCTTATAGTTTTTCATGTTTTCTAGTATAGATTTTTATATATTTTGTGATTTAAACATGAATAGTGAGTAGTTTCATTAGTTTAGGGGATAAATCCTTATTAGTTTCTTTCATGGATTAATTTTTGTTATTGAACAAGGTTGTTTATCTATTTAGAATGCATTTTATTTTATCCTATGATTATATTTGTCAATATTTTTGATTGGCCATCAAGAATAGGGAATTAAATTGTTGAATGAAGTACCGAACAGAAAAATTCGATAATCGGAACCCTTAGGAGTAAACTAATTATAAAATGAACTAGATACAAAGGATTTTGTAATCAGGGATCTTGTGATAATTCAATCTTTAACTTAGATAAAACTGAAATAATCACGAAAGTAGGTGATTGATTTTACTAAGCAATTCGTTTCATTGCCAAAAGCTCGCCACGAAAGACATTATGCGATTATCAACCCTAAAATGTACCAAATTAGTGATTTATATGTTTAATCCACTTGTTTAATTTATATAGTGACTTGGGATTTATCCCCTGAACGTCTTTTTTCTCGTTGATGAATCTCGTAAATTGTGTGAATAGTTGTTTGTTTTGATTTTGTTAGTGACTAGAAATAGTTTTAGAGTTTCAAACCAAAACCCGATTGATTTATCGATTACATAAGAGGCTAGTTTGGTGCGTACCTTACAAAGTCACCATGAGAATGACCTTGATAGCTACTACACGTACATTGTACACTTGTGGCATATCAACCACCATCAGAATCAATTTAGGTGCATTATTGTCTAACACCCTAGTTCAATATATTATTGTCCAAGAAAAAAATATAGTACATTATTGTCTAACACCTTCAAAGTACAATGTGGTATAGCTTATACGCATAGCTACTTAACCAACTTCGGAAAAGAACATGACCAATATAATATTGTAATTATTAATAAAATAATGTATAAGAAATTATCAATTAACGAGTGATGTTGGAGATCTTGACAGTTGATTAAGTGACAAATAATATAAAATGGAGGGAGTATTGTTATTTTACGATATTTCAGTTCTATATTGTGTGTCAATTTAACTATTTTTCTCTATTGCACGATATTTATCTTTTTTTTTTTATATTTCCAATAATTTAGTTACTTTTTGACCTTTATTTAATGATTATTACTCCCTTCGTAAAAAAAAATGTCCGTTATGTACTAACGAGGTAAAACTTTGCAAAGTTTGATTGTTAGTTTATCAAATTATATGTTGAGTTACTATATAAAACTATCATAATTGAATTTGCGATGAATAATATTTTACCTAAATATAATATTACAAATCATTTTAAGATAAAATATGAAAAAATAATGCTCAAAATATTATTTAAAAGACTATACAAAAAATGGAGGCTACGAAGGGACTCTACTGTTTAGCCCCATTCTTTTATGCGGTGTACTGCACTGCACCGCACTTTTTAATTTTCCATCACACTTCATCACACCACACCACACCACAATCATTGTCAATATTATTATTAAAATAATTTTTAATTTATTTTTTGAGACTCGAGCAATTATTATGATTTTTTAAAAGGAATAAAAGTGAAAAAATTGTAAAACATTGAAAAATTGAAAAAAATTGGGGGAAACGTCGTAAATTCATTAAAAATCATGGTAAAGTCATTAAAAATTTGAGACTCTGAGCAATTATTACGTGCATATTTTGTATTTTATTTTTCGCTTTTGCTAATTGTTGGATAAATATTATATATAAGGAAATTTATCTATTAAAATTTTGGAAATAATATAAAACTTTATTTAATAGTTTCTTTGTAATTGAATATCTTTCAATTTGCAGTAAAATTCAATCTACCCATCTAATTTTTCAAATTTGGATCATTGCCGTATTAATTTCTTTTTGTGAAATTTACCTAACCCATGGTTCCTTCTTCAATTTATCAACTTTTACTGCCCACCTTCTCCTTCACATGCACTGTTTTAAATTGAAATACCCAAGTAAACAAATAGAACACAAAAGACATGAAAAAAAATAGAGAAAAAATTCCAAAAAAACAATTAAAAAATGAGAACAAAGGTTGGATAGAAGAGAGAACAAAGGTTGGATAATAGACAAGAATGAACACATTAATAAGACCCCTACCCATAAAGATTTGGATGGATTGAGTTATTAGTCTATTTGTGTAATTTTTTTTTTAAATTTGCAAATTAATAAGAGAGAATACATGCCCCAGTCTGAATTTTTTTTTACAAAATCTCAATAATGCCACAGGAAGGAAACTTGGAGTTTGCAACAGGGAAATGAGAGGCAAATTTCTTTTCTGGACGAGAGGCCTAAGCCTCCATTTGCATAAGGCTCCAAATAATCATGAAGGTTGAACCTTAGCTGTCAAAAGATTAACCAATAAAGCCACATAAGGGATGGAAAAATTTAAGTAAAAAATAATAATTTTTTTTTATAGAAAGGGTAAAGCAACAAACACTAAGGAGCCCTTCTCTCAAGGGTTCTCCCAAGTGCATCCTCACTTACAATAACAGAAAGATCTCTATGAAAACTATGACTAAAATAACAAGGCGATTGCAAAGATAATCCAAATTTAGCTAACCAATCTGCAGCACGATTCCCTTCACGCAATTTATGGTATACCACAACTTTGTTGCACTCCGTCATAAAGGCTCGAATATCTTTTACCAACGACGCGATCTCCAGAGGAACATGAAATATGCCATTCACCGCATTAACAAGAGTGATATTATCCCCTTCCACGACTAACCTTCGGTATCCATTGGATACAGCATCTCTAATTCCATTACGCATAGCAACAACTTCAGCAACTAAAATAGAGGAGTTGTTCAAATTGAAGGCTGCTACTTGAAGGACCCGACCTTGATCATTGCTTATGATATAACCCCCTCCAGCACAGTTAGCACTCCTAGCCCCATCCGAGTTGATTTTAATCGTTCCCGTAGGAGGCTTAGTCCAAGAAACCCATCTCCCAGTTGCCGGAGGATAGGAAGGTTTTGTAATTGTAACGCCCCAACCTTAATCACAAGATTAAGACTATACTTAGAATCCCAAACCTGTGATTAGCGCAGCGGAACACCTTAGGTCGAGGCATTACCGCCGTCCTTACTCGGGACAAGGCAACAACCCAAAAGAACATCATTAAAACAAATAAACATTACATGTTATACTTCCAAAACATAATTTCATACTTTAAACAACCATTAAAGCGAACAACTACAACACTTCTTCCATAGACATGGGTACTTCAGACATGCGACTCCCAAGTCGACCAGGATACCTCACCCACGACTACCTTGCTTGTAACACGTGATTACCCCTGCTTGCCTTTGTCTTTACCTTGGGTGCTCGGACCCCCTAAAACAAAACATTAAAACATTGCGAAAAGTGAGTGGGGAAACACTCAGTACATAAACCTCCAACACGTCAAACCGTTCGAAAACGGTTTTAGTGCCGGCATTTAAATTCATTTTGAAAACGGGAAAAGGGGATATAAAACATTAACTTGAAATGGCATGAACATAAACATATACATGAGTAAAAGTAACTTGAATTCATAAAGAAAGAGCACGTCACATGAATTTAGAAGTAAATACATAAATTTAAGAGTTTTGGGTCCCCTTTAGATCGATGCAAAGCATCTCGCGCACGTACGCCCAAACCGACCGAGTTTGGATGGGTGATCATGCGATCGGACATCGGCAGTCTAGGACACTCGATCGAGAGTATCTAAAACATAAAAGGCTAGCACTTCGTAACTAGCTAGAACATAGAACATAGAAACCATAAAATGGGACCGCTTAAAACCATGAATAACCATAAAAGCATAGATTAGCCCAAATCAGAAACATTTAGCATAAACCATAAACATCTATCATAAATCATAAATCTTTAACATAAATCCTAACCCTTTAACATAAATTGTGAACCTTTAACATAAATCATAAACCTTTGCATAAACCGTAGACGTAAAGCATAAATCGTAAACATTTGCATAAACCGTGAACATAAAACATAAGCGTAAACATAAAGGAGCGAAGAGTTGGACAATTCGCGTACCTTGAATGAATGGGTTGCTCGGTGATGATCTCGGCCGGGGAATGGACTGAGACGGTGCAGAACTTTGAGCTAAAACGGTAAAATTTATTATCAGTTATAAAAACTATGAAATCATGAGGACATGGAGCCTCACGGTAAACATTTGGAACCATTACGGAAGAAATTTCAGGTTTTTGTAACGATAGTAATTTGGCCGTAACTTGGGCTATAAAACTCAGTTTTCGATGTGCGAGTACTTTTCGGAAAGGGAAAAATATAATCTACAAATTTTTCAACTGGGCCAGAGGCTAAAAAGGACGAGAAGAGCTCGAAAAAGGCTCCGGAAAGAAGCAGTAAAAATGCCGAAATAACTTTGTGTGCGGTTTTTGGGTGCTTTAGACAAAAATCCATAGAACTTGTACTTATTCTAATTCCATAGGAGCTTTATGAATAAAAGAGTACGTGTAAAATATAGACCTTCAAATTCCCAAAGAGACTTTAAAAATTCTAAAATAAAAGAACTCATTTCATTAAATTTGTAAGTTTTCGGTAAATTAAAACGGTAAACATAAAATAGTTTGACGAGCTCGGATTCTTCAAAATCGAGTACTATGGCTCACACTTATGGACTACATCATAAGGGCCATATGACTTAAGTTACCTACTCATAAAATCCATTATAAGCAATATAGCATCTTTTAACCCTATACATATACTTATTAACTACCCAGAAAATTCCAGTTTCGCAGCCCCGCTTCCGGGTTCTATAACTTACTCTCCCGTCATCGGTTTAAGGCATACCATATGTTTTCGGAAAGCTCGTCGAACCCTCTAAAACTCCTATGTTGAACATTTTTCCAGAATCCATCTTCATACAGACGAAAAATGCCCAATAATACACTGACTCCAAAATTCGTATGTAATTGCGGCTTTACGTTTTGGCTCTAACTTGAGCTATACAAAACGAAAACTCGAAATTCCAAAGCCGGGTGTTTGCTAACATCTTGGGCTACCTTTTTACACTAGAATCTGGGCTCAAAACGAATTTTAACATCCCCTTTAAAAGTCACATTTTGGGCAGTAGGTTCTGGATCGGTTTTCACCTACATGCATGGCTTATTTTCATCCAAACTTTATACCAATAATACACCCATTGTAATCCATCCATAACCTCACTAAAATCCAGCATTTAAACCTCTAAAAATCACCATCCACACTTGTAAATTACACATGCATCAATACCAAGCTACATGCACTTAATCTTCATCACAATTTTCATAGTTTTCTTCATAATTTTCACATAAATCATCTAAATAACCCAAAGATACTTAATTAGCTTAGCAAAACAGAGAGTAAAACTCTAACATCTTATCCAATACAACATGCACCTCCAAGAAACAACATCTACTTCATCAATCATACATAAACTCATCAAAAGATCACATAAACTTCAACTAATACACTTGATTCTTTACTAAACTCAACCCTAACAATTTATACTCTAAAACTCATGAAAGAAAGAGATAATCAAGGATGAAAAACTAGTAAACACTTGAAAGATATCAAAAACTCAGATTATACTATAATGAAGATGAAGGAGTGAAATAAATACCACTTGAAAAGATGAATAAAATGGACAAGGATGTAGAGGGAAGTGAGAGCTCCTTGTGGGTGCCGGAAAAATGGCCGGAAAGCCGCCGGAATCTGGCCGGACGGCCGGCGAAAACAGAGGGCAGAGAGGGGGGGGGGGGGGCTGTCGGGCAGTGAGAGAGAGAGAGAGCTGAGATTGAGTTTGCCAATTTGAAAATAAAAACCCTTTGACTCCCACTTAGCTATATATCTAGTACCCCCTTACTTAATTAAAACAATAACAATAATACATATAATACTACCACTCTAATAATACTATAAAATGTAATCAATAAAATTAGTAATGTATAATGTCCATAAAATATAATTAAATTAGGCGGGTTAAAAAGACGGTAAAATCGGTAAGTTAAATTTAAATCGTTCGGCCGAAAAAAAATAAAAACGGTAATTAACCCGACTTTAAAATAAAATCATAGAACCTAATATAATTATATTATGAGGTCCAAAATATGTCGTAACCAAATTCACTTAAAAATTTTGATCGATAAAATTAACCGCATTGCCATTCCTCCGAGACCTGTCACTGTTAGCTAACCATAAAATAAAAGAATTTAATTAACGAATTATAGCTAATTAACACAGGTTAATTACTGTAATACGCATGATTTAGGGCGGGGTATTACATCCTCCCCCCCTTAAAGAAGTTTCGTCCCCGAAACTTGCAATTGGATTGATCGCGAACGAAAAACTTTAGGAAGGACGTGATCTAACAGCTTTCGAGGCTTAACATATGTTATATTAGGACACGGATTTACTCCTAAGTCCCCAATGCACTATAGGCTTAGCATATATATAAAAACAATTTCGGTCACTACCATACCATATTTCGCTGCCTCTTTCTTGCCCATAACGTAGGCTTGCCCCACGCTTTCTTGCTGCTGAGCCGTCCTTGGGGGTGGTACAGGCCGTGTTGTTCCAGGCTCTGGACGCCTAATCCTTTTGGGGCACTCAGTCGCCCTATGATCAGTTCCCCCGCACCATAAACAATTGTTCGTGCCCACCCGGCATTGCGCGGTTGAATGGTTCGTTCTCCCGCATTTCTTGCATGGCTCCCTAAGGTTTGAGGGTATCGGCCTTTGGGGTTGGTTAGTCTCCATAGCAGGCGAGGGAGACGCCCCTTTGTCATTCCATTTTCTCTTGTTACTTCCCTGACTCCCTTGACTTAAATCTTTCAACTCTTTCCTAA
Organism: Portulaca oleracea; assembly: GCA_029582165.1. Lineage (NCBI taxonomy): Eukaryota > Viridiplantae > Streptophyta > Magnoliopsida > Caryophyllales > Portulacaceae > Portulaca > Portulaca oleracea. The sequence continues at coordinate 26,107,883 of CM055885.1, forward strand.
CTCTTTCCACTTCCGCAGCCCTTTCATACATTTCCTGCATCGTCGAAAAGTGATGTGAAGATAGTTGGCTGCGTATATACGGTGCCAAGCCTCCCTCATACCTCAACATCTTCATATTCTCCGACGCCACATACTCCGGGGCGAACCGGGACAACTCATTGAACTTAGAGGTGTACTGCAGCACCGAAATATCCTTGTTCACCATGCTCCATTCTAAAAATTCCTTTTCTTTTTGTCGCCTGAGAGATAGGGGGTAGAACTGCGCCCTAAGGTCGCTAAGAAAATCATTCCATGTCTTGGTCGTCCCGTGATATCTTTCCTTGATGGTTCTCCACCATATATCAGCTTCTCCCTTTAAATAGAAGGTCCCTATTGTCAATTTTCTTTCTTCAGGTACCCCTACTACTTCAAAGATCTTCTCTAGATTCCTAATCCAATCTTCCAGAACTACAGGGTCATATCCCCCCGCATAGGTGGTAGGGTTTCGCTTTGCCACCCTATCAGCATAGTCTACTTCCTTAGGGTTACCTGGTTGGGTCATAGATGGAACAGGTATACGTCTCAGCAGCTCCTGAACTAAAAACCCAAACTGGTCGGGGTGTAAAGAAGGATTGGAAGGAGTTGATCCTAAGGATAACTCAGGTTGGGATACGACTCCCGGGGCACGTTGGGGTCCCCGTAATTCTAATTGATTCCCCGCAGCTTCATGTGTCGGGTCTCCTTGTGGTGAATTCCCCGATGTTTGAGACATGCTACACAGTATATAAAGAGTAGTTCAACAAACGACATAGTTCTCATTCCTCACCCATTGGCAACGTATTCCACGTAATTACGACTTTTAGTCAAGCATACATTCTCCCCCCCCTTTTTTTTTTCAGGGTATGTCCCAACAAATAAACAAGATTAATCGCTCAACATACATACACCACCTCCCTTTTCCCATAACATAGGGGGGAAATCCATAAACAAGGCGAACGGATTTGGGAGAGGGTTTCCATTCGCATCCATCTACACGTAACATAAACACAAAGTTTCAATAAACTTTAGCAACTTAAAAGCTTGTTAACATAAACGAATAAGGAAAATTAGACAAGGTCAGTCTCAACTATCTTGAACCTTAGTTATTACCAAAGGCACTCTTGACCCTTCTAATAAACCATCCTAGAACCTCATTAATACTTTGTGTCATATAATACCTTTAAACCATTCACCATACGTTTTGATAAGGCACTTTGCCCCTAATTTGAGCTTTGCACCAATCCCACTTGGAATTGGATTTTGTGAATCCTTATTTGAATTGATAAAGTCTCTTTTAAGACTAACTCAACATGCTTCACATCTACACTACACTCATGCTCATGACATACTTTCCTAGGTCCAATCTCTTATGTCGCCCTTAACTTGCACTTTAATTTGCTTAAATTGCCACTAAACTCCCTGATTTCCTGGAAAAATTCGGTAGCACTTCCCCTATAATTTGGACTATCCCAAATTTTTACATATCTTCAAACCTGCAAGAAATCATATGCACCATATATATACATCCACTTGGAGCTTCAAGCTCATCATCAGAACCAACCAATGCACATATCTCCCATATCAGCCCATAAAAGGACGCATAAACCACACATAAAAATCCCAAAATTACCATACTCAAATCATACTTCCTATAAACTTCTAATTTTCCCAAATACTTCTTATAACTCCGCTCTGATACCACAACTGTAACGCCCCAACCTTAATCACAAGATTAAGACTATACTTAGAATCCCAAACCTGTGATTAGCGCAGCGGAACACCTTAGGTCGAGACATTACCGCCGTCCCTACTCGGGACAAGGCAACAACCCAAAAGAACATCATTAAAACAAATAAACATTACATGTTATACTTCCAAAACATAATTTCATACTTTAAACAACCATTAAAGCGAACAACTACAACATTTCTTCCATAGACATGGGTACTTCAGACATGCGACTCCCAAGTCGACCAGGATACCTCACCCACGACTACCTTGCTTGTAACACGTGATTACCCCTGCTTGCCTTTGCCTTTACCTTGGGTGCTCGGACCACCTAAAACAAAACATTAAAACATTGCGAAAAGTGAGTGAGGAAACACTCAGTACGTAAACCTCCAACACGTCAAACCGTTCGAAAACGGTTTTAGTGCCGGCATTTAAATTCATTTTGAAAACGGGAAAAGGGGATATAAAACATTAACTTGAAATGGCATGAACATAAACATATACATGAGTAAAAGTAACTTGAATTCATAAAGAAAGAGCACGTCACATGAATTTAGAAGTAAATACATAAATTTAAGAGTTTTGGGTCCCCTTTAGATCGATGCAAAGCATCTCGCGCACGTACGCCCAAACCGATCTGGAGTTTGGATGGGTGACTGCTATGCGATCGGACATCGCCGTGTCTAAGACACTCTGATCAGGAGTATCTAAAACATAAAAGGCTAGCACTTCTCGTAACTAGCTAGAACATAGAACATAGAAACCATAAAATGGGACCGCTTAAAACCATGAATAACCATAAAAGCATAGATTAGCCCAAACTGTAAACATTTAGCATAAACCATAAACATCTATCATAAATCATAAATCTTTAACATAAATCCTAACCCTTTAACATAAATTGTGAACCTTTAACATAAATCATAAACCTTTGCATAAACCGTAGACGTAAAGCATAAATCGTAAACATTTGCATAAACCGTGAACATAAAACATAAGCGTAAACATAAAGGAGCGAAGAGTTGGACAGTTCGCGTACCTTGAATGAATGGGTTGCTCGGTGATGATCTCGGCCGGGGAATGGACTGAGACGGTGCAGAACTTTGAGCTAAAACGGTAAAATTTATTATCAGTTATAAAAACTATGAAATCATGAGGACATGGAGCCTCACGGTAAACATTTGGAACCATTACGGAAGAAATTTCAGGTTTTTGTAACGATAGTAATTTGGCCGTAACTTGGACTATAAAACTCAGTTTTCGATGTGCGAGTACTTTTCGGAAAGGGAAAAATATAATCTACAAATTTTTCAACTGGGCCAGAGGCTAAAAAGGACGAGAAGAGCTCGAAAAAGGCTCCGGAAAGAAGCAGTAAAAATGCCGAAATAACTTTGTGTGCGGTTTTTGGGTGCTTTAGACAAAAATCCATAGAACTTGTACTTATTCTAATTCCATAGGAGCTTTATGAATAAAAGAGTACGTGTAAAATATAGACCTTCAAATTCCCAAAGAGACTTTAAAAATTCTAAAATAAAAGAACTCATTTCATTAAATTTGTAAGTTTTCGGTAAATTAAAACGGTAAACATAAAATAGTTTGACGAGCTCGGATTCTTCAAAATCGAGTACTATGGCTCACACTTATGGACTACATCATAAGGGCCATATGACTTAAGTTACCTACTCATAAAATCCATTATAAGCAATATAGCATCTTTTAACCCTATACATATACTTATTAACTACCCAGAAAATTCCAGTTTCAGCCTCGCTCCGGTTCTATAACTTACTCTCCCGTCATCGGTTTAAGGCATACCATATGTTTTCGGAAAGCTCGTCGAACCCTCTAAAACTCCTATGTTGAACATTTTTCCAGAATCCATCTTCATACAGACGAAAAATGCCCAATAATACACTGACTCCAAAATTCGTATGTAATTGCGCGGCTTTACGTATTTGGCTCTAACTTGATCTATACAAAACGAAAACTCGAAATTCCAAAGCCGGGTGTTTGCTCACATCTTGGGCTACCTTTTACAATAGAATCTGGGCTCAAAACGAATTTTAACATCCCCTTTAAAAGTCACATTTTGGGCAGTAGGTTCTGGATCGGTTTTCACCTACATGCATGGCTTATTTTCATCCAAACTTTATACCAATAATACACCCATTGTAATCCATCCATAACCTCACTAAAATCCAGCATTTAAACCTCTAAAAATCACCATCCACACTTGTAAATTACACATGCATCAATACCAAGCTACATGCACTTAATCTTCATCACAATTTTCATAGTTTTCTTCATAATTTTCACATAAATCATCTAAATAACCCAAAGATACTTAATTAGCTTAGCAAAACAGAGAGTAAAACTCTAACATCTTATCCAATACAACATGCACCTCCAAGAAACAACATCTACTTCATCAATCATACATAAACTCATCAAAAGATCACATAAACTTCAACTAATACACTTGATTCTTTACTAAACTCAACCCTAACAATTTATACTCTAAAACTCATGAAAGAAAGAGATAATCAAGGATGAAAAACTAGTAAACACTTGAAAGATATCAAAAACTCAGATTATACTATAATGAAGATGAAGGAGTGAAATAAATACCACTTGAAAAGATGAATAAAATGGACAAGGATGTAGAGGGAAGTGAGAGCTCCTTGTGGGTGCCGGAAAAATGGCCGGAAAGCCATTGAATCTGGCGGACGGCCGTAAAACAGAGGGCAGAGGGGGTCGGGAGAGAGAGAGAGAGAGCTGAGATTGAGTTTGCCAATTTGAAAATAAAAACCCTTTGACTCCCACTTAGCTATATATCTAATACCCCCTTACTTAATTAAAACAATAACAATAATACATATAATACTACCACTCTAATAATACTATAAAATGTAATCAATAAAATTAGTAATGTATAATGTCCATAAAATATAATTAAATTAGGCGGGTTAAAAAGACGGTAAAATCGGTAAGTTAAATTTAAATCGTTCGGCCGAAAAAAAATAAAAACGGTAATTAACCCGACTTTAAAATAAAATCATAGAACCTAATATAATTATATTATGAGGTCCAAAATATGTCGTAACCAAATTCACTTAAAAATTTTGATCGATAAAATTAACCGCATTGCCATTCCTCCGAGACCTGTCACCGTTAGCTAACCATAAAATAAAAGAATTTAATTAACGAATTATAGCTAATTAACACAGGTTAATTACTGTAATACGCATGATTTAGGGCGGGGTATTACAGTAATCCCCCCACCAACAGAATCAGCCAATTTGTCCCTAATTCTCCACTCCGCAAAGGCACGCTTAGCACGCAACAATGAACTACTAGGCAGCGTTGATTGTTGATTGAAAACGACCAGATTCCTAGACTTCCAAATACTCCACAACACGGGTACAACTCTATCTATAACAGACTTAGAAGAATGTCTCAAACACCGGTTGAGAAAGGAGTCAAGCGTATCATTGGAGACCGGGGCAAGTGGGGGCCACGCATGAAGCTTGGCCAAACGCCAAACTTCCTGAGCATAATCACAATGCAGGAAAAGATGATCCTGACTCTCATGAGAAGAGTTACAAAGAGGACAAAAAGTAAGGATATTCATGCCACGATAGGCAAGATGTGCTTTAACAGGGAGCGCATCTTGGAACATTTGCCAAAGAAACACATTCAATTTGGGTTGGATATTCAACTTCCAAATCCACTTGAATTCCGACGTATTATGGAAATCAACACAGTTGTGCAAGTAGCAGATTTAGTTGAAAATTTTCCTGAACTAGTCAGACCCAAACAAAGGGCATCATCCATTGAATTAAATGGAATTGGGATTGCTTTAATGGATCCTAACACATCAGGGGGGACCAGGGAACCAAGAAGTTCCTCGTTCCGCGTTTTATCCTCCTTAATGAAATGAGCCACTCTTAGAGAGGTATCTAAATTGGAAAAATTATAGCCATGAATTTTCTCTGCAAGGCGATCATTTGTCCACACCAATTGTCCAGCCAGAAGTTTATCTATTCACCATTACCCACCTGCCAGCGAAGACCCTTCGCAAAGGTATCCTTGACTTTCAAAATTGACTTCCAAGCCCAAGAATCCGTAGCATTTGGCTTGATCGAAAAAATATCTTTATTCTTCACATATCTAGCCCGGACTTGATCTACCCAGAGCCCAGTTCCAAACATTACTTTCCAAAGGAGCTTACCATGAAGGCCGTATTTACCGCCTCTGCTTTTCTTAATCCCAAGCCTCCTAAGGCTTTTGGCCTACATACCTTGTCCCAAGCAACCATAGGCAATCATCTATTAGAGTTTAAATCCTTCCAAAAGAAAGCCCTATTTATCGAATCAATCTGATTCGCAATACGTGTAGGAATCTTAAAGCATTGCAAAACATGGGATGGAACATACTCTAAATGAGACTGAATAAGCACAACCCGACCAGCTTTAGAAATGTACTTAGCCTTCCAAGGTTGCAGCTTTTCTTGGGCATTAGAAACTAAATAAGCAAAAGTATCCTTAGACGGTCGACCCTTAAAAATAGGACACCCCAATACTTCCCGATTGCATTTTGATGACTTTTGCCAAAAACATCCGCCACCATATGTTTTTCTCTGATGGTGGCATTCTTTGAAAAAAAATCGCGATTGATTTATGAAAGTTAACCCATTGCCCTGAACTTGCACAGAATCCATTTAAAATAGCATGTAATCTTTGACAATCTTCCTGTTCGGTTCGACAAAAAAGTAAGCTATCATCTGCAAAAATCAGACAAGGAATTTTCTGCCCTGACGGGGTAAACCAATACTTCAATTTATTCCAACAATTACAATATATTTACTCCTATTGTTATCATCTTGCTACTACTTAATTAAAATTGTATTTTTTTTTATTGTTATTAGTATTAGTTTAAGTTAGATGATAGCCATATGTATTAGTTAGTAAAGGGGAGGGCCTAAGTCTTTTAGTTCATTTTAATTCAAACCCAACACAACACCTCTCTTTCTCTCTCTACCACCCTCTTCCTCCTCTGCTGGCCGTCCACCCCCAGCCGTTTTCCGGTCATTTTCCGGCCAATTTCCGGCCAGCCGCCGCCAGCCACGGCCACCACGCACCACCCCCTTCCTCTCTCTTGTGTTTTCATCCAATTTTAACTCCAAGGGTAATCTCTCAAACCCCAATTTCAATTTCTTTCAAACCTAATATGAAATTCTATGTTTAATATATGTTTCTTTGGTGAATTCCATCTCTTTTACTCTCTTTATTCATGAATTCAAGTATATAATTGTTGTGGTTAAGTTAGGGTTTGAGTTTCAAGTTTGTGCATGTGTGTTTGGATGAGTTCTTGAGATTTTCTTGTTGAATTCATGGTGGATGATGAATTAATGTTGATGCATGTGGATTTCTTGTGAGTTTTTAAGTGTTTAAGGGCTGAGATTATGTTGTGAGTTTAGGAATTAAGAGTTATCATGCTTAATTTGGGTGAATTAGTGAGTTTTGGAGCAAGAATTCAAGAATATGTTTATTATGTGAAGTTTATGTTTAATCCATGGTTGCATGTGGTTTTTAAAGCCTTTGATGAAGTGATTATCATGGTTTATATTCTGGAAATATAGTGGATTAAAGTTAGATGAAGTTTGGTTATGTTTTAATATGATTAAGAGTGGAAAATCCAATTAAAAGATGAGTTTTAGGTGTTTTAAGCTACTGTTTCGGTTCTGGAAATTTACAGAATTATAAAAGTGGGATTTATTGCCCAGATTTCTACTCCATTGGATAGCTTAAAGTGTTAGCAAACCATAGGCTTTGGAATTTCGAATTTCCGACATGTATAGCCCGAGTTACGACCAAAACCGTAACCTCACGATTTTATATACGAATTCTAAGTCAGTGTGTTGAGGGCTGTTTTTCGTCCCTTTGGAGACCTCTTTGGTTTTTATGGTAAACATGAAAGTTTTAGGCCATGTTGCAAGCTTTCCGGAAAGGTATGGTTCATAGTCAACCGATATCGGGAGTGTGAGTTACGATCCGGGAAACCGGGCTGTCCAGAATAGTGTTCTGCCCAATATAATCTTTGTGAATTAATGTCTTTTGGGCCTCAAACCAACCCAATAAGGGATTCTAGGTATAAATGTGTCATGGTTATATATTATAATTATAGAGTTATGTGTTTAAGGCTAAGAGTACCATTTTGGAGTCCTAAGTATGTCTTAAGAACATCTTTCAAGAACTAGTATGTTTAAGTTTCGTATCGTGACTCCCATGTTTCTTTAAGTATCATGTTCAATATCTTTGCTCTAGCTAAGATTCCTTCTAGCTTGATAACCTCCAATGTCTAATTCAATTCATTCCTCATATCATTCCTCATTTCATAAATTCGTTAATCCAAGCTTGCTTTGATTCACATTTGGATATGTATATCTTGCTCCATTATGTCATTTCATTCGATATCGTATTATCAAACCATATTTGATTTCATCTTTTCATACTCTAACTTTCAAGTTATACTTACCCTATTCATCATTGATTCAAGCTTATTCTCTGGTATTCAAGCCCTTTTATTTGAACCACCTTCTACGTCATAATTCTCATGATTTTCCGACCCGAAAACTCCAAAGTTTCATGTGCACAGCTTCTGTCCGGGCCCATTTTGAGGTCCTTCCACTCATTTTTAGCTTCTGGTTCTGTTGACAAAGTTGTAGATTATGTTTTTCCCTATTCCGGGATGTACTCTTTTACTTCGTTTCAATTTTCCTAACTCAAGTTATGCTATAAACTCTATTTTACTATAACCTGAAATTTTACTCCTAAAGTTATTTCATTTATATTACTAAGTTTTTAAACTTATGAAGCTAATTTAGAAGCTTATTCGGTTCTTCATTTCTATGACAAGTTCCAAAAGCCATCTCCAAGCCGAGTCGCGCCGCCAAGGTCTTTAGCATCTCAAGGTACGCGAATTGTCCAACTCTTCGCTCCCTTATGTTTACGATTTATGCTTTATATTTACGATTTATGCTTTATGTTTACGATTTATGCTTTATGTTTACGATTTATGCTTTATGTTTACGATTTATGTTTTATGTTTACGATTTATGTTTTATGTTTACGGTTTATGCTAAAGGTTTATGGTTTATGTTAAAAGTTTACGGTTTAGGTTAAAGGTTTATGGGTTTTGTTAAATGTTTACGGTTTATGATAAATGTTTATGGTTTATGCTAAATGGTTCTGATTTATGCTAAGTTATGCTTTTATGATTATTGCTCCTTTATGATTACGATTTATGCTAATCTATGCTTTTATGTTATTCATGGTTTTAAGCGGTCCCATTTTATGGATTCTATGTTCTAGTTCTAGCTAGTTACGAGAAGTGCTAGCCTTTTATGTTTTAGATGCTCCTGATCAGAGTGTCCTAGACCTGGCCAGTGTCTGACTGCATAGCAGTCACCCATTCCAAACTTAGATCGGTTTGGGCATGCGCGTGTGTGAGATGAATTGCATCGATCGTAAGGGACCCAAAACTCTTAAATTTATGTATTTACTTCTAAATTCATGTGACGTGTTCTTTCTTTATGAATTCAAGTTACTTTTACTCATGTATATGTTTATGTTCATGCCATTTCAAGTTGATGTTTTATGTCCCCTTTCCCGTTTGCAAAATGAATTTAAATGTCGGCACTAAAACCGTTTTCGAACGGTTTGACGTGTTGGAGGTTTACGTACTGAGTGTTCCCCACTCACTTTTCGCAATGTTTTTAATATTTTGTTTTAGGGGGTCCGAGCACCCAAGGTAAAGGTAAAGGCAAGCAGGGGTAATCACGTGTTGCAAGCAAGGTAGGTAGGGCTGGAGTATCCTCGTCGACTTGAGGGTCGCGTGTTTTGAAGCACCCATGTTTATAGAAGAAGCGTTGTACTTTGTTTCCTTTAATGTTGTTTAAAAGTTTGATGGTTATGCTCTGGAGATTCATCTTTAAGTATGAAGTTATGTTTTGGAAGTATAGTATGTAATGTTTATATGTTTTAATGATGTTCTTTTGGGTTGTTTCCTTGTCTCTTTTGGGAGACGGCGGTAATGCCTCGACCTAAGGTGTTCCGCTGCGCTAATCACAGGTTTGGGATTTCTAAGTATAGTCTTACTCTTGTGATTAAGGTTGGGGCGTTACAGTTGTGGTATCAGAGCGGAGTTATAAGAAGTATTTGGGAAAATTAGAAGTTTATAGGAAGTATGATTTGAGTATGGTAATTTTGGGATTTTTATGTGTGGTTTATGCGTCCTTTTATGGGCTGATATGGGAGATATGTGCATTGGTTGGTTCTGATGATGAGCTTGAAGCTCCAAGTGGATGTATATATATGGTGCATATGATTTCTTGCAGGTTTGAAGATATGTAAAAATTTGGGATAGTCCAAATTATAGGGGAAGTGCTACCGAATTTTTCCCAGAAATCGGGGAGTTTAGTGGCAATTTAAGCAAATTAAAGTGCAAGTTAAGGGCGACATAAGAGATTGGACCTAGGAAAGTATGTCATGAGCATGAGTGTAGTGTAGATGTGAAGCATGTTGAGTTAGTCTTAAAAGAGACTTTATCAATTCAAATAAGGATTCACAAAATCCAATTCCAAGTGGGATTGGTGCAAAGCTCAAATTAGGGGTAAAGTGCCTTATCAAAACGTATGGTGAATGGTTTAAAGGTATTATATGACACAAAGGTTTAATGTGGTTCTAGGATGGTTTATGAGAAGGGTCAAGAGTGCCTTTGGTAATAACTAAGGTTCAAGATAGTTGAGACTCGGACCTTGTCTAATTTTCCTTATTCGTTTATGTTAACAAGCTTTTAAGTTGCTAAAGTTTATTGAAACTTTGTGTTTATGTTACGTGTAGATGGATGCGAATGGAAACCCTCTCCCAAATCCGTTCGCCTTGTTTATGGATTTCCCCCCTATGTTATGGGAAAAGGGAGGTGGTGTATGTATGTTGAACGATTGGTCTTGTTTACTTGTTGGGTTTTATTGTGACCATAAAATGATTGGGGATGTATGCATGACTAAAAGTCGTAATTACGTGGGATACGTTGCCAATGGGTGATGAATGAGAACTATGTCGTTTGTTGAACTATTTTTTATATACTGTGTAGCATGTCTCAAGCATCGGGGAATTCACCACAAGAAGACCCGACACATGAAGCTGCGGGGAATCAATTAGAATTACGGGGACCCTAACGTGACCCGGGAGCCGTATCCCAACATGAGTTGTCCTTAGAATCAACTCCTTCCAATCCTTCTTTACACCCCGACCATTTTGGGTTTTTAGTTCAGGAGCTGCTAAAGCGTATACCTGTCCCACCTATGACCCAACCAGTAACCCTAAGGAAGTAGACTATCTTGATAGGGTGGCGAAACCCTACCACCTATGCGGGGATATGACCTGTAGTTCGGAAGATTGGATTAGGAATCTAGAGAAGATCTTTGAAGTAGTAGGTACCAAGAAAGAAAATTGACAATAGGGACCTTTTATTTAAAGGGAGAAGCGATATATGGTGGAGAACCATCAAGGAAAAATACCACGGGACGACAAGACATGGAATGATTTTCTTAGCGACCTTAGGCGCGATTCTACCCCTATCTCTCAGCGGCAAAAGAAAAGCAATTTTTAGAATGTAGCATGTTGAACAAGGATATTTCGGTCTTTGCAATACACCTCTAAGTTCAATGAATTGTCCCGCCCTGCAGTATGTGGCGTCGGAGAATATGAAGATGCTGAGGTATGAGGGAGGCTTGGCACCGTATATACGCAGCCAACTATCTTCACATCACTTCTCGACGATGCAAGAAATGTATGAAAGGGCTGCGGAAGTGGAAAGAGTTAGGAAAGAGTTGAAAGTTTTAAGTCAAGGGAGTCAAGGAAGTAACAAGAGGAAATGGAATGATAAAGGGGCGTTTCCCTCGCCTGCTTTGGAGTCTAACCAACCCCAGAGGCCGATGCCCTTAAACCTTAGGGAACCATGCAAGAAATGCGGGAGAACGAACCATTCAACCGCGCAATGCCGGGTGGGCACGAACAATTGTTTCTGGTGCGGGGGAACTGATCATAGGGCGACCGAGTGCCCCAAAAGGCTTAGGCGTCCAGAGCCTGGAACAACACGGCCTGTACCACCCCCAAGGACGACTCAGCAGCAAGAAAGCGTGGGGCAAGCCTACGTTATGGGCAAGAAGGAGGCAGCGAAATCTGGTATGGTCGTGACCGGAATCGTTTTTATATATGCTAAACCTTTAGTTGCACTGGGGGCTTAGGAGTAAATCCGTGTCCTATTATAACATATGTTAAGGCTCGAAAGCTGTTAGATCACATCTTTTCTAAGGTTTTTCGTTACGATTAACACAACCGCAAGTTTCGGGGACGAAACTTCTTTTTAGGGGGGGAGGATGTAACAACCCACCCCAAAATCATGTTTAATTATCTATAAGTCACCGTAATTAACCAAATCGCGTTATAAATTTTTCGCGTTTACCTTTATTTATTTGTTAATTTACTTATTTATTTGTTGTTATCGGTGTCGAATCTCATGCAGGAGATGGCTAAGATGCCGAAGTATCGGCTTAAAAATTTTACTTTACATATCCATTCAAATAGTTAAATTAGTTCAGGTTATACGTTTTACGTTATAAATTTATTTACCGAGAATCGGCTAATATTTATACGCCCCGATTTATATATATATATTTTACCGTCCCAATTTTAATTTATTACATTTTATTCCTTTGCATAAATTCAAGAGGTAATTTTTCCACTTATTATTTTAATTCAATTACCATTGTATTTTATTTTATGTTACCCAAATTATTACCAATATATTTAATTTCCTACAAAAAAAAACCAATACTTCAATTTATTCCAACAATTACAATATATTTACTCCTATTGTTATCATCTTGCTACTACTTAATTAAAATTGTATTTTTTTTATTGTTATTAGTATTAGTTTAAGTTAGATGATAGCCATATGTATTAGTTAGTAAAGGGGAGGGCCTAAGTCTTTTAGTTCATTTTAATTCAAACCCAACACAACACCTCTCTTTCTCTCTCTACCACCCTCTTCCTCCTCTGCTGGCCGTCCACCCCCAGCCGTTTTCCGGTCATTTTCCGGCCAATTTCCGCCAGCCAGCCACGGCCACCACGCACCACCCCTTCCTCTCTCTTGTGTTTTCATCCAATTTTAACTCCAAGGGTAATCTCTCAAACCCCAATTTCAATTTCTTTCAAACCTAATATGAAATTCTATGTTTAATATATGTTTCTTTGGTGAATTCCATCTCTTTTACTCTCTTTATTCATGAATTCAAGTATATAATTGTTGTGGTTAAGTTAGGGTTTGAGTTTCAAGTTTGTGCATGTGTGTTTGGATGAGTTCTTGAGATTTTCTTGTTGAATTCATGGTGGATGATGAATTAATGTTGATGCATGTGGATTTCTTGTGAGTTTTTAAGTGTTTAAGGGCTGAGATTATGTTGTGAGTTTAGGAATTAAGAGTTATCATGCTTAATTTGGGTGAATTAGTGAGTTTTGGAGCAAGAATTCAAGAATATGTTTATTATGTGAAGTTTATGTTTAATCCATGGTTGCATGTGTTTTTAAAGCCTTTGATGAAGTGATTATCATGGTTTATATTCTGGAAATATAGTGGATTAAAGTTAGATGAAGTTTGGTTATGTTTTAATATGATTAAGAGTGGAAAATCCAATTAAAAGATGAGTTTTAGGTGTTTTAAGCTACTGTTTCGGTTCTGGAAATTTACAGAATTATAAAAGTGGGATTTTGCCCAGATTTCTACTCCATTGGATAGCTTAAAGTGTTAGCAAACCATAGGCTTTGGAATTTCAATTTCCGACATGTATAGCCCGAGTTACGACCAAAACCGTAACCTCACGATTTTATATACGAATTCTAAGTCAGTGTGTTGAGGGCTGTTTTTCGTCCCTTTGGAGACCTCTTTGGTTTTTATGGTAAACATGAAAGTTTTAGGCCATGTTGCAAGCTTTCCGGAAAGGTATGGTTCATAGTCAACCGATATCGGGAGTGTGAGTTACGATCCGAAACCGGGCTGTCCAGAATAGTGTTCTGCCCAATATAATCTTTGTGAATTAATGTCTTTTGGGCCTCAAACCAACCCAATAAGGGATTCTAGGTATAAATGTGTCATGGTTATATATTATAATTATAGAGTTATGTGTTTAAGGCTAAGAGTACCATTTTGGAGTCCTAAGTATGTCTTAAGAACATCTTTCAAGAACTAGTATGTTTAAGTTTCGTATCGTGACTCCCATGTTTCTTTAAGTATCATGTTCAATATCTTTGCTCTAGCTAAGATTCCTTCTAGCTTGATAACCTCCAATGTCTAATTCAATTCATTCCTCATATCATTCCTCATTTCATAAATTCGTTAATCCAAGCTTGCTTTGATTCACATTTGGATATGTATATCTTGCTCCATTATGTCATTTCATTCGATATCGTATTATCAAACCATATTTGATTTCATCTTTTCATACTCTAACTTTCAAGTTATACTTACCCTATTCATCATTGATTCAAGCTTATTCTCTGGTATTCAAGCCCTTTTATTTGAACCACCTTCTACGTCATAATTCTCATGATTTTCCGACCCGAAAACTCCAAAGTTTCATGTGCACAGCTTCTGTCCGGGCCCATTTTGAGGTCCTTCCACTCATTTTTAGCTTCTGGTTCTGTTGACAAAGTTGTAGATTATGTTTTTCCCTATTCCGGGATGTACTCTTTTACTTCGTTTCAATTTTCCTAACTCAAGTTATGCTATAAACTCTATTTTACTATAACCTGAAATTTTACTCCTAAAGTTATTTCATTTATATTACTAAGTTTTTAAACTTATGAAGCTAATTTAGAAGCTTATTCGGTTCTTCATTTCTATGACAAGTTCCAAAAGCCATCTCCAAGCCGAGTCGCGCCGCCAAGGTCTTTAGCATCTCAAGGTACGCGAATTGTCCAACTCTTCGCTCCCTTATGTTTACGATTTATGCTTTATATTTACGATTTATGCTTTATGTTTACGATTTATGCTTTATGTTTACGATTTATGCTTTATGTTTACGATTTATGTTTTATGTTTACGATTTATGTTTTATGTTTACGGTTTATGCTAAAGGTTTATGGTTTATGTTAAAAGTTTACGGTTTAGGTTAAAGGTTTACGGGTTTTGTTAAATGTTTACGGTTTATGATAAATGTTTATGGTTTATGCTAAATGGTTACAGTTTATGCTAAGTTATGCTTTTATGATTATTGCTCCTTTATGATTACGATTTATGCTAATCTATGCTTTTATGTTATTCATGGTTTTAAGCGGTCCCATTTTATGGATTCTATGTTCTAGTTCTAGCTAGTTACGAGAAGTGCTAGCCTTTTATGTTTTAGATGCTCCTGATCAGAGTGTCCTAGACTGCGATTAATCAAGCATAGATCACCCATTCCAAACTTAGATCGGTTTGGGCATGCGCGTGTGTGAGATGAATTGCATCGATCGTAAGGGACCCAAAACTCTTAAATTTATGTATTTACTTCTAAATTCATGTGACGTGTTCTTTCTTTATGAATTCAAGTTACTTTTACTCATGTATATGTTTATGTTCATGCCATTTCAAGTTGATGTTTTATGTCCCTTTCCGTTTGCAAAATGAATTTAAATGTCGGCACTAAAACCGTTTTGAACGGTTTGACGTGTTGGAGGTTTACGTACTGAGTGTTCCCCACTCACTTTTCGCAATGTTTTTAATATTTTGTTTTAGGGGGTCCGAGCACCCAAGGTAAAGGTAAAGGCAAGCAGGGGTAATCACGTGTTGCAAGCAAGGTAGGTAGGGCTGGAGTATCCTCGTCGACTTGAGGGTCGCGTGTTTTGAAGCACCCATGTTTATAGAAGAAGCGTTGTACTTTGTTTCCTTTAATGTTGTTTAAAAGTTTGATGGTTATGCTCTGGAGATTCATCTTTAAGTATGAAGTTATGTTTTGGAAGTATAGTATGTAATGTTTATATGTTTTAATGATGTTCTTTTGGGTTGTTTCCTTGTCTCTTTTGGGAGACGGCGGTAATGCCTCGACCTAAGGTGTTCCGCTGCGCTAATCACAGGTTTGGGATTTCTAAGTATAGTCTTACTCTTGTGATTAAGGTTGGGGCGTTACAATTGGTCAGGAAAAACAAATTTAATTACACTACAAGATGGACGCTCAGATGCGACCGTCCGTTGTGACCTTTCAATGAATGGTCGCATTTTTCTCGGGCGACCGTTCATTTGCGACCGTTGAGTTAAACAGTTGCAAATTTTGAATCATAAAATTTGTGACCGTTCAATGAACGGTCACAAATTTTGCGACCGTTCAATTAAGCGGTCGCGCGTTTGTTATTAAATGTCAGAACGAAACTCGCCCTTCCTATTCCCTAATTTTCTCATCTTTCTCTTTCTCGATTCTCCCTCATCTCACTGATTCTCTCTCTTTCTCACTCTTCTCTTCTCCATTCCCCTAAACACTCAAAGCGATCTCCATCACATTCTCTTTCTCGTCACATGAAGCCCGACATGCAACACAAAAGTAGCAAGATCAAGAGCCTCCATCTAAATGTTCAAGGGAAGAGATCGAACAGTTTAACTTTGTGGAAGAATTGAGCAATTCAAGTATAAAAGGGAGTAGAGAAGCCGAAGAAGGTGTAGACGGTGTGAAAGATTTCGTTTTTAGGTTTAGGGTTTAGATTAAATTTAATTTCGCATGTTTAATTCAGATTTTTTTGTTTAACATCTTGTAATCTCGGATCTTAAGTTCATGTAATTAGATCTGAATTTTGATACTTTCAAAAGTTTAATACATTCTCTGGGTTGATTGTTCCTCGTTTCTTGTTTCTTATTTCCTTAATTTCTGGGTTTGTCTTGATTTTCAGCGGATGTTTTATTTGATTTCTTATGTTCATGTTCAAGTTTCTGGGTTTAATATGTTGGGTGCTTGATTCATGTTCATTTTTCCCTTCTCCTTTGTTCTGGATCTAGTTTCAACTTTTGGGCTGGGTTGGATTGTAATTGGGTTATTTTTCGAGTAATTTTGATTGAGAAAAAAAAGATTCGAAAATTTTGTGACCGTTCATGAACGGTCGCTTCGTTTTGTGACCGTTCATGAACGGTCGCCCCTTTTTGTGACCGTTCATGAACAGTCGCAAATTAGCGACTATTCATTTGAACGGTCGCCCGACCCCTCAAACGACCAATCAGACGCGACCGTCGTGAACGGTCGCAAATGAATGGTCGCGCGCCCTCAGGCGCGACCGTTCAAGCCTAATTAAGACCGTTCACAACGGTCTTATTTTTTAGACCTTCTTGTAATGTCATTATTTCCTTGAGATAATCTCACTCTATCCTATCATACGCCTTTTCCATATCTAATTTCAAGGCAACCCAACTTTTCTTGCCTTTCATATTTTGAAACTTATTGAAAATTTCATGCGCAAGGAGAATATTATCATGGATAGAGTGACCAGGAATGAATGCACTCTGTACCTGATTGATGAGTTTGTCCAACACAGATCGTAGACGATTAACTAAAACATTTGAGATTATTTTGTAAAAACTATTACAAAGGTTGATTGGCCTAAAATTACTGGTTGTTGCTGGGCTAACAACCTTAGAGATTAACTAAATCATAGTATGGTTCACTTGGCGTAACAGTTTCCCATGATGAAAGAAATATTGAACAACATCAGTTACTTCCCGATTTACTACAGCCCAATGGTTTTGGAAAAAAGCAATTCCAAAACCATTCGGCCCAGGAGCTTTGGATTTATCTTGCTAAAAAA
Organism: Portulaca oleracea; assembly: GCA_029582165.1. Taxonomy (NCBI): domain Eukaryota; kingdom Viridiplantae; phylum Streptophyta; class Magnoliopsida; order Caryophyllales; family Portulacaceae; genus Portulaca; species Portulaca oleracea. The sequence goes on from CM055885.1 coordinate 26,125,519, forward strand.
CGGCCTGCTTAATTTCCACCTCAAAGACCGGTTGGACTAGCATTTCCCAGTCTTCTACTGAAAACTCCGTCTCTACCTTAACATCAATTGTCCTTGAGTGTGAATGAGTACTCTTAAATCGGGCCTAGAAATCTTGAATAAATTGGTCCTTGATCATATTAATATCGTCAATCCAAAAATTATCATCCACCTTTAGTTTGGAGACGAGAGATCTGTTTTTCCGTGCTTTCATCGATTGATGAAAAAATCTCGAGTTTCGATCACCCTTTGTGAGCCAATCTTTCCTGGCAAACTGACCCCAATATTTTTTATTAAAAAGGAGCATTCGTTCTCATTGTTTTAACAAACGAAAATGCCAATCATTAAGCCGATTGCTATTTGGATTAGTAATCAGGCGGGCCTCAACAGATTGTAATTTTTCCTCATTAAGATTCATCTTATTAGCAAAATTATGAAAAGTATTACGGTGCCAAACCTTCAGGTCTTTTTTAATCCTTGTTAATTTCTAAACTACTCTAAAATGAGGAGAACCGCGGACATAACCATTCCAATTATTTCGTATAACCGAACGTACTTTATCATAAGACGACCAAACATCCTGGAATCTAAAAGTTGGCTGCTTTCTATCTCCCATCCAAGGCTTAGTGTCCAACAGAACATAAGCATGATCCGAACAAGTGAAAGGGCCATGGGAGACACGGTAATGAGGATGCACATCCTCCCACTCAAGACTAAAAAGGACTCTATCCAACTTCTCATAAATTAAGTGACCTTTACAACGTTTTTTCCAAGTAAAAGGGAGGCCTACAACAGCTGCATCATTGCATCCTGAATTGAGAAGAAACCTATTTAATCGATAATATCTGCTTGTAGTGAACATGGCTCCGCCCACTTTCTCATTGGCAGATAATAGCTCATTAAAATCTCCGATAAGGCACCAGGGTCCAGAGATTGATTGTGAGAGAGACATTAGTTTGTCCCAAAAAAATATCTTTATCCCTATCTTGTGTCGGCGCATAGCAGGTAGTGAGAGAAAAATCAGTTTGCGTTATTTTGTCGCCCACTAAACAATGAAAGAACCGATCGTCCTTAAGGCAAATTTGCAATTGTACAGCACTAGAGTTCCATGCAATGATTAACCGGATTGATAAATTCATAAGATTGGAATCCTAATTTCCTTAGCAAATTTAGAGAATTTGCTTCTGAAACCATCGTTTCAAGAATAAAAAGGATGTCTGGCTTTAGAGTTCGTTGCAAAAATTTCAATTCATTCCAGAAGCCAACTTTCTTCGCCCCCTGAACATTCCAACACAGGATTTTCATTAAATCAAAACAACTTTAGAACGACCTCCACGGTCAAAAAGAAAACATTCAAGAAGGCCTAATAATTAGCGATTAGGTAAGTATTGGATTTTGGAAGGTCAGCTAGTAGATTATTTGGATTGTATTTGGAAGCAAAAGATATTTCAATTAAAAAAATATAAAATAAAATATTATTTTATTTGTAGAATGGGAAATTGGAATTGGGGATGATGATGAGGTTTTGGGAATAAGGGTGGCCGTTTATGGGAAAATGGGGGAATGTAGTAAACGATGGAGTAAATTTGGGATTCCTTCCTTCTCATTAGTCCACCTCACACTATTTTATAACATGACATGTGAGTTTTTGACCCACTAGATCAGTAAAACTTTTTCCATCTTCCCATATTATTTGTTACATTAGATATAATTTCAAAAACAAAAAAAACCATCATTCTACATTAATTTAACTCATTGGAAATGTGAAAATGTTGAATAAAAAATGAAAAAGGTGATTAAAAAAGAAAAATGGAAGAAAATGATGTAATTAATAAGGTTAATTTGATAAATTTGTAATTAATTTGTTATTGGAGTTATAGAGTGACAGATATTATGAGGAAAAAGAAAGTTAATAAAAGTGACAGATAATATGGGAAGGAGAAAGTATCTTGTCCTTTTTTATTTGTCAATTTTACAATTCCAATAGTTAAATACTCATGTTACCCTTAATTAATGAATGAGATATTTTATAGGTGAATTTGTCCTCTTTATTTTTCTCCTAAGTCAAAGGGTATATTTGTCCAAGGGGAAATTGGAATCTGATAAACAAACCTTTGTGGGTGCTTTGAATTAACGAACCAACCTTGAACTTTAATATTAGACAAACTGACCTTAACACCTTATTTTTTCTAACAAACCGCCACCGAGTCCAACTCGTCAGAAGTGTGACGTGGCGGTGGCGGTGGCGGTAGCGGTAGCTTATGTGGTGGTGTTTAAGCAACAAAAAAAAAAAAGAAAACAAAAATTGGCGTGTGTTTAGCTTATGTTGCGTTAGCTGACGGATCCCCATCTCTCTCTACCCCTTTCTCTCTCTTCCTCTTTCTCTTCTTCATCTCTTCCATCACCCCAGACCATCACCAGTTCACCACACCTCTGACCCTTCAACACCTACCACCATCACCAACACCTAATGGAGCCACCACCATCATTTCCATCACTACCTTCTCACCGAAAAACATCTTTAGACCACCCTTAAAACCACCCAGAAAGATTTTAAAATTAATTAATTAATCGAGCACCAAAGTTACTACTATGATAGTTTGTGACTTTGTGACTTAATTGGTTCTAGCATAGAGCCAAACTTCTCAGCCAAAGTAGTGCTCAATAATTCTTTCAATCCTAGAACATCACCCATGTCCTTCAATCCTAAAAAATTATTACTTTTAAAAAAATAAAATTAATACCCCCACTCCCAGCTCATTTTCTTCACAACCCAGAAAACTTCATTTTAGAGAGAGAAACACTCTGTAAAAGCAAAAAATTCAACTATTCAAGCAACCATCCATCAATCTGTAGTTTCTTGAGAGAGAAAAGAACATATTCCATCCTCCATTTTCCGTTTTTTGATTTCCCCATCTCAAATCCATCCTCATTTGGATTTAATTTCATCGGAGAAGATGACCGACAGAGTATACCCAGCAGCCAAGCCGAACCCACCGCCAGCCATGAACGACGGAGGAGGAGGCGTCGCGACCGGTGGTCCTACGAAGATGACCCAGCTGTACAACCCGAACAGGGCGCGTCCAATGTACCGGCCGTGGCAGAACAGCCGTGGACGGCTGTAATAATCCAACACTAATTAGACCCTAACCCCGTGTAATTAAAGTAATAAATCAGACTAATTAACCAAAGTCGCGCATTTCAATTTGTCTAACTGTTGTGTTTTTGCAAGACTCGAGCAGAGCAACGACCATCATATACCAGTCTAGTATGTTATATATATAAATTTTCCATGTGATTAAAATGGTGTTTAATTGACACAATATGATGAGAATTGGGTATAAACATGAGGAATAAAGTGGGAATTATAGTTGGATGGTTTTGATTATGATTATTTGGAGTGTGCATGTCCTTTTAGCATCCAAAATGGGGATTAATTAGTGATGTGGCTGCTGAAGTGATAATATGATGGCCATGAAAGTTATATATGAAAGGAATAGAGGGATTAATGGCACAAAAACACCAAGAAAAAGGTCTTAATTAGCCAATTGGACTCAAGTGAGTAATCTGAATTTTTCCAAGACAATTAGAGCTCCCCTTGTTCAAAATTTTATTGGGAATGATAGCCTTAAATAATAGTTTTAACCCAGTTTTTGAATTTCGGGATTTTGATGTGTAAAACTCAAGTTTTGATGATTTTAATTGGGTGCCCTATTTTCATACGTTTTCTGGGACAGTAGATTCATGACCATTTTAAGGTATTAAGGAGGTCTTAAAGCATAAGTATCCAACATGAAAGTTGTAGTCACTTTTGCAAGCTTTCCGGAATGGGGTCTTGTGCGCTCATTGGATGTCGGAGTAAAAAGTTATGAACCATGGAAATCAGCCGATTAAGTATGTGCTACCCAGAATGTTTAAGTTATTGTGTCATATTCAAGCCACTTTTTGAGGTTTTTCCAAGGATTTTATGGGGTTTTTGGTAAACACAAGAGTTGTAGTATATGATTCAAGCTTTCCATAGACTACTCGCCCACAAGGATTCGATGTCTAAATCTTAAGTTATGAATTCTCAAAGTTCCCTTCCCGAACTGGAATTACTGCAGGTCAGTCGTCATGATTGCTCATTTTCAAGCCTTTACACTCCTTTATGGCCTTAACTCTTAACTGGAGAGTTGTAGAACTTATTTTTACCTTTCCGAAAAGTCCTTTTATGAAATTTTTAGAGGTCTATAGAGCAAGTTATGTCTTCCGCAAAGTTACTGCAAAGTCTCAAAATTTCCCCAATCGTTAATTAAAAGTTTCCTTTAAGTTAGTTAGGAAACTCCCTCCTTACCAAGAATCCAACTTAAGTCATTTTATTGTCCTATCTCAAGTTTGGTTCAAGAGGTCGTTGTTGCTCCCTGCTCGAGTCCAGTCAAGTTTCAAATTGCTTTAACTGCGGTTCAGGTTCAAGGTACGCATATCGCCTGTACCCTCCTTAAACTCTTTTATTTGAGTTTAATAAGCAAGTGTAATGATTATAATGTGAATGAATAAGGTTTATTGGTTTTATCAGTTAATTATGGCCCCGACCCATTGTTATTAGTGCCAATGAGCACTCCCACAGTAAATACTTGACCTAGTGTCAACCCATCCGGATCTTCCTATCGGTTCGGGTATGCGCATACGGAGGCTTAAACCGATGATCGCAAAGTAGGGGACCATTAAATATAATAATATGGCAAACTTGTTTATTGTTTATTGTTGTTCTTTATTGTTTATTGTTTTGTTGTTTTATTATTTGCAAAATTAAATTGAAATGCGCGAAATAAAATGAATTGTTTAAAGTTTATTTTACTGTATAGGGGTACGTGTATTGAGTTTCGATTCATTTGCGAATTGTTTTATGTTTTGTTTTAGGTGGTGCCTCTAAGATTAAGGCGAATAAGGCAAGCTCCGATAAGGAAGTCAGTTAAGCAATAAAAGGGGATATGGTTGACATATTTATTTATGAGGGTTTGAGGTGGAGGTGATTCCTCTATTTGCTTGTGTAAATTATAAGTGGTTTAAGGTTTTGTATGGAAGTTTAAGGTTCTGTATGTTGTTCAAAACTCCTTTTTGGGATTGTTGGTATTGTTTAGAGTCGTACATATATGGTTGGTGTTTAGTTGTGATTGTTAAGCCTTGTCCATATTTGTGAACGGCGGTAATACCTTCGGATTATATTTTCGCTGCACTAATCATGGGGTTATGATGTAACACCCAAAACCCTTAACCACAAGATTAACTTAAACCATCAATTAAACCTGTGATTAGCGTAGCGGAACACCAGGGTAGAGGTATTACCGCCGTCCCCACTCGTGACAAGGCAAACACAAACACCAAACATAACCCAAAATAAAATATACTTAACCCCATACAAAACAATCACCAAACTTTGAAATACAACATAGACAACCCTTTAAACATTTATATAAATATTTCCCAACATGAGAAAAGAAAAGTCTCCAAATCCCATAAAAGCGCTTAAGGATCGACTAGCAACCACCTTAGAAACGACCTTGAACGGAATGATCTACTTTTGCTTAGCCTTGGCTTTATCCTGTGAGCTCGGACCTCCTAAAACAAAACATTGAAAACAGACGCAAAGTGAGTGGGGAAACACTCAGTACACAAACCTCCAACACGTCAACCGTTCGAAAACGGTTTCTAGTGCCGGCGTTTTAAAAACATTTTGAAAACGGGGAAGGGGAAATAACCATGAATGAACTGGATTGTTACATAGATAAATATGTGTATACATAAAGGAGTTAAACTTGTAATAATTGAAAACGAGTGGTATCCCTTACGATCGATGCAAAGCACCTCACACACGCGTATGCCCAAATCGATCTAGATTTGGATTGGGTGACTGCTAGGCAGTCGACACTGGCCAGGTCATTCGGACACTCTGATCAGGAGCATCTAAAAGAAAAGGCTAGTACATCACGTAACTAGCTAGCATATACTAAGGCGGGACCACTTTTGAAAATAATGTGATAAATGATATTAGGTCAATGCTTTGACATGATGATAATATATATATACTGAATGATAAGAAAAATGTTAAACGTTGGACAATTTGCGTACCTTGGGTAGTAGAAAGGTCTAGCGACGTGCCTCGAGCTTCGGACGGTTTGGGCGACTTGGAAACTATAATAAGAGCATAAGAAAATTGAGAATTTAAATAAAGTCCTTGCATTTACAAGTTAGGATGAAAGTACTTAAAACTTGATAACTTAAAAGGGATGAGAAAATAGAAATTTCAATTTTTGATCAATCAAAGATTTGGTGATAACTTGAGCTAGAAAACCCGGATTTTTGCAAACGAGTACTTTTTGGAAAGGGAAAATCACGCCCTACAACTTTGTCAACTGGTCCGAAGGCTAAAAGTGAAAGGAAGGGTTCGGAAAAAGGCCCGGACAGAAGCAGAGCACTTGAAATTAATCATGCGGCTTGGAAATTTAAGCGAAACTTATGGTGAAACTTGAATAGGATCAAAGAAAGCTTATGATGTATAAAGTATCCTTAGCAACCAGTTTAGATGAGCATAGAATTGGAGTCCTTGAAGGCTTAAGAAGAGAAGCTATTCGATTATTAAAAACATGAAAGAAACGTTGTCAAGCGACGGAAATTAGATAAGGACATGGTTATGAATTTTGGAAAGTTTACGAACCGATGACCGGTGAATTGAATACATAGAAGAGATGGTCCTTGGTTATTTAGACATCGAGGAAAACCCATAAACTTGTTAGGAAGTCAAAAGTACGACTTAGCCATCAACAACACTTACACGAACCTAAAACCTCATCACTTTACCCCATGGTTTGCTAGTATTTCCATAAACCTTTAGGAGGTAATTCCCAAACACTAACATAGCTTAAATCAACTTTGCAAACCTACTCAATCCATCTTAATAATGACACAAAGGTCGACATCTCATTAGAGCCTCCTACGAGATCAAAGTGTAACCTTAACGTTAGAATTAAGGAAATAAATTCTGGGCAGAAACGTTGTTGACGGCCCTCGAACGCGGCCTCATATCTCACTCTCCCGATATCGTATGGATGCAAGCCTTATGTTTCCGGAAAGCTTGAAGAACGACCTAAAACTTTTATGTTTATCACTTAAGCCCATAAAGTCTTCAAATGGACGAAAACTTAGCAAGAAGATACTGACTCAGAAAACGTATATAATTGCACCCCTTTCACGGTTTTGCTCATATCTCGGGCTACACATACCAGATTCTCGAAATTCCAAAGCCTAGAGTTAGATAATCACTTGGGCTATCATTTCTAGTAAAAATATGGGCAAAACTCACATTTTACATCCTCTGTAAAAATCAGATTCTTGGACATAAACTTTTTATGTCTTTGATTCTTACTTTGGTGCCTCCATTTGGCCTCTAACTTATACTAATTCACAACCAAAGCCCAAATTAACTATTACTCATGGTTCTTCCAGATTTTAATACTTAGAGATTACCCAAATAAGCTCATGAAACTCACATGCAACCATAGATTACACATGCAACTATAATTAACACTTGAATTAGCCCTTATTCATCAAATTTACACTAAACTCATATCACCCAAGAGCAAAAGACTTGATTAGCATAGCAATCTCTCCAAAACAGTCCCTAAAACCCAAATTTCTTCATCAAGAAGCTCATGCAAGCAAGCTATTTCATTACCTATCAAGAAACAAGCAAGAAACACCTCAATCTTCACATGCATCAAACTCTAATTCAAACCCTAATTAACCCAACTTAACCACAACTTAAACTCATGCTTAGAAATCATAAAAGAGATGAAAAACTTCAAGAATAACACAATTTATAAGTGAAATTCAGATTTGAAACATAAAGAATAAAGTTAGGGTTTGAGATTATACCACTTGGAGAAGAAATTGAAGGAGAAAAACAAGAGAGAGGTGGAAGGGGAAGCACGGCCACCGCCTGGTGGTCGCCGGCGAGGCCTCCGGTCGCCGGAGTCTGGCCGGAAAATAGGGGGTACGGCTGGGGTGGGGCTGGCGCCGCAGAGGGAGAAAGAGAAGAGTGAATGCTATTGTGTTTCATCCAAATAAAATGACATACACTCATACTAACTCACCCCCTCATATATAAAACACTCCCACTTAATTACTTAACCCCCTAATTAGTAATTTAGGCAACCCAAAAGTGTAATTAGCTTGCTAAGTAAAATAATTGGTATCGACTAAAATAAAATTAGTGAACATAAACTTGGTAAAATAATTTAGTAGATGATTAAATAAAGTTACTAGGGAATAAATTGGGTAAAATCGACTAGTATTAAACCACATAAAATAAATTTGTAGGACACATTAATAAAATAAATTTGGGCGATATAATGAACTTAGGAAGGTTGGATGACATAAATCGTAATTGAAACGGAAATTAAAATTAATTTAACCTTCTTCGGTTACAAGCGTGAAATTGAGAACGGTAAAATAAATTATATAACTTATCATAAAAGTATTCATAAACTCGTAATAGTAATTATAACTTTAAATTCGAGTTAACATAAAATCAACCCGTTTAACCATCGCCTTGCTCGAGTCCTGTCGCGCATAAAAATAAATAATAATAATAACAGTAATAACCATATTAACGTAAAAGAAAGAAAATTTTTAACCGCGTAATTTAGTTAATCACCGTGATTACGGCCTTAATTAATACGGGTTTAGGGTGGGTCGTTACATATGAAGTAATTACTGATAATCTGTTGATCATGAATCTGCGGGTGTTACAACGACGGTGCTGCTCTCGCCGAAAATGCTGCTGCCGGTGCTTCATCTACACCCTCATCGCGATCCTCTCTCCGATCCTCCTCGTTGCCATCGCCACCTGTTAGGATTTGTGGGTCTTTGGGATTGTTAGGGTTTGGGGAGGGCATGGAGGGATTGAAATGGAGTTTGTGTTTGGATTGTGGGGTTCGGATTTGAGTGAAGTGGGTGTGATTGTGGTTTGATTTTGAAGTGGAAGAAGGTGTTCGAGCCATTTGGGATTGAGGAATCAAGAAGAACCCTAGAAACAGTGTAATGGCAGGGAGATTTTGAGTGGTTGATTTGAGTTTTCTCAAGATCGAAAATTGAATGTGAAATGGGTTGAACCCAGAAAAGAAAGAAACTGAGATTTGTTTCTTTGAGAGAGAGAGAGAGAGAGAGAGAGATAGAGAGAGAGAGAGAGAGGTGGAATTTTTTTAAAAAAAAAAGTTGGATTATTCAATCCAACTCAGCAAAATATTTGTCTAATTTTTTTTTTCTTTTTTTTTTGCTAAAATACCCTCAACATAAGCAAGCACCGCCGTCACGTCATATTCCGACACGTTGGACTCGGTGGCGGTTTGTTGAAAAAAATAAGGTGTTAAGGTCAGTTCGTCTAATATTAAAGCTCAAGGTTGGTTCGTTAGATCAAAGAACCTCCAAAGGTTGGTTTATTAGATTCCAATTTCCCTTGTCCAAGTCTAATATTTTTTCCCCAATTTTCTAGGTTTATTGGAATTCTATAGGTAGTTTTAGTGACACTTAATAAGGGACAGAGGTAGTATCACTCTAAAGATACGTCAAATTTATTGGTAACTTCATTTTACCAAAATTTACCAATTTTTTACCAAAATTTATGAAAACTTACTAAAATTACCAAAGTTAAAAAAACAAAAAAACTAAGTTTGATATATTAGCGTAAATTTGTCAAAAGTTACCAAAATAACTAAAATTTAACTTTTATCCAACTAGTTTTTACCCATGAATTTGACACCAAAGAAGGCAATATTTGAAAGTAGCCAACCTAAGAGTTAAATACTCTTTTGATATCCTACGGTTTTTGTGATAATTTAGTAGAAACAAAAATTCTTTGTACATACTATGTGGCACCAAAAATGATGCAGAATATGATACATAAGTAAACTTTTTCGTAGAGGTATTAATCTAGATCATCTTTGCGCTTCATGTCAAGAGGACATAGAAACTAATGAGCACACCTTCTGGGAATGTCCCTTTGCAAAACGAGTATGGGATTTAGCAAATCAACATCAATGGTTACTCAATGATCCAATAGATCAGTATTCACCGGTTATTAAACGTTTACTCACAACTTGGAAGAATTATGGTAGAGAAAATAGTGTAATCCGTGGAGTTTTCCTTCTTTGGACTCTTTGGAAAAGCATAAATGACACAGTTTTTAGGAACATCATTTATAATCCCCTAGGAAACCTCATCCAAGCAAAGAAAAATGTCATGGAATGGAAAATCCGAAATTCATTAGAGGTGAATAGGATGGAGGCTATGTACACTACTCATCAGGGGTTGCCTTCCTATAAAATCGTGAGATGGCAGGCACCCCCCAGGGGCAACATCAACCTCACCTTCGATAGTTCGCGTAATCAAAACCTAGCGGTAGGAGGTTTTCTCCTTCGTGATTGGATGAGAGTGTTGGTTAAGGTAGGCGTAGAGAACTATGGAGATGCCTTAATCATTGTGGCGGATTCAAGAGCACTACGTGATGGGTTAACGGAAGCAACTAAAATGGACCATTCACACATTTCATAGAAGGAGATAACCTTGTAGTAATTCAAGCCATCCAAGGTAACTTTGCGATACCCTGACAGATTAGAAATCTGGTGAAAGATATTCGTAAGCTACTTTCAAAGTTATCCTGAAGTAATATTTTGAATATTTATAGAGAAGCAAATGATGCAGTTGACTGGCTATCAAAACAAGGGCATCAATTGCCATCAGCTGAATTGTGGGAGCAAATAGACGATAGGGAGTTTAATAATATTTTGTGTGAGGATAGGGTCTTTAACTGCTGCTTTTTCACTTACCTTGTTAAAAAAAAGTAAACTTTATTTATAATTGGTTTCTATGAATATTTATTATGTATATTAGGAACATGTTCTCCAACTCTACCGTCACAATTAAATTTTTAAAAAAACAGTCTCACCTATATTCCTAGAATGCACTAACTACATGAATTGCACCGCTTCATCCTCAATCTATGCCCCCTCCCTCTTCTCTATCTTCTCCTCCTAATCACCATCACCGGCGACAAGAACACATCATTGCTCAACCCCACATTCGCCCTTTCACTACGCTCTCTCCTCCTCCCCTCCAAAACCCCAAAATGCTCAATTTAGTGTCATTCCCGACTTCATGATCAACTCAATCAACGCTCCTCTTCCTCTGACCACCACTGCCACCATCGACGGAAAGATAGAGAAATGGGGATGGTGAGGACGACAATGATCGAGATGGCAAGTCTAATAGTTGTATGGATAGCCATCAAAATGGTATGCAAGCGCTACCTGGAGAAAAGTGGTGAATCCATTTATCAGAGCCTCAATACGTAGACCCAGATAAATCCTTCTTTCAGTGTCGGCGGTTCTTCTTTCGATCAATCTCCCAAAACCGTTGAATCAGCTCCCCTTTATGATTGATCTATTCACTCATAAAAGGGTCATTGTTCACTCAAAAAAGAATAGGATGGACTTGTTTTGATAGCATCAATTCCATTGTTCACCCTATTGGTCTAAATTCTTTACTAGATATATAATATATTGTAATTATTCATCATATAACTAGTGGTTCACTAAAAATGTCATCATTATTCACTATGTTATTGTTTACTTATATGTTTAGATTGTTCACCAGATATGTTTACATTATTTACCATATACATTGTCATTGTTTACCTTATATGTGGAGGTTGTCATTCAATTTATTTTTGGTTGAGCCATTTTCAAACCTATGTTAAACTTGCAAAATAACATGCTAAAAACTTGTAAGTAAAAAGTATATATTTATCGCGATAAGCTAGTGAACAACAATAGTAACCTACGTAATAGTAATTTATAAGTGAATAATCACACTTTTATAAGTGAACAACTTGATATTTACAAGTGAACAATCACACAATTGGGAGTGAACACGCTCAAACTCTGTTAGTTATTTCCAAAAAAAAATGGAAGAAACAAATCATGCTAATGTGGCAATTTATCTAAGTTGGTTGTTGAAGTAACCTCGTGGAGCACAGACCCTAAGAGTACAGACCCTAGCCATCTCACTATCGGTGGCAACTATGTCAACCTTAGCTTAGTTCATGGTACCTATAGTCTTATCTTCAATTTGGATAAATCAAAACATTCTATGAAAGTAGGTGATTAATTGAAAGTAAGTGTAACGCCTCGACCCCTCCCGGGATACAGACATTACATATAAGTGCTTCAAGGATCGCTGGCTGGTCCCACAAATCACCACAAGTCTTTCCAGCGTGCTTTGTCCTCGCTCACACGCTGCCTGGGAAAATTTCCCAAGAGGTCACCCATCCTAAGACTACTCCCACCCAAGCACGCTTAAATGAGGAGTTCCCAATGGATAAGCCACCATAAAAGAAGATGCACCTTGGTGATATAAGTAGTCATTTCAATCCTCTTAAGTCACACTTAACCATACAACCCGGGGTGTTACAGTAAGACACCATTGAAGCAATTGGAAAGTCTTCATAAGGTCCAAGAAACTCGGGCAATGTTTACCAGTCAATAACTGAAAGTTTATCCAATAATGGATACATTGAAGAATTAAAGATGCTTGTTGAAAAAACTGAAGCATTGAAGGGGGAGTTATTCAAGACCTTGGGAGTACAAGATTAGGGTGGGATTATTAATAATCAAGGAGAGTTGGGAAATACGAGCAAAGTCGTTGAAGATAAATTAGAAAACTCAAGAGGTGAACAACATGCACAGATAGCAAATATTCTTAATGATCAGCAACCAATGTTGGAGGAATGATATTTATGCTAACACAGAGGCCGAGAACTACAGGAGAGTTCCCTGTAGATATAGGGGTGCATCAGGGGTATGCACTTAGCCCTTTTCTTTTTATGTTGGTAATGGACGAACTAACTAAGGAGATCCAAGACAAGTCACCATGGAGTTTTTTTTCGCAGATGATATAGTACTTATTGATGAGCCAAGGGAAAGATTGAATGACAAGGTTAAGCTTTGGAGGGATACATTGGAGTCTAAGGCTTTTAGACTAAGCAAGTCAAAGACAAAGTATATGAGGTCTCATTTTAGTGAACTTGAGAACAAGGATCACAATCAAAGAGTTACCGTTGGAGGGGTGGCCATTCCGACAAAGGCGAAGTTTAGATACTTAGGTTTTGTATTACAAAACCTCACTGCAGGATATCAATTGCGATATTATGCACGAACTCAGGTTGGTTGGAAAAAGTAGAAAGAGAATTTAGGAGTGTTGTGATCCATATTTTCCGAGGGTCCTTAGCAGGAAGAAAATAACAGAAGTTTATCTAAGCTAGTTTCCTTCAAGTCAAGACCGCGTCGCTTTTAAAGCCTTAAATCGATCGTCTAAGAAGCATTAGGGAATTTTGGTTATTATACAAAGGTTGGGATGGAACCATGGAGCATCAATTCAAGCCCAAAAAACCAATCCCAAGGAGGCTAGGAAGAAGACATGAGGGAACAAGGCCAAGCCAAGAGAAGCAAGTTGAAGAATATCTTGTTTTTGGGCAAAATTGGACAACAAGAAAAGATATGTCTTTACTCTTTTAACCATAACTCCTACAATACAACCTCGATGACCACCAAATTTGACGAGCTTATAATATTACACACCGAGAGTTTTCCGTCAATATATAATATGTCCAAATCGGAGTTAAAACAAAGAAGTTAAGCGCGTTGGAAGTCAGAAGACGTTGGTAGGCACTGGCCGCGCCTACTCTGTTTTCTCTGCCCCAATTGCCTAGTTAAGGCGTTAGTTGCGCCTCGGTTTTTTTTTTTCCTACAGATGCACGAGTTTTCTCCCCTTCTCTTGTTATGTTTCTTCCCCAATTTTCCCTTCCCCTATTTAAACCCTCTCCCCCTCATTTTGTACCCGGCTTTAAACATTAATTCTCTCAAATGAAAACTCTCATGTGTAATGAAACCCTTCCTCCAAAATCTTCATTCTTGCTTTTTCCATGTGTGGTGTTAGTGGAGTGTTCTCTTTAGAGGTTGTGTGGTGTTTCTTTATCACAATCTTGGTCAGTTTCTTGGGTCTCTCTTAGGGTGTTAGTGTCCTCCTTTATACATCCATGGAAGGTCCAACTTCAATGTGGTGAGATTTCTTTATCATTGAACATATCTTGCTATTTAATGTTGTTGTTGTTGTTTTGCATCATAAATTCTAAAAATGGTGAAGGTCATGAGTTCTAATGTTGGGTTTCCAAAACCCTAGGTAGATTAGTTGGTCCTTAAATACTTAATCTTGCTTTCCTGGTCGATTCCTGATCATGTTGTTTGATAAGAAAATCCCATTGCAGCTTAAGGTGAGGTGTATCATAAGGGTAGTGTGATCAGTGATCTTGTATGGTGTAGACTGTTGGCCGATTAAGAAGATACATTGCCAAAGGTTGAGTATGGCAGAGATGGGGATGGTTCGGTGGATTTGCGAACATACCATGTTGGATAGGGTAAGAAATGTCATTTGTTCAACTAAACTAGGGGTAGCCCCAATTGAGGATAAGTTGATAGAGACTTAACTCAGATGGTTCGAGCATGTACTCAAGAGATGCGATGATGCCTCTATAAGAAGGTGTGAATAGATGAGGATTCCCTTCGAGCGTAGGGGCGCGTGAGACCTAAAAAGTCCATGAGAGAAGTGATTAGAGCTAATCAGAAGTACATAGGTGTAACAGAGAACATGATACTAGATGGGGTAGTTTAGAGGGCTAACACTAAGGTGGTAGGGTGAGGTTGGCTGGTCGGGTAAGGGCTTTACCTTTGGTTTGTTGTATGGTGTCTCCTATTCGATTGTGTTTTTCAGGTACGTTTAGCTCTTCCTCTACTGTTTGAAGTGCACAAGTATGCATCTCATCACTTTCACAAGCTTCTTATTTTCTCATGCTTTCTTCAGGTTTTCCATTTGTTTTCAAATGGGGTTCCTTTTTCCTTTTTTTTGTTCTTTTGGTTTTCAGAGTGGTCTTTCAAATTTTTTTTTTTTTTTGAATTCATAAATTTAGCCTCTCATGAACCCAGTTCATGCAAGGAAGACTGCCTACATTTGGATCTCGTGTCCCCTTGAAAGTTTCTTGTTGTTATTTTTGTTGTACAAAGGCCAAGAACAATTTAGTGAATGAACTCAACAACGAGTATTATTCCCCAAGCAATAGCAATGTAACATCATCTGTGGGGAGAATCATAGCAAGAAAAATGGTTGACTTTCGACATGATATGTGATTCATGATTGTTAACAATCACCATAAAGCAACATAACAGAAGGAGAAGACAAAGAAGGCAGCCTAGAAGAATAATAATATAACACACTCCAACGAGTGTTGTGAAAACTCACCATAATATGTGGAATTGTTGAGGATATGTGAAGGTGGTACTTATATTAGAAGGCATTGATCATCTCTTCATTCGCTGCTCATTCAATTTGCAAATCTAAAGTGAGACTATGCAAGAACCTATGTCATTTATAATGCAAGAAGACATCTTGAAGCCAATTTGGAACCACAGACTTACAATGGTAATTGAGAATCAATAAAAGGAATAAGCTTGGGTTTGCAATTTTCTAACATTTAGAAGGAGACATTTCCTGCTTTGGCATCTAAGTTTCATAGTATTCTTGTGATCTTTTAATAACAGGGTGAAAGTAGGTGAAAAGAGGAACGAAGGTTTACACAGAATTAAATTTGGAGGCCTACTATATATGAGATAGACTTGGAAGAATGAACATAGGCTCAAACCCATACTTTTATAGTTGGTCACATGGTTATAGAAGTAAGGTGTAAATCTCCTCTTTTGTTTATAGCTGTTGAGTATCTGGTAATTTCATCTGGTGGGTTGGGGAGTGTATATATGGCATTGTTAATATTAAAATATTTTAAGGTCAATTCATGACATATGTAAATTAGCTGACATCTCATAAATTTAAATATTTTGAGGTCAATTCATATCCCCCACCTACTACGTAGGTTTACCACCAAATCAGTCACTGTCAGAATCGTTCTATGTGCATTATTGTTCAACACCCCCAAAGTATAGTGTATTATTGTCCAATGTCAAAGTTCACTGTAGTGTTATCCAATACCCCAAAAGTTCAGTATATTAGCATCCAACAACCTTATTATAAATTTGGTGCAGAAAAAAAAGTATTATTATTGTTATTGAGTTTGATACACAAATTCAAATGTGAAAACAAATGAATAACTTAATGTTTACAATAAATTAAAGCGAAGTACAAATGTTCCCGTAGTGTGAAAATGAAAGCTCTGTAATTTACTCTAGGAGAGGCCTTGTTAGGAGACCAATCTCTTGTTGAAGGAACACATACTCACATAGTGACATAAATAATGGAAGGAACCCCTTAGCTTGTTACTCTTTAGGTTGGACCACAGAAAAATAATATAAGCCAAAACAATTATACATACAACAAAAAAGGCACAAAATGGTAACCAATTACACTACCCCCTATGCTTGACCAACCTTTGCAGTTTCAGGAGCCACAATGACATTGAGGATCTTCCCAGGGACAAATATTCTCTTCTTGATGGCCTTTCCATCTATGTACTTCCCTAGCTTCTCGTCCATGGCGGCTATTCTGAAAGCTTCTTCCTCGCTGCATGTCTCTTCGATCTGTATGGTTCCTCGAGTCTTTCCGTTCACCTGAACCGGAAGCACTATCGTCATGTCTTTCAAATACAACGGGTTTGCCTGAACATAACAAGGGTAAGATTCCGGTATCTGGTTTAAGTTATAAGAGCCGAGCAAGAGAATAGACTTGCCTCTGGGAAAGGTTCGTATGCAAGCGAATTTGTGTTCCCCAGGCGAGACCAGAGCTCCTCCGCTATATGAGGTGCGTATGGTGATAGCAGCAGAACGAATGACTCCAGTGTTGACTTTGGATGTTTCTTCCACTATATTTCAGTTTTAAAGAAGTAATAAGAAAAGGGCAATAACTGCTGTCAAGTAAAAGGATAGAGTGAGCAAGAGAAACCTTGTATGCAGCATTGATGAACTCCATCATTGCAGAGATTCCGGTGTTAAACCGTGTACCTTCAATTTCCTCTGTCACCTGAAACAAAAAAAATCCATTTACTGTCAGTCTGTCACTTAAGTTTTCGTTGTTCGTTTGATTTTAAAATGCTAAACCCACTACATATGTGCAAGTTATAGTTCAGTTGGCATGGATGCCTTGCGATTTCTGAGCACAGGAAATATTACATAATAACTGCACACTACATTCTGAATTTCCTATGTAAAGGTTGTGCATATCACTCCCCACAGTTTCAAGAATCAACTACAAAGTTACAGGAATGAAAATTCTGAGTATCAAATGAAGAAGGAATAGTTGTAAAGAGACCTTTTCAATGCACTTATGCAATGCCCGAAGTTGATCCATGGTGGGTTCTTCATCAACAGCCACAGTTCCATCTCTGAATGAACCATCAGGTAAAGGTGGGCCCACAATTAGTCTCCAGACTCTACTGAGAAATCGATGCACCCCTTCAATCCCGCTCGTATTCCATGGCTTTGAATCTCTAAAAGCACCAGGACAATTTTGTTAGCATCTTGCCGGATATGACCGTTTTCAGATTTATAGCAGAATTCACCAAAAGAAGAGTTAAGCTAACTACAGAGAAAGAAATTAACCTCAATGGTCCCATGAACATCTCATACAAGCGAAGCGAGTCTGCCCCATATTCAGCAACCACATCATCCGGATTGACAACGTTACCCTTACTTTTACTCATTTTGTGTGCCCGAGCCATCAGGCGGATAGCGGGGTTGTCCTTTAATACAAAAGAATCACCTGATTTGGTGACCTTCATGCACATCAAATGGTTTTCAATCATATTGTAGTATTTGGAAGAATTCTATAAAATGACCGTGATGAATTAGTGACTTTGAAAGAATTGAAGGACTCGTACTTTTTCCTCTGGTACAGTTTCTTGATAGAGCTCATCAGAAACATTAGCAGAATCTGCAGATACAAAATTTCCATCCTTGTCTCTAAATGCTGTGTATTGGACCTGCAACCATAAAAAAATCAATACCACTGAAATAGAGAAATCTTACGTAAGAAATCCCTTAAGTTACTCACTAACCTCCCCCAAGATAATCCCCTGGTTTATGACACACTTGAAAGGTTCCTTAGTTGACACAACACCAATGTCATATAGCACCTGCATAAAAGGGACATATAAGAGCACTGATCACAAGTAGAAGCATATGCAAGTTTTTTTTTTTTAATTAATAATAAAAAAAGCCTATGGTGTCGCTCCCCCATCTTTCCCCTCTCTTCTCTTAAATAAAAGTAGACAGACTTGTCCGAAAGAATACACAATCAAATGGCAAAATAAGACACTCTTCCAGCAGGAATAATACATGAGTTGAAAACCTAAATTCCAGGCCTCAATGTGTTAGTATATACATATCTGAAACCAGAAAAGGCAGAAATAGAGATAGAGAACCTTGTGCCAAAATCTAGCGTACAGTAAGTGGAGGACAGCATGCTCAGCACCACCAACATATACATCAACTGGGCCCCAATATCTGCATTTAAATAAAAATCAAAAGGTGGCAAGTACTGTGATTTTGTGCAATTTACCGTTGAGAACAAGTAATCCGAATCTGGTGATGCAAGAATACAAGAAAACTCTAGAGATTCGAAAGAACTGACCTTTCCTTTGCTTTATCAACCAATTCCTTTGAGTTATCTGGATCCATAAATCGCAAGTAATACCTGGACATGATTCATATACAAAACTAAGCTCAAAATGGCTTCTGACAGAATCCAAGACTGATGAACTGGCTGCATGTAAAGACCCAGAATAGTTTGAAATGATTAGATGGTGATGACTATATGTGTGCATGGACATTTCAGAGAATACTGCCTCCACCCCAAAGGAAATTAAAAATAAATACATAAGTAAATATAGACCAGTAAGATAAAGGCCAGCCCGGACTCGGAGTACATGCAGTGAGACTGGATTCCTCAGGGGATATTCTCAACATTTATGTTGCATCCCATATAACACAATGTCCTTTGGGACTTCGACACATAGTAGTTCATCAACAAACCATCGAACAACAAATAGGTCAACTCCAGCCCCGCAGAAACCGACAAGATTCTTGAATTAAATGGATAACAGCTCTAACCTCACCTTTTGGAAGCTATGTCTTCATAACATCCAGAAAACAAGGGAGAATATAATTAAGAAATGCAAGAAGTTACATACAAAAGAAACTTTGGTAATGTAGGATCACAAAAAGAAGTTACATGCACAAGAATTTGTCACCCAACAGAAACATAAGCCTAAAACCTACAATAAGTGGATCAAATACAAGGACTAATCCAATAGCTGTCATTATCATCTAGCAGAAAGAACATAGGTAAAAAACACAGGTTCATAAAAAAGTATCTTACCAGCATGAGCCAGCCCACTGGGGCATGGTGTTTGTCTCTCTTCTGGCTGGTTTTCCAGATAAAGGGTCCCTGGTTTGTACCTGCAAATCAAACATTATAAGAGTAAGATACCAGGTGTTCAAATACACTTACCAATAAGAAGATGAAGAAACCAGTTCAAAGCATTGTTTTTCCTTCATCACACCAAGACACACATACAAGTTAATAGAAGTAAAAGTAGCCAACATTGATGAACCAGAAACAGTAGCAAGATACAAATAGAAAGTTTAACAACAATTTTAGTTGAAAGAACTGCCAAATGATTCATCCATTTTTTATTGTTGCGGGGGGGGGGGGGGGGGATTAAGTGAAGTCGCCCTAGCAGCTATAGATGATGAACTGTCGACCACAATACGTATAACTCATACTTGGCAATCAGATAGTGAGTTTGTAGACAGTTGAAGACATACCCAAGATTCTGCTTTAGCTAATGGTGGCTCGCCTGTCCCAGTTGGAGTGAAATCATCCAACTCTGGAAGTGTCAGAGGTAATTCACTTTCGGGAAGTGGCACAGTCTCACCGTTATCTTCCAGAAACACAACAGGTATCGGCTCTCCCCAGTACCGTTGCCTAGCAAAAAGCCAGTCTCTTAACTTAAAGTTCACCTGAATAACAAACAATGCCAAGTTTAATGCTTATGTGCACTGGAGCTTTTCTATCAACATTTTCCATGATTTCACAAGCGATCAAGTTTTAAAAAAATTATGCATCACCTTCTTCTTTCCATTTCCAGTCTCCTCAGCCCACTTAATTACTTTGGAAATAGCTTCTTTAGAAGGCAACCCATTGATGTCAAGCCCAGTTGTAGAGCTAGAAGAGTTTATGGCAGTACCATCGCCAGGATAAGCCTTTCCAGAAGAGCTAGAATCTTCATCCTCTGGCTTCACAACCCAACAAATTGGAATCCCATATTTTGAAGCAAATTCATGATCGCGTGTATCATGTGCAGGTACAGCCATAATAGCTCCAGTACCATAACTGCAGGAAAACAAATATTTCACTTCAACAAACAGATAAGCAGCTCAGCATGAAAAAGAAAAGGCCAAAAACACAAAATAGTGCCTAGTGCTAGCATTGCCTTCACGTGCCAAGATGCAGTATTAATAATAGTCTTAATGGAGAAGTTAGAGTGTTACTTTCACAATAAATGAAACACCGATGCACCTGTAAATAAATCGTCCCTCTTAAAAGAGACAACCGTAGGACATCTACATAACATAGAGCAAATAGAATTGCAAAATTAGGCCCAAACACACCTTCCTAGAACATAATCTGCCACCCAAATGGGAATAGCCTCTCCATTGGCAGGATTCTTTGCATAGCAGCCAGTAAAGACTCCAGTTTTCTCCTTCTGAAGCTCGGTCCTCTCCAGGTCACTCTTTCTTGAGGCAAGTACTTTATATTCCTCTACCTTCAAAATAAATTTTAGAAATACAGCAGAGCTCAGCCAGGTTTAGACAGCATATAAGTATTATGATTCAGAAAACAAACAAACATACATGTTTTGCTTGGTCTACGGATACTAAAGAATCTAACAAGGGATGCTCAGGTGCCAGCACAAGATAACTGCAACAAAAAAAGAAGATGAATCAGCCATGTCATCAAATCACAGCAGGACATGAGAACACAAAGTCAAATCATAATAAAGATACATACGTTGCACCAAAAATAGTATCTGGCCTAGTTGTATAAACATTAATTTCCATGCCTCTTTCTTGTCCATCAGCATCAAGCGCGTGAAATTGTATCTCAGCGCCTTCTGACCTACCAATCCAGTTCCTTTGCATTTCCTTCAAACTTTCGGGCCAGTCAAGCTCTTCAATATCTTCAAGAAGACGATCTGCATAGGCAGTGATCTTGAGCATCCACTGCCTCATAGGCTGCTCGCAATAAACAATGACACTGAAAATTATGAACAAATGCAGATGAAATAGAAGTAAGAGGAGCATCACGAATAGACAAGACAAAACTCAAAAACTACAGAAAGTGTATTTCAGTTCACCATACCTTCCTTATGACTGGATGGCCTCCACGCTCACTGACACCATCCACAACCTCTTCATTTGCCAATACTGTACCAAGAGCAGGGCACCAATTGACAGGGACTTCTGCCTATGACGACAATTTAAGCTGTAAAAAACACCTACCATAGGATGATATGGATTCACTGCAATTATGGGATAGGCCTGACCTGGTATGCCAATCCTCTCTTCAAAAGCTGAAGAAATATCCATTGTGTCCATCTATAGTAGTCTGGTTCTGTTGTGGAGATTTCACGATCCCAATCATATGAAAAGCCAAGTGATTTAAGCTAAAAAGCAGCAAAGAGAAGTAAGGGGGGGCTAAAGAAATTTACAGTCACACTAAGGCACTCAAAAATGTTTGCAGTTTAAGCTTTAAGAGCATATATACACAGCCTGACAGCCATTTTAGAAGTACCAAGTTGTTTCTTTTCTGATTAAGTAACAGATTCCGGGGACATAATGCCCCACAAAGGTGTAAATTTACATGAACCCAGCCACGTAAACGCAATAATGAAAGGTGGGAAACCTGTGAACGGAAACGCTCAATATTCCTCTCTGTTGTGATCTTTGGATGGGTACCTGTCTGTCATACAAGGCCACTGATCAATCATGGTTTGCTATGAAAAATCTCTATGGAATGAAAGTAGATGGAATCATGTATTAGGATCTATAGATATACATCAATGGCATATTGTTCCGCAGGCAGTCCAAATGCATCCCACCCCATTGGGTGAAGAACATTGAAGCCCTTCATCCTTTTGAATCTGGCAAGAATGTCAGTAGCTGTATATCCAAGTGGATGACCCACATGCAACCCAGCTCCACTGCAAAATAGCATCAAGGTCCATTACCAGCTCAACTATAGAATCAAATACAAGGAAGTTTCATATTGAAAGACGAATTAGCTAATCAATTTAAGGGAATTGCTCTACAAAAGCAGGCTCAGAAGCCCACAAAGACATAATAAGGGACTACCTGGTACCTACTACGGTTACTATAACATAAATGTTTGGAAGGCTCAAATCAACATTGACATCACTCATCAGATGCTACATTGACAACAAGTTTACACTTCATATGCCATGGATAGAATATGGAGTACCACATTTGAACACATGCCTACATTTCTCCACAATGCAATTAACTCACCCATTTAGATAAGAACACCATTACTTGTCTCCACTCCACTAAAAGATGCAACAACTGAAATCACCATTACACTCATGACAGTTTGATACCCCTTACGAAGGCGAGATTTTGTTAGCACTGGCTTAAAGAATACAGTCAAAGAGAACACAAGGCTGATACATACATACAACAATCAGTCCATGAATTGCAGTTGGGCTAGCAATAGTCCAATAGCATAGTCAAAACAAGTTGAAGTTTACATCCTCCAATTCTACCCAAACATTTAAGGGAGGGTTGGAGAGACATACCTGGGATAAGGAAACATGTCAAGAACATAGAATTTAGGCTTAGAGGTATCAACATCTTCAGGAGTCCTGAATGTTTTACTCTCCTCCCAAAAAAATTGCCATTTGGGTTCAATTTCATGGAATGGATATGCCCTCTTTGCCTCCTGTCCCTTCTTCTCATCTCTTCTCTCCTCAGCGCTCAATTGGGCTCTAACTTCCCTTATTCTTCTTCTTGTGATTCGACCACCATCACTCCTGAAACTGATTCTGGGTCTAAAGGGAGCAGTTGTTCCAATTCTGATACTACCATTACAGAATGAGGAAGAACTGCATCTGGGTGTCTGAAAGATTCGAGTTTGAGGAGATAAAAATGATGGGTTTCTGAGTACACAGGGTTGAAGTTGAGTTTGTGGGGGTATTTGAAGATTTAAGTCCATTTTAGGACGAACGAGGAGGTGAGGGTGGAGGAGCTTCAAAGAAACGAGAAGATAACGCCTCGCTTTTCTTACTTGGCTATATTGGCGGGTTTTAAACTGTTAGTCTTAGGCACAAGTGATTCTTTGCTCTCCTTCAAACGGATGTTAATTTAGGTGACTGAAATTATAAAATAAAATAAAAAAGTATTCTCGTGCTTTAAACATCTTCGTCAACTGGGGAGCCTGGGTAACTTTCTGTAAGAGGTTACTTCCAGAAGTTGAAGTTGTTGCATTCAAAACTTGAACTCATCATCTCACGATCGTAAGACAACAACTTAGTTGTTACGTCAAAGCTCCCTTTCAAGAAAATTTAATAGAATACAAAGTAAAAATAAAAATGCCAAAAGAGATAATTTGACTAAAGAAAAGCACAACGAAAAGTGTCATGAAATACAATGTAATTTAATATTTGTGAACTATTCATCCGAATCAACAAGATATTTTAATCATGGGACGAACTATACAAACCCAACATTTCACACTTCTATGTACAAAAAATCCCAAATTTCGTGGCTCAAGCCATAACAATCTCACCTTTGGGGGTGATATTTGTGAGTGATCCACCAGGCCACCACTGAGTTAACTTCACTAGAACACAGTTGTTATCTGACGTGAGTGTGGAATGAAAGACGACACATATTACTTATTATTATATGCAAATATTGGAGTTTATATTTTAAAATATTTGCTAGTGAACAATCACACTATTGATAATGAACAATAAGATCGATCATATATTGAAATGGATCATTATTTGATCCGCCAATTAATGTCCCATTTTTTACAAGGAAGAAAGACAACCAAAGCTCATTAATGGTTGAAATCCAACCTCAATTGGCGATAAGGTTTGAATGATAAAATAATTGCTCAAACTCTTGAAGTTGTTATCCCTTAAAGCAAGACGATAAAGGTGATCTACCTCATCTGGAGCATATAGAAGAAGTGTAATGAAAGTGCCTTCAAGAACTCAATTTCCAACCGTATCAGAGTCATCATTACAACAAAATGAAAGCGTGAAATGACAAGAAAAGAGAAGGCTCTCACACTCTCAAGATCAAGGTCAAAGTCTACACCACAATCATACAAGCTATTGATATGTTATTAGATAAGTTGGTATTGCCTAAATTTAAGTAGGTTAAGTTAAATTATGATGGATATGATCTCACCCATCAAGGAGACAATTGAATTTATTCTTAAAAATCGTTATAGCTGACTTCTAAATGTGGCCCCTTACAAACTATTTTCGGATCATTTCTAATGTTAAAAGCTCTAGCATTGAGATATGAGATACAAGGCACTTCGCAAAAGATTTATCGAAAAGCCCAAATTGAATGTCATAGTCTCATTCTAATCCAAGCAATTCAAAGCATCATCAAAGTTCTTTGGCACATCAATATGGTCATAGGCACATCAAACAATTCATTCTTATTCTCCTAAGTGCAAGATTTTTTCAATTCAAACACATCATCAAAGGTGCAGTCAACCAGCAAGTAAATCATAGTCAATTTAAACATAGGGTTTAGGAAGATGTTCTGACATAAGATTCTCCAAAGGTATCTTATAACAATTTTTACCATGGGTGTGTTTGGTGGGGAGGAAAATGATTTTCCCGAAACTGATTCTCCTACTTTAAGGTGTTTGAAGGAAAATTGAAAATGAAAAATGATTTTCACTAGCACCAAACACGCCCCATGTCTAAAAGAAGATGAAAGACAAGCTTGAAGATATCAACCAACTTGCTCATTTATCCGACGCAAATATGTAGTGTCTAAGATTTACAACTTCCCAGGACAAGAGAGGGGGGGAAACAAAAAGAAGACAGATTTAAAACTACTAGTAATAATGAACTAAAAGAGGGTACTACAGTAGACTGAGTATCTCTAGTCCTCTCTACAAAGTACAACCAACTCAAAGCTAACATTACTGCTGATTTCACCCTCCTTCCTCAAACCAATTATGTACTATTAAAATGTACAAATATCATTCATGTTCATAGATTATCGAAATGCGGTGAAGACTCGTTGCTCTTTCTGCTGGGGGCAGGAGTGTTCCTCCTCGACTGGCGTTTTGTAGGAACCAGCTCGGTTTCCATGTCCAACTTGTCTTCCGTAATCTCATTGTCATCATCTTCATCGTCCCCTTTAAACACTGGGTGGATATACGCGTTGTGAAGGTACCCTTTCAGGTTGAAGTTGGGATCCCTTGCACGTTCCAGTGTATCTTTCATCATCGCTTCCTGAAAATTTCACAAGAAGCTTGGTATGTGCCCTAAAGAATGACTTGAAAACTGAAGTTGTGTTAAAACATATTGTGACGAACCTGGAGAGGGTATGTCTTGAATGCTGGCTCAAAACGAGCCTTGCAGAACCTATGAAACCAGATAGTGAGAACCGGAAGTGCTATGAGGAATGGGCCTGACGAAGCAGCGCGCTTGGTGCTCAGCAATCCCATCAGAAGCAACTGCGAGAAAACCATCGCTGTAATGATACGTCCATGGACAGCAGGCCAGAAAGCAGCTGCACTTTCGTACTCCTGGTTGTAAACATTTATGATCTGCATCATGCAAAATCACCCTTCAATAACTCCACAAACATAACGATGAGTTCACAGGGCATAAATTCACTACATGCCAACGTTCAGAACTTGTGTTGTAACAAGTCCTCATTGTAATGTACCCAAGTATCAGATTCAACTGTAGCTTATTCCAATTCAATAAAGGGATTGATTGTTTAGAGGACAAGTAGGAATGGTTTACCTGATGGCGGTACACAACATAAGAGAAAGCAAAGAACACCAAAATGAAGGGAAGTAGAATTGGAGTGACGGCAGCATAAACAAGGCCCAACAATATATACAATTGTATCTGAGGTTCTCCGGTGTTAAACCCAATGCTTCCAGCGTCCATAGCCTCCTCCCTATCCTTCTCGGTCTTAACCAGAAAGAAGTTTTTCAGATGGTAGATAATCAATGGTTTCAACCTCAAAATCTCACCAGCAACGCCAGCCCATCCATCAACCATAATGTAAGTTATGAAGAATGTCGCCTTCAGTGGAATTGCTACACCTATGGTCTCCAGTATCCTGTCATATCGTAAGGATGTAAGACACCGACCAAGGACAACTCATTATTTAAATAAATCATAAGAGAACCACGCAGAAGAAGCTCAAGCACTCTATTAGCTGGTATCGCACAAATATGAGGATGCATTACTTTTGAGAGGCATGTTTCCTTGGCTTCATGGTATGCAACATGACAAATAACCAGGAATAATATATTGTAATGTTGTTTATCTCAGAAAACATACTTGCTTGCTGGTTGATTAAGATATGCCTTCAGCTGTTCAATCGCAGATCCATAAACTACACTTGCAAGGAAAACATTGATGAAGTTGAAAATGTAATATCTTCCAGCAGCTCTTCTTTCTAGAGATGATAGGGATTCAAAGCCTTCAAATTTGGACATCATCATCAATATCGATGGCAAGAATATCAGGAAAAGCTTTAAAACAAGTCCAGGCAGAAACCCTTGGAGGACTGACTTGATGAACTTCCTGCACAGTGAAACCTTTCGCTGTCAATAAATGGCAGCCACAGGAAACAAATTTTCCTCAAACCGGCATATTCATGATGAATAACCTAAAAGATCAAGCAGACTTACATTTCCACAACAGGCTTTAAAAATGGAGCGTATTTCTCAATTCCCTCGATGCTTGCAAGTGTTTGTACCATAGCAATTGGGATCATGAAAAAGAAGGTGAGGAAAAAGAATGCAACAGTGACCATCAGCCTTCGGATGCTGAGATGAACATATGGAATTGCCAAATTAGGCCAATAGACATCACGTGGTTCCGGAGCCCATCCAGTGAGCCAAATAGTAGGATCTCTGGTTTGCTGTGTCTGAGCACAAACGGCCGCACCCCATCTAGTCTTAAAGGAGACAAAAGCAGCTGGCATCGTACTCTTGGGATCTTTTTTAACCCTCTCATGTTCATCGGCAATCTGGCATGACAAAGTTTAGTGACAATATGTCAACTTCCCACAGATAATGTTACAAATCCAAATAACATGTCAATTGTTTTCAACTTGCAACCAAAATCACATCACCATATTCCCAGAAAGGAACTATATCAGAATCGAATAGCTAAACTTTGAACAGTAAAAGCGACCAGCAATTCTGTAGCATATTGTTTTACCAAGTTTAACATATTGGCATATATACATGCGAGAAAGAAACTAATCAGAAAGGGAAGAGTAGTACATACCTCGTTTGTTAGTCTATCAATCTCTGCCTTATAATACTCTATAGCATCGACCTTTTCTCCCCATAAGCCAAGAAATCCAGTCTGCAATATAAAAAACGGAACGACGTCAGCAGTATAATTTGTGACCCTCTGCTTCCTTCGGTTCTTTATAGTGCTGGCTTAGACAAACATCTGTCTTTAGGAACCTTTATTGGGTACCAAGTAGCATGACAAATTACCTTAGTCATCGGCTTTTTTTCAGGGTTTCTTTCATGCTTTATTTGGTAGTAATCAAGCCAGTTTTGCTTCTTTTTCTTTTCAGCCACCAACTTTGCCAGCTTATTTGCATTGTAGACCACCTGCAATTGCATGAATGCTCTTTCATGAAGGTATAATTTCGATAGTAGCCAAAGTGAAGAGCAGCTTCACAAAGATAAATATCTCAGATAGTGGGTATAAGTCCAAAACTCCAAATATGTAAGAAATGCCTCGTTGACATAAGCAAAACTGTACTAGCCACAAAATGCATGCATCTCCATGCAGACTCAATAGAGAGAGGTCCCCCTATTCAGTAATAATAATCTTATGAATGCCATGGATTCATGAATGCCAGACCTGATGAGTAAGATAATGATCTGGATGATTGACCAAGAAAAAGTGCTCAACAAGCTCACTAACTGATTCATCAGCATCCGGGGGAACATTTCGTACAAGGACCTGTAGTAAAGCAATAGAGATGTCAACGGCAGAATAGACATTAAGCTGCAATCAATGGATAGAAATAGAATGTGCGAAGTTGACAAAAGAAAAGGGTAGTTTTACAGAACCATAAACGTCACTTAGGCTCAATTTATAGAAGAAGAGGAAAACTGTGCGTGTTAGGAATTGTAATAATGAAACGAAAGCTACTGTTACATTACTGAATAAATGTTCATGACAGCAATTAAAATGCAGAGAAATTGGTTAGATGATATCCCAGCAGTTGTTACTCCTTTGTAGTCACACAAATGTTGCGAATCATGAATTCATGATGCAAAGATAATCTTACAGTGAACTGATCTGGGCGTCGTCTTTCTGATGCAATAAATTGCAAGCGCATTGCTGCAACCTTAGCATATTCCTTATACAGGACAAAGCAAGCCCAAAAGGTGAAAGCATACTCCATGACTATGTGCGCCCAAAATCTGCAGCATTAGAAGAACAGGCAAAGTTATGATTCAAAAGAAAATAGTTTGCAGAAATACACTATCTTGAAAACAAGCTCATATAAAAGGAATGTAAAAACAAGAAAGGAAGATACATCAGCACTTCTAGCCCATAATAATGATGGAAGGTTTATTTTATTCTACCATGAAATTAGAAAACAAAGGCTGAATACAAGTACAAAGGTTAACAAATGTTCAAAATTAAGAAAAGCTTGGCAACACTATTGTTAAACCTTTTCATCAAGACTATAGCGCCATTTTTTCCATTTCTATCAAAATCCTCTCCAACCGAAGACGGTCACTGGAAACAGAAATTAATATAAAAAAAGAGTAGCAAGCATAACATCAAACCCATTATCTACCATTGCAATTTACAAACAAATCACATGCTGAAGCATAAAGTTAAGGAAAATTGGATGATAATAT
The DNA here is from genome assembly GCA_029582165.1 of Portulaca oleracea. Lineage (NCBI taxonomy): Eukaryota > Viridiplantae > Streptophyta > Magnoliopsida > Caryophyllales > Portulacaceae > Portulaca > Portulaca oleracea. The sequence goes on from CM055885.1 coordinate 26,154,829, forward strand.
ACCAACCTTTGGGGGTGTTGGATTGTAATATACCAACCTTTACTATTGGACAGCAATATCCCTAACCTTTATACCTAGATGACATTATTATACCAACAGTAACTAAGGGAGTAGTGAACCCGTCTCCATGTGCGCTAACGTGGCTAGCGAAGGGAAAAAAAATTGTCCCAGGCCGATTACCCCATTAACCACTTAGTTTTCTCACTAACCCACATTACAAGACGTTGGTTGGTTGTGTGTCACGTCAATACGAAGACCGGTTCACCACCCTGTTAGTCATTGTGTTAGGGCCATTTTTTTTTAACGTGGGTTAGTAAGAAAAACGGAGGGGTTAACGGGGTTACTGGGCAAAGGTCGGTTACTTTCCCTCTGCCTGTCACGTCATAATAGAGACCAGTTAACCAGTCACCACTCCCTTAGTCACTATTGGTATAATAATCTCACCCAAATATAAAGGTCAGGGATATTGTTGTCCAATAGTAAAGGTCAGTATATTACAATCCAATACCCCCAAACGTCGATATATTGTTATCCAATATCCCTAAAGTTAAAGGAAAATTTAGGGAATTGCGAAAACCTTTTGAAAATTAAAAATATAGTACAATTTAAGACATTACAAAGTTTAGGAAAACAAGGACAAAACAACTATAAATAATTCAAAGTCAGAACAAAATCATAATTCCCTTGCTGTAATTTCCACCAAAACAAGCATAAAGTTCAGGGTTTTCTTTCCTGTTTTCCACCCCGCCTCTAGGTATAACCCCCCAACCACCTTCTCAGGAAAAAAATTAAATAAAAAACCGAAAAAGAATGTTGAATAGATGTCTGATGGAAGTCAGTACAATAAACGACTTACATAGATATAAAGCTTTTGGTATTCCCTTCATATATGCAAATATTCAAGTATAATACCATAAATCCATGATAGACGTCGCATAATGTCAGAACACAACAGAAAAACAAGAAGGAGAAATCCACACCTTGGCGAATGAAGTGGTAAGTTTGAAATTGACAGCTTATCAATATTGCTGAAAGTCACTGCAGATCCTTGTGACAATGTTTTGTTTGTAAAATTAACCGGTGCCAGGATACCTAGAGAAAGAATCGCCACAGGTACAAAGATCTTGAGTCTGCCAAAAGTTAGCAACATTAGTTCAAAATAATGAAGCAGCCTGAGTCCAACACAAAATGTTCAAGCAATTCACTAGGACATGAACTAGCTAAAATTAGCATCAATACAGTACAAGATAATGACAAAAGTATAAAGAAGAAAGAGGAAAAACAAAAAAATTGATGATGTGACAGGGACAAATAAAGCTGGCAAATTTTCACCTCCGGATTGAATTCAAATTGGTCAGTCTTAACTTGGATGAAATATTGATGTCCGATATTCGATTTTTTCCAGAATGGACAAATTGTTTGAGTCTAATAACTGGTCAAAACCAGGTTCGGACAATAGAAATACGGGCAAAAGTTTATGCACGATTTAAACATGGACGAAAAATATTAACAATCCCGAGATCTTTGTAGGTTAGACAAATTTGGGTAGTTAGGTCCGACAAAAATTGGTTGGCCCTACTTACAATCGTTGACAACCAATATATACAATATTTCCTGCTCCATTCCTCTCACATGAAATGCGCTTTCAATCTAGGCATTTAGCAACCTCTTCATCTGACTTTTGGTCATAAAATATTTCCTGCGGTTTTTGCACTTTGGGGTCTGTTTGCAAGCATGTGCTTTTTGGGGCACAAATGTCTACTTCTATCTTGGCCAACCTACCCCGTTCCTCTCACATGACATGCGCTTTACTAAAACACAAATTTTCCAACCACGCAGTTACCATATTGGCATATTCCCTCAAGTCCCCTCAAACCACAACTCATTCGATCCTGTACAGAATTTCTGCATGCTTCAACACACTCCGAATCACATTCCAGTTTCAATCCTACTCACCAACCAAAATCGGATTTAGATGAAAAGAACAAATATAAACAGTTTTATTCATGCTTAGGTAGAGACAGCATCCTCTATAAACTGATCTTGTCATTGAATAACAGCTGAGATGTTGAGTAAATGGTTTTTTTTTTATAAGAAACATGCTCATAATACTGAAAAATAAGGTATCACTAAGTTCAATGTTAACAGTAATACACTCTGTGATACTAAATCATCTGTAAGTAGCATACTAAGATCCAGAATTTGCTTCACTGCCTGAGATCCGGAAAAAAAAAGTGGCCAAATTAAATTGCAGATCCTCAAAAAGCAATCCAATCATGATCAAGAACTCCAAGTCTCCAATATAAAAGAAACTCCTTCTAATTCATCTCTGCACCTCACAACTAAGATAGCTAACTTCTACGGCTCCACTGAATTATGCCGCCCAAATGAAACAAACCAATCCTCACACAAGATCGGAGATAATGGGCCCAATTTGATCCAATCCAGAGTGAACTCTTAATACCTAACTGACTTGAAAGCTGACTGAAAATGCTACTAACATCCAGATAATTTTATCAGAAAAAGGATAGCATACCCAAACTAAACTTAAACCTGAAACCAGACACCAGACACCAGGCTCAAAAAGGATATTCAAGAGCCCATCGTGTCGCTATTCATACAAACTCCTGAGAGGGGTCATCTAACCACTAATAAAAACAGAAAACAAAAAACAGAACAGAGACAACACAGCAAAGGAAGGGATAAAAGAAAGGAGAAAGAACAATGTCACTTACCCAACCAAGTAAATTCGCAGATAAACTGCTGAATCCAACCCCGCATGCTCAATTAGCTCGTTTTCCGGCATTCTAATGGCATCCGGCATCCAATTCAGGAATTTCAAATACGACTTGAAGTCGAGGTTGACAAATTTGCTAACGAAAGCACCCGTGTGCATAGGGCTGCTTCTTAGGCCCCTGAGGTACCATTTTGGAAAGTAAACTCTATCGTTGAACGGTTGGATCCTGAGTATGGCAAATGCCACCAAGAATACAAATGCACTCAAAAGATTGAATGCCGCAGAAACCCCTATGTCTCTCAATGTAGCCATCCTTCAACAACTTGATCCGCTCCCGGTGGAGAACAAATGTATGCCTACAACTGAACCCACATCAGTGAATTCCAAACACAAGTGTTAGATATATCACAATAAGCATCACAACCAGTAACATTTCATAAAGACCAAAAGAAGCTAAGTTTTCAGAATGCGGATTCCGCCCTACAAGTTTGAAGAACAACCAGGAGTTGGTTGCCGACGAAATATTCAGAGAGTCTTGATATAAACCATCCCAATTGGTTTTTTTGAAGCATAAGGGGAAGTAACTACCATCAAAACCATAAGAAGCCAATCTACAACTACTTCATCCATAACAACGATATCATAAGAGGGCCAACAATAACAACAACAAAGGACATAAATTGTGTTCAATTTTGACCCATTTGGGAATGATTATAGAGCATTTATCTCTGGTAACGTCAGGGGTTCAATCTGGGGTCAAAAAAAAAGGCAAAAAAAAAACACAAAGAAACTTAAAGTATGAAAAGAGATCAGCCTGTCTACCTTGCACAGTGGAACTCACTCACATCAAATTATCAATCAGTTGCACAAATCATTGAAACATACAGAAACTCCTCTTTCAAGCAGCAGAGTTCTAATTCACCAAATTTACATAAAATAAATCATAACCAACCCCTCCCTCAAAAAAAAAAAGAAAGAAAGAAAGAAAGAAGGCAAAAAAATCTAATTCATCAATAAGTTTCCAAATACCTTGCAAGCAGATAATATTTATTTCTAAAATTGACCAGAGATGAAGGTGAAGAAGATCCATAAAGCATAAAGTACGAACCAAAAACCCCTAGATTTTGTTCTACTTTCTGAATCAAATCCTTGAGATGTTTGTTTTTACAACATATACAACACATTGTCTGGGTAAAAGATTAAACATTGCTGCTAAATGTCAATGGGAAAACTTGAAATTCCAACTAAAAAAATCACAGTTTTGTAACAGCCTCAACTAAACTAGCAACAAATCAAAGGGAAAAAGGGAGAAAAAACTTACTGATGAGAGAATTTGTTGAGGATTCCAGAAACCCAAAACAGTTGAATACAGAAAAGCTCTTAGAAAGGGAAGAGAGAGAAATAAAAGCAAAGAGAACAGTGGGTTTGGTTGGTTTGGTTTGTAAACAAAGGGGTGTGGATAGCATCAATTAAGCAATCAAAGGAAGGAAAAATATTCCCCACTTCCTCCCCTGTTCAAGCAACCCCCCATGCCTGCTTCTTCCAGGGTTTTAATGGCAGCCAAACAAACAAAAATCTATTCTTTCTCTACTTGGGTAGAGAGAGAAAGTAGAGAGAGAAAGTAGAAGGTGGGTGACTGATAACGGAAGAAGATTCATAAAACATCAGGGTCAGGGAGAAGGAGACCGCATGTCTGATTGATTCATTGTTACGGAAATATCAACAGGCCTCACAAATTTAATTATTTCTTAACTACGGTTTAAAACTTTGATTACCGTTTCAAACCCAGTAAAAAAATATAAAAGATTTCCCTTTTTGTGGGCAGGGGTTTATCATATTTCTTAACTGGCATGTAAACTAATTTAATACAGAATTAACACTGGATTTGTGGAGAGAGGATTTAGTAAGTTCAAATCTACTCAAAGGTCAAATGAGTTGTTTTCTCCGCTCAAAATTTCAACTATTGCTTTGTAAAAGTTGAATTTCGACAATTTCAACTAGTTTCTCATGCATGTAAAATATGGAAATAAGACATTGAGTAGTTTGACGTAAAGATGAAAATATTTTTTACTATTTGTTTTCTTGTTACATTTTTTAGTACATGTTTTTTTATCAAAAGAAAGAGAAATCAAGCTTTATATAGTTATTTTATTAATTTTATTTTATAATTTTGAATATTTAATATTTTTATTTTTATTTTCCAATGCAACTATTTGTCGATTAAACAAAAAAAATATCACCGTCTCAAACTAAGAATAGTGTGATGTTTTTTTATTAGAGAAAGATAAAAATTAAACAATTACTAGATAGTGCTCCTATCAAGGGTTCTATCTAAATCATCATCAAACAAAACATGAAAGAGTTCTTATGATGGAGTTCCACTTCCACGTAAGTGTGGAGCGGAGAAATAAACCTACCTAATTTCGCAAGTCAACCTGTGATTTCATTTTCTTGTCTGAAAATATGATTTAAAGTAACACTAATTTTAAAAGCAATGAAAGCCCGAACATTATGAACCAAATTTTGAATCTCCCATGTAGGATGGATGATGCCTTGGATAGGTTGAATTAGAATTTTGTTGTCTCCTTCAATATTGATATGCATATAATCAACTTGAGCAGTCATGTTAAATCTTGTTGGACAACTTTGTTGGCTCGACCGCTAGAGCTGAAGCACTTCCGAAGTTGAATCCATAAGCTTGAATCAATTTTCCATGTCAGTTTCTTATGATGAAGTTATATGTTGCTGATGAAGATGATTTAGATACATCAAAATCATTCTTGATGAACATGCCTTGTGGTTTATATTAATTGACTTAGTGGCTCCTCTTGGTAAGAAGAGGATTGATAGGAGGACCTCGTTATTAGAATAAGTGGTTTCTAAGTTTGTATCTGATGCACTATTCGACGCTAACAATCTTATTTGTAGGCTCATTACAAAAGATAATTATTTACACATTTCCAAATACTCCAAAGAAGATCGGTGACCTGATCCAAATTGGAATAGTTACGTTGAACTCGGTTTTAACTTTCGAAACGAAGCTTAGAATACTCTCATTCCCAGTTAGCAAACACAAAAGCGCTGATTCATTTATGATTAAGAGCGAGTTGCCAAATATTCATAGCAATAGGACAACAAGAAAAGATATGTCAACATCTCCATTGCTAGATTGACAAGAGGGTAATTAGAATACACATGAAGGTCTTTTTTTGACAAAGATTTCCTAGTGTCAAGAGATCATTATGGCAAAATGGTCAAAGTAATATTTAAAATTTAGGTATAGTGCTCATATTCTAGATCCAAATGTGATTCCAACCTTAGAGTTGGAAGGAGAGTAACCATGAATTGGCCAAGTAGCAAAGTTATAATAAAATTTCCATAGCTAGCTAGAAAGATTCCAATGAATTTCGTCATCAAAAACATTATATGGAATTGGTGTTGCTTGAATTAATTTGATCGACTCTTCCTTGGTAGAAGAGTTGAGAATGAGGATATTCTAGTATTATCACTTTTTATAACATCAGTTATCGACTTATCGTTAAGGAAGTATCAATTGTAATAAGGTGATCAACGATTACTTGTGCTACATTTTCATTAGCACATCAATTTGCAATCCGTGGATAGACTTTTTCTGCCATTGTCAAATTTTTTTTTATTACTTTATGAAACATAAAGGTGGTTACAGTGTGGTTTTATATCCTTGAAATAGTGTATTATTTACATACATATTTGTTTTTTATATCCTTCATTTACGGTTTATTTATATTGTGGTTTTAAGTGTTGTTTTATAGGTAATTGTGGTTTTATATCCTTCATAAAAGTATTTTGATTACAATTTTCAATATTGATTTCTATAATATTCTTACTAACAGATAAAAAGACAAATTTTCAAATAAGATATTTTAATAATTATTTATGACGTTGACGTCTACATTTTGTTTGTATCATACAAATAGACCCTATAAAATCCTTTGTATGTATTATCTTATTTTTATTTTTAAATTTTTTAGAGAAAAAAAGTGAATTGAAACAATATCAAAATAGATAAAAGAGCACTTCCAATAAAAGAAGCATAAGGAGTAATATATGACTATATGCGTACAAATAATTTTGCAACATGCTTTGACGCATTCATTTTTTTAATTTTTATACTTTCAAATGAACATTAGTATAAATTTTATATGAATATGAATTTACTTTGCTACAGTCCCTAGTTAGCAATTTGACCTAGAGGCCCAAAACATTTAAAATTTTCTAGAGGCTCAAAATATTTAAAACTAAAGTTTCTTTACTAGTATTAAATGTAATAAAATCCTACATTAAAGATGAGAAACAATTATATATATATAATGGTGCGTTTGGTTGTTTCCCGGGAAAGACTTTCCCAAGGAAAACTTTCCTGGGAAAGACTTTCCCTATCCCCCTTGGGAAATTTTTTCATGAGTTTGTGAAGGAAATTGTGGGTCCCACATCAAAAATTTCCCGGAAAAATTTCTCAACCAAACGCCCCCTAAAAGAAATGAAATTTCCAATCTACATGAGCTGTACATGGACTGGCTAAATCCCTAGCCCCATCATCGTACCACATTACCCTTTTCTTTATGACACAGCAACAAGCCATGAGCTTAGAAACGGTTAATTGATTAACAAAAATATTAATGAATTATTACAACAAACAATGTTTTTTTTTTGAAAAAAAAAAAGAAAAATAGAAAGCTATTATGATGTTGACTGTCGGCAAGTACACACTGTATCAACGGCTACATTTTCAATTTAATCTTTTTCTTTTAGAAAAAAAAACAAATCAGGAAGTTTACGGATTTTGTCCAAGTGGCGGTTAACGGGGAAGTGAGCGCGTGAACAGAACGAGCGAAAATGATTGGACAAGAAGGAGCCTGAGTTGAGTAAAGCAGTGGAATGAAAAGGAAGGGACGATGTGGTGGCGCGTAGAGGAATGTTTTAGGGTTAGGATATTTTGTGCTTTAATTAATTTGATGGCCCACCGCCAAGCAGTTAGCAAGTGGGAGCCCTTCACTTATCTTGTTTTCAGTGAGTTTCCTCACATGTATTTTGCACACCGCTTAATATTTGCCAATTTTAAGGACAACACTAATTACACCATCCATCACCCTATGTAATGCTACAGATATCAAAATATTTGTTCTTTGATTAAACTTTAATCGGTGATTATTCATAAATTACAATAAGTTATATTCCCTCCGTCCTAAATTAATTGACATTTTGACTAAATTTTGACCGATAATTACTCACAAATTACAATGAGTTATAATATGAAATTATCTCCATCGTAATTTTTAGTAAAGTACGTTTCTAATGACGGTGATTTCATATTGTAACTCATTATAATTTATGAGTAATTAACAGTCAAAATTTAGTCAAGTGTCAATTAATTTGGGACGGAGGAGTAATATGAATTACCGTCATTGTAGTTTTTAATAAATATTTTTCTGATGGCGGTAATTTTGTATTTTAACTCATCATAATTTGTGAGTAATGATCAAAATTTAGTCAAATGACAAACATTTTAAAACGGAGGTATTATTTGTCTTTTAAATTTAACGTTTTGACTTTTAATGTAATGCCTCCGTCCCTAATTGTATATCACAAAAATTAACTAATCAAAACCAATAAACATGAGGAATGATGTAAAAATTTTAAAATTGTCAAAAATATCCTTAACAATACCCTTAAAATGAGGTAACAAGTTTATTTATTAGAAGTAGAATTGGTATTATAGTTGTTAGAAATGAAAAAGTCAAGTAATTTGACAAGTAAAAAGGAGACTAGATAGTTAGGAAATTTTACACTTATTTAAGGACGGAGGTAGTACATTTTTAAGAAAATGATTTCTACATTCTATATTATTTGTCTCTTAGTTAATTGTCCCGTTCTTCAATATCATTCTTTGATTGATGATTTTTCATATAATATTTTATTAACAATTACCATATTATAGCTTTATGATAGTATTTTTCATTAAGAATCTAATGGTAGTAACTTTACTCTTACAAGTTAGTATATGTATTGATAAATTTACGGTCAAAAAATTTTAAAATTTGACGGCTTAATTTTCAAATATAACAAACAATATGGAACATAGGGAGTAATAAAACTAACACCAATATTTCAAAATCTCGTCTAGGCAAGTTACGGAGGGTCAGATGTAGAAATCTTACCCTTAAAATTTTGCAATTTAGAGATATTGATTCCCTTTCTTTAAGAAACAACTATAACAATCTTCCACGGGAAACACATTTGATTATGGTTTGTAGATCCAATATAGACAGTCTTATCCCCATAAACCATAAACAGAAATTTATGTAGAAACGGATTCCGATGGAAATCTCAAGCATACTTTAAGGCTGCCATAAAAATGAAAGATAGGTTTAGACCTGTCAATACGGGCGGGCGGGCGCGTTACGGGTCGGTCGTATATCGGGTTTGGATAAATACGGGTTCGAGTAAATATGGGTCGGGTGTATTTCGGGTTCAGGTAAATATGGGTCGGGTGTATTCCGGTTTCGGGCGGTTTTGGTCGGGTTTACGGGTCATGACCGCCCTTTTTCTCAGCCACTTACAACTAATAAAATTAATTATAATTAGTCAAAGACACCAGTGTAATGTACTATTCCATTCCAAGTTCGACCACCACGATATGTCATAGTTGTATAGACATATTACTATACACCTAAGGGACAAAATTTGGCAATCTTCAAGTCTACAAGTATTATGCGGTTTACGTCAAGAATCCACGAATAACAATACTTATGAAATATATAAGGTTTTGGGATGCTAATATACTGAACTTTTGGGGTAATGGACAATAATACACTGAACTTTGACATTGGACAATAATACACTATTTTACTGGAAGAGAGGAGAGAGGCGGGACTGTAGGAGTTTGAAGGTTCACTGAAAGAGTGAGTGAGTGACGGTGTTAGGGTTTTGTTTTGGTCATTTGTTATTTGATTATTTCATTTGTATGTCTCTCTCTACGCATAGCTTTCCAAAGTAACCCAATATTTTACTTTGGGCCTTAATTTTCATGAAAATGGACCCATTTTTTTGCACAAGGTCAAAGTAGGCAAAACACTTAAAATTAAAGTGTCTGACCCAACGGGTCGACCCAGACCCGACCCAACCTGACCCGTTTTTCCCGGGTTCATTGGGTTGAGTAATTTTCGGGTCCCGGGTCGGAATTTCGTGTTCAAAACCTACTTTTTACGGGTCGGTTTGGGTCGGGTTTTCGGGTCGGATCGAGAATTGCCAGGTCTAGATAGGTTATATATATGGAATGAGGGAGTGTTACTTTGAGCATACATTTTAAATATAATCCTTTAACAAAACATTATATCATCACAATTTTATGAAAATCTTTTAATAGAGTCTAATAATAAAATTTTCATTTCATAGCTTATACACATTGAGAAATTGATAATGAAATATATTTAGTCAGCAGTGGCAGATCTAGACATTTAACTTAGGGGTGTTCAATATACTTGTTATTATGTAAATACTTTTGAAAAGTAAAATAATAAAATTTAAATAAAGGAAAATTGGATTCTAATAATCCATACTTTTGCAAATTGGATGATGGTGGTCCCTACTACCACTTTGTATTCTGGTGGTCCAAAAAAATTAAAATTGGATTGTAGTGGTCCCAAATCTACCTTCGCATTCTTCTTATTTTTTTTCCTACCCTATATTGTTTCTGTTTTTTCGTTCCTGCCTCTAGAAAGTTAACGAATTGTAGTTTCTAAAATATTTTTTAAATTATTTTTTGAGACTCCGAGTAATTATTATGATTTTTTAAAAATAATAAAAGTGAAAAAATCGTAAAAATTTGAAAAAAAAATTGAAAAAAATTGGGAGAAACGCCGTAAATTCATTAAAAATCATGGTAAAGTGTTATACTAAGTTTTGAATCAAATGCAACACAAAATCTATGATATTTAGGGTATACTCTCGAAAATTTCCCACTACAATCCAATTTTATTTATTTTTTGAACCACCAAAATACAAAGTGAAAATAGGGACCACCATCATCCAATTTGCAAAAGTAAGGATTATTAGAATCCAATTTTCCTTAAATAAATAACAATAACAATAAAAATAAAAATAAATATTAAATAACATATTCACGGGCTTAACAAAATTTCACATAATCATATAAATATGTCAACCAAATAAGTTAAAGTTTCAAATTAACTAGATATTTATATTTTACACTTATGCACTTGAATGGGAAGAGTCAACTGCCAATTTAACCCTAGATATTTCAACTTCTTTAGTCGTAAGACGTGCACCTGAATAATGAAAAATAGATTAACAACATGTCTACATAAACTTATTTAACAAGAAACTTTTAACAATCAAAGTTCCCTCCAAAGTACATTAATATTTTAAATTCTTGACTTCACACTCCCAAAATTGCCAACTCAATATATCTTTGAAGCAGTTACTACAAAACAATTAGTAGGAGCTCATGTAATTGGTGGCAACATATCGTTGGTGAAAGTGGCTCTTTTGAGAAGAAAATAGAGAGGGAGAGAAAAGATAGAAGGGAGGTCTGAGTGAGAAAATTATTATTATAATAATAATAATAATTATTATTATTTGAAAGAAAAGGGATGACTTATTCCCCCCACATTTGAGGGGTTTCTAATCCCCTTATTTGGGAGGGATAAAAAAATCCATAGGAATTGCAATTCTATTTCAGAAACTGTTCTCCAAACAGTAAAAACAGGAATCAAAACCCATTCCTGACCTATTTCATTCCTTTTATGCTCACTAAACAGACCCTTATTGGTAATAGGAAGTATATAATAGTGTACAATTAATGAAATTTTGCTTTAAAAATAGTTATTTAAGAAAATAAAAAACAATATAGACTTTCCATGAAAATTTTACTTTGATATCTATTATATTTTGTTTCTTTTTTTCTTTGAGAGGAAAGTAGAAGAAATAATATTACAAGTTTATCCATTAATACATACAGTCATATTTGCTCAGGATCAGTCCCAAACGAAACTTGTTCTTCCCCAATGGGGTCAACCTTGGCTTATGAGCTACCAAGTTCCCTTCTCGTTTTATGTGATCCTACCTACAGCTGCTCAAATTACTACAAAGGGAAACAATGTTCTCCAAAATTACATCGACTTCACCGAGGCGGAAAACAAAACTACGAATACGATGAATAAGAATAAGAATAAGAACAAGAGCAAGACAATCAAACCAAAAATAACTAAACTGTAGTTAAACCTTTATGCTACTTGGAGTGCAAATACACGAGCCTTCGCTTCCGCGACCAAGGGACTCCAATATGTTGCAAATTTCCTTGTAACTGCCATATGAGAACTTCTCCATTGTGGTCTCTGCAGACTACTTCTGTTCGCAACACTCCTTTGTCGGCAAGGGAAGTGTCAAAATTGAACTAAAGTGAAACAATAAAATAGGAGAAATTTGTTTAAATTTCACAAGATTACTATTAATGTCATACGATTATGAAAATAAAATTTACCATATACAAGTATTGATTATTCAAGATTATATGCTACTACAATGAAGAATGGGATAATAAAAGAAAACAAAATAAAGATTAATCTTACCTTTTTGTTTAACAAGTTAACATGCATGAGAGAGTGGATAGAAAGAAAATTCTATAAGTGCCAAGACTTTGACAGAATTTCACGGCCCGAAAAATGAAGGGGGTGTGCCCATATTTATAGGGAAATGGTTGCGGAGTAATCAAATATCCAGAGAATAATTGAGTTATTCTATGAAATAAAATATTGTAATGTTGGTGACTATTTCTGCAATTAAAATTGTGAAGAGATGACATTCTTTCCACAAAAGCCAGCCGACTTTCTTACAGAAATGGGAGGATTGTGCGAATATTATCAAAAATGGTAGGAAATCGGGGATCATTTGGGAGGAATTGACCTAAAAATCACGAAAATCAAGCGATTTTCGTTTAATCTTGGGTCAGGTCAACCCAGCGAAAACCAACTGATTTTCTGCGGGCTGGGTTGAAAATATGAATTGTCCTTTTTTTGTGGGCTGAAATTGGTTTTGGTGTTTTCACCGAATAGTACAGAATTAAACCACAGATAGCCGATCAGTTTTGGTTAGATCAGACTGGTTCAGAACACAGAAAGCCGTCTGGTTTAATTTTGGGCCAAATTACTACGCGCGAAGCTCAAATTCAAATGGCTATAATTTTCACATCCAAACTCTGATTGGTGTTTTCACCGAATAGTACAGAATTAAACCACAGATAGTCGGTCGGGTTTGGTTAGATCAGACTGGTTTAGAACACAGAAAGTCGTCTGATTTAATTTTGGGCCAAATTACTGCATGCGAAGCTCAAATTCAAATGGCTATAACTTCACATCCAAACTCCGATTGACCCGATTCAAAAGGTATTAGAAAGCTAACAGAATATACTTTACGCTTACCAAATCTTAATGACATCGGAAAATTGTGGAAAGACTGACGTCTAAAAGAATGGACCTTTATACATAGGATGATAGGAATTGTGAAAAATGGAGGCTTTTGAAGTGGAAATGATGGGAAAAGATGAGTTTTGTGTGAGAGGCTTAGAAATGGGTGGGAGTGAGGCATTTTTTGGAGATTGAGGGTGCGTGCTAAGCTTTACTTTAGGCCAATTAATTTTATAATAATTATACTAAAAATATGGGTACAAAATTCGATGTCTATAGATAGCCCCCACTTTGATCGAGTTTGAGTAAGATGATGATCAAAACTATCTTGAGTAGCTGACAAGATTTGGGATAACACCCCGAACCGGGGCGACACTTGTAAGCTCGGTCCTATGCCTAACAGTTGAGAGATGACATTGTATTGTGACGACCTAATGATTGCCAATGTTCGTCTTGTCTTGAACGCCCCGTAACTCGACGCATTGAGGATGAAGATGTAACATCGTACTGTGACAGCACACTGGATGCCAATGTTTGCCTCGTCGTGAACGCCCAACATTTGGATGCATTGATGATAAAGATACAACATCACACTATGACGACATGATGATTGCCAATGTTCGCCTCGTCGTGAACGCCCGATGTTTGTACGCATTAATGAAGATGTAACATCGTACTGTGATAGCCATATGACTGCCGATATTTGCCTCGTCGTGAACACCCGGTGAATGGACGCGTTGATGTAACATCGTACTGTGACAGCCCGATGACTGTCAATGTCTGGCTCATCGTGAACGCCTGACGACTGGATGCATTGATGATGAAGATGTTATCCCGCAAAAGAATAAGGAAATTATCAGTTTTGCTAAGGGTGTGTTTGGTGTAAAGGATAATTGTTTTCTAAGAAAATGGTTTTCTTTGTAAAATGATTTTCTTAGAAAAATGAATTTTCATTTGATATTTTCTAGCTTGTGTTTGCTACATAAGAAAATGATTTTCGTGGAAAATGATTTTCACCTGACAAAGAGGAGAGGGAGAGAGATATTAAAATGGGTGTGTGAGAGAGAGTAGTGGAGAGGGATGAAGAGAAATAAGAGAGAGAGAGAGAAAAAAAGAAAGATGAGACAGACAGAGAGAGAGAGAGAGAGAGAGAGAGAGAGAAGTTCAAATCGGTGCGTGAGAGAGAATGGTGGAGAGAGAGAAAGAAGGGGAAGAGAACGAAAGAAGTAAGAGAGAGAGATTCAAGTCGGTGCGTGAGAGAGAGTGGTGGAGAGAGAGAAAGAAGGGGAAGAGAGAGAGAGAGAGAGAGAGAGAGAGAGAGAGAGAGAGAGAGAGGGAAAAAATGGTTTTCATGAAGTTGGAGTCAAGAAACTAATTTACAAAGAGGTGGGAGAAAATGATTTTCTTGAAAAACTATTTTCTCCATTTTTCGGTCTACCAAACACACCCTTAAATTGTAATTTGGGTTTCTAAAGTTACCTGTTTGATTTGTATGTGAAGGCTAGTTGGCCTTCACCGGGCTACGCCTTCAACTGTTTTGGGCCATCAAGCTAGGATATTGGTTGATCCACACGAAGGCTAATTGGTCCTGGTTGGGCTGCATCCTCGACTGTTTGTCCTGTTGGGCAGAGATGTTGACTGTCTGTTCAATTGTTTCAACTTTATGTCTCTGATTTTTGGGAGGATGCCTTGAAAATTGGTGGGAGTTTGGTTTGGCATACCTAATGGCAACATGCAAGGGCCCTACACCTTTCTAACGTCCGTTAGTTCATGTGCTTAATTATGCCCAACTCATACAACTATTTGATGCAACTATGTTCATTGAAACATGCAGTTCATGCAGCTATGCAAATATGCACTTTGTGCAAGTGTTTATGCAAACATGTATTTCATGTAAGTGTGCATATGTTTATCCAGACCATGTATTTTATGCAACCGTGCAAATATACATATCTTTATGCATGGTTCATGCTTGCTACATGGTGGAGTTGACCCTGGCACAATAGTAACTCATGGAAGAGCTTGCAGTGATAGCTAATGTCCCACAGGAAAGGTCTCTCACCAACACGATACCCTATGACCCCTCAACAATTGATGTCTCTATACCGTCTGACTGGACGAGAAAGCGACCAAGCTCATCAGCGTAAGCCTCATTGCTCTGGCTCTCAGTGTCGTCCTCCGACACAATTTGGCCAAAATATTGCGTCTCAGCACGATGGTGCACTCCGTGGACACAGCTAAGACGCCGGCGTGTTCGATCCACGCCCGGTACCTCGGCGACCCGACGTGAACATCGCTACGGCGGCAGTGCAGATCCCAATACTCATGTGTTCTCCAACCAGAAGGACGTTGATCGAACCCAATACTCTTACCCTTTCCTTTGTTTCAAGCCATTTTACTTCACCTACAAAAATAAAATTAATATTGATGTTGACAGTTAACAAAAAGAATAATTAAGAATAATAATAATAATAATACTAATAATGAAAAATGTTTAAAGTAATGTCTCTAAACTCTAAACCCTAAACACAAAACCCTAAAGCCTAACCCCTAAAGCCTAAAACCTAATGGTTATGATCGATATACATTTTCTTTTATTTTGAATTAGCACACCCTTGAGTTATTGTCTAATTTGGACATTCAGCCAGTGACTTAATTGGTTAACTATATTAAAGGTATGTCTCTAAATGCAAATCCAACCCTACTACTGAGAACAAAATGAAGTTTTGCGTTTTGTTCATCAGGGGGTGAGAAACAATTGCATGTGTTATTGGATTAGACATACCAACAACTAGTAGAACGAACACTAAAGGCTTGCTTGGGAGGAGGGCGGGGGAGGGGGGGGGTTAGGGGAGTTAGGGAGGGTACTTACTCCTCCTTACCCGTACTTGGGAAGAGAGTGAGAGAGGGAAAGGGAGAGTAAGAGGGAGTGAGGTTTACCCCCCTTTACCCCTCTTAACCCTTATTTTTTTAGCACCCTAATTTGGGGTTTAAAGAGGTGTTCAATTAGATTATAACATATATACAATAAAAAGTGACCATATTACCCTTAACCTAATTGAATCATAAGATATAAACATCCATCTCTCTCTCCATCTCTCTCTCTCTCTCTCTCTCTCTATGGAGAGGATCGGGGACCTAGGGTCTAGAGAAACCATGTGGATGATAGAAATCAACCCATAGAACTCATAAACACTACAAACTAACTTTTAGGGTTTTGGGATTTCGGAGATGAACAACAAATACAACAAGAATTAAAGGGGATATGGACAATTATAAAGAGTAAACACTCACCTAATTGAACTAAGATGTTCAATCACTTGCACAAGGACCCTCCACAAACAAGGCACCATTAAACACTAAAGAAATCTCACAAAGAGTGGAGGAAGAACACCCATTCACAAGGAAGAGAAATCACCAAGCAATTTCCACCCAAAGGACTAGCTTTCATTGATTAGGCTTTCAAAACCCACAATCACAAACTCTCTAATGGAGAGGATTCTTGAGTCTAAAGCTCTCAAACTTCTATCTCTAGTATGTGTATTCTATCCTACAAAAAGAGGCTTACAAGTATATATAAGGGAAGGGTGAAAACATAATCAAAAGAGAGAGAGAAAGGCCGGAAAAAATGACCTGTTCGCAAATGGCACGATCGTGCTATCATACGGCACAATCGTGCAGTGCTTGCTGGAAGAATGGCACGATCGTGCGAAATAACGACACGATCGTGTTGTTGGCAGTTTTTTTTAGCTGACTTCTAACTTGCATAACTTCTTCATCCGAACTCCGTTTTAAGCCCATAATATATCGTCGGAAAGCTCTCAGTGTCCACTTTGAACTCCCACAATTTCAAGTCCATCGGAGCTGTATTGAAGGAGTTATGGTCGAAAGAGTGAAGGCACGCGCATTTCGAACCTTTGAAGCCCTTCACCACCTTGTGTTTATTCTTGTCGATTGTTCCGGAGCCCTCTAGAAGGCTCGGGAATGGTCTAATGAAGACCTAAGATGTCATCCAATATCCCGGGGTCTTCATATAATGAAACATGCTCTCCTTGATGGCCATAACGACCCTCCAAGGATCTGCACCCACCATGAAATGGACAGTGAAACCGGGTTTGATTCGAGGAGAGGAGAGCGCGGCTTGAAGCGAGCCGGTGACCCAAGACGAACCAAAAGTGAACCGATCCCCATATATACGGTTCACTCTCGCACACACACACATACACACACATCACTCTCTATCTCATCTCTCTTTCTCTCTCTTACACACACACATCTCTTTCTCTCTCTCGCATCGTCTCTCTCCCTCTCTCGCTCGCATCTCTCTCTTTCTCTTTCTCTCTCTCTCTCTCTCTCTCTCTCTCTCTCTCTCTCTCTCCTCTATCCTTCTAGAAAATGTAGCAATTCCGGAAGAAAGGAGGGACCAAATCGACATCACGAAGGACCCGAACACGTCTAGCACCCATCAACCTGTTAAAAGCAACAAGGAATTCGTCACATGAGAGCTCGTGGTCAAGGCTAATGGAGACAACCTTTTCCTCGTTCAACCTCGATGTGGAAGTAATGGAGCTCGGGGGATTGGTCAAGGATGTGTCCTCATGCAACTCAACTCCATGGCGAGGCTCGGGAGCGATTGAGCACGACTCAACACTTGGAGGCTCTATGCGGAGCTCGGTAGGAGTTGTTGGCAAAGGTGAGGGACAAGGGAGTGAGGTTGGAAATTTTTGTGGAGCTAAAGATCACTCAACCTCACTAGGGCCGCTTCTTCGTAAGAGTAAAGCCCGATGTGGCTTTCCTTTGCTCAAAGCACTCCCATCACGTGTTTCACTCTTTTGGAGGTTTCTCTTCTCACTTCCCACCCCGGCTTGTGGTATATCAGTTTCGAAAGGGGGTAAAGGAATGAGTTTGATTTTCTTTTCTCCCATTGAGAAGGTGTAGGTGTTCTTCCGGCCGTCGTGGATAGCATGCCGATCAAATTTCCAAGGTCTACCAAGTAGTAAATGGAAAGCATCCATGGGGACAACATCACAAAGAACACTATCCTCAAAAGAACAAGCGGAGAAAGAAACCAAGACTTGTTGGGTTACCTCGAATTCACTGCCATCTTTTAGCCCTTGCAAGCTATACGATTGAGGATGAGCCGGACCGACAATTGTAGTTTTTCAACCATGTAGGTAGAGGCCAAGTTGGTGCAACTCCCACCGTCGATGATGACCTTAGCTTCCTTCTCGTCGATGGTGAACCGAGTTCGGAAGATATTCTGCCGTTGAGAGTTATCCCGAGAATCCTTGGTCATGATAAAGGATCGCCTAGGAGTTGGACTCTCCCCTTTTTGCGCGCGAACCTCAACACTAGTCTTTGGAGCCTCCGGTGTGGCTACCTCACTTGCTTTGGAACTTTCAACCATCTTCGTAGGGCATTAGGCTTGGTAATGACCATAGACCCGACATGTGAAGCATTTTCTACCCTTGAGTTTCCGAAGATATTCCGGACTTTTCTTATGAGCTCGGGAAGACGGTTTGGGTAGCTTGGAAGTTCAACTTCCCTTGGATGTAGTCATTCTCCAAGAGTGAGCACTTCCCTTACTAGAAGATCATGAAGTAACATTCTCTTCCATTCTCCTACCTTGAGAACCACCATGTTGATAATCATCAAAATACCTCGAATAGCCACTATGGTGAGTTCTAGGAGCCTGAGTTGAAATACCACGATCCCATTTTGAGGACTCTAGTTGCGTAGGGGTCGTAGCGCGGAGTATGTGACTCATTCGACGTTGCACTTCTAGAACCTTCTCTTCGATACGTTGAAGATTCTCCTCTAAGGTTGGTTTGGGTTTGGGTTTAGGGGAAAAAGGGACATCATGTTTTCCCGAAGCATAGGATATGGAGGCCATTTGTGGAGCTTGATTTTCTTGTAGGGTGTATAATTTGAGCGGATGGAGGCTTGGGTTCTTTGTAGCTAGGAAATTATGAGGGGGTTTTTGCGAGGCTAATTTTGTGGAGGTAAATGGGGTGAAACCGGCAAGGGGAATGCACCTAGAAGAACAAACCCGGATGGGCACACAACCATCACCAACAACATCCACCAACAAAACAACCACCAACACAACCAAATCTCCAATAGAGAGGATTTTTGAGTCTAAAGCTCTCAAACTTCTATCTCTAGTATGTGTATTCTATCCTACAAAAAGAGGTTTACAAGTATATATAAGGGAAGGGGGAAAACATAATCAAAAGAGAGAGAGAAAGGCCGAAAAAAAATGACATGTTCGCAAATGGCACGATCGTGCTATCATACGGCACAATCGTGCAGTGCTTGCTGGAAGAATGGCACGATCGTGCGAAATAACGACATGATCGTGTTGTTGGCAGTTTTTTTTAGCTGACTTCTAACTTGCATAACTTCTTCATCCGAACTCCGTTTTAAGCTCATAATATATCGTTGGAAAGCTCTCAGTGTCCACTTTGAACTCCCACAATTTCAAGTCCATCGGAGCTGTATTGAAGGAGTTATGGTCAAAAGAGTGAATGCACGTGCATTTCGAACCTTGGAACGCCTTCACCACCTTGTGTTTATTCTTGTCGATTGTTCCGGAGCCCTTTAGAAGGCTCGGGAATGGTCTAATGAAGACCTAAGATGTCATCCAATATCCCGGGGTCTTCATATAATGAAACATGCTCTCCTTGATGGCCATAACGACCCTCCAAGGATCCGCACCCACCATGAAATGGACAGTGAAACCGGGTTTGATTCGAGGAGAGGAGAGGGCGGCTTGAAGCGAGCCGGTGACCCAAGACGAACCAAAAGTGAACCGATCCCCATATAAACGGTTCACTCTCGCACACACACACATACACACACATCACTCTCTATCTCATCTCTCTTTCTCTCTCTCGCATCGTCTTTTTCCCTCTCTCGCTCGCATCTCTCTCTTTCTCTTTCTCTCTCTCTCTCTCTCTCTCTCTCTCTCTCTCCTCTATCCTTCTAAAAACTGTAGCAATTCCGGAAGAAAGGAGGGGCCAAGTTGACATCACGAAGGACCCGAACACGTCTAGCACCCATCAACCTGTTAAAAACAACAAGGAATTCGTCACATGAGAGCTCGGTGTCAAGGCTAATGGTGACAACCTTTTCCTCGTTCAACCTCGATGTGGAAGTAAAAGAGCTCGGGGGATTGGTCAAGGATGTGTCCTCATGCAACTCAACTCCATGGCGAGGCTCGGGAGCGATTGAGCACGACTCAACACTTGGAGACTCTATGCGGAGCTCGGTAGGAGTTGTTGGCAAGGGTGAGGGACAAGGGAGTGAGGTTGGAAATTTTTGTGGAGCTAAAGATCACTCAACCTCACTAGGGCCGCTTCGTAAGAGTAAAGCCCAATGTGGCTTTTCTTTGCTCAAAGCACTCCCATCACGTGTTTCACTCTTTTGGAGGTTTCTCTTCTCACTTCCCACCCCGGCTTGTGGTATATCAGTTTCGAAAGAGGGTAAAGGAATGAGTTTGATTTTCTTTTCTCCCATTGAGAAGGTGTAGGTGTTCTTCCGGCCGTCGTGGATAGCATGCCGATCAAATTTCCAAGGTCTACCAAGTAGTAAATGGAAAGCATCCATGGGGACAACATCACAAAGAACACTATCCTCAAAAGACCAAGCGGAGAAAGAAACCAAGACTTGTTGGGTTACCTCGAATTCACTGCCATCTTTTAGCCCTTGCAAGCTATACGATTGAGGATGAGCCGGACCGACAATTGTAGTTTTTCAACCATGTAGGTAGAGGCCAAGTTGGTACAACTCCCACCGTCGATGATGACCTTAGCTTCCTTCTCGTCGATGGTGAACCAAGTTCGGAAGATATTCTGCCGTTGAGAGTTATCCCGAGAATCCTTGGTCATGATAAAGGATCACCTAGGAGTTGGACTCTCCCCTTTTTGCGCGCAAACCTCAACACTAGTCTTTGGAGCCTCCGGTGTGGCTACCTCACTTGCTTTGGAACTTTCAACCATCTTCGTAGGGCATTAGGCTTGGTAATGACTATAGACCCGACATGTGAAGCATTTTCTACCCTTGAGCTTCCGAAGATATTCCGCACTTTTCTTATGAGCTCGGGAAGACGGTTTGGGTAGCTTGGAAGTTCGACTTCCCTTGGATGAAGTCGTTCTCCAAGAGTGAGCACTTCCCTTCCTAGAAGACCATGAAGTAACATTGTCTTCCATTCTCCTACCTTGAGAACCACCATGTTGATAATCATCAAAATACCTCGAATAGCCACTATGGTGAGTTCTAGGAGCCTGAGTTGAAATACCACGATCCCATTTTGAGGACTCTAGTTGTGTAGGGGTCGTAGCGCGGAGTATGTGACTCATTCGACGTTACACTTCTAGAACCTTTTCTTCGATACGTTGAAGATTCTCCTCGAAGGTTGGTTTGGGTTTGGGTTTAGGTTTGGGTTTAGGGGAAAAAGGGACATCATGTTTGCCTGAAGCATAGGACATGGAGGCCATTTGTGGAGCTTGGTTTTCTTGTGGGGTGTATAATTTGAGCGGATGGAGGCTTGGGTTCTTTGTACCTAGGAAATTATGAGGGGGTTTTTGCGAGGTGATAGGCCGCAAGTGCACAGGTGCTCGTGTAGCAAGTATCAAGGTCGATCCCACAGGGACTTTGCTAACTACACACCAAACTAGCTTTCTATGTGATTGCTAAATCGGTCGGGTTTCTGTTGAAATTATCTAATGTCTACTTCTAATCACTAAAAAAAAGATCAAAACAATCAAATATTCACACAATTCACAAGATGAAATCAATATGAGAAAGACGTTCAGGGGATAAAACCTAAGTAACTCTATGAATCAAACAAGTGGATTGAACATGTATGTCACTAATTTGGTAAATTTTAGGGTCGACAATCGCATAAATTATTCCGTAGCGAGCTTTTGGCACTGAAACGGATTGCTTAGCAAAATTGATCACCTACTGTCGTGGTTATTTCAATTTTAACTAAGTTAAAGATCAAATTATCCAATGACCCCTAATTATAAAGTCTTCTATGTCTAGTTCACTTCATAACTAGTTTAATCCTAAGGGTTCCAATTATCGAATTTCTCCTTTCAGTACTTCACTCAACAATCTAATTCCATATTCTTGATGGCCAGTCAAAAACAATGACATACATAATCAAAGGTTAAATAAAATGCGTTTAAACTAGATTAACAAACTTGTTCAATCCAACAAAACTCAATCCATAAGAGAAACAAATAAAGGTTTATCCCCTAAACTAAAGGGAACTACTCACTACTCATGTTCAAAACACAAAACATATCAAAATCTATTCTAGAAAGCATGAAATCTAAAAGAAACAGAAGTAAACCGAGATGGAAATCGTTCCTCGCTTGTATAGTAGTCGGTGGGGACTTTTGCTCCTCCACTTCAATGGATTTCTTGAGAATCGATCTTCAAGCTCCAATAAACTCTCAATCTTCAACAAAGGATGAATATGGATGGATTTGTGGAGGAAGGGATGGATGATGGTAGAGATGGAGATGGTATGGTATGGAGGAATGAATGAAGGTGGATGATATGGATGGAATCAATGAAGGTGGATGGTCCTCTCCCCCCCTTTGATTGATGGATGCATTAATCAATATAAAGGGGATCAATAATGCTTTAGGTGACAGCATGGAGGATGGTGGAGTGATTATTGCTTCCATAGACAGCCGAAAAACATCATGATAAAAAGCAAAAACCCACTTGCAAGCGCCGAAAGTGAAAGGATAAAGCAACACGGACCGTTCCAGGGAAACACGGACCGTGTCATTGTCAACACGGGTCGTGTTGATGGTTTCTGGGAAATTGAAGTCTCTGGAGGCCAACACGGGTCGTGTTGGGTCTGACATTTCCAATGTCATCTTGTTTTGGCCATATCTTATTCGTCCGACGTCCGATTGACTTGGTTCTTGACTTTTCGGAAAGCTCTAGAAGCCTACTTTTCATTGGCATAAGCCTCAAAGTCATATAATAAGTGCGGAAAAAATGATGACCAAAAGATTGGACATATATCAGTTTTCGTACACTTTCTGCTATCTTACTCATAACTCCTTCATCTCAACTTGTAATTGACCTTATAATATATCGTCGGAAAGCTCTTTCAATGATGAATCATGTAATGGACGTGAGCTTCAGAGTTTATATCACTAATCTGCACAAATTGAACAAAACACTCAGAACTAGGTTAAGATAGCGAAATAAGATCATAAAAGATCAATTAAGCACATTAATCCCCAAATTTCACTATCAAAATGCTCCCAATGGTTAGTCACTATATGCCCTCATCAAATTCCCCCATGCTTAGTTCTTGCTTGTCCCTAAGCAAGGCTAAACTCACAAATAAAATAGAAAACAAAGAAAATAACAAAAATAGAAAATAAATGGGACAAAATGAAATCATAAAAAGAATCGATAAGACTTTCAATTAATCCCACTTAATCAAGCATAGCCCAAGTATGAACGAAAGTTTATATACAAGAGAAAATGAAATCATAAAAAGAATTACAAAAACCATACTTATCAAGATCAAACTAATCACCTCCTAATCACAAATGAAACAAGCAATCACACAATAATGGATGAAACTAGGTATTTGAGAGCAACCTTACTTTAGGGAATGTGGAAACACTCCTCTCATGTGTTTGAAAAAATAATATTCAATGAAGGTGCACTCAATACTCAATCACAAAGCAACATTCTGCCATAAGCTTGCAAATAATCTCAATTCTCTACCGCTAAGATGCAATGCACAATGATAATCAAGAGGGCTTTCAAAAGGATTGTAATGAGGCTAAGGTTAAGGGTAAGGAGTGGAGATATATTTGGGAAAGTGGAGCTAAAAGCCAATACTTGGAGCATAAACCTCACCAAATTATTTAAATAAGAATACTCACACCTTATAAACATATCAATGCATCCCATAATCATGTGGAAATTGCCTCAACTCAAAGAAAAATAAACTATCAAAATACTTTTTTTTTTCATTTCTCTGATTTTTTTTTCATTTTTTTTTTCATTTTTTGCTATTTTTTTCTGAAATTCAAATATTTCAATTCAAACTCAAAGATATATACATCAATAAGGCAATTTCAACTCAACCCATATCAAGCTACAATGGGGAGCAATCTAAAAATATTTCAACTTCACAACATCCCCAACAAGACCAAACCACAAATACACCAAAATCAACCCAACTTTTACACTCTAGCACTCCAAGCAATGACTTAAAGGTAGGAAATTATATATACGGCCATGGCTAAAAATGTAGGTAATCAAAAGAAAGAGTGATACAAGGCTAAAAGTGGGTTAAAAGCGGATAATTCACATGTAAAGGGTGACTATTTGGCTTTGTAGCTAAAATATGTACAAGAATACCTCTATCATATTACCAATGCACAAGCAAAAATGCAGTTTCAAAGAGATGCATCGCAAGTTCTAGAGAATGCAACTAAGGATGAGCCACACATGGAAATGAGACTAATAAAAATGATTAGTCATTTAAGGCCTTTGTGGTCTCACGGGTAAAAAGCTCTCAAATAAACCTAGCTCATATAGACGTATACGTGCTAAACTCATTCCAAAAGATCTAAAAAGGGCAATCAATCATCACTATCAAAGTACAATTCTAAACTCTCTATGATTCACAACTCTTTTCAAAACTTAAATTTACGAAAGGGCTATACGAGACTAAATCAAATCAAAAGAAAACTTATCTAGCTTTATCTTATTTTTATTTTTTTCTTCTTTTTCAATTTTTTTTTAATTTCTGAAATTTTCTGATTTTTTTTGTTTTATTTTTCAAAATCTAAAATCAAAAGTCAAAGAAAAACTAGAAAATAAGAAACTAAAAACTAAGAAAAAGAAAGAAAATAAAATCTAATATGATACTAACTAATGCAATTGTATGTGGATGCAATAATTCATAAATGAAAGAAACTAGAAAACTAAGAAAAACAAACAAAAACAAACTCAAGACACTACTACACATATATACAACAATGGACAAGGACTACAAATTACAAATTTCTTTCACAAAAATCCCCCCATGCTTGGACAAAGCATTGTCCTCAATGTAACCACAATCAAATAAATTGCAAAAGGGGAAATAAGGAAAGATCTCACCAGTTTAGGTGTTGGATGCACCTAAACCATCGCCTCTTCAAGAATGGGGCGAATGGAGCATCAGCCACTCCATCATGAACTCAAGATTGGGCCATTACTTCAGATGTCGTCAATGCCCTTAGAAGCTTGTCAAACTCTTCAGCATGCGGTTTACAAGCTTGTAAATAAGAGAGCAACAAAAGAGTTATAGTAGAAAATATAAGTATCGCTCTCTTAAATAAATCAAACGCCTTAGAAAAATCAAAAGACTCAAAATAAGTTGTCCACATGAGTTTTCTAGGCAAGTCCTCTAGGTAAATACAATATGGATCAAGAGAGGAATCGTACCCTCTTAATGTACCTATGGACAAATCAAGAATATTGTTGTTCCCCTTAAGCATATCACAAGAATTAACCTTAGCCACATAGCCCACTTCAACATGAACACATATGGTCTTTTCAACAAAAGTGGGTTCATTTAGGCACTTAGGGGAATAGGAAGGTGGTGAATAATGAGTAGAAGCATGGAATAAGACATTGGAAGTAGGGAGTACAACATCATCAAATTCTTTGCTTGAAGGATCTAATCCACCCACAACCCCCTCACAAGGATCTCCATCAATAGTATCAATTGACCCTTGAGAAAAATCATCATCATACCTAGCATCAAAACCATAGGACTCACTCACCTTAAACCCCGTCGACTGAGAAAAAGGTAAGGATGTATTATGAAAAGCAAAGACACTATCAGTAGTGTCTCTAGGTGAGCTAGGATGAGAATGAGCAACAATTGGCAAAGATGACTCAGAAAGGTCAACTATTTCCTCTAGATTAGCTTTTAATTTATCTTGTTGCTCTAGCATTTCCCTCAGTAAAATTTCAAGTCTGGATAAACCAGGGCAAGTAGAATCATCATGGTCAAGAGAATAACATAAACGACAAGGAGACAAACATTAGGGTTGAGTATATTGTCTAGCATGAGATGCACAAGGATTAGAGTAAGAGTAACCAGATGCACAAAGAGAATACTCAAAATCAAGTGTATCACGTGCAAGCCACTCAAGCAAACTCCAAGCTTCATCAACAGTTTTAGCATAAAAACCAAAATACTCTAATAGGGTACGAGTCTGACTATTCACCCCCTCCACAACAATATCAAGAATATCTGATTTCCCAGGCTCAACACCACATGGAACAGGACAAGCAAGTAATCGCTCAAAATAGCGCCAAAATAACTCTTGCTCAAATTGGGGGAAACAGATAATTGCCATTTTTTTGGGATTTTTTATTTTTTTTGAGAAAAACAATAAAAACGGGAAAACAAAAAAAAATGATCTAGTCAATCTAAGGATATTCGTTCGGTGGTGGCTAGGGACAAAGTCCCCAGCAACGACGCCAAAATCTTGATAGGCCGCAAGTGCACGGGTGCTCGTGTAGCAAGTATCAAGGTCGATCCCACAAGGACTTTGCTAACTACACACCAAACTAGCTTCCTATGTGATTGCTAAATCGGTCGGGTTTTTGTTGAAATTATCTAATGTCTACTTCTAATCACTAAAAAAAAGATCAAAACAATCAAATATTCACACAATTCACAAAATGAAATCAATATGAGAGAGACGTTCAGGGGATAAAACCTAAGTAACTCTATGAATCAAACAAGTGGATTGAACATGTACGTCACTAATTTGGTACATTTTAGGGTCGATAATCGCATAAATTATTCCGTAGCGAGCTTTTGGCACTGAAACGGATTGCTAGCAAAATTGATCACCTACTGTCGTGGTTATTTCAATTTTAACTAAGTTAAAGATCAAATTATCCAATGACCCCTAATTATGAAGTCTTCTATGTCTAGTTCACTTCATAACTAGTTTAATCTTAAGGGTTCCAATTATCGAATTTCTCCTTTCAGTACTTCACTCAACAATCTAATTCCATATTCTTGATGGCCAGTCAAAAACAATGACATACATAATCAAAGGTTAAATAAAATGCGTTTAAACTAGATTAACAAACTTGTTCAATCCAACAAAACTCAATCCATAAGAGAAACAAATAAAGGTTTATCCCCTAAACTAAAGGGAACTACTCACTACTCATGTTCAAAACACAAAACATATCAAAATCTATTCTAGAAAGCATGAAATCTAAAAGAAAGAGAAGTAAACCGAGATGGAAATCGTTCCTCGCTTGTATAGTAGTCGGTGGGGACTTTTGCTTCTCCACTTCAATGGATTTCTTGAGAATCGATCTTCAAGCTCCAATAAACTCTCAATCTTCAACAAAGGATGAATATGGATGGATTTGTGGAGGAAGGGATGGATGATGGTAGAGATGGAGATGGTATGGTATGGAGGAATGAATGAAGGTGGATGATACGGATGGAATCAATGAAGGTGGATGGTCCTCTCCCCCCCTTTGATTGATGGATGCATTAATCAATATAAAGGGGATCAATAATGGTTTAGGTGACAGCATGGAGGATGGTGGAGTGATTATTGCTTCCATAGACAGCCGAAAAACATCATGATAAAAAGCAAAAACCCACTTGCAAGCGCCGAAAGTGAAAGGATAAAGCAACACGGACCGTTCCAAGGCAACACGGACCGTGTCATTGTCAACACGGGTCGTGTTGATGGTTTCTGGGAAATTGAAGTCTCTGGAGGCCAACACGGACCGTGTTGGGTCTGATATTTCCAATGTCATCTTGTTTTGGCCATATCTCATTCGTCCGACGTCCAATTGACTTGGTTCTTGACTTTTCGGAAAGCTCTAGAAGCCTACTTTTCATTGGTATAAGCCTCAAAGTCATATAATAAGTGTGGAAAAAATGATGACGAAAAGATTGGACATATATCAGTTTTCGTACACTTTCTGCTATCTTACTCATAACTCCTTCATCTCAACTTGTAATTGACCTTATAATATATCGTCGGAAAGCTCTTTCAATGATGAATCATGTAATGGACGTGAGCTTCAGAGTTTATATCACTAATCTGCACAAATTGAACAAAACACTCAGAACTAGGTTAAGGTAGCGAAATAAGATCATAAAAGATCAATTAAGCACATTAATCCTCAAATTTCACTATCAAAAAGCTCCCAATGGTTATCACTATATGCCCTCATCACGAGGCTAATTTTGTGGAGGAAAATGGGGTGAAGCCGGCAAGGGGAATGCACCCAGAAGAATAAACTCGGATGGGCACACAACTATCACCAACAACATCCACCAACAAAACAACCACCAACACAACCAAATCTCCAATAGAGAGAATTTTGTAGTCTAAAGCTCTCAAACTTCTATCTCTAGTATGTGTGTTCTATCCTACAAAAAGAGGTTTACAAGTATATATAAGGGAAGGGGGAAAACATAATCAAAAGAGAGAGAGAAAGGCCGAAAAAAATGACCTGTTCGCAAATGGCACGATCGTGCTATCATACGGCACAATCGTGTAGTGCTTGCTGGAAGATTGGCACGATCGTGCGAAATAACGACACGATCGTGTTGTTGGCAGTTTTTTTCCGCTGACTTTCTAACTTGCATAACTTCTTCATCCGAACTCCGTTTTAAGCCCATAATATATCGTTGGAAAGCTCTCGGTGTCCACTTTGAACTCCAACAATTTCAAGTCCATCGGAGCTGTATTGAAGGAGTTATGGTCAAAAGAGTGAAGGCACGCGCATTTCGAACCTTTGAACGCCTTCACCACCTTGTGTTTATTCTTGTCGATTGTTCCGGAGCCCTCTAGAAGGCTCGGGAATGGTCTAATGAAGACCTAAGATGTCATCCAATATCCCGGGGTCTTCATTTAATGAAACATGCTCTCCTTGATGGCCATAACGACCCTTTAAGGATCCGCACCTACCATGAAATGGACAGTGAAACCGGGTTTGATTCGAGGAGAGGAGAGAGCGGCTTGAAGCGAGCCGGTGACCCAAGACGAACCAAAAGTGAACCGATCCCCATATATATGGTTCACTCTCGCACACACACACATACACACACATCACTCTCTATCTCATCTCTCTTTCTCTTTCTTACACACACACATCTCTTTCTCTCTCTCGCATCGTCTCTCTCCCTCTCTCGCTCGCATCTCTCTCTTTCACTTTCTCTCTCTCTCTCTCTCTCTCTCTCTCTCTCTCTCTCTCTCTCTCCTCTATCCTTCTAAAAAATGTAGCAATTCCGAAAGAAAGGAGGGGCCAAGTCGACATCACGAAGGACCCGAACACGTCTAGCACCCATCAACCTGTTAAAAGCAACAAGGAATTCGTCACATGAGAGCTCGGGGTCAAGGCTAATGGAGACAACCTTTTCCTCGTTCAACCTCGATGTGGAAGTAATGGAGCTCGGGGGATTGGTCAAGGATGTGTCCTCATGCAACTCAACTCCATGGCGAGGCTCGGGAGCGATTGAGCACGACTCAACACTTGGAGGCTCTATGCGGAGCTCGGTAGGAGTTGTTGGCAAAGGTGAGGGACAAGGGAGTGAGGTTGGAAATTTTTGTGGAGCTAAAGATCACTCAACCTCACTAGGGCCGCTTCTTCGTAAGAGTAAAGCCCGATGTGGCTTTCCTTTGCTCAAAGCACTCCCATCACGTGTTTCACTCTTTTGGAGGTTTCTCTTCTCACTTCCCACCCCGGCTTGTGGTATATCAGTTTCGAAAGGGGGTAAAGGAATGAGTTTGATTTTCTTTTCTCCCATTGAGAAGGTGTAGGTGTTCTTCCGGCCGTCGTGGATAGCATGCCGATCAAATTTCCAAGGTCTACCAAGTAGTAAATGGAAAGCATCCATGGGGACAACATTACAAAGAAAACTATCCTCAAAAGAACAAGCGGAGAAAGAAACCAAGACTTGTTGGGTTACCTCGAATTCACTGCCATCTTTTAGCCCTTGCAAGCTATACGATTGAGGATGAGCCGGACCGACAATTGTAGTTTTTCAACCATGTAGGTAGAGGCCAAGTTGGTGCAACTCCCACCGTCGATGATGACCTTAGCTTCCTTCTCGTCGATGGTGAACCGAGTTCGGAAGATATTCTGCCGTTGAGAGTTATCCCAAGAATCCTTGGTCATGATAAAGGATCGCCTAGGAGTTGGACTCTCCCCTTTTTGCGCGCGAACCTCAACACTAGTCTTTGGAGCCTCCGGTGTGGCTACCTCACTTGCTTTGGAACTTTCAACCATCTTCGTAGGGCATTAGGCTTGGTAATGACCATAGACCCGACATGTGAAGCATTTTCTACCCTTGAGCTTCCGAAGATATTCCGCACTTTTCTTATGAGCTCGGGAAGACGGTTTAGGTAGCTTGGAAGTTCGACTTCCCTTGGATGAAGTCGTTCTCCAAGAGTGAGCACTTCCCTTCCTAGAAGACCATGAAGTAACATTGTCTTCCATTCTCCTACCTTGAGAACCACCATGTTGATAATCATCAAAATACCTCGAATAGCCACTATGGTGAGTTCTAGGAGCCTGAGTTGAAATACCACGATCCCATTTTGAGGACTCTAGTTGCGTAGGGGTCGTAGCGCGGGGTATGTGACTCATTCCACGTTGCACTTCTAGAACCTTCTCTTCGATACGTTGAAGATTCTCCTCGAAGGTTGGTTTGGGTTTGGGTTTGGGTTTGGGTTTGGGTTTAGGGGAAAAAGGGACATCATGTTTGCCCGAAGCATAGGATATGGAGGCCATTTGTGGAGCTTGGTTTTCTTGTGGGGTGTATAATTTGAGAGGATGGAGGCTTGGGTTCTTTGTAGCTAGGAAATTATGAGGGGGTTTTTGCGAGGCTAATTTTGTGGAGGAAAATGGGGTGAAACCGGCAAGGGGAATGCACCCAGAAGAACAAACCCGAATGGGCACACAACCATCACAAACAACATCCACCAACACAACCAAATCTCACAATCATTTCATCGAACACCTTCCGTGCACAATATCCAACTTTCACCACAAAGCTCCAATAATACTTCCAACCATTCAATAACAATCAAGAACAACAATAACACCCAACAACAATGGATGAACATAGGGAATGGGGGTACCCAAATTGCTCAACAATATCAACAACACCAAAAATCACCACCACACAACAACAAAAACAATTCCGGGCACAAACAAGAAATCTCTAACAAAACTATGAGTTCTATGCCTGGCTCTGATACCAAATGGAGAGGATCGGGGACCTAGGGTCTAGAGAAACCATGTGGATGATAGAAATCCACTCATAGAACTCATAAACACTACAAACTAATTTTTAGGGTTTTGGGATTTTAGAGATGAACTACAAGTACAACAAGAATTAAAGGGGGATATGGACAATTATAAAGAGTAAACACTCACTCAATTGAACTAAAATGTTTAAACACTTGCACAAGGACCTTCCACAAGCAAGGCACCATTAAACACCAAAGAAATCTCACAAATTGTGGAAGAAGAACACTCACTCACAAGGAAGAGAAATCAACAAGCAATTTCCACCCAAAGGATTAGCTTTCATTGATTAGGGTTTGAAAACCCACAATTACAAACTCTCCAATAGAGAGGATTTTTGAGTCTAAAGCTCTCAAACTTCTATCTCTAGTATGTGTAATCTATCCTACAAAAAGAGGCTTACAAGTATATATAAGGGAAGGGGGAAAACATAATCAAAAGAGAGAGAGAAAGGCCGAAAAAAATGACCTGTTCGCAAATGGCACAATCGTGCTATCATACGGCACAATCGTGCAGTGCTTGCTGGAAGAATGGCACGATCGTGCGACATAACGACACGATCGTGTTGTTGGCAGTTTTTTTCAGCTGACTTCTAACTTGCATAACTTCTTCATCCGAACTCTGTTTTAAGCCCATAATAGATCGTTGGAAATCTCTTGGTGTCTACTTTAAGCTCCCAAAATTTCAAGTCCATCGAAACTCTATTGAAGGAGTTATGGTTGAAAGAGTGAAGGCACGCGCATTTCGAACCTTTGAATGCCTTCACCACCTTGTGTTTATCCTTGCCGATTGTTCCGGAGCCCCCTAGAAGGCTTGGGAATGGTCTAATGAAGACCTAAGATGCCATCCAATGTCTCGTGGTCTTCATATAATGAAACACGACTCTCCTTGATGGTCATAACGACCGTCCAAGGACCCCTGCCCACTATGAAATGGACAGAGAAACCGGGTTTGATTCGAGGAGAGGAGAGGAGAGGGCGGCTTGAAGCGAGCCGGTGACCCAAGACGAACCAAAAGTGAATCGATCCCCATATATACGGTTCACTCTCGCACACACACACACATACACACACATCACTCTCTATCTCATCTCTCTTTCTCTTTCTTACACACACACATCTCTCTCTCTCTCTCTCTCTCGCATCGTCTCTCTCCCTCTCTCGCTCGCATCTCTCTCTCTCTTTCTCTCTCTCTCTCTCTCACTCGCATCTCTCTCTCTCTTTCTCTCTCTCTCATCTCTCTTTCTCTCTCTTACACACACACATCTCTCTTTCTCTCTCTTACACACACACATCTCTCTCTCTTTCTCTCTTCTCTCACTCTCTCTTTCTCTCTTCTCTCTTCTCTCTCTCTCTCTCTCTCTCTCTCTCTCTCTCTTTCTCTATCACTCTCTATCTCTCTCTAGCATCTCTCTCTCTTTGTCTCTCTCTGTAAAACCCCGAAAAATTTGAATTCGTTGACTGTGACGTCGTTAGTTGTTTAAATTGACTCCGTTAATTTTTGAGATTTTATCGGCGATTATGTATGCTGACACTTGAGCTCATAGCACCGTTGAGAGACTAACAAGTGTATTTTAGTAATTTCATGTGCATAATAATTGTGTGAATTTATGTGATTATTTATGGTATTATTTGATGGCAATTATTTTAGAAAATTAAAAATAATTATTCTTCCATATTTACTATTTTTAGTTGCGGCAGAAAATTTATTTATTTTATATTATTTTGTTATATTATTTTTTCCATATTTGAGTTTAGTATAAGTATTCTCTTATTTTTCCCTAAACCATAACCCTAGCCTCCATCTATTCTCCTTCCTTGCTGTAACCGCCATCAACCACCACCACCAGCCGCGTCGCCATCGTCGCCGACCACCACCAGACGTTGTCGACAACCGCCAGCCACCACCTTCCTCTTCCACAATCTCTCTCTCTCTCAAGTTTATTCCCTCTTCCCCTCTTTGCCTCGCTCCGCCACGCATAGCCTCCACCACCATTAGTGGCGACCTCGCCGTCACAACCAAACTCGACCACCGTCGTCGCCTCGCATGCCCAGAGCCACCAGTCACCGCCCAGACAAGGGAAGAGGATCAAAGGGCTTTCTTATGCTGCTTCTGCGTCGATAATTGTCGCGACCATCGCCACCAATCGACATTGCCCGACCTATGAAGACCACCAGTGCATCCCGCCGCAGTGACCTTCGCTGCCTGTTCCCAGTCGCCGGCGTTGTTGGGTGTGAACACCAATTTGTTGGGAGTGGAGACCAAATGAGGAAGAAAGAAGTAGAAGATAGAGGAGTTTAGGAAGATGTCACCAGCGTGGCCTAGACGCTGCCAGCGCCGAGCGTCGCAAAGCTAAACGCTGCCAGCGCCTCTTCCAGATCGTGACTACGGGAACACGCTGCCAGCGTTTGTTCCCCACTACCAGCGTTTGTGTTATGTCGGCAAAATCTTGGACGACGCTAAGATATTATTTTGTTTCCTATTCTACTACTGTTTCCTTTTTGATGTAGACTTCCATATTGTTTAGGTTACTACCATATTGTAACCTAGGTCTCCTTGTACCCTACTAGTATATATAGGGGTCTTGTTCTCCTTGATATACCACAATAGCAATTGAGAGTGTTTTCATCTTATACCACAAGCGATTGACCTGTAATCTTTGTGTTCTTCAGGGAGTTGTGTGAGGCTCAACTGTGAGTGTTGAGTTCTCAGGTTGTAACTCTAGGAAGGCTGTGAGAGATTGTGAAGGTCTGGAAATCTCTGAAACACCGTTGTAATCCTCTAATAGTGCATCGTTCGTTGTTTTTTCCCGGTTTGGGTTTTTCCACGTTAATTCCTTGTGTTGAATCTTTATTTATTTTTCGCCTTTATTATTGTTTGTCTGCTAACTACGCCATGAGAATCCTAACAATTGGTATCAGAGCTTTGGTTGGAGCGTGGTTGATCTGCAGACTAAGAAGCAATGGCAGGCGGAATTGTGAAGATTCCTGAACTCGATGGGAAAGACTACTCATGGTGGAGGATGCACGTTGAGGATGTGTTCCGCCAGCAAAGGTTGCATCTTGCGATGGGTGATAAGACAAAAGAGATGGAATAGAAGGATTAGGAAGATCTTGATGGTCAAGCATTCAGTACGGTCAGGCTGACGCTAGCTCGAAACGTGGCTTTCAACGTCAAAGATCAGAAAACGACGAAAGATTTGCTCGAGGCTTTGCAAAACACATATGAGAAACCTTC
Organism: Portulaca oleracea; assembly: GCA_029582165.1. Classification (NCBI taxonomy): domain Eukaryota; kingdom Viridiplantae; phylum Streptophyta; class Magnoliopsida; order Caryophyllales; family Portulacaceae; genus Portulaca; species Portulaca oleracea. The sequence goes on from CM055885.1 coordinate 26,189,620, forward strand.
GGCGGTGAACAAGGTATATGTGTTATGTCGTTTGTTTGAATTTAAGATGCAAGAGCCTGGTGATATGCATGATAGTATGAATGAGTTGAATATAATACTATCAAAGTTAACCTCTGTGGGATTTAATTTCGACGATGAGATGAATGCTAACATACTATTGGCTACCCTACCTAAGTCTTGGGAAAATTTCGTGACTTTTGTAACTTCTTCTACTAAGAAGGGTGAGAAACTTAAGTTTGGGGAAATTAGAGACTTTGTCCTGAATGAAAGTATTTGTAGGAAAGATTCCGATGTGTTTGAGTCTTCGGGGAATGCTTTGACTATCAGGGGTAGGAGGAATAGTGGGAGTTCTGGTCGTGGTCGATCAAAATCTAGAGGTCGAAACATGGAGCAAGTGTTGTGTGGGAACTGTGGTGATAGAGGTCATTTTCATAGGGATTGTCCCAAACCCAAGAAGAGCAATCATATTGACCATGACTCTGTATATTCTGCTGAGGATATAGGTGATGTCCTAACTGTTAGTGTTGACAAGTTGGAAAGGAGTTGGGTGATAGATTCGGGTGCTTTGTTTCACTCTTTGTCTAGCAGGGAGGCCTTTAGCAATTTTGTGAGTGGGAGGTTTGGCAGGGTTAGGCATGCAAACGATCATAACCTAAAGGTGCTAGAAAGAGGTGATGTGAACATTAAAACTTTTACGGGTGGAACTTGGAGGTTGAAGAATGTTCGGTATATCCCGGGTCTGACCAAGAACCTTGTATTTGTAAGTCAACTGGATGAGGAGGGGTTCACGACGAGATTTGAAGATGGTCATTGGAGGGTAACGAAAGGATTTGTGATAATTGCTAGTGGCAGGAAAAAGGGGAAACTATATTCTGTCATTGATAACTCTAACATGCAGGTTCATGCTCGTCAAAGACGTGTTAGCTTCTCTGAAGAGAGAAGGGTACCAGAAACGAGGAGGTTTCAGGTCGAGGCTATGGGAACGGATGATCAACCGAGGAACGCATCCAACCTGCACGGGAATTTGACAAGTTCAACATGAGGTAAAGTCCCAATCCAAAATTCCCCTAAGTTGTTGACGATGATGTGTATGTCGAAGTTGTAGGGGTGTGATCAGTTCAAGTGGGAGCCTGTTGCAAAAAGAGGAGTTGATGGGAGGTCAACTGAGACCTCTGTTGATCTTTGCTGAACAAGATCGAGATGAGTGCACTAGAGGATTCGAGAAGGTGTTGAAGTGGTAGAAGACTGCGTCTGCAATTTCTCTTCAAGTGGGAGATTGTTGGTGTGAATGCTAATTTTTTGGGAGTGAAGACCAAATGAGGAAGAAGGAGAAGTAGAAGAGGAGTTGAGGAAGACGCCACCAGCGTGGCCTAGACGCTGCCAGCGCCGAGCGTCGCAAAGCTAAACGCTGCCGGCGCCAGGAGGCCGTTGCCAGCGCCTCTTTCAGATCATGACTATGGGAATACGCTGCCAGCGTTTGTTCCCCACTACCAGCGTTTGTTCCCCACTACCAGCGTTTGTGTTATGTCGGCAAAATCATGGATGGCGCCAAGATATTATTTTGTTTCCTATTCTACTATTGTTTCCTTTTTGATGTAGACTTCCATATTGTTTAGGTTGCTGTCATATTGTCACCTAGGTCTCCTTGTACCCTACTAGTATATATAGGGGTCTTGTTCTCCTTGATATACCACAATAGCAATTGAGAGTGTTTTCATCTTATACCACAAAATATTGACATGTAATTTCTGTGTTCCAGAGGGAGTTGTGTGAGGCTCAACTGTGAATGTTGAGTTCTCAGGTTGTAACTCTAGGAAGGCTGTGAAAGATTGTGGAGGTCTTGGAATCTCTGAAACACCGTTGTAATCCTATGATAGTGCATCGTTCGTGGTTTTTTCCCGGTTTGGGTTTTTCCACGTTAATTTCTTGTGTTGAATCTTTATTTATTTTTCGCCTTTATTACTGTTTGCCTGCTAACTACGCCCTGAGAATCCTAACAGGCGTGACCTCTGCCGCTTCTACCCAGCCAGGCCCTGTGTTTGTATAAAACTCTAACCCTAGATGTAGTATTATCATGGTTTTACTTCTTTGATTCTTGATTATTATTATGATGATGATTATTAGTATTTTCTTATAATCAGACTGTATTACTCATGCTTATAAATTCATGTTACAATATGGTGGTACCAATTATTTATTGTGGTAGTGTAATATTAATCTTTCCTAATTACTATATCTGAATTATATTGTTATTTCATGTAAGTTATGTTAGGATTTGATTAAATTATGAGAAATTTTATTTGAAAGGAATTGCAAATACTATGTTTCTATTCTATTTTATGCATGATTATTATGTTTATAAGTTATTTATTAGTTACAAGTATTATGATTAATATTTATTAGTTGTTCATGTTATTATCTGAAAGGAGTTGCGTTTTAAATCTCATTCCGTGTTACGATTTCGAGTTAAATCTTGAGTTTTTGCGTTTTGAGAGTTGAAATTTAAAAACCTTAATTTATAACTATTATTGTATCTTTTAAAAGGGTCTTGTTTAAATCTTCTCATGGTTTTACGAATTAAATTATGTTGTGTTTAGTAAAGTTTTGATCTTTGATGTATTAATTATATTATTTATGTTATTATTATGTGCGGTATTTTTTATATGAATGTTATCGATTTTCTTTATGTAAAATGCTTTAATTTTGGTCATGAGCGAGAGTTTGTCACCCTTGCTGTGTGGGCTATTTTTCCATGAGGTTTCGATGTCGAAATATTTGAGTTTTATTGTGATCTCTATGTTTAGTTTTCAAAAAAAAAATGTTTAATTTGAAAAGTTAAATTGTTTGTGTGAAAAATTGTGTTAGTTGATGTGTACTTTGACCTTGGTTGTGTTAGGGGAATGAAGGGGGATGCATTTGACCTAGAAGACTGTTTAGAGGCCTAAGTTGGAGTCCCGGGATAGTTTGATTAGAGTCAGGATCGAAAAACCCGAGATAAAAATAGGATAGTTTTGGACAGAATTATTGTGTCACGCTATAACGATCACCATAAATTTTGTAGTCGAGCTTTGACCATACCGTTCAGACAGGAAGTCCCTCATTGTGTTATCTTTCATAAGAATTTTGTGGATCGGGTTTTCGAGGTGTATAGTTCGAGTTATGACCCAATTACCGGGCCTAGGTCAGAACTGGAACAGTTGGAGTGTTGAATGTTTTTGAGAACCTTAGAGTATGTTTTAGGTCTTGTGATCAACATGAGAGTTTTAGTAGACATCTCAAGGTTTCCAGAAAGTCAAACCAAGTTCATAGCGTGTCGAGAAGTCGAGTTATGGCCTTTCCGATGCGAGTATAGTAATCTGTCCAGTTTTTCATTTGTTATAAATATGTTTTATTTATGTGAATGTGATGTGTAGTCTAAATGTGTTATTACTTAGATGAAGGGAACCTTTTAGTGTTCCTAGGGTGGGGTGAGGTAGAATGTAGTGAGTACTAACTTTGAGAGACATTATTAATTGTAGAATTATTCTATTTTTAGGCATGAATCAGATTGCGTCGCTTTAGTGAGCTCAAGTGTAGTCGTTGAAGTGAAGTGAGGCGAAGACACCCAGATAATGTCTATGTCCTAAATCCCGCTGGGGTGCACTTTAATTGTTTTGATTGATTTTAAGTTGTTTTGCGATTTGCATCCCGAAGGGATTTTATTGTGGAAAATTTGTCTGTCTGTTTTTGGATGTTGATTATGTTCTTTTGAGTTGGTAAAATATGGACAGTCTTTTATGTGTGATTTGGAAATGGTTTTGGAAATTGGGATCAAATTGGTTTGGATTGTTTGAGTTTGGAATGATGTGATATTAAATTTGACTAATAAATCAAATGTGATGTAAATGTGGGTTCGAGCAACACCCCCAAAGACCAGGTTCTCGGCATCATGTAGGGGGGTTGTCAAGAGGTCAGGGATGCCTGCTAAGTGCTACTTCTCCAGGGTTAGTTTTATGCATGTGTGTGAAATGGATGGTCATCCGTATGATTGAGATTATGATTGATTGAGATTGTGATGAGTTGAGATATAATTATTGTGAAGTCTTGGACTTTGAGGGCCAAATAAGCAAGGTCCGTCCGCTTAATAATTCTGAAAGATAGGTATGGCTGGTTGGGAAAGAAAATTGATTGTGAAAAGATTTGACTTGTTCACTTCTCCCCTAAAAATGAATTGAAATGGATTTTAAATTGTTTTGACGGTTAAGGGTAGACATTATTGAGTCATCCTCATGTTTTTAAATGTTTTGTTTTCAGGTGAAGTGTTATGGGAACGAGAACTAGAAGTGAGGACGATAGATTGAAGTTAGAAGTTGAGAATAAAGTTTAGTTTGCGTTTTAGATTTGAAGTTAGAAATGCTTAGTTTGTGTTGTTCTAGAATTTGAAACTTCCCTTGTTTATTAAATTGAAGTAATTAGTGATTAGTTAGTTTTTCCTTTCTTGCCTTGTATTCCTTCGAGGATATGACAGTAATGTTCAAATAAAAAAAAAAGAGACTTCCGCTGTTAATGTTAGTCAACGTTTGACTTTAACCGTTAAGTTTAGAATTGAATTTTCAGGGCGTTACACTCTCCCTCTCTCGCTCGCATATCTCTCTCTCTCTCTCTTTCTCTCTCTCTCTCTCACACACACACACACACACACACTCACACATCTCTCTCTCTCTCTCTACCTCCCACTCTCTCATCTCTCTGTCTCTCTCTTTCTCTATCTCTCTATCTCTGTCTCTCTCTCTCTAGAGAGAGAGAGAGAGAGAGAGAGAGAGAGAGGGTGGAGAGAGAGAGAGAGAGAGAGAGAGAGAGAGAGAGAGAAAGGGTAAAGAGAGAGTATATTGAGAGAAAGGTGTTGTTCAGAGAGTATAGAGAGATAGAGAGGGGGGAGAGAGAGAGAGACAGAGAGAGAGAGAGAGAGAGAACAATATATATTAGATGCACCTAAAGCATTCACTTCAGATATTTGTGAGTGAACAATCATATGAATCAGAGTGAACAATGATAATAATAAGAGTGAACAACCTAATACAAATGGATGAACAATTGTAGAATCTGGAGCACATACTCCGGGAGCACCTAATAAATTGCAGAAAGAGAACGAGTAGTAGAGCAAATGTATGAGTATTATATTGAATTACATATAATATGAAAGGACAAATATGTCAATTAACATTTTACTCGTATGAACTTTCCAAATTGTTCTCCCAAGCAGGGGTAAGTACTTTACCCTAATGAACCCTCCCATACACTCACCCTCCTTTACTCCTATAAACCTCTACTCTCCCTTTTAACTCCCCTCCCAAGCTAAGTGTAAGGAGTTCAACACTTGAGGTAAACTTATCTCGGTGTTCATTCTACAAGTTGTTGGTATGTCTAGTCCAACACCATCTACAACCTTGTTTGTCACCCACCTGATGAACAAAATACAGAACTTTTACACTTTGTTCTCAATAAGAGGGTTGAATTTGCATTTAGAGACATGTGTTTAATAAAGTTAACCAATTAACTAATTGACCACATACGTCTAAATCATACACTAACTTAAGTCTACGCTAATTCAAAAAAAAAATGGCATAGAACAATGTCTTTTAATATCGATTTCACATTCATGATAATATGGAAATAAATACCCCTTTTGACAATGATTGTAATTACAGTGAATGTATGCACGACCATTAAACAACATCATCACAGCAAACATTTCCTAAAACTGAATAATTTTTTTCAAACTTAATCTAATTAATTAGCATTTCCATTACTTCCATTTGAACTCGACTACCAAATGTACAATGCACAGAAAAAGTTATTCACGATAGTTCGTAACTTTTCTATATGTTTTTACTTAGCGCCAAATTTCAATGAATCCATGAAAAGAAGACTGTTCATGCACAAGCTCCAATCACGTTTTTAACAAAAATATGACCTTTTAATGCAAAATTAAAAAAAAAACTAACCTGGCCGGTGGTGCAATGCGATGTTGATTACGTCGTATGTCGTGTTGTCGATTTTTTTTGGTATGGCGATCTCTTTGGTGTTAGGAGAGAGAAAGTTAGAGAGAGGTAGTGTAGAAAGTGATGAGAGAAAGTGAAGGATTAACTTGAAAATATTATGCATAAGGTGGGCTACAATAGTAAGGAGAGAGGGGATGACGAAAAGTAAACGGGCTAACAAAATCTGAGGGTTATCTCCTTCTTAGTTGCATAGTTGAACATACATACTCAATACCAATAATTCACCATCTTCTAAGCACCTTCAAACACATACGAGGACTCGTTTCCCAAACAATGACTTTAGTATTTAGGTATGCTGTAAATTGGATAATGTAAAAAAATTTAATATAAAAAACTTATCCTTATAATGTCATTCATCGGAATAGGGATCCAAAAAAATACAGTTATTAGCGAGGTTCTAAATAATACGAGTAGATTTTTTTGAAAAGAGGTCATAAATAATTAGAGTTTCAATGATTAGGTAGTAAAATATCACATTTTCATTTTGATAATGGGGTATAAAAATTAATGACGTAAACATTAGGTAATATATATATATATATATATATATATATATATATATATAATGAGGTTATAACAAATTCTGACAATTAATTAGTGATTAGTACTCCCTCCGTTCCATATTAACTGTCATATTTGGAAATTGTGCAGTCAAACTTCAAAAATTTTGACATTAAATTTCTCAATATATACGATGAATTACTATATAAAATTAATATCATTAGATTCGTAACGAAAAATACTATCATACAAATATAATATTGCAATTGTAAATAACATATTATGCAAGAAATTATCAATCAAAGAGTGATATTGGAAACCATGAAAGTCAAAATTATGACAATTAATATGGAGCAAAGAGAGTACAAGCGAATTAAGCACCAGTAGAAGTGGAGTGTGGACTGAAGCTGCCGTGGCCGATCACAATGACTGAGCAAGTAGCCTAAGAATCAGTTAGAGCACATCCACTGCACAACGTAATTGATGAAATTTGGGAAGTGTTCCAAGTGAGGGGGCTGCACCCAGGAATGGAAAATGAGAGGCACATGAGAAGGAATTCTGGACAGATTTGAAATTCTTGGACACAAAATAATTTTTTAATGAACTTTAAAATTTTAAAAGGGAAATTACATATATATTCTGGTTGAATTACAAGAGAAAAAGGGGTTTAAATTAAATATTTTAAGGTAAAAATGAAAAATGAGTTCTTATCGTTGTAGGTAGAATGGAATGAAGTTCCAAAAATAAGAATTTTATATGACGTGGAAGAGTGATCGCTAATCAAAATTTAAAAAATTTGGAATCAGCATTATATACGTTCTTAGGGTTTGGTGAACTATTAATAGAACTATACAAGTCTTGACTCCTGCAATTAGTGGACGCCACGTATCCATGCCCCTCGCCACATATTCATTCACTTATTTATTTTGTCTCCTGTTGTGCATTATTGCGTCATTTTCCCTGTCGCCACTTGCTTCTTTTTCTTCATTTTTTGATACATTTGTCTCCTTTTGTTATCGTGTTTCATATCTGCATTATTTTCTACTACATTGTTTTTTTTTTTTTGATGGAATACTACATTGTTTCTTTGTCCTTCACTTGTATAGTTTCTGCAAGAAAAAATTATTTTTACTCTTCATTCGTTGTCATGTTAGACTGAATTGAATGATTGATGCAAGTTTTGTCATTAGTGTGCAGCAAATATCATTGTCAATTATTAACCTGTCATTACTGTACAAATATCCTCCTCTATTATTATTATTATTATTATTATTAGTAGTAGTACTACTACTACAAGCCAAATTACGAATGGGTACAAACAAAACATTAGTGAGTCAAAACTCAAAATTGTGTCATTAATCGTACCCTCTTTTATGCCAATATAAGGCGTTAAAATATGTTCATTTTGCTTTATACATTAATATATTTGTTATCCTGGCTAATTTCTTTTGTTTCAAGATAATATTTGTTGATTGCTTTAATTTATATTTTTAATAACTATTCACCCATTCATCCATATAATAAATACTCTCTCATCTATTAATTATTCATCATATACTTTTTTCATTGATTAATAGTAAGAATAAAAGGAAAAAAAATTAGATGAGGAAAATAGTGGAGGTAGATAAATGTCATATCACTTGTTTCTTTTTTATTTTTAAATAAACAAGTTTTGATTTGCACGCATTGCGTGCATCAATTGTTATATTTATTTATTTTTGTGTGTGTATATATACACACACAAAATAAATAAATTTAAAAATCGATGCACGCGTGCGAATCAAAACTTGTTTTGCCTAAAATTAAAAACGGTTTTGCTAAATGTCGCCTTAGAGGCGATGGATAAGAGAGATATCTAAATTTTTTTTAATGTTTATTTTTGATGAGAATCTAAATTTATTTTATATCAATATACTACTTTCCTATTTGGACAAATAAAATATTCCCCAATTAAATTTTTTATATTGTGATTCTCATCATTTCTTAAATTCAGTCAAGAATTAAGATTTTATTCTCCATTCTAGTTGAAAATCATAATTTCCTATCCTAGGATTTTTTTTAAAAATTTTTTTTGGAAGCAAAATACAGTAATTGCCCATTCTAGTTGAATAGTTGTATTCATGGTAAAGTTTTTTGGATGGAAATTAGGTTTGTTACGTATTGCGCGCATTCGATGCAAATTTGAAAAAATGAAAATAAAAAATCTTCACATCTTTTATCAGAAAGTGTTTTTAATTGTAGATTGCGACAATACTTAAATCTAATATGATAAGATTTTATAAAACAAAATTTCTTAGTTAAGTAAGAATCTTGTCTCATAAGACAACATAATAAAATAAAGGAACGAAAAGATTATCAGTAATACTCAAACTCTGATATGTAATGACAATCTTTAAATGAAATTGAATCTTTTCTAAAGAAACAAAGACGATTAAAGTTAATATTATACTTTGCACAAAACATCAAAAAATAAAATTACGTAAGATAACAACATAGGAACCTAAAAGAAATTAAAAAAATAATAATATAATGTAAATTAGGGTAAATAGAAACCCAAAAAAATAATATGAAGTAAATGACGGTTCCAATGTAAAAATACTAACTTAAAATATGGTGGTCTATTGGCATAGAAATTGGAGGATTTTCCTTTGCATTAGAGGTTCAAATCTTGATTGTAACAATTTCTTTAATAATTATTTTGGTACAAATAACAAACATTGTATATCCTTATAATTTATCAATGGTAAAGGGTAAAATAGGAAAATGAAATTTGCGCATCATAAGTCCCTTTAGCTTTATAGATTACATAGATTCTTTGAGTTAAATAAAAAAATTTAAATATAAATTATCTAAAAGTAAATTATGTTCTTAATTTTAGATGGCATAAGGTGAGGTAATGTTAGATTACATTAAGCAAGGTAACCATAATCCTAGTAAGCTCAAAATATCTACCGGACATAAGCCCATAACTTTAAACGATCAATTAATATGATATAGTGGAGTAAAATTCTTCAATTAGGTATATAATACTATAATGAAATAATTATCAACAAAATACTATAATGAACCGCTAATTATTAAAAAAAATACTATAATGAAATAATTATTCTTAATTAAATCATTTTGAATTTTTGATAACTTATTGTCAAATGTCTTTAGCTAATTAGCAATTTGCTTGCATTATGATTCAAGTAAAATGGTTTTTAATCTCATGTTCCAAAAGGGGAAAAAAATCCTAAATAGTGGATCAAAATAAAAGGATTCCAAATATTCTATTAATAGTACCGCCTCAGAGCCTAATCCACTTAACTAATTTTTTCCCCAATTATTTGTTACTTTACATTTTCAATAACACTTTTATTATTTGAACCTTTAATAAATTATTTTTGAACCAATAATTTAACTATAATGAAGGACGTCCTCATCATTTTGATCTATTTTGACCTAAATTTTTACATTATATTAATTTCTCCACTTTTTTTGTTCAAATGACAAATAAAAAGAGATGAAGGGAATATATGATTGCTGAGGTAATCAATGCTTATTGATCAAATGATTGATGAAATAAGAGCACATAGTTCGTCTCCGTCAACCCCAAAAACAATTCGTTTAGTTATGAAAGATACTTCCTTGGTCGTATTTTATCTATTACTACCTTCATTTTTATTTATCTGTCTAAGAAATTATGATAAAAACTTTGACCGTTAATATTTTAATTTATATAATGATTCATCATACAAATTGATGTCATTAGACTCGTAATGAAAAATACTATTTAAAAAGTATAATATTGTTTTTTTTATAAAAATTTTATATTGAAAATTATTAATTAAATATTGACGCCGAATACCGTAAATGACAGATAAAAAAGAACGGAATATTATGGACTTTTTTACTATTTCAACTTTTGATTTGTTATTTTTTATATAATATTTTATGTGCTATAAATTATAACATTGAATATATTTGTGAAAATATTTTTTATTAAATATATAATAATTAATAATTTTATATAATAAATCGACCACAATATATATTTGATAAATTAGTCGTCAAAATGTTTAAAGTTAACTAGCTCAAAAATTAAGATAATGGATAAAATAAAAATAAGTGCAACTTTACACTGGACACTTTAATTGTCAATTAAATGATAATGCCAAATGTATTTGTGATTTTTCGGTACGACCATTTCTCTCATTCTCTTGAAACCTCTAGCAATTTTTCCATATTGCTTTCGATTTGGCCTTGTTCTCGATTTTTGAAAGTTTTTTTTTCACATGTCGGAATCAGCTTTTTCATATACTCCCATCTAACGAAAGCAGATTGCTTATATTTGAGATCCTCGACCTCACATTAGCGATAATATATTAGGGTTTGGTGTTATTGTAATGATGAGGCCAAATGGGTTTTGTAGTAAGGATCTATGCCACATATAAAACCATACATGTAACATTGATCCAAATCTATCTTAAGTAGAATACTGTAGTAAAAGGAAGCAACACGTTGACAAAAATCATATCAAGTGGATGCTTTAGGGTCTCCAGTGTAAGTTCAATTTACTAAAATTTATCAATTTTTGCCTAAATTTATCAAAATTTATTAAAATTTACTAAAGCTAAAAAACAAAAAAAAAAAAAGTTTTGATATATTAACGTAAATTTGTCAAAATTTACCAAAAGTTACCAAAAGTTAACTTTTAACCAACTACATTTCACCCAAAATATTCACACCATTAGTGTACGTACCGTCTGCCATTATAACTAGTTAATTGCTGCTAAAATAACTTACTGACTATTCCATGCAGCTCCCACCTACGGACTTGTTGAGGTTAATCAGTTGGAAATACTTTTGATGAGTATGTATGTCATTGAAAACCAAGAAATTAGAATCAATCAGCATATTCCATGCACAAATAATGTAAACACATTCTGTGTGACATGCCTAATGCCACTCAGCATCAACTGACGTGCAGGATTGGTCGTAACAGAAATGGCACGTCAGATAACAAGGACTTTACTAGATTTATGGCATCATCATATTCATTACAGAGCTGTGGATCTTACATGCACTCTCTAACAAATTGTTTGGCACGCAGTTTAAGTACTCCACGCATCCTGGAATTGATGGTACCAAACTACCCATCTTATCTTATGCCTAAAGAGTAGAGAGTCCATCATGTGTACAAAATGAGTTCCAACACAATATTCTCTAACTTTTGTTGCTTAAACCCATACTTAGTCTTTTCCGCATTAACCGACGCGAAAAGAATGAGGGTTAGAAATCAATTTTTCCTCTGATGTCCACATTGCCAAGGACAAAAATGACCCGAAGCTTGACATTGAGCAGCCTTGAATCATCGACATATGTTGCCTCAGACACAAGCATAGATTGAGATGCTAATTTCTTTAAAGATAGGAACCTTTGAAATGTCTACGAGGTGATGCATGTCAATTGCCAAAGACAAGGCATCTCTCAATCCTCCCTCATGCCAATCATTGAGGTGAGGCATCAAAACGACTTTTCACTCACTTGTATGGTTTTTATGAGAAACACACTCCATTGGGCCCCCCTATCTCAGTACGTATAACCCAACAGGCTAGTAGCAGACGAGAAACGGTGATGTAAATGATCCAAAGATTGATTACAGTACTCATACCCACAACATTCTCCGAATACTCAAGGAACAGGATTCGAACCCTAGACGGTAAGGAATAGAAAGTGGACCTCTTGGCTCTTGCCATTCAAGCAAGAGGTGATTGGCATTCCATTTCTATTATTATTGCTCACTAAACTCTTTCTTATGAAGATATTTCTTATAGTAGATTAAATCATTGGGATTTACTATCACCTTCTTCTCTTTAAAAAGGAAAGACAAAGGTGGAGATATTTTTTTTAGTAGTGGTGGGGGGAGGTAATCCAACGGCATTATTGTTCCCAAGGATCATGTGAAATTGTGAATCATACACGCCTTCACTAGTGGGACATAAAACATCCATATTTATCCACAATCCTTATCATATTATAATACTCTATTCTATACATAGATATGAAATTGACATGTAACAGGTAAGATGGCAAGAAAGGGTATAAAGAATTTGATGAAGACAACCAAAAAAACCACAGAAAATCCAGCAAATGATGGTGATTGGTGAATACTGAATACTGAATGCACTGACAGTCTAAAGAGTAGAAATGTAAAACAAGAAATCTTCTGCCAATTATCATTCAAGAGTAGACTCTAGGATGGTAGATCAGATACTAAACTTAGGGCTGCCAGCCTTTGCCAACGACATATCGAGCCCCTGGTGGACCAATGCAATTTATTAATTTTGATGGCTAATAAGTGATAGTCTTTGACAATATTTCTAAGCATATGTTTCTAGATTATCCTCCAACTTATCCATGCAGATTGTATGACGGGCCGGCTAATAAGCCCTTTGATGTTAAATCGCAGTTTTACTAAAATTGAATGAAGAGTACAACCACACATTAAAAGAAATTACAGTTCGATTTTATCAGATGCAGAAACTAATACTACTTCCAAACTTACTAACATGAGATTTAACTTATAACCAAGATTCAAAGGCAAATTAATGGGTCGATTCGACACTGGCCACTTAACACTAGATATGGGAAGGGCGTAAACTTCCAACAGGCATATACTAACAAAAGATGAAGCATAAAGGAAATCACCCTTTTAGTCGATACGAAAAATGCCTTGATCCGTTGTGGGCACTTCTGGTTCTCCATTTCCTGCACTTTTACATCTCAGGACGAAAGCCATTAGATATTTCTTCAAGATATTTTTGAAGGAGAAAAGAGAAGAATATCAACATCAAGTCAATTTCAGATAAACCTATAGCATTTCATGCAGCCACATCAAATCCAGGTGCCCATCAATCCAGAAGAAATAACCAGGCTTTCAGAATGGAGTCCTTCTTGCTTACTCCTCCCTCCTTTCTTACACCAAAACCCAGCAAGATCAAGACTTTCCCTATCAGCCCATGGAAGCGCAGGACTTCTCAACCTTCTTATTTGCAATGCCACAAGATGTTTGTCCCTGGTACATTCCCCTCAACACTCTCCTTTTCTTTTTTCCTTTCCTTTCTGTGTTCGTAGCAATATAGCATAGAGACATTCTTGCTTCTGCACCTTTTAGGTCGAGGGGAAAAAAACATGGTGTTGTCGTAGACCACAGTCAGATACATCGCAGAGCCGAGGTTTGATTGGGTTGTTTCAGGTTTGGCTATGTTCGGAGTAACACAGTGGTGTAATCTTGAACTAGTTATTTATGACTTGTTCGACGCACGATAGAGTTTTAATCAATTTACCTAAAATCATTTTTGGCACTAAAATATAATAACTATTAATCTATGTTTAGTAATTAACATAATTAAAAAGATTGTGGTATAATTACTCATATATTTTCATAATACAAATATATTTTAATACTAACTTGAACTATATGGTTCAAAAAACATACTAATTAAAATATATATATATATATCGCTTGCAATTTCCTCTTTTGTAACCATTAATTAGAGACAAAAAACAAAATAAATATATATTATATACATTAAGAAATAAGTTCAAAACTATATTTGCTAAATAAAGCTATATTAAAGTTTTATAATTTATTTATCTATCATTAACCCTTGTATAATATATATTCTATCAAAAAATCTCATAATATTTCCTCTTAGAAAATTGTTGATAATTTATATATATATATATATATATATATATATATATGTAACAATAGTGATGCCAATGAAGTGGTAATCAAGTCACAATCACTTCATCTTCCATGCATACCACCAAAGTTCAAGTCTTGCTGGAAGCAAAATATTTCCCATTCCTATTATTTTCAATTGACATTAATTATTAGGTTTAGAAGTAGGTTTAGAGCAACCAAACCACCCAAATTTTACTATTTAGGTATTGATTTCCCTTGAGTTGTTTAGTTTAAATATATGTATAGATTAGGCATGAATTTGATTGGGTTGAGTTGATTTCAGGCCAGGTTGTAGTTGGACTGATGTAATTCAGAATTGGGTCTAGTTAAATTAGGCTTCTTCTCAGGATAGGTAATGATTTGTTGAACGATGGGGTTTCCGGCATTTTTGTGTTTAAGTTCAGGTTCAGCATAGGCCTACTATACTATCAAACATTCAAATAGATTTGTCTTTGAAATGTGAGCCAATAAATTTAGGTTGGGTCGCTCCCACTAATCAAGATAAGATCAAATTGTTTCCTGCAAAGGCAGAAAAACATCAACATTTTGGCCTCATTCATGCAGGATTTGCAGAAGCAACTCCAGAAGCAAAGGCAGCCAACAACCTCCACAATTACTTTACTTACATTGCTGTCAAAATAGTTTCTGCCCAGCTGGAGGTAATAAGCCCTCAAGCTTGGATATTGGACTGTGTTCCTCTTGACAATTCTCACTGATTTCACCTGTAAACCCTAGATCCAACAAAATTTAAAAGAAATGAAAATGTGTTTTTTTCTGAGACAAAGACACATATGAGATACAAATTGTAAGACAAATTTCTTTAGTCTAATAACTTTCCCTGCCTTAGCAGAGCTACAACCCTGAGGCATATAAGGACTTGATGGAATTCTTGGCTAGACATTCTCTGACTGATGGAGACAAGTTCTGTGCAAATATGATGAGAGAATCCCCCAAACATAAAAGCTTAGGTAGGATTATTTAGCGTATGGAGTAATTCTCACCCTTGTAAGCTACTCTACTTTGAAGGGTAGAAAACTATGTTATCGAACTCCATTCTCCATGAAGAGTCAAGTATCTAACATAGATACTTGGGGTGAGAAAAAGAGTCCGACTAACATATGCTGAAAACATTGATTTTACTTCATGAATTTCGTACGTCAACCTAACAAGAGTTTACATTCATTGCTTGCTAATGGTGATCCTTACCGTGTGGAACAGCCCTACGAATTCTTGAGGTCAGTTGGTAACACATTGCCAAAAGATCCCCCAACCCACCCAAAAAAATAACCTAAACTTCTCACTTTGCTAATCCAGGTTCGATCTGCTTACTGCAAAACTGATTTTGAGTGGGACAATCTGGAGCGATTGGCGAAAAAGGTAAGGACAAAAAACTTTACCATGAATTATATTGTTTGCTGTTCACGTCAGAATCACACTTACATATATATGTATGTAACATGTTGATGATGATGAAGAGAGTCGATGAATCAAACACAAAGCTCATGCGGGAATTTGTCCAGGAAACTAGCTACATTGAATGAGGGAAGTGGAAAACAGATATAGTATGCAGAAATCCCAAGAGGAAGAACCCCAAAACAAATGCAGACGTCCAAGAAGGAAAAACCCTATAGAATATAATTCAACTGTAAGATTGTGCTCGTAAAGCAGGCATTGAAAGGCTAAGGAGCATAGTGTGGACATACAAAACTTGTACATCTAACCAGCAACAAATCATCGACCATCACTTTGGTTCATGTTTGCTGGAAAAGAGCACAATAACCATAAAATACAGATTTGTAGTTACTACAAGTGAATAAGAAAACAGAAAAAAGAAAGTGAAATTTTGATCATTGATGGATAGGGTGGGCAATGGGTCGGGTCCCCATAGGGTCCAGCGAGTCAAGCGAAATAAAAGGGGTGTCAGTTCATTAACATATCAGCCCATTTAACAATGTCAGAGGATCAATGGATGTGCTGGATCGAGTTAGCTCATCAATGCTCCCTTAAATAAATAGCTTGTCGTACTAATTCCAATGCTAGTTAAATACATTAGTAATACTTCAGATTATACTACTTTTTTTTTTCAATACAAATGCACTTCATAATGAATTTTGGGTCAAAAGGGGTCACCATGGGCAGACCTTCATTTTTGCTTAGAAAGCCCGATGCAACCCACGAATTCAATGGGGCGACCATGACCCAGCCCGACCTGACCCAACCCATAGCCTGCCCCTACTGATGGATTATACCCTTCCCATTGATGGAATAGATAATTGAGGCGAGAATCCCATATGACCTCACTCACCACCATTTTTCCTTTAGCTTAGTTGTCAGTGAATATAGCGAGTACTCTGCCGCATGTTCTCAAGGAGAAGTGGGGCAAGAATCCCACTTGCTGGAAGAGATTAAGAGGCCTTGAGCACTCATATAAGCTAGTGAGTTACTCGTTCATTGGACTCTCTGATGCATGGCCTTGAGGATTCCTAAATGACCGCAGAAAACTGGAGGGTCATCTCATAAAAGACCCTGGCATCAAATTGATGCCGAGGCTGGTTCTGGTCCTAAGAGGCTGAACAGAGGCTCATGTCCACATTTTACACACTCTACTGCCAATTTGTTTTGGGATGAAACCTCATATGACTTGTATGCATTGTTTGGTTGTGTAAAAAGGCCCAAATTATAAAATACTCAACACTATTGAATTGTGAGATACGACGTCTTCAATTTTCATTCTCCGTGCGCATTGTGAAATCTAATGATTTTCCTGTATGCTTCTCAAGGAATGACAAAGCTTCCCAACATGACAAGAATGAAATAAGCACCCAGTAAGGTCCTGTAAGATCTCACCAAAGTGGGATCAAGGTGAAGTTCATATATGCATACAGCCTTCACCTTTCTTAAGCAGAGGAGTTCATTGTGCAAAGCATCACTATGTCATCACTGAGTATTAATTCCCCAAAAAACGATTAAAGACCTAACTAATAAGTTTCCTGGTTGGGTATGGAGGGACGAGAGGACAATACATACACCAAGCCGCCAAGTATATCTACATAATTAAAAAAAAAGGCTCAAATTTTTAAAATGTCCCTCTGTTGCAACTTTCAACATATTCAAAATACTGAATAAAAGGGCTTACCTCATTGTTAACACACTTCCCTGAACATAGAAAACCTACTTGTTCAGAGGCACACTGAAGTCTTCAGTTCAGCAAGAATACATTGAGACTAAACCTGACAAGTGATTTAGATAAATTAAACTAACAAGGGAAACAAGAAAGTCAGAGCAAAATTCTTTACTTCTAATCTCAATCTCTAACCTTTATGAATCAAATTCCATTCCATTTCTGATGACATCGTACCTTCATGCAAAATACGGATTTGAAAGAAATTGACCAGCCTTGAAGTTCAAACACCACCATAGTAGAGAACATAGACAATGCACTGAGAGTGCATTCATAGTCCTGTGCCAGAGAATTCCCTTTCACTTAATTACGTTTACCACTCAATTACGTTAAGAATGGAAAACAGTCCAGCAACATCTTGTTTACAGCAATTACTACAAATACCACCTCTAAACTAAATAGTGTAAAACTACTTGTTAGTTCAAAACTAAAAGAGCCAGGTTTCTCAACTGCAACTATGCGACACCAATCGAGAATTTAATTTCCTAAATGCCTCTCTCTCTGCCTTGACTTAGCAAGCATTCGAATCATTAGACAAACAATGGTCAATTTAACACAATTCGATATGTGGATATCGTTTAAGTTAGCTAATCCACACCAATTAAATAAGGTACAAAAAAACTCAACGTAGAAAGGAAAATCCCTCTCACATAAAATCCAAAAGTCCAAAACAATATTGAGTGCAAACAGAATTGGTCAGGTAATCTCGTAATAGATAGATGTTTCCAAATGTCGGTACACGTAACAAATCCAAAAATTAGAATGACAAAAATGAATTGCAAATACCAGTATATCCAAGAAAAAAATGTCAACTGCAATATTGTTCACACTCAATCAAATGACAATTTTAGGTTATTTTTGTCCCTATTTCCTTTTTCTTTTGGCTTGAATTTCATTAATTTGGGAGAGCAGTGAAGATATCGATGCCAAAATTCCCAAGAATCTGGAGATCCAAGCTTGAAGCAAAGTCCTACACCCAATGGTGCTCCCACAGGTGGTGGCTTGAGCCACAGCCAGGCAGCCACATACTGTCCCCACGTACACCCCCACGAACAGTGGAGGCAGACAGAGGAAGAGTTTAGCTTCAGCATCATCACAGACCGTGGGTACTATACCATGAACAATTGTTCGTGGGCTGACAGTACCACAGACCGTTGAGATCCTAACTGATTGAGTTTTGCTTTTTCTCTTCCAATTTACTACACTTTATGGTTATAAATGGATGTTCTTGGTCTGGTGATCATCCATCCATCCATGATTATCTTCAACAAAAACCTCCATTCCTCCATTGCTAGCTTAAGAGAGATATTAAATATTTGCAATTTCAAAGCCTTTCTTGAAAGATCGAAAGTTCCAACAACGCCATTTCTAGCAAGCTTTTCCTTGTCTTTATTTCTTTCTAAACCTCTTAATTCATCTTATGCTTTCTAGAATATTAATTAATTAGTTTTGTAGCTTCAAACCATGAATAGTGAGTAGATTTCCCCATTCCAGCAGGTAGACCTCAAGCACTTGAAAAATAATATCAAGTTTCTAGTTTTGAAATCATGCCTATGATCTAATTTGATCGATTCAATATAGTTATGATTTTCATTGCTATTACTTTTACTTGGCCAATAAAATGCATATATGCTAGTATTGTGGATGAAACATCAAAAGGAGAAATTCATGAATAGGAATGCTTACGGTAGACTGATCCTTACATCAATTAGACATAGTGTTGGTTTAGGAATCAATTTGATTATCTTATATCTTTAACTGACTAAAAATTGAAATGTCCATGAAAATAGATGATTAGTTTATGCCAGGGCATTTCAATTCGATTCCAAAAGAAAATTGAGAGTTCATAATTGATTATAGACTCTGAAATTAACTAATTAAGTGAAACTGCATGCTCAGAAACTTGATTTGATTCATTATTTACTATAGCCTGTTTCATAGATGCTTTAATCCATAGACCTTTCTTCAAATTATATTTAGTTGTTAATTAGTTAGATTAATTAAAATCCTCCTAACAGCTTATTTGATTAGCATTATTGATCATTCAAAAAAATATATCCTGATAGCTTGAACAAGTCCTTGTGAGACAACATTTGCTTTGCGACAACCATACAACATTTAATTTGCTGCAACCATAGTGTGCTTGCTGCCAATCAAATAGGCTATACATTTCAATCTAGTCCTTCACTGTACACATAACTTATTATCAAGCAAAAGAGCTATTTGCAAGTTGCAAATTGAGTAAAAACCCCATATCAACTAGCATACAGCAACGGAGTTAATCAGTGAAAATATTCAAGCCATACCTTTGTTTCTTTTTGATCCTCTCTTGTTTCTGTTGAAGATCCCCTTCTATGAGGGTTCTCTTTTTCTTCTTGGTTTCTTCACTCCGTAGCATAAAGGAAAAATGCCCAAGAGGAGCCACCGAGTCTTCATATGCTGTAACTTGAGAATAATGGTTTATGGGCGCTTCAATCTCCTTCAGTGTCTTCTCTTCAGTGTTCCAAATGAATAAATCTTGACTGAATCCTCTAGAAAACATTACCTCACATCGCCTTTTAGTACTAGCAAGAGGCATTGCCTTCACAAAAGGCAAGCTAAATAATTCCTTCCATGTTTCCTTGATTCCATATTCCTTCATGATCCATACATGAGAACAATCAGGTACGATTGAGAAAATTACACATAAACATCCATCAAAAACCCCTAAATCAACCCACCACAAATCAACTCCATAATCACAGTTAGGTAGTGAGAGCTCACCCCATTTCTCATTGTGAACATCAAAAGTTAGCACTAAGTTTTTGCAAGAAGAGATCCAGTGCAAGTGACCATTCAATAGAAAACCATTAACTTCATCTACAGAGGGACTCGGAAATTCTCCAAGAAATCTATGTCTTCCCCACAGGCCAGTTTTCAGGGAATAAACAACAAAACCCCACCTTGTGACAGCAACTATCTTATAGTCATCGCCTTCAGAATCATAACCAAATCCGTTCCACTCAATATCTTTACGTTCCCAATATGGCACGAATTTGAGCACACGAGTTGTTGGGTTAATCAAAGCTAAGCAACCAGGATTGCGTACACATATCAAGCCATTGCTCGAACCTACAACTTCCAAAAACTGATCTTCAATTAAGGGTGGAGGTAAATATAGTTTGGTAGGTGCACTGCCTTGAGAGAACTCATGGAGGCCAGACATGCGGTAAATCCACATGAATCGACCTAGTTTTAAATCAGATTTTTCAGACTGTTTAAAGGTAAATACGAGGGACGGATTACAGTTGGTTTCAGGGGAATTTTGATGATAGTATTTGACGAAATCCGAGCTTTCAATCAAAGCACGCCACGATTTGCATACGCACTTGAATTGAATGAGAGATTTTAAAGGAATTCGTAGTAAAATTTCAAAAATTACATCAAAAGGAAGCAAATTGGCCATTAGCATCAAACAACGGATAGCATATGATCAATCTCTACGTTTTGGCGATCACGGCAAGTTTAGCTGAAAGTCTTAAGGATTGAATTGCCACTCAATATGACGTATAAATCGTAATTTACCAGAAAATCGTGATTGGGCAGGGGTATATGCAAATTCTAGAATAAATTGAAACAGCAACAACGAATTGAATTAATCAAAGTTAAACAAGATGGCAGGAATTGTTTAGGTTTTGAAAACTCACCGACTGTAGTGGCGTGGAAAGAGAAACAGCTAAAAGGTTTGGGAATAGAGGAATTCTGAAAGCCGAAAGGAGTAGAAGAACAGAGAGTTGATTCGGAATCGTCGGAGGTGGATGAGACTTGAAAGGAGTCACAGAAGGCGGCTTTTAACCACCCAGCGGAGTTCAACTTGAACGCCACGGTCACGGAAACCAAACATAAGTCAAACCTCTAAGTTCACAACAACAAAATAAAAAAGGAAAAAATTAAAAATCTTACGATATACTCCCTCAGTTCTTTTTTATCTGTCATTTATGGATTTTAGTGTCAATTTTTAATTAATAATTTCTAATATAAAATTTTTATAAAAAATTATAATATTGTACTTTTTTTATAGCATTTTTTATTACGAATCTAACGACATCAATTTTGTATAATGAATCATTACATAAACTAAGATATTAACGGTTAAAGTTTTTGTCACATTTTCCTATGGGACATATAAATAAAAACGGAGGTAGTACCGTATTTGTCATTGCGGGTCGTAGCAAGTAGAAAAACGATTATGATCCCGGGTCCATAATGCTCCATGCGCCCAATGCATTCTTTTCCTTTATATTTATAATTTCTTTTTTTTGTGCAATTTTTAATTTTTCTAAAATAAATATAATAAGGTTTTTCTTTTAATATAATACTTCAATATATTTTGTAATGAACATTGTTGTTATAGGTTATGAGCATTATAGTTCTGCTTGATGAGCATTATAGTTTTATTTAATGAGCAATGTAGTTGTAGGTAATGAGCATTGTAGTAATAGGTAGTGAGCATTATGGTTTTATGTAATGAGCATTGTAGTAATAGGTAATGAGCATTGTAGTAATAGGTAATGAGCATTGTAGTTCAGCTTGATGAACATTATGGATTCATGTAATGAACATTGTCGTTATATATTATGGGCATTGTAGTTCTGCTTTGATGAGTATTATGGTTTCATGTAATGAACATTGTCATTATACGCTATGAGCATTATAGTTCTATTTGATGAGCATTATGGTTGTATTTAATGAGCATTGTAGTTATAGGTAATGAGCATTGTTGTAATAGGTAATGAGCATTATGGTTTTATATAATAAGCATTGTAGTAATAGGTAATTAGTCTTAAACCCGTGCTATGCACGTGGTATTTAAAAGTTGATTGCAGATTTATTTATATATATATATATATATATATATATATAGGATTATTGGATTCTAATAATCCCTACTTTCACTCATTGTACAATGGTGGTCTGTACTATCACTTTGTATTCTGGTGGTCCAAAAAAAAATATAATTGGATTTGAGTGGGACGCCGGCGAATTCATGCGGTGGTTTGCTGACATGGCATGATGGGCATGAGTTGATTTTGGGTTTGGGTGCCACGTCAGATCCAAAACACATGCCCTTCTTATTTTTCCTTTAATTTTTTTTCCAGTTGGACTTATGAAACTTACCCCTCTTCCCTTTTTATTTCTCTCTCTATTCTTTTCCCCTTCCCCGTTATTTCCCCAGAATTAAAAGATACTCCCCCTTTCCCCTCTTCAATTCCTCTGTATTCAATTCCTTTGTTTCCCCTTTACCCTTTCCCTCCTCATTCTCTTCTCTTCTCCAACCAACAATGGTGACTTCAACCTCCACTCTCTCCACTCTCCACCTCTGCTCTCTCTCCTCCCTTCCACCTCCCTCCGCCATGACCGCCGCCACCAACACCTCCTTCCCGTAGCAATCCCCCTTCGGTAGCCTCGCTTCCCTTTACCATCGCGCCACTCACCTCCGCTTCCCTCTCCCATCGAAACCCAAGGCGCATGCTTCCATTTGGCACATCGCCACCGCGGGTTTGCAACAATCGGGGATTGATTCTATTACTGCTTTTAAGTATGAGAAATTTGACGGGTTGTTGATTAAGGAGTCTGATTGTTCTGTTTGTTTAACTGAATTTGAAGATGGGGATGAACTTAGACTCTTGCCCAAATGTAGCCATGCTTTTCATGTTGCTTGTATTGATACTTGGTTAAGGTCTCATAAAAACTGCCCCCTTTGTTGTGCCCCTGTTGATTGAGGGGTCTGATTGTCCTATTTGATTCTGGGTTTGTTGATTCCGGAGCTGTTGTTCTTGGTTCTGTTGCTCCTCCCCAATTTCGTGTAAACCCAGAAAGCAAACGGGCTTGCTGAAGGTAGTAATATTGTGTTTGAAATGTATTGCAGTCTTAATTTTGGGTTGCCCACCTGTTGAATTGCAGGATTTTGATTGATTTTTGGCTGTTGTTAGTCACTTTGAGGTTTTGTTTTTGTTGGAGCAAATGCAAATTCAAGAAAGTTGCTTTGATTCTGTATAATCTAGTTGTAATTTTAGCCCAAGATGCGATTTTTTGAGTAATACAAGCTTTGAAAACCTAGGGTTTATCAGATAGTTGCAAGGTGATGATAAGGAGGAGCCATGGACGAGAGAAAGAGAGAGAGAGATAGAGAGAGAGAGAGTGAATCTGGGTGGGGAAATTACAGTAGAGAGAGAGAGGGGAGAATTGTAAAGGGAAAAAGAAGAGAGAGAAAGGGAAAGGGGGAGGGTTAAAATTTATCGGGGTTAAAATTAATCCAAGCTGGACACACAGAAAAAAGAAAAAACTTTGGGAATGTGTTTTATATGTGATGTGGCACTCAAAATAAAAGTCAAACCGGTCAAACTCATGCCCATCATGCCATGTCAGCAAACCACCGCATGAATTCGCCGGCGTCCCACTCAAATCCAATTATATTTTTTTTTTGGACCACCAGAATACAAAGTGATAAGATGCACTCACCATCATTCAACGAAATGAAAGTAGGGATTATTAGAATCCAATAATCCTATATATATATATATAATATGATATAATAAAGACAAAACAGGATTAGGACCAAAAGAGGACATGACACCCACCCTTAGCCTAATAAATTTGCATATTATGCTAAAAATGTCATGAATTTGAATTTGGTATGATCATGACAGTGTCAAAATTATTCCTAATAAAACCTTTTGTCTAATTAATCATCTAATAACCACCCTCCTGCTCCGCATAGGTTGGTGTCTTGTAAAGCCTTTTCACCATTTTTTCTATACTCTTCCAGGTTGCTCCATAGTGTTGCTGCTACTGTATTGAACAGTGAGCTAAAACTAACAATACAAAAAAAACTAAAATATAATTAATAGACAATTAAAATAATATTCAAAAGCTTTTTATAAAAAAAGTGTATTCATGAGTCAGTCTTTCTTCCACCAAACTTACAATTATAATATATCAATCCCAATTAAAAATTATATAAAAGTAAAATATAAGAGCTATTAAAGCATAAAACTCCCATTAAAAAATCTATATTATTGTTGTATGTTTTCTTTAATAACTAAAAAAAGAAAAAAAATATACTAAAATAATGTAAATTAACATCTCTTTGTTATATAAAAAAAATTAATGCAACTTTGTTTTGATTGATGTTGCGATTGTTGATATATGCTTATATTTAGAATTAATCATTACTTTAAAATTTACAATTATTAGTTTTTACTACTAAATGGTATAATGATTTGTAATTTCTCTGAAACAGTTTTATCTTAATTATTTTTATATAAAAAATTATATTTATTTATGAAAATAAGTTTCCAATAAAACTATACTTTTAATCTATATACATAGTTTTCATTATTTTAATCAACTATTCTGATGTTTAAAATTAATATTTTTTTTGAATGTTATTGAGAAAGATTTAAAGAGAATAAAATAGTTGTTTGCATTTATTTAAATTAAATAATAAAAATTACTATTATTCTTTATTATATGTATTTAAGACAATATTAAAAATAAATATAAATTTTAATATCCTTTACTACTATATTATGTAAATTAATTTTGGAGACAATTTGTACGAAACAAATACAAAAATATAATGATAGTACCATTGTTATATAATTGTTTTTATTAATTTCTAATTACTATTTCAATTGATAATTATTATAAATTCCTCTAAAAAAATTACATATACTGAAAAATTTCTCGTGCATAGCACGGGATATACAATGCGAAAAATCCAACAAAAATTCTCAATTGAATCAAAATTTTGGGGATATAATGAACGAAATATGGTATGAGGCTGAGGAAAAACTCAGTAAAATCAAGATCATTTAGATGGTTAAAATTAAAGATAAACTGACATGCTTATTTGTTGCTGGTTAGAGATAGATGAAAGAATATATGAGATGAAGTTGCTGGAGAGAATTAGAGCGCACACTTGCTAGAAATTAGGGGAGTTACCGAGAAAAGAGGAATATCGGGGATGGAATATTGATTAGGCGGGAACTGTAGACGGTGAAATTTATTTTTCTAAATGCTGATTGGCTGAATCCACCGAAAATCACTCTCTATTCAGTATTTTAAAATTTGAATATATAACTTTTATATTATTATAGATATAAAATATTAATAGAATAGATTATTTATCATATAATTGATCATATGGAAGATTTGAGTATTTAATAATTAATCAATGAGTAATAGATATGTGACTATTGAACTTTTGTCCATTGATTTGTTCGATTTTCATTTTATATGTTTTACCCTACTCTTTTATTTTCTGATACCTATTGTTTTAAGTTCAATTGATTATATGTTCAATATAAAAGATGAGAGATAGAAAGTGTTGATTTGGTTTTCATAACCGATTATTTATTTGAATATATTAATTTACATTTATCCTTACCGTGAAGAATATGAAGAGTTTTGAGATTTTAGTTATACAATTTAATTTAATTGTCATACTTTATTATTTAATTAGTTGATTTAATTGTTATTATAAATTTAATTGTCATTAAAATTAAATTAGGTAGAGAGTTTTTTTTTAAAAAAAGTAAAATTTAAACTTTTTTATATGAATGACACGTGGTGGATTTGTGGTGACTTTGATTTTGTTTTAATATAATTAATAGATGAGCATTATAGTTCAGCTTGATGAGCATTGTGGTTTCATGTAATGGGCATTAATTGTCGTTATAGGTTATTAGGCCTCAACCCGTACGATGCACAGAGTTAACTCAATTAGTTACTTTTGAAATTTTATAAAAGTGATGGATACAAATAAACCAAACGAAATATTAATGAAATTGTTCATGGAAAACATCAAGATAAATTGTTCCGACAAAACATGTAATTTAGCAATAGAAAATTTCCTAAAATGACAATGAACGTCGACCACGACGAGTTGCAGGATGCATTATCCTTCCTTACGTTGACCTGCAATTTTAAATTATCGTATAAGTAGAGGTAAAATTTTATGAAACAAACTATACATATGAATTCGAAAGTGCACGTGTGAAAGGTGTGTACCCTTTGTACCGGGAAATGTTGCGCATGTGAATAAGTTTTTCATCCAAATCCTCAGAACATGGGACGAGAATCCAATTATTATTATTATTATTATTATTATTGATAGTTGCACCAAAATAATTTAATTCAGAATTTATCTACTGTTTGATTGGTCGAAATCCCTAAAATTAATCTTTTTTTTCTATTTAGCGGGACCCACAAACGTTACTATTAATATTATATAGATAGACTATTTTTTTGGATTCAATGATTTCTTATCTTTTTCTTAGAAATTTTTATTTACGTAGATGTATCTAAAAATTAATTAATATCCTCAAACCATGAAAACCGGTCAATAAATATTTTAGAGGATTTACATTTTTTGAAAATCAGTTTTAATAATTCAAAATTTGCATGCTAGGAAGTGTTGTTTACATAGAGTTATCTAAAATCTATGTATTTTTTCTTGTGTTTATCTATGATAATGTGTCCTTATTGTAATATAAGTGGTATGTGACTATATTTTTATCCTATTTTGACTTTGTCATATAATTTGCAAATATGGTATGTTTTGGTTCTTGATGTTGATCCTTTAGAGATTTTTCCCTTATCTTTTTCTTAGAAATTGTAATTTACATAGATGTCTAAATTTTAATTAATATCCTTGAACCCTGAAAACTGATCAATAAATATTTCAGAATATGCATATATTTTTGAAAATATGTTTTTTAATTATTCAAAATTTGTTGCTAAAAATAGTAATTTAAATAGAGTTCTTATTTAAAATCTATGTAATATCCTTAAACCCTACAAACCCATCAATGAATCTTTTAGAATATATTTATTTTTTCAGAAGTCATTGCTAGGGTTTATGATATGGATATGTTAAGTTTATAATTAAAATTTTGGTTGGTTATTTGAAATTGCTAGGTTTGATTTGGTCTGTTTTGGTTCTAGTCTGTTGAACCTTTAGAGGATTTTGTTTTCTCTTAGAAAGTGTTATTTACATAGATGTATCTAAAATTTAATTAATATCCCTAAACCCAGAAAGTCGGCCAATAAATCCCTGAAAGCCGGTCAATAATTATTTCAGAATATGCATATTTTTTGAAAATCTGTTTTTTAATTATTCTCTTCTTTTAGAATATATAGATTATTTATGGATTCAATGGTTTCTGTTTCTGTAGGCTATCAAGTTAGTGGACACGATAGAGAATTAGGCAGTTTGGTTTGTGTATGTAATTTTAATGATGTAACAAATGTAATGTATGTATTTTCTTTTGTAAATCTATTGTAATATGGGGTGTGGACGGGTGAATAATGGTGTGGGGAATAAGGACATTACGGTCTGGGGGGAGGACTCTATGGGATCTGCGGTGATGGCTCAAGCAATCTGCCATTGGCTTCAAATTGTAGCTACATCAGAAAGGTAACTCAACTGTAACGCCCCAACCTTAATCACAAGATTAAGACTATACTTAGAATCCCAAACCTGTGATAAGCGCAGCGGAACACCTTAGGTCGAGGCATTACCGCCGTCTCCCAAAAGAGACAAGACAACAACACTAAAGAAACTTCCAAAACCACAAGATAACTTACTAGCTTAAAAACCTTCATATATAAAACTTATACAACCTTTGGATAAACTACATAAACTTAAACATTGCTTAGAAAAACTATAACAACTTCCAAAAGAGTCCTGCTCGTCCTTGTTAACCGAAGCTTTCTTTAGAGAACTACCTTGAGCCTTGACTTACTTTGGCACCGACTTATCTTTGCCTTGGGAGCTCGAACCTCCTAAAACAAAACGTTAAAAACATTGCAAAAAGTGAGTGGAGAAACACTCAGTACGTAAACCTCCAGCACGTAAACCGTTTCGAAAACGGTTTTGGTGCCGGCATTTAAATTCATTTTAAAAACAAGGGAAGGGGGTTAAAATAGGACTTGGATGACGTAAACATATACATATGCATAAACATAAACCAATGAAGGTAGAAAGTAGGTGGAACCCTTACGATCGGTGCAAGCACCTCACACACGTGTATGCCCAAGTCGATCTAAACTTGGAATGGATGACTGCTAAGCAGTCGACACTGGCCAGGTCAAGGCACTCTGATCAGGAGTGCTAAAACATGAATGTAAGTATAACCATAGAATGCGGGTCCACTATTACATATAAAGACATTGTAAATCATAAAACTTGACATGGCATATATTGAAGGAACCATGAGTATAATTTAGATTGTAAAAGCTGGACAATTTATGCACTTGGGACGCTAAAGACCTTGGCGGCGCGGCTCGGCTCGTAGATGGCTTTTGAAACTTGTCAACTAAGATAAGAATAAATAAAAATGAAGAACCGAATAAGGTTCTAAATTAGATTCATAATTTCAGAAACTTAGTAATATAAATGAAATAACTTTTAAGAATAAAATTTCAGGTTGTATAGAGAATAGAGTTTATAGCATAACTTGAGTCAGAAAAATCGAAATGAAGTAAAAGAGTACATCTCGGAATAGAGAAAATCATGATCTTTAATTTTGTCAACAAGGCCGAAGGCCAAAAATGAGTGGAAAGGCTCCAAAACGGGCCCGGACAGAAACTGGAGTTTAGAAGACTTAGGACTTTCAGTTTGAGATGATATAGAAATGGTGAAATTGGAAGGTGAAATCAGTGAATGAACTTGGACCTTGGGTTGACGGGTTAGATTGATGAAGGATGGCCCTTAACGAATAGAGATTAGAATGGAAGTTATTGAACTTAAAGGTGGCTTAAGGACGTGGCAATTGAGGTGAGATATGACGAAATGTGAATAAATTGTCGGTTTCGGGATGTGGTCGAACGACCAAGATTTGAGTTGAATTGTGAGAGAATAAAGCTTTAGAGTTACTTATCACTTGGAGGTTAATAAAATTGGGTGAGAGACTTGGTTAAAACCGAAACCTTGGGCTTCCATTGCTAAAACTTAAGAAGAGAAACTAGAACTTGTACTTGACTTATAATCTCTATGAAAGAGATCTTAGGACACGCTTAGGTCTTCAAACCATGCTTTTTACTCTTAAACTCATATTCCCAAGATCATGTTATATATTCCTAACTTATCATATCTTAAAAACCTCTATTGGATGGATTTAAGACCCTTAGGAAAGAATCTACACAACCCAATTCTGGGCAGAAACTTTGTTCTGGACAGCCCTTATTCCCGAGCTCGTAACTCATACTCCCGATATCGGATGACTACGAACCATACCTTTCTGGAAAGCTTGCAATGAGCCCTAAAACTTTCATGTTTACCATAAAAACCAAAGAGGTCTCCAAAAGGACGAAAAACAGCCCTCAAAACACTGACTCAGAATTCGTATATAGAAACGTGAGGTTACGGTTTTGACCGTAACTCGGGCTATACATGTCGGAAATTCGAAATTCCAAAGCCTATGGTTTGCTAACACTTTAAGCTATCAAATGGAGTAAAAATCTGGGCAAAAATCCCACTTTCATACCACTGTAAATTTCCAGAATTGAAACAGAAACTTTTGTTGTACTTAAACTCAGCTCTAATGAGTTTTAAGCTCTTAATTTCTCACTAACCTCAACCAAATTTCACTTAACTTTAATCCACTATATTTCCAGAATATAAACCTTGAAAATTTACTCATCAAGGACCTTAAAAACCACATGCAACCATGGATTAAACATAAACTCAACATCCACCATGAATTCAACCACAAAACTTCATAAACACTTAGAAATACACTCAAAACTTAAACCCTAACTTAACCAATACAATTATATACTTGAATTCAAGATAAAAGAGAGTAAAAGAGATGAAATTTACAAGAGAAACATATATAAAACACGAATTTTCAGATTAGGGTTGTAAGAAATTGAAATTGGGGGTTTGAGAGATTACCCTTGAGGTTAAAAATGGATGAAAACACAAGAGGGAGGAAGAAGAGGGCGGCGGCCACTGGTGGCTGGCGGTTTCCGGTGCCGGCTGGCCGGAAAAAAACCGGTGGTGGTGGCTGGGGATGCACGGCCGAGCAAGGGAGGGAGAAGAGTGAGGAGAATGTGTTTGGTGTTTGAGAATAAAAGTGTAGTAATTGAATACAACCCCCTTCTTCTAACTAATATATACATCTATCATCCATTCTAATTAAAACTAATACAACTTAAACACTTAGAAAGATAAAAATTAAGACAAGTAAATAAAAATAGTTGTAATTTGGTAAATTGTAATATTGGGTTTGTAATAGATATAATTAATGGTAACAATTTGAATTAAAGGAAATAAGACTTGAACTAGAGAAATTAAATAAATAGGACATAAATATTATTTGTAATTAAATAAAACAAATATAACCCAAATAAATTAAAGTTTGGGTAATAAAATATAAATGTTAAAAGGTAAAATAATTAAACCCCTTTTTGGTTACACACAAAAATAAAATACAACGGAACTTGGATTAAAAATAATACAGTGGGTAAAATTACCACTTGAAATTATGTAAAGGAAATGTAATTTAAATAAATTAAAATTGGGATGGTAAAATACATGTATAGAAATCGAGGCGGATAATTATTAACCGTTTCTCGGTAAATAAATTTATAACATAAATCGTATAACCTGAAACACTTTGACTTATTGAATGAATATGTAACGTAAATTTTTAAGCCGATAATTCGGCTCCTTAGCCATCTCCTGCACGAGACTTGACACCGATAACAATAAATAAATGAGTAAAGGAATAAATAAATAAAGGTAAACGCGAAAAAATTTATAACGCGATTTAATTATGGTGATTTATAGAGAATTAAACATGATTTTGGGGCGGGTTATTACATCAACTGCCAAGGTAAGTATTTCTATCTAATTTACTTAGGAGGGTACAAAGTAATGAAATAAACAAAGGAAAATAAAAAGTGGAGATTAAAAATTAAATAAACAAAGGAGAATGATTTAGATTAAACAACAAACTTATCAGGGTATAATAGTATGTACGTTATTTGATTTGGTGTAATGTCACTGATTAAGTCAATTTGCATAATTCAAAGTGATTGAATAGTTAAATACAGTGAATGCAATGAAAGTAGACTTAAATTGGTTTTTAAATCCATATAATAGTGACATGTGACTTGCTTTAAAGATGATAACTTGAGAGTATGAAGTTTGAATGGTAATCAATTATGTCAAATATGATGATGTAAATTGAATATGTAGAATTCAAAGTTTTTGTATACATCAACAACAGTGAATGCAATCGAAGAAGACCTAAACAGGTCTAAAAATCTATATAATAATGACTTGTAACTTGCTTTATCGAAGATAACTTGAGTGTATGAACTGCGAATGGTACTCAATTAAGGCGAATATGTTGAAGTGCGACAATTATGATGTTGATTGCTCGGAATAATAGATGAAAAAAGTTTAATCCCTAACAGATGTATTGTATTTATATGTTTTCAAAAAGTTATGAATGTAATTGACCTAGCCGATTACGTTGGTAATGGAAGAGTTGTAAACTTAGTCGGAGTCCAAAGCAGTCAGGAATTAGTTACGCTGGTTATGGAAGAGTTGTAAACTTAGTCGGAGTCCAAAACAGTCAGGGATTAGTGATACTTTTTTGTTTTTTTAATTTTAAAATAAAGTTCGGATTGTAAATAGAAAAAAAAAATTTTCTACGTTGTGATTGGTCAATTCCCCAACAGTCACTCCCGTGGTTCTATTTTGTGGGACCCACAATGATTTCTATTATAATATATAGATGATCATTGTAGTTCTGCTTTGATGAGTATTATGGTTTCATGTAATGAGCATTGTCGTTATAGGTTATGAGCATTATAGTTCTGCTTGAGGAGCATTATGGTTTTATTTAAGGAGCATTGTAGTTATAGGTAATGAGCATTGTAGTAATAGGTAATGAGCATTGTAGGTCAGCTTGATGAGCATTATGGTTTTATGTAATGAGCATAATAGTTATAAGTTATGAGCATAGTAGTTGTATATATAGTATGGGCATTGGTGTAGAGGCTTATGAGCATAATAGTTATAAGATAGAGCATAGTAGTTGTACATTATGAGCATTGGTGTAGAGATTTATGAGCATAATAGTTATAAGTTATGAGCATAGTAGTTGTACATTATGAACATTGGTGTAGAGGCCTACGAGCATTGACCTTGTAGGTTATGAGCATAATAGTTATAATTTATGAGCATAATAATTAGTAGTTAAGTCTTATGAGCATTGGCCTTGTAGATTATAAATATTGTAGTAAAAAAATAAAAAGCATAAAAATATAATATTACACAAAAAAGAAATAAATAAAAAAAATACTTGGCCTTGTAGATTATAAATATTGTAGTAAAAAAATAAAAAGCATAAAAATATAACATTACACAAAAAAGAAATAAATAAAAAAATAAAAACGATGGTGGACGCTGGGCTCACCGAGCAACTTACGCCCGGGCTCACCATCATCATTCTCCGGTGCAATTGTCTAAGGTTGTCAAATCCTTGGATAAAAGTTCGTCAGGTAAAATAATTTTAGTAAATTTTTTAAAGTTTACACTAATATACTAAATTTTTAAAAAAATTATTTTTAAAATTTTGGGAGTCTTTGATAGATTTAGGTAAAAATTTACCCTATTCATTTTACCCATCTATTTGACAGACCTTAAGTAGGATGGGTATAAATGCATTTTGACAATCTAGATCTAGACTACATTATATGGTTAATCAGTTTATGGCTACCCACTTTTGAAATCAAGAATCTTAAACCAAATCGAAATAGTCATTTAATCATATTCAATATGTGGTTTACGTTTAACCGCAGTTCCTGAAAGTCTACAACAACATTTATGGAAGAAAATTTAACATTATTAATTCACATATTGCAAATAAATGTGAATGTTGGTCGTGTTGCCCTGCTTTGGAATGATCATCAACCACATACTTTGTCCATAAGGCTATCCTTGGGAGGCAAAGGACAATGAGAGAGGAAAAGAAAAAAGGGAAAAAAAAGAAGAGAGAGAGAGGATTTGAGGGATGCATCCTCATCCTTTCACTAATGGGGGATACAGGAGAGAGAGAGAAGAGGGAGGAAACGCAAATTATAAAATATAACCCGAGTGTACGATGCTAGGTGTGTATGGGAGGGAGTAAACCCACACGCTTCATTTAAAAAAACACTCAGCTCATTTTTGATAAAATTTCCATTATGTAATGCATACTATCCCTTATTGAATGCAAATTTTCCCAATTTTGATGCATTATTATCTGGATATGAATGTATCAAAATAAACGCAATATGTTTCGTTGATAATTTTTCGACTTCGTAGTGCATTTTTTCCCAAATCGAATGCATTCTTTGGAAACATCAACAGAGTATTCAAACACAAGAATTCATATTTGTTGATAATTATTCCATTATGTAATGCATTCTTTCACATATTTGATGCAGTATTCAAGCAATCCAATGAATACTTATTGCAACATCATTGGTTACTGTTTACTTAATTCAGGAACGTCTTCTTGATGGTTCTCTGTTTCGCTGCCATTGTTGAGTTCATCGAAGGTATCATCATTATTGAAGGTATCAACATCATGGTGAAAGGTTGCATCTTGTCGTCCATCGAACGAAGGTCATTCAATTATATTCATGCTTGATTCACCATCCATCTGCAATTTCTCGATCAATAGGTTCTCAACATCTACAATGATATTATCGGTTTGTTCGATTGTTTTTTCTACCATACTTAATCTGCATAAGTGACGACGCTAGGAGTAGAATTGACCAAGCAAGAACACGAACGAACAAACGACGGCGTTGCAAGAAGGAAAAAATTTGTCCAATGAAGGATAAGATCGAATGATATCCGCGTGATAAGGAATGAGTCCATAATAAAATCTCACGTGAATCTTATATATACTCTACCCCATATATATATACCGAGTGTACAATGCTATGTACACTCGGTCCTACCATATAATTACTGGGGAGGAAAGGGGAGAGAGAAAGAGAGAGGGAGAAAAATGGGTCCCACAATTTTAATTATTGTATTTTCTTTATGGTTTTTCCTTTTTTTTCCTTTCTATCTAATACTATTTTATTACTTCCAACCCTACTCATCCTTCACCTCATCCTCCAATTCCAAGAACACCATTACCAATAGCATACTCCAACACCCATTAAAATAATACTATTTCCACTATTCATACCCCAATATCCCTCAAATCTAAGGACACCAATATTCATAGCCTAATTTCAAGTTTCAAACTTGGATAACTTTTTTTTTAAAAAATAATTACACTTACTGAGAGTGAGTATAATTAAGGTTGACCTAGGGTTTCTTTTATATAATTGAAACCGATTAACCCTGGTTAATCGATTAACAGAAATCCAAAACCAAAACCTAAATTGGTCAAACCAGTTCGGTTAACTGAAACCCATTTTATAAAAAATTACTAAGGCTACATATGTTGGGGCCCTTAAAACTAACACAATGTTTCTTTTATACCCCGAGCCCTAGGCGGTTTCCCTTGGGCCTACTCCCAAGGTTGGGCCTGGTCACGAGGCTACGGTCCCAGGCTACAACCAAAGCTTGTCTGACTTCTTCCTCGCAATCGTTGTGCTCAAGCTCTGAATTGCCCTTGCATTTGGTGGGATTGAATTGGGCCTCTTTGTTCTCAACACAACAAGACCATGGCCTAATTTAATCTAGTGATATTCTCAACCCAAGCATCCCAAAACAAGTTGGCCCAACTGTAAGTGGCCACGAACAGATCCTAATACTTTTGGGTTAATGACCTAAAGGGATGACCCAAATACACAATTGACCATGAAGGATTAAAAGACCAAGAGGTCCCAAATTATAATACTTTTTGCGTCTCATTATTTATTACAATGTGAGACCTCTTGATCTTTTAATCCTTCATGGTCAATGGTGCATTTGGGCCATCCCTTAAGGTCATCAACCCAATACTTTTTGACGTAAGAATTTTCATCATTCCTTCGCGACCTAGTGAAATAATTGTCCTCGAAAGCCCAGGTTGCAGAGACCACAATCATGTAAGGCTGCCTTGAATTTGTCTATATGTCTCTATCTCGAGTAGCACCACTCATCTTCTCGTTCAAAGTAAGAATTTCATTGAAATCTCCACCTATAGCTCGATAGTGCTAGAATGACAAAAGGTATCTTCCACCAAGTTTATTAGAAAACCACCAAATTACTCCATCTGTCCCAAATTAATTGGCGTTTTGACTAAATTTTTATCATCAATTACACATATCGTAACTCATTGTAATTTGTGAGTAATTAGTGTCAAAATTTTTTCAAAATGTCAATTAATTTGAGACGGAGGGAGTAATTCATTTAACAACTAGGCTTGAAGCGTGGATGTTGCAGCCCTATGAATGGTGTTATACTCTAACACGCCCCCTCACGTGATTGTCCTTTGGGCTTGAAGCGTGGATGTTACAAATACTCCATTCAACTTGCGCAAATTAATACCGGGGGGGGGGGGAGTGCTGAGATTCGAACCTGAGACCTCTTGCTCAGGTCTGGCTCTGATACCATGTGGAACCATCTCAACCAAAAGCTTAAGCTGATGGTTAAAGCTCCATGAACGATTTTATACTCTAACAACCACCATTCAATAGATTTAAAATTCAAAAGTTATAGCACATTTATAAAATTCAACTTCCTAGCATCGAAACGAAAAAGTAGAAATTAATTATTGTAATCTAATTTGTCTAATTCTTAGATTAACTTTAAGATATACTAGTCTTTAACCCGTGTGATGCACGGGATATTTAAATAGTTTAATAAATAAAATAAAAATAAATATGTTAATGCCCTCAATTCAAGTAAAAAAAAAAAGTCATTTTGAATTGTATGAGTTTTGGGAAAGTGTCTTGCGCTATCATTAAAACTGTATTATATATATTAAGATAAAATTTAATGATATGATTGAATTCTATAACTATACTATTGCATATAAATTGAACAAAGTTATACTTTTATATATTATTTTTCCTATTTCAAAAAACGCTTAAAATAAGCTTAATAGAAGGAGTTAATTTGATTAGAGTATCATTTGTGCTCATTAAGACTACCTATGCATCCCAAGTTTCTTATAATTAACAATTAATATTTACTATTAAAAAAATAGTGTAAAAAATTATAAGAAATACCAAGTTGGTGAAGGGTACGATATATAGATTTGGGTGGGAGGTAGATTTCTAATTAGATAAGGTATACTTCTAATTTGATTAAGCTTTTTGTATATTATTTTTTTAGATCGGTTTTTTTATTATTATTATTTAATGGGCAGAAGTTGTTTACTGTAATTTTAGATCGGTTTTTTTCTTTAATTACTTATATATATATATATAGGAAAATTGGATTCTAATAATCCCTACTTTTACAAATTGGATGACAACAATCCCCACTTTCAATTTGTATTCTGGCGGTCCAAAATAAAATAAAATAAAATTGTATTGTAGTGGTACCAAATCCATCACCACATTCTTTTTATTTTTTTCATGCCTACCCTATATTGTTTTTGTTTTTTTCGTTCCTGCCCCTAGATAGGTAATGAAGTGTAGTTGATAAAACATTTTTTCAATTATTTTTTTGAGATTCCAAGCAATTATTATGATTTTTTAAAAAGCATAAAATTGAAAAAATCATAAAAAATTGAAAAAAATTGAAAAAAATTGGGAGAAGTGATGTAAATTCATTAAAAATCGTGGTAAAGTGTTATGTAAAGTTTTGAATCAAATGCAATACAAAATCTATGATATATAGGGTATACTCTAGATTATGTCCCACTATAATAAAATTTTATTTATTTTTGGACCATCAGAATACAAATTTAAAGTAGGGATTATTGTCATCCAATTTTCAAAAATAGGGATTATTAAAATCCAATTTCCTATATATATATATGTATATAAATATATATATATATATGTATATATATATATGTATATAAATATATATATATGTATATATATATATATATATATATCTATATATATATATATATATATATATATATATATATATATATATATATATATATTTGTGTATAAACGTCAAAAGAAAGCATTTACCCTCAGTTATTGCTTGTTCTACAGAGTATTGGAATGGAGGTTTTTGCGGAGTATACCCTCTCTTCATTCCATTGCTTTGTCCATATTCAGATTCTTTGATTCAAAAGTTTCGTATCCCTGCAGAGAAAATTAGCATCCATAACTTCTTGATTCTATTTCTGATTCTTCAGCCATTCTCCATTCAAGAACATCCTAAGAATATCAAGTCTTTGGATAGCAAATTGTGTTTCTAGTTAGACATTGCCATTGTACCTATGGCACCAAACAAACTACCAATTGTGAATGCAAGACTTCAGAGGAGTCTTAAGAGCTCCCAAATACAACATTTGTAAATATCAACATTTAGGACTTGAGTTGGGCAGATCTAAATACAATATTAGAATACCTAGAGAAAAACAATATTAATGACAAATAAATGAACTTGCAAACATGTTATTAAATCAAACGAAAATCACAAGTTGCAGAATGCCCATTTGATCACTTTGGCTTCAGTTATATCTGGTGGTCTTCTGACTTTCACAAAATCACAGGCTGCCGATAGTAGGGCTTCCATCCGTCCTCCTGGAAACACACCTGATTACCACCTCCTCGGTTTGTGTGTTGGCAACTGCATCACAATTAATTTTTATCCCGTTTCCTTTGTAGCTCCATCTTATCTTTGTGTACCTGGACTCTGCATAGCAAAGTTCAACGTTCAACGTCATGAAAAACTCCATATAACTCTTCCCCACTCTCACAATGACATATGCGGGGCGAGCATTCAACATGAAGAAGCATATCAAGGAGAATAAAATTGTAATCTTTTGATATTTTTCATCATGTGAATCCAATGTATCATGCAAAATTTTATGAAAAAAATTGTAACATGCAAATACATGCTAAAATATATAAATGTTGTATATATTGATAGTACTTTTCGAAAACTAACCTGTTTGTATTTGCAGGTTTGCCGAAAATTCAATGGTTGCTTCATATGTTAATAGTTGACAGATTGGAAGAGAATGAAAGATGTTTAGATGTTTATATATTAGGTCGGGAGTAGAATCCCAATTAGATTTGGGTGAGAGGTAGAGTCCTAATTAGATTTGAGTGGGAGTTAGAATACTAATTAGGTTGGAAAGTAGATTTCTAATTAGATAAGATAGACTGTTAATCTGATTATACTTCTTATTTATTATTTTTTAAATCATTTTTTTTATTATTATTTCATGGGTGGGAATTTTTTACTGTATTTTTACATTGATTTTTTTCTTTAATCTGATTGCCCGATAACCCCTAAAATCACTCTGGGTTGAGTATTTCAAATTTCGAATATATTAATTTTATATTATTATAGATATAAATTCTAAAATAAAAGAAAATAGAAAAAAATATACAATTTTCTGTATTGTGATTGATAATAAAAGAAAATAGAAAAACAAAAATATACAATTTTTTGTGATGTGATTGGTTATAAAAGAAAATAGAAAAAAAAATATACAATTTTTTGCATTGTGATTGGTCAAAACTCCCAGAAACGCTCCCGTGGCTTTATTCAGTGGGACCCACAAAAATTTCTATTAGTATTATATAGATTCTAAAATAAAAGAAAATAGAAAAAAATATACAATTTTCTGTACTGATTGATAATAAAAGAAAATAGAAAAACAAAAATATACAATTTTCTGCGATGTGATTGGTTATAAAAGAAAATAGAAAAACGAAAATATACAATTTTCTACATTGTGATTGGTCAAGACTTCTAGAAACGCTCCGATGACTTTATTCAGTGGGACCCACAAAGATTTCTATTAATATTATATAGATTACTATAGTTAAGCAATAGTGTAACATTCGAATGCAGTGTTAGTATCTATAAATATATTAAAACACGAGTAGTGAGGGGAAATCTTAAGTAAAACTAAAGAATTTAATAGGTTTGTTCACTTCTAAGCTAACTCCATACCAGTAAAATTTATTGTAAATCAAAATACCGTTAAGAAAAAAATTTACATAATAACAGTGATCAATAGATATATTCATATTCTTTTTAATGGGTTGCGGCTTTGAGACTAAATAAAAAATTATATAAAAATATCAATTATGTTTGGACATTGAATAAAAATAATCTAATTAAATATTTTTTTTACACGTACCTTCAAATATTGTCAATGTATTTGGATGACAAAGGACCAATGTATATATAATCTAGTTACACCTACCATACTCACAATAAATTGTAACAACACTACGAAAATTAATTAAGTTAATAATTGTTTATAAGTATCTTCAAATATATTCATTTTTTCTTGACAAATTACTACTTCCGTTTCATATTATTTGCCACATTGTTGACTTTCATTATCTCTAGTATTACTTTTTGATTGATATTTTTTTATATAATATTTATTTACAATTACAATATTATATTTTTAAAATAATATTTTTTATTATGAATTTATGATAGTAATTGTATATGACATTTATGGTCAAAATTTTTAAATATAACAATGTGATTTTCAAAAATGATAAATAATATGGAATGCAAGGAAGTAAAACAAAATTTATATAATTTGATCACATAGTTTTTCATAATATTACTAAATTCAATAATTAACAGTGAATCCAACATTACATGGGTCGCTCAACATTAGTTTAACTGTACAAACATTACGTGCAAATCAAAGCTAAATATATCCGTGATCAAAAAGAGAATTTGAAAACTAATTGATTAAAAAGAAGATGATACCCACAACTATGTTCTATAAACTTCTAATGAATTATTTAAGGTCCCGGCTGTGACCCCGTGAGATGTCAATCGTATCCTAAATTAAACCAATACAATCCCAAAGCATGAGCCATTATAGATTTATGATACATCTTTTCTGTGTCCCTTTTGGTTTCCGAAAAGAAAGAGTAATAGGAGACATGTTTATCTTGCCAGCCATTTGTGTATGCAATTATTGTTTGTTTAGCTATTCATCTTCTTTTCTTCCTATCATCACCATAATGTCACAAAATAACTTTATAAAGTCTCAAGAAAATAATATAGAA
Organism: Portulaca oleracea; assembly: GCA_029582165.1. Classification (NCBI taxonomy): domain Eukaryota; kingdom Viridiplantae; phylum Streptophyta; class Magnoliopsida; order Caryophyllales; family Portulacaceae; genus Portulaca; species Portulaca oleracea. The sequence continues at coordinate 26,230,259 of CM055885.1, forward strand.
TTACTACGGTTCAAAAAGATCATATTATACAACAAAAAATAGCTGCTACAATTTTCTTCCTTTTATCTATTCAGCTATTTTTAAAAGTCTTCGCCAAAGTTTCTTGATCGTCACAAATAATGTTTAAAGCGCACCCTACCTTTACTGTTGTACACATCTATGAATCATTAGAATATTCATTGTTAATGATAACGTTTCTTGAAAGATTTTTAACTAAGGTGAAAACAATGGGCTAGAAATGACAAATTTCGGTTAATAGAGATGATTTGAAAATTGTGGGTATTATTAATCTTATATGGAAATTGAAGTCAAGTTATTTGTTGAACTTATGATTAGCAGTAAACTTGGCGGGTAAGTTTAGGTAGATAACTATTTACGAAAAATTACCGAAAATTACCAAAAGTTACCGAAATTTACCAAAACTAACCAAAATTTGCCAAAATACAAAAGTTTACATTTAAGTAATTAGTTATTTATTATTTATTTACTATTATAATTTTTTATCTTCATTTTTTCTAGTTTTAATTTATTGTTTTTTTTGAGTTTTTATTTTTAATATTTTTAAATTTTTAAATTTTAAATTTTCCAATTTTTTATTTTTAATTTTTTAAAATTTTAAAATTTTAAATTCTAAAATAATTTTTAAATTTTTTATTTTTAATTTTTAATTTTTAATTTGTTAATTTTTGGATTTTTTAATTATTAATTATTTCATTAATCAAATTTTTTATTCTTAATTTTTTTAATTTTTTAATTTTTTAATTACACTTTTTAGTTTTTAATTTTTTTAATTTATAATTTATTATTTTAAAAATTTTAAAATTTTAAATTTTAAATTTATAAATTTTAAATTTTAATATTTTAATATATTAATATATTAATATATTAATATATTAATATATTAATATTTTAATATTTTAATATTTTAATATTTTAATATTTTAATATTTTAATATTTTAATATTTTAACATATTAATTTTTTAAATTTTTAGTTTTTTAATTTTTTTAATTTTTAGTTTTTTAACTTTTAACTTTTAAATTTTTATTTTTTTGATTTTTCAATTTTTAAATATTTAAATATTTCAATATTTTTTAATTTTTTAAAATTTTAAATTTTTTTTGTTTTTTATTTTTTTTTATTTTTAAATTTTTTAAATTTTTAAAATTTTAAAATTTCTGAATTTTTTAATTTTTTTCAGTTTAAAAATTTTAATTTTTAGTTTTTTAATTTTTTAAATTTTAATTTTATAAATTTTATAATTTCAAATTTTTTATTTTTTTATTTTTTATTTTATTTTTGAAATTTGAAATTTGAAATTTGAAAATTTTAAATTATTCATTTTTTATATTTAACATAACACATTTTTGGAAATATATCTAAACTTATATAAACTTACCAAAAGTTAACAGAAGTTACCAAAAGTTATCATAAATTACCAAAATTTACCAAAACTAACATTTACCTTACATTACACTGACCACTGAAATTTACAGGCTCTAAGAGTTTCAAATATTTATAATACTGAACATTTTACCAGAGTTGATTTGTTTCCAATTATGGTAGCTGTAAATTTCTATATCATTAATTTGTGTAAAATAGATCTCATCTTGTTTATGTATCAAAAAGGATTTTTGGATGGTAATATATCGATCTTTGGGGTGTATTGGATTGTAATATACAGACCTTTACTATTAGACAACAATATCCATGACCTTTATATCTAGGTGACATTATCACACCAACAATGACTAAGGAGGTGGTGAACCGATCTCCATGCTGACGTGGCAAACGAAGAGAAAAAAAACTGGCCCTAGCCCAACAACCATGTTAACCCCTTCGTATTTTTCACTGACCCAGGTTACAAGACATTGGTTAGTTGTATGTCACGTCAGCATATATTGATCGATTCACCACCCCCTTAGTCACTGGGTAGGGGCTGAGTTTTTTACGTAGGTTAGTGAGAAAAATGGATAGGTTAACGGGGTTACTGGGCTATGCCAGTTTTTTTTTTCCTCCGAGTAATAACCCAGTGTTAATTAGACCCTAAGGTCGTTTAGTTAAGTTAATTAATCAGGATAACTAAGCAAAGTCGCGCTTTTCTTTTCGTCTAACCGTGTGGTTGGCAGAACTTGAACGGTGCAACGACCACCGTTTTTCTAATATAGTAATTTTTGGTGGATACCTCTCGAATAGTATTACCGATCTTCCCTAGTAAACCATAGTATTCAGATCTTTTATCTGTCAATTTCTTATTCGAATTTATAATTATTTTGGGAGAAGTGAGTACTCATGAAGTTTCTATTAGTAGAATTTCGCATATTGTGTCTCGTAGAATTTTATTCGGGAACCCAAGTTAATGGTATTGAATAAGGGAAAAATAGTTATAAGACAAGGAGATGGATTGAGTGATAAGTAGATTGGGCTTTATAAATAACTAAGCCCATAACCTTGTCTTTGTGATATACAATGAGGGTTATTATTCTTTTCTTTCCATCCTTCTCTTCTGATTTCCTAAAGCAGAACAAGAGCCTTCTAAACATATTTCTCCTCTTTCTCCAACTCTCACTCACTGCCCTCCCCTGTTTCTGCTGCACCGTGCCTCTCGCTGCCCTCGTTCCCTGCCGACGTAGATGCCTGCCGGCGCTAGGAGACCGGCGACACCCTGGAAAAGGTTGCTGGCGTTTCCCCTCCAGCAAATGCCGCCTCTGTTCATCTTGTATTCTTGTCCTGTCTTCTCTTTTCTAAGGTAATCTCTAAACCTTAAATTCTTGAATCAAATTCTTTTGTGTTAGATGATACTTGTTTATGAATTTCTTAGTATAATGTTGTGTTTTAGAAGTTAATAAGAGTGAAAGTTTTAATCTTGGGTTTTATTGATAGTTAGAGATATATTTTTAGTGTATTATGATGCACATAAAGTGTTCGATGAAATGTCTCATAAAAGAATGGATTACGATTGGATGAGCATGACTTGATTGATGATTGATTGTTGAGATTTGTTTATGCATGATGTTTTGTTGATGAATTCACTGTGAGAGTGGGATATTTAGGGATAATTATAGATGCATGTACTTGGATTTGGATTAGAATGACAAAATAGTGAGTATTATGATGTTTAATGTTGTGTTCAAGAAGTATTATGTTTTGGAGGTTAAAATATGATGAGATCTTGTTTTGCATGTGTGAATGTGGTCAATAAAGAAGAATTCTGGATGTGTTTAGTGATGAAAAATAAGTAATGATTCTTGGGAAGTGATTTGGGGAAGATTAGAGTTGAATACTAAGGTTTAGGATGCATGCAAGATCAAATAAACGGTGAATTTTAGGTCTGGTTGCAATCTGAAAATTTCAGAGGGTATAATATGTGTTTTTGACCCAAATTATGGTTTGGTTAGGTATCTTAAGGTGTAAGTTAACACCCAGTTTTTGAATCTCGGAGTTTCGATTTGTATATCTTAAGTTATGGCCAAAACCGTGAAGAGATGCAAGTAATTACAAGTTCTAAGGTCAGTATGAAAGTGCATGTTTCTCATTGGGATAGAGATCTCTTTGGTTTAAGTGTTCAACATGAAAGTTGTAGAGTGTATGTCAAGTTTTCCAGAATGGTCTTTCACGCATTCATAGGACATCGGGAGTGAAAGTTATGGACTACCGAATCACGACCAGTACTCATGGTTCTGCCCATAATTTTTAGAGGTTCTGCTGTGTTCTTGGCCTGAATTCGTGCCTTTCCCATGTCTAAATCATTTTATGATCAACATGAAAGTTTTAGTATGTCTTTCAAGCTTTCCATGGACATCATACACGTCCCTAATAGAGGTCTACAACCCGAGTTATGATTTTCTGAAAAACCAGTACCTATTCTTGTATGTTCTGGACAGCCTTGTGTGTTAAGGATTTTTACCCTCCTTAACCACATTTTTTACCTTCATGATCAACTAGAGAGTTGTAGTAGATGAGCTTAGCTTTCCTGAAAGTCCTTATGCATAATGATATGATACTTGTGGGAGAAGTTATGGCCTTCCGAGTGAGCCTTAGGAAGCAGGTTTAATTGTCAAGTAATCCTAGGATTCTACTAGGATATTCTTCATTACTTTCATCCAAGTTAGGTTCTAATTCATGATTGTTGTTCTTTCTTAAAAGTTTTCAAAATGTCGTTGCGCCCACCTATTCAAGTCCGTGCGGGTCCAAGTTGGTGTTTAAGTGTTCGGTCTCGTTTCGAGCCGAATTCTTCTCTTTATTAGGGAGTTTTTATATGTTCTAACCCCGTATTTTATTCGAGTTATGAGATTTTTGTAGTTTTGTAGGAAAATAAGAAGGTGATCTAAAAAGGCGCCAAAACGGAGCAAAAACTCGCCAAATCAGGAGTGCAGGCAGAAGGGCTGCTCGCCCGAGCAACGCCTCTGGAAGGTCAGCGAAGATGACCGATTGAATTTGAGCCAAGAGGAGGTGGGACAGAAGGTCTGCTCGACCGAGCAACATATTGGCTCGGTTGAGCCATGCTTCTGCGCAACCACTAGGAAAAGGTCGGAAAATTTGGCTAAGGCAGTGAAGGAACAGAAAGCCAGCTCGCCCGAGCAAGGGCCCTGCTCGACCGAGCTGAGCTTCTGAGCTACCGAGGAAAAGCTGCCGAGGAACGAGAGACACGCGAACCGAATGCTGCTTTCGCCCGAGCACTCGCTCGCCGAGCCAAATCCAATTCTGCGTCTGATCTGGAAATGAAGTCTTTGCGTTTGTGCAACTAACTTAGGTCATTATAAGAGTATTAGTTGCGACTCCTTTGAAAAACAATTAGCTGAAGTTTTTAGTTTGTAATTAGGGGTTTTAATGCTTTCTTAATTGAGCTTTACTCTCTCTCTCTAAGGGTTTTTCTCTTGTCTTGTTCTCCAAGTTCTTGAGATTTTTGAATGTAATCAACTTTTCTTCAAGTAATTTTCAGCCCTCCTTAATCTTCATTACCTTATGCTTAGATTTCATTTAATTTTGCCTTTGAAGGTTCATAGTGTTAGCCACAAACGATCAATCTTTTAGTGAAAAGGGGGATTAAAGGTCACAAATTCCACTCTCAAGTGGGGATTTGGGGATTCTTAGTAATCCAATTCACGATTTCTTGTTTGTTCGGGAGAAATCCAAGTAGATTGAAGATTAGTGAAAGTTTAGATCATCAAAGGTACAATCTCTTGTTCCTAATTTCATTAATTAGTTTTAGTTTTATTGCTTTCTTAATTTCATGCTTTTAATTGCTTTCATCTTTTATTGCTTTCTTAATTATTATCATGTTTAGGTTAGTTTATTGCTTTATTTACATAATCTATTGCTTTCCGCATTGAGAAAAACCCCTGTACACAAACCGATTACCTTAATCAAACCTAACACCCATCCCTGTGGACCGACAACCCTAACTTATAAAACCACAAAAATTACAACCGAACAATGGCGCCATTTGTGAAGTTTTGTGTGGGAGTGGGGAGTGATACTTCCATTTGTCATGGGTAGATCACCTAGTTTTGAGTCTTTGTTTTCCCTGTAGACTTTGTTGTGTTAGAGACAGCTAGGGTTCAGAGTCCTCGTGACGAGATTCCGATCATTTTAGGTAGACCCTTTTTAGCTACATCTAATGCTTGGATTAATTGTAAAGATGGGAGAATGAAACTGACTTTTGGGAATTTGACTATGGAATTGAATATTTTTGATCTACAAAAGTCACCATTAGGACATGATGAGCAAGAGTGTAATGCTGTGAATTGGATTAGTGACCTTGAGAGTGGTAACCCTTCTGATTTGGATGTTGCCCCTTGTGTGAGTGATCTTGTTGAGTTAGGATTTGACCCCGACTTTGTAACCTCACTATGTGATTCTAATGTGTTTGATGGTGAATTGCTTTATGAATCTCTGTTTGCCTCTCAACATGTGCCTGACATAATAGAACCTGAGCCACCATCTTCTAAAACCCTTGAACTTAAACCCCTTCCTTCCGAGTTAAAGTATGTTTTCCTTGGCCCTAGTGAGACTTACCCGGTTATCATAGCTTCGAACCTAGGAGAGGACCAAGAAAACAAACTAGTCGAGGTTCTTAGGATAAATAGAGGGGCTTTGGGATGGACGCTTGGAGACATCAGGGGGATTAGTCCATCTATTGTGCAGCATAGGATATTTTTGGAAGATGATAGTGTAGCCAAGAGGGACCCTTTAAGGAGACTCAATCCCCAAATGAAGGAGGTGGTTAAGAAGGAGATTCTGAAATGGTTAGATAATGACATCGTTTACCCGATTTCTGACAGTAAGTGGGTTAGTCCTATACATGTAGTCCCTAAAAAGGCCGGGTTGACAGTGGTGGAGAATGAGAGGGGCGAATTAGTGTCAACCCGTATTCCATCGGGATGGAGAGTGTGCATAGATTATAGGAAACTCAATAAGGCTACGAGAAAAGACTATTTTCCATTACCTTTCATGGATCAAATGTTAGAAAAGCTGGCGGGGCACGACTTCTTTTGTTTTCTAGATGGCTATTCGGGGTATACTCAGATTTCTATAGCCCCGTGTGATCAGGAGAAAACGACCTTTACTTGCCCATTTGGTACGTTTGCTTTCCGTAGGATGCCCTTCGGACTTTGCAACGCCCCCGCTACTTTTCAGCGGTGTATGGTGTCTATATTCTCGGACCTTGTTGATGGTATGTTGAAATTTTCATGGATGATTTCTCAGTATTTGGCACCACCTTTGATGATTGTTTGTCCAATTTGAATAGAGTCTTGAGTCGGTGCCAAGAAAAACACTTGACTTTAAACTGGGAGAAGTGCCATTTTATGGTACGAAAGGGCATAGTTTTGGGCCACGTGATTTCAAAAGATGGAATCGAAGCGGATAAAGTGAAAATTGACCTAGTTAGGAACTTGACCCCCCCCACCTGTGTGAAGGAGGTTAGGTCCTTTTTAGGACATGCTGGGTTTTATCGTCGATTCATTCGTGATTTTAGTAAGATTGCCAAACCCCTTTCTGCTTTATTGGCCAAGGAGGTGACTTTTGATTTTTCTAATTAGTGTTTGAAGGCTTTTAATACACTTAAAGATGCCTTGATATCGCCTCCTATTCTCAAACCTCCCACATGGGGGGAACCGTTTGAGTTGATGTGTGATGCTTCCGACTTTGCTATAGGTGTGGTTTTAGGACAACGAATTGACAAAAAACCTGTCGTGATTCACTATGCAAGTCATACTTTAAATGAAGCACAATCAATTACATCACACCGAGAAAGAGTTTCTAGTTGGTTTATGCATTTGAGAAATTTCGGGCTTATTTGTTGGGGTCTAAAGTGATTGTTTTTACTGACCATTCGGCGATTCGCTATTTGATGGAGAAAAAAGAGTCTAAGCCTAGGTTGGTTAGGTGGGTGTTGTTACTTCAAGAGTTTGATTGTGAAATCCGTGATAGGAAAGTATCTGATAACCCAGTAGCGGACCACCTTTCTAGGATAACATCTGAACATGTGATAGAGTCTCCTATAGATGCTTGTTTTCCTGATGAACGCATTCTTAGCATAGGAGTAGAACCGTGGTTTGCTGACATTGTTAATTTTAAAGTCACGGGAGAAATGCCCAATGATTGGAATAGGCATGATAGAGATAGGTTCCTTCAAATTGTCAAAAATTTCATATGGGATGACCCCTATCTGTTTAAGTATTGTCCTGATCAAATTCTTAGAAGGTGTGTTCCGGATGAGTCTATCATGGATGTCCTTTCGTTTTGCCACGACCAACCGTGTGGGGGACATTTTAGTGGGAAAAAGACAGCGTATAAGGTTTTACAAAGTGGATTCTATTGGCCTACCATCTTTAGAGACGCCCATACTTATGCCCAGAGCTGTTTTAGATGTCAGAGTTTGAGTAAAATCTCTAGAAGAAATATGATGCCCTTACAACCCGAGATCTTTGTGGATGTATTCGATGTTTGGGGCATTGATTTTATGGGACCATTTCCTACCTCTTTTGGGAATGAGTATATTCTTCTAGCAGTGGACTACGTGTCAAAATGGGTAGAAGCAGTTCCGTCGAAAAGAAATGACGCTAAGGTTGTGACTAGGTTCCTTCGAGAAAACATTTCTCTAGGTTTGGGGTGCCTAAAGCCATCATTAGCGACCAGGGGACTCACTTCAATAATCGTTCTTTCGCGGCTTTGCTTAGGAAATACTATGTTGAGCATAGAATGACTACCGCCTATCACCCTCAATCAAATGGCCAAGCTGAGGTTTCCAATAGGCAAATTAAACAAATTCTTGAAAAGACAGTGTCAAAGAATAGGAAAGATTGGTCCACTAAATTAACCGATGCTTTATGGGCCTATAGGACAGCTTACAAGACTCCCATAGGAATGTCACCATATAGAGCAGTCTTTGGGAAACCTTGTCATCTGCCAGTAGAGCTCGAGCATAGGGCGTGGTGGGCTTTAAAAGCCTTGAACCTTGACCTGTCGGCAGCTGGGGACATTAGAAAGTTGACCTTGTGTGAGCTAGAGGTGTTAAGGAGGGAAGCTTACGAAAATGGAAGATTAAGTAAGGAGCGATCGAAGGTCCTACATGATAAAGTGATCCTTAGAAAAATCTTCGTTCCGGGGCAGAAAGTCCTCCTTTATGACTCACGTTTGCATTTGTTTGCGGGTAAATTGAAGTCTAGATGGACCGGTCCATTTATTGTGACCGCTGTGTTTCCCTCGGGAGTTGTTGAAATCAAGGACCCCACTAATGCATCAATGTGGAAAGTTAACGGTCACAGGTTGAAACCCTTTTTGGAGCTTCCAGAGAAAGTGGATGTGGAGTGTGTAACATTCCATGTTCCATATGTTGATTGAAGAACATTGAGGTAACATCTTTGTATATATTGTAAATTAGTTTATTTTTCTTGTTTGTTTCTTTGTTTAATTCTCTTAACTATGCACTAACGAGAAGGAAGGATCATTTATTGCTCACATATATTCACCATTTCATGGCTTGCATACTCAATCTCCATTTACAAGTCATGTGATGATTATTTGAGATCTAATCAGGTATTATCCTTCATTTTCTTTGGAGTTAGTTGGTGAGAAAACTCTTTTTCATTCTTTTTGTTAGATTTTAGATTTTTATTCTTTTAGGGTGTTTGTCTTCCTTTATTTCTTGCCACAATGAGGACATAGTGTGGCCTTTTTGTGTGGGAGTGGGGAGGCATGCATGCCGGCTTTCTTTTCTTTTTCTTTGAAATTTTTGAAAAACCAAAAGATTTTGTTTTGTTTAGGTTAATTTTTAGATTATTGATTTTGAAATGTCCCGGGAGGTTTTTGAGAGATTGAGGTTTTGAATATGTTTTTAGTAGAAGTGAGAAGGTTTATTTCCTTGAAAAATTTTAACTCCTTGCATTGTTGGCCAGAACCCTTGCTCGGGCGAGCAAAAATTTTGCTCGGGCGAGCAGCCTTACTGAGGAGTTTTCACGAGTAAACGAAGAGGAGAAGGAAATATTTCCAGAAGGACTGCTCGGGCGAGCCAAAATTTTGCTCAGTCGAGCTTGTCCACTGTGCCTAAATTGAGAGTGAATCCTGCGTCAAGGATGGCGGCCGACAGAACCCTTGCTCGGGCGAGCAACATTTTTGCTCGGGCGAGCTTGTCCACTGAAGCGCCAGAGGGAAAAAGTCTGACAGACACGCCCAGCTGTCCAGAAGAGTTGCTCGGGCGAGCGTGTCTACCTGCTCGGTCGAGCAGTCTTTCGGACAAACCTGTGTTCGCATCCAGAATCCCTACTCGGGCGAGCAGATTGTTTTGCTCGGGCGAGCTGGCGACAGATCTGTTTTCTGTCGGGAGTTTTATTTCGATTCTCTCTCATTTTCTTCATATTTTCTCACTTATTTTCTCTCTCATCTCTCTCTCTCACTTCCCCCAACCCCTAGCATCAAGCCCTAATCCCTAAATCTTTGATTTCCTCTTCGAATTCTTCCAGGTTTGGGTTGATTGTCTGTGCCCTAATTGTGCTACTGAGCTATTGTGCTGTGCGTCACTGTTTGAGCGTTGGTGCTGCTGCGTGTGTCGCTGCTGCTGCGATTGAGGCTGTGAGTGGTTGGAGAGGGCGTGGGTACTACTGAGTCTTGGAAAGAAGGCGCTGCTGCTGTTGGGCTGCTGGGTTGTTGCTGTTGCGTCGCTGTTGTGGTGCGTTTGGGCGTGGTTGTTCTGATTTTTAGGGGTGAAAGGTTTTGCCAAGGACGGGAGGTCTCAAGGTCCCAAGTTGTTGTTTGTGTGTTGCTCTTTGCCCGATTCGTGTTGCCACTTGGTGTTTGGTGCCTATTTGGGAGGTAACATTCACAATTAGTGTTTTCAAGTTTGATTTCAAAGTTAAATTGGGTGCTACTTGTGATTGTTTCTCAGATTTAGGGCTTGAGTGTTTTGTGTATTGATTGCTATTTGGGGATTCTTGAGTTGCTAGTGTGTCTTGAAATTCACAATGGTTCGATCTAAGAGAGCCCGCACCGATGAGGAAGGTACACCTTCACCACCGCCCGAGTCTTCATCGGCGGCAGTGGATAAAGATCGTTACAAGGCCCAACCGCCCACGCTTCTTCAGGCTGACCCAGAATTGCGAATTCGGTTCCGGGATGAGCATCATCGAGAGAGATATGAGCTTTATCAACACCGGAAACTTTGTGCTCCGGACGTTTATGATGAAGCCACAGTGAAGAGGGTGTATTGTGGCCCCAGTTTTGATTATATTATAAGGGTCTTGGGTTGGGAGTCCTTCATTAAGATTGACGAATCTCTTTACGATCAACCGATTCTTGAGTTCCTCAGTTCTTTCCAAGTTGAGGATGTTGATACACGCCACGCTAAGTTCCGTTATAGGGTGGACAACAAGGAGAAAACGTGCACGGTGCAAGAGTTTTGTCAAGTACTTGGGTTACCGGCAGATGGGTTGTATTATGAGGAGAGTGTGCACTTTGATGAACAAGCTGCTATGAAGAGTCTTACTTGTTGGCGTCGGAAACATCAAACGGCAAATGCTCTTGAGGATTGCTCCTTCTTGACCAGAAATTCCAAGTCTCGTGACTTTTGTAACTTAGCGATTCGAATCTTTCATCGCATAGTTTCAAATTCGGTCTTCGGAAGAGATGATGGGAGGGCAAATGTGCGGAGGGATGATTTGTTTATCATCTTTAACACCCTCCAAGGGAAGCGGGTGAACACGGGGTCGTGCATTTTGCATTGCTTCAAAGACATTACCTCTAAACACCTTACCTCTACAATTGGAATGGGGCATATTATTTGCCACTTTTTGATGAAGAAAGGTTTTGGAGGATATATCCACAAGTTCACCCCGAGATATTTTCCCGACCCCATCGACGGTGTTAGGTTGCAACGCATGGGTATCTTTGAGCGTCACAACACAAAGAATATATACAAGCACGGCTCAGATAAGTATGGAACTTCCATTCATTTGGACCACGCGCGAGCTGCACGTTGGTTGGATGTGACCAATCAACATAACTGGTCATGTGGCAAAAATCCAAGGAGCACCCGTCGAGTTGGGGGGCCCGATGACCCATTTGTGAGCGGAAATGTGGAAGAAGAGGAGGAGCCGACAACCCAGGGTGAGGCTAGTGGTAGTAATTCCCAAGAGATTACGATGGGGCACTTGGCAAGCCGGTTAGACCAACTGAGTGTTGACCTCCGTGAACAGCGAACTTTGCTACAAAGTACGCACAACTTGATGGAAAGTCAACAGGAACTCCTTCGTGCGCAGCAGTCGACTCTTGAACGGCACGAAGGATACTTTCAGCGCTATGACGAGTACTTCCATCAACAAAATCAATATTGGAGAGATTGGGGATATTACCACTATGCTATCGCCGACCATTCGCCAGCACCACCCGACTATGTCAACCAGTATTACCCGACTTATTTCCCCTACTATCCGTACCCTCCTCCGGGAGGCGATGAGCAGTGATTGTGAGCATTCCGCACTCCCCTCTGTTATTTTATATTAGCTGTGTGTTTTCATTTTGAGATATACATGCGCGAGGGGTTGTGTGAAGTTTCTGGGCAGTGGCAAGACATTTCACCCTTGATTCCCGCCTCATATAGTGAGATTCGGGGTTGAGGTTAGTCAATGATCATGTACATTTGTGAATATTTGAAGTTTCTTTTTCTGATGTTGCGTTCGTGGATCGTGTGCTTGGATGTGCTTTACTTGGCGATTTTCAGGTATCATCTTTTAACCATCCTTCTCATTGTGAATATATTGTTGATCCATGTTGCATGCTTGATTTTCTTTTTAGGTGGCGAACCCTTTGAGTGTGAATGTTGGGATATCATTGTTGTTGGAGCCGTGTGGGCTCGGGTCGCCACCAATTATTGTTTATTATGTGTTTGTTGTGTGTTTTTAGGTTTTCTACCTTATTTGTGACACCCTTCTTCTCACAATGGGGACATTGTGAAGTTTTGTGTGGGAGTGGGGAGTGATACTTCCAGTTGTCATGGGTAGATCACCTAGTTTTGAGTCTTTGTTTTCGTTTTTCGTAGTTTGTGTCGAAAAATTTGAAAAATTTTGTGTGAAAAAGTAGAAAAATGGGAGTGAAAAACCTTAAAAGTTTTCGTTTTTCGTTTTGTTTTTGTTTTTGCTTTGTTTCTTGAATTTCGTTGTTGAAATCAGGAAACCGTTTTTAATCTTCTTTGAAAGAAACCGGTTTGAGCATTTTCGACCATAACTTGGACAATTGCCATGACTTATCTCTATTAGACCTCTACATGGAATGGGAAGGCGGAATCCTCAATTTTCACACGCTTTGACTGTGAAATCTTACCTAAGTTAGACGGTTTTAGTTGTTCAAATGCTCAAGTTCTTAATTAATGCATTAAATAATTACTGTCGGGCCTACCGTCATGGGTTGGTTTGGGTGGATCGGCACCCTATGCCCCTTAAGTGCAATGACTCACGTATGGAGAAACCCAGCAGGGAGGGTAACCCTTTGCGAAGGCCGGTGCTTAAATCCCACAAAACCCGACACAAACGCTCTAAAAGACACAAAACGGATTGAGTGGAAATAAAAGAGCGGTTTTGAAAAAAAAAGAAAGAAAAGAAAAAAAAAGGAAAAAAAAAGAAAAGAAAAAAAGATTTGAGCAAAATAATGATAAGAAAGAGAAAAGTAAGAAAAAGAAAAGAGCAAAGTAAGAAAAAGAAAGAAAAGAGAGGTTGAAAGAAGAACCAAGAGTGAAATAGGCTAGATAATTCCGAGCTTGAGCATGAGAACAACTCTGATTGTCTGGTTTAGGATAGGAAAGACCGACTAGAGCTCACTTGCACATATGCACGAGGTATTTTGCTCATCAGGAAGTGTTTTGGTTCAAAATTTCTAAGATTGGCAGTTGTTTGGGTTAGACGTTGTGAGATGCTCATAACGGTTCCTTTCGGAGGATTAGTACCGTTTTCTTAATTGAAACAGCTTGATTCATCAAACGAGCGCTTCTCTTTTTCTTTTCTTTTAAACTTGTTTTGTTTTTCACTTTCCCTCTCTCCTTTTTCTATGGCTTTTGTGGGTATAGTTGCTATAAACCCTCACGAGATCTACCTCGTCCACCCGGGCTGCCGGGGGGTTTAAAGGGCTATGCATATGCTAAATGCATCCGCGATTCCTGCGAAAGTGAGTTAGGATTTTTAGTTTCTCTTTCTAGTTCTTTTCTTGTTTTTAGTTTGCTCGGGGCGAGCAAACCCTTGTGTGGGAGTGGTGTTCGGTCTCGTTTCGAGCCGAATTCTTCTCTTTATTAGGGAGTTTTTATATGTTCTAACACCGTATTTTATTCGAGTTATGAGATTTTTGTAGTTTTGTAGGAAAATAAGAAGGTGATCTAAAAAGGCGTCAAAACGGAGCAAAAACTCGCCAAATCAGGAGTGCAGCGTGTATGGGTCGCCGCCCGAGCAACGCCTCGAAGGTCAAGATGACCGATTGAATTTGAGCCAAGAGGAGGTGGGACAGAAGGTCTGCTCGACCGAGCAACATATTGGCTCGGTCGAGCCATGCTTCTGCGCAACCACTAGGAAAAGGTCGGAAAATTTGGCTAAGGCAGTGAAGGAACAGAAAGCCAGCTCGCCCGAGCAAGGGCCCTGCTCGACCGAGCTGAGCTTCTGAGCTGCCGAGGAAAAGCTGCCGAGGAACGAGAGACACGCGAACCAGAATGCTCGCTCGCTCGAAAGCACTCGCTCGCCGAGCCAAATCCATTCTGCGTCTGATGCCGAAATGAAGTGCTGCGTTTTGTGCAACTAACTTAGGTCATTATAAGAGTATTAGTTGCGACTCCTTTGAAAAACAATTAGCTGAAGTTTTTAGTTTGTAATTAGGGGTTTTAATGCTTTCTTAATTGAGCTTTACTTTCTCTCTCTAAGGGTTTTTCTCTTGTCTTGTTCTCCAAGTTCTTGAGATTTTTGAATGTAATCAACTTTTCTTCAAGTAATTTTCAGCCCTCCTTAATCTTCATTACCTTATGCTTAGATTTCATTTAATTTTGCCTTTGAAGGTTCATAGTGTTAGCCACAAACGATCAATCTTTTAGTGAAAAGGGGGATTAAGGGTCACAAATTCCACTCTCAAGTGGGGATTTGGGGATTCTTAGTAATCCAATTCACGATTTCTTGTTTGTTCGGGAGAAATCCAAGTAGATTGAAGATTAGTGAAAGTTTAGATCATCAAAGGTACAATCTCTTGTTCCTAATTTCATTAATTAGTTTTAGTTTTATTGCTTTCTTAATTTCATGCTTTTAATTGCTTTCTTCTTTTATTGCTTTCTTAATTATTATCATGTTTAGGTTAGTTTATTGCTTTATTTACATAATCTATTGCTTTCCGCATTGAGAAAAACCCCTGTACACAAACCGATTACCTTAATCAAACCTAACACCCATCCCTGTGGACCGACAACCCTAACTTATAAAACCACAAAAATTACAACCGAACATTAAGCTTCAAGTGTTCAGGTACGCATATTGCCTACCTTTCCCAAGAATATTTTATTGATGATGATTTTTTATGCTGATGTTTTATGCTGATGACTTCATGATGTTTAACGCAAGGAAAGTTTATGGTTTTGTTCTTTCAATGACGAGGTCTCTTGTTATGTGGAGCTAATCACACTGAGGTACTTTCGATGTCGACGGGTATCTGTCATGCGACCTGATCAGTGTCTATGATGAGGTCTATGACGAGGTCTATGATCAGGTCTATAATGAGGTCTATATTGAGGTCTATGATGATAATGATGATGATGATGACGATGTTTATGATGTTAATGTTTATTTGATTTTGTCTATTGGTTATTCAAGCTTTTATGTCTTAATTTTAAAAAAAAACGTGCGAACTAAAATGAATTATGGAATTTACTCTGTAGGGGTATGTGTATTGAGTTTAGCCAACTCATTTGAGAAGTTTTGTGTTTCTGTTTTTAGGCGGCTCGACTATCAAAAGAGAGAAAAGCAAAGCTCCGAAGAAGTGATATCCCTTAGTGTTTGGATTCACAAGGTGGGTATATGAAGAATGAAGGACTTTTGGGCATTGTGTTGATAATGGTTTACTGGATGGAAATAAAAAACGTGAAGTAAAATGATGGTTGATGTGTTCTTTACATGTTTTTTTTTTGTTTTTTTTTTTGGACTTGAAGGATGGAAACTATGTATGTAATTTGTGGTAGATTTTAATGTAAACTAAGTATGTATGGGATGGTTGTGTATGGTGTTGTACTGGTTGGTTTCTAAAGCCTTGTCCTTTGTTAAGGGTAGGGCTGGCAATGAGCCAAGCCGGCTCGTGAGCCCTCGCGAGCCAACTCGGCGGGAAGCTCGATAAGCTCGGCTCGCAATAAGCTCGAGGCGGCTCGGGCTCGAGCTCGTCACATAAACAAGCCAAGCCGAGCCCATGGAAGTTCGGCTCGTGAAAATGGAAAATTGGACAAAATATGTTGTGTTTGATATACAATTTTCAAAATAAAATTACCTTATTCACATGAATTGAAACTTGTGCTTTTGATACATTTTTTTTATGTGTTATAAATCCACAATCACAAATTATTTTCATTATCGCTAAAAGATTACTTTATTTTATATCATATAATTGTTATTTTGAATTAATTAATTTTCAATCTTATATCATTATTTGATTTTGTTATAAGAGTTTTTTTCACTATTCTCTATTTTAAGAGTTACTCTTTATTATCACTTTGTAGGTCAACAAAATGACTAACAATGAACAAATATGTAGACCATAGTTATTAAAATCCCGATCCATATCAACGATTCTACGAGTTTACGATCTAAAAACCTTCCATCGATCCAACACTTATGCACATGATCTTAAAGTAGTGAGGATCTTACGATTATGGTTTAACATGATTATTATGTGTTAGAATCGCAATACGTTTCTACGATCCTATAATTCGATCCTCGATCCTACATGAGCTTAATAATGTTTGTGCACATTATCATTTTTAAAATTTTGTAACAATAATATAAATTTTATATTAATGTTATCCATTGAATATAAAATTTAATGTATTGCTTCATTACTAGTGAACATTTGTTAAAATTTTAGCTATTATAGAATATTTTTGATATTTTCTATTGTATTAGAATCTTACGATCCTCGATCCGATTCTACGATTCCGATCCTAACTACACTCATCAATCCTAACCATAGTTATTAAAATCCCGATCCGGATCACGATTCTACGAGTTTACGACGACCGTCTGTCACGGGCGTGACACTACCTGGCGTGGCCGCGAGTTTGTCCTGTCTCATTCCCTGGCTGGGCCACAACGAAGCGTCGCAAGCGCGACGATGTTTGTAACGGCTGCGACAACCAGGCCAGCATGTCTTCACGGGCGCGACTGAGCCTACTCGGTCATGACTGCCTGCTGTCGGTCGGCGCTAGTCCCTCCGTGACTTCAACGTTTCCATGATCAATCCCGACCCTCGATCCTTCGATGTTTCTTGTCCCGAGACGGTCCGGTACGACCCCGAGTGTTATGGGGTCGGTGGGGGAAATCCCAAGCCTTCCCAATCTCCAACGTTGGATGACTCGCCTCAACCATGCCAACCCGATGCTCATCAATCCACCCTTTGAGAAGGTATAATGATTCTTGAACATGTCCGGATGAGCGGGTTTAGTATGGAAATGTTGGGTCGGGATTTCTTCCTTCGTGTCTCTTTTCGCAAACCCAGCTAAGGAAGCTCGGGCACCCGAACCCGATACGGTTTATAATCCCCCTCTTGAAGAAGAGTTACCCTCAACTCTTGGGGGTTAAAACCGATGCATTCTTCATCAATTGACTCCATAAAACTTCGAGCATCTCGATCACCACAAGTCAACATGTCGGACATCCAACAAGCTTCGAATCCCACAATGTACCCGTCATCCAAATCCAAGAAAGTAGAAGGAGGCTTGTTTAGTGGAGGTGAGGGTTTAAGGGACGAAAGAGGAAATTTATGTGGAGCTTGGGAACTCTCATTCTCACTAGGCTCGCTGCAAGGTAAAGACAAAGCAAGAGATCGCTCGTCCTCACCAAGAGCACACTCATCCCGTGTTTCGCTCATCATGAGAAGGTTTCTCAACTCACTACCCATCCCGACTTTTGAAGTATCGGTTTCTCGATGAGAAATGGGAAGTAGTTTGATCTTCTTGCCTTTATGGGTGAATGTGTAAGTATTGTCCAACCCATTGTGCACCGTTCGCTTGTCGTATTGCCATGGACGACCCAATAAAATGTGACAAGTGCTCATAGGGACAACATCACAAACAAGGGAATCATCGTAGTTAGATCCAAAAGAAAAATTCACTAAGACTTGCTTAGTTACCTTGACGCCGTTGTGATCGTTGAGCCAATGGAGTGAATAAGGTCAAGGGTGCGGTAATAGAGGCAAGCCAAACTTTTCGACCATAGTGGTTGACGCGACGTTCGTGCAACTCCCTCCATCGATGACAAGAGTACACACCTTTTCACCCACGAAGCACCGCGTATGGAACAACATTTCCCTTTGGGCCTTGTCGAGGGGAGTCTCATGGGTATGTAAAGCTCTCCTCAAAACAAATGCGCCTCTACATATGGGGGGTACGGGGGCGGCATCCTCCTCATCATTAGTAATCGCATCTTCAACCACCACTTCGAAATCGTCTTGAGCCTTTTGAAGCTCTTCGTTGATCTCTTATACTTCTTGAAGGGTCAAAGTACGTCGGTTTGGACAATCGACTTGAAAACAACCATGACCATGACACTTAAAACACTTCCGGCCTTCCATCCGTCGAGGAGGTTCCGTTGGAGTCACCGTAGCAAGTCCATTTCCTTTGTCAATTCTTGGTGTCAATGTGGACTTGGGTGTCTCGCTAGACTTCGGAGTGTTTGCATCCGGAGGGGGTCAGCTAGATGGTGAGTAGGCGAGTCTAGACAAGGGTTTGGTGTCGGACCTTTCCATTCTTCTTCGCTCAACTCGGAGAGCCAAACTGCACAAATCGTCCATCGAATAGTAAGGTTGAATCTCAACCTTCTTGGCAACAAAAGGATCTAACCCATTCAAGAATCGCATCATGGTTTGCTCTTCCGGCTCTTGAAGGCCACTTTTAATGAGAAGTTGCTCGAATTCCGAGATGTAATCACCGACGGATCGTTTGCCTTGGGTAAGAGCATATCGCCTCCGTAGGACATCTTGCTTGTAAGTGTGGGGCAAGAAACGACGATTCATCACTTGTTTGAGCCGTATCCAAGTAAAAATCCTTGCCTTTCCTTCACGAACCTGTTGTACCTTCATATTGTCAAACCAAAGCGAGACGACCTTGGTGAGTTTCAAGCTCGCTACCTTATAAGCCTTCTCATCATCATACTCCTTCGTCTCGAAGATCCTACCCATTAATTGGACCCATTCGATGTAGTCATCCGGATAATTGGTACCATTGAACTCGGGGATGTCGATCTTGACGTCTTGGAAATCGTCACGAAGGGGTCGATCATGCACTTCTCTACGTGGACAGCGTCGAGGGGAGCCTCTAGCATCGTCACTCGACTCAAAGTTGGGAGGAGGACGGACAAGGCTTTGTGCGCGCCTCCGGCGTTCGATCAAGGTTGACCTTGACATTCTGGAGCGAGGTTGTCAAACCGCGCCATAAGGGCATTCATGTTACGCTCGAGGGTGGAGAGCTGATTGTCAAAAGTGGTGAACTGATTGTTCAGGGCTGTGGTGAGTCGGTTCTCGAGAGCCCGAATGTGGAGGCTACTCCGGGGGCTTGATTCCTCTCGATCGGAGTGTACTTGTCTATCCGTATCGAGGGAAGGTATGTGTTTGGGATATTTTGTGGAGTTTGGGTTTTTTTTTTTTTTGTAGTTGGCTTGTGTTTGGCTAAGGGTTCTTTGTGTTTTCTTCACTTAGACATTTCATCGAACACCTTGCGGGCACAATTTTCCAACTTCACCTCAAAGCTCCAATATGCATAAAAATGAACAAACATAATAGCAATAGCAACTTCTCCAACACACTTGGAAGCACAAGGGATGGGGAACACCAATATTTAAATCAAATCTAACAAAAGACAACTCTACTAGTAATGAACATCGGAGAAATGAACAAAAACTCAAGCTAATGCAAACCTTGAGCTCTGATACCAACTGGAGCGGTTCCCGGCGTGCGGTGGATAAATGAGTGAAGTAGCTTGAGTTGTAGTTTTTGAGGAGATGAGAGAAATCCACTTGAAAACCCATGATCAATAGAATAGAGAGAGAAAGAGGCAAATATCATTCATCCATGCTTGAACTTCTCAATACTAACCATGAACTTGAAAAATAATCAAAATCAACCAAGACATGATCCTTGAACACCAAAGGGATTGGATATGATTTTGGGTAAAGGATAATCCACCACAAAAACCTAGCACCCGACCATGACCATCATAAAGGAAATATCCACCAAATGATCAATAAATGAATGACTTGCTAACACCACCATTAACAAATGGATAAAGTAAGAACAAGATTTTTGAGAGAAAAGGGAGAAACCCTAGCAATGCCTTAGCATATCATTCAATAACATAAGCTGCCTTGAAAGGAGTGCTAAACATGGTATTTATAATAAACAGAAATTAGGTTAAAAATGCAACAAAATAAACAAAACAATACGCGCGTCGCAGGGGGGTCGCGGGCGCGACCTACTGCTGTCCGCCACAATCTGTCGCTGGCTGACTTGGGTAGCAGGCGCGACAAGGTCTGTCACGGGCGCGACGACCGTCTATCACGGGCGTGACACTACCTGGCGTGGCCGCGAGTTTGTCCTGTCTCGTTCCCTAGCTGGGCCACAACAAAGCGTAGCGGGCGCGACGATGTTTGTAACGGCCGCGACACCGTGCCAAAGATGTCTTCACGGCGCGATCGAGTCTACTCAGCGTGATCGTTGCTTAGTCACCGCTAGTCCCTTCGTGACTTCAACGTTTCCATGATAAATCTCGGGCGCCGATCCTTCGATGTTTCTTGTCCCGAGACGGTCCGGTACGACCCCGAGTGCTATGGGATTGGTGGGGGAAATCTCGAGCCTCCCTAATCTCCAACGTTGGATGACTCACCTCAAGCATGCCAACCCGATGCTCATCAATCCACCCTCTAAGAAGGTATAACGGTTCTTGAACATGTCCGATGAGCGGGTTTAGTATGGAAATGTTGGGTCGGGATTTCTTCCTTTGTGTCTCTTTTCGCAAACCCAGCTAAGGAAGCTCGGGCACCCGAACCCGATACGGTTCATGAAGTTATCAACTGATATACAATTTAACGTATTGCTTCATTACTAGTGAATAAAATGTTAAGAATTTAACTATCACAAACTTTATTTGATATTTTCCTATTGTATTAGAATCTTACGATCCCCGATCCGATTCTACGATTTTGATACTAACTACGTCTATCGATCCTAACTAGGACCCCGATTCTACCAACCTTGATCCTAACTAGAATCCCGATTCTTCCCCCATGCATAGGAGTGCATGAAAAGGTTAATTCTACGAATTTGGATTTTTTTTCAACTATCATAACTAAATAGTATAACTACTATTAATTATACCTTAAAAAACTGAGAACAAGTTGTAGAGGCATGAGATTTGAAGATGTGTGAAGTTTCCACGTAAGCAAGTGGGACAGAGCCCACCATAGCTCTACCCGTGATAGAGGCCATGGTGGTTGTCCAGACCACGAAGGTGACGCGTTTTCAGCGTTGGATTCTGATTTTGCCCTAATTTTGTTAATTGTCAACTTATGGACGGGCCTTGGCTGCCAAGTTTTGTAATTAACTCGACATAGTTATTGAGTTTAATAAACCATGGAGTTAACGTCTGGGTATGCAATCGAGTGAGAGATTAATCTGCACACAAGATATTGATATGTAACTTTTGTGCTTTTGAGCGAGTTGTGAGACAAATCAAATGTAAATGTTGAATCCTACGATTGTAACTCTAGAGAGACTGAGGGAAATTGTAGAGTTATGAGAATTCGATCTGGTTAAACACATTATAATGCTTTGATAGTGCATCATTCCTGTTTTTCTTTTTTAAATTTAGGTTTTCCATGTAAGAAATCATGTGTCTATCTTTATTATTATTACTAGGCCTCAACCCGTGCGATGCACGGAGTGAACTAAATTAGTATAAATTTATTCAGTATGTTAAAATTGATAAATGTTAATACAATATAATATATGGATGGATTAGTATAAGGAGATTAAGTCAATTTAAATAGATAAATTTAAATACAATTTTAAGAGGAGGACATTGATCAATAACCGAAATGGGTCATATTTAGTGTCCCACTAAATAGACCACTAGTCAACCCAATCCATGGCAACCAAACCCTAACTCTTACCCTAACCGACGTCCCCCCTCTCCTCATATAAATTTGGCATTATAAGACACCAAAGTCTATAGCTATCTGCCTCCTTCATCACTCTGTTCATCCATCAAAATTAGTACGCCCATGTAATTGATTGATTGTCTTTCTTGTTATATTAACAAAAAAAATAAAATTAAATGGGTAGATAGATAATATATGTGTTAAAAGAAATGAGTTGGTAGATATTTAATAAATGGTGGAAACTAATGCATTTTGTCTTTTCTAAGTGTATGATTGTTAAATAATATGTGTTAAAAGGTAAACGGGTTGCTCGAACTTTATCCGTTTAACTCATTGAGGGCCTGTTTGGAGAGATTTCAGGAATGGAATGGGTATGGAATTAGAAATCTAGAGGGTTGGGAATGAAATTAGAACCCAGACTGAAGTTGTTTGGAGAAAAATTGGAATGGAATCAAATTCCATTTCTACTGTTTGGTGAATAGTCATGGAATGGAATCAAGTCTATTTTTATTTTTGACTTATTGTATGTATTGTAGGATAAATTATTGTGAAAAAATTTGAAATTTTTGACTTATTGTATGTCATCTTGTTTGTCCATCATAATAAATTTTGGGACCCAAACCCTTTTTTCTTCAATAATAGCAGTAGAAAGTTAGCGGTAGAAAGTAATTGAAAAAACCCCAAATACGCCAGCCATGGATGAAAAAGTTGAAGAAATTTGCTGGAAAGGAAAAAACAGAGACTGAAGAAACAATTTTCAGGATCCCTATTTTGACAAAATCTTCACAACATTCAGAATATATCCCAAACAAGATACAAATTACGTGTAAGAAGCGAAAATATTAGGGTTGAACGGGAAAAACCCAGTTCAATCTGAACCTGCGATGACGTGTTGGTGGTCTCGGAGTGTCGGACGCGGTGGCTTTGGATGCGACGACAGCAACAATATCGCGGTGGTGCGATCTTTGAAGCGCGAAGCGCGATAGAGCTTGGCTACTGCTCATCGTCTGTCTCTTCCCTCCCTCTGTTTAGGGTTCTTGTTGATGAAAAATGACAGCAATGGAAATCGTAGAAACATAAAATTGATTTTATTTTTCTTTTTAATATACACAGCTATCCCTTAGGGATAGAAATTGATTCCACCCAATTATGGGAGGTATCTAATTCCCCCTTTTGGGAGGGATAAGAATTCCCATGGAATAGTAATTCCATTCCATATCATGTTCTCCAAACAGGTAAAAAAGGAATAACAACCCATTCCACCTCAATCCCATTCCTTTTTATCTCACCAAACACACCCTGAGTTAAATGGTTTAGGTTTCGGTTAACCCGTTTATTTAAGTAAAGGTTTTAAGTCAAGAAATTTCAACCCATTTATTTAATAGGTAAGTTTCAGGTTGAGGGTTCTCCAACCCGTTTAACTCCGACATGAATACAAAACCGACACGACATGACCTATTACACAGTTCTAATAAATGCTTAAATAACATTGTATAGTACAGTCTCTAAAACAAAAGTTGTATAATATGTATTTACAATAAACCTAGTGCGAAACTCGCATTGATGCAAAAAATGTATAACACATATGTATTATTTTAAAAAAGCACAACATTAAAGATATTACTAAATGAAAGATATGATAATAAGTTGTTTACACTAAACGCATAAAATTAGATAACATATAAAGGTCAACCATTCAAGTGAGAAAAGTATTATCCATGCAACCTAAATCGAGCTAACTAATAATTATCCAATAGATGAGAAAAATTTTCATTGGCGCCGTGGGAGCATAAAATTCATTAAATATATATTTTATACTTCATTAATTCCCACATGCATATAATCCTTGTAATGCACCATTTATGGATTCTACGTAATATAATTTGAAAAATGAAAAATTAAACCATAAACATACCTAGAAATTAAATAGAAATAATAAAATCCAAGCACAAACTTCATATAGTATATCGTAAATATCAAGCCTAGGAGAGAGAAAATTAAGTTGGAGAACATTGATTGAAAATATTAATTTAAAAAATAGAAAAATTGGAAAAAATAATTTATTTATCTAAATTTCTATTGGTCAAATCACCTACAATTACTCTCCTTTTAGTATTTCGTGGGGTCCACTAACTTTTCTATTATATATTATATAGATTGTCTAATATCTTAACAGTTATGTATCTTAACTTTTCTATTATATATTATATAGATTGTCTAATATAGATTGTCTAATATCTTCATTATTATTTATATTGCTAACAACGACCTAATATCTTAACAGTTATGTATCTATGAATATCATAAAGAGTAAATTAATGTGATTGATTGCAAAACTTTTCTCTGAAGAGAATACATTAAACAACAAATTTCCTTAACAATAACTGAACAAAAAACTTATGAATGTGATGATCATCCGTTTCTTGATACTCCATCCATTTCATATTAGTTGACACTTTAACTAATCTTTTTTTGTCCCGAAATAAATGTCATTTTTAATTTTTCAATACTTAATTTAATTATTTTATCTTTAGTAATTATGCTACAATTTCACTTTTTCATTCACTAAAAATTATTCTTACTTATATTTTCTCAATACTCAAGTCTTAGAAAATGTTGCTATTAATTTGGAAACAGAAAAACTACTACTTGGAGAGACAAAAATTAAATATTTAGGTATGTAGTTTTTTTAATTTAAGCCTTAGTATTTGAAAAATGGTTTATTATATATGCTAATTAATTTGAAACTGAAGAAGTACATACTATTAATGGTGACGCATAATGCCCTTTTTGGAGCATTACACCATTGACTAATCATGGAATTAATTAGAATGTAGTTGCAGTAGTCATGTCTTAATCAAGCATGTATAAAATAACTGAAAAGCATTCGTATAGTAAGGAGTTTTGATGTTGATTAATAATATGGCTATAAACATATAAATTGCTCCCAGTTGTTAGGTCGTTATTGTGAATAAGATAAGCAAAAATTAGATAACGAAGAGAATCTTTAATTGAATATTGCTTCCATGGTGATTTGCATTTAATAAGTTTTATGTGAGATCATTTTACTATAATTTTATCGTTAATATATATAGTTTTGTTGTGGGTTTTCAATAAATATATTGGTGGCTAATAATTTAGTTGGAATGACATTTATAAAAGTCATCTATTAATAAATTATCGGTCTCATCTACATTGAACAATCATCTCTAATAAAACTTTAGTTAGAATAAAATATTAGAAAAGTATCTTCGGTCTCATTTTGTTCTTTTTACAAGAAAATGCTTCCTATGAAGCTAAATGCTTCCTATGAAGCTTTTTCTTGGAAAATTTTTCCTGAAAGAATACATTATAATGTTTGATTTATATTTAAAAATGTGGGAAAATTGGTCAGAAAGTTTATTTATTTAAAATGTCTAAACTACCCTTACTTATTAAATTTATAAAATTTTGGCTAATCGAATCAAGGAAATACTTCCTCCTATTATAGACCCAAGTCAAGGAGTGTTTGTTCCCGCCCATGAGTTACTACACAACGTTCTCTTGTGTTAGGAAATAGCGAGGGGATACAATAGAGTTGTTGTCTTTCCGCATTGCATGATGAAGATCAATCTTCGAAAGGCATTTGATTCAGTGCGCTGGGAGTATATTGAGGAGACACTTTATTCTCTCAAATTCCCTCAATGGATAACACGATGCATTATGAGCTGTGTCATAACCCCACCCTTCACATTTAATGTCAATGGCATGCATAATCACAGAAAAGTTCAATGGAGGTACGTAGGGGCTTGAGATAAGGGCATCCCATGCACCCTTGCTTTTTGTTATAACGGTGGAGTACCTATCACACTCTCTTCGCTACTACACCTCCATCCCAGTATAAAAATTCCATCCTAATTGTCGGCCCTTGAGGTTGTCACACCTAATCTTTGCGGATGATCTTATAGTGTTCACTATGGCAACAAAGACTTCGGTCTAGCGAGTTATGGTGACATTCAATCACTTTTCAAAGGTCACGGGCCTAGAAGTCAATCTTGGCAAATCGGAGATGGTGTTTGGGGGAACCGACTCTCACACAATTGCTACGTTGCTTCATGAGACAGAGCTTAGCCAAGGCCAACTCCCTTTTAGGTATCTAGGTATGCCTATATCAGCCTCAAAGATAACAAAAAACGACTGCAATCTGTTGGTAGATAAAATAGTTGTCGGCATCACAATCTGATCATCTCGTAACATCTCTTATTCGGGAAGAGTTACCCTTATCAACTCATTTATCATGGGGTGTAGAGCTTCTAGGCACTTATCTTCATAATAATAATTCCCAAGGGAGTTATTGACTTTATAAACAAAATTTGCAGAAACTTCCTTTGGGGAGCCTCCTATGAATACACCGGAACTCCTTTTGTGGCATGGGACAACACATGCAGGCCGAAGGCGAGCAGTGGTATAGGGATGAGAAATTTGGAGGCTTGGAAAAAAACATCGATTGAAGGCTTGTTTGGGATATACATCTTAGCAAGGAGATCTTGTGGGATGGGTGGATCCACACAAAATACATCAAGACAATCATGGTGGAGGTACACACCACCCTATGATGTTTGCCCCTACTTCAAACACCTTTGCACAGTCAAAGACGAGCTCAAATGGGGGTATACCCCGAATGAGAAATGACATTGGGGCGACTCAAAGGATTGTACTTATAAGGTCAGCTATGGGTACCACTAGCTCTTGAACCAAGCACATCGCAAGGAGTGGATGAACCTCATTTGGAACAACATGGTAACCCAAGGCATGCCTTTATAACATGGGTCCTATTACTGGGAAAACTCACGGTTCGAGCGCGAACCAAAAAATGGACCCAAGGGGGGAGGGGAGGGGGGGATACGGATTGCCCAAGATGTGGGGAGGCGGAGGAGACAATGAACCACCTTTTCATAGGGTACACACAGACCCACAGTGTCTTGGAAAAACTGTTAGTTTTGGAGGTGATATGTTAATGGCTACAAGGTTTTTCCTCATTCCTTTATATCACTCATTTGTCCCACATAGAAAGAGTTGGAGCGTTTTGAGTGAGTTTAAATATTCCACTCTCCTATGGGTTGTTGTATTGGCTTAAAGGTGGGTATTATGGAAGAGGGCTTGGTTTGGGCTTCCACACGCGCGCGCGCGCCGCCGCCGCGACGGTCCGGGAAGGGTCTGGGTCGGGTCGGGTCGGGTGGTTTTGATCTGTTTGATATTTTTGTATCATTAAATTTATAGCCGTTAATATCTTTGACCGATTTAATTCCAGTCCAGATTTTGCGCCTTACCCTTTATTATTCCTTGATTCTTGCCTACCATTAAGTTTTTTGTCCCTTCAGTTTTTCTTCCATCAGATATGTTTCTCCCTATAAATTGATGTTCTGGCTGTTGTTTGAAGACACAGAAAATACATTCATCTTTCCTTTCTCTTCTCTTCTTTTCTCTGGGCATATAGTCTTCCATACTCCAAGTTCCTGGCCACGAGTGCACGTGTCCAGGGGCTCGCTGAGTTAACCTTGGGGAGCGACCGACTTTTCTCGATTAGCACCTAGGTCGAGCCGTATTCGCTTTCAAGGCAGTGGTCATCCCACAGCTCAGTTTCCTTCTTCCGACATCCTTAAACTACTATTTTTTCTAACAAAAACTAGAGAACAATATCGTGATTCTTGAGCCCTCAACCATGACACTCGAGTGGGCTAGGGCCATTTCACACCGGGATGCCCCAAGAGATGAGAAACATTTGACGGGAGCCATCTTTTGTGCCTACATATATCACATCTAGAGGGACCGAAACAATAAAATTCACAGGAAAAGTGTGAGAACGGGGGATATCCTGCTGACTAGTCTGATAGCGGATGTAAAAAATAAAGGTATTGTTTTGGCGAAGCATAGCAAAAAATACTCAACCATCAGTGATATCGTTCTAAATATGTACTAAGGCTTGGGCGGATTGTCCTCCTCTACAGATGTTACACTGTTTGCTTTGCTTTAATATAGAAAGTTGCATCTTTTGCATAAAAAATATATACATATAATTTTTTTGAAGGAGATTTTGAAAACCTACATTATAAAAAGTTGGACTTTTCTATGGGAAAAATACATTTCCAACCCTTCCCAGATTAAGAAAGTTTTAGATCTCACTCAGCGAGCATTTGGTTGTTAATGATTTTTAGGAAAGTTTGTCAATTTTTTCAAGTTGACAAAACTTCTCCATGTTTGATTGCAAAATAAGAATGTTAACAGTTTTTGGGTAGAGCCCAAAATTTTCTTATGATTCATGAGGAAAACTTTTACATTGGTGAGGTTTGGGGGTGGGGGGGGGGGGAGTTGGGAACTTTTTTTTCAATGAGAAAGTAAAACTATTTATAATGTAACTTCCACAATACCTTTGAAAGCTCTTTTATAAATTTAATAACTAAGGATAACTTGGACATTGTAAATAAAATTTTTTGTCTTCAAATGGGGAAAGGTCTTACCATAAAGAAATAATGTAGACAAACATTAAGTTACATTCTTGCTAGAGGTTGCTTACAGGACTCGAACCTGTAATCGTGACCCGTGACCTTACAATCACAAGACAAAACCTCATCCGTTACACCAGTGCTTCCCTTCCCATTTCTATATAGTTTATGAATAATAGTATTGAAAATGGTAAAAGTAATGAAACATGCATTAATAATAATTTAAATATATTTAAATTTAATTTTTTTAGTGATCTACATGATATTCAACACGATTATTAATCATCTTGAATCAATATATTTAATAATCTTGAATCAATATATTTGTCATTTTAGAAACCTCAATTAATTAAACACGTAAACCTGTTTTTCATTTATTTAAGTCCCCATGATTTTAATGCGCCATCCTTCTCCCCTTGGCGCCGACAATCCTCGGGGAAGAAAATGAGAACCAAAAAATTCAACGCCATCCTTCTCTTCAACGAACCACTCACACAGTCTCCCTCTTCCTTATAATGGTTTTTACTCTTCTGTACTGTTCTGTTCATTCCCACTCCCAAATCTCTCTCTCTCTCTCTCTCTCTCTCTCTCTCTCTCTCTCTGTTTCCCTCAATGCAGGTCGACCTCACACGCATTCACTTTCTCTCTCCTCTCATTTGCATGTCTCTTTCATCATCGTCATCAGCATCAGCATCATCCTCTTCCTCACCATTGTCTATATGAATCTTACTTCTGTGATGCAATTCAATTTACTCCCTCAATTCTAGTGCAGTTCACTCTCCTCGATCATGGCGGATAATTGTTTTACTTCTTCTTCTTCTTCTTCTTCTTTCTCTCTGCTCTTTCTCCTTGCTTCATTCACTGCATTTGCTTTTGTTCGAGCTAATACTGATGCCAATGACGGTATTCTTGCTCATTCTGCTTGTTTGTAATTTCGCTGAGTTTCGGTTTTTAAAGCTTGTATGCTTGTGTTGTCAGCTTCCTGGTTACTGATCTCTATCATTATTTGTTTCTTAGGCGAATTCTTCATTTTGGTAGTTTAGTGTGAATGTATGATTACTGTTGTTTGATGACGGAAATACAAATAGAGGGAGAAAGATGATGATCAGAGTGTTTGATAATTGTGCGGTGAACAAGGTGGAGGAAAGGGAGTAAAGTTAATGGGGAAAGAACTATGATCTCTCCTGGATGGAAATTGGAAATCCTTTTGCAGTGTTTGATTTCGTGGAATATATACAAAGTGGGGCCTGATTCACACTGTCAAAATGTTTGTATGCTTGCTTTGAATTTCTCAGTTCTGTTCTTAATGTGGCCAAAATTTTAGTCCAAATAAGGCTGAAAAAGGCAGCAAAAATTCTGGGGGACCTTTTGTTATAATCCCATTTTGGAAGTGTTTGGGACACTTTATTCTTGTCAATTGGGTTGTAGCACTTTTGGTTCTGGGATCATGTGAACTTTCAAGCTTAGAATAAGAAGGAAACCTAACTTTCAAACATTATAGAATTTTGGCCTGATGGTCCAGACAATTACACTTTCTTGTCATTTTCTTTGCTAAACATTTTTGTGTCATAGTTAGTTTGAGACTGTGTTAGGTCTTTAATAAGCTAAATATTCTTGTCGGAACAAGATGTTGAGTGATTTTAGGACACCTTCCTAACATACTGTTTTCTGTTTTTTCCCCTCTCCCCTCCAGTGCAAGCTCTTCAAGTTTTGTATGGTGCCTTGAATAATCCTTCTCTGCCGGGTTGGAAGTCCAATGGTGGTGACCCGTGTGTGGAGTCCTGGCAGGGGATCAAGTGTGATGGTTCCGCTGTTATCTCCCTGTATGGGTTTTCTCTCATAGTGTATTTATTTGTCGTAAAGTTGTAATCCTTTGTAATTTATCACTTTGAATATTCATGTAGTTCATGGGTTGCTTTTGTTTGCTTGATAGGGTGCTTTCTGGCTTGGGACTAAACGGGACCATGGGATATCTACTCTCTAACTTTTTGTCACTAAAGACATTGTGAGGAACAACCGATGCTTTGTACACTCCATTTGAATTTGGATTATGTTGATCAGTAAGAATTATTTGTCATGGTGTTGGCTTGCAATTTTTTTTCAGGGATTTGAGTGACAACAATATTCATGATGTGATCCCATATCAGCTGCCACCCAATCTAACTTGGCTGTAAGGATTATACTTTGATGCCTATGGATCTTGTGTGTAGTGGAAAATGATTGGTTTGAATTGTGTTTGACTTGTGCATGCTTGGCCTTTGTGGATGCAGAAATCTTGCTAGCAATAACCTAAGTGGAAGCCTACCCTATTCCATTTCAGGAATGGTTTTGCTTAATTATTTGTAAGTGGACTCTATTTTTTCTTTGCTTGGGAATTTAGATTGCATCGGGTCATTTTGCTTATTATTCAATCTGCTTCCTGTATCTGATTTCAGGAATGTCAGTGGCAATTTGCTGTCCCAGTCAATCGGGGATGTATTTGCTAATCATTCTGCACTTTCAATCATGTAAGTCAGATTAGTAGCATGCTTATTATATCTATTATGATAATTCCATGCGATGAATGCTAAGTATGCTGACTGTATAATCGCTTTTAGCAGCACCAAAATCTTTGGTGTTCAGAAAATGTTGTGACATTGCTTCATCATGTTTTGCAGAGACCTATCACACAATAACTTCTCTGGGGATCTTCCAAATTCTATTAGTTCCTTGGCCAATCTTTCCTCCCTGTGAGTGACGCTGAAAGCTGATTCATTTGTGCGTTGTTCAATATATATCAGCATCTATTTGTCGGGAACTCATCACTTTGTCTCCACAATTTTGCAGCCATGTTCAAAACAATCAATTAACTGGTTCACTAAATTCTCTTGTTGGTCTGCCGTTGGATAGCTTGTAAGTTTGTCTTAGAGATGCTTTTTATTTGGTTACGTGTCTAATTTTATTGCTATGCACTTTTAAGCAACTTTTCAAGTGGAACAAGTATTAATAAGTATATTGAATTGGCTACATAGGAATATTGCAGACAATCACTTTACAGGATGGGTACCAGAGGATCTCAAGTCAATACCAAATTTTGTGTGAGCTATTCCTTCTCATCATCTTATTTATTTTTTTTGATCCCCCTCCCCAAAACTCTCTCTAGTTTCTGCCCGCCTTTTTTTTTATTTATCTATTATGTTCTTTTTTTTTTTTTTTGGGGATGGGGTTTCTAGTCTTGTTCGCACAGCTAATTTTCTAGATAGAGTTTTCTTATTTGCTCTTACTTTTTGGTAGTTATGATGGCAATTCTTTCAACAATGGTCCTGCTCCTCCACCACCACCATATACCCTGCCTCCTCCTGGAAGATCTACCAAGCGGAATGATAGCAGTTCAGGAGTCAATGGTCATTCTTCTAAGGGTTCTAGTAAGGTGCCATCTCATGGAAATAAGAGGTCTTCAACTATCATAAAAGTCATTGGAATAGTGTTAGCTGCTTCGGTTTTGCTTTTGCTTGGCCTCCTAGTTCTTCTGTTCTGCACGAGAAAACGGAAAGTAAAGAATAACCAATTGCCATTGGGTAGTGTCTCGAATGGTACAGAAAAAGGTGGGAATTTCATTTCCCCCCTCTTCATTTCTTGTTTTGTTAGCAGCTGCCAACCCTCTCCTCAGGCTGGGGGATAACTGATGATTTCTCATAGTTGATTTTGAAATTTGACTTACATGTCATATGCACCCTTACTGACTCTAGACTAATAAGTTCTTTTTATTTATTTATTGTATTTTTCAATGTGTGTTAATTTTTTAGAGCAGTCTGGTAATGTTTCTTGCCTTTGTTGTTGGACTTATGCTTTTCTTTAAATTTGTATTTCATCATGTGTGATAATGTGGTATTTCTAGCAATCAGGAATAACAACTTGACCAGCAAAACTCCGCCAAATAGGAGGGGTGTCCATGAAATCCATGAGCTCAGATTGTGTTAACAAAGATTTGTATTTGCACTTCAGAACCAACAGTCAATAACTGTGGATAACTTAGGGGGACACAATAGAGTTTGATAGAATTCACCCTAGATTTTCTTTGTGGTCAAAATATGGATTGGTGATGCATGAAACAAAATACTTTAGATTATGAATGCAACTAATGCTTGTATCTTCTAAACATTTCTTTTTTATTTTTCATTTTTATATTTATTTTTTTATGTCGTCTTCTGTCTTGAGTCGCAGGTAATATGGATATGCTTGAGCACAGAGCCACAAGCAAAGCTGCTTCGGCTGATCTGAAACCCATACCGTCAGAAAAGTTGACAATTGACAAAATGTATGCAAGAAGTGGGTCCTTGAAACAGTTGAAATCCCCTATAGCTGCTGCTTCTTATACAGTTGCTACGCTTCAGACTGCAACTAACAGCTTTAGTCAAGATAACATTGTGGGTGAAGGTTCGCTTGGTCGTGTATATAGAGTGGAGTTTTCCAATGGCAAGGTAAATTATGAAATTTCTTATTTATGCTTCCTTTTATTTCATGACATCCATATTATATGTCTTTGACTTGGTTATGTAATAGTTACCGGTTACCAGAGGGTGGAGGACGTGTCTCAGCTTTACACAACAATTTGGCCGATCAATCTCTTCACAAAACATTCCTATGGGCCTCTTTGATATCACGGAACTCACAGTTTTCTATTTTCCACCTTAAAAGGTTTTTGAAAAATTTATCATTTTCATGACAAGATCTTCACGTACATGTTTTCACAATTTTTGGAGTCTGAACAAACAGACATGTCCATTGGGACTTGAGGTAAGGCTCCCTACATTTGGATGAGGCATCCAGACCCGTGTAAGCGATACTACACTTCTTGTCATTGTTGTTCTCTCTCTGCTTACCCTGGACACCAGCTTAATCATTCAATAGTTACATCCATATTGTGTGAAAAGTTGCGCTGTTTCCTCTTGCCTTCCCTTGATAGAGTACTCCTTTTCTTTGGACTTATCAGCTTTACATAATTGCTGACAGAACTTAAAATGGGGATGTATTATGAATGTCTTTTGGATCAGCAGATGCTTAATCAGTGATTTTCTTGGTGATGAGTTTTATTGTACTTTGTCATTTCATGTGATATTGTCTTGTGCTGATTTGGCATGGCTTTAGGTCGTGGCTGTTAAGAAGATTGATAATTCGGCACTATCATTGCAAGATGAGGATAGCTCCCTTGAAGCTGTGTCAAATATGTCACGCCTCAGACACCCAAATGTTGTCTCACTGACGGGATACTGTTCAGAATATGGACAGCGTCTTTTGGTGTATGAATACATTGGGAATGGGAGTCTGCATGATATGCTACACTTTTCTGATGGTGGAAGCAAAAGATTACCATGGAATGCACGAGTTGCAGTTGCTCTTGGAACAGCCAGAGCTTTAGAGTATGCTAATTTGCATCTTCCTTGTTAATTCCATCCTGTTCTTAAAGTGTTTGTCTGAACTCCAAAAACCTATTACTGTCTCAGGTATTTGCATGAGGTGTGTTTGCCAGCTGTTGTACATAAGAATTTCAAGTCAGCAAACATTCTTCTTGATGAAGAGTTCAATCCTCACTTGTCAGATTGTGGGTTGGCAGCATTAACGCCAAACACAGAGAGACAGGTAAATGACTTGTGATTGAACATTGTCTTTATTTCTGGTATAGTCAACGTATACATCAATGATCAATAATTTTCGGTTGAGCATGTATGATGAGGATGAATGATATATTTCTGGATTTCATTTGATTATATGATCTTCTGTGGGTTAATTTTAGGGTTTTTGGATGCTATTACTTTTGGGTTGTTGGATGCTAATATACCCAACCTTGCAATTGCACACTAGATCAGCCTACTATTTATAGTTTACGTACGACACCTCTTAGTTTCTGGAAAAATTTAAACCAAATATGGTACAAAATTGTCCATACAATTGGAGGCATAGTGTACAAAAAATAATTAAGGCCATAGTCAGAGTGATAGTGATGGAAATTCGTAAAAATATATATTTGGGAATAAAAAGTACTCAGTAAAGTTTTCTATTATAACTAGGAATATTATAGTGTCCTGGTTTGGTTCGGAATTTTATGCTAGTTTCCTATTTCAATTAGATAGTGCAAAGTAGGGTATAATATTGTCCGACAACACCCAATGTTTAGTATATTAGCATCTAAAACCCCTTAGTTATAAGCATCATATGCTTAACAGAATTGAGGATTAGCTTCCATCTACATGTTTGTGTCTAGGGAGATCCTATCGTATCCAGCCTCACCCTGAAACCAGTCATGTTTTTACCCACTTTGACATTTTGAACATTGGATTGGTGTCCTGGACCTCCTGGAGAGGAGTATCACCTAGATTTTGGAGTTTTATGATTCTAACCAAGAGAAATTGTGCAGCTAATCTTCATATTTGCCAGTGATTGGTGCCATGTAAACCAGATGAGCATGGAAAGCTGACTTGTTTGTTGGTCATGTTTTAACAGGTTTCCACTCAAATTGTGGGCTCTTTCGGTTACAGTGCTCCAGAGTTCTCTTTGTCAGGAGTATACACCACAAAAAGTGATGTTTATAGCTTTGGAGTGGTGATGTTAGAGCTTTTAACTGGGCGTAAGCCCCTAGATAGGTATAACCTTTACTCTTATCTTGTTCCGTCGTGTTAATTAGGAGGATTGTCTGTTCCATTTCTTATGAGCCTGCTACCTTTTTTCAGTTCAAGACCAAGATCAGAACAGTCACTTGTCAGATGGGCTACACCCCAACTGCACGATATCGATGCCCTATCCAAAATGGTTGACCCTGCCCTGAATGGCATGTATCCGGTGAAGTCCTTGTCTCGTTTTGCTGACATTATTGCCCTCTGTGTTCAGGTAGCTTCTTTACTCGAGATATTAATTTATAACATGGATTATTGTACTATAATATACTGTACTTTTACTAGTATTTGTACAATTGTACTATACGTATTTAGATGTTGACTGTTATTGAATTTAGTTGCTAGTGCTACTACATATTTCTTCAAGCTATACTCGTACTATCAACCAAAATCTAATAGCAGCCCTTACCTGTTAACAGCCTGAGCCAGAGTTTCGACCGCCTATGTCAGAAGTTGTACAAGCAATAGTTCGATTGGTACAGAGGGCAGGAAGTGGCAAAAGGAGACCCAGTGAGGATTCGGGGTTTGGTTTGAAGACACCCGATCATGAAGTAATTGACATGCCATTTTGAAATCCTGTAAATCAAATTTAGTCTGCCAGTTTCCTTTTTTTTTTTTTTTTGTATAGAATTGAAGGGACTATCAAAGTCAATAGCTGCTTCTGACTGTTTACATCAAAGGGAAGTGTGGAATAAGGGAGAGCAGATCAAAACTAGGGTTGAAGAAATATGTAATTACTATTTTTCAGAGCTTATAGCAGAGCATGCAGTGACTTGGTATACATTAAACTTCCATTTGGTAGATTCATGTATATTAGAAAAGCCGTTGCAGGTTAAACAGATAAGCTGACCCCAGGAGTGTTTCTGCAGCATTCTTTTGAACTGCATTTCTGATCTTAGCGATGTATTCAGTTACATGAATGAATGAAGCCTGAAATTGTTATCAAAAGGCGATCTCAATTAATCACCTATGCTTAGGCCAGCGAAAATTTATTTCTGATCTTAGCGATGTATTCAGTTACATGAATGAATGAAGCCTGAAATTGTTATCAAAAGGCGACCTCAATTAATCACCTATGCTTAGGCCAGCGAAAATTTAGGTCCGGGGTAATTTCGGGTTCAATCAAATTAGTCATTTGGTCAAAAACCTTACATGGGCCTTGTTTGGTAAACAATTCGGACATTAAGACATACAATGTCCAAATTGTCCGATGTCTGAATTGTCTAATGTATGCATTGTCCGATGTTTGAATTGTGCATAAAGGTAATTTAAATCTCAACCTAAGTTCGTTCATAGATAGGGTCTAGACATTGTCTAATTTTCTGAGATGACAGAACCTGAACTTTCCCTAAAATTTTGATAACCTGGACTTGTTTTATTAACCCACACCCGACCTGGTTTTAAATGGAACAATGTCCTAATATTAAAATTCGAACATGATCATACCAGATTTTTTCTGAGTCGGATAAAACCGGATTATCCGGTAAGATGTTCAAAATTTTGCCAGGCTTACAGGCCATACTCTTGGTCTTGTTTATTTCTTTGCACTTTCTTACTTTTGGATGCCATGACCTAATTCTTATATAATGCTCCGAGGAGCACATGTTTCCAAGATCCATGTTGATGGTTGTTATATGCAAATATTAGTATGTGACGCATATATGTTTGGTTTGCCAGACCTATAGGCCATAATCTTGGTCATGTTTATTTCTTTGCACTTTTTCTTACTTTTGAATGCCATAATCCAATTCTTATATAATGCTCCTAGGAGTATATGTTCCCAAGAGCCATGTCGAGGCTGCTATATGCAAATATTAGTATGTGAATAATGTGATACATATATGTTTGGATTTACCAATGAGCTCTAGCTCAAGTGGTACCAGCTGCACTATGGTATCCCACATGTACCAAGATCAATTTTTGGGGGCAGCAACAGGCGTGTATGCCTGGTTTCCCCCTCCCCCATGGGCTGGTGGACCCATTGGGCTTTCCCTGAGATAGGGGGCCTAATGGATTGTAGTGGGACATTTTCGAGAGTATACCCTATAAATATCATAGATTTTGTGTTGGTTGCATTTGATTCAAAACTTAGTATAACACTTTACCATGATTTTTAATGAATTTACAGAGTTTCTCCCAATTTTTTCATATTATTTACTATTTTTTACGATTTTTTCACTTTTATTTTAAAAAATCATAATAATTACTCGGAGTTTAAAAAAAAGATAATTTAAAAAATGGTTTAGAAACTACAATTCATTAACTTTCTAGGGGCATGAACGAAAAAAACTAAAACAATATATACGTTTGGATTTGCCAAGCCTATCGGCCATACTCTTGGTCTTGTTTATTTCTTTCTTTGCACTTATCTTACTTTTGAATGCCATGACCCAATTCTTATATAATACTCCTAAGGGCATATGTTCCCAAGAGCCATCTCGATGGTTGCTATATGCGAATATTAGTATGTGATGAATATATGTTTGAAAAATATGTATGCAGCGTTGGAATTATATATATATATATGAATTGCTCAAACAAGTTTGTGTGAAGTGAGCCATGGCTGTGTGTGAATTATCAGAGTTATGTCGTTAGGGCTTCCAATTGGACTGGCGAGAAATCCCCTTGCCGTATTATGGGTAATTAGTGAAACATTTTAGATGCTATGTTTCTTCAATTTTCTTTCTCCTCTTTATGAGTTGAGGAGTTTGAATGCATCGTACATGTTCAATCTGGGGAGGATTTTGAGTTTTTAGGAAGAAGAATTCGAGCAGCAAGGGTTTAACCAGATGAAAAAAAAAAAACGAGACAAAAGAGAGAGAAATGAGTGGAGTAAAATTTGGGGTGCCACCTTGGAAAAAGAAAAAAGAAAAAATATAGAGGCATGTGATTTTAATTTGACATGGCATCCATATAGACGGTCAACACAGTCAAACACAAGCCCGTCGTGACAAGTCAGCAAACCACTGAGTCACCACCCCTTAACTCGGCGGCGTCCCACCCAAATCCAATTTTATTTATTTTTGGACCACTAGAATACAAAGTGAAAGTACGATCCACCATTGTCCAATGGGTGAAAGTAAGGATTATTAGAATCCAATTATCCTATATATATATATATATATATATATATATATATATATATATAGGATCCAATATCCTATATATATATATATATATATATATATATATATATATATATATCTATATATAGGAAATTGGATTCTAATAATCCTACTTTTGCAAATTGGATGATGGTGGTCCTACTTTCACTTTGATTCTGATTCAAAAAATAAAATTGGATTGTAGTGGGACATTTTCGAGAGTATACCCTAAATATCATAGATTTTGTGTTGCATTTGATTCAAAACTTAGTATATAACACTTTACCATGATTTTTAATGAATTTACAACGTTTCTCCCAATTTTTTTCATATTATTTACTATTTTTTTACGATTTTTTCACTTTTATTTTAAAAAATCATAATAATTACTCGGAGTTTCAAAAACAATAATTTAAAAAATGGTTTAGAAACTACAATTCATTACTTTCTAGGGGCAGGAACGAAAAAACAAAAACAATATAGGTAGGAATGAAAAAAAATAAGAAGAATATGAAGGTGGATTTGGTACGACTACAATCCAATTTTTTTTTTTGGACCACCAGAATACAAAGTTAAAGTAGGGATCACCATAATCCAATTTGCAAAACATGGGATTTAGAATCCAATTTTCATATATATATATATATATATATATATATATATATATATATATATATATATATATATATATATTTATATATATATATATATATATATATATATATATAGGGATATTGGATTCTAATAATCCCTACTATCACGAATCCAATTTTCATATATATATATATATATATATATATATATATATATATATATATAGGGATATTGGATTCTAATAATCCCTACTATCACAAATTATATGACAATAATCCCTACTATTATTTTGGATTCTGGTGGTCCAAAAAAAATAAAATTGTATTGTAGTGGTACCAAATCCATCACCACATTCTTTTTATTTTTTCTATGCCTACCCCATATTGTTTTTGTTTTTTTGGTTCCTACCCCTAGATAGGTAACAAAGTGTAGTTACTAAAACATTTTTTAAATTATTTTTTTGAGATTCAGAGCAATTATTATGATTTTTTAAAAGGAATAAAATTGAAAAAATCATAAAAAATTGAAAAAAATTGAAAAAAATTGGGAGAAATGCTGTAAATTCATTAAAAATCGTGGTAAAGTGTTATACAAAGTTTTGAATCAAATGCAACACAAAATCTATGACATTTAGCGTATACACTCGATTTTGTCCCACTACAATACAATTTTTTTTTTTTTTTGGACCACCAGAATCCAAAATGATAGTAGGGATTTTTAGAATCCAATATCCCTATATATATATATATATATATATATATATATATATATATATATATAGGGAGATGATCATATGAGCATGCTAGTAAGGTGAGCATGTGAGCACAACCAATATGGACCATTGGATGTTAATCAATGGATGGGAAAAAAGGGGACTTTAGATTTTTTTTCCAAATTTTTGTCTCACAACTCACGTGACTTTTAAAGAGGGTGAGGGAAATAAAATTAAGGGGAATTCATTTGCTGTGTTGGGAAGTGAAAGGCGAATGATGGTAATGATGAGAACATTGGAAAACAAAAGAAAAAAAGAAGAAAAAAGGGTCTCAGCGCATGCACTCGAGGAGAAGAACAATCACACACTGAAGGAGAATTACCATTTGCTGTGTCTCACAAGAAGGAGAAGAACTATAGGAGAATTACCCTCAAACAGGATTACCCTCAAACAAATAATCAAAATTCTGGTGATTTGAGTTATTTTCGTGATGGGTGATGAGAGGACGACTAAAGATGGACCAACTGAAGAAGAATCGAGGTAAGTGAATGATGAGTTGATCCATTTTTTTTTTGCCACCATCTGTGTCCAATTAGGGTATTGTCGTTGCTTCTTGATTGATCATGATTGATCATCAACAGTGGAAATATATATTTATGTATATGTGGTTTTCGATGTTCACAGTAAGTCACGTCGCGGTCCACAGCGTGTTTGATGAACGTCCAGAGTGTAACGTGACATGACATACAGATGGCAAACATATTAAAGATAGAACATTAAGTCACAGTGTACTCTATGAAAATTTAATCACATGGTGGGGTATTGTCGTTCCTTCTAGGTTGATCATTATTTAATCACATGGTGGGGTATTGTCGTTCCTTCTAGATTGATCATTATTGATCATCAACATTGGAACTATATATTTATGCATGTGGTTTTCGATGTTCACAGTAAGTCAAGGTAAGGTCCACAACATGTTAGAAGAACGCTCACGGTAACGTGGCATGACATTAAAGGTAGAACGTAAATATGGCAAACATATTAAAGATAGAGCGTTAAGTCATTGAAAGTAGAACGTTCACAGTGTACTGCATGAAAATTTAATAGCTGGACACAAGGATCAAACATGGTGACCGGAAAAAACTTTATTTTGAATGTCCACAGTAAGTAATATAGATGTTCACAGTAAATATAGGGGATGTACACAATGTATATAGTTGTGCTGATGCATTTTAATAATCACAATTAATATGGCCGTTGATGCCCACGGTCAGACAGTGTATCGATGTTGATTTGTAATTTTTTTTGTGTCTAAATATGTGTAGCGATGTCCCCGACGTTACTCTTGAAGATGGCACACAAGCAGTGTTGCCACCACTTGTGCCGACGAACTACCACATGAATGATAATGCGGAGTATATCCCGATGACGCACTACCATGGGTACCAAAGGAAGGGGAGGACTTTGACAGCATTGAAGCCGGCAAAAAGTTTTATGAACGATATGCTTCAGCAGTTGGCTTTAGTGTGCGGAGTTATAGCCACACGAAGAATAATAAATTAGGGACAGAGTGGAAGGTGTTTGTGTGTTCAAGGCAGGGGTGGAAGGCTGACCAGCTGGAACAATTATATGATGTAGACGGGGGGCAACCAACTGATATGATGGGGCAACATTGCGGGAATGCTGTTGTTAGTGATAAAACGCCTAAAAAAGTGGTCAAGAGACGACGAACAACAGAGACCAGGTGTGGGTGCGAAGCAAAGATGACGCTGAAGTCCACCGATGATGGAAAGTTCACTATTAGCAAGTTTCATGCGGGTCATACGCACGAGTTGACAACTCCTAGCAGGAGACATTTTGAAAGATCTGCAAGAAACGTTAGCAGGACTCACATTGATCTTATGAACAAATTTGATAGGGCGAATGTTGGGACATCAAAGGCATTCCATTTGATGAAAGAGGCCGTGGGATCGTATGAGAATGTTGGGTGTACGGTACAAGATATGAGAAATTACAAACGGTCATTGAAGACGGTCTTAATTGACATGGATGCGCAGATGTTTGTTGACATAATGCGAAGGATCAGTGAGAAAGACCCCGGGTTCTATTATGCGTACGAAGTGGATGACAACAAGACATTGAAACGTGTGTTTTGGTGCGACTCTAAGAGTAGGCGTGAGTATGCTGCGTTCGGGGATCCGTTGTCATTTGACAC
The DNA here is from genome assembly GCA_029582165.1 of Portulaca oleracea. Taxonomy (NCBI): domain Eukaryota; kingdom Viridiplantae; phylum Streptophyta; class Magnoliopsida; order Caryophyllales; family Portulacaceae; genus Portulaca; species Portulaca oleracea. The sequence continues at coordinate 26,271,881 of CM055885.1, forward strand.
TAAACACAAAACTAACAAGTACAAGATGGTGTTCGCTGCGTTCACTGGGACAAACCATCATCGTAAGTTAGTTACATTTGGGGCGGGATTGCTTAGAGATGAAAAAACTCCTTCGTTTGTTTGGCTCTTTGAAAAGTTCGTTGTGGCAATGCAAGGTAATCAATCGGACACAATTATAACCGATCAAGACTTGGCGATAAAGGAGGGGGTGACCATCGTGTTCAAGGAGGCCGTGCACAGGTTTGATAATTTAGTTGTTAATAGATTGTTTACTTGTATCAAATATGTGTCCACACTTTAATAGTACACATTTAACTCCAAAATGGGTATCACTCCAAACTGGTGTTACTTAATATACACAATATATTCAAGTGGGGGTCACATTGATAATGCATGATGTCGAAAATATCTAGTCATGACACAATGCACATGATGTTTCAATAGTTTAAATATGTGAGTTAGCTAATGATGAATATGACTGTATCCGTATCCATGTGTGTTATGTAATGTACACATTATATACACAATTATTTCAAGTATTGGTTGAATATGTGAGTTAGCTAATTAATGTACACAGTATATTCAAGTGATACCCATTTTGCAGTTACACTGTGTCCACAGTCACATAGTGAATAATGCATGATGTCCATATGTCCATAATGATTGATATGATTGTATCCGTATGCGTTTATGTATTTTGATATTTTTTTCTCGGTGTCTCGAAAGGTACTGTATTTGGCACATTATGAGGAAGCTTCCAGAGAAGGTCAGTACAAGTCGAATGGGTGTGAGTCCTTTATAGAAGACATGAAATTGTGCGTTTGGGCTACAGAAACCCCAGCTGAGTTCGAGAGTATGTGGGCAGATATACTTCAAAAATACGATTTGTCTGACGAGTGGCTGAATGACATTTACAATAAACGTGAGGATTGGGTCCATGCATATTTCACAGACCAGCATCTTGGGGGTGTGTTGCGTACAACGTCCGGGTCGAAGAGCGAGAATTCAGTGTTTGGGAAGTTGATGTGCCCCTCATTGAGCTTTGTTGAGTTTTGGGCAAGGTTTGAACATGTCGTGGATGCCCAACGACACGTTATCTTACAGCTTGACCACGCCACGAAGAATTCACTACCGCGGCTGGAAACAAAGTGTGCGATTGAGAAGCATGCTAGGATGGTATATACCCAACGGAATTTTTGGTTGTTCCAATCACAGCTAGTCGATGCGGTCACAGATTGCTACATCACAGATGTTGGTCGGGTCGAAGAAGATCGCACATACACAATTTGTGAAAACGGGAGTCGGAAGATACAGAGTGTCATATACAACCCAACGACAAATGACGTCACATGTGATTGTCCACACTTCCTTTTGCAAGGCATACCATGTTCTCATGCGTTGTTAGTTGTTCACCATTTGGATGAAATCCCCCCCAGCTTAATAGTAGAACGGTGGACACGTGACGCGTCAAAGCGTCGACGATTTGAAGTTGCTCCGATTGTTAGCTACGGTTGCGACAAGTTATCCACAAAGAAGCGCATGACAAACGACGCTTGGACAGCTTTCTACAAGTGTATGGACGTGGCGGACGGCGACGAACCAAAACTACAGTTGGTAGTTGACCATACAACCAGCCTCGTAAAGAAATTGGAGGAGTTGAGCGTGGGCAATCCTTCATCTAGTATATCCTCCGACTTCGAGACATATTTTGGCGCTCCGGTGCCTAAGGAGGCTACAATTCACCCGCCGGAGGCATCGACGACTAAAGGGAGAGGCAAGAGAACAAAGACGCCTAGTGAGATTGCCACAGCGAAAAGAGCAAGTGCACGACGATGCAATTGGTGTGACACAGTTGCAACGCACGACAGCAGAAACTGCCCTGAACGTATTGGATGACATATAAGCTATATTACATATTCTGAAGTATGAACATTGATGGTATTTGGATTGTGGACTTTTCGTTTTCCAAGTCAACGTTGCTGGTTTTTGGTATTTTGATTATGGGCATACCGTAATATGCAATTTAAGCTTGAACATTTACAGTGTTATATATTGTGGACATATGGTTATCTGATTATGGACATTTTACATCTAGACTGTGGACACTTCATGCATGCAATCCCAGTCTTGAACATTTATAGTGTTATCGTTGTAGCTATATTGTGTTATGTGTTGTGGATATATTGTTGTCCGAGAAAGAACATTTGTAATGTTTTAAGGACACCATATGTCATTATTAGTTGTGGAGGTTTTAAAATTACCAAAAAGAATGATTCTGTGTGGACATCTACCCATGTCATTTTGGATTGTGGACTTATCGTTTTCCAAGTGAACGTTGCTGGTTTTTGGTATTTTGATTATGGGCATACTGTAATATGCAATTTAAGTCTGAACATTTACAGTGTTATATACTGTGGACATATCGTTATCTGACTAAGGACATTATCCATTTAGACTGTGGACATTTCATGCATGCAATCCCAAACTTGAACATTTATAGTGTTATCGTTGTAGCTATATTGTGTTATGTTTTGTGGACATTATTGTTGTCCGAGAAAGAACATTTGTAATGTTTTAAAGACACCATATGTCGTTATTAGCTGTGGACATCTACCCATGTCATTAAGGACATTGTTCGATGTTTAGTTTTTTTATGTCATTATAATGGTGATAGTATAATTGTACATATAAAATAGCATAGCACTTATTTGTTGTACAAGCCTATTGTCATGAAGTCGTGGACATCATGGTATTTTGGATTGTGGACATACTGTAATATGCATTTTAAGGCTGAACATTTACAGTGTATATACTGTGGACATATTGTAATCTGACTAAGGACATTACACATATAGACTGTGGACATTTCATGGATGCAATCCCAAACTTGAACATTTATATTGTTATCGTTGTTGCTATATTGTATTATGTTTTGTTGACATATTGTTGTCTGAGAAAGAACATTTATAATGTTTTAAGGATACCATATGTCGTTATTAAATGTGGAGATTTAAAAATTACCAAAAAGAATGATTTAGTGTGGACATCTACCCATGTCATTAAGGACATTGTTCGATGTTTAGTTTTTTTATGTCATTATAATGGTGATGGTATAATGGTACGTATAATATATCATAGCACTTATTTGTTGTACAAGCCCATTGTCGTGAAGTTGTGGACATCATGACACTATAATATATCATAGCACTAAAAGTGTGGGCATGTATTTGTTATGAATGTGTGATTGGCACCCTTGTGTTGTGACAAATTGTGAAAAAAAAACTAAAATTTATAGTGTGGACATCTTACGTGGGCGGCGTAGACATTAAGCATACAAACTGTGGACATGCATTCATTACGGTATTGTTGTGTAATAAGACATCATGGTATTGTGATTGAATGGAATGTAATTGTTGCGTTTGGTAATTTTTTTAAAATGGTGATGATTAAAATTTATAGTGTGGACATTTTACATGGGCGGCGTAGACATTAAGCATTCAAACTGTGGACATGCATTCATTATGGTATTGTGATTAAATAGAACTTATGTATATTTAAAGAAGACATCACTGATAAACCCATACATGTTCCATTAACGTCGCATACATCATCCGTCATTAATACGTCAAATACTATCATAGTATCCTACATTGCCAAAGGCGGTTCGTGAGTAAAATACTACGAGACAAAAGACATCAACACCCATCAACCGTTTGATCAATGATAACAAGTCCATGTTTCACAAACCACAAACTACTACGGAATCCAAAACGTAACAATTAACCATCAACAAGTGTTTTTGTTTCATCCCAATGGGATGCTTTGCTGAGCACTGTGTCTTTTAACTTGTTATCTGCATGCATAATTATGTCTGCACAGTAGCGCTTCCTCAAGATCTCCAATCGGGCAGCCTGTAATGATAGGGGGAAAATATAAGTCCACACTCATCACATATACGTTATTATTTCCTCAAGATACCACAAATTTACATTATTTATTGAATAATATAGACATAATGTATCCAAATATTATTTACTCAACACTAAACTTGACAACAGTGAACATCAAGTACGTTACAAATGAACATAAAGAGTGTGACAAGTGGACATTAAAGTCATAACAAATAATTTCTGTTTTTACAAACACACAAATACTTACATCGGGCTGGGCACGTCGGGTACAACGTCTTCGGCAGTGTCAAAATCAATCCTACTAACTGCTCCTCTCTCGTTCCCGCCCAAAGTCCCCTCCCTTATCGCCACCACCGGGGAGTTCTGTGCAAGCTGGGGGGTGCGGAAAGGAGATTCTTCGGCATCTAACTCAGCAGTCTCATCTGCTCCTTTTACATGTGAGGGGACTGGACTTGACCCCTCCGAATCTTCATTGTACGTGCTTGACAGGTCGTGCAATACTGAAGATACCACTTCTCTAGGGTCACCATATGTAAAACCTCGAGTTTTAGGAGGAATGAAACCGTTAGTTTCCTTGCCGAACCGTTATTTCTAAGTTTAAGTTTCGAGGACGAAACTTCTTTTAAGGAGGTAATGATGTAAAACCCCGAAAAATCCAAAGATGTTGACCATGAAGTCGTTAGTATATTATGTTTGACTTCGTTATTTATTATTATTCGTTGTGTTTATTTTTGCTAACACTTGAGCTCGTAGGATCGTGAGGGACTAACAAGGGTATATCGGTAATTTTTGTGGGTCTAGTATTATTAGTTTTACTCTTTTTATTATTGGTATTACTATTAATATTATTGTGTTATATAAATAATTACGTGAATATTATTTGTTATGTGATTATTATTAATGCTATTATTATTAGTGTTATTATTATTACTATTATTATTATTATTAGTTTGTTTTTAGAAAAATCAGATTTTAGTGTTGGGTTGGGTTAAGACTAAGAATAGACTAATTGGGCCTAATTATGTGTTTAGTATAAAAACCTCCCTCCTCTCAAAAACCCTAAACCTAGCAATCAAACCCTAGCCTCTCATCCTCTCCTTTCCCCCTCATTTTTGAAATGTTTTGTTTTCAGGTGAAGATCTAAATGTTGGGGACGGGAATTAGAAGTGAGGACGACGAGTCTAGAAGTCCTTGAATCTTTTTATATTGTTTTCGTTATGAAATCTTAAAGTTCTGTTTTGAGTTGTTAGTAGTTACCGTTAGCAGACAGTTGTGTTTTCCTTTCTCGCCTTGTATTTCTTCGGGGATACGGCAGTGACGCCCAAACTAAATTGAAGTCTTTCGCTAGGTTTTGTCTGTTAACGTTAGTTTGACTTTGACTTTTCTATAATTGAATTTCCGGGGCATTACACCATAATTGACTAAGCCATCTTGACCTCTGCCCACAAATGACAAATTGTTCAGTACTTTTTGTTCCACTTTTGAAATCTATATATGTCAGTGTGGACATCCCAAACATTGACAGTGGACATTAACTAATCCCAATGTGGACTTCACACTTTGCTTGAAAATAATTAATCATTACTTAACCAAATAGAAGCTATATAACAAATAATTAACAATTAATCATTACTTAACGTCAATGTAGACATCAAGTTTTCCAAAAGTGAACACCGCCACATAAATCAACTGAAATCACGTAAACAAAAGATGCGAATTGAACACAAACGAACATCACCATGCACTATGGACATCATTTTGTGTCTAGTACACCATTTTCATCTGTGGACATCAAGAATTGTCTTTGTGGACAACAATTTAACAACACCGTGGACAACAATAGACACTACTAAGAATCTCTCCAATGCATATATCATTTCTAATCGAATATCAAATTTTCAAATGTACCGCGCAACAAACCACATACAACTAAACCAATCGAATTCACCCTGTATCAAACCCTAACATTTTTTGCTGAAAATACAAAAAACAAAAAAAGACACTACTAACCTGATGCTTCCTTCTCCCACGCATACATCCTTCGAGCTTCTCTCTTCATCCATTTTCTTCGAAATTTCAAGGTCCTGAAGATGTAAAGGCAAACTTAAAATTCTGGAGTGGAAAGTTAAAACTCTGGACTAAAATTCTGGGCTAAATTCGCATATGGATGAAACAAAAAAACCCTAATTTACATACCGCTAAACCAATGTTGACAATCTGAAAATGCCGTCGTCGAGCTATTCCGTCGCTCAAGTGAACTCGTCATCGCCGTCCAAACCCTCACCGTCTGTCCTCAGTCGCCGCCTGAAATGTATCCGTCAGGCCTCAGTCGCCGTCGACTATGGTGGTTTCAAGCTTTGGAAGTTGAACGTTCTCAGTGAAGTGAAGGAATGATTTTTGAAAACTCAATTATCAGTTTGTGAGAACGATGATCATGCGCAGAAGAAGTTATTAATGCATCTCACCTTTTCCTTTTTTTTTTTTTTACTAAAGCTCACGTGAGTTGTGAGACAAAAGGGCTGAAAAAAAAATCTAAAGTCCCCTTTTTTCCCATCCATTGATTAACATCCAATGGTCCATATTGGTTGTGCTCACATGCTCACCTTACTAGCATGCTCATATGATCATCCCATATATATATATATATATATATATATATATATATATATATATATATATATATATATATATATATATATATATATATATATATATATATATATATATATATATATATATATATATATATACATATACCATCCTTATAAAAGTAGGTAATACTAAGTTACTAACATTGTCACAAATTATGACTTCCCTTTTTGCCCCTCATCATCAAACTTTTCCTCCTTTTGCCCCTCTTTAACATCAATTTTTTTTAAAAATTCTTTTAAAAATTATGGACTTAGTAAAGTTCAATTCCTTCGTTTATCTTTTTAGTATTTACATAACCTAAAAATATAAAAAAATATATATTTTTGTTCTAAATTTTAGTTATTTATTAGTAAATTTTGAAACTATAATTGGAATATATAAAAGTACTTGTTTCCTCTATTATCAATTGACATAATTTTAAAAATTTATGTATGTTTTATTTCTATTTTCTATAACATAACTTTTATATCCCCTCCTTATCAAAATTACTACTTCTTCTTCTTGTACGTTGTTATTACTATTTGTAAAACCTCGAGTTTTAGGAAGGGCGGAATCGTTAGGATTATTATCGAACCATTAGGTCTAAGTTTAAGTTTCGAGGACGAAACTTCTTTTAAGGAGGTAATGATGTAAAACCCCGAAAAATCCAAGGGTGTTGACCATGACGTCGTTAATTAATTAGGTTGACTTCGTTAATTATTAAATATTTGTTTATGACTATTGTTGCTAACACTTGAGCTCGTAGAATCGTTGGGGGACTAACAAGGGTATATTAGTAATATCAGGGGTTGTGATTATTGTTATAAATACATGATTATTATTATTAGTATTATTAAGTGATTATAATTGTTATATGATTAGTATTTCTCTTATATGATTATTAGTATTATGTGTTGTATTATGTTTATTATTATTATTATTATTATTATTATTATTATTAATTACTATGCCTATTACGTGAAGGATCATGGGAGTAATATTGTTATGTGGGAATTAGTAGTATTATCAGTATTATATATTGGGTGATGATATGTGTCTTGCCCCAAGACAATACATAAGTGTCTTCCTTTTTATAAAACTAATACGTATTATCATTTTTAACCCAAATTTTTTTTGTCAGATACTATTAATTATCACTTATAAGAAGCTTGGAATGTGTTTGCTACGCCAACAATTAAAATAAACACTCTAACGAATGAACCCCATCCGTTGGGCATATTTTAAACATCTTTTTGTAAATTTTAAAATATATATATAAAGTGTGATTTTATACCATTTATATTTATATATATATATATATATTATAGTTATAAAAGCCAATTATGTAATTTTTTTTAAATTTAATTTACAAATATATAGGTTTTATATCATGACAAGACACTTAATATGTGTCTTGCACAAGACATTTATCATTTCCCATTATATATTATATTAGTAGTAGTAGGGGTTTAGTTGAGATAGAGTTGGTTAAGATTTGAGTTAGTAGTCGATTAGGGAGGTTGTTAGAGTTGGATTAGAATCACTAATCTGTTAAGAGGAGGGAGATTAGAGGGTATTAGATTAGTTAAACCTACAACAAACTCACAAACACAACACACACACCGTAATTCTTTTCTCTCTGTCGTCCCCTCCAATCAACGGCGTCGCCGGCCGCCGCCCCGAGCCCAGCAACCACCGCTCTTCCACCCTCTCTTTCTCGTTCGCACTCACTCTCGCTCTCCCTCTATTCGATTCTTGCTAGGTCGCGCCGCGTCGCGCCGCCAGTCACTGCTGTCACCTCGCGCCCCACCAAGACCATCGCGGTCGCTGCTCAGACGTCGGAGGTCGGCGCAATAACCGCCGGATTTCCCCTTCTTCTTCTTCCCCGGCCCTCTCCTTTCTTTCTTCTCCCGCTCGTCTGTTTTCGCACTCCCTGCCCCTGTTCAATTCCGGTCTCTGACGCACCATCACCGCGCCACCGTCGCTGCTGCTGCTTCGCCGACGTCAAGAGCCGACGCACCGACCACCACAACGCGGTCGCTGCCTACCGGAGTCGTGACGCCGCCTAGTCGAGTGTTGCTCTGTTTCGCCGCTGCGGTGCCTCGCTTCGCCGCCGCCACTCGTGTTATCGCCCGATCGTCGGACCACCATCACCGACGCTGGCGACCGCTCAGCACCGCCCTAACCGCCGGAAATCCCTCACGTAACCCCCTAATTCTTTCACGCCTCTTGTTCTTGGTTGAAGTACTTATATTATGTTTTCTTGTTCTTGATAACCTGATATTGGTATAGGATATGTATGTATAGAAAAGTAAAGGTACAATGTTAAGATACCCTAAGATAGGTATTTATATGTTTCTACTTGTTGATGTTAGCTACGTAGCATGCATGATGTTCATAAAGCATGTGTTTTGGTTGGAGGAAGTTCATGCTGATTATGTTAGGTGTGGATGGTGTAAGTTTTGTACGTGAATGGAAAGAGTATGTTTCAATTTTTTTATGAGTTCTTGTCTGATGGGTTAATAGTGATTTTTTTTTTTGTTAATGAATTAGAGTTAATTTACCTTATTATAAATCTAAATTTTTTTTTGGTTATAATTGATTGATTATTAATACGCGTGATAGTTTAAGTAAGGTTGATTATAGTCTCGAAGAGTATTAGTTTATATTTATTACTATGTTATAATTTTTTTAATGAGTTTTTAAAATCTTTCCTACTGTTTTACAATTTTTAACAATGTATTATGTATATTAAAGTTCAAATATTTTGGAGTTATGTTACTATTATGCGACTATTACATATTTATACCATTATTACGTTATTATCAAGTTCTCTACCTAAAATGGTTTAATTTATTGACCAGAAGTGGTAGCTTGTAGACCTTGGTTGGCTTAAGGTAGAAACTTTAACCTTAGACACTGTTTAGTGTCAAACTAGGACCCCGTGATCGAATGGTGAAAGTTAGAACCGATTTTGCAAATTTTAATCGAAACCGGTAACGGGACAGTTTTGATGGGGTCTAAAGATCTGGTCACCACGGTTAGTGTAGTTGTCTGTTGATCGAACCCTTTGAACTGGAGCTTCCCTTAGATGTTAGTTTAATAGGAATTTTACGGATCGGACTTCGGAATTTTATAAGTCGAGTTATACCCCGATTACCAGACCTTGGTCAGGTCTGGACAGGTTGGAAAGATGACGGTTTTTGAGGACTTTAAAGCGTGTGTTGGGTCTCGAGTTCAACTTAAGAGTTTTACTAGATATCCCGAGGTTTCCGAAAAGTCCAAGATCAGACCCATAAGATGTCGGGAAGTCAAGTTACGACCTTTTTCGTGTGGATGCTGAAATCTGTCTTGTTATGCGAAATTGTTAATGAATGTGTTGTTGATTGAAAAGGTTTACTTGGTATTATTATGCGATTACTTGGAATGTGTTAGGTAATCTAATGTGTAAATTCATGATTGATAGGAGCCTATAGTGTTCCTAGGGGAGGGTTAGGTAGAAGGTAGTTAATACTAACTTCGAAGGGCGCGTTTTGATTAGAATAATTATTCTATTTTAGGCCCAAGCTAACTCGCATCATTAGTGAGCTCAAGTGTGTTCGTTTTGCTGTGAAGTGAACTTAACCAGGTAATGTCTATGCCCTAATCCCCACTGGGATGCTCTTTAAATGTGTTTTAATGTTTTCTAATATGTTTTGAGAATTGCATCCTGAAAGGGGACTTTATGTGGAAAGTGTGGCCATCTGTTTTTGATATTTGTTTGTAATGGTGAATTTATGAGTTACTGAAATTGAGATGGTCTTTTATTAGTAGTTTTATTATTGATTTTGATAAACCTGGGTTGGGTTTGACTTGAGAGCTGTGAGATGAGATTGCATAAGATACTAATATTTAAAGTGAAACATTAAGCGGGTTTATTTGGTCGTAGCCTGTAGTAGGCAAAGGGTCTGGGACCCTGGTCGTAGCCTGTGGTAGGCGGAAATGTGAACTCTTGATATTCTGGTCGTAGCCTATGGTAGGCAAAGGATCTGGGATCCTGGTCGTAGCCTGTGGTAGACAAAGGGTCTGGGACCCTGGTCGTAGCCTGTGGTAGGCGGAAATGTGAACTCTTGATATTCTGGTCGTAGCCTGTGGTAGGCAAAGGGTCCGGATCTCAGTCGATCTCGTGGTAGACAAAGTGCAGGACCACAGTGTAGCTGTGGTAGGCGGAAATGTGAACTCTTGATATTCTGGTCGTAGCCTGTGGTAGGCAAAGGGTCTGGGACCCTGGTCGTAGCCTGTGGTAGGCAGAGGATCTGGGATCCGGTATGATATTTGTTACTCTAAGGGATGTGGTATCCCGCCCGCATGATAAATACGAATTGGTTGGGTTGAGGAAACAGTTGTAAGGGTTAAAGGTTTGTGAAATGGTTTGACTCGTTCCCTCTCCCTCAAATGAATTGAAATGAACTTAAACTGTTTTAAACGTTAGGGGTAGACATTATTGAGATTTTCCCCTCATTTTTTGAAATGTTTTGTTTTCAGGTGATGATTAATATGCTGGGGACGGGAATTAGAAGTGAGGACGACATGTCTAGAAGTCGTTAAATATGTTATGTTTCTTTTTGAAAGACTTGAAGTTAGTTTTGAGGTTTATTTCTGAGTATGAGTTTGTTAGTTGGTTTGCCGTTGATAGACAGTTGTAGTTTTCCTTCTCGCCTTGTATTCCTTCGGGGATACGGCAGTGACAGCCCAATAAGAGTTTGAGTCTTCCGCTAAATTTTGTCTGTTAACGTTAGTTTGACTTTGACTTTTCTATAATTGAATTTCCGGGGCGTGACACTATTTTACATTGTTGTTGTTGTTATTATTATTATTATTATTATTATTATTATTATTATTATTACTATTATTATTAATATTATTGTGTTCCACATGCGCTGACCCGACAATTATAAATATAAATTTTAACATATTAATATTGAATAAAAGTTTCTTAGATATTATAAAACTTTAAAATTTGTTTTAATTTAATTAAACTTAAACTGGAAATTTAATTTTATTCAATGGTTTATTATTTGTTTATGGAAAAATATGATAGACATTTTAAATTAATTAAATATAATTAAATGGTATAAAACAAATATTTTGGACCTTTCTTAAAATATATCATTGCAAATACAAGTATAAAATAAATACTATTGTTATTTATATGACTAATTGTTTATGATACATATTGAAACTATGTCGCAAACATGTCAAAACAAAGTTATATGCTTCAACTTTGGTATTATAGAAAAATGGCTTAATGACCCTTGTAACCAAATCACCTAACATACAAAGTCTCGTTTAAGAATCTAAAAAAATGTTGTATTTCCTTGTACAATGAAACACTTATAATTTAAGGAATATTATTGAAAAAAATCATGTTATTTACAATTAATATATATTCATATTTATAGTTGAATAATTATCAATGTAGGAACAATATATCACTTACTTTGTCTTTTCCTATCTTCACAGACTTATACCGCCAAAATTTACATATAATATTGATCAAACTTATCGTTATATATTTATCTTTATATATTATAATCTCAGTCACAAAAATTAAATTAAAAATAAAATCATAAAATAAGTAGGTATTAGTAGTAGTAGTAGTAGTAATAATAATAATAATAATAATAATAATAATAATAATAATAATAATAATAATAATAATAATAATAATAATAATAATAATAAGGGAAATTGGATTCTAATAATACGAATTTTTGGTCATATAAGACTTAATAATATGAACTTTCGATTAGGTTCTGAATAATATGAATTTTGACCCCCTATTGCCATCAGTAACACGCCACCGAGTTACCCTTTTCTTAACTCGGTGGCGGTCCTAGCTGGTGGCGGAGGGATGGGTTTAGTCAATTTTGACTTGCCCAGTCAACATTATTTTTGTCCACATCATCCCCCTCTCTCTCCTCTCTCTCTCTCTCTTCGTTGCAGATGGATTTCCAGCCTCCAACTTCTTTTTCTTCCTCCTTCTTCTTCCTTCTTCTTCCATCATCACCCTCATCCATCTCCACCACTACACAACTTTCAAACCACCATTACTACCACCACACCTCACCATCGCAGCCACCAAAAAATCACCCAACCACATTCACTTCCACCACCATCCGCCCAAAACACCATTGTTGAAATGATACGCCTACAGTTCACACCAAAACTCAGCACTGCAGCACAATCGAACCCCCAGCAACACACACCAAAAACCAAAACACAAACAAAAACAAAAACAAAGAATCAAACAACACGTTTTCCTTTCCCCTTTGGAAAACCACACCTAATTTTTACCCCCATTCAAGTTTCAACCCATCACATTTGCCAGACTTTCTTTTATCCAACTGAATTGTCATTCATTCCTACATCAATTTTCCCCATTTGTTCACTAGTATTCAGGATACTCTCCCTAAATTCACTGAAATCCAAGTGACCCACAAAAGAAATTCATAAACCCAACAAAAATTGAAACTAGAACCAAAACAACAACAAACAAACAATCAAAATCAAACCAAAATCCAACCAAAATCACTTGTTTTCGTTCCCTAGACCTAGCAGCAGACTCTCGATTCTTGATCATCCTTCTTTGCCGCTGCTGCGTAGCCTTATCCAAGCACTCCTTCCTCTCCGCCAGAATCTCCCTCAAAACGTCGACCAGTGGAAGTGGGTCACCAGTGGAAGGAAACCCAAGAAGCGAAGTGTTGAATCTTTAATCAGAAGGTTCGGGACTCATCTGCAACGAAGAAGGAAGAAGAAGGAGGAAGAAGAAGTTGGAGGCTAGAAATCGATCTGCAACGAAGAGAGGGAGAGAGAGAGAGGGGGGGTTGATGTGGACAAAAATAATGCTGACTGCGCAAGTCAAAATTGACTAAACTCATCCCTCCGCTGCGAGCTAGGACCGCCACCGAGTTAAGAAAAGTGTATCTGGGTGGCGTGTTACTGGGGGCAACAGGGGGTCAAAGTTCATATTATTCAGAACCTAATCGAAAGTTCGTAATATTAAGTCTTATATGGCCAAAAGTTCGTATTATTAGAATCCAATTTCCTTAATTAATAATAATAATAATAATAATAACAACAACAACAATAATAAGCGTTAATGATTTTGAATTAATAATAATTAAATTAACAATAACAGCAGCAACAACAACAACATTGGATTAATAATAAATTAATAATTAAATTAACAATAATAATAACAATAACAACAACAACAACAATATTCCCCCTTTTGCCCCTATTTAACATCAACAACAGCAACAACAACAACAATAATAATAATAATAGGTAGTAGTAGTAGCAGCAGCAATAAAAATAAAAATAAAAAATGTTATATCATCAAACTTTTCCCCCTTTTGCCCCTCTTTAACATCAATTTTTTTTAAAAAAAATTCTTTTAAAAATTATGGACTTAGTAAAGTTCAATTCCTTCATATATCTTTTTAGTATTTACATAACCTAAAAATATGAAAAAAGGTATATTTTTGTGTCTAAATTTTAGTTATTTATTAGTAAATTTTGAAACTATAATTTGAATATATAAAAGTACTTGTTTCCTCTATTATCAATTGACATAATTTTAAAAATTGATGTATGTTTTATTTCTATTTTCTATAACATAACTTTTATATATAATCCTCTCCTTATCAAAAGTACTACTTCTTCTTGTACGTTGTTATTATTATTTTACATTATTATTATTATTATTATTATTATTATTATTATTATTATTATTATCCCCTATCCATTTATAAATTTTCCATTTCATCCTAACTCATTAAAGCTACCATTTATTATTATTATTATTATTATTATTATTATTATTATTATTATTATTATTATTATTATTATTATTATCATCCCCCACCATTTATAAATTTTCCATTTCACCCTAACTCATTAGAGCTACCATCTACTACTACTACTACTACTACTACTACTACTACTACTACTACTACTACTACTAACAATCGCCGAAGGAGCGAAGCTACTACATACATTATTTCAATTGATTCCCTCTTTTAAATTTTAACATGATATCTTAATTATATTGTGATACCTAAATATTTAATAATTGTGTCTTATAAAGATGGAATTTTGTCATATGGTATTGATAATATGAATGTATATTAATTGTAAATAACATTATATTTTCTAATAATAGATCATACTCCTTAAACTTATAACTATTTAATTTCATTGTACACAAAAATTAAATTCAACATTTTAAATCCAGAAAAGATAGTTTGTATGTTATGTGATTTGATTACAAGGACCCTTTCGCCATGCTTCTATAACATCCAAAGCTAAACCATATAACTATGTTTTACCCTATTTGAAACATAGTTTCAATGTATATCATAAACTATTAGTCATTAAATAACAAAGCCTTTAATTTGATATTTATATTGAAATATTGAAATATTTTAGGACAGGCCTAAACAAAATTTTAATTTCATACCAGTTAATTATATTAACTATATTTAATTAGTTTTGATTTCTATTGTAAATTTCCATAAACAAATAATTGATCATCATAAAATTTAAATTACATTTTGATTTAAATTACTTTAATTTTAATTAAATTAAAATTAAAATTGAAATTTAATTTAACTATGATATTAAGTACAGAATTTGTATTCAAATTAGGATATCAAACTTATATTTATAATTGTCGAGTCAGCGCGCGAAGCGCGCCCCGATAAAACTAGTGTATATAAACTTAGCTAAACTCTATAACCAAGTTGCTAATCCTCATTTCACCGATGCTTTAGCAAAGAAAATTTTCTGTATGGGAAAATTTTTTTTTGGGGGGGGGGGGAGTAAGGATTTTAGACACAAATATGCAACGTGCAATACAAACAATAAAACAAGAGAAAAAAAAAACTTAACCAAAATAGCAAAACAACAACAGGGGATTCATATCTGAAACACCAATCAAGAAGGCGTGGGATTGTTGCTCTATAAGTACCTCTAGAAAAAGACAACCCCTGCAAGGATCATATTGTTCAAATCCAAACAAACCCGTTACGTCTCCGTCGATTTCTCTAACATTTCCTCAACTTCAACTGTTTGGAACGCCCCAGCACCTTAATTGTGAGAAGTGCTTACCTTGCACATGCAGGAGCTTCAAGCTTGTATGTAATAACACAACCTATTATGTTGATGATTATCTCACGGTGAAGGTCAATAATCAAAGTGGGAGCCATTTTTGCTCTCAAGAAAGGTTTTCAAAAATAAGCAACTTTGGTCCGGGTGGTTTGAGGGCATGGGTCGATCCCTATATAAGTTGGGGGGTGACCATGACCACCCTTGACCCGAGAAAGAAAATCAATCGTATTTAGTTTGGGATACAAATTATGGATTGTATGTTAAATAAATGAATGTTATAATATATTGGTCGACCTTTATCTCAAGATCTAGATCCGCCACTGTTTGATGGTGCGATGGATTTTTCTGGGCTTAGGAGTTTTTAGTTAGTATTGCGACGAGAATTTTCCTTGTATTATAAACTAGTTCAATGAAGCCTAAAGAAATATATATATATGTGCCAGTTTCAACCAAATGAAGTGTGAGATGTTATGAACCAATGAAGCATAAAGGAATAATAGGCTTAAGATCTTTTAGATGGTTCAATGAAGTGTGAGAAGTTATAAACCAAGTCATGTCTTAATCAAATGGCGTGACATCATGGTGCCAATTTCTTTCTACATCATTTTACTCTTTTTTTCTAAGAAGGAATATTGGTAAAATCTCTTTTTCTTGGGGGCGTCAGACGGAAAATCTATACCCATAATATAACCCTAAAGGAAAGACAATGTCATCAACAAGTGTACCTAGAAAGAATGGGCCAAAAAATATAAATCATTGTAGAGAACCTACTAAGATTCCATTCAATCAAACTATTATGTCGAATAATTTCAAGAAAATATTTAATTTTTGCCTGTAATATTAGGACCATATGTTGTGAATCTCACAACTACCATGTCCACAATATTTCTCAGCCCCCGTCTCCCTCCACCTTGACATATTTTCCATAACCTAGAGTATAGTTTGAACACCCCATGAAATCTTACATACAATACGGCTAACCACTGTCACATATTCAACAAAAAAATTACGTGAGCAAAAATTAAAGCAGACTTCCCGATTGATTGCACGCGTAGGTTAATTTGAAAAACCACTGGTGTTTCCAGATCTCCATTCTTAGGAATCCCATATGCTTAGTGTTTCTGGAGAAACTGGAGTGAGGTGAGTTGGAAGATCGAGCTTATGTGGATGGCGGCAAGTTGGGTGTACTTGACGCTCCCGACCTGCAAAACAAGGAACTCCCCGAGGATTTGGCCCGGGGAACGCCCCTCCGACGCTTAAGTCAACACGTTGCTCGAGGAAGTTAACAAACAATAATGAAGGGATTAGGGAGTGTTTCGAGGTGGATGGGGAGTGAAATTCTGGTGATTTAGATGGAGGTGAGGTGTTGCATTGGGAGGAGGGAATGTGGGGTACTTTTTATGTCTTGTCAAATCAATCAATGATGAGGGTATTCCTGTCACCATGGACAATAGTATTCGTCGCCCTTCGCTCAATTGTCGTCGTCCGCTACCGACCAATTATCAAAGCTTGTGCCCCGGGTTTAATAAGGAGGCGACTGATCGTGCTCCAGCTGAAGCGAATCGTCCGTTTCTCTTACAAGAACGCCTCTACCTGGGGGTCATTGATGAGGCATGTCGTCTTCAACTAATTCCCCCCTCCTATGGATTCAAGCTATCTCGCGAAGGGTTAGTGGGGCATTGGTCTCGCTTTGAGGTATGGCTGGATGATAATTGGAGGCAACTTGAGAAGATGCATGAAGGAGAGAGGCGGTGCCCCCTTCCCTTCGAGGCCGACTTTCTTCCCACCTATTCTCCGACTCCCAAGTTAATCTATGCGCCCTATCCTTGTCGACTTAAGCCCCTTTCCCCAGACTATGATAAGTTGTGTCCTCATTTTGTCTTGAGTGACACCGCTGCTTTTGCTCGGGGAATGAGTGACAAAGATATGGTTCAAGCTCTCTTCTATCGGTAGATGGTCCTTGACATGATCGGGTTGGGGTCCATGGAGCCGGATGATGCCAAGGCGCTTATGGACTGCCTCAATCAAGGTGCGTTTGAGGTGGTCGGGAACTGGGTCGAAGCCAACCGTGACGCCATCATCTGACAACAGCATGAGAAGTTTGCGCATTTATCCTCAAGGTCCCCTTGCTTCATGGGCTATTCATTAAGTGCCATGGGGGGGTACATGGGGTTGCCTCAACTACTCGCCCAATGGGCACCTGCGAGGACCCGAGTGGCTCAGGGCCTTCCCAGAATATCGCTGCTCAAGCCTCTCGTCGTAGGGGGCCTTCATCCGCAACTAAAGGATCCTTCGAAGCGGATCGTCGGTCTAACGCTTGTTGTAATAGTTATGTTGTGTAGTGATGTTTGCGCCTCGGTAATGTTTCTGAGCTTGTAGTCGTCCCCTCCTTTATGAATGAAGTAGGCTGTTGTTGTTGGTACCTCTCGTTGCTTTATCCTTCCCTTTTTGAGTTTTAAAATATGAATTTTGAATTTTCCTCTATTAGAGTACTAGGTGGGACCTCTTGATCTGATTCTTGCTGCATCATTACTAGGTGGGACCTCTTGATCTGATTCTTGCTACGTCATTCTTCAGCCCCTCACATTTCATCTGTACGCTTCTCGAGGGGAACTAATGGGATGTGGATCAAGGGTCTATAAATAAGGGAACGATTCAAGGGAGAGATCACCCATCACCATTCTATTTTCTCTGAGTGTGAACTTTCTAACCCATCCCCATTCCATTTTCTCTGAATGTGAACATTCTAATCCATCACTAGAGTAGCCATGAATCATCGTGGTTCTCCTCAGCCCATTCTTTTCGATTATTGGAAGGTTTGCCCTCGTTTCGATCATCTTCAGGTCGTGGTGACAGGTGAGACAGTGGGCTATCCTGAGATGGCTCAGGAGGTATATTATTCCATGATTCTCGAGGACGCATTGGTGTTCGGGTTGATCCACAAAGAGGTGGCCGATAATCTAACCTTGGAGGTTGGAAATGGAATTTGGCATAGATTCGAGCGTTGGTTGGATTACTTCACCGACGCTCTAACACATCTCCAAGCTGGTAATGTGATCGGAGGACCAGGAGTCTCCATCGAAACCTCGCGGTTGTCCTCTGTGAGTTCTCCGAATCTGCTTCCCTCTGACTTTCAATGGTTGTGCCCTCGCTTTAACAAAGCGGCCATGGAGGCTTACGCTTGGGCAGCCGAGGATAGCGAGTTAGCTCTTGAATTCTTTTATCATATGGTGCTCGTGGATGCCATCAACTATGGTATAGTGGGGCAGTACGAGTCAGCAAGTTTAACCGAGGCAGTGGATCAACGTTTGGGAGAAATTCCATATACTCTTATACTTGGCAGTTTCGGAGCAAGCAGTGAGTGGCGTACTACACATTGAGCGAGAAAAGGAGCAGATACCGGTTTACTATGTAATCTATACTTTGGCAGGTGCCAAGCTTCGATACCCCTTAGTAGAGAAATTTGCATATGCCTTTGAGGAGTTACGTCCTTACTTCGAAGCCCACAAAGTTACGTCCTTACTTCGAAGCCCACAAAGTTACGTCCTTACTTCGAAGTTACGTCCTTACTTTGGCTATACTTTGGCTAGCCGGAAGTTACGTCCTTACTTCGAAGCCCACAAAGTTACGGTACTTATCGATCAGCCTTTGAGGAGTGTATTGCAAAAGTTTGAAAGTTCCGGGAGGATGCTCAAGTGGGCTGTAAAGCTGACCCGTATGGAGTAGAGTTTGAGCCACGAAGAGCAATCAAGGCACAAGCCCTTGCCCACTTCATAGCCGAGTGCTCCCACAGTGATGAGCCAACGCCCCTCGATATACGCTGTGGTCAAGAAGGCCAACGGAACTTGGAGAATGTGCATAGACTTCACTGACCTCAATAAAGCTTGCCCAAAGGATAACTACCCGCTTCAAAAGATTGATAGATTGGTGGACGCTACAGCAGGCCACGCTCTTTTGAGCTTCATGGATGTTTTCTCGGGCTATCACCAGATTCCCATGAGCTTGCATGACCAAGAGAAGACAACATTCATTACCGAACAAGGACTCTATTACTACAAAGTCATGCCCTTTGGCCTAAAAAATGAGGGGGCAACTTATCAGAGGTTGGTGAACAAAATCTTTGCCCACCTCATCGGCAAAGCATCGAAGTTTATGGGGATGATATGATCGTGAAGAGCAAGAAAGAGGTCGTACACCACGGAGACCTTGAGGTAACTTTTCAAGTCCTTCGCCAATAACAAATGAAGTTAAATCCCAAGAAGTGTGTTTTCGGGGTAAGGTCTGGAAAATTTTTGGGGTTCATGATCAACCAAAGGGGCATAGAAGCCAATCCACACAAGGTACAAGCTGTGTTGGGATTCGATCCCCTCGAAATGTGAAGGAAGTTCAAAAGTTAACAGGGTGTGTTGCGGCATTGGGTAGGTTCATGTCTCGCTCCGCCAACAAGTGTCAACCTTTCTTCAAGATCTTAAAGAAAAGGTCGAAGTTTAAATGGGACGAAGAGGCAGAAGAGGCATTCAATAACCTTAAGGCCTACTGTAACGCCCCAGAAATTTTATTATGAAAAGGTCAAAGTCAATAGTAACGGTAGCGGTAAATTTGCGAAAGACTTCACTTTTCAAACGGGCGTCACCGCCGTATCCCCGAAGGAATACAAGGCAAGAAGGAAAACTACAACTGTTTTGACAATGAAAAAGGAAAACAACTAAACGACTTTAAGGTTCAAGAACAACATTAACTAGTTCAAACAGCTAACTAAAACAAACTTCCAACTTCAAGGCTGGTGACCTCACATCTAGATCCCAACCCTTCCAAATTATTGATCAGCACCTGAAAACAAAACATTTACAAACATGAGGGGGAAACCTCAATAACGTCTACCCCTAACAGTCAAAACAATTATATAATTCATTTCAACACATTTTAAGGGGAGGGGTAACAGTTCAAACATTTTAAAATATCTTTCACCAGATAACTGTACCATTTCCATTTTTAGCGCGGGCGGGGCTTCCGTATTGCCCCTCGGAGTCAAAGACTCGCCAATCATACATATTTCTTTCCAACAACTTTCCATATCATTCTCATTCCCATTCTCAACAATCCACAATCACTATTCAACAATCCAGATCGCCATCGCAATCTCAATCCAACACTACCAGGCGTAACCTGGTCTCTTTACAGTCTCCCTCACAAGTAACGGCCTGATCTTGGGAGACTGCCCGAACCCGCATTATACTCATATCCTTTAATTTAATCAGGTTTACAATTCTCGTTCAATCCAATATCAACCAACCATTTCCAAAACCAACACTTTTAACATAAAAGTCAAAGGACTGTCCATACTTTATAAATCAAGGAACATAACCTTCTAAACAAAAAGACAGTCAATTTAATATAAAGTCCCCTTCGGGATGCAAGTTCCAAAATACGGTAAAGATCATTAAAACAGTTAAAGAGCATCCAATGGGGATTAGGGCATAAACATTACCTGAATATGATAATCCTCACGTAGAAAATCACAGGAGCTTCTAATCGGATCCTCGCTCGGTCCTAGATTAAAAACGGCCTAAAATTAATATTCTACCACTAACAACTAAACACTTCAATTCCCAACTTATTGTAACCTTTCCCAAAAGTTAGAAATTCAAAGAACGCATTAAAGTAACGGTATCCCAACCTAACTAGTTTAAAACTAATATACTCCAAGGTACCATAGGAAAACATACTTACATAAAATCATGCCAAAGACTAACTAGGGTGACTCCTAACATGTAACTTGCATGGTACTATTCACAAAAATTACAAGTATGCCATTATAACATTTAAAGAACATGCTAGGTCATACAATCACATAAACTTATTCAACACCACACTTTAGGGTTCCTATCATGTTCCTAGGTCAAGACTTTATTCAAGCTAACCTAATAACCTGAATTTAAAATTAATAAGGAGAACTTAACATTTATGCATGAACCTTATAAACTTAAAGTCATGAGACTAATAACATGAGACTTTTACAAACTAAATTGTGAAACTTAGGTACCAAAATATATGAACTTCAAAACTAAGAAATATGAACTTTAATAATAACATATGAAACTTTATTAATATAATATAAACTTTAATACTAACAATATATGAAACTTTAATAATATTAATAACATGAACCCTAAAATAGTACTATGAACCCTTAAAATATGAACATTTAAAATAAAAACATAGAAATATGAACTTTAACAAACTCATGAAACTGATAATAATAATCATAATACGATGGAACTTTATACTAAAATCAATAAAATAATATGGGACTTAATAATGTAATGAAAACTTTATAATAGTATAAAATTTGATAACAATACGAAACTTAGTAATATTTGGAACTTAATAACTATAATAATAACTTTAATATAAACTTAGAACTCAAAAAGAATAATGTGAAACTTACTAACAACATAAAAATAATGAATCGATACTTAATATTAATTTACGAAAACTTCAAAATAATAATAACATGTAGCTTTGTAATATGAGGCTAATAATAATAATAATATAAACTTCATAGTAACTTAGTACTCAATAATAATAATAAAGTGAGACTTTTAGTAACAACTTAAAAAAAAAAAAATAATACAAACTTAAAATAATAAGGACTTAATAATAATATTACGAACTTAGAAATTTACGAAAACTTATTAATAATGATATGAAACATAATAACTTACGAACTAGATAATAGAATTATGATACACAATAATAAAGTTACGAAACTTTAATAATAAAAATTACGAACATAATAATAAAATTAAAAAACATGATAATAAAATTACGAAACATAGTATTTACTTATAATATGAACTTATTAGTATTAATAACATGAAATACCAAACATTAAACATTTTAAACATAATTTAAACATATTAAACTCTATTAATATTCTAACACAACCCAAACTTATTAAATCCCTAAAATCACACCCACCAATTTTACCACCCTTCACACTACACACACCCATGCATACTAACCTACCCACACACACATTTTTACTCACCACCCACAGCAACCCTCGAACCACTGACCCTAAACCCACACCCAACACATGCATACGTACCCAACCACACACACAGTAACACACGCACCCACACAACATCAACACACATATAATTAACACACACAAACCATATCACACACACCCACAGAAACAATAGGGCACGAAGGGGAGAGAGAGAGAGAGAGAGAGAGTTTATACTATATGAGGGAGGAGGGTGGAGCTTGTCTCGCCGAGGTGGGTGTCGGAGCTGGGTGGTCGCCGGAGGTCGGGGCAGTGTCGGGGTTGGCAGAGGCAGCTAGAGCTTCCTTCGGGGGGTGTCTCGGCAACATCAGCTCGGCTCAAGGGTCTTCTAGGCGGGGGTGGCTGCGGTGGTGCAGCAAGGGAGGAAGGAGAAGGGGTAGTGATGGTTCTGTTGTGAACCACGAAGAAGAAGAAAAGAGCAAGAGGGTGTGAGGTTGTGTGGAGGAAGAGCAACAAAAGAAAGGAAGAAGGAGGGGTGCTTGTGATTGTATGGGGGTGGACTGTGAAGAGTAGCAGCAGAAGGAAGAAAAGGAGAAGAGTTGTAAGTGAGAAAGTGAAGAGGAGAGGGAGAAGAGTGAGCAACGAGAAGAGGAAGGAGGGAAGGGTATTTGTAATGATGATGGTGTAATGGGAAGGAGGTTTTCGTACAGATTTCAAGCTACATGGGGGTTGCATTGAATTGTATTATCTACTGGGCAAAAGAGGGAGGGGGAGAGTAACGGATCGAGACTAAACAGGGGGGAAAAGTCTAACCTGATTTGAATTAGCTCAATTGGGAGGGAAACGTGGTTTAAGGGGGGAAAACACTGATTTGAATCAGTAAAAAGGGAGGGGAAAAAAAGATTAGGGTTAAATAGGGGGAAAAACTTACAAACTGATCCTAATAAAAATTTACTCGATAACCAAAAATTCCCTAACTGATATTTTTCAGTCACTAACAATTTCCAACATATCTCATAAAAAGTTTCTCCTAAAAACAACATTTTTTCCTTCTAAAACGGATCCTACAACTGATCCCAATAAAATCAACCGATAACCGAAAATTTCCTAACTGATATTGTTCAGTCACTAAAAATTCCAAGTAACCCACTCGCGGTCCTAAAAGCTCCATGTGAAACATATATATAATTAACGGAAAGAAAACGCACGTTAGGAAAATTAACGGTATACATAATGGCATTTTTCGGGGTTTTACATCATTCCCCACTTAAAGAAGTTTCGTCCTCGAAACTTAAACCTAACATTAACCACCACACATTTATTTACGTCATCCTACTAAAAAACACGAGGTTTTACATCATTCCCCACTTAAAGAAGTTTCGTCCTCAAAACTTTACTTACCTAGTTGTTGAACAAGTGCGGGTATTTCGTCCGCATCTCCTCTTCAGTCTCCCAGGTGGCCTCAGTCGAGGTATGATTTGCCCATCGCACCTTGACTAAAGGGACGGTCTTCCTGCGTAGCTGCTTTTCTCTACGATCCAAGATTTCGAGTGGTTGCTCCTCGTAAGTTATGTCTTCCCTCAGCTGCAACGGCTCCAGCTGGATCACATGTGCAGGGTCGGCAACATATTTTCTCAATTGAGAGACATGGAATACGTTGTGCAATCGAGGCAATTCTCCGGGTAGCTCTAATTTGTAAGCTACTTCTCCTATGCGTTCCAAAATAGGATATGGCCCGATGTATCTTGGGGTCAATTTTCCCGATTGACCAAACCTCATGACTCCTTTCGTAGGCGATACGCGTAGAAACACATAATCTCCTACTTCGAATTCTAAGGGTCTTCGTCTCCGATCGGCGTAACTTTTCTGTCGGCTTTGCGCTGTCCTCATCCTATCTTGTATGAATCTCACCTTTTGTGTTGTGAGTTGGATTAATTCAGGGCCAATGGTGAGGGCTTCATCAATGTCCTGCCAGCATATAGGAGTTCTACATCTCCTTCTATACAAGGCTTCGAATGGCGACATCCCAATGCTAGCGTGAAAACTGTTGTTATAGGAGAACTCGACTAAGGTGAGTTCGTCATCCCATGACTCCTTAAAATCAAGAGGACACGCTCTCAACATATCTTCCAAGGTCTGGATCGTCCTTTATGTTTGCCCATCTGTTGCTGGGTGAAAAGCAGTACTGAAGTTGAGCTTGGTGCAAAATCCTCTTGTAACTTTTTCCAAAATCCTGACTGAAATCTTGTGTCCCTGTCCGATACTATTGAACTGGGGACTCCATGCAATCTCACTATCTCATTTACATAAGCACGAGCTAACTGGTCCATCGTCCAAGTGTTAGCCATGGAGAGAAAATGCGCAGATTTGGTTAGCCGATCCACAATCACCCAAATGGCATTATTCTTCCTCCTCGTCCTTGGAAGACCAATTACAAAATCCATGGCGATCGAATCCCACTTCCACTCTGGAATTTCTAGTGGGTGCAATAGTCCTGCAGGCCTTTGGTGTTCAACTTTCACTCGTTGGCAGGTTAGACACTTAGACACATATTCAACCACTTCTTGTTTCATGTTGCTCTACCAAAAGGTTTGTTTGAGATCCTTGTAAAGTTTATTTCCACCCGGGTGCACGGAGTACGGGGTGTTGTGTCCTTCGTCCAGGATTCTTCGCTTCAAAGCTTCCATAGTGGGCACACAAATTCTATTGTGAAACCTCAGGGTTCCGTCTTCATGTATTACAAAACCCGGTGCCTTTCCTTGGGTCACTTCTTCCCTTATCTTTACTAGTTGCAGGTCCAACTCTTGAGAGTTCTTAATCTCCTCCAAAAGAGTTGGTTGAATCTCCATGGCATTTAACACTGCACCTTTCCCTGGAATCATTACATTGAGTTCTAGCTTCCTGAACTCCTCACACAACTGCTGAGGTAGGGCTATTAAATGATTCGCTATGGGATACGTTCTTCGACTCAGGGCATCTGCAACCACATTGGCCTTTCCTGGGTGGTATTGGAAATTGACATCGTAGTTCTTCAGGAACTCCAGCCATCTAGTCTGGCGAAGATTTAACTCCTTTTGAGTGAAAAGATACTTCAAGCTCTGATGATCCGTAAAAACTTCGCAATGCACACCATAAAGGTAATGCCTCCATATTTTGAGAGCGAAAACCGTTGCTGCTAGCTCCAAGTCATGAGTAGGATAGTTCTTCTCATGAGTCTTCAGCTGTCTCGAAGCATAAGCAATTACCTTCCCGTTCTGCATCAGGACACATCCTAAACCACCATGTGAAGCATCACTATAAATCATGAAACTCTCGCTCCCTTGAGGCAAGGTACGAATAGGTGTTGAGGTGAGTCTCTGCTTCAAATCTTGAAAAGCCTTCTCACACTTGTCTGACCATGCAAACTTCACCGACTTCCTAGTCAGGTTGGTAAGAGGCGTTGCGATCTTGGAAAAATCTCGAACGAACTTTCGGTAGTGCCCAGCCAATCCTAAAAAGCTCCTCACTTCCGTTGCATTTTTCGGTGTTGGCCACTTGCTAACAGATTCCACCTTTTGAGGATCCACAGCTACTCCATCCTTAGACACAATATGTCCTAGGAAGGCTACTTGTTCTAGCCAAAATTCACACTTGGATAACTTGGCATATAACTCATTGGTTCGCAAGGTCTTCAACACCATTCTCAAGTGTTGGGCATGATCCTCCCGCGTCTTTTAATAGATTAAGATGTCGTCGATGAACACTACCACGAACTTATCCAAGAAGAGTTTGAATACCCGATTCATTAAATCCATAAAAGCGGTTGGGGCATCGGTAAGGCCAAAGGGCATAACCAGAAACTCATAATGGCCATATCGGGTGCGAAAAGCAGTCTTGGAGATGTCTTCCTCTCAGATTCTCAACTGGTGATATCCCGACCTCAGGTCGATCTTGCTGAAAGTTGTTGCCCCTCTCAACTGGTCAAAAAGATCATCGATGCGTGGTAAAGGGTAACGGTTCTTCACCGTAATCTTGTTTAAGTCTCGGTAGTCAATACACAACCTCAAACTACCGTCCTTTTTCTTCACAAAGAGGACTAGTGCACCCCATGGAGAGGTGCTTGGCCGGATGTATCCTTTCTCCAACAACTCGTCCAACTAAGCTTTAAGCTCCTTGAGTTCAGCAGGTGCCATTCGATAGGGTGCCTTAGATATGGGAGCAGCTCCAGGCTCCAAATCGATGCAAAAATCCACTTCTTGTGGTGGCAGCATCCCCGGAAGTTCCTCGGGAAACACGTCTGGGTATTCCTGCACCACCGGAATGGTTTCAAGTGTTGTGTCTTCAGCCTTAGTGTTCACGACACTACATAGGAATCCTTCACATCCCTGTCCAATCTCTTGGCTTTTAGGGTGGAAATGATTCTAACTCCTCGAAGATCGTGATTGTTGTAATGGACCACTTTGGTCCCGTTAGGACCAACTAAGGTCACTTTCTGCTTGCAACAATCGATCTGAGCCTTGTACTAGGCCAACCAATCCATCCCCAAAATAACGTCGAATTCCATCAGATCAAACTGGTACAGGTCGGCGTCAAACTCTTGATTGCCTATAACTATGGGACATTTTCTGTATAACTTCCCACACTGGACCGATTCTCCTGTTGGTAGAGCTACCGACATAGGAGTGCTATCTTTTGAACATACTAACTTAGCCTTTTCCACTATTCCCAAAGAAATAAACGAATGACTAGCACCAGAGTCGAACAATACATAAATGCGATAAGCATGGAGGAGAAATGTACCCGTGACGACATTAGCCTCATTCTCTGCTTCCTCCTTTTTCATGACATACACCCTTCCTCCGGTGTTCCGCGGTGCTTGCTGTGGTTGACGAGGTGGGGGTGGTGGGAGTGCTTTGATTTGATTGTTTCGATTTCCATTGAATCCTCCTGGATTTTGGCGGGGTCTCCCTTGATTTCCCGGGTACTCGATCCATACTAGTTATTTGGAGGGAGAGCTCCACGGTTTGCATTTCCTGTGTGGTTCTGTCCTCCTTCTGCTGAGTGGGGACAGTTCTTCACCATATGGTGGGGGCTGCCACAGCGATAACAGACTGCCCTAGCAGGGTTCCTGCGTTCTCGGGCATAGTGCCTATGCCTTCCACATGCTCTACATGTAACACCATGTGGTTGAGGGCATCCTTGGTGTCCTTGCCCGGGATTTGGTCAAAATCTCTTAAAAGGCGGTGGTGGCGGAGGGTTAAAATGGAGAGGTTCCCTCCTCTTGTCATTCTGCACCTGTTCCACATTAGCAGCTACCTCCAACATATCCTGATAGGAGGTCAATGAGCACACCGACATTTTCTCTTGAATATTATAATTCAGCCCGTCCTCAAAACGATTCATCTTCAGCTTCTCATCAGCGATATAAACGGGTGCAAACCTTGACAATTCCATAAACTTGGAGGCGTATTGCAGCACCGTGCTTCTTCCGTGTTGTAACTCCAAAAATTCCTTTTCTTTAGCCTTTTGAAGGGCCAAAGGATAGAACTATTTTTCAGCATCTCTTTGAATTGGTTCCAGTTGAATCCAGGTTCATCTTGTCGTTCCTTTACACTCAACCACCACAAATCAGCCTCTCCCTTGAGATGGTAGGTGGCGAAGTTGACTTTGCGGTCCTCCAGGCACTGAATAGCGTCGAAGATCTTTTCCACATCCCTTATCCACTCTTCAAAGATTGTAGGGTTTGCTACCCTGGTATAGGGAGGAGGGTTGAGCTTGTTAAACTCTTGGAAGAGGGATGACCGACCTTCTTTTCCTTATCCCGTCATCCATTTAAACTGCTCCGTTTGGCGGGTCATAACTTCCATCATCATTAGTTGGGTCAAATCAGGTCCAACTGTTGAAGTATCTCCTTCTTGAGATGAGGAGCTCGCAACGTGCACAAATTGCGCGGCTGCCTCATATAAGGCTGCATATCTTTGCCTTAACTCGTCTATGGTGGGTACACGTCGGGTAGCCGTATCTTGAGGCCCTATCCCATTCTCACGAATCATGTTGTAAGGATTTGAGGTGCTCTACTCTATTAGAACACAAGCGTAACGTATTATTTTTCCATTCATATCTCTAGCAAGTATAATAATAATAGGATCCAAGTAACATAATTCACCTCAACATAATAATTTTTATACTCATGCAAAGGAAATAAAATCAAGACCACAAGTCTTCATAGTCATACAACCTCCTTAGGAAGGTTCTTGCCGTTTTATTCCACCCTCATGTTATCATTTCTCTTTCAACACTTAACTTTTTATTCATTACTCATTCCATAATCAACATAACATCATTTCTCCTTTTCATACATAACATGCAATATATACACCTTCTATATTCCATCGACATACTTTTCCTCATATGCAACAATAAAGCAAGATAAGTAAGAATTTTTCAAACATGGCTTTTACAACTATTTGCATGAACATAACAACATACTTTCAATAGTTCATCTAAAACATGTAAGTTTTATGGCTTACACACATAGCTTCTACCATAAACTTATCAAAATACACTAACAAAACATAGAAATACATATTTAAAGTTATATACAACCAAAAGGGAAGGGGGTAAATCATGAATCTAACCCTATCCTCCTCGGTGCCTCTTGCTCCTGTGGGGTGATTCCGGGCCCCAACTTGGGTCATCGGACCTAGCTCCCGAGTCGGTATCCTCCTCGGGGTCTTACTCAGAGTCCCCCTCGGGGTCTTCCTCAGAGTCCCCCTCGGGGTCCTCTTCGGGGTCCTCCTCCGGATCCTCCTCATGATCGTCCTCCGGGTCCTCTTCCGGATCTTCTTCGGGGTCTTCCTCCCCCGGATCCTCTTCGGGCTCGCTTTCCGAGCCACTCCCGTCTAGCGGAACCGAGGGTGGTGCTTTGTTTAAGTCCACCTCAATGATATCGGCAGGAGTGGCCTATATCATGGACTCAACCAAACCCAGAAGAGTGGGTACGGCAGGTACTCGCCCGCACCACTGACAGAAAGGCTCCCCGAGGTCCCCAATAGGAAGTGGGGGCAACATTTGGGTGGCCCGGTACCCCCAAATCCTGTCGGTCATCAGCGTGATCAACATCAGGTTGGCCATCGCGCCTTCGTGGGCCAAGCAAGTGTCCAGGAGGGCTACGTCTATCCGCAGCTCAACGTCCACAAGGAAGTGCTCGATAAACTCATGGAGGTCCTCACCGAACTCCCTCCAGAATAATAAGGGAAGTTGGAGTTCCTCCATATCGCGGCTGTGTAAAATGATGGGCTCCATCCTGTTTAAAACAAACACTTGGTAAGATAAAGAACATACATAGATACATCATACTCAAAACCACAACTTTCAATCAATTCCCGCCCCACCTACTCTCACACTCCGACTTAGTTACCTAAGGTTTCCTAGACTTTTAAAACTTTAGGAGCTACTAGGTCGAACCTAGAGCTCTGATAGCATTCTGTAACGCCCGGAAATTCTATTATGAAAAGGTCAAAGTCAATAGTAACAGTAGCGGTAAATTTGCGGAAGACTTCACTTTTCAAACGGGCGTCACCGCCGTATCCCCGAAGGAATACAAGGCAAGAAGGAAAACTACAACTGTTTTGACAATGAAAAAGGAAAACAACTAAACGACTTTAAGGTTCAAGAACAACATTAACTAGTTCAAACAGCTAACTAAAACAAACTTCCAACTTCAAGACTGGTGACCTCACATGTAGATCCCAACCCTTCTAAATTATTGATCAGCACCTGAAAACAAAACATTTACAAACATGAGGGGCAAACCACAATACCGTCTACCCCTAACAGTCAAAACAATTATATAATTCATTTCAACACATTTTAAGGGCAGGGGTAACAGTTCAAACATTTCAAAATATCCTTCACCAGATAACTGTACCATTTCTATTTTTAGCGGGGCGGGGTGCTCCAGATGTTGCCTGAGTCAAAGACTCGCCAATCATACATATTTCTTTCCAACAACTTTCCATATCATTCTCATTCCCATTCTCATCAATCCACAATCCATATTCAACAATCCGGATGGCCATCGCAATCTCAATCCAACACTACCAGGCGTAACCTGGTCTCTTGACAGTCACCCTCACAAGTAACGGCCTGATCTTGGGAGACTACCCGAACCCGCATTATACTCATATCCTTTAATTTACTAAGGTTTACAATTCTCATTCAATCCAATATCAACCAACCATTTCCAAAACCAACACTTTTAACATAAAAGTCAAAGGACTGTCCATACTTTATAAATCAAGGAACATAACCTTCTCAACAAAAAGACAGTCAATTTAATATAAAGTCCCCTTCGGGATGCAAGTTCCAAAATACGGTAAAGATCATTAAAACAGTTAAAGAGCTTCCAATGGGGATTAGGGCATAGACATTACCTGAATATGATAATCCTCACGTAGAAAAATCACAGGAGCTTCTAATCGGATCCTCGCTCAGTCCTAGATTAAAAACGGCCTAAAATTAATATTCTACCACTAACAACTAAACACTTCAAATTCCCAACTTATTGTAACATTTCCCAAAAGTTAGAAATTCAAAGAACGCACTAAAGTAACGGTATCCCAACCTAACTAGTTTAAACCTAATATACTCCAAGGTACCATAGGAAAACATACTTACATAAAATCATGCCAAAGACTAACTAGGGTGACTCCTAACATGTAACTTACATGGTACTATTCACAAAAATTACAAGTATGTCATTATAACATTTAAAGAACATGCTAGGTCATACAATCACATAAACTTATTCAACACCACACTTTAGGGTTCCTATCATGTTCCTAGGTCAAGACTTTATTCAAGCTAACCTAATAACATGAATTTAAAATTAATAAGGAGAACTTAACATTTATGCATGAACCTTATAAACTTAAAGTCATGAGACTAATAACATGAGACTTTTACAAACTAAATTATGAAACTTAGGTACCAAAATATATGAACTTCAAAACTAAGAAATATGAACTTTAATAATAACATATGAAACTTTATTAATATAATATGAACTTTAATACTAAGAATATGAAATTTTAATAATATTAATAACATGAACCCTAAAATAGTACTATGAACCCTTAAAATATGAACATTTAAAATAAAAACATAGGAATATGAACTTTAATAAACTCATGATAATAATAATAATCATAATACAATGGAACTTTATACTAAAATCAATAAAATAATATGGACTTAATAATGTAATGAAAACTTAATAATAGTATAAAATTTGATAACAATACGAAACTTAGTAATATTTGGAACTTAATAACGATAATAATAACTTTAATATAAACTTAGAACTCAAAAATAATAATGTGAAACTTACTAACAACATAAGAAATAATGAATCGATACTTAATATTAACTTACGAAAACTTCAAAATAATAATAACATGTAACTTTGTAATATGAGGCTAATAATAATAATAATAATATAAACTTCATAGTAACTTAGTACTCAATAATAATAATAAAGTGAGACTTTTAGTAACAACTTAAAAAATAATAATAATAAAAACTTAAAATAATAAGGACTTAATAATAATATTACGAACTTAGAAATTTACGAAAACTTATTAATAATGATATGAAACATAATAACTTACGAACTAGATAATAGAATTATGATACACAATAATAAAGTTACGAAACTTTAATAATAAAATTACGAAACATAGTATTTACTTATAATATGAACTTATTAGTATTAATAACATGAAATACCAAACATTAAACATTTTAAACATAATTTAAACATATTAAACTCTGTTAATATTCTAACACAACCCAAACTTATTAAATCCCTAAAATCACACCCACCAATTTTATCACCCTTCACACTACACACCCATTCATGCTAACCTACCCACACACACATTTTTACTCACCACCCACAGCAACCCTCGAACCACTGACCCTAAACCCACACCCAACACATGCATACATACCCAACCACACACACAGTAACACACGCACCCACACAACATCAACACACATATAATTAACATACACAAACCATATCACACACACACACACACAGAAACAATAGGGCACGAAGGAGAGAGAGAGAGAGAGAAAGAGAGTTTATACTATATGAGGGAGGAGGGTGGAGCTTGTCTCGCCGGGGTGGGTGCCGGAGCTGGGTGGTCGCCGGAGGTCCGGGCAGTGTCGGGGTTGGCAGAGGCAGCTAGAGCTTCCTTCGGGGGGTGTCTCGACAACAGCAGCTCGGCTCGGGGGTCTTCTAGGCGGGGGTAGCTGCGGTGGTGCAGCAAGGGAGGAAGGAGAAGGGGTAGTGATGGTTCTGTTGTGAACCACGAAGAAGAAGAAAAGAGCAAGAGGGTGTGAGGTTGTGTGGAGGAAGAGCAACAAAAGAAAGAAAGAAGGAGGGTGCTTGTGATTGTATGGGGGTGGACTTTGAAGAGTAGCAGCAGAAGGAAGAAAAGGAGAAGAGTTGTAAGTGAGAAAGTGAAGAGGAGAGGGAGAAGAGTGAGCAACGAGAAGAGGAAGGAGGGAAGGGTATTTGTAATGATGATGGTGTAATGGG
This sequence comes from Portulaca oleracea, assembly GCA_029582165.1. Taxonomy (NCBI): domain Eukaryota; kingdom Viridiplantae; phylum Streptophyta; class Magnoliopsida; order Caryophyllales; family Portulacaceae; genus Portulaca; species Portulaca oleracea. Next base: position 26,305,176 of record CM055885.1, read on the forward strand.
AAGGAGGTTTTCGTACAGATTTCAAGCTGCATGGGGGTTGCATGGAATTGTATTATCTACTGGGCAAAAGAGGGAGGGGGAGAGTGACGGACCGAGACTAAACAGGGGGGAAAAGTCTAATCTAATTTGAATTAGCTCAATTGGGAGGGAAACATATTTTAAGGTGGGAAAGCACTGATTTGAATCAGTAAAAAGGGAGGGAAAAAAAAGATTAGGGTTAAATAGGGGGAAAAACTTGCAAACTGACCATAATAAAAATTTACCCGATAACCGAAAATTCTCTAACTGATATTTTTCAGTCACTTAAAATTCCCAACACATCTCATAAAAAGTTTATCCTAAAAACAACATTTTTTCCTTCTAAAACGGATCCTACAAATGATCCCAATAAAATCAACCGATAACCGAGAATTTCCTAACTGATATTGTTCAGTCACTAAAAATTCCAAGTAACTCACTCGTGGTCCTAAAAGCTCCATGTGAAACATATATATAATTAACGGAAAGAAAACGCACGTTAGGAAAATTAACGGTATACATAATGGCATTTACGGTATACATAATGGCATTTTTTGGGGTTTTACACCTACCTTACTCGATTGCCCAAGATTGCCAGCCCCCGCCAAGGCGAGTCTTTACTCTTGTACTTGGCAGTTTCAGAGCAAGTAGTGAGTGTCGTACTACTCGTTGAGCGAGAAAAGGAGCAGATACCGGTTTACTATGTAAGCCATGCTTTGGCAGGTGCCGAGCTTCGACACCCCTTAGTGGAGAAATTTGCATATGCCTTGATTCTGGCTAGCCGGAAGTTACGTCCTTACTTCGAAGCCACAGAGTTACGGTACTTACCGATCAACCTTTGAGGAGTGTATTGTAAAAGATTGAAAGTTCCGAGAGGATGTTCAAGTGGGCTGTAGAGCTGACCCCGTATGGAGTAGAGTTTGATCCACGAAGAGCAATCAAGGCACAAGCCGTTGCCGACTTCATAGCCGAGTGCTCCCGCAACGATGAGCTAACGCCCCCAAGAGAGGAGTCTTGGATCCTTCACGTCGACGGGTCATTGAACAAAGACGGAAGTGGAGCAGGCCTCATAATTTCTACCCCCTCGGGGAAGAGATACGAGCATGCTCTTAAGTTCCTATTCAAGGCCTCGAACAACGAGGCCGAATACGAGGCCCTCTTGGCGGGGATTGACCTTTGTTATTCCGCAGGTGCCAACTCCCTCATAGTCTACTCCTACTCGCAATTGGTGGTAAGTCAGTTGAATGGAGAATACGAGGCTAGGGACGACAACATGATGGCCTATTTGAGAAGGTCAAAGAGGCTCCTGGGAGACTCCAACACTTTGAGATCATACATGTACCTCGTTCCGAGACTCGACAAGCCGATGCTCTCTCAAAGCTGGCCAGCTCCTCCGCCGATGGGCAACCAAAGAAGATTCAATGGGAGGTACTTTCGGAAAGAAGCATCGACACACCCAGTGTCATGTGGTTGGACCGAGGTAATACATGGATGGACCCCCTGGTCAAATACTTGGCCGACGGGGAGCTACCCCTCGATAAAAAGGAGGTCGAGCGTGTCAAGAAGAGGGGGGAGTGGTTCATCCTCTTCGAAGAAGTCCCGTACAAGAAGGCCTTTGGTAGACCTTTACTGCGATGCGTAACCCCCGAGATGGGCGAGAAACTACTTAAAGAGATCCACGAGGGTGCTTGCAGTTCCCATATCAGGGGAAGATCTTTGGCAATCATTGCAATGCGCACTGGGTACTATTGGCCATCCCTGTGAGAGGATGCCATGAACTTGATCAGAAAATGCGACAAGTGTCAGAAATTCGCTCCGGTACAAAGGCTCCCATCCATAGAGCTAACTCCCATCCTCTCCCATTTGCCGTTTGCTAAGTGGGGGATAGACATCTTGGGACCCTTCCCAAAGGCTACTGGACAGAGTCAATACTTGTTCGTTGCACTGGATTACTTCACTAAATGGATCGAAGCGGAGGCCGTGGCATCAATCACTGAGAAAGAAGTAAGAAAGTTCATATGGAAAAACATCTTCACTAGATATGGGGTACCAAGGGCCATGATCTTCGACAATGGCCGACAGTTCGACACCGACAAAGTTAGGGATTACTTAACGGATTATGGATGCCAATCTCATTTCACAACGGTTGCTCACCCCCAAGCCAATGGGCAGGCCGAATCTGCCAACAAAGTCATTCTCAACGGCTTGAAGAAGCTAGACGAAGTAAAGGGTAAGAGGGCGGACAAGTTACTGACCATTCTATGGTCGATAAGAACTATCGAAAAGTCCGCGACTGGCGAATCCCCATTCATGTTGGTATACGATACTGAGGCCATCCTTCTAGTAGAAGTCGCGCTCTACACTCATCCCTTAACGAACTTTCAGGAAGAGCTCAATAACGCAGCCCTACAGGAGGCACTTGATTTTCTCCCTATGGTTAGAGGAGATAGCTACTTTAGAGAGGCAACAACAAAATTGAAGATAGCCAGAGCCTACAATAGAAGGGTCAAGGAGAACCCCTTGAAAGTCAGAGACTTGGTTTTGTGGAAAACAGAGGCCGTTGGAAAGGCTAATGAACACGGGAAGCTGACGGCTAATTGGGAGGGACCCTATACTATCCGTGAAGAGGTTAGGCCAGGAACTATCAGGCTCATCAACCTCCAGGGCGTGGACATCGCAAGGACCTGGAACTCCGATAACCTAAGGAAATATTTCATATAAAGAGCTCGCCAAGGGAATCCCCAAGTTTTCCCCCTTTTGACGGACTTTGCTCGCACATAGTTTTCTCTATCAACGTGGAGCACAAGTTCCTCTTCGATACGCTCACCAGAGTGGACTTTCCTTTAAGAGTAAGATTTATTTTCTTTAAATTGAAATGTTGTAGGTTATGCTGCATCTCCCCGTCAAGGGATATTTCTTAAAGCATTATCAATGTACACTTCTTTAAGCATCTATCAATGAAAAAATTGCTTTTTAAGCAATTTTGCTTCGTTAAGCATTATTGTGTGTGTTCACGTGTCTTTATCCAATCATTGGCATCAATACACAAGAAAATGAATAAGATAGATGCAACCGTGTGACGATCAACAAAAAACGAAGTGCAATTAAGATAGGAGTAAGCAGACGCTGGACCAAAGGAGGGGCCAAGTAAATAAGAGTAGTACATTGCATAAAACATAAGGCCATAGCGGCTAAAGCTGGAAAAACAAGTGGAAATAAAGTCATAATACAACACAAACATGGAAATTAAAGATGGATCCAAGGGGTCTACTCATCATCATTTTCACTGCCATCAGAGTTGACATCGAGCCCCTTGCCAGGGGTCGGTGGGCATGACTAATTCCCTCTATCATAGGCCCCTCCGTTGTCGGCGTTCGAAGCGCCTGCATAGCAATCCTCATCCGACTCCCTACTTTGTTTCCCCCTCTCGTCCCTCCGGGCTTGCAAGGCATCAGCATAGTCGGAAAAGGACTCTCTCTCCTCATCAACGTCTGACCCATCGTAATATTCTCTATAAGCGTCAAACAGCAAGGCACGTTCATCTCGCCTCCCGGCCCTATAACCCCTCTCCCTCCCATCTCGTTGACTTGCCTTGATCTCCTGCTGGCACCTCTCAACATCTTCTCCTCTCATGCGCATCTCCTCACTGAGTTTTTGTTGGAGGCCGCTCACTTCTCTTTGGGAGTTATCAAGTAAACCTTGGAGTCGTGGCACCTTGGGTTCAGGGGCAGCCATTGTAAGTAAAGAAACAAAAAGTGGTTAAGGAATGAAGAAGGAGTAGAACCTCCATGTCCACTTGGGCTTCTTGCAAGTAACTTGGTACACCTTTGGCATCCGGAGCAAGGTGCCACATCTGGGCCAGGTCTTCCATCAAGGAACACTTGGTGGAGAAGTCGGCCTCCAAGTAAAGAAGGGATGCGTCCTTGGGGGAGGGGCTTACCCGAACGAGGGCATATCGTTCCTCCTCTTTTTGGTAGCACTCCCCGGGGGACCTACATGAGGGGATCGGCGAATAGAACAGTCAGAAATTGGGTCCTTTGGCATTGACCCAGCGTGCCCCGACGCCTCGCACACTCTAGAAGTATCTACACCCGAGGCAGACTCAATCCTCCCTCCGCTACCTTGGCCCCGTGACGTGTTCGCTAGCATAGCCCTGACCTCCGCTCTTTTCTGAACAGCAGGAAGTCCAAACACAACATTTAATCCTCGAGTAAGGCTAAGATAATCACCTTGTGAAGAAGAAGGGGGAAGAGGACGTACTCGGGGAATATTCCTCCCTTGGCATATGGTGGACTTAGCCAATTCCTTGTGCCTCTTTTCGTTCTCCACCCTTTCCAAGTCACTAGCGGAATACTCTCCGGCCATGTTGGGGTCTAACCGAAGACGAGCGGTTTCTGCAACACAATAAATACATAAGTCGGGGTTAGCTAAGTAAGATAAAAAAAAGAAGAAAAGGGGAAATAAGGTGATTACCACGTGAGATAGTGGAGCACAACCCAACATAGCATAGGAAGGAGTTGACCTTTAGCCACTTGACTAAGGGAAGCCAGTTTAATGGTCTCCTCTTCAGTGTATCGCTATACGGATCCGGCTCCTTTGCGTATCGAAAGTAATCGGCGACCTCGTAATGCTCCCTAAAAAAGGGATAGGGGGCATTCGACATTTGCGGGTACTTGTTAACCCTAACGTTGGGATCACCCCTACTCCAGGACGGGACGTCCCATCTCCCATCATTTTGCCAACATATATCAATTGATGCTTCCAATTATGCACCGAAGATGGCTTCTCACGCACAGTCATGTATCCTTACCGGTTAGATAGTACCCAACATCCCGACCCCCCCTCCCCTCTTGGCTTGGATGACGAACCAGCTTATGGATAATGATGAAAGCCTGGATGGTGCAGACTAAACTCTTCGCCTCGCACATGGCAATGAAAGAGTTAAGTGACGCCCAAGAGTTAGGAGCCAACTGACCTATTCTGACATTATACCTCCAGGGGACTTCTTTCACAAAATCGTGAAGGGGAAACCTAAGGCCATATGCTATGCTCTTTTCGTAAACCGCTATGCACCCTAGAGGAGGACGACTCACTGTTCCTGTCTCCGGGGGGACGTACGCCCGGTATGTACGATCAAAGCCCCATTTTAGTTGGAATGAATTAAGGGTTCTAGAGGTCCCAGTACGCCATACTGGATCAGAAAAGTGGTTGCCCGGTTCATCGTCGGGATCTGACCTAGCCGGGCTTGGAAGGTTTGTTAGGAGTTGGACGCGATGACGGAGAAGCCATAATGCTACAAGGGAGATGCCTATAGTGAGAACCTCGGTCGTTAACACAAATGGTCACTTCCCAAGTGTAAGACACAAGCTTAAGTCGGACTTCGGTGCTAGAATCTGAAAAGGTTTCGACGTTGGAGCTTAAGTAGTCATCTAAAGGTACCCCACAAGGGATTTCCGATAAAGGAGGGTTATGGCTGACGACATGGGAGTCATAGTTCTCGCGATTAATCGTGCTATTATGCCCCATGCTAACGTATGAAAAAGTCGATCATCAGGAGCGGGGGTATGCGATATTATAAACCAAAAACAAGCGATAAATAGCAACGACGAAGGGAACTACCTTGCGAGTTGAAGTCGAAGCGTAAAAAGCTCGATCTTTAACTCGAGTCTCTCACTATCTCACAACTTTTCTATCTAGAGAGAGGAAGTGAAGGTTGTAGATGTTGTGGTGAAAGTGAGGGAGGAATGAGTCAAATATATAGAGTGAAAAAGTGGTGATTAAATTCTAAGCACAGATTTTACACAAAAGGTTTGTCATTAACTTAATCGAGGTATTTGCCGGTTTAGATATCTTATTAACCCCATTATTATCTTCTAATCCCATCTAAACTATAACCCTAATTTTCTCTAATCTCTCTTTTCCATCGCCCCTCCTTTCTCTCTTGGATTCTCTCCCAATCTCTCTCTCTCCCATCCTCCACTACAAAAATCATCCATCTCCAGGAAAATCAACCTCAATTGCTGTGAATTTTCTCATCTAACATCGGAGTTTAACAATCGCTAGTGACCCAGGTGAGGAAAAAAACGACAGGTCGTGCATGCTTACGATCGGATCCAGACCCCATCCATCTCGTTGCTCAGATCTTCGCGCTCGGCCCCGTGCACACCTTGCTCGCCAATTGCGCCCGGCTCCGCACCGTACAATACCGAACTGAGTTCTAAAAAACTTGCTCAGTTTCGACGCTCGGTTTCAACGCTTGGCTTCGCATACCTGAGTCCCCAACTCTCCCTCTCCACACTATCTTTGGCGCTCGGTGAAAATGAAGAGCAGAGGAAGTTTTCTATATTTCTCATTCATATAAACCTCTACAGTACAAAGTACAATATATATATATATATATATATATATATATATATATATATATATATATGTTTGATTGTACAAGGGATCTGTAGAAATAACCAACATAACAAACCTCTAACAACTTCAGCTAACCACCCTAATTAGCTTAACTGACCCAACTATTCCTTTACATCCCCCCCCCCTCAAGGTGGGATTGGGGGAGAAACAACCAATCCAATCCTTGAAGAGAGATATTGATGTTGGGCCTCCCTAAGAGGTTTGGTCATAAGATCTGCAAGTTGTTCTCGAGAACCAACATGAGCAGTGCGAATAAATCCCTCTAAAACTATATCCCTTGTATAGTGACAATCAATATTCAAATGCTTTGTACATTCATGAAGAACCGGATTTTCAGCGATGTGTAATGCAGCCCGGTTATCACCGTAGAGGTCAATGGGCAGAGAACAAAAAATATGAAAATCAGCTAGAAGGTGAGACAACCACTCTAGCTCAGACACGGTGGCAGACATACTCCAGTATTCTGCTTCGACAAATGATTTCGCCACCGTTTTCTGCTTCTTCGTTTTCCAAGAACTCAGGGAAGAGCCAAGAAAAATACAAAAGTCGGTAAGAGACCGAGCAGAGAACTTGCACGCCCCCCAATCGGCATCGCAGTAGGCCTGAATCCGTAGATCATTCTGTGTAGGATAGAAAAGACCTTGATTAATGGTGCCCGAGAGATATCGAAGGATGTGAAGGGCAACATCATAATGTGGTTTCCTTGGTGTTTGAAGAAATTGGCTCAAGTGTTGAACGGCATAAGAAATATCCGGTCTGGTGAGGGTAAGGTAAAGCACTCGTCCAACCAGTCGTCTATATACCTAAGGATCAGGCAAAGGTGGACCTTCGTTGATGGAAAGCTTTAAGCCCCTGGGAAGAGGAAAAGGAGAAGACTTTGCCCTAGTCATGCCTGCATCCTTAAGGATATCAAGGATGTATTGCGTTGATTCAACAAAGTTCCAGTAGAGGAACGAGCCACTTCAATCCCAAGGAAATAACGGGCCAAACCAAGATCCTTAATTGTGAAAGCTGAATGAAGATTAGCCTTGAGAGATGCAATACCATTTACATCATTCCCAGATATTAGGAGGTCGTCGACATACACCAAAACATAGGTGCGCAGGCCATTATGTGTTCTAGAGAACAAAGAGTAGTCGGCTTTGGACTGGGTAAAACCTTTACTGAGCAAGAATTTAGTTAAATCCACATTCCACTATCGAGACGCTTGTTTCAAAACATATAGGGACCGTTGTAAGCGACATACTTCACCCGGTTTCGCAACGGTATAACCTTGTGGAGGAATCATATAAACCTCCTCATCCAAATACCCATGGAGGAAGGCGTTATTGATGTCCAACTGATGTAAATCCCAAGATTGGGCAGTGGCTAATGCAATGAACAAGCGAACAATGGTAAGCTTGGCAACCGGGGAAAAAGTGTGTTTGTAATATTTGTCCTTGACTTGCTCGAAACCCCGAATAACAAGCCGAGCTTTGTGTCTCTCAATCGACCCATCGGGACGATATTTGGTCTTATAGACCCATTTGGAAGTGAGAGCCTCTTTACCAATGGGCAAGGTGGTGAGGGTCCAAGTTTGGTTTTGCTCAAGAGCAAATAACTCTTGATCCATAGCATGAACCCACTTTGGGTGTGATTTGGCCTGATCATAAGAAGTAGGCTCTGGATGTTGTAACACATTGATAAGGGAAGCAATATATGGTGGAGATAGATGAGCAAGGTTAGCAAACGTAAAAAGAGAAGACTGACCAGAAGTGATGGGTGGATGTATTGACCCGGGTTTGGATAATGGTAGACAAACAAAATCTTTTAACCAAACTGGAGTTTTTTTTTTTGTTCTAAGTGACCGTCTGATAGGAGGATCTGTAGGAGGAGGTGACAAAGAAGTAGAAGAAGAAGATGAAGTAGTAGTTGGTGAAGAACGAATAAGAGGAACAGAGGGAGAATCAGAGGCAGAAGAAAATTGTTCCAGGGAGGAAGTGTCAGCAGCAATAGATGGAATAGCACTAGAAGAATGGCTAGATTCAAAAACAGAAGTGCTACTAGTGAGTGGAGAAGGAACATCATGAGAAATATGAGGAGAAGTAGATGTATCAAAAAGAGAAAATTCAGATGCACCAGTAGGAAGAATTAAGGGGTCAAAATTGATGGATTGCTCAATATTGCTAGATTTTGTTTCTTTAAATAGAAACTCTTTTTCTGAGAAAAGAACATCCCGACTGTGAAAGATTTTATTTGTTTCTAAATCAAAAAGTTTGTATCCTTTAAAAACCAAAGGTGTAACCCAACAAAACACACTTAGAAGCTCGAGGTTCAAATTTATCAGAAACACTAAGATGTTTTGCAAAACAAAGACACCCTATAATTCGTAATTCAGAATAAGATGGTGGCTGACCATAGAGTTTTTCATGAGGGGTTTTCCATTGAAGATTTTCCATAGGTAAAAGATTAATGATGTGGGTTGCTGCAAGAATGCATTCTCCCCAAAAACGTTTTGGAAAATTTGCTTGAAGTCGAATAGCCCGAGCCGTTTCAAGTAAATGTCTATGTTTTCGTTCAACCACCCCATTTTGTTGTGGAGTTCTAACAATGGAACGTTGATGTATGATGCCTTTACTAGCAAAAAAATCTTTGCACATATCATTTAAAAATTCTGTACCATTATCACTCCATATCATTTTAATATTGACTTGAAATTGAGTTTGTACCATGTTGTAAAATTGAATAATGGCATGTTTAGTTTGAGCCTTACTTTACAAGAGTTGAGTCCAAGTGAAACGAGTATAATCATCTACGATTGTTAAAAAATAAAAAGCACCATAAATATTGTCAATTTTATACGGACCCCTTAAATCCATATGTAAGAGATGAAAAGGATGAGAAGAGTGTATACTGCTTTTATTAAAAGGCAACCTGTGCATTTTTGCCATTACACAAATGTGACACGAATGATCTGAATCAAGATGTTTATTACACCAGTAAATATGTCTGAGTTTGGATATAGATGTATGCCCAAGTCGTGCATGAATAATGTCATGACTAGGCATAGCACAAGAAGATTGATTTAAAGAAATATTAGCTATAACAGATCTCTCATTATCAGAAGGTGAAGAAATGACTCTAGTTTGTTGTGAGAGTTTGTAAAGCCCACCATACTTATGAGCAATGGCCAATACTTTCTTAGTTGAAATGTCCTGTATGTAACACAAATCAGGAAGAAAAGTGGCATAAACATGAAGGTCAGTTGTAAGTCTAACAACAGATAGAAGATTAAAACGAAAGTCTGGGACAAACAGGACATTGTGGAGAGTAAGATGTGGAGTGACAGAAACATGACCAGCTTTAGTAACTAATTTTGTGGTACCATCAGGAAGGGTGATAGAAATTGATTTAGGTAAGGTATAAATGTGAGTGAAAAGGGCTAAATCATATGTCATGTGATCGGAGGCGCCTGTGTCAACAATCCAAGATCCTTGAAATTTTTTTATCAAAGCACAACACACACTAGAATGAGCATACAAGGAAGAAGATGTACCTGCACAATGAGCATAGCCATGTTGACTAATCCTTGGTCCCTCGGCCTGCTGTTGATTCTTCATAATCTGCATAACCTCTTGTGCGAGGGCTTGTAAATCAATATGACCAGCCCCAAGATTACTACTGTGAGTGCTGCTGTTATCCAAAGGAGATTCTTGAATAGCAAAGTATTCTTGTGTCTGGACATGTGCTGCTACCTTCCCTTTCCCTTTGCTTTTATCATACCAATCTGGAAAATCGTAGAGGAGGAAACATTGATCAATGGTATGGCCAGGCCTTTGACAATGTGTGCAAAATTTGTTGCTCTTGTTCTTCTTGTTGTCTCGCTTGTTCTTGGCAGTATTAGACTGTCCATAACCTCTATTTCCACGAGCCAGTAAAGCAGTGGCAGAATCAGCCTCTTGGTTGACAAAGTTCTTGGATACTACAACAGCTATCTCTCTCCCGGTAGAAAGACCTCCAGTAACTTTCCTTTGTTGTTCAATCCGCTCAATCATTTGACAAGCTTTACTCACTGTTGGAAGAGGATCCATAAGCAAGATTTGACCTCTAATTGCATCATAACTTTCATCCAAGTGCAACAGAAATTGCATCAATCGTTGCCTCTGCTCAAGTTCAATCGTCTTCTTGATGGTCACACAATCAGGATGGGGAGGTTTACATTCGCAAAGAGGAATATCGCTCAAATCCGCCATCTCGTCCCATAGCTTCTTTAATTTCGTGAAATATACCGCCACTCGATCGTTCCCTTGATACAACTCAGAGATTTCTCCTTGAATCTTGAACAAAAGAGGTCCATTGCTTTGCCCAAACCTTTCAGTTAGCTGATTCCAAAGATCTTGAGTAGAATTAACATATAGAAATGCTCCAGATAAATTCGGATCTATGGAATTTAGAGTCCAACTGACCACCATACTATCACATCTCATCCATTGCTCGCATTTAGAATAAGAATTCGCAGGTTTAAGAACTTTACCATTGATGAACCCTAGCTTCACTTTAGTTCTGAGAGAAATTTGCGCCGCACGACTCCAAGAGTAAAAATTTGTCCCATCCATTTTGATATTGGTGAGACTCATTCATGGATGATCCGATCCTTTCAGAAAAAGAGGATAAACATTGTAAGTATCAATCGAATTCTCAATAGCCATGAAATTTGAGGAAAACAAACGACGAATGAGAAAAAGAATGAGAAAAGAAATAGAAGAGGAAAGATCAGAATGATCTGTGATGATTCGAATGATCAAGATTGATCAATCGAACAAGAAGAGCTCAAGTAGCGCCTGATGCTCTGATACCATGAAAATGAAGAGCAGAGGAATTTTTCTATATTTTTCATTCATATAAACCTCTACAGTACAAAGTACAATATATATATATATATATATATATATATATATGTGTGTGTGTGTGTGTGTTTGACTGTACAAGGAATCTGTAGAAATAACCAACATAACAAACCTCGAACAACTTCAGCTAACCACCCTAATTAGCTTAACTGACCCAACTATTCCTTTACAGGTACTGAGCTCTGGCGCTCGGATTCGTGCAAGTCCGGATCCGAGTCCCAAAATTTTTTCGATCTCTCTATGTGTCTATGTATACATGAATCCTAACAACATTTCACTATTATGCTCGGATCTGATCTCACATTTCCCCTCCACATCTGAGTCCTAAGATTGTACGGATCCGAGTTGCAAATTCTGTTCCTTCACATCTGAGTTCTCATGGCCATCCTAGTCTCCAATGGCCATTACTTTTGCCCATTTTCAGTCATTATTTTGGTCACAATCCCGATCCGAGCATTAGACTATTGATTTTAGTTTTGATGTTGTAAATGTGTAATTTTGGTCATTTATTCTATCTTGCCTGGGAACTTCGATGGAATTCCTTGTACATTACAGAAAAGAGGAGAAAGATCTGAAAAAAGGAAGAAAAGAGACGAATGGGCCAGATCCGGCCCAAAAAGGTGATAAGGAGGGGGGCGGCCCATCAGAAAAGGGGAAAATAGAAACAGCCAAGAAAAAGGGGGATGGCAGGAGTCAATCCCTAAACATCTAGGTGTAAGTCAAGTGCCTTAACCATCCAGCTGAGATGTTGGGCCATGAAGAATAAGTGAAAAAGGGAATAAACCATGAGAAATGGGCTGAGCCAGCAAAGAAAAGCCCAAAATTAAGGAAAGAAGAATTGGAGTTGAGGCTTGGGCCGAGGCCCACTCCATTATTTGGATCAAATTCAGAAAATAGGAGATAATAAATAAATAAAATACTTAACTATCAATTCTAATTAATTAGATTAATTAGTAGGTTAACTTTAACTACTTAATTCGGATAACTAGTTAGATTTTCTAACCAACTAATGAGTTTTAATTAATTACGGTTAAAGGTTAAATATTTTATTTATTTAATCAATTCATCTTCTTCGGAAAATTAATTGAGTTATACTCAAGTCGTTCGTAAATTTTTCTAGCATGGCCATGCCTTAGAAAAATGAGGCTACCTTGTTGATTGACAATTGCCCTGACGATTATTTGTTATTCAGTCAAGAAACTTCGCCAGGCGAGCAACTTTACCACTATCGGCCACTTTGCACACTATGTGGTCCTTGTGGCCGTAGGTCGTGCTTGAGCCCCCCTAGTTGCAAGAGGGGCTCCTTCCTTGGCACAATATGGCATCGTGGGTCGCGCTTACAATTCCCCAGAGATACTGGATACCTAGCGGCTATAACCTTTCGATATATCCAATGATCCAAGCACATTTATGGGGCTCACGAGCGAGGTTCTACGGTCGTTCATCGGGAAATTTGTGGTGGTGTATTTCGATGATATTTTAGTGTACTCCCAGAATGAAATTGAACATCTCGGTCATCTAGAGGCGGTATTCAAATTTCTGAGATAACAAAAGTTATACGGGAAAATTGAGAAGTGTGAATTCTTCACGCCTTAACAAAAGTAGGTCGATTCCGTTAAATTTCTTGCTAAAATAAGCAATGGCCTTGCATCAACACGGCTCCAGTGCTAACTCCACTTGCGTCACAATCAACTTCAAACACATGGTTAAAATATTATAGGGAGAACTACTCTACTTACGACAAAGAATTCTATACTTTAGTGCGAGCCTTGGACTACTGATGACACTATCTCCGATCGATAAGTTTGTTTTACACTCCGACCATAAAGCTCTTATATATTTGAATGGTCAACAGAAGCTCAACTCCCAACAAGCCAAGTAGGTCGATTTTATTCAAATAATTTTAATTTTGTGGCAAAACACAAGAAGGGGAGTGTGAATGTTGTGGCGGATGCACTCTCTCGGGAGATATTCCTTGTTGTCTATCGTGGAAGCTCGAGTTCTTGGCTTCAAACACATCAAATAATTTTACGAAGATGAGAATTTCTAACCTTATCTAGATGGTGACGGAGGTCCTTATTTGAGTCAAGGACTTTTATTCGAAGGGAATAAGTTGTGTATACCCTGTTGGCTGTTGAGGAAGCTTCTCATCAAGGAAGTACATGGTGGAGGAATCGCTGGTCATTTCGGCATTCGATATGTTATTTCTCAGTGTGCCACTTCTCAATAATCCAAGAGCCAATTTCATCAAGGGTATTACATGCCTGTTTTGGTTCCTCAAGGTCCTTGGGAAGACTTGAGTATGGATTTTATAGTGACACTACCTCGAACTCAAAGGGGAAAAGATGTCGTCATGGTTGTGATGGATTGATTTTTAAATATGACGCATTTTGTTGCTTGGGAGAAGACTGATGATGCTACTTTCATAGCCTCACTCTTTTTCAAAGAGATTGTTAGGTTGCATGGTATACCACAAAGCATTGTTTCGGACCGATATATGAAATTTCTAAACCATTTTGTAGATCGCTTTGGAGGCTTTTAGGGACAAAGTTATTGTTTAACACCCCTCACCATCCACAAATTGGCGACCAATTGGATGTCACTAACAAGACAGACTCTCACTACCTTGCTTCGAGCTCTAGTTAGTAAGAGCTTGAAGGACCCCTACAATCAAGCTTGCCTACAATCGAGCTTCCCTTCAAGGGGAGTGTTGATCCATGTTGGATTTGCCTACAATCGAGCTTCGTCTTTCGCCACGGGTCACTCACCTTTTGAAACTTGATACAGAGTGAACCCCTTCACACCCTTGAGTTGATTCTATTACCACTTGAATCGATGGAGAGTTTTGAGGTCAACGAGAAAGTTATGGAGATCAATAAGGTGCATGAACAAATCGGAGCCAAGATTGAAAGAGTCAAAGAAATGTACATGGCAAGGGAAAATCGAAATGATAGGGCTATCACCTTCAATCCGAGGGATCTAGTTTCGTTGCACTTGAGAAAAGAGAGATTCCCTTCAAGCAGAAAGATTAAGTTGTGTGATGGACCCTTCATAGTCACCGAGAAAATCAATGACAATGCCAATAAGTTGGAGATACCGTGAGAGATTGGAGTCTTCTCATCTTTCAACATCGGGGACTTGTATCCTAACATTGAGGATGATGAACCTGATGCAGATTTAAGGACAAATTGACTTCAAGAAGGGGAGGATGAAGTGTCCTGGGGTCCCCATTCAACCCTTGTTGCTCAGGTTAAACATGTCGCCTCAAGGGAGTCCATTGAACTCTAATTTCATTTTGACCCAGACCCTGCACGGGCGACCACAATCATCCTATGGATGGGACGGGAACCCGTCTAAGGAGAGTGTCTTCCAATTGACACAAATAAAGGCGGGATTGAGGCAGTGGGTTCCTGAGGAAAGAGTTGGCTTTTTAGTTGGAGGGTCAATAAGAGGTCACGGGCAAGACCTAGCAGGTCACGACCGTGATCCCCGTCTATGGGAGTTGATTGGCTGATGACTCAAGAGTCACGGGCATGACCACCCAGATCACAATCGTGACCCTGTTTCCATGTCGTAGTTTATTATTTGAAGCTCATGAGTTGGTCCAGACGCCAGTCACGGTCGTGATTCTATGAGTCACGCCTGATACTCATTTTTCCTTGATCTTGTCGTGCCCATGACTCATCCATCAAGAACGTGGTTCACGTTCGTGACCCTACGAAGGATCGAAGATCTCGTACTTTTGAATCGCCTCGTCACGTCGACAACAAAGCCTCGTCACGTCTACGACTTACAAATCTACAATGTCACCTTGCACAAGCTACCGTGGTCACGGTCATGACCTTCTAAGTCACGCCCGCGACCCCCCAGTTTAACAACTAATATAGTTTTCATTAAGGGGGAAGTTTGTCTTTTCTTCTTGTAATTACTTTAGGTGAATGAGCGAGCTTTAGTCCTCTCCCTTGTTTAGAATTAATTTTGGTTCAAGTTAGAATCAACTTAGGTTTATCATTGTCCTTTTTAGTTAACATCTCTAGGAGTTTAATTCCCTTTCCTTACCTATAAACAGGTAATTGGAAAGAGGGAGGATAAACTTTTAACGATTAACAAATGGTATTTTTGAGACCGCTATCAAAACTCTCTCTAAAGTCTTATGCTCTTTATCCCAATTACTCATTTGGTGGTGAAATTAAGTCTTCCCTTTATTGATTTGTTGTGGATTCTCATTCAACAAGTCATGGTGTGATGATCAAATCTAGGTGGTGATTACTTTATTCAAGATTATATCAGTGTTTAAGGTTTTCTCTATATTGTGTGTTTCTTCAAGTTCTAGGTTGTTTTGATTATTATTGCAAGATTATTATTTAGCTGCTATCGAAAACTCAGCCAATTTGTTATCTTCGATCACGACACACTCCAATTTTGTTATCTAAGTATGTCCTTTCCTTTGACCATGGCCAACCCTTTCATTTGTGGGCTCGTGGGCTACCCTCGAGGCTCCCTAAGGCCTACGAGGCGGATCGATATCGAAACTAATAATTTCCCGGGGCGAACGTAGACCTAATTTTCACCTGCTCACATTTGGAAGATAAAAAGAAAAGCAAGAAGAGTGATAGGTGCTCCACAAGTGTATGGGTGCAATGTAGTATCAAGGTCGTCTCTCAGGGGCTTGTTCAACTACGCACTAAATTAGTTCACTACAAAGGATACTAGGTTGGCCAAATTGTTGTGTGAATAAGTGGAGCGTGGCGCGGTGGGAGAGATTAAAGACTTAGCTTGAGTTGTTGTTGTAGAAGAGATGAGAGAAATCCATAAACAATATAATAAGGGGAGAAAGATGAACATCTCAACCACCCATGCTTGAACTTCTCAACAATAGCCTTGAATTTGAATAATAACAAGAATAATAACCAAAATCAACCAATGTCAATAACCTTGAACACCAAATGGGATTGGATATGACCTTGGATAAAGGTAGTCCACCACCAAAGCCTAACACCCCACCATGACCATCAAAAAGGAAACATCCACCAAATGATCAATAAAGGAATGACTAGAAACACCACCAAAAGATTGGATAAAGTAATCTAGATTTTGGGAGAAAACTTACGGAAACCCTAACCAATGCAATAGCATGTTCATAATCATCAAAAGCTGCCTAGAAAATAAGCTAAGGGGGTATTTATACTAATAGGGAATTAAAACATTAAACACGGCGTTTAACACAATCATCACGCGCAAAACAGTTTCGTCACGGGCGTGACGCCTGTCGTCACGGGCGTGACAACCTGGGCAAGCAGGGTCACGGGCGTGATCATTGGTTGTCGCGGGCGTAACGGAGCTTCCGGAACAAAAAATGAAAATGCCGTGAGTCGTCACGGGCCTGACCACTAAGGGTAGCAGGCGTGACGATCTGGGCAGTTTTTCTACCGTCTTCAAATGTGCATAACTTCTTCATCTGGACTTCGTTTTAGGGTCGGAAGATATCGTTGGAAAGCTCTTCATGTGTACTTTAAGCTCCCAAAATTTGAGACCCATCGAAGTTATATTGAAGAAGTTATGACCCAAAGCGTTAAGGCGCGCGCATTTCTAACGTTTGAACGCCATTATTAGCTTGTGTTTATTCACCCGACTCACAACCAAACCACGATGCCAAATATTCATGACATCTCAGGATGACCCATCATCCCATAGGTCCTCATGGTTATTGACAAGTCTCGAATCTCTTCTCGGCCATTTGAAACATCTGTGGAGAAGTTTGGACCCCGACTATGGACGTCTCGCCTTAGCCAAGCTAAATTGACGCTCTCCACCCCGCTCTTCTTGAAGGTATAACGATTCTTGAGAACAAGTGGGTGAACGTACTTAGAACGGTGTTTCCGGTTAGCTCCTCTATCCATGTTGTCGTCGAAATCCCCGATATAAGCATCACAAGAGAGTGCAACTACCGATGCTTCCTGAACCATTGGCTTAACCTCGAACATGAAAGCTTGGACCCGGTCCCGACACGGTCCATACTCCCCTTCTTGAAAAAGAGTTGCCCTCAACTCTTGGGAGTTAAAACCGAGGCACTCTCCCTCAATTGACTCGGGTAAACTTCGAACATCCCAAACGTCATGAGCAATAACGCTAGACATCTCACAAGCTTCAAACCCGACAATGTACCCATCTTCGAAATGCAAGAAAGAGGTTGGAAGCTCGTTTGGGGGTAAAGGATTAAGGGAGGGGATAGGGAATTTTGGTGGTGCTCGAGAAATCTCAATCTCACTACGCTCATCAATGGGTGGAGGTGAGAGGAATGAAGGTGCTTCGTATTGGGGGTCTTCATCAAGGATGGGAGGAAAATCAAGGTTCTTGTTTTCAACCACCTCTTGGCATGGAGCTTCAACCGTCTCACCATGTACTTCAAGAAGCTCAAGAGTTTCCCCTTCATCGTTCACAAGGACACTAACCCCCGCTATTGAACTCTTTTCATTCTCAACCTTCTCGTGGCATGGAGCTTCAACAATAGCTTCGGTAGTCTCGCAAGGTTCAATGGAAGCTCCCTCATCGGGTAAGAGATTGACCTTTGCTAGCTTAACTTCTCTGTTCCCACCAAGTGATGAAATGGGCTCATGGTGGACCTCTCGCTTGTAATTGTCAGGCAAGAATCGTCGATTCATCAATCTCTTAAGCCGTGCCCATGAAGTGACCTTTGTTCGACCCTCTTTAGCTCGTTGTACCTTGACATTCTCAAACCAAATGGATGCAATCCCGGTGAGTTTCGATCGAGCAATCTTGAAGGCATGCTCATCGCCATACCCCTTAGTTTCAAACTTCATCTCCAAGATTTGGACCTATTCAAGATAGTTTTCCGGGTCGGTGAAGCCATTGAATTCCGGAAGTTTGGCTTCGATATCATAGAATTCACCTCGTGGGGGTTTCTCAACCACTTCCCGTCGACGATGGCGTCGAAACGAGCCTCTCTCATCGTCACTCGACTCGTAGGACGGAGGAGGACGGATAAGGCTTCTAGTGGACCTCCTTCGTTCGTCATGGGGTGGAACTTGACGCTCTTGGGCGAGGTTGTCCATCTGCGCCACAATAGCATCCATGTTGCGCTCGAGGGTGGAGAATCGGTTCTCGTAGGCGGATAATCGGTTCTCGTAGGCGGAGAATCGATTCTCGATAGCTTGAACCCGATGACTTCGGTAGCGGCTTGATTCCTTTCGATTGGAATTATTTTCACCATCCATATCGAAGGAAGGGTAAGGGACGGATTGTGTTTGGGGTAATTTTGAGGAGTTTGGGTGTTTTCTTGTAGTTGGCTTGTGTTTGGCTAAGTGTTCTTTGTGTTTTTCTCACTTGGGCATTTTATCGAACACCTTGCGGGCACAACTTTCCAACTCTTCCTCAAAGCTCCAATATGCATAAAAATCAACAAACACAATAGCAATAACAATTTCTCCAACACACTTGGAGTCACAAGGGATGGGGATCACCAATATACAATCAAATCCAACAAAAGACAACTCTACTAGTAATGAACAATGGAGGAATGAACAAAAACTCAAACTAATGCAAACCTTGAGCTCTGATACCAAATGGAGCGTGGCGCGGTGGGAGAGATTAAAGACTTAGCTTGAGTTGTTGTTGTAGAAGAGATGAGAGAAATCCATAAACAATAGAATAAGGGGAGAAAGATGAACATCTCAACCACCGATGCTTGAACTTCTCAACAATAGCCTTGAATTTGAATAATAACAAGAATAATAACCAAAATCAACCGATGTCAATAACCTTGAACACCAAATGGGATTGGATATGACCTTGGATAAAGGTAGTCCACCACCAAAGCCTAACACCCCACCATGACCATCAAAAAGGAAACATCCACTAAATGATCAATAAAGGAATGACTAGAAACACCACCAAAAGATTGGATAAAGTAATCCAGATTTTGGGAGAAAACTTAGGGAAACCCTAACCAATGCAATAGCATGTTCATAATCATCAAAAGCTGCCTAGAAAATAAGCTAAGGGGGTATTTATACTAATAGGGAATTAAAACATTAAACACAGTGTTTAACACAATCATCACGCGCAAAACAGTTTCGTCACGGGCGTGATGCCTGTCGTCACGGGCGTGACGACCTGGGCAAGCAGGGTCACGGGCGTGACCATTAGTTGTCGCGGGCGTGACGGAGCTTCCGGAACAAAAAATGAAAATGCCGTGAGTCGTCACGGGCGTGACCACTAAGGGTAGCGGGCGTGACGATCTGGGCAGTTTTTCTGCCGTCTTCAAATGTGCATAACTTCTTCATCTGGACTTCGTTTTAGGCCCGTAAGATATCGTTGGAAAGATCTTTGTGTGTAATTTAAGCTCCTAAAATTTGAGACTCATCAAAGTTATATTGAAGGAGTTATGACCCAAAGCATGAAGGCGCGCGCATTTCTAACGTTTGAACGCCATTATTAGCTTGTGTTTATTCACCCGGCTCACAACCAAACCACGATGCCAAATATTCATGACATCTCAGGATGACCCATCATCCCATAGGTCCTCATGGTTATCGACAAGTCTTGAATCTCTTCCCGGCCATTTGAAACATCCGTGGAGAAGTTTGGACCCCGACTATGGATGTCTCGCCTTAGCCAAGCTAAACTGACGCTCTTCACCCCGCTCTTCTTGAAGGTATAACGATTCTTGAGAACAAGTGGGTGAACGTACTTAGCACGGTGTTTCCGGTTAGCTCCTCTATCCATGTTGTCGTCGAAATCCCCGATATAAGCATCACAAGAGAGTGCAACTACCGATGCTTGCTAAACCGTTGGCTTAACCTCGAACGTGAAAGCTTGGACCCGGTCCCGACACGGTCCAATAAGAGATTAAAGCAAGGAAAGAAATAGACTTTGAAGATTAATCTACCAGATGATTAAGGGAGTCTAGGGGAGTTCACTCTATTTAATCAACTAATTAATTCAAAAGCAATTCCAATGTGAAGTAGTATTAGGATTGTTGGGGTCTATAATCTTTCTAAGGCCTATCACAGCAATCTTTCGGTCCGAGGTGAGTTACAGTGATTAAACTAAACACCTATTTTCATGGCTATTTAATTCAATCAAATATAAGCACGGATGATAATATGACCCTAAGCAAGAACCCATCATTTCTAACTATGTTCTATGCCTATTCAATCTTCGTCTATCCAATTCAAAACAACAATCTTCCGATCCGATATTAAGAATCTAAACCAAGTAAAAGGTGATCAATCTATTACTATGACATACACAATACGAAGATTAAACGATTAAATTGTACTTCACACTGAAATAGCATTCATAATCAATCAAAAGACATCGAGTTTATCCCCTAAATAAGGATTTTAGCTACTCATGATAATAGAAACAATCAAGATAAAAATTGGATTCAAATTGCAAAACATAATGGAAATAGAAAATAACCGAGTATCCAAAGCGGTGAATTCAATCTCTTCGTGTCACCCGATCCAACCTCCTTCTCCTATGGAATTACTCTTCACAATCTCCAAAACATTACTAAAGTTCTCTCTAAAAAAACTAAAACCTACGAAAACTGTGAATGAAAATCATCCCCTTTTATGGCAGGTCAAAAATCCTTTTATAGACCGGGATTAGGGTAACAGGCGCTGGCCGCATTTTTGGGGGCGTTGGTCGCGTCTAGTGCCTCCGCCTTGTTTCTTCGAGGAAAAACGTTGGCTTTACTTGTTTTCTCCTTGGCAGCGTTTGGAAACTTGCACAGTTTGGGGAGTTTCTGTAAGAGGCGCGGGCAGCGGCTGGCTTGTCCGCCCAAGTTTGGGTTGGGCCTCATGCAGGGGCCGCTTCCTCTTTCCTTTCTTTCTCTTCCTTTTTGTTATTTCTTCAAATTTTCCTCTTTTTCTCTTCATTTCTCCATACTTTGAAGTGGAATTTCTTTCAACCCTACAAAATATACCAATCTCAAAAATCAAGTGAAGAAATCATAGAATTCTGTAAAGAATTGCAGTATTTAAGTCCAAAATTAGTCAAAATATAGAAGTTAGAGACCTAATAAATACTATAAAATACACACTTATCAAAGAGGAAGTTTAGCAGCAGCAGGACACGGTCGTGACAATCAATGTCACACTCGTGACCCCTTCTCTATGGTTGGGATGTTATTTTCTCCAAATTTTAGTCACACATGTGACACTCGTTGTCATGACCTGACACCTACGGCAACCTGTGGCCAAAGGTAGGTCATGGTCGTGACAACCTATGTCACGCCCGTGACCTAGTCTAGGTTTTCTTTGACCTTTTCGCAAGAAATGAGGGTCAAACCTCTTTTGGTCACACTTGTGACCTCTCGTATTTCAAAGTTTTTTAGAAGGGTTAAGGCCCTTAGTAGATATACCTCATTTTGATGGTAATGGACAACTGTTTACCTCTATGATGAATATACATGTTGGTATTTGCAAACCCCTTCAAAAATCTCTCTTTTCTTTATCCATTGCTCAAATGGAGGTGATCAATAGTGTCTTCTGTATAGTTTATTAGTGATTAATCCTTTCCATCAACTTGTTGAAGATCTTATGGA
This sequence comes from Portulaca oleracea, assembly GCA_029582165.1. NCBI lineage: Eukaryota > Viridiplantae > Streptophyta > Magnoliopsida > Caryophyllales > Portulacaceae > Portulaca > Portulaca oleracea. The sequence goes on from CM055885.1 coordinate 26,327,073, forward strand.
GGTTCTAGTGTTGTTGTTGGACTTCCCTTTATGCTTCATTTGATCTCCTAGTTCAGTCTTGGTGAGTTACTCTTTATAGATTGAACATGTCTTATTTGAATTCTTTATTGATTAGTTTGTTGATCTAAAAATCATACAAAATAGTAGTATTGTTGTTTTGGTGAGTTCTACTTGGAGTGTGTTGAGTTTTTTTATGATAGTATGATCTATTATGGGTTGTTATACAGCAAATTCATCATTCCAATGATCATTTATGGATCACAATATGTCAGTCATTCTTTGTATTCTAGAATAGTTGTCATGGGGTCTAATTTTTCAACCTTGAGAATATCAATTTTGGAGGTCAAATCGTCACTTGACTTTTCCAATTTATCGTGAGATTCTTTTAATCCCTTGATTTAGAAACTTTATTATCCAAGCACTTAGCCTCAATTTAATAAGCTTTAAAAGACCATTAGCCAAGTAATCTTTCTGGTAAATAAGAAGATAATCAACTATTACCTCACCTTATTCTTCTTCCTCTTCACTTTGAAAGTTGTCCTAGGCCATGAGATCCAAGTTGGCATTTTGAATTTCACTTTCACCACTATCTTCATCACTCCACCTTTCATCTATTAGTTTGTTGAAATTCATTTTATCCTTGTCTTTAATATTTGGACAGTCATTGATGCTATCTCATGAAAAACAAAACCATATCTAACAAGAAAGTTAGTACTCCCTCCTTCTCGTATTATCTGTCACTTTAACTAACTTTTTTTTTCCCATAATATCTGTCACTTTATAATTTCAATATCACATTAATTACTAATTTATCAAATTATACATCTTTTTCTTCAACTTTTCTCATTTTCTTCACCATTTTTCTTTGTTATTCAAACTTTTTTTCTTTTTTAAGAATACAAATTAATGAAAATTGGAAGTTTTATTGGTTTTGTGAATCATGTCCTAAGTGACAAATAAAATGGGAAGGAGGGAATATCTTCCTTTCAGTAAATATCAATCAATATTCTTGCAACAGTGATATGCAACATTTGGCATGATCCATGTTAGTCGATTATGATACTTGCCACATGGTAATTTATTTATCATGGTTTTTCCATATATTGCCTCATGATACTTCTGCAAATAGTTTGGTTTTCTTTCAAAAATATTTCTTCAATTAATTCCTAACAAAAGTCACACACACAGCATAATTCAAAAGATAAATATTAGTAAGAAATAAAGATAGTAATATTATTAGGAGTAATAATATACTATCCGCATAATGTTACTAAGAATATTAGACATAAAGATTGGATATACCAAGGAGTTGATATACACCAAGGTAAATTTTGAGTTTTACTCAAAATGTATTGTTTGTATAGCACCTTGATTCGTCAATGCGTGGAGGAGGTCTTCCATGTCTAAACCTAGTTTTCTCTTGTGCTCAATACTACATTTTCGCAGGTTAATGCTCTGATAAATAGTCAAGGAATCCTGGTTTCAGTATACGGAAGATCATGGATTTAGAGTTTAAACTGATCTATCAGTGGTTGTCTGCTTTCAATATACAAGTGAGCTGGTGATAACTAAATCTGCATGGGATTGGTAACGTACGTACCCAAAAGCCAAAGTTACGATACATGCATGCATTGATCGAGATACCTCATCCTTTTCTTTTCTTTCTTGCTATTTGTGAGTTGTGGTTCTGAGATGCCACGCAAATACATAAAGAGATTACAGCTTATAATATTTATGGTTTCACGTTTAAATACCTGGAATTCTTTATATTTAATATAATCTTTATGGACTTTATAATCTATCTAAAGTAGCATTTCGATACTGATAACTATTGTCTGGCTAGTTACAAATTTCTCCAGAAAAAGCAGAATCCAATTCATTTAAAATATATACATTATAATATAATGTTTGTGGACTTTGTAATTAATACTTTATCTTTTTCTTAATCATATATTACAAATTTCTCCAGAAAAAAGAAAATCTAATTCATTTACAATATATACATAATTGAAGTAAATAACAAATTATACACTAATAATTCGTGAATTTAATTAGTAAGGCCATTTTTGTGTTCTTTTTAGATTGAAATGCTTTTTTAAGTAGCTGGCAACTATTTATTTTTTAATTAAAATGGCTTCAAATTTATTTCCCTTCAAAAAAAGAATATTTTAATATACTGAAAATATTCTTTTCTAAGACCTTTGAAGTTCCAACCTCAACTAATCAACGCAGAACAACTTTTGATCCACATATAATTGATGTTTAAATTGTATTTTTTTTTCAGTTATTAGTTATTAACATGCATGAACCTAAAGATTCGTAGGTGTCGTTTAGTGCTTTCAGTATATAAAAGAAAAAGACATAACTTACAAATGATGTTATTAATTCAATTATGGTGCTAATTATGTTTGCCATTGTACACCAGCGAATACTAAGCCTTGCTGTCAGAAAAGTTGGATTTCGATTCTGCGGTAAGAAGACACTTAAAACGTATCGTATGATACGGTCCATCAAGAGACTCATATCACCTTTCTTTGTGAAATATATATTTTAGTCAGCCTCAGCATAACATAGTACAATGAGACTCAATCATCCCCCTGTGCTATCATTGATAAATCTCTCTGTCACACACAGACTAAGACTGAGCAGTTATGAAAGGGATTTTGGCAGCAAATTAAACAGATGGAGGGTGGTGAAACTGAGTTATCTTTCTGCATAAAGGTTTCAATTACAGGAAGAAGAGATAACTCATGCCTAGGGAAGGGGAGAGAGGGAGATAAACATACAGATAGAAATCACAAGCCTCATAGTTTAAGAGCACAAGCATGCATGAAACATGGGCATTAGCCATTAGGTTCACAGCTGACATTACAACTCTTACAACGTAACACTGGTTAGTTCTACATGTGACTCACTGACTTTCAAGCTCTGCAAGAGCATGCATGCCAACACAATCCCAGGGTTGGCTTCCTCTCATCTCTTCCTCCTCTTGTTCTCAACCTAAGAATCAGATTCATGCAAAATTACGTCAAATAGCCACCAAAGCAAAATCAGACCCACGAGATATGAATAGGGAAACAACAATCATGAAGTACTCAAGTGCTTCTCTTAAGGTCAAGGGAAGGTAATTGAACATCAGTCATTTCTTCTCATAAAAGTACTAACAGCACAAATTTTGTATTTTCTTCTGACATAAATTCACTCAAGTTCATCAATGCCCAACATCTAACTTTATGCTTCTCCAGTATCATTACAACAGGAAGAAGTAACCGTTTGTTTTTAAGAGATCTGCCACGTTAAAAGTAGATTAAGCAAACACGTGAACAACGAGATTAAATATGTAATTCCATTGTCTACTCTTTAGGTAATAAAATATCCTCTTTCTTGCTTAAATATGATGTCGAAAGGAAAAAACAAAAACAAAGACAAAGACAAGAACATCGAGGTCAACAGGGAGAAACTAGAACAGCAGAAGTGAATGCACATGGACAGGCATCATGAACTGCAGGGAGACCACCAACAAATGTAATAGAACAGTGCGTGAAACAAAGGAGCATAAGAGAGCATGAACCTCGCCAACTGCTAAATCCTTCCCTTACAGAGGCATTCTTACACAAGACAAGGAAGAAGCCAGAGCACTTAATACACTGAAGGCATTCTTACACAAGACATCTATAAAGCTTCTTAAAATCAATTATCATGCATACAAAGAGGACAGAAAATGAACATGGCAAGATGAACTAACAAAGCCAAAAACGGAGAAGAAATTTCACCTTGCCATCAGCTACTGGTGAAGCAGAGAATGCATTGCCCGCTTTCTTGGGATCTTCTTCAACTAGACAATCAGAGCAGAGAAAGTGATCCAGTTTCTTTGCTTCTTCAATTGTCATGCCCATGCATGATGGATGGAACCTACAAATACCTTACCATTATCAGAGTATAATAGCAGTCAATGCTGCTGATACTATAAACCTACAGCCCTAGTTTTGCCCACCACAATCCACAACCTAACATGAACTCTAGCTGTCAATAATTGCGCCAGTTAAGGAAGCAAAACCAAATTGAGTGCAGCGCTACGAGACATTGTTGAGCCACATCAGCAATCAGATATTATTACAGCAAAATGACAGAGAGATCAGGGCCACAGTACAGCTAAGCAATGTTTCATTACAGTTAGCTATTTGTTGTAACTAATTGATTACAAGCTGGGAGAGAGAGGGCTTGTGATATATGTATAAATACTCAAGTGTATTCTTTTTGCTCATCCATTCATCATAATGAATTCAACTCTCCTTTCTCTCACAAAACATGAGTTTCGTACACACACTGTCAGACTTGGCTGCAGGTTAGGATCCCGAATGGTACTATTTGATTGATGGAAAGTGAAATGGAAAGAAAACTGTTTTCTCATTACTTATATAGTCTAGTTTAAAAACTCCCTACTTTCCTACAAAATTCTCATCTTATTTTCCCACTTCTCAATCCCCCCCCCCCTTCCAATTTAGCCGAATCACATTTGCCTCCACTTTCCTCTCAACTTTGTAAGGAAAGTTCTGCTGACAAAATCAATCAAATTTTACATAATGTTTTCCATCTAACTCTAATCTACCAACTTTCTTTATGAAAGAAAGAAAGAAAGAAAGAATAAAGTAGGTCATTTTTCTTTTTTCTTTTCTTTCCATCTCATTTTCCAAGGATCAAATAGAGCTTAAAGGATCAGATTCAACTAGTTGCAGTAATTCTCTACTACTTGCTTCCATAACCATATCTAACTGTCAAGGGAGTGACACAGTATCATTTCAGACTCAGGAATTATTTTAAAAAATTTGCATTTTTTGTGGTCTAAAATGGAGTGCATCGTGTCCAACTGTACATAACCATATTCAAGTGTTGAATGCTTGATAAGACTTACGAGTATTTAAACCAAGATGAAGAGTTAAAGTAACATAGCTTATGGCAGTTATGTGTCTAAGTTGGAGTTGCCAATAATTGCATTGCAGAACTAAGAGTCCCAGCAGCATAGGTCTGAGCCACAGACTTCACTCACATACACAGGTAATCAAAAGCATAGGGCATTCATTATCGTTACCAACTTCAACATGTCTGACTCGGTATCACACCAATAACAAAGCTCTTGAGGGGGAAAGAAAAACAGAAATAAGAGCTAGGAAGCACCAAGTCACTACCAATTCAAACCTCAACCCTAGAAACCTAGTTAAAAGGTTTAAACATTATACCCCCAATCAACAAAGGAACCAAACTAGAATTGTGGAAAATTACCAGTCCTTGCAGCCCTCACATTGTACCATAAGATCATCTGGGTTGTAAGGCATTTCACACTTGCAATACCTACAAGCAAAACCAGCATCAACAATCAACAAAGGCACACAAAAGCACTATCTAAACCCACCACCAAAACCCAACTCAAACCCAATACCCAATTCAACAAATCCTGAGCAAAACTTACACAGCAACACGGTCAGGAGTGAAAGCCCCAGTAGCAGCTTTGTATTCAAATCTACAAAAGTAATCATCAGCACCAACATTCTCAAGCTTAGTGTAGTTCTTGAAAGAGTGGACAGTGCACTTCCCTTCAATTGTATGAGCACTCTGTACATCATAATGGTCTGACAAGAAGAGTTCTTTTGCCCCATGAAACTGCCTCCTTCCTCCCAATGATTCCTCCGGCCTATAATACCATCTCACCTTCACTTTCACATTATTCCGATTATCAGCTTCAATCTTCTCAACTCGGGCTACATATGGAGGCTTCCCCACGTCAGCAGGACGCATCAAAACACAATCTCCAGCTGAAAATCAAACCATTTCTTCAATTACAATCCATTCAACCAACCAATTTCATGAAAAACAACACCTTGCAGACTCCACTTATGAGAGATCCATATATAGGCAGTCTTAACTCAACAAGCATTCTCACTAGCAAAAGGCCCGATTCCTCAAAAACCCACAAAAACGAAAAACCCTGCAAGCTACCAACTCCAAACAAAAATAACCCTAGAATTTGTTTCCTGCAGAAGAATGAGACAAGGTAATTTGATTAAAGGGGTTGATTAATTACCTCGAACGACCTTATTGGTGCCTTTAATGGTGTATGAATCAAGGTCCCGCTTTCCTGGGCGAGTCTTTGCCATTGAAGAGAAAGAGGAAACCTGAGCTGATGAGAAGGGTGATCGAAGACGTAGAAATGGCGGATGTTGTCGATGAAATTGAAGGGTACAAACCGATTTTGGGTTGAAGACAGACCAAAAAAACCCTAAGTCTTCCAGAAGTTGAAGGGAATGAAGAAAGAGGGGGAAGGACACAGTGACTTCTGTCGGACTTGGGTGGGAGAGTGAGCGAGAGTGAGTGTGGAAAGGTTTGAGTTACGAGGATAACCACAACAACAAAACAATTCAGGAATGGAAACAAATTTTTGGTTCTACACTATTACCACTTGGATTTTTATCCTATTCTGCCAATTACGTCATTTTGTAATTTGTGATTTGTAATTTCTGCTTCTTATGAACTTTTAAATTATTTTTTTTGCAAGTTTTTGTTAGGAGTAGGGAAATAATTTCCTTGGACACTAGTTTTTCAAAGAAAATAATTTTCTAAGGAAAGCTATTTTGGCGAGAGCAGGGGCGCATACATAGGTATGGTAGGAGTGTCCATGGACACCTCTGACCAAAAAAAATTGTGATTCTCTAATATTATTCGAAAGAAATTTTCTTAATTGGAGCAAATGGACACCGTAAAAAAATTCCAAAACACATAATCGGGATGTCCAATTTAGCAGCAACCCAAAAACTCTAAGATAATACTCCATTTGTCTTAAATAATTTGTCCAAGTTGACTAATTAGGTCAAAAATTTTAAATTTTGATCGTTTATTTATCAAATTATATGTTAAGTTATTATACGAGATTACCACTATTAAATTGTTGATGAAAAATATTTTTACCTGAATACAATATTATTAGTCTTGCTAAGATAAAAGTGAAAAATTTAGTAGTCAAATGTTGCATTGTAGACCGTGAAAAAGTAAAATGGACAAATTAATTGGGACAGAGGGGGTATCAAATTATTCTTTTATAAATAAAAAGTGTAAGTCATTGAATTGGGTAATTGGGTATCAATATAAGTTTAAGATATAAATATCTAGTTAATGTGATTTCAATTTATTTGGTTGGTATATTTATACGATGATGTGAAATTTTGTTAAGTTGGTGAATATGTCATTTAATATTTATTTTTATTGTTATTTATTTAAATTTTATTATTTTATTTTTTAAAAATGCTTATGTAATAACAAGTATAGTGGACACCACTAATTTAAATGTCTGGATCCGCCACTGGGCGAAAAAATGATTTTATTTGAAACTTTTGTTATTCGATAATTAAAAAAAATAGCTCCTTTATCAAATTAAGAAAATTGGAGCTTAAAAGTCAAAACTCATATGGAAGGTTTTTTAGGATATCCTATTATATGGTAAAATTTAACTTAAATTATTAAAGTTGAATTTTGTTTATGAATTGCAACTGAATTATTTTAATAGAAAAATAAAAACTAACAAAAATGATTATATATGTTATTATTAATAAAAGAATTTAGAACTCAAAATTTTCTTACTTAAACTTTTCTATAGTTTTTTTTTCTTTAGCAAGAAGGTTAAAATCTTCATGGCAACAAGCAAAATGTTTATATACCTTAAAATTTTTATAAGATTGACAAGTTGTCAATCTCACAACTTCATTTTAGATTGTAATCTATACTTTTCCCTTGTTTGACACACTATTTTGCTATTGTTGGGTTATTGTGGAAACCAAATTCATGTTGGAATGGGTTTGGATCAAGAATTAATATCGTGTCAAAGAGCTGAAGAAGTGGAGTGTGCAGTCAATAACACATTAGGGCATGTTGAGAGACATGACCGTGCCAAGCAACATGGCCAGATTGCGTTCCTAGCAAGGTCGTGTTTTAATTTGGCACCAAAAAGTCGAGGAAAATCCCAATATGCTAACACGGGTTGTCGTGTTTCTTGAAACAATCATGTCGACTATTTCTTTTAGTGCGCGGCAAGTTGGTTTCGCTAGGGTTTTCCATGTATTACTTTGTGTTCTATTATTAGCCTTATTATTTAAAGCTTTGATTGTCAATGATGATGCAATGTGATAGAGATTGAGTGAACCTCGTAAACACGTTCTAATCCTCTGATTGTGCATCGTTTTGTGATTCTTTTTTTTTTACAAATTTAGGATTTTCATCTCTAAACATGTGTTCAATATTTTACTTTCATTGTCTTTATATTGTTTTAAACTGCTAATGTCGTGGGTTTTAACTTTTAAGTGGTCTATTTCCTAAATATATACAGATTAATTGGCGGAAAACTCATAACGATTACAAAACAATTAATCACTCTGGAAATAAACAATTGTAGAGGCTTTGTAGTATACATGATCGCTAATCCGACTGATGTAGAGGTTGACCTTTGAGATTCCAACGAAGAAATCATCTACTGTAGGTCCACGCAGCACTCCGGGAACTCGATTGCTAGATCGACCCGATCGAGATAGATCTCAATCTAAGATGTATGTGTTTCGGTATAATGTAGTCTGTTTCAGGAAACAATAACCGCAAACTAGGAGAGAGGGGAACTCAGGAAATCACCCTGGTATCTCTCTAAAAGTTTTAAGCAGTTCCCTCGATCTAAATATCTCAGAGAGACTCCCTTTTATAGTGTTTAGACGGCTTGGGGAAAGGGTTAACTAAAACCCCAATAACTGACTTACTCAAAAACACCGTCTGAGGCCCAACACGGTTCGTGCTACAGGAAACACGACTCGGGGAAAGGGTTAACTAAAACCCCAATAATCACAACGGTCCGTGGCAGACTCACCACGGTCCGTGGTAAGCTCAACACAGTCCATGGTGAGCCCAACTTGGTCCGTGTTGAGTTGATTTCTCATAATACGATATTATCTAGGCTACATACATTGTTCCAGGGCACTAACTTGTGTAACCCAGTAGGACCAAATAATATAGTTGTAATCAAACATATTCAATTACCGAATATAGAGGTCTGTAGCAAGACATGCATATATTCACTATATTATTTTGGCTTAAACTCTAAGTATATCGAACATTGTCGGGGCATTCCCAACAATCTCCCACTTGTCCTACAAGTGTTTGATTCCTTAAATTCCCTTGTCTCTTACTGTCTCAAGTTTGGATAAGGTAAGTTGAAGTCATCCTTATGTAAGTCCCGAACGTTCCTCGATCTCCAAGTTAGACTCTGAAAAGCAAACTATCATCTATTGATTCATCTGAGCTCGATCAAGCATTTTCAGTCCAATCTCACCGAGTGGCCAACGAGACAATTGTCCCTAATAGGGAGGACAATGTCATCTTATTCAAATACATACTCTCACATGATCCAACTGTAACCCAAACACTGTCTTTATGGCCTCCTGTTACGAAAGGCGTTGGACGCGCTCTAAAGTTACAACAGACCATGTAGTCTATGTATTGAACTCAGGATTTAGGAATTATCCTTGAGTAGCGAGAGCTCTTATGACATTCACAACTTAAAGAGCTCCCACTAGGGGTCAATTCAGTAGTTGTTCTCAACATTACCCATATGATTGATTTAGGATGTCACCACATCACCGTGATCATGAAACTCGATCATCACCTCAACCCTACATGCTAATTGTGTTGATATTATCATTGTCCCTACGTGATAATACAATTAGGAACCAGGTCGACTGTCGACCAAGACTAACGTTATCAAGTTCACTTAATGGGGTTTCAGAAATCAGACCTCATCCAATTTTCCATTTTGAATTTGCTAACCCTTTTGGACATTTACATAATTCTAAACCACAATTAATGTAAAGTTTGAATCTTATTCTTATTGATGAAACAACAAGGTCATAATTCATGAACAATTCATGTAAACTTTACTTGTTCACATTCCGGAATATGGTTAATACATATTGTTCATGCATGACTATCATGCTCTAACTGCAATAGGGGTTTAGTCAACATACTTGCAATGAACCTCACACATTTTTATATCATCTCTACTAACAACCTTTCGTATGGGGTGATATCTCCGGAACTCATGTTTGGATTCGTAGTGAGCTTCAGTTCCTTTGCTTGAGTGATGGCTCCTATCAACAAACCTTTATTCCTCTCGCAAGGCTAGAAAACAACACCCAGTTCTAAAACGAACTTCACAATCCTAACAATTTCTGTCACAGCCTCTAAAGTCGCGTCATACTTGTCTTATTTGTAGAATCAAACTCATGTCATGTTGGGAACCTCTTCCAACTCACCTTAAAACCACTCAGATAGATTGTACAATTTTCTCTGACATTTTAGATAATCATACCTTTCTGACATAAATGTAGCATCAATGTAACTCTTCACACTTGGCTTTTATCAACCACCATAGATTGAGGACATATTCTTAGTTTTGTTCATACATATACACAATGTATATATTATGTTAGGCTTCTAACATCTCGTAGCATACTTTAATCTCATGCCTGAAGCACGAGTTACATGTCTCATCCTTTTTAGGTCTCTTGACTTTTTCAGGACAACCAGATTCACCTAAGGATATGCCATGATTCAGGGAAATTAATCCATTCTTGAAACGGGTTGAATTATTCAACACGTTATCAACTTTGATTTGGGGCTGTAAAGGCTAGGTTTACGTTTGACCAATGACTAGCTTGCACCTAAATTTGAGGAATATTTCTTTTAGATTGTCCAAAAGAAACCAAAAGGTACTTATTGTGCACTCGTTCTTATGATAAAGTGTTTGTGTCTCAAAAGCTTTCTCCTTAGAGGCCGGGAGTATCTGTAAGAGAAAGAGTGGGAGAGATTTAATGAACTTCTGAAGTTCATGAGCCACAAACTACTTCTCCCCTTCCTATCCATAATACCCTACTACTACTCTCACTCAAAACAATTCTTGAACGTCAGCAAATGTGAGTTGAGATTTAAATAGTTGAGGGTAAGATGGATGAGGTTCAAAAGTGTTGAGGATCGGGCTCAAGGAGTTGAGGGCTGGTTGGATGCAAAACTTTTGGAAGAACCTTTTGGTAGGTTGAGTAGACAGGTGCATCATCTTGAGAGAAGTGGTTATTTGGTTGCTGACACCTGTGTATTACTTTTGGAAGTAATAAGTCTACCACCTACGAGCGGGCTTTGAAAGACTGGATTCCATCAACATGAAATCCAATATTGACTCTATGAACTTATCTGAAAGTTTTGCTTAACTATCAGGTTCAAGTAGATCTTTATAATAAAGATTGACATGAATAATAAACTTGAGGTTTACAAATGCTCGAGTAGTTGGTAAAGAATTAGGTTCATAGTTGTGACTATGAAGAGACCTGTTCATCAATGGTGATGTGTAAGTCCATTAGGATACTCCTAACCATAGTGCATGGTATGACCATGAGATGGTGATTTGACGTCAAAACTGGTTTCCTAAATTGGTCTTGGAAAGGATTTGGGTATGTGACACAACCTTGAATATTTTGAAATTCCCAAATTTGTTGGGAAGGTCGTTAAGCTGCAAGAAGGTCGTTGTGGTCTTTCGCAGGCTTTAAGGAGTTGAGATCAATAAGTTGATAAGATGATCAAAGGTTTTGATCTCTTAATGAATCTAGAAAGCTCTTGAAGTTGCAAGAAATTCACAGAGGGAGCTAAATTATCTTTATGGTCCGGTATGTGGTTGACATACTCCTAATTGGAAAAGACATTCCTTTGCCGAAGTTTTGGCTTATGAAGAACTTTCAAAATGTGAAGGACCTTGGCGATGCTCAATGCATACCTAGAGTTTAGATCTATGGAGATAGATCAAGAAGTTTGATTAGTTGAATCAAAACTACTTATGTTGACAAGTTGTTGAATATATTCAGCAAACCTCCAAGTAGGATTTGATCCTATCATCTATGGCACATCTCTTAGTAAAACATAATGTAGTTGACATCTGAAGACCAATAGCAGATGAATAATGTATTCTATTATATTCGAATAGGATCGGTTATGTATACCATAATATGTACTAAGTTGTACGTGGCCGATATCTTGAGTGTGAACAGTTGGACTTTCAAATAGTTTGAAACTCTAGACTGTTGTAGTAAACATACTCAAGATTATAAAATTAAACTAATGAAGGAAGTGCCCTTAATTCATAAAGGTGAAGAGTTGATAAGTGTAATTGTTACACTAATACTCATTTCAGTAAAGACATAGATAGTTTCCAGAGTCAGTCTGGTCACTTCTACTGTCTAAAAAAAAAGAGGCTACTAGTTGGAAGAGTTCCAAGCGAGACTCTTTTATGGAATCTACATATAAGCCTAAGTACATCACGACTTGAAAAGTTTCCCTGGTGACTGTGTGGATGAAAGGGTTCATCGTAGGACTTGACGACTAGTGTTGCGCAGCGAATGGCGTGGACTCCTTTTAGGGCCATACCGCAAACTGAACAAACTAGGGCACACAAACAAGTCTACACATGTGTCCCTTGCAAATCACATCGTTCGAATGATATTTGAAGTGAGTGATAATGAGATGTGCAAGATTCTTGTAGTTGCGAGCATCGCACATTAAACCCCTATAGCATATTGAGCATAAAGGGTTATGAAAAATTGCAGCATAATGATTATGCCAAGGCATAGGCTTTTGATACATTGGAGAATGCATGTTGATTTACTTCTATGGGAAGAACAGTTAGTGAGTTGTGATTGCATAGGTGAATGCGGTTAACTACTTCTCATGGTTATATCGTTCTCGAGTTGTAAAGATATTCATCGATAATATATGTGTTTTCTTCAATGTTTGGTTTAGAATTGAACGAACATCTGAAAAGGATTAGCATATCCTAAATGGGAAGATCGGATGATGTCTGATCTTATGAAGCCTGTAGGTACCCAGAAAATTCCCGTTCGGGGAAATTGTTTCGGATGCGCTACTTAAGTGATCGCGAGCCGACTAAGGTTGCTTAATCCTTAAATAATGATATTTTTAATTTTCGAAATTCATTTTCGGGGTGATGAAACTTTATTTATTTACAAACCTATTTATATTATGAAAATACTCGAAATTACACAAAAAAAATTCTATCAATGATCTGCATTTAGTTACCCATAAATTTTAGGCCGGAGAGGAAAGACGAGACCCACCTAGAAGCGTCAAAAGCAGCTTAGCCTTTGACGATTCTTTGAACGGGCCCGTCTGCCCTCGGCCCAAGAGAAAAATGGGAAGAAAATGATAAAGGTCAGGCGGCCTTTATCATTTTCTAGCCCCTTTTCTTTTGGCCGGTTTTCTTAATTTATGAAGTGTAATGTAAAACCATTGGTAAATAATAACGTGCATTTTCAATAATTAAATAAGTTTATAAAAAGAGAAAGAGTCGCCAGTCGATTTAAGGAAACCGACAAACCATAAAAGAAATAAAATGACTCCGGTCTACGAACCCGAATTCTAAGTCCGGGGACAAGGTTACGAATTCGAGAGTTAAAATAATTCTCGAATTCGCATGTTTAACAAAACAGACTCTACTAAAATCGAACTTGAAAAGAAAAAGAGCAGGGAGAAGTTAAATAAATTTCACGACATTATATTTCCATCATGCAAGAATAAAACGAGTTTTCTTTTACAAAATAATGTACAAGTAGAATGATCTAAGAAGAAATCACATGGTTGAAAATACAATAATGAAGATATACATGACTCTTACCTTAAGCTTTCAAAATGATCCCTTCTTCGTAGCGAATGCTTGGACTCGATATTATATGAATGACGGAATTGAGGATTAAATGGTTGGAGATATGGTTATATGGTTGGTGTAATGATGATATAGATGATAATTATGGATGATGGAAGGGAATTTTGAGAGTATGATGATAATGAGAGTAGAGAAATTGAGAGATTAAGGGTATAGGATGATGATTATGGAGAGAGCAGAGAGTGATGGAGAATATTTTTATGAGAATTTTTTATGGGAAGAGTGGATGAAATGAGTGAGAATGACGGAGGTATTTATAGCTGAGGAAGAGAGGTGATAGAATGGAAGGGAATAAACATGATCCACCAATAATGCTCCTTTAACATCATAATCCCCCCATTAAAGTTATTTGATTATGGGATAAGAGGAGATTAGGGGAGTGCATGATTGTGGGGATTGCATGGATGCATGAATTAGAGCATGTGCTTAAATGCTATCTCACATGGATTGATGACATGGCATGGATACATGGATGTGTTTGAATGCTCACACGGATTGATGACATGGCATATATTTTTGGGGTTTTTTTGTATTTTTGGCTTTTGACTTTTGCATGCTAATTTATTACAAATGTACAATTTATCTAAAATATTCGGTACAAAATTCGGTGTCTACAGAGAGGTCCCGCTTTGATCGAGTCCGAATAGGATGAAGGTCAAAGTAGCCTGAGATGCTTACTGCTTGACGTCTGTGATCAGAAGATGGATGTTGTCGGTGCTCTTTTATATGGCAACGGGATGGTGGATGCTGTCGATGATGTCGTCAGAGTCCTTTAGGTGGCAACCATTGGACGACTGAGGATGGCGGTGATGCCGTCGGAGGCCTTTAGGTGACAACTGTTGGACGACTAAAGATGTCGATGATGTCGTCGGGGGCCTTTAGGTGGCAACCGTTGGACGACTGAGGATGTCGGTGATGTCGTCGGAGGCTTTTAGGTGGCAACCGTTGGACAACTGAAGATGTTGATGATGTCGTCTGAGGCCTTTAGGTGGCAACCGTTGGACGACTGAGGATGTCGGTGATGTCGTCGGAGGCCTTTAGGTAGCAACCGTTGGACGATAGATGTTTGTGATGTCGTCGGAGACCTTTAGGTGGCAACCGTTGGACGACTGAAGATGTTGGTGATGTCGTCGGCGACCTTTAGGTGGCAACCGTTGGACTACTGAAGATGTCGATGATATCGTCGAAGGTCTTTAGGTGGCAACCGTTAGACGACTGAAGATGTCGGTGCTCTTTTATGTGGCAACTAGATGTCAGTTGTAATTTTTGTGGTTTTATAAGTAAGGATTGTCGATCTCAAGGATGGGTGTGAGGCTTGATTAAGGTAAATCGGTTTGTGGAAGGGGTTTTTCTCAATTGCGGAAAGCGGTAAATTATGTAAATGAAAGCATTAAACTAATCTAGACAAGATAATAATAAAGAAAGCAATAAAGGAGGCACTTTAAGGATGAAAGCGATTGAAAGGCATGAATGATGACAATGAATGAACAACAAATTGGGAACGAGAAATTTACCTTCGATGACTAATCTTCAATAAACCTTCAATCTACACTTGAATTTCCCCCGAACAAACAAGAAATTGTGGTTTGGATTACCAAGAATCCCCCAAATTCTCACTAGTAAGTAGAATTGGAGTTCCTTGACCCTCCTCCCCACTAAAAATGGAGTTGATTGTGGCTAACACTAGAAAGCTTGGAAAACAAGTCAACAATGGCATTTGAAAGGAGAGAGAGAGAGAGAGAGAGAGAGAGAGAGAGAGAGAGAGAGAAAGCTTGTAAAACACTTCAATGAAGACAAAAGAGAGCTTGAGAGAGATTGAGAAAGCTTGAGAAAGTTTGAATACAAATGTTAGAAATCAAAGAAAGCTTGAAGAACAATGAAGAATAATTGAAAACTTGAAGAACAATTAAAGAGAGATTAAAGCAAATAAAGGAAAGCAATAAATCTAATTCTACTCCTAAACTACCTAGGCTAATTGATTAAATTTAGATTATTAGGTCTGAATTACATTGGGTATTTATAGAAGAAGGAAAAATACAACCCTAAACCCTAGAAATAAATCGCAGCGCGTCAGTTTTTCCGCAGACAGAGTGGCTCGGGCGAGCAGGCCTACTGTCCGACTTCATCCATCGTGGTTGCTGGGCGTGGGTAGTGGAAGTGACAGCAGATCAGCTCGGGCGAGCCATGGTGTTGCTTGGGCGAGCAGGGCTTCTGTCTGCACGTCAACAGTCGCTGCTGAACCTCGGTCGTGGGCGCTACATCACTTTGTTGCGGGCGCGACAGTAACGGTGCTCGGGCGAGCCAGCTGCAGCACTCGGGCGAGCAGGTCTTCTGTCCGCAGCATTCTCCGACTCTCAACATTCGTCGCGGGCGCGACGGCTTAAGTAGCGGGCGCGACACTCAGCTGTGTCCGCTGCCTGGCGTGCTTCGGCGTTTCTTCACAGGCGAGTTGCTGTGTGTCATGGGCGCGAGCATCGTCTGTCTACCTGCCTTGTTTTCTGCGCCATCATGGAAATAGAGTTTCCAGGTCGTGTTCGCCTCGGTTCTCGACTCGAGTTTCAGGTTGACTCGGGAAATCGCTCGGGATTCCCTAAAAACCTTCAATTAAGCTCAAACTTCTTCTAACTCCTTATTTTCCTACAAAACACCAAATCATTTTATCTAATATATAAATAGGGGTTAAAACAAGCAAATATACCCTATAAAAAAGAAGAAATTCGACTCGTAACGAAACCAAACACCACTCCAACACAAGGGTTTGCTCGCCCCGAGCAAACTAAAAACAACGAAAATGACTATAAAGAAAACTAAAACCCTAACTCACTTTTGCAGAAATCGCGGATGCATTTAGCGTATGCATCAAGCCCTTTAAACCCCCCGGTAGCCCGGGTGGACGAGGTAGGTCTCGTGAGGATTTATAGCAACTATACCCACAAAAGCCACGAGAAAAGAAAAAGGGGAAAGAAAAAGAAGTGAAAACGAAAAAACGAAACAAAACAAAAGCAAAGAAAATATTCTCGTCCCCAATCATGCACCTAGTTCCCCAACCCGCCTCAACAATGAATTGGAAGAAGCAAGTATAAACAAATTAAGACACGAAGGTTGGAAAACTGCCAATCTTTGAGATTTTGAACCAAAACACTTCCTGATGAGCAAAACACCTCGTGCATTTGTGCAAGTGGGCTCTAGTCGGTTCTTCCTATCCTAAACCAGACAATCAAAGTTTTTCTCATGCTCAAGCTCGGGATTCTCTATCTTACTTCACTCTTTGTTTTTCTTTCAACCTCTCTTTTCTTTCTTTTTTTCTTACTTCGCTCTTTTCTTTCTTTTTCTTTCCTTTTCTTGCTTTTTCTTGCGCTTTCTTACCATTCTTTTGCTCAACTCTTTTTTTATTTTTCTTGCTTCGCTCTTTTCTTTCTTTTCAAAACCTACGCTCTTTAATTTCCACTCAATCCGTTTTGTGTCTTTTAGAGCGTCGGTGTCGGGTTTTGCGGGATTTAAGTACCGGCCTTCGCAAAGGGTTTACCCTCCCTGCTGGGTTTCTCCATACGTGAGTCATTGCACTTAAGGGGCATAGGATGCCGATCCACCCAAACCAACCCATGACGGTAGGCCCGACAGTGATTATTTAATGCATTAATTAAGAGCTTAAGCAATTGAACAACTAAAACCGTCTAACTTAGGTAAGAATTCATAGTCAAAGCGTGTAAGATTTGAGGAATCCGCTTTCTCATTCCATATAGAGGTCTAATAGAGATAAGTCATGGCAAAAATCCTTCCTAAGGCCCATCATTATTCATACCGGCCGCTTCTAACTGATTGAATCAGCTGATTAGACAACTACCTACACAACTGTGAACGGAAACATCTTCAAAAAGAAAAAGAAACTTTTGGGTTTTTCACAACATTTCTCCCCTTTTTTCTTTCACACACAAAATTTTTTTTTAGATTTTTGGACACAAACTACAAAAGACAAAAATAAAAGACTCAAAACTAGGTGGTCTACCCATGACAAATGGAAAATATCACCCCCACTCCAACACAAGACATCACAATGTCTCCATCGTGAGAAGGGTGTCACAAGCAAGGTAGAAAACCAAGAAGAACATATATACAAAACACTTATCACATAAAAAGCGGTGGCGACCCGAGCCCACACGGCTCCAACAACAGTATAATCCCAATATTCACATTCAAGGGGTTCGCCACCCAAAAAGAAAACCAAGCATGAAACATGGATCATCGATATATTCACATAAAGAGAGAGTGGAAAGTAGTTACCTCAAGATCTTCAATTAAAAGCACTCATCCACGATCCAAAGAACATCACACCATAGGTTAGAAATAAACAAGAAAAGCATACTATGTGTGATGGTTTACATGCAAGATCAAAAAGGAAAAACAAACTATACAAGACACTAAGGACTAAAGAACTAAAAAACTAAAATATTTGCAAAACGACTCTTTTTTTTCTTTTCTTAGACTCGAAAACTAGAATGCAAACTACCCTCCCACTCCAACACAAAGAGGTTGTCGAGTCCTCAAAATGGAAAAATAGAAGTAGGTAAGCAAGCACCCCAAAAATAAAAGAAAAAGAAACACACAAAAAGAAAACAAAAGAAGAAAAGAAAACTAACTTACTAACTTTATTTACAAGAAAAGAGAACGATATTACCTGGTTAGGTACTGAATATACCCAAACAATGAAATCTCAAAATAATGAAACCATCTATGGAGCCTCAACCACTCCATCTTACCTCAAGACATCGAGCATCAAGTCAGAACCGTTCAACGCCCAGAGTAACAAGTCATGCATCCTCTCATGCATCTCAGAATGGTGTAGGTAAGAGCACACTCGCAATAACACATTAACAAACATTAGTGCTCTTAACAATTTATCAAATGCCTTAGAATAGTCATGGAAAGAACGAACTACAAGAATGTAAAAGACTTTCCTAGGCATGATGAAGTGAGACATGACAAAAGGCTCCTCCCATTGACTCGTAAATGGAGATTGGGTATACAAATCAACGGGAGGGTGCAATACAACACATTCATGGACATGCTCATGCAAAGACTGGGATGCAAACAACGACTCATAAACTATATCACCATCAAAAATATCATTGTCACAAACCAAGTTCAAACACTTAGGATCAATCCCCATAGACTCAAGTTCATCATCACAAGATTTCACATCAATGGATTTACAAGAAAGGGTAGCTAATGCCTCGCTAATGCAATAATCCTCAATGAAAGTGAACAAATCGGTATCAAGCACACATTCAATCACAACAGATTCAATTTCATTCTCAACAAGATCATGCTCAATTATATCATAAGCATCATAGCATTCAATAAAGTCAACTTTTTCTTCACACAAAGGCATGGACAATGGTGTGGACAATGGTTCATCATCTAGCATGTTTTCAACTAATTCTACATCATCACACACAGAATCATCATGTTCCTCATGCTCACTAGGTGGGGCTAGAGCTAAGGAATCACTAAGTAATCCAAGGCATGGTCGAATATAATAGTCATTATCCTCATCATACACAGAAAAATCAACTTGCATTTCAGGACTAAAAGATGATGAATGACCTACTTCAACATTCGAATCAACCATTTGTGAAGAGGGAGTTTCTACCCTATGATTCATCTCAAGGAAAATTTCACTCATGCGCTTAGTCATTCTCGCACATAATACTTCCATTCCCTCACTCAAGGTAGCTTCAATTTTATCTTTCAAACAAGCACCAGAGCTATGGCACGGCGAATCACAAAATAAACATAATGGATGAGACTCAACATCAGCACTGTGGGAAAGATCATAACAGTTTTCCACATATTCCCCATCATAAGATTGATCATCAACATACACGGGGTATTCACATGATTGTTCAGGCAAAGTCTCACAAAAATTTTCCATATACTCCCCACCACTAAATTGATCATAAGGATTTTGGGGGTATTCTTGATATGGTATGGCTGAAGTTTCGGAGGGTGGTGCATAGTAAGAAGGTTGGACACTAGGAATAACATTTTTGTGCTCAAATTCATAAGAGTCCCTAGACAACCATTCAATAAATCCCCAATCAACATCTTCACCTAAATTAGAAAACCCATAAAAAATGAAGAGATTACGAGTTTCATAATTTATACCCTCATAAACAATTTCCAACATATCTAATGTATCATAAAAGATACCATACAATTCACATTGAGCACGGTAATCATGTAATCTAGCAAAATATTTCCAAAATGCTTCATGCTCAAATTGGGGGAATTGAGGACTAGCCATAACTCTCTTTTTCTATTTTTCTAATTTGCTATTTTTTTTCTTTTCTTTTCTCACTTTTTTTTTCGATATTCAAGTTTTTTGCTACATTTTTCTATCATAATCAAGAAAGCAATTAAACTATGTACACACAAACCAATCGCCTAATCTACCAAATAACGTCATCCCCGGCAACGGCGCCATTGTTCGGTTGTAATTTTTGTGGTTTTATAAGTAAGGATTGTCGATCTCAGGGATGGGTGTGAGGCTTGATTAAGGTAAATCGGTTTGTGGAAGGGGTTTTTCTCAATTGCGGAAAGCGGTAAATTATGTAAATGAAAGCATTAAACTAATCTAGACAAGATAATAATAAAGAAAGCAACTAAAGGAAAGCAATAAAGGAGGCACTTTAAGGATGAAAGCGATTGAAAGGCATGAATGATGACAATGAATGAACAACAAATTGGGAACGAGAAATTATACCTTCGATGACTAATCTTCAATAAACCTATCTACACTTGAATTTCCCCCGAACAAACAAGAAATTGTAGTTTTGATTACCAAGAATCCCCCAAATTCTCACTAGTAAGTAGAATTGGAGTTCCTTAACCCTCCTCCCCATTAAAAATGGAGTTGATTGTGGCTAACACTAGAAAGATTGGAAAACAAGTCAACAATGGCATTTGAAAGGAGAGAGAGAGAGAGAGAGAGAGAGAGAGAGAGAGAGAGAGAGAAAGAAAGCTTGTAAAACACTTCAATGAAGACAAGAGAGAGCTTGAGAGAGATTGAGAAAGCTTGAGAAAGTTTGAATACAAATGCTAGAAATCTGGAGCGTGGCGCGATGGGAGGGATTGTAGACTTAGCTTGAGTTGTTGTTGTAGAAGAGATGAGAGAAATCCATAAGCAATAGAATAAGGGGAGAAAGATGAACATCTCAATCACCCATGCTTGAACTTCTCAACAATAGCCTTGAACTTGAATAATAACAAGAATAATAACCAAAATCAACCAATATCAATAACCTCGAACACCAAAGGGATTGGATATGACCTTGGATAAAGGAGATTCCACCACCAAATCCTAGAAACACCCCACCATGACCATCATAAAGGAAGAATCCACCAAATGATCAATAAAAGAATGACTAGAAACACCACCATTAATCAATGGATAAAGTAATCTAGATTTTGAGAGAAAACTTAGGGAAACCCTAACCAATGCATAAGCATATTCATAATCATCAAAAGCTACCTGGAAAAAAAGTCCTAACAAGCTATTTATACTAAACCAGAAATTAAGTAAAAACAGAGCAAAAATAACGAAACATCGCGTTCTTCCAGAAGGTTGGCTCGGGCGAGCCAGGTAGTGGCTCAGGCGAGCAGGCCTTCTGTCCGCAACAAATCGTTGCTCGTGTGCGCGACTTAACCTGGCAGTAGCCTGGCTCGGGCGAGTCAGGGGGTTGCTCAATCGGGCGAGCAGGCCCACTGAGGGGTTGACCACGTACGCGACACATCTGGCAGGCGCTAGGACAAATCTGGCAGGAGCTTGGCTCGGGCGAGCCAGGGAGCGCCTCGGGCGAGCAGGCCCACTGAGAGGTTGACCATGTGCGCGGCAAAGTCTGGCAGAATGGTGGCTCGGGCGAGCCACAGGGTGGCTCGGGCGAGCCATGCTTCTGGGCAGTTTTTCCCTGCCGACTTCCAACGCGCATAACTTCTTCATCCGAACTCCATTTTAGGCCCGTAAGATATCGTTGGAAAGCCCTTAGTGTGTACTATAAGCTCCCAAAATTTGAGACCTATCAGAGTTATATTGAAGGAGTTATGGGCCAAAGCGTGAAGGCGCGCGCATTTCCAACCTTTGATTGCCTTCTCCCCTGCAAGTTATTAACTTGGTTACTTCCGAGACTTGATACCACCACGCCCTTCATTTCCGGGATGACCCAATCCAGTCCCGAGGCCTCCGAGGTCATTGACAAGTCCCGAGCCTCTCCTTACTCCAACAAGGATGGCTCGCCGAGGCCACGATAGTGTGATGCTCACCACCCCGCCTTTTGTAAAGGTGTAACGATTCCTGAAAACGAGTGGGTGAGGGGTTTTAGTCCGGTGATGATGGGTCGGGACTTCATCGATCTTATCTTTAACCGCAATCCCGGCTATGAAATCTTGGCAACGAACCCGACACTGCACCCGATACGGTTCATACTCCCCCTCTTGAAAAAGAGTTGCCCTCAACTCTTGGGGGTTAAAACTGAAGCACTCTTCATCAATCGTCCCCATGAAGCTCCGAACTTCCCGAACGCTTCGAACAAACATGCTTGACAACCCACAATCTTCAAATCTCACAATGTACCCATCATCCATATGCAAGAAAGTAGAAGGAGGCTTGTCTTGTGGAGGTGAAGGGTTAAGGGGCGGTAGGGAATTTTTATGTGGTGCTTGGGAACTCTCAATCTCACTAGGCTCACTACGAGGCAAAGACAAAGCAAGAGGGAGCTCGTCCTCGCCAAGAGTACACTCATCCCGTGTTTCGCTCATCATGAGAAGATTCCTCAACTCACTACCCATCCCGGCTTTTGAAGTTTCGGTTTCTCACGGAGAAATGGGAAGTAACTTGACTTTCTTGTCTTTATGGGTGAATGTATAAGTGTTGTTCAACCCATTGTGCACCGTTTTCTTGTCATATTGCCATGGTCGTCCCAATAAAATGTGACAAGTGCTCATAGGGACAACATCGCAAACAAGGGAATCATCATAGTTAGATCCAAAAGAAAAATTTACTAAGACTTGCTTAGTTACCTTGATGCCGTTGTGATCGTTGAGCCAATGGAGTGAATAGGGCCGAGGGTGCGGTAATAGAGGCAAGCCAAGCTTCTCGACCATAGTGGTAGATGCGACATTCGTGCAACTTCCTCCATCGATGACAAGAGTGCACACTTTTCCACCTACGAAGCACCGCGTTTGGAACAACATTTCCCGTTGGGCCTTATCGAGAGGAGTCTCATGGATATGCAAAGCTCTCCTCACAACAAGTGCACTCCCACGCACGGGGGGTATGGGAGCGGCATCCTCATCATCGCTAGTAATCGCATCTTCAACCAACACTTCGGGTTCCTCTTGAGCCTTTCGAAGCTCATCATCAATGTCATGGACCTCTTGGAGTGTCAAAGCCCGACGGTTTGGACAATCGGCTTGAAAATGGCCATAACCATGGCACCTAAAGCATTTCCGGCCTTCCGCTCGTCGAGGAGGTTCCGTTGGAGTCTCCGTAGCAAGCCCCTTTCCTTTGTCAATTCTTGGTGTTGGTGTGGACCTCGGTGTCTCGCTAGACCTTGGAGTGCTTGACTCCGGAGGAGGTCGGCTAGATGGTGAGTAGACGGGTCTAGACAAGGATTTGGTGTTGGATCCTTCCATTCTTCTTCGCTCAACTCGGAGAGCCAAACTACACAATTCATCCATGGAATATTATGGTTGGACCTCAACCCTTTTAGCGATTGTGGAGTTCAAGCCATTCAAAAATCGCATCATGGTTTGATCCTCAGGCTCCTGGAGGCCACTCTTGATAAGAAGTTGCTCGAATTCCGAAATGTATTCTCCGACGGTTCGTTTGCCTTGGGTAAGGGCATAGGCCTTCTTCAGAACGTCATGACGGTAAGTGTTTGGCAAAAAGCGGCGATTCATCACTTGCTTAAGTCGGGTCCAAGTGGAAATCCTTGCTTTTCCTTCACGAGTCCGTTGCAACTTCATATTCTCAAACCAAAGTGAAGCGGCCCTGGTGAGTTTCAAGCTCGCGATCTTATAAGCCTTCTCATCATCATACTCCTTGGTCTCGACGATCCTATCCATTAGTTGGATTCATTCGATGTAGTCATCCGGGTCAGTGGAGCCGTTGAATTCGGGGATGTCGATTTTAATGTCCTGAAAGTCGTCACGAGGGGGTGGATCTTGCACATTCCGATGAATTCGATGTCGTGGAGAGCCTCTAGCATCGTCACTCGACTCAGAGTTTGGAGGAGGACGGATAGGGCTTTGTGCACGCCTCCATCGTTCAACTTGTGGTTGACCTTGACGTTGCACCGTCAAATTGTTCATTTGTGCTGCAATCTCCAGAAGAGTCCGCTCGATGTTAGCGTTATGATTCTCAAGAGAAGTGAACCTCTCGTCCATCGTAGCAAGTCGGTCCTCAATTCCTTGGACTCGGGAACTCCTCCGATAGCTAGGTTCCTCTCGATCGGAATCATCGTGACCATCCATATCGAGGGAAAGGTATGGGACGGATTGTGTTTGGGATATTTTGTGGAGTTTGGGGGTTTTCTTGTGGTTGACTTGTGTTTGGTTAAGGGTTCTTTGTGTTTTTTTCACTTAGACATTTCATCGAACACCTTGCGGGCACAAATTTTCCAACTCTTCCTCCAAGCTCCAATATGCATCAAAATCAACAAACACAATAGCAATAACAATTTCTCCAACACACTTGGAGTCACAAGGGTTGGGGATCACCAATATACAATCAAATTACCAAAATCCAACAAAAACCAACACTAGAGAACGCACTAGCAAGAACAATGAAAGAAGTAAGGCGAAACTCGTTCATAAGCACAATGGACTCTCGCTGTGAGTATGGAAGAAGGATAGGGTCTGCAGGCCTTTCTATCTCTTGCATTCATCTTATCCTTATTGTTTGTTGTACTCTTTCTTCAGCACGAAACTCAAGCTAAATGAATACCATAGCTCTGATACCAAATGGAGCGTGGCGCGATGGGAGGGATTGTAGACTTAGCTTGAGTTGTTGTTGTAGAAGAGATGAGAGAAATCCATAAGCAATAGAATAAGGGGAGAAAGATGAACATCTCAATCACCCATGCTTGAACTTCTCAACAATAGCCTTGAACTTGAATAATAACAAGAATAATAACCAAAATCAACCAATATCAATAACCTTGAACACCAAAGGGATTGGATATGACCTTGGATAAAGGAGATTCTACCACCAAAGCCTAACACCCCACCATGACCATCATAAAGGAAGAATCCACCAAATGATCAATAAAGGAATGACTAGAAACACCACCATTAATCAATGGATAAAGTAATCTAGATTTTGAGAGAAAACTTAGGGAAACCCTAACCAATGCATAAGCATATTCATAATCATCAAAAGCTACCTGGAAAAAAAGTCCTAACAAGCTATTTATACTAAACCAGAAATTAAGTAAAAACAGAGCAAAAATAACGAAACATCGCGTTCTTCCAGAAGGTTGGCTCGGGCGAGCCAGGTAGTGGCTCAGGCGAGCCAGGTAGTGGCTCAGGCGAGCAGGCCTTCTGTCCGCAACAAATCGTTGCTCGTGTGCGCGACTTAACCTGGCAGTAGCCTGGCTCGGGCGAGTCAGGGGGTTGCTCGATCGGGCGAGCAGGCCCACTGAGGGGTTGACCACGTACGCGACACATCTGGCAGGCGCTAGGACAAATCTGGCAGGAGCTTGGGTCGGGCGAGCCAGGGAGCAGCTCGGGCGAGCAGGCCCACTGAGAGGTTGACCATGTGCGCGGCAAAGTCTGGCAGAATGGTGGCTCGGGGAGCCACAGGGTGGCTCAGGCGAGCCATGCTTCGGGGCAGTTTTTCCCTGCCGACTTCCAACGCGCATAACTTCTTCATCCGATCTCCATTTTAGACCCGTAAGATATCGTTGGAAAGCTCTCAGTGTGTACTATAAGCTCCCAAATTTTGAGACCTATCGGAGTTATATTGAAGGAGTTATGGGCCAAAGCGTGAAGGTGCGCGCATTTCCAACCTTTGATCGCCTTCTCCCCTGCAAGTTATTAACTTGGTTACTTCCGAGACTTGATACCACCACGCCCTTCATTTCCGGGATAACCCAATCCAGTCCCGAGGCCTCCGAGGTCATTGACAAGTCCCGTGCCTCTCCTTACTCCAACAAGGATGGCTCGCCGAGGCCACGATAGTGTGATGCTCACCACCCCGCCTTTTGTAAAGGTGTAACGATTCCTGAAAACGAGTGGGTGAGCGGTTTTAGTCCGGTGATGATGGGTCGGGACTTCATCGATCTTATCTTTAACCGCAATCCCGGCTATGAAATCTTGGCACCGAACCTGACACTGAACCCGATATGGTTCATAATCAAAGAAAGCTTGAAGAACAATGAAGAACAATTGAAAACTTGAAGAACAATTAAAGAGAGATTAAAGCAAATAAAGGAAAGCAATAAATCTAATTCTACTCTTAAACTACCTAGGCTAATTGATTAAAATTAGATTATTAGGTCTGAATTACATTTGGTATTTATAGAAGAAGGAAAAATACAACCCAAAACCCTAGAAATAAATCGCAGCGCGTCAGTTTTTCCGCAGACAGAGTGGCTCGGGCGAGCCATGGTGTTGCTCGGGCGAGCAGGCCTACTGTCTGACTTCATCCATCGTGGTTGCTGGGCGTAGGTAGCGGAAGTGACAGAAGATCGACTCGGGCGAGCCATGGTGTAGCTTGGGCGAGCAGGGCTTCTGTCTGCACGTCAACAGTCGCTGTTGAACCTCGATCGGTCACGGGCGCTACATCACTTTGTCGCGGCGGCGATGCGGTGCTCGGGCGAGCTACCGCAGACTCGGCGGCGGTGTCTTCGTCGCGCATTCTCCGACTCTCAACATTCGTCGCGGGCGCGACGGCTTAGGTAGCGGGCGCGACACTCAGCTGTGTCCGCTGCCTGGCGTGCTTCGGCGTTTCTTCACGGGCGAACTGCTGTGTGTCATGGGCGCGAGCATCGTCTGTCTACCTGCCTTGTTTTCTGCGCCATCATGGAAATGGAGTTTCCGGGTCGTGTTCGCCTCGGTTCTCGACTCAGGTTTCGGGTTGACTCGGGAAATCGCTATGGATTCCCTAAAAACCTTCAATTAAGCCCAAACTTCTTCTAACTCCTTATTTTCCTACAAAACACCAAATCATTATATCTAATATATAAATGGGGGTTAAAATAAGCAAATATACCCTATAAAAGAGAAGAAATTCGGCTCGGAACGAGACCGAACAGCTGGCGATACAGAGATTTACCTGTCTGGCAGATTGATTGCAGATGATCTGAAATGTCGATGATGCCCAATGGATTTTCCCGAGGCGGATCAAATTTTCTCGATGTTTATGGTGCCCACTTTGATTGAGTACTGGATCAAAGTAGATTTGTTTTGATGGATACCGGTCGAGATATAACTTTGTGGTGCAAAGCCTAGGGTGATGCTTGGAAGCTAAGCCCTGCATCGCGGTCGCGGGCGACATGCACCTCTTTGGGGATGATCTCGAGCAAGAATGATGCTCCACTTGATTGTTGATGAGTTTTTTACGTATCGTGCGCTAATCTCAGGCGAGAATGACACCTTACTTGAAGTGATCTCAGGCATCTGATGACATCCTTACTTGAAGGTGGGTGTTGACACTTGGAAGCTTCGTCCTGTGTCGCGGTTGATGTTGATGTTTTAGTCTTTCCCAGTGTCATTCCAGTCTTTCCTGGTGTCGTTCCAGTCTTTCCCAGTGTCATTTTTTGGCATGTTCAATGTCGAGGGACTCCACCGATCGCAATGTCGATGGCCCTGAGGTAGAGTCTTTACTGATCACGATGCCTATGGTTCTAATTTTGATGGGGCCCAACAGATTTTCCAGAGGCAAAGCAATTGATGATGCCCAACGGATTTTCCCGAGGCAGCTGGCTGTGCTGGTGATGTCCCTGGCAACTTTTGTTGCTTTGGCAGACTAGAAGATTGTCCTAAGGATAAGCTTTGGACGATAGTCCGATTGAACTTGAAAGAACTCATCCAGAGTGTGATTAGAACTTCCTCTAATCTTGCTCGTGATGATTAGCAGTCGAGTCTGAGCCTCTATGTGAGATGAATTTCCTCTTTTCTCGATGAGCATGTATGCACTAAATCCTCTAGACTCTTATGCACTTATGCATGACTGTTGATTTTATGCATGACCTCTTGATGTAATGTAATGACTAGGAGAATATGTACATGAACGATATTTTACAATACATGTGGCTCCATATGCGAACAACCCCCGATGCCAAGACCAGGACGATGATTCCTTAAGTGTCAGAGCAACTCGACATGTAATTTCAGGACAGGACAAGATGGGTGAGGCTTATGACGAGGCCTGATGATGAAGGCGTTGTCCTGGATGACTTGTCTTGTCCTCTTGCTTTCTCGAATCATTGTGGAGATAAGTAGAGTCTCGCTGCAGGTTATGTGAGGGATAGGGGAGCCCCCAATTCAAATGAACTCTTCTCTTGAGTCGGATGTTGTTTGCAATTAGCCATTGATGCGGCTGAATTTCTTGTCCTTGACGAATGGGCCTCACTCAGATGTGCTGAGAACGGACCTCAAAATATCGAATCTCGCACTTGCACTAGTGACCGAGTCAAAAAGCTTTGGTTGGTATGAAAGGATGAAAGGGGTTGGCAAAAGAAAGGGTATGTTTGATGATGGCTAGACGGGTTCATGAGGCACTTGGTGAAAAGGAGATGATGGTTAGGGGTGTCCATGGTTAACCTAAACCGCAAACCGAAACCGTAAACCAGTAAAACCAAACCGGTTAAACTGGTTGGCATTTTGTATTTTTATGGTTTCGGTTAACCAACCCGGTATATGCGATTTAGGTTTCGGTTTCGAATTTTGGAAAATTGGTTAACCGCGGTTAACCGGTTATATATAATTTTTAAAAAAAAACCAAAAAAACCTAAACCCTAACCTAAAAAAAACGGAAATTGGAGCAAACCGTGGTTAACCGCGGTTAACCGCATTAACCGCCGGTTTAGGTTCGGTTTAGGTTTATGATTTTCAAAAGCGGTTAACCGCTTTAGGCGGTTACGGTTTAGGTTTGGAAAAACTTAAAACCGTAATAGCGATTAACCGCTTTTGGACACCCCTGATGATGGTGGGTCGATGGTTGAATCTGGGTATGTCACGATTGACAGATGACCATGTTTTGGCTAAGGATAGATGGTTGGCAAGGGGGAAGTCACCTCATAGGGGAAGAGATGATGGATTCGCGTCACA
This sequence comes from Portulaca oleracea, assembly GCA_029582165.1. NCBI lineage: Eukaryota > Viridiplantae > Streptophyta > Magnoliopsida > Caryophyllales > Portulacaceae > Portulaca > Portulaca oleracea. The sequence goes on from CM055885.1 coordinate 26,356,210, forward strand.
TGAGGAGAGGTGGTTGGCTATTTGGATGTGAAGGTGATCCAAGTCTGACGGAAAGAAGGATGAGGAATTATGATGGTAGAGATGTGAAAGAACTCCAAAATTCAGGGTTTACTCTCCTTTTGCCTAACCTGCCCTGACGGGTTTTCAGGCTAGCCTCTCTTATTCTCTCGCTCTCCTTTTGCCTAGCTTGAGATTCCAAGATAGCCTCTCTTGTTCTCTCACTCTCCTTTTTCCTAGCTCGGGGTTCTGAGCTAGCCTTCTCAAAAAATTTTTTCTCTCAAAGACCAACATTTTGAGGACAAAGGATGTTCTGTTAAGTGAATTGTAGTGGTCGGGCCTCAGAAAGGTTCTCCTACGTATCCAATGTGAAATCAGGCCAGTCGTAGTTCATAGGGTGCAGCTCGAAAGGATTGGTGCCTCAAGGAGGGCTTGGTGAGGTAGGCTTGAGGATGATCATGGATGCAAAGGTGTGATGATGATGTGAAAGCTTGGGGCGCAAGGCTTGAGAACAAATTGGGTGGTTTATGAACGGTTTTCTCGATGTGCGTGTCTATCAACTTCGTCTCCAGTTTCTCACCCTCTTCTTTATTCCTCTCTTTCTTTTCTCTCTTTTTCTCTCTCTCTTTTTTTTTTTTTTGCACTTTCTTGTTCCTATTTTTTTATTGGCATGCTTCAAGATATGAACGGCCCAAAAAGGGGTTTACTCTCCCAGTACAGGTTTTTCCATAGGCAAACAAAGTGCTTAAAGGGCGTGTTGGTGGACCAACTAGGAACTCTCTCTTTTCTTGCCTTTTTTTTCCTTTTTTTTTTTTGCTTTCTACTCTCTTTTTTTCGCCTTTCTTCGTCATGGGATTGACTCATGTTCGCCTTTAGTCACAACACACCTTTTGGCTTTGGGGTAGATATGGATTGGTCATGAGGAGAATGACCGAATTGGTCGAGAGGTTGAACGGTGACTGTGATGAATGATGATGCAAAGAGGGATGATTTGGGGAAGGGGAATTTGGGATGGAGATGAAGGTTATAAGCAAAGGAAAAAGGGAAGGTAACAGGTGATATGGGTGCTGATGTGGGTGGTGAGATGGTAGCCCCCCGTCCTAGGCACATTTTGTTCAAGATGTTGGTTTAGGAGCATAGAAATGTCCACTTTCAAGAGACTGGTGGTTTTGGTCTTCTCTCCTTTGCCCAGCCTGCTTGATGAATGTGGACTGACTTCCCTCTTTTGTTTTGTTTTTTTTTCTTTTTCTCTCTTTTCTTTAATTTTATTTTAAACCTTTGATTCGTAGGATGAACACTTGATGAATGGAAGGCTATGTGTTGACGGTGAATTTTATCGTAGTTCAGCTTTGTAATTATGTAATTTATTTTGAGCATTTTTATTTTTTAGAATTAAATGCTAAGTATTCTTGAAATGCATTAATGATGAAAAACCCAATTAAATTTTCCTCTACAAAAAAGCCTTTCACATTAGCCCATTTCCATTTCTGGCCCATCCGCGTTCAAATATTCCAAAAACTCAGCCCTTTGTTCATGTACCTGAGCCTTTTCTTTAAATTACCGACTTTCCACCGACCTCTATGAGTTTCCTAATTTTGGGAGCTAAAAGTACTCATTACAAGCTTTCCAACGACACTTGAATCAAGTTAATCGGAGGTCTGATGGGAAAGTTATGGTCGTTTGAAGTTAGGCAGCTTAAAATAACCCAACATGCTGGTCCGAAGTGGCCCGCTTCCTTTCATTCCAACATACTGGGTCTCCTGCTTATCAGAATGGCCCAGCTACCTCTCTTTATTTCATAACCCTAGTTTCCTCACTCCATTTCCCCTATAAATACAGCGTCACTCCCATCATTTTTCTATACACCGAATCACCTAGGAGTATTGACACTAGGTGATTTCTTCTTCTCCCTCTCTTCATTCTTCTCCTCCTCCTCCTTTCTTCATCATTTGCATACATTAATTCTTGGCATCTTTATTTTGCGTTTTTACTTTCTTGTAATCACTTATATTATTGTAATCTTGATATTAAATATTAATTGCGACTAATCTAAATCGGATTACATGTAATTGCAACTTCAATTTCGTTCTTTATTTGTTTATGTTTCGTTTATCGCATTTATTTACTTTCACACTTTATTTTTTCGCATGCATCTAAATAATTTAAATTAATCTTATTAATCCTCCTCTTCTACTCTCTTCGTTAACGAACCGATTTAGTAGAGTCTGTTCTTTGAACGGGCGGATTCGAAGGTTTTTCCTTTCGAATTCGTAACCTTACCCCCGGATCCGAATATCATGGTTCGCGGTTTGCGGAGTCTAATTTGAGTTTATTAATTCTCAACAAAAATTAATTGGTGACTCTATTAATTCATTCTTTTTTATTCATTCGCTTTCTTTTCGAATTTCGCCTTTTATTTTTAAAAAATTTTAATTGCACGAAAAGTAATATCACAGAAAGAAACAAATCAAAAAGTTGAGGTCTCGGATCACCGTTGATTCTCCTCGTTTTTTGTGTTATATTATTTTCTGAGCAATGACATTTTCTGGAAATAAAATTAGTTAAATTCAAGATTGCATTTGAATATTTTGATTAACAAAAATTCAATTTAAATCCCTTAAAGACTACACAGCTCTTTCGATTCGCCTAACACCGCGTAGGGCACCAATGGAAGTTTTTCCCGGGTCCTACAGTATGTGAGGGTGATGATAGACTTGGATATGTCAGACTTGGTTGTTAAGGCTAATGAATGGATGAAAGAGCTTTTCAACGTAACTTAAGTTAAGAGTGCAAGCACGAGATTCTCAAACAATTATATAGATGCATTTTATTGAATTCAAAAGACAAGCATATCACAAACCGACTCAATGTCTCCCATAACTGACTCTGAAACAGAATGCTCAAAGGAATTCAAACCCTAACTAACTTCACAGTCCCCTTCCTGTGGTGTTGTCTTTCCCTGTTGACTGCTCCTGGAGGATCGTTGCTCTAGTTGGCTTCCTGACTAAATTACATTAGTCTTCAGCGCTCCAAGAAGGGTGACTGGGTGAACCAGTAGCCCTCCTATTAGGACTAAAATTCTTCCATCCTTGGATGGTGGCCTTCTCATTGTTCATGGTCTCAAGTTGGACACATATGTCTTTAAGGTAATCAAAGTCCTTGATGACGTGATATCCCAAATGATGGGATAGGATGCTTTTGAGACCTTGTTTGAAGATAGCCAGCTGTAGGCACCGAAGTATAGTCTCCTTGATGTGAGACAACTTGGTGTGCCATCTTTTGAAATAATCCAGGAAGGACTCGTCTTCCCCCTGCTTCATGGGCGTTAGGTCATCCACTGTGGCATGCTTCTTCTGGATACGATTGTAGTGATTGATAAAGGCCTTAAACAGCTCATTCTAGTCAGCCTTAACTTGAGGTGATAGCACATGGTACCATACTATGGCTTCTCCATCTAGGGTGGATGGGAAGACTGTAGGGTACAAGTTGACATCAATCATGTGAAGAGGTGCCAGTCGCATGAACTCCTCGATATGGTGAGTAGGATTTTCAGATAGCTTGAACTTGATGTTGGGTACTTCAACTTTGTCGGTCACCTTCATGATTAGGTGGATAGGCAAATGCACATCTGTGTACTTGTCAGTAAAGGCCAGAACAGTGCTAATCATCTTGGTAAGACTCTCAAGTTTTTGTTCCAAGGCCTTGACAGCGGGATTTTCAATGACTTAGGGAATTTCAATGACTGCCTTGGATTTCCCTTTGAACGACCCTGAGCCCCCTGACTTATGAACTTTTATAACATCATCATCTCCCTCAGCACTTAGACCCAATTTCTCATTGATCTTTGTGATGGCCTGCAGCATGCCATCCATTACTTGTTGTTGCTCATGGAGCCTCTTCTCGATCTTTTGCTCCTGTTCGAAGGAATTTGCAAAGACTAAGCCTTGCATCTTAGTGTAAAGATCCACCAGCTGTTTCGAGATGTTGGCTTCAGCGCCTCAGATAGGGATCTCCATGGTATGGTTTCGAGCTCTAGCTTGAATGGTAGACGGGTTGTAGCTTAGATTTGAAACCAACCGGCCGGTACGTAGATCTCTGATGTGGGCCTGGAGTCGATCTCCTATCTTACCTGTATGAAAATTTATTAGTGACTCGATAATCAACTCTGACACTTTCTACCTGATGCATGCATGCCTTAATAGACCTATATGAGACCTTAGCAGACTCGACGCATATATGCTGACACAAGATACTCGCCCACTTTTTGGGAGTGCATGACCTAACTGTATATGGACTTAACAACAGAACATTATAATGGGCCGAATAAAGTCCAATGTCGCGAGTTGATCATAAGTTAGAAAGCACAAGTCAGTATTTCTCAATTTAGATGCGCCTAATCCACAGGCCGACCGTTTTAAGGAGAATCCGTAACTTGGCCCAACAACTCAGACAACTCGAGCTATATTGGCTATTATGTGGACTAGAATAATGTTCAACAAGATTGACAACCCTTTTTTTTGTTATCTTTTATTATTCTGGAGCGGATGGGAAAAGCTCTGATACCAAGTGGAGCGGTTCCTGATGCGCGGTGAATTGATGAATAAATATAGCTTGAGTTGTTGTTGTGGAGAGGATGAGAGAAAACCACTTGAAAACCCATGAACAATAGAATAGAGAGAGAAAGATGCAAATTTCAATCACCCATGCTTGAACATCTCAACATTAGCCTTGAACTTGAATAATAATCAAAATCAACCAAGAACATAAACCTTGAACGCCAAAGGGAGGGAGATAGGTAAATTTTGAGGAGCTATGGATTGCCTTTTTCGCAAAAGTAAAGTCAAATGTGGCTTCGTTTCACTAAAAAAAGTCACATCCCGTGTTTCACTCATGTGGAGGAGGCCTCTCTTCTCACTTCACATTTCAGTTTTATTTTCATAGAGTTGGGTAGGTGAGAGGGGTCTGAGCACAATCCATCGTTTTCCCATCAAGAAGGAGTAAGTGTTCTCATGACCATCATGGATAGCATGCATGTCATATTGCCAAGGTCTTCCAAGAAGCAAATGACAAGCATCCATAGGAACGATATCACAAAGAACACTATCTATGTAAGAACCAATTAATGGAAAAAGATATCAAGGCTTGTTGAGATACCTGAAGATGACCACCATCTTTATGCCCTTGCATGCTATAAGGTTGAGGATGTGCTAGAACGGGCAATTGAAGCTTCTCCACCAAAGTAGTAAATGCTACATTCGTATAGCTCCCACTATCGATGATCATCTTGCACACTCTATCGTTGATGGTGCATCAGGTATGAAAGAGCATTTCCTGTTGAGAATCATCATGGGGATCCTCGGTCATGACTAGGGATCACCGAGGAGCCAAGACCTCTTCCTTTTGAACTTGAGTCTCAACAATAGTAGTAGAGTATTCCGAACCATCCATCACACTTACTTGGGGCGATTCAACCATCTTGCTAGGGCATAGCAATTGGTAGTGGCATACTCCCTACACTTGAAATATTTTCTACCCTTGAGCTTTCTAAGGTATTCCTTCTCATCCTTGCGAGTTTCAATAGATGGTTTGGATGACTTCAAAGATCGACTTCTTTTGGACGGAACCTCACACCGAGAGTGAGCACCACCCTTGCTAGAAGACCATGATTGAGCCTTCTTCTCCTTTCTCCAATCATGTAGATCATCTACTCTAGGCTCATAAGTAGAGGTACTAGGTCGACGTCCAACATAAGACCTCCAATAATCACGATGAACCTTTCTCGAGCAACCAGGCTACAATCGGGCAATGGCATAGCTCAAATCATTCATTTGGCGTCGCTTCACTTCTTGGTTATCTATTATGTGTTGAAGAGCCATCGAGAGGGTGCTTTTGGAATGGGAGTCGGGTCGAGGAGGGAAATCATGTTTGTCTTGGAGATGTGGTGAAAAGGCCATTTGGGGAGTTTAAGGGTTTATCGGGGTAGGTAAAGATGATTGGATGAGGCTTTGGGGTTCTTTTGTGGCTAAAGAAAATTTTGTGGAGCTTTCACGAGGCCAACTTTGTGGAGGAAGATGGGGTGAAACCGGCAAAGGTAATGCACCGCAATCGATCAAACTAATGATAATCACCAATGCAAATAGCAAGCACCAAGTGACCACCTCATACACAAATAGCAACAACAAATTATCTAACAAAACACCTAAATCAACCATTTTCATCCATGGAAGAAGTATGAAGAAACACCAAACCCCAAAATATTCAATCTCCAACTCACTCCAAGAACTTTTCCAAAATGCAACCCAAATCGATCTCTAATCAACTAGATTTCAAAACAAACTACTTCCGACAATGTTGTGGCATGTATAATAATCACTTAAACACCAAAAATCACAAAGAAACTCAACCAAACATGCCAAAATCAAGAAGAATCCCAAAATAGAGATAAAAAAATCTGGGCATGAACAACCTCACAAATCAACCCAATAATCAATAAATACTTGAACCCACATGATAAAAATCACATTCTAACACTCTTAACACATCAAGGGACCAATACCATTCATCAAGCATCAATTTTGCATCCAAAATCAACAAGAACAAACCCAAAACTTCAAGAACTTAAACCCAAAAAAAAATTGGAATTTTTTTTTTTACCCAAATATGAGTTCGAATCCTAAGCTCTGATACCAAATGATTCGTGAAACCCGAGGGTCCTTCGAATGGATAAATATGGGAGGCCTGCAAGGATCCACTAACTACTTAGGGTTTGAGAAAACGCCAATTTAGAACTCATAAAACTACCACTAATTTTTAGGGTTTTGGGGTTTTGGAGATGAACAACAGACACAACAAGAATTAAAAGGAATATGAACAATCGTAAAGAGTAATCACTCACCCAATTGAAGTAAGATGTTCAATCACTTGCACAATGACCTTCTACAAACAAAGAGTCTTGAAATACACAAGAAATCTCACAAACAGTGGAGGAAGGACACCCACTCACCAAGAAGAGAAATCACCAAGCAATTTCCACCCAAAAGATTAGCTTTCATTGATTAGGGTTTGAAAACTCACAATTACAAACTCTTCAAGTGAGAGGAGTTTTGAGTCTAAATCTAAAAGCTTCATCAAAAGTCCCTACAAAAATATAACATTGGGGTATATATAGGAAGGGGGAAAAACAACGAAATTTTAGTTCCGAATCGGCCCGTCACGGGCATTACGCCGGTCGTCACGGGCGTGACAAAGTTGGGCACATGATTTCCTTATTTTGTCGAGAAGCGTCACGAGCGTTACAGCAGGGGTAGCGGGCGTGACGGTTGGGCAGTTTTTCTGCCGACTTCAAACTAGCATAACTTCTTCATCCAAACTCCGTTTTAGGCCCATAATTTGAAGTCCATCGGAGTTGTATTGAAGGAGTTGTGATCAAAAGAGTGAAGACATGTTTTTACTTGTCATCCAATTTGCCCAAAAACATCATATTCTTCAACTTATTCTTTTGACTTGGCCTTGTTCCCTCATTACTTCTTCCTAGCCTCCTCGGGGTTGGTTTTCGGGGGTTTGACTTGACCCCCCATGTTTCCATCCCGACTCTTTGTGTAATGATCAAAACACCCCTACGCTTCCTCGACGGTCAATTTGGTGCTTCAAAAGCGACCCAAGCTTGACTTGAAGGAAAATAGCTTGGACCCACTTTCATTATTTTTTTTTCCGATATTAAGGACGACCGGAAAAAATGGATCAACATCCACAATCAACTCATTATTTCTCTCATCATGATGATCATAAAAATTTCATTTCTGGTCAACAACACACTTGTCTCCATCTATGCTCTCTCCCCTAGGATATGGCACTAAGAAACTTTTGTTGAAGTTTTTTTTTTTTTTTTCTGTTTTAGTTAATATTAATGTATTGATGGATAAACCCCAGCTGCATTGGAGCCTGATGGGGTCGAACCATCACTGGTTAATATTAATGTACTAATGGAGAAATCTCGGTTGTGTGAACTATTTTGCTAGATAGACAGACCTAGTGTAATGAAGAACAACTTCCTTGTGTGAACTACATCACCCACAAATAGATTATCCCTCTTACCTCGTCATGTTTTTATTTATTGGATCTGAATATTTACACCTGAAGAAAAGTAATGGCCAATGTCTATTTGGCAAACAGAATTATTTTGCCTAAATTGTTCCTATTAGATAGGAGTAATTAGAGCAGCAGTAACTAGTAAAAAAAAACAAAATTGCATAAAAGGTAGGAATATAGTAACAATTAGATTGCAATGAGCTTAAGAATGTCCCATAATTCATGTGGACCATCTACCAAAAGTAGATTAGCATCTGAGAGCACAGCACGATCCAAAATGAAATAACCCCGACCTATACATACAAGAAGCAACTGTGATGGCCAGAAATATTATCCCAACATACCATAGGACTTAAGCTTAGGCATGCCATAATTATACATAAAACATTTAGAGCACCATTGAATTTCAGTCTCAGAGGAGGGTAGGGGAGATATCCAGGGGAAAAGGGTTGCCGAGGACGTGAGCATTGTCAAAGTAACCAAAATGCGGATAATGAGGATGGGATGCCGCGTCCATCACCACCAACTGCATGTCATCGGAGGGTTTCCAGTGACGCTTCCTCTGGTTTATGAACCAGTTGTTTATCTGCTTCTGATCCAACCCTGTTGCCTGTGCTAGAGCTACCTTCTGTGACTCCTTGTTTTCCCAAACAAAACACACACACCATCTAGTTGGTTAAATGACGTAGTTTTCTTATAAAGAAAATAGATAAGAATGTAAACAAGGGCATTAATGAATAACAAGCTGGAATAGCTCAGTTGGTTAGAGCGTCTGGCTGTTAACCACAAGGTCGGAGGTTCAAGCCCTCCTTCTAGCGCTAATGATTTTTTTTACAGTTTCCTTCCATTTAAATGATACCCTACCTAGGTCTCTTGCAAAAAGGGCTTACCTAGGAACAGTTTTAGAGACTGACTTACTTTTTGTTTTTAGTTTCTCAGACCCAAATTTAAACAAGGCGAGATGAGCCATATTCAGCCAAATTAAAAATGAACAGAATCACCAAGGTCAGACCCAAACATCTAATAACCAATATATCTTCCCATCGTGCCCAAAATTGACCCAACTCTAATATATCGAACAGCTTTGCAAACCCAAAATCCCAAAGTTAATGAGCCGAGGAATCGCAATTCAACCCAACATTCCCAAAATTTAGCAAAGGCTAAGCATACCCAAAAACCTAAAATGGCCAGTAAATCCAAATGATATATCACACAACCCACCAGGCCACCACAGTGGTCATTCAAGACATATTTCCATTTTGAAAAGAAAGGAAGAAGAAAAGACTTAAAGCTGATATAAGTAGCTAGTGTCTCTATGTAGGAAGAAACGTGATAAAATTCGATGAACACTGTGGAGTGATTCTTTTTCCTCTTTAGGAGGTCACAAGGTCAACTACTTGGGCCCTTCCTTTTATGGCTCGATCTATAGCCGCCATGAAGGATGGAACCCACGTACAGCCAAGTAGCCAACCAAGATAAACGAACTTAATTTTGAAAATTGAGGCATTAAACAAGTAATTGAAGGGATAGCGATGAATTAACTTACAGAAGGATAGGGCCACTTGTAGTGCTCGGTCCACCAATCAAGCAATTTCTGCCGTGCTTCCTTCGGGAGCTTCCCCTTCTTCCTCTTCTTCAAGAATTCCTGTCTTAGACTTCCCAAGTATCCACTGTATTTTCGCAGAAGTTGGCCTTTAAGTTCTCGGTCTTCCATTGAAGAGGCATCAATCATATTCATGTTCACATCAATGTCTTCATCAAATGATCCATCCCTGTTCGCAGCCTCACCACCATGAGATGCCCCTAGACAAGGTTTTAACCCAAAACAAAGAGCAAACTCGAAATGAGATGCCTTAGAAAATCCACATAAGATTTTAGAAAAAAAAAATGAATGGAGATCTATGTCAAGCTTAAGTGCCATGATCAATTAAAATGATGAACAAGATACAAAACCGATCAAATAGCATGTGTTCCCTTTGATGTAAAACTAGTTTCGTAACAACTAAATTAGTAGAACATTCGGCTCCATGTCAAGCTTAAGTCCCATGATCAATTAAAATGATGAACAAGATACAAATCCGATCAAATAGCATGTGTTCCCTTTGATGTAAAACTAGTTTCGTAACAACTAATAAATTAGTAGAACATTGGGCTCCATTGGGCATTTGCTTCTGGAAAAAACACAGAAGTACAAGCTTTCTGTATTTTCGAAAATCCAGCTAGAGGCAGCATGCTCTCCTACATGGATGCGGTATACACAAAGCAAACGCATGCAGAAGGAAATTCAAACAGCCACTACATATTCACGATGTTAGAATCTGAAGAGGGTTGCTGAATGTTACAAACAATCAACAATCGAACAATTATATTACGAGAACTAATTAATGAATTATCACATGGTAGGTGAATATGGCAATCTAAAACAATTACAATTACGATTCATCATGTTCATGACCCAACAAAGATGTGACTTGATTCTTATGATCTTATAAGACGTTTCTTTTAGGCTTATAGGCCATCTTTATTCCATGCCCCACCGAGGTTGGAAGTGACATAAATGAAGAAGATAAAGTCTAGAAATAAGGTCAATAGCACCTTGCAGGGAGGGCTTCTATTATCAATCATGTATAGACACATTTGTATGTTATCACACTAGGAAAGATTCCCTTTCTATATATATGCATGTCCAACAGAAGATTGTCTATCACACAAAATAATTGATGATCAGTCCTTTGCAAAATGCAAGTATGCAAGGCCTTAAGATATCGTCAATAAATTGATCGAGCACCACTACCAAATGAAAACCAAGAACCTACCGTGCTTACTAATAATATATCTTTTACTCGTTGGAATGTGCAACACTTTGTTGCTTGCCTATGGAAGAAAGGGTATGCCCATATGACTTATGACAAGTAGTTACGGGTGCTAATCATAGAAGCATGCTTATTCATCACGTGAACATGTTTATCCGGTTTGTATTAGAGAGTAAAGTGGTTGATTTGAGATGGAACTATGGAAGTTGTGTAAATAGGGCTCAATGCCTATGATAAATTCCAAAGATCAAGAGCATGCCCAAAGCAACAATCTTACAGATTTTTTGCAAAAATTAAAAAAAATAAATAAATAAAGCTTCATAGTACTTCTACTCTTCAGCAGAATTTCGATCTATATGTTATGGACTTGTCCTCATGTTATACAAAATGAAAGGTAGGTCAAGAGAAAGTAACATGGGAAACAATTTAAGGCCCAAAAACCCCCCCCCCCCCCCCCCCAAAAAAAAAAAAAAAACACACACACACACACAAAAAAAAAACAAATAGGAATCCTCAAATGATGTAGCTAGGTTTGGACTTTGGAGTAGCCAATTGGGACTTACAAGTTATAACCTCTAACCCTTTACCTTATTCACGTACACACTTACATGGTGAAAGAAGGAAAATACAAGGCACATCTAAAATGCATGATTATTGAGAATGCTAGACATTATAAATCAAACAATTTCTTCTTCACATTTCAAAATACAATAGGTTTATGAGAATTCAACTTTTAGAATAAGCTAGGATAAAAGTTGAGATTTCCCAAGTCATATTACTATCTACTGGAGTAGTGGGATCAGTCGTCCAAATGTAATACCTTAACTTAATTACTTTACACTATAAGAAGGCATGTCCGCCATAGATCCTTTACAGAAAGCACGAACGGATCGATCCAGAAATCTCCAACTCATATCATGGCATCATTAACTTAAAAGAAGATTCAAAAATAATCGACACAGAAAATATATAATTATTACATCAGTCAAATTTTTAGTGTAAAGCCATTTAGAAGGTTCTTAGTGAGGCAGTTTACGCATTGTTTAAAAAAAAAAACATACATACTGTTAGGATTCACGTAGGTAAAAGATCCAAGGTGAAGAACACATAAAAATTGAAACGCAGAGAAGAAACCCTATTCCCAAGAAGTAAGAACACATAAAATAAAACAAAAAGCGATTATTCAAATAAGACTACTCATAGAGAGAAAAGAGAAGCTTTTAATTAGTATATACTTCCAAGATCTCCTAATCTTGGAAACATGCACCATGCACCTATATCTAAATAGCAAAATCCAAACCCAAATCCAAATATGAGGAGGGTGTAATTTAAGAGAGAGAATAAGATGAAGAGGATCACCAGAAGAGGATGAAAGAGAAAGAGTTAGGGCTTTAAACTGAGACTCTATCCTTGACAAAGAAATCATGGCTTCTTTGAAGGGTTTTGTTATTTCCTCCTCATACTTTGTAAGCATCTCACAGTAAGCCTCCATGAACTGATCCAAGCTTGGATCTTCTCCTAATCCTACCACCCCTTCTCCACCTCTTCCTCTCCCCGCCGCCGCTTCCGCCGCCGCCTCCAGCCGCGCCACCACCTCCTCCGGTGCCCCTACCTGCATTCACCAACCCCATACATGTACATATCAAAGCTAATCAGAAATGAGTCATTTGAAATGAAGAACCCCAAGTAGGTCATTTAGGTTTTAGTCAGAGTTCTAAAGAGATACAAATTTTATGGGAATCCAAAGTTTCTTAAGTGGGTCTTGTACACAGGAAGGATCAAAGCTCAGATCTTATTGCCAAAAGACTTGAAATTAACAATCACCTTTTGGCAGCTAACATAAGCAGAAATGAGGCGAGGGTAAAGAGGATGAGCCATAATCTTAGCCTTAATACTCTGAGATTGAGACTCCATGGTCATGGGATCATGAGACCCAGCAGCTGCTCCAGAAGAACATATTAGCTGGAGATTTTTCTTGTTAGGGTTACTATTTTGATGCTGCTGTTGATGATGAGGATGATGATAATTGAAGGGTGGAATCATAATCAGATGAGGGTATAATCCAGTATCAATCATCATACATGAACCACCACTGGCACTACTAGTATTCCCTCCTCCCTCCATTAATTTCTCTCTCCTAAAACTCTGCTAGTTAACTTCTACTGTCTCTTTCAGAGGTGAGAAAGGCAGCAGGGGAAGATGAACAACCAGTATTAATTAAACGACAATGTGTCTTGTGTCTTTTTATAGATTCACTGTAGAGGTTTCTCTCTCTCTCTCTCTCTCTCTCTCTCTCTCTAGCCAAGGGCAGAATTCGGAAAGGCACCCGGGTTTGAAGCTTACAGAAAAACCAGTCTTTTACAGCAAAACGCATATGAATTGAAGAACCCAGTGGTTTATTCAGTGATTGTTGTCGTCATCTCTCTGCACCTACTCCTTTTTCTTTCTTTCTTTCTTTCCCTAGCTACTCTCTCTCTCCTTGCTCTCACCCAGAAAGAAAGCAAAAAGAAAAGGATAATTTAGCGAAATGGGGGTTTGAGGGTTTTTGCTTGCTTTGTGGGTTAGTAGTGCTCTCGTTAAACAGCAAAAGCAATTACAGTACAGTACTATGATGCTGATTAAGAGAGAGAGAGAAAGAGAGAGAGAGAGAGAGGATCTTTTGGGTGGATTATGATTTAGGGTGAGCAGAGATAAGCAGAGTTGGAGAGAGAAATTAGGGTACAGAATTGGGTTCCCAATGAATACTACTACTACTACTACTACTCCCTACACTGTCTTCCAGCTTTTGTTGCAGGATTTCACTGCCATTCACACACTGTATTTTCCATCATTAGCTACAAGTAAACTCGTGGGATTAGGTTTCATTTTCAGCCTCCTCCATCTACCCTTGTAATCTAGGCATCTCTTTTTTCATTTTTTAAATGTCTTTATCATTTTCGTTATTTAAATTAGTATTTTTTTAAAGGAAAATGTGTCTTGTGCCTTGTATTTAAATGATGTGTCTTCTAATTATAAAAAAATCTATATATTTATAACTTAAATTAGAAAAAAGTTATATAATTGATTTCTATAATTATAATAATATATATACTATAATTATAATAATATATATAAATTATATAAAATCACACTTTTATTTTTTTTAATTTACAAAAAAGAGTAAAAAATATGTCCAACGGATGAGGTTCATTTGTTAGGGTGTCAATTTTAATTGTTAGCGTAGCCAACATATTCCAAGCTTCTTATAATTGATATTTAATAGTATCTATCAAAAAATTTGAGATTAAAAATGATAATAAGTATTAGTTTTATAAAAATGAAGACACTTAAGCAGTGTTTTGAGGCAAGACACTTATCATCACCCATTTTTTAATTTTGTTGGGGGATAAAAAAAAATTATAAGGTTGTAAGAGGCAAAAATTTGTCGACCAATTTAAAAATGACACGTGTGAAAATAAATCCACTTGTCAAGTTGACTTTAACAAGCTCATTTGGTCAAAATTAAATTTCGACCAATCACAATATGACACAAATGATGCAGAAAATAATAATTATTTCTTAAATGAATAATTAATTAATTTGAACGCAAGTTCAAAGCCTAGCGGAAACCCTAAGCCTCCAAAACCTATAAATAGGAATCTGCCTCCTTCATTTTCAAACCCCCCCCCCCCCGAGATTCGGTAGTCAGCGTCTAGAGGTTTTAAAAGATCAAATTGTTAGCGCCCTCCAGTTACCAATTGCCAAGGATCGAAATCTGCATAAGATCAAGATCGAGTCTCCAAGTCTTCGGCACTTCTTAATCAAAAACAACAACGGAGTTTTTCAGCAAGACACTCAGCAGTCTACACTCTGCAATCAACCCCATGTCATTTGGCATTATACACTCCAGAGACTTCAAAGGATCGAACTACAAGCGACCTCTAGCTACCAAGCGGCAAGGACCAACGTCGGCTAGTTCAACAACTTCTGTTATTCGCATCAAAGACTGCAATCGTCTTCCTCGTCTGGTTCATCGATTGAGACCAAACACTAATAAGCCCTTGCATCCAAGAATCGGGAGAATTACAACCAACAGTCAACCTGCAAACGGTCAACCTTCGAGCAGACTTCAGTTACAAAGCACTAAGGGGATCAACGCTCAAGACCTTCAACTCAAGAACTACGGCAAGAATTTTTCAGCTAAACCTGCATTCAAGATCGACATCGAGATCAAGCACTCGCGCCCTTGGCTCACCCAAGTTTCAGGAGATCAAATTAGCGGACTACTTTATTATATTTAATACAGAGATTGTACCCGCATACATTCAAATATTAATATAAATTAATTTGTTTCTCAATTTTTTTATCTTTATTAAATTTAGACTTGAAATTTGTGTCTACAAAGGTTAAACAACAACCACCTAAGAGACCTTTCTCTCAAGGGCTCTTCCAATGGTATCTTCAAAATTACTCAGGCAACTCTCTATGAAAACTAGAATTACAAACCATCTCCCTACTAATAGAATTAATGTCCGAAATTCTTAAGTCAATTTGCCGCCTTATTACATCCCCTAAAAATATGGGATATATGTACTTCATTACACTCCTCCAAGTGCTTCTGAATGTCCTGAACCAACATATTAATCTCCCAGGACACCTGGAAGAGCCACTTAATCGCATTAATTAGGACTAAATTGTCGCCCTCAATATGAACATTACGATAATCTGAGTCTTGTATCAAGACATTTTTATGCGTCTTATTTTGCACTTAATTAGTATTTCTTATAATTTTTGACACTATTTTTTTAATAGAAAATATTAGTTATCAATTATAAAAAGTTTGGGATGCGTAAACATCGATATTGAACACGAATGATGCCTAATTAAATCAACCCCTTTCGTTGAATTCATTTTAGGTGTTTTTTAAATATGAAAAATAATGGATAAAAGTATAACTTTTTTTATTGATAAAAGTATAACTTTATGCATTTTATATATGATAATATGGCTATAGAATCCAATCATATTATTTAATTTCATTTTAATATACATAATATAGTTTTAATGATAGCGCTTATCCCAAGACTCGTATTAGTTTCATTTTTTATATTAAATGTTTGATAATAAATATTAATTATCAATTATATACTCCCTCCGTCCCTTTTTAAGTGTCAAATTAACTATTGTTACAAAACCTAGGTGTGTTGGAAATAAAGTGAAAAATTATGTATGGACAAGTATACCCTTCATTAAAAGAGAGGAATAAAAGAAAATTTTAAAAGGTAAAATAAAAATCTTATTCATTAATTAAAGGGTAATATGGGTATTTTAATTATTGGAAATGTAAAATTGACAAATAAAAAGAGACAAGGTAGTTAAAAAAATTGACACTCATTAAGGGACGAATGGAGTAATATGTTTTGGATGCATTAGATACGCCAATAAGCAAAAATGATATCTTAATCAAATTAGCCTCCTCCGTTAAGCCTATTTTAGACTTTCTTTTGAAATATAAAAAATAATTGATGCAAATATAACTTTATGTAATTTATATATGATACTAGCTATAGTTATAGAATTTAATCATATCATTTATTTCATTTTAATATATGATAACATAATTTTAATAATAAGGCAGGACACTTACAAGGTATCTTACCGCAAGACTCGTATCATTTTCGGTCTATGTTTTCGCTAAAAAGAAAATGGTAACGATTCCTCATTTGAAACTTGAAATCTAGTAGGAATTAGTCAAGTGGATAAGTTGTGAAACCTAAATTAGTCAAATTGGTAATGCAACCAGTGGTAGATCTAGACATCGAAATTAAGAATGTCCACTTAATTAATAATAGTTATCATTACATCTATTTAAGAAAAATGGAAATCATCCCACTATGGTTATTAATTTTTTTATAGATAGTTATGTTATTGTAATAAATTAAACACCCTAGCCAATTTTTTGACTTTTTTAGGGTGCTTTCAACATAAATTTACATATCCTTCCAAAGTATAATAAACTATTTTATTTTATTTCTTGGTTTGGGGTGTCCATGGATATACATATACCCCTAGGCATAATGTGTATCCATTCATGAATGTAAGGTTCTTAAAATTCAAGAATATATCAAACGACTAAGTGTAAGGTTTTCAAAATTGTTACCTTGAATTGAAAGCAATAACTTGTCAAACAAGTTCAGGTTCCAAGTACGCAAAACCTAGAACCTGGCACCGACGAGCACCAGGAAGCTGGGACCTTATTTTTAAAAAGACAAACTATATAATAGATGGGTTCCTTTTAACTGAACCTAGAGCCACGTGTGAAAGTAAGGTTCCTATAATGTAGATAGGAACCAATTCTAATGGTAAGCGTATGGTTCATAAATTTTAGGAATCGATTAAGTGGATAAGAGTGAAGTTCAAAATTCTAGGGTTGAGAACCTAAAACTGCTGAGCCTGTATAAGTTATCTTAAAATATACTCCTTCATTTAATTTACTTCTTATATGTCACTTTAAGTCTTTAACTTTTTTTTTTCTTATCATATCTATCATTTACAAATTTAAGAATACCAAATTTATCCTTATTAATCATTCATTTTTCTCCAACTTTTCTTTTACATTTACCTTTTATTCACATTTTCATATTTCCAACGAACTTAAATTAATACCAAGGGGATGTTATATATTTATTTTCTAAAATTCGACTAAAACGAATAATATCTTTTTGCCGGGGGCTGTTCTTTTATATTTTGTTAGTTAAGTTTATATGCACATATCACATTTGTCCACATTTTCATCAATTTTACCTAGACCTGTTCAAAGGTCGGGCCGGACCGGGTCTCGGGTCGAGTCAGTCGGGTCGGAAGTTTTTGACCCGTCGGCCCGAGCCCGGACCCTACGAGCCACGAGCTGGGTCAACGGGCCGACAAATATATAAAATAGAATTTTTTAATTAAAAAAACATAAAATTTACGCATTTTATTTATGTATTTAGTCGGGCCGGCCGGGCTGGGTCAGGTCGGGTCACAAAAAAACTTAAAAATTTAATCTAAGATTTTTAAAAAAAAAATTGTATTCAGTCGGGTCGTGGGCCAGACCGGGTCACCAACCCTCGGCCCGACCATACTTCGGGGCCCCAACATTTTCGGGCCGGGCCGGGTCATCTTCTAAAATTGTGACCTTGACCCGCATTTTTTCGGGGCAGGGCGGGCGAGTCCCCGACCCATTGAACAGGTCTAGTTTTACCCAAGGTTGTCAAATTTCCACATCAGTCCACATTTTTATCCCTACCAAACACACCCAAAGTATAAAAAGGCTACATAGTTTGTAACAACACTGCTAAATTAGCAATAACAAATAGCATGACAACTGAAAATAATCAATAAGGAGCAATAAATCACAGACACCCAAAAAAAGAGAAAATAAAATAAAAACTTAGAATTTGCAATTTTCTCCTTGCGTGATTTCTCTCTAAGAATTGAAGGTTTGCTGTAGTAACAGGGTCCCCATGAATGAAGCTTGTACCGCAACCAAATCTAACAATTCTCCGCGCCATGTCATCCAAATTATCTTGAAGAAACTCCGAGGATTGCTCAAACAAGATAATATTGTTTTCCTTACTTTTGACTAGACCTTTGGATCTTGCAGAAGCGACTATGCACACTGTTTCACTAACAAGAAGCCATTGAAACTTCCGTAATGACTTTCCCTTCCCTCTTTCTTATGGCACGAGCTTTGAAACCATCAATACGGATTTCTCAAGGTCACCAGCGGTATTAGATTTAGAGTGAATCGATAGAGAGACAATTTCTTCATTGTCAATAGGATCACTAGGAGGGACATCTCTTGGCTGACTTAGAACAACACAAAATGGATTTAAGATGGTTTAATCAGAATCCATTGAATCACCACTAGGTGAAACCTTATTCTAATTCCATACAACATATATACGCGAAGAGTTATGTTGCTATGAGACTCATTGCAACAGTATTGTAGTAGTAATTAATCTTACGTGATGACAATTAAGAGGTAGCTATGAAAGTATTTCTCCCATCTCAAAATATAAGTCCATTTTTACAAAGCTAAAAGAATCAATAAAATATAGTTAGGTTGATAGTTGGGATGTTCTTGGTAATTGTGCTAGAGATAGAATGGTGGTATAATAACGAAATAAAAAAGATAAAATTGGTCAAATAAATACTAATAATTACGTCCTCCATTCCATCTTAATTGTCTTTTGACAATACATTCCATCTTAATTGTCTTTTGACAATATTGATTTCTCAACACATAAAATGTTGTAGTATACGAAAGTACTTTTATTAGATCCATAATGAAAAATATTATCATTAAGAATATAATGTTATAATTTTTTAAAAATATATTATGAAAAATTTTTAGTCAAAGAATGATATTTGAACAATTAATATGGGACGAAGGGGATACAATATGTTATTGGGATTTTAAAATAATAAACAAAAATAAAATTTAGTTAAAGTGACTTATATTTTGTGATGGAAGGAGTATTAGGTCCCTTTATTTTATGTGGTAGATTGCGGTGCGATATCACACCGTACCGTAACTCTTTAATTTCTACTACACTTCACTACACCATACCATAATCATTACTAATAGATCTATTCACTTTTCTTTCTCCTCACTATTTTCTCTATTTTACACATTTTCTCTCATTACCTATCACAATTACCATAATCTTCACCATAATTTACCATAATTTTTTAAATTCCACCACCGCATCATTACCAAAGCGCAAGCAACCATATAAAACAACATGGCCTTAATTGTTTTATGGAAATCTATATACAAGGGATAAAAGAGTAAAGCAGATTGGTTGAAGAAAATAATATTACATCTAATCAAAGGGATTTAAGGATCTACCGTACGAAAGGATATATAAAAACAAGATTAAAATATTGATTCAGACTGTCCCTGTGTCCCATCAGTGAAATAAACCCTACTGAGCATCCACTCAAGACAAAGTGGATGATTTTGAATAGCTCTCTGAATTTATTGACTAATCTATTCTGTAGATTAATCACACATTATGGACATTACCCTTTCAGTCTCGAGTCCCCAAGACAAACAGAAGAAGAAGAAGAAGAAGAAGAAGAAGCAGCAGCTAGCCTTAAGAAAAGGCTCCATCTCCATCTATGCAGTATATAATATATATCATTTGCCCAATTAAACCTATAGGCCTGTTACCTAAAATTTGCTAGCTGGAATCTACCAGGCAATAATACTCAGAACTCAATAGTTATGGTTTGACCAGATTTGCTATTTCATATGCTGTATATAATCTGTCATTGATTAGTGTGGATTAACATTAATAAGTTTCTATTAGTGATTTGTCCCTTTTTGGCAACCAGCTGTTAGCTGTTAGTTGTTAACTGTTTGGATTAACTGTTTGATTTTAGTTGTTTTGGTGAACTGATTGCAGGAAAAATGTTTGGTAAAGTAGCTTTTTGTGAAAAGCTATCTCAAAAAGTTTAATCAAGTAGCTTTTTGAAAACTAACTTATTGGGTCCAAAAAGCTAATATAAAAAGCTACTTACCAAACACTTCAAAAAACTTTTTAACCTTGGTCAAAAAGCTAAAAGATATCCAAAAAACTAAAAGTTACCCAAAAAGTTGGGTAGCGAAACACCCCTAAAATTATGGAAAATTGGATTATAATAATTCCATGTTTTGCAAATTGGATGACAATAATCCCTACTTTCACTTTGTATTCTGGTGGTAAAAAAAAAATGGATTGTAGTGAGATATTTTCGAGGGTACACCCTAAATATCATAGATTTTGTGTTGCATTTGATTCAAAACTTAGTATAACACTTTACAATGATTTTTAATGAATTTACAATGTTTCTCCCAATTTTTTTCAATTTTTTTACTATTTTTTACGATTTTTTCACTTTTATTATTTTTAAACAATCATAATAATTACTCGGAGTCTCAAAAAAATAATTTAAAAAATATTTTAGAAACTATAATTCATTAACTTTCTAGGGGCAGGAATGCAAAAAACAAAAACAATATAGGGTAGGAATGAAAAAAATAAGAAGAATGTGGAGGTGATTTTGGTACCACTACAATCCATTTTTTTTTAATTTATTATATATGGGTAGATAATAAGTATATCAAATATTAGTCATTGATTATGGATAGAGTGATCTCAACCATTGATTTTTCGACTACTGTATATCAAATATTTTAATTTTAGTAAAAAATCTTTTATAAGCTTCCCAAATATTATCAAATATGGTAATAACAGCAAGATTATTTATTCAATGGTTTTCATGAGAATATACGTAGAGCTCATTAGGGCACCATTTCAATGCGGAGGAAATTTTGCTTTTAATATATATTTCTTTATCACTACTCTAAATCAGTACAAAATGGATAAAAACATATTCATCACCTATGTATTGCTAGTATATTATTACCTTTGTTACATATTATTTGTCATCTTTGAAAATGATGTATTCAAATAAAAAATTTTCACCATTAATTTCCCTATATATACAATGATTTATTAAATAAAATTACTAACATTAGATTCATAATGACAAATACTATCTTAAAAGTATAATATAACAATTGTTAAAAGATATTAGATGAAAACTTATCAATCAAAGAGTGACATTGGAGAACATGACAATCAACAAAAGGATAAATAATATGAAAAAGAGGAAGTAACATGTAACAAACCAACCATCTCATAACAGAAAGGATACTTTTATTAATATTAAACTTTTCACTCATCTTATACGCAATATAAATATCTTTATAATAATTTAGTTAATTTATGATAAAGCGCATTAATTATGTAAATAAATTGTTATTTATTTAATTATAAAGTATGATAAATAAATGTGCGAGGGAGTGGACGTACAATTAGTTGCATAGTGCCAGCAAATGAGTCAAATGCGTATAATTGAAGAATTGTATTAACACTAATTATATAAGATATATAAGATAATCAATTTTATATGTTATTTCCAATTTTATAATTATGAAGATAATTATAAAATATTTATTAGGTAATGATAGATTTATTTAGATTTAATTAGGTAATAAGTATATTATATTGAAAAATAATAATATTTTATGATATATACATAGAATTTATATAATAAAAAAATGGATAAGATTCCCCCTTAACCATCGACCCCAGGGCGACGTTTAGCAAAATCGAACTTTTTTTGTGCATGACACATATTGATGACTGTCAGGCCCTCTTCTTTTATGGTGTATGAATAAAATTATTACCACCTTTTCCATCATTTTCAACTCTACTCTACCTTTTTTTCATTTTATCTCAGATTTCTTTAGGTACCTTACATAATATATATTTAAAAATTTATATATTTAATAAGTAATATTATTGATGTAACTTATCTTATTCACAATACTTTATTAAAAATTATAAACTAATATATACTTACAAATTAATATGTTTAAATTATATAAGTGATGTAACTTTCTTTTACAAATATTATTCCACATTTCCTGTATATCCCACATTTTCCACCTTTTCCACTAGCTTTTTATCCTTCATCACAAAAGAATATTTGACCTTAATTTACTAGCCCTTGGCCAATTATACCACTAATTAACATCATTTCATCATAGTTAATATTTATCACATAAGAATTTAGTATCTATCGCACATTATTTCATCCTAGTTAACATTATTTCTTGGCCAATTGTACCACTCATTAATATGCAATAGATATGATTATGTGGCATACTAAGGTAAAGATATATTAGATAGAATGAGATATGTAAGATCAACAAATATTCAAATGCATTCAACTAAATTCTTTAACATTTTGGCAATAATCAAAGCCATTCCAGTCGATAAATTATTTTGGTATATGTCAGCATGTAGAGTTCATCATTAACAGCTAATCTGCTATGATTTTCATTGCACGATTAACCGTTAGAATGATTTATGCAACTAACCACTGGGAGAAAAGACAAGATCAACACTTGCAAATCTAGAAGTTCTCGTTAGAATGAATAGTCTAGCAAGTAGCAACCAGCTTCTACCATTTAGGTCCTATTGTTTTTCAGATGTAGGATAGTGTTGGAGGAAAGCTTAGACGGAAAATATAATTAAATTTGTGAAAGTGTTGGTAGGTACGATAATGCTTAGAAATGTAAATTTTTAATAAGGTAAGGCAATTTATATTAGTCACATCACTTGTTAATGTATCCCACATTACTTATGAAGAAGGTAAATTTAAGAAGATAAATTTTTAATAAGTTATTATAAAAAGGGCAAATCATATCAGCCACATCACTTATTAATTTTTAAATCTATATTATATGACTACTAAGTTTAAGAATAGATAAATAAGGTAAGAAAGATTGTGTAGAGATGAGTTACATAGGATAAATTTGTCCTACATCTAAAGAGAGTGGGGCCTTATAATACCGGAGAATGGACAAGTAGACTAACACTTTAAGCGTACACAAGTGTCTGCATTCTCCAACTGAGCTCAAACTTGAGAGTTTGAGCTATTTGTTGAATATCATTGAGAAAGATATATTAGGATAACCACTTGGAGAGTTGGGATGTGAACTGCCCCAGTAGAATCAGTCAGTTGGGGGTCTGAGAGACTATGGTTTACCCTGTGGTGGATGTCAGCTTTTCGAGTCTACTTATCTCTCCAACTCGTGAACTTAGCCGATACAAAGCTATATGATAACACCCAATTCGTTCATTCGATCTATGATTTATCATTCATGGACGTTGATAAGATTCATCGTTTTGCATTTAGCAACACCTTAGAATGACATGACCTTAAATTTAACGGCGAGGTTCCAATGAGAAAAGGCTTACGGTGGATCCCTAGGCACCCAGAGACGAGGAAGGGCAGAGTAATCGATGAAATGCTTTTGGGAGTTGAAAAAGAGCATAGATCCGGAGATTCCCAAACAGGTCAACCTTTCGAATTGTTGTTGAATCCATGAGCAAGCAAGAAACAACTTGGCGAACATAAACATCTTAGTCGTCGGATGAAAAGAAAGCAAAAGTGATTCTCGTAATAACAGCGAGCGAAATGGGAGTAGCCTAAACAGTGAAAACGAGGTTATGGGAGAGCAATACAAGCGTCGTGCTGCTAGCCGAAGCGATTGAGTATTGCACCCTAGATGGCTAGAGTTTAGTAGCCGAAAACATCACTAGCTTATGCTTTGATCCGAGTGGCATGGGGCACATGGAATCCCATGTGAATCAGTAAGGACCAATTTGCAAGGCTAAATACTCATGAGTGATTCTATTACAAAGTGCATCATATCATAATATAAAGTGTGTAATTAAAATTCTAGAGTTCGATAACTCTAGACAATGATTGCCTCTAACAGTTAAAATCAGAGAAACGTTATTAACAACTACTCTTATGTTTTGTCATATAGTTTAATTTCTGGAGAATTATGCAATTGTTTTATTTTTTTGGAATCACCCTTTTGCCGTTCTAGAATGATGTAACTAGCCTACTTGAACTTTCAACTTTAAATTTATGGAAATTTATAGTGGTCCTCATGTTTAAATTTATGGAAAATTTATATAAGTGATCAACCATAACGACCACCACTACTGAAACGAATCATATTCTTACATGTAGCTTATTGTATCTAGACCATTATTTTTTTTATTTAATATAAAATTATAAAATATATTTTTTAATTATAAATTTGTTTACAAAAATTTAAAGTTAAATATTTTAACTCTAAGTTTTAGCTTAACAAACAAATATATCTTGGGAAATAATTAACTTTAAATTTTTGTAAATAAAAAATTTAACTTTTTAAAATTTTAGATTAAATGAAAAAATGAATGATCAAGATAAAACTAAAAATATTTACGGATAAGATTTAATTTTATCATTAGTCATCATGATTGACATCCATTGTAATTACACTCATGAATTTATTAGTTTTATTTATTTATTTATTTATTTATTTATTTTTGTGCATAAGTGGGGCAACGCCCCCAATTGAACTGAATTTATTAGGTTTATTTGAGTGTATTGATAATGACCAATTAATTATATCCTTTTTAATTTTATTTTGTATTGGTAAGTTTGGTGATTGATTTGCAACCAACAGAAAGAACATATGCTGCCAAGTCTCAGACATACCAGCTTTGGCTTTTTGGTCCTCAACACTTTCTCTTTTTGCCTTTTTGCTTTACTTTATATATGCATAATAATTAAAAAAAATCGAAAGAAATTTTTTAAAATAAATAAGAGAAGGATTTTTCAGCCTTGCCCTTGAAGATCCAGGATGAATTTTCCGCCCTCCCCATTGTTTGGTGAACTTCTCATGTATACAAGTCATCCATGTCCAACATTTCTTATATCTATATATGCTAGTCTATATACACAGTCCAACCCATTAAAATTGCCACGATCTTATTAATTACACAATCAGGTTGATGATAATATGGTATACATTTTAGAAGAGACAATAGTACATATAAAGTGCGGTGATCCTATAATTAGGCTGATGACAGATATTTTAGAAGAGACGATAATACATATGTAAGTGTCTACATCCTTGCCTAGTAACTCCGACAACTAGTACTCCTGTTACAAGCATGAAAGTATTGTGGGCTTGGGAGAATTCTAAATATAAGCAGTCTTATTTAGACAAAGATTGTTATAAGTAGAAACACTAGTTCTAATACACCAACAAAAGAATTCGTTGTCTAGTACCTCCATCAACATTCTATTCCATATTTGAGAATGTACGACGTAAAATATGATAAGTAAAAAACCTATTAGAATTTACAATTTCGTAGAAATATCAATCACGATAAGACGAGCAAATCTGAAGATTGAGAAGAGAATATGCTTTTCAAAGAGGGAAAGGCACTATGGGTGGATGAAAATGTTGGTAAGACTTAAAAGATGCTGCTCTAGGCTGACTGGCTGATGCTTCTCTTCATTGGCCAAATTTCCCTCCCCATTCCAAAGTAGCTGCCCAAGTCTATCAATAATAGATGTGATAGTAAATGTAATATAAGGCATATATGGGTTTTCCATAAAGAGAGGTGCAAACCTTAGCTGAGATTGTTGTCCCTAGTCCCTCTGAATTTAACTTTGTGATCTTCAACAAGGGCATATATTCTTAACCATGTCTTATTTTCATGTGTTAGCTTCAAAGTTGAAAGTTACAATTGCTGAGAACAGAAGATATGAGCAACAGTAAGACTTTAAGTTGGAGGGTTTTGTCAACAGATTATATGAACAGAATGTTGTACTCTACTTCAGACATTGTATTCTACTGCTACAAACAACCATATACATTCTTCACATACAAACTCTAATGACAGTATTTAGGTAAAAAAGCCGAACAAAATATGAAAAAATCGCACACACTAATACTAACTCTTCCTGTTACGCCGAATATGGCAGCAAACTCAGAAAGTCTGGCAGAGGGGTCTGTGATATGTAAGCTACAGTTTCTGAATGATGACAGAATTAGCAAGGCCAGCCTGGTCAATTGTCTGGGTGAGGTCATTAAGCTGCTTGGGAGGAAACCCGACAGTCTGAAGGTGGTATGTGCGTGTTGCTTCGGGCCTTGAGGAGTCGATGAAGGCACGGATATCATTAATCGTGTGGTGGTAGTTGAAATGGCCCACCATGCGGGTCCCATCTGCCATCCTCAGTTGGATCCGAGTCGATGGCTGAGCCGGGTCAACAACTACGCCACCAGAAGGCAGTGGGGCAGCAGCAGCAGCTGAGGCATCAGCACTAGTCTCAGTTGTTGAAGAACTGCTGCCACCAAGAGTTCTTCCAACACCTTGGAAAGCAATAGTTTGCTTCTCAGGTTCCTGCAAGTCAATCTGGAATTTATTAAGCCATCAGAATGTCAGCATTTGATATGCTTCGATTATGCTATGCCGAAGAAATAGGTAATGTGACTCATTATGTTATGTCTTGGATTGATTCTGTTTGGCACATATTCAGTGTCAATAAGATTCAGATGGGTTTCAACTTTAGCCTGTTTGAGTCAGATTGTTTCAGTTGGGGTCGGTTGCCCCTTGATCAAATAAGCTGTTTCAAGATGCTGGTTCACTACTTCAGTTTGGATCAACTTGGGTCATTCCCTTATGGTTTTCAAGGCCTTTGTTACTGGCCACCTATGTTTTTATACTAGTACAGCAAACCTGGAGACAATGCCTATTGGAATGATATTGTTCCATTTCAGGCTAAGCATTGACAGAAACAGCAAAAATTATAATCAAACAGGAACCAGAAAAGCGAAAGTAGAGTCAACAAGGGTATAAGATAAGCACTCACAGGGTAGTTCGCATACATTTGGGTAAGATTGACGCGCACTTCAGTCGTCTTATCTTCGGGTGCAAGCTCTTCAGGGTACTGTGACCTTTTGAGGGTCTGCAATGAACCACAAGTAGGAATCAAAAGGGGAACTTTCAGGGTCTTGTTAGCTTATTTGTTGTTTTAAAAAATTCATTTCAATAGCCAAAGTATATGTTCCATACGTCCATGAAAGCTACATTGGCAGGGTCATCAAAACTCCTGAGTGGACCGTCATTTACAGTAAACCCATTATACCAGAAAACAATATCGTGGACAAGAATCATAGGAGCCTCAGAAGCAGCAGGTACTGTTTCCCCGGAAAGAAATCTGCCAGTGCCACTGAAACTTCCAGAACTAGATGCCACGGTGTCGACACGGCCTTCAGCAGCAACCTCTTGCCTTGCAATTTTGAAAATCTCATCTACATCTGTGCCTTTTGTTGGGTCTTGTGCGGGCATTCCACTGAACATTCAAAAACTGAATTTAAGGCAAGCTTCCCAAACTCAGCATGATAACAAATATATTTAAACCTGCCCGCCTTGACAAAGATATCCCAAACTAAGCACAATGTGGAAATACAGGTTGGGGCTTGGCTTACTTAAAAGTTCGAATGATAGTATCCTCCTTTCATACAAGGGAACAAAGTGGAGAAGAAATTTGTTTTGGAGCGGAACTAGATATGGCTCACCTTCAGTTCAGTCAGCATATGTGACAATATGATCAGGGAAGCAAAAGGTCTAGAAGAGGATTTGGGTGCTAGATATACCCACACGGCAGAAGATTTTCTTCTAGAGAGCATATAAGAATGCTTTCTCAACTATGGATAATAGGATGCGGAAGACTGAATATGTGTTGTTCTAGAGTTATCGCGGAATGGATTCTTCAGAAACAATTTGGCCAGCTTTTCAAGAATGCACAATAGTGAAACGCATTTGAAACTTCTAGAACTCTTAGAGTGTTTCTTTTTGTTCATAAATGCAAATTTGCCAACATTAGCCACCTTCTTCCACAGCCATCCTCAACAACATCAACCATCAAATGATCAAACAAAACAAGCGGGTACATTTTGTGAGGTGAGATCAATTACACCTTTCAAATCCATAATCTAATGTCATTACTCTTAGAAAATAGCTTGCAGCTCTCAACTCCATACAGCTTGCAGTAAGCAGCTCTCGATAGCAAGTTTTACTTAATGTGACACGGCACAGAAAATGGCTACAAGGTTTACATAGAAAAATCCATCCTCCTGGAACTAGAGCCCTAAAGATCAATCTATATTGTGTTCTTACTGCCTACCGCTTAACATAGGCCACATCATTTTGTTCACAATTAGTCTACATCAACTAGCATTCTTGTGACGGTACCCATCAAAGGTGCTCCAAAGTTCATTTAGAGTAAATTAATTTCAGGGTTTCTGGTACATCCATAAATAAGACCATAACCATATTAAACTAGCAAGACCTGTCGCCTTCCAACATGTTTGATTCGGAATATGAAACACAAGGCACACTTCAAAGTTCTATTGACTTGATATTCTATTCTCAACAGGTTTCCCATCTATGTAAATTGTAAAACATAACAAGAACAGCATCAAGAATCATGGA
This sequence comes from Portulaca oleracea, assembly GCA_029582165.1. Taxonomy (NCBI): domain Eukaryota; kingdom Viridiplantae; phylum Streptophyta; class Magnoliopsida; order Caryophyllales; family Portulacaceae; genus Portulaca; species Portulaca oleracea. Next base: position 26,385,041 of record CM055885.1, read on the forward strand.
GTGTAATGACTCTTGATTGTACTCTCACAGCAACTGGGAAATAGGATGATTGCTAACTTAAACACAAAAAGTACTTAGATGGATCTCTGTTTTGCAACTTACAGCAATACAACTTAGAAAATTATTTGCAACATCTACTAAGTACAATATTACCAGTCCCAAACAGAACCCAATTTTCTGAAAAGCTTAAAGTCTCCTCGTCAATTCTGACATAAACATAAACCATGAGAAATCCAGCAGCAACATCTTAATCAAAGAAAGCATCACTCATCTTCAAGAATCACATAATGATTCATGACTCATTAAGAAAACTCAAAATTTCAAATTACTAACCAGCATTAGTTGAAGACATAACATACTTTTGATAAAATTTCAGTGAGATGGTAACAGAACAGGCGATCACACATTAAATACAATTCTTGAAAAAAAAAAACCCAAATGGCGATCAAAACCCGAATTCTTTGTATTACTGAACTCGGAGACTTGGAAACAAATAGAATTCAAATACCCAGAAAAAAGGCAAAGAAGAGAAAGACCTGCTGTGAGGAGCATCGGAATTGGGTCGGGAGGTGCGTTTCAAGTCAGCGAGGGTCCAAATTCCGCGGCTGGAACTACCTGGTTTGCTGTTGTTGTTGTCGTCCTGAGAAGCCATTCCTACTGTTTCAAGTTGAGTGTTGGACAAGGATAAAGAAACAGAAAGAAAGTAACAAGTGTAAGTGTGTGGGTTCTTCTATATAAATTTTTGATCAAACAGAAATGGGGAAGGATTTGGGGTTTTGGTTTAGGGGTCGATTCAAGAAAGAATTGAACTCAGGAATGCTGAATGCCCACCTCTTCTTCAGTGATCTTGGGGTAAATTTTTCATCAAACAAAAAGGGATGGATTTGGGGATTTAAATGGAAGACCTTACCGGGAAGTTCCAATTAATGCAGTTTTGAAGTATCAGTAACGGTATTTTTATTTTTCAGGGGAAATTAGGAAACATCAAGATTGTCCATTGCTCTGCCTGAACTCTTGCGGAAAAAAATTTGAAATTGTTCCTCAAAAATGTTAATGCATCAAATAATATGGTAAAAAGCGCCCACCATGGGGCTCGAACCCACGACCACAAGGTTAAGAGCCTTGCGCTCTACCGACTGAGCTAGACGGGCTTCTTATACTCTCTGTTGCAGTTATTTTAAAAACTTGTAATTGTGTTTAGGGGAGATTTATTAGACAGCTGTCATCCTTATCCTTAACTACAAGGACAGTTGATTGTTGTTGTTGTGGAGCTTAGCCTGCCTGCCTACTTGTTTGTGTTCACACTCGAATTTACTATTTTACCATTAGATATAATAATCAATCAGTAACTTGTCTTCAACTTATGTACACATAAATTGACTATTTTACCCCCGAGTACAATAACTAGGTAATATAGGTCGACTATATACCTGATTACCTGGTAAAGGTAAATATAGGTTGGGTTTATTTCGATTTCGGGTAAATTTCACTCCAAAAACATGACTCGGGAGTATTTCAAATTCAAGTAAATATGGGTCAAATGTTCTTTGATAGTAAAAATTTCTTTTTAAGGTAAATACGGGTCATGTGTATTTTCGTTCCGGGTAAATTTTACTCTAAAAATATGACCTGTGTGTATTTCGGGTTTAGATAAATATGATCGAGTGTATTTCAAATTCAAGTAAGTAGGGATCAAATGTTCTTTGACAATAAGAATTTCTTTTAGTTTTATGTAAATATATTTTGATATATACAATTATATTATTTGTACAATGAAAATGTTAAAATTCTTAACATACGACAATCTTTAAAGGATTATATGTTAATATGGAAACTAAATTGTTGTAAATTGTATTTGAAAAATAAATATAATACTAGGAGTATATAAATTACATAATATTGTATTGTTGTTTGTAATTTTTCATATTTATTATAATCTAAGGCAATATCTACTTAATATAATGAATTTAATGTACATTACTACACCAAACTTATATTTTAAAACTATAATTTCTAGCCCGTACCTTATGGAAAGGAGTAGTTTCTCATGAAGTAATCAATATTAGATGATTTCGATTAGAGTCCACCAAATTTTCTTCTTTATTGTATATGACACTGTTTTTTTGTCAGTTTATGTTCAAGTTAGGTTTGTTAAGTTAGGATAAGTTATAATAGGATAGGAAATGATACATATGTTTGAGCTAACTTAGTTGTTAGGTGAAAATATTTTATTAATAAAATTTAAATATTTTCCAGAAAATAAATGAAAAAGTTATAGATATTGAAAAAAGTGGATTGATTTGAGATTAAAATTAATATTACTTGAATTTCTTTTTGATTTAATAAGTTGTTTTTGGTTTGAGTGTTTTTTTTATGGAGTTGGGTTATGTTAGCTTAAAAATAAGTTAATTTTACTTAAGTTAGGTTAAATTAGTTAGGTTTAATCCAACTAAAAAACAAGCCGGCTATACTCATGCATTTGATATTGTATTACTACTCCCATGCAAAGCATGGGCATCTTAACTAGTAATTGTAAAAGTTACAGTGGGTTCAAAACCAAAACTGAAGTAGGCAACTACTACCTCCGTTTTTATTCAAGTGTCACATAGCTATTTGTGTCAAAAATTTTGACCGTTAGTTTATATAATGATTCATTAAACAAAATTGATATCATTAGATTCGTAATAAAAATACTATTGAAAAAGTATAATATCATAATTTTTTGGATTTTTGGACGCTAATATACTGAACTTTTGAGGTATTGGACAATAATGCACTAAACTTTAACTTTGGACAGTAATGCACTGAACTTTGAGGGGTGTTGGACCATAATGCACCCGAGACAATTTCGATGGTGGTGAACTTGGTGACAATCTTCCGTGGCAGACCGGTAAGACGAATATGCTAAATAATATTTAAGTTTGTGACAAGCTACATAGGATTGCAACCAAGTTAACCACTGTCAAAATCATACTGAGTGTCTTATTGTTCAACTCCCCCAAAGTACAGTGTATTATTGTCTAAAGTCAAAGTTCAGTGCATTATTATCCAATTCCCCAAAAGTTCAGTATATAAGCATCCAAAAACCCTAATTTTTTACAAAAACAATATGTGAAAAAATATTGATTAATGATAGATTTCAAAAGCGTTAATGACAATTAATAAAAAACGGAGGGAGTAATCGCCTACTTGCTCTGCAAAACTGCAATCATGTCATGAAATCAATGTAGACATTGTGATTATTGTTTTCGGAGGTTAATAATGAAAAATTTAAGTAGAGAGAAAAACCCCTAGGAAGCAAACCACCAACGGGAAAAAAACTAGAATTGTTTTACCCCCTCCGTTCCAGGTAAATTGTCTACTTTGCTTTTTCAAAGTTTTCAATGTTATACTTTGACCATTAATATGTTTACTTTTATTTTTAAATAAAAGTACTTTTCAACACAAATCTAATAATGATATACTGTGTGCTCAGAAATAAGACCCTAGGTTGTAATCAATCTGCCTAGAATGAAGAAATTGGTTACCAAGAAGCTGCATCCAGTTTTATTTCCTTTTTTTTTTGGGGGGGGGGGGGCATACATAACCAAATCAAAGTTATATGATCACTCAACCAAATACATAATTTCATAGTTTGGATCCAAATCCCACCCAAAAAGACGCCCTGAGACTTTAAGCCTGCCTCCTTCAGTTGAAGGGAGCATGCTTAAACAAACACCAAAAGTACAAAAAGAGGAAAAAAAAAAGAAAAAACCTAAAGTTGTTCCCTAAAAGGCTTGTTGATCCTAGCATTGAGCTCCAAGCTCCAGCAGCAAAGTATGATTGACAGCATTAGCAGTAGGGCCAACGAATTGAATTGGACCTGTTAACAAGGACAATGGTAAGAAAAGTATAGTCAACCTACATTGTCTGGCTAGATGGGTTGAAACAGCATAACCTCATGAGAAAAAGGGTTCTAATGACCATAAATTGCAAGCTAGAAGCTCAAACTTACCAGGACTGATGTATCGGTTCTTGATAGCCCACTCATCTCGCATTGATGCAAATTTCTTAAATGGTGCACCTGCAAAATGGCAAAGGGAACCTTGTCACTCAATGCCAGAATAAGCTCATATTGTAGCAAAATGTAAACAAATAAAAAGGACAGCTTAGGGTCTATAGAGCATCTTTTATAAAACAAAAAAAATGGATAAAACAAAGCACAATGGCATCAAGAAAGCATGTAAAGAATGTCGACCTTCAAGTTCCACCATTGCCTTCTTAATCACTGGCTTGAATTTTCCTGCAAGTATAAAACCGACGTTGTGGATTAATAGATTACAGCAAAACCTTCCACAATGGCACAAATGTACGAAGCTAACCACAGTTGAAAGGCTACAATTCAATTACAGATATAGAACAAGAAAAAAAAAAAAAGGAACTTTTCCATTGTATGTGTTTGGAGTTTGGACTTGTCACAGTATTATGGTGTTAGACTTGGCAGACAATGGTAAAATCTGAGTAAGAGAATATGAAAGGGAAAGGTAAGGTTGAGGTTGAGGTTGACCCATCAAGAATGCTTCACTGATGCAAAAAGAATCAGACGTTAACACTCAACCAAAGGAAGCCCCCCCCCCCCCCCCCGGTTCGCTGTCCAAAATGGTAGGAATGTGCCAACAGCCGGCCATATATCCTAAGGACCAAGGCGAAGCATTTTTGAATTTCCTACCAAATTCAATCTATAAATCATGAAAACTGATGGGACAGGTCAAGGGACATTGGCACTCTCACATTTGAGCATCATCATTAGGTTCTCCAGATGAGTCTCCTATCCATAGCAATGTAAGGGTAGGAAAATATCTGAATTCCATTTCGCTTTCGGGAAAATAATAGGTTTGAATAATAATGATGTATATAAGACAATAACTCATGATCAGCTTTGGATAGAGCCAGAAAACATAGCAGGATAATCTGATAAATAATAACCCAAAAAAAAACCGTACCATGTCTCCTCTCTACATCCATTAGAGAAGTTAGTGCTGTTCCACCAGCAGTCCAGTCCTCGACAGGCGCTGAAAGATTGCCCACCTGCATTTTTTAAATGGGGGAGGGTGCAATAATATGAGAAGCGAAGCGAAAGTACAGGCCCGTCTCAATTGAAGACGCTAACGAATAAGTTAAAACAAATGAAGAAAACGTACTGATGATATCAGTCCAGTCTTCCCAGAATGAAGCAGAGCTCCAGCAGTATAACCCAAAGCATAACAATATGAAGCATCAAAGTTGGTTGGCAATCCACATCTCCCCTCATATCTGAAGAAAAAGGAAGGGGGTGCTATTAGAGAAGTAGACAACCATGCTACTATGTATTGCACGCAAATTCTCCAAATAACTATAAAGTGTTCACTCAGGAAAACTTCAAGATATATGAGATTTACCCGAAAAAGTGCGACTGCCCTTTGAATTGCCCTTTGTAAGCACCTTCAGCCCTTCTCTTCTCCAGCTCAGTTTCAACCATTTGGATAAGCATCTTTTCTGTCTCTATCTTAGCAACCTGAGGAGAAAACAGGCAATGGATTAAGTTGTGAACCGTGGACCCATGCACTCGCTGATGCACCTCACGATATAAAGCACTCACCTGGACATTTCCATGTGGGTCCCTCTCAAGCATTAGTTGTTCCTGGATTGCTTGTGGCAAAAAGTCAAATAGCTCAAGAGATTGAGCTGTCAGTTTCTTCTTCCAGAGACCAGCTTCGTCAACTACTTCATGGGCCAAAATCTCATTCAGCTCAGCAATAAGCTTCTGAACCTGCAAACCACCAAAAGACAAGTGTTACCGTACTGTATATACGATTGAAACCATGGCGAATAAAAACATCATAATTTAGCTGTACCTCAGGGATGAAGTCAATCAGGCCCTCTGGTATCAATATGACACCATAATTATAACCAAGATCTGCACGTTTGCAGATAATATCCACCATGTAGTCTGTCACATTTTTTAAGGTCTGTTTCTTGGCATAAACCTGCAACAAGATATTAAGCTGTAATGAAACTCCAAATATTTCCCCAGAATGACAGCTCCGAAATATGGATTTGCCGGGTAACTCAGACGCTTAGCTACTCTTTTTGTATGCTTCTGGACTCTGGAATATGACATCAAAACTTTTTTACAGTTTTTTTGAGAGGGGGGGAGGGGGAGTGGGTGTTGTCAAATGTTTGCATATGTTCATGGCAAACCCCACGCATATATTTCCAAGGTAAACTCGTACTTGAATGGATTTGCAAAGCATAGGAAATTCAAGCATTAACAAAAAGTAATTAACCTCTTCTCCAATAAGACTAATGTTTGGATGGGTCTGTAAAGCACACTCCAACGTAATGTGTGAGGCTGCACGACCCATGAGGCGAACAACTGCAAAACCACAAAACAAGATTCATCATATCCGAAACAAGAACTCAAAAAATCAGAGGAATCTTAGTGATTCTAGGATCAGCAACCAACTTATGATGATAATTGATAAGCTAATAGCCTAATAGCACATTTTAGAATCAGAATCCACAACAGAACTCTCTCCCAAATTAAAATCATATCCATGTTTGACAACTTTAACCAACGGTATTAGACATAATTCAAAAGTGACGAATCCATATCCACCCCCCTCCCCCCTGCGACACTGTGGAGGCTCCTTCTTCAAAAGTTGATCTGAAGAAGCTGAGAGATAAACAAAAGACCTGCTAACCACCCAGATAAAGTGTCCTACGCATCATAAGCATCATATCAATGCCTTTCGAAAGATAAAATTTTGGAGGACCATACTTTCTCCACATGGGCCACATAAACAATGTCCTCTTTCATACCTCTGATCCTTCTTTCAGGTCTCAGATATCCCCCTTAGAAGAGCATTGGTTGAGAACAAACTCTAAAGATGGCAGTGGTGAAAAAGGAAAAAGGAGAGTGGAATCATGAATCTACCGGGGAAGCCAAAATTGGCTGGCACAGAAATCTATAGGCAAAGCACAATTATAGAACATGATGACACATAGCTGTTACATCCCCAGGATGACGCAGGAAAACATTTTGCACATAATTAAAATTCAATTTTCATGTACTTACAGTGATAGTACTTTCCAGTGGAACGGGCGTCAACCATAACATTTCCAATCATCTCAGCATATATCTGTATAAAACAATTTTATGCCTAAGTACAGACAGCCACACTCGACAGTGGTGGATGAAAAGTTATCAAAATGAAGGGTCATAGTGTCCTAGGTAATAAGTAGCAATTGCATGTTGCAAAACTCACCTTACAAGCAGTATCAAACCCAAAACTTGCTGGAACTTCTTTGCACTTAAGGTCACCATCAATGGTCTTTGGGCACCCAATGACACGAGTTTTTATATTTTTACTCCTGAACAATGTATCAGAAAGGTTATGCTGATACAATAGTCTCTAATAAAATTAGTGATCACCAAACGTAAAAATACTAATCACAGCAGTTTGAGGAGGTGAACATATAAATGCATTTCTAGTATCCACAGAAAAAAAGGGGGGGGGGGGTCATATTATTTCAAGGACAGTTCAACTATCTCCAAACTATTCAGGAGTATACAGGTATATACTGACATACTGTACCTGAAGTTCTCAGCAAGAAGGCAAGCATTTGTGTTCGAGTCATCTCCACCAATAACAACAAGCCCATCCAAATCAAGCTTTAGTGCCGTCTCTTCAGCTTGTTTGAACTGATACATGAGCCACCAGTCAATAATCATAAAGGAAGAGGGAATTTCAAAACAGAATGAAACGTGAGTAGGGTGTTGCAATGCATATAGTTACCTGCTCAGGAGTTTCAATCTTGTCTCTGCCACTGCAAATCATGTCAAAACCTCCCTAAACCAAAAAAAAAACAAAAAAGAAAAAATTCAAAATTACTCCTTGGCAATGCAACAGTTACAATTAAGTAGGATCCATGAGTTCTATAATTCTATGAAATATGCTACTGGTATGGATCAGCAGCAGATACTGAGCATGGCTGGCAGCGCATAAAGATGCAACATTTATGGAGTTTGATTTGACATAAAAGATAAGCATTCAGTCATTAAGCAACACTATGGTGGAGTCTTGTTTGAAAGAACCTTCAACAAATATGAATGAGCAGAAAATTACATGCAGAATTGGATTTCTTTTTACCAAAAAGAGCAAGAAACATAATGTGATACATTCCTTTATAAGAACCATGGAATCATTTCAGCCCAGCAAACTTACCTATCAACTTTCTATGACAAAAGCAATAAAGAACAATCTCGCCTATGATATTTAGAAGACACCACATAGGAAAAGGCAAAGACCCTGGTCCAAAGTATTTTCCGGCTTGAGTAATATCACAACCTTAAAAGTTTAATGATTTCTGTTTCGATGTTAAAGGCCAATACGTTTCATTGTATTGATACCGGTGAACAGAAACCTCCTAGAGGCAAATGTCCAGAATTGGATTGGTTAAGGACCTTGCAGAAAATTCTGGGTCATTCATCTGTAATCATCTCAAGGCAAATGGTGATTTCAGCCAAAGGAAGCCCCCAGGCCCCAGATATCGACTTGGTATCTGCATTATTTCCCGACCTACAGAACTACATTGTGAAAATGTTTCACCTTTCATATACTAGATTCATGGAAATTTTATCAACATTTGATTCTCTTGCTCTGAGGGGATTAGATTCTACACCATTTCAGCAAGCAGAGTTCATCTACAAAATGCCCAATGAAGAAGACTTCACCTATTCTCAACAAATTAATAAAAATAAATCATGCAAAATCTAAAGAACAAATAATAGAAAAGATATTCAAATTAGCAAGAAATCTAACAATGACCCAACTTTGAACATAAGGAATGACTCACTGCACAAATGACGACTCCTTAGTCAGTCAATGGAACCTAACCTGATTTCTGTAAGGGTAGACAAATTCCTCATTCAACACAACATATTTGCACTTCATGATTCCAGCAGGACCACCCCTGAACCCATACACTGTGCTGCCCTTGGTACGAGATTGCAGGTAATCTACCAACACAAAAGAAAAGATCAATCAACAGATGCCCACATAATTCAAGCCTGAAAATTTCTTTAACTTCATATATCAACAACTCACCAAATATTCCACAAATGACGTTGTGGCCTCCTGGTGCTTGTCCTCCGGACAAAACAACGCCAATTTTCAGCGATTGATGAGATGAAAGTCCCTCCGATTCGCTTGGAACTACCATTGATGATGGTTGTCCAAACAGACAAGGGAAAAGCTTTGCAATCTCATCTGCGAAATCGCACATAAAAATCATACCAATTAGCACCAATCCTCAACAACAAAATTTACACGTAGCTTATCTGGATTACCTATATAAATACACAAGCAAAACAGCGTTTACAATCACACATCAAGTAGCTCATTCTACACTCTGTGAATCAGTCATTTTGCACACAGTTACACATGAAGACACCATACACATTAAGAAACGAAAAGATCTTACTTCTGCAACTAAAATCAAGGGAAGAAGACAGTTGCAATGAAACTGGACGTAAAGACTTCAGACAGAAGTAGAAAACTACGGATCGATCGAGTCTTCGAGATCCAAAGGTTTCAAAATGTAGCAATCAAATGCACACAACAAAGTCAAAACACAGTCTCTTCTACTCGATCAATAGAAGTTTCAGATCAACATAAAAACAATGCATCCCATACATTCAACTAAAATCAACAAATCAGAGAAAGTGAAGCCAGATTTGGAAGAGATAGCAAACCTGGATTGCCGGCGGCGGAACTCTTCTCGCCGTCGACGATCTTGAAGTTTCCGGTGAGAACAAGGGGGAGAGGAAGAGAATGGTCGATCCTGCTCCTCTGAAGCTCGCTGTAAACGCCGGTGAGTCTACCGGAACCCGGAGCTAGAGCAGAGTCTCCGGGGATGGCATTGCCGTTCGCAACCGCAGAAGCCGCCATTGATGCCGATGTAAGATCCTTGCTCAGTTCACTCACAGTCTCAGTGTTTCTCTCTCTACAGATTGTTTGTCTCGAGTAGTGTGATTCTCTCTCTACGGTGGTTGGTGGGTTTATACTACAAGGTGACGAAGAGCACGTCTTCGATGTTTCCGCTGCAAGGAAAGAAAGAAAGAAAGAAAGAAAGAAAGAGGGGGTTTGTGTTGGTGGGAGGGCCTTTTCGGGAATTTGGCGGTATGTTAGTAAGTGCAGTAGTATAAAGTATTTGATTGAGATGGAAAAGATCTAATCTCAGACGTCAGATTCAGTATATGGGCCGAGTAGTTAGACACTAGCTCTAGCTGATGCAAAGTCGGATACCATCCGGGTATTTGCTGGGCAAATTTGGGGTTGGGGAGGTAGTTGATAACTTTTTTAAGCAAAAATGATGTGTGTTAGGTGAGACACATTTAAATTAAAAAATAACATAATTAGTTTAGGGTTTTTGGACATCAATAATATCAACTTTGGGGATATTGGATATTAATAATACAAACTATTTTCTTGGACACTAGTAGTACGAACTATTGACCGATAACTGCTTCAAGGATCGCTGACTGGCCCCAACGGATGAGCTTCCATAAAAGAAGGTGCACTTAGGTGATATAAGTAGTCATTTCAATCTTTTTAAGTCACACTTCTTTAACCACATATCCGGGGAATTACAGTTAGTGTCCACGTCAACATTTTCTACCCAACCTCCGCCTTCCACGTCACACATTATGGAGTCACGTCATCTTTCCAATGAGTTAAAACTATAACAACTCGGTCGTGTACTGTTAGAGGAAAATAGATCGATAGTTGGTACTACTAGTGTCCAAGAAAATAGTTTGTATTATTAGTCTCCAATACCCCCATAGTTGATATTATTGGCATCCAATAATCCATTAGTTTATATATATATATATATAGGATAATTAGATTCTAATAATCCCTACTTTCACCAATTGGACAATGGTGGACCGTACTTTCACTTTGTATTCTGGTGGTCCAAAAAAAAATATAATTGGATTGTAGTGGTACCAAATTCACCTCCACATTCTTCTTATTTTTTTCCATTCCTACACTATATTATTTTTGTTTTTTTCGTTCCTGCCCCTAGAAAGTTAATGAATTGTAGTTTCTAAAACATTTTTTAAATTATTATTTTGAGACTCCGAATAATTATTATAATTTTTTAAAAATAATAAAAGTGAAAAATCTTAAAAAATAGTAAAAAAATGAAAATAAATTGGGAGAAACTCTGTAAATTCATTAAAAATCATTTTAAAGTGTTATACTAAGTTTTGAATCAAATGCAATACAAAATCTATGATTCCCTCGAAAATATCCCACTACAATCCAATTTTTTTTTTGGACCACCAGAATAGAAAGTGAAAGTACGGTCCACCATTGTCCAATTGGTGAAAGTAGGGATTATTAGAATCCAATTATCCTATATATATATATATATATATATATATATATATATATATATATATATATATATATATATATATATTAAAACAAGTTCTATAAAGAGAAATCCAAACCTATGAGAAATAATTTGAGAGGTTTGGGGTTGTCAAAACAAACTCCATACCTATGAATAATTATAATATTATATATAAATTGTATTCCTATAAAATGTTATTTTTATCTATAATTTTTCAAATTTATAAAAAGTGTCTAAAATATGTCTAATGGATAATGTTTAGTTGATTCAGATCTCATTTATAATTATTGATATTTCACGCTTGGATTGATTGGAAAGCAATAACTGATGATATCGAAAGCAAAAGAAAAAAAGAAGAAAAATTGGAATAGAAAATGACAAAGTAAAAAAATAAATAAATAGGCCACACTTGCATTGATAGGAAAACGAATCCACCCATCATCCCTACCCAACTTTTCTTTTTACTACCTAATGGATAAAAATGTCATTCAACTTTCCAATTTAATCAAAATTGTCACTGGATTTTAAAAACTATCAAAATTATCACTTAATTTTCCAAATTACCCTCTACACATATTTTAAGCTACTACGGTAGGTAAACCTAATTTTCTCCTCCAATTTTCCAGTTCCTTCCTCTTCCTTTCCTTCATCTTCTTCTCCCCTGTTTTATCTTCTTCTCCCTTGATTCATCTTCTTCTCACCTGTAATAATTTGGACATGAAAGAACCAATAAAGTGACAAAATATGGTGTGATGCAACACCTTTGGTTCATAATTTCTTTGATCTTGTTAAAAGAAACTTTGAATCTTCTGTTCTGCAACTATTCTTTTCTTCTATTCAAAGTGTATGCCACAAGATCTAATTAGCTACCAATGAACTGTCAGGATTCTCAGGGCATAGTTAGCAGACAAACAATAATAAAGGCGAAAAATAAATAAAGATTCGACACAAGGAATTAACGTGGAAAAATACAGGTTCTGGTAAGTAGATATCCACATGGTCTAGAATTTGACCTTGTGCTTAATTTATAGTTATTGCAAAGCATAAATGTACGGGAAACTGAGTTCTTGTAAATCTAATATGAAACTTTTCAGTATCTGATGGCTATAAAAGAATTGTAGGAAGAAATACTCTTTGACCACTATTACGTCCAACTGCAATTTCCTAGTCAAGAACATTTTTACTAAAACGACAACATATAAGGCGAGTGCCATTACATAGTCCTTTAGATGGGTTGAGATTTCTTAACAATATAATTGGGAAATTAGGTTTAAGAGTTAATTTATGTGGAGGACATCCTTTTGGTGTTTGACTATTAATAAAATCCTCATGCTCACCCTGAAGGCTTGTATCTTTCGTTTTATCAAAGTTGTATATTGTTTCATTTGCTAGAAATCAATGTATGAGAAGGTCATTGATATCATCGACACAATTATTTTTCAGAGCATGTTGTGTCATAACTTCGGGATTCCCTAAAAAAATTTCCAAATATGGAAATACATGGTTGATTACATATTCAAGGATATATTTTTGTCAATGTATGGAACTATCATATGTGATGGAAGCTTGATTAGGTCATCAGTACGTAATTGTTTTTTGCATTCTTATGCGTGAAAAACTTAATTACTACCATGGTAAACTTAGAAATATACATTTCTACTTGTACTCATATGAACAAAATACCTTATTCATATCTTAATAATAAGAAAACATGTTATGGCTAACTTATTCACGCAATATAATCATATGAATTAACTTGATCTCATACTTTAAGCCAAGTTAACACAAGTACTTAACACCATAGGATTACTTTTGAACTTGTCATGCTTCAAACATAAATAAAAGTCTATAACATGATCTATTGGCAATTTGACATGCATACTAGCATACTTGAAACTTAGATCAACTGAAACATTTTATCAAGGCATACTTGCATAAGTGCTAACCAAAATATATACACACAAGTTATAATCATGAATACTTGTCAAACACTTATAAATACACGATTGTCAAAACTTTAGGCATCATAAACATATTAGACAATCAACTTGAACTTCAAAAGTCCTTAACCATCGAAGCCTTACTTTCTTGGGTAGCAAAGTGGAGAAGGGACCCGAGACCTCTCCAATTAGAGCTGGCAAAATTTTGTCCAACCCGGATTACCCGGATTGTCCGACCTGGAAAAAACCGGGTCTGGACATAGATTTTGCGTCCGAATTTTTATATTGACCGAATTGACCGAATATTCAGACATAAAATTTCTCTTTTTTCTATTGTCCGAACCCGATTTTAGCTTCGTCCAAATTGTTCGACCCGGTTTGACCCGAAATAAAACCGGGTCCGGACATGAATTTCTCGTCCGAATTTTGACATTGTTTGAATTTGTCCGACCCGGATTTACCCGGACCCGGATTTTTGTCAGCTCTATCTCCAATACATGTTAAGAAATTAATTGTCAAAATTTTTCTGAAATTTAACTAGCACGTGAACTAAATGACAAATAAAATAGGAAGAATGAAGCACTAACTTTAATTATGTTATGCATGTATTTATCCAATAATCCTAACGATAATGATATCAGAGTGGTGACTAGTATCAAAAGGATAGGAAAAGAATGAAAAGAATGATGTTAAGTTGGGGAACCAAATCAAACAAAGGCTAGGACTCATATCGAGACACTACTAATTACCTCACATGCTAGCTACCAACCTACACTACTACTTGTGTTGGTTCTCTGTACTTTATCTTGGACACCTTTACATCCTTGCATAATTGGCTTGATTATTTACTTATCCGGTCATCTCTCATCCCTAGTATAGTGTACCAAAAACTAGTTAGTTTATCATGAAAATATATATAAACATAAAAATAGTCATAGACGTCTTTAATGGGCTCTGTGACACACCCTGGCCGATCCACCAGCTGCTTTGTGACATCAAAAAGTACTTGTCTCAATGTTCCTTCACTAAGGTCTTTCACGTTTTCCGCGAAGCTAATAGGTCGGCGGACTAATTGGCTAAGGCCGACCTTAGTATTACTGGCTCTTGTTTTTGGAATCTTGAGGATGCGCCCGCCCTAAATTGTATTTTAAGAGAAGATAGACTGGGCATGTCTCTTGAGAGAAGAGCTGCCTAGTTTCTTTGCTTACCTTTGTAAAAAAAAATATATATATATAAACATAGTGCTCGTTGTAAGATGAGTCTATCTAAGATTATAGGTGTTATTAATCCATCTAAAAAAAATCTTATACTATATGCTGTGGCAGATTACGGGCATGAGTATACCTTACTTATTAATCCATCTAAAAAAAAGCTCAGACTTTTATGTGGGTATCATATATATCGCACTTACTTACCACAATCTACCACACTAACCATAAAACATCACATATTAGCATATCATAGTATTACTTACTACAACAACCATAATTTTATCTCTCCTCACTTTTCTCACTTTTTTCTCCCATCACCTGCTACATAAATTATTTTAGTCGAACACAGAATCAATCCAAAGGTACATATAATCCTTGAATAGAGGTGTCCACTTATGACTTATACAGTTAGACACGGAACAAATTACTGCATGTCTTAAGTGTGGAGTTTGACACCGCACATTAACGAGTCTTCTGCTTTTTGCACTTAGGCAAGCCAAGCCAATCATGCAATTCACGTAGTAAACACTTTAACCAAGAGAAGCATGATTTATTGATGTGTAAAGTAAACCAAGCTTCTACTTTACCAACATGCATGCTGACTAAGTGACTATGAATTATCCTAAGATGAAAACCTCAAAACGTGGTCCCTGCCCTATTCTAGTTGCATTCGCTATCTTTTTCCAGCAAAGACGATACCTAATATATAATCATATTATCATACCACACTGAAGTTCCTTCCCATCTAGTAAAAAGTATAAATGTCCATAACTTAAATACTTCAAAAAATTACATTTAATTTAAATTCTAATGGACTACAATACAATGTTTCGTTAATTTCGTGTGTTTCATTTTAATAGTGTAGTAGCAAACAAAAGATTTCTAAACCTTGAGTTAATCATCACTCGGACAGAATTATGATGGGGCCAAATTCGATGCAAATTAAGTCTAACTCATGTTGCGCCGATTGTTGTTTGACTTCCACTGTACAAATAGTGTAATGCTGGTGATAAAAAAAAACTCAATGGTAACAAATTTGTGCTTTGGAATTTAGTTTCCCATGGTTGGATGAGCAACTTACATGTATTATGTTTGAGATTTGCTGTAAAAAATTTTATATTCTTCATCTTTGAGAAACGATTGTTACGTACCACACCCCGAGAATAGTTATAAAGATTACTTGCGATAAAATGTGACAAATTATGACTAGAAAATTGAAAAGATACTTTTACCTCTATTTAAGTACATTAAGAGGCGAATTTGCAATTGGATCTTATTTGCATAAACTAAAAAATGAATATGTCCCTTATGTTAATTTAGAAGAAAAAACCTTCAATTCCACAAATGTTTAACATCTCCTTTTATACCTCATGTCTTCTCTGAAGTTAGTAATTAAGAAGTCCACCCTACAGAACTCATAGTTTACTCATAGATGTTGAGAATGTTGAGTGAATTTTTGCGAGTTTGAGGAAGTTAAAAATCTCCAGTTGGTGACTAAAATCTCTGGGTGTGTTTAATTGACACTTGAAGCATTTTGGACATAAGAGCATCGGTGTGTTAGAGCCTAGAGGACAAAACCGTCTATTTATTATCAAAATTTATGTTTTCACCCAAAAATAATCCAAAGGAAAATTAATACATGAGAATGTAGGGGTAAAAATAAACCTTCAACATAGGTGATGTAAAGTAAAATTCATTTCCCAAAGGTGAGACGTCAAAAAATACTTACACCAAAACTCATATAGTATAAATGTATATTACTCCAAGTTGAATAGTTTTATTAATTAAGACTAGTTATAACTTGACGTTTAAACTTTCTTTTTCTTTGTAGCTTAACTATAGCGCTGCCCGCTCTCAAAAATTCGAGTCGGACAAATTCGGTCAACGTCAAAATTCGGACGAGAAATTCATGTCCGAACTCGGATTTATTTCTGGTCGAACCGGATCGGACGAAAGCTAAAATCGGGTTCGGACAATAGAAAAAAGACAAATTTTATGTCCGCATATTCGGACGAAAAATCAATCTCCAGACCCGATTTTTTCCAGGTCGGACAATTCGAATAATTCGGATCGGATAAAATTTTACTAGCTCTACTTAACTAGTTAGTCTAAAAATTATTACAACAAATCACATATAGGATAAATATAGATTGGAAGGGTAAGAAGCTCCTGTGCTAGGGCCTAGGGATTACCCATCCTCCCAAGATTTAAAAAAAAATAATAATAATAATAAAATAAAAAAGGAACAGAATGGAATCTGGTTTGAATTAATTAGTAAGTAGGATATGACCAATTTTGACATGTGGGTGCACCTTTTCTAAATCAATATTATTATACAATCAAGTTAAACTAATGTTTCCCAAATCATATGCCTCACTGTTCCCCTCAATACACCCCATCATCAAACAAGTCGATCTGAACCCCACTTGCCAAACGACACAGATTAAGTCCCTACTTTCACAATAAACATCCCTATAATCTACAGTATAACTCACAGTAAAATGCCATACCACAAGGCTGAGTACAGGAAGATCAGCACCAAGCTCACAATCAGCACAGGGTGCAGCTACTGCTGCTCTCCACCAGAAGAAGAAGCTGAAACCCCTGATTCCTCAGACCGGTATCCGTCCATCTCGTCGCTTTCACACTACTTAGTGCAGGAGAAACTTTCCCAGATGATCAAACAGAGTGAGGAAGAGAAGGTTAGAAGACTAATACGAGCCCGAAAAGGGAAGCAGAAGATTAACACTACCACCAGTAGCAGTACTTGCAGCAGAAGATTAGCAGTGTTGGTTGCTGTCGAAAAGTTCACACTTGATCCCAGGGCTGAGTTTAGGCAGTCAATGGTGGAGGTCATAATGAAGAATCGAATCACGGAAACCAAGGATCTGCGGCATCTTTTGAGTTGTTATCTTGAGATGAATTCTAAGGAGTGTAGAGGGTTTATACTAGAGGCTTTTCATCAGGTTTGTACTGATATTTTCTTGTGCTGTAAACGTTAGTGTTGATGTAGTAATATTTGCTGTCATTAATGTTGTTCATAACTTGAACATTGTTGCAAATACAAAGCTACCTTTCTGTCTCTTGAAAACACTGCCTTCCAAGTGAAGTGTTTAGTAGTAAAGATTATCAAACTACTGTAAGATATTATTCTATAGATATTGTGGCCTGATATATATTAAGAGATATGAAAATATAATTTCCTCTTTATTGCCTATCAATTTTGGCAAGCGTAATCCTAGTGATTGTAATTATCCAATCTAATCAAATCTTAACGGCTAGTTAATATTAACCATTCATCTTGGTTACTTTGATGGACTCGGCCACCAGATTAAAAGTTGAAAGCTATAAATTAGTCGTCTTCCTACCAGTAAAAACACAGCGAAAAACCATCTATGTCTGTGTAATTAAAGTGAGAAAAGGGTTAAGGGGGAAAAACCGTTTTGTGCGATGAGCATACTCTACGTGAAGGGAGTACCTCCAAAGGATAAGTTAATTTCACTATGACTTCCGCATCTTCCGCATCAAGTGTAATTTATTGTGAGAATTATTTAGTTCAAAATCCTAATTAATATCATGAAGTTCATTATGTCTATTAAGATTTTTTACAACTACTACTATTTATGGAGTTCAATACTACGTCTATACTAGTGAAGTGATCACACATGCTTGTTTTTTGCTTCTGCTTAGTGATAGAACCATTAGTTTTTTTGAACTTAAAGCTCCTAATATGCTGCGAAAGTAGTCAGATATTGCCAACTGAGAAAAGTTAAAAGTCTGTAACATCATCCATAGTCCGTAGATGTATGGTATAGTAAAAGTCAAGTGATAAATAAAGATAAGTTTTTATAAGTAATGGAAAAAATGCTACTTCTGAATAAAATAACACATTTTTGGGGGAAAGGTAAATATTAGTAAAACTGTATTCAAAGAAATTCTACATGCTCTTAAGAAGATGGCTTAAGGTTGAATGAATGTGCTCAGGTTTAAGGAGACACAAAGAATAACTACACAAGATCCAAACCCAGAACCTTTGGCATTAACAGTCCAAGGTTCTACCAGTCAAGTTAAGTTTATTGGTGCATTTTAAGTACCCTACTTCCTACTAACTGAATATATTATCTTGCCTTCCTAACTTGTATTATTTTCCTAGTTGTGTGTTCGGATTTGATTTGGCTTGTTTTGTTTGGATAGTATCATTGATTTGATTGGTTTTGTTTTGGATAGTATCATTGATTACGATTACCTTCTTAGGCCGTGTTCTTTTATGCGGTATTTTGCGGAATGGTGTGGTGAAATTGTGGTGGGGTATGGTGAAATTGTGGTAGGTTATTGGTATGTGGTGTAGGTGAGGAGAGAGAATGTAAAAAGTAGAGGAGAAAAGTGAGGAGAGAGAAAAGTGAGGAGAGAGAAAAGTACTGATTTGCGGCAAAATGTGGTGGGTTGTGGCAAAATGCGGTAGGCTGTGGCACCGCAATTTGTCAACCGTAGAAAAGAACACGGCCTAAGTTGTTTAGAGTTGTATAAATTGAGATACTTTTCATCAATGAAAGATTAAAAAAAATAAAGTTTTCAACTTTGAAGACATGTTTACATCTTGATTTTCTTGACCTACTACAAAACAGTTCATTAACATTTTCTCATCCACTGTGTAATGCAAGTTTGATTGAAGACTAGAAATATTAGGATAAATTTACTAGGCAGTTTGCCTAAACAATTGAATCAGCTGGCGGCACTTCACTTTGATTATTCAGAGGTGTTGCCTCCTGAAGCTGCTTCTTGTCCTCTTTCCTGAAAAAGGGTCCATTAAATTCGAGCAACTGCATTAATACAAGTAATTCTGCAATAATTTATGCTCTACAAATTATATATTCTAAGTGTTTAAGTGAAATCTGGAAGGATTTAAATGATAAACAGAAGTCACCTGTTCCAGCAACGCAACCATCGAACAAGTCTATAGTAATCATAGTCAGCTGCGGGGATCAATCTTGGAAGCACTTGAGAGAGAATAGTTCTATTGGCTGCAATCACCACTAAAGAGCACATGACGAAAACCACAATTGCTGCCCACAATGACTTGTGCTGTATGACAATGTAAACTCCGGTCATAAACGCCAACAATGTCCCGTACAGGGATTGTTTGAGCAACACCAAACTACGATCGATTAACAACCTCGCCTTGTTACGATCACAAACCATGGACCATATGATGCAGAACAAGATCAACATTGAACAACACATGGAGTATGTGTCTGTCACCAAGAACACCAAAAATGCTGCTTTCTTGGCTAAAATTGCTTCGCCATTGTCACCATTTAGCCCTCCCGGAAGTGTGAACCCGGCTGTGAATGTTATAGTTGCCAAAAGCGCTGCAACCACTGATATTGTACTTCGCATCTCTGTTAAGTCAGCCTTTGGTTGGATATATGTAGTTTTCAATGTTGGATCAACCCCAATTACTTTGCACATCTCAGACTGCATCATTATTCACCCAAAAAGAAAATGAGTATCTGTAGGGCTGTCCATTGGTTCAGAACCGAACAGAACCAATGAGGCTTAAAAATCAAAGCTGAAAGTCGAATAGAAAGTTTTCGGTTTAAATCGAAAACCTAATAAAATTACCTGAACCAAACCGAATACTTTTGGGCGTCATTTCCATATTATATTAGCCTACTACTCCTGGTCTTTTCAAATAAACCAAATAACAATTGAATAAACCGAATAAGAACCCTGTTCGATTTTTAAGGTTTTTATTTGGATTTTTCAAATTTGAACCGAATAAACCAAAATCTTTGAACTGAAAACCGATTAAACCATTCGGTTCGATTTGGTTCAACTTTGAATTTTTTTCAATTAAAAATCTAATAATGCACAATCCCAAATATCTGAAATTATATTACAAGCATTATTAAAATAATAAAACCTAATAACCAAGTTAATTTTATAAAGAAAAGATACTTTTGGGCGCACCTTGTTTGGTGTGGCCTGAGTTCAACAACGTTTTTATTTGTTATTTATATATCTATACCCATCGAGCTTGTTTTGTCTTTATCTTAAATCCATTTTAAAATTCTTCATAAGTCCATTTTTATTTATTTATGGTTTCTGAGTATTTGATATAAATAATTTTTACTATGTGATATGTATTTTGTGAATATTGAGTTTTATAAATATTATTACATGACCATACTTTTTAAGTTTCTTTTCTTTTTATTTATCATTATTAAAATGTTCTGTCTCTATAAAACTTTTATGAGTATTGTAGTACATTTGAATGAACTTTTTTCCTGAGGTTTATGATCATTGTAATAGTAATTTTAAGAACATTATATGATTTGTCTATCTATAAGCACGTTAGTGTTTTATGAGCATTATTGAGCATCGTAGTTAATTTTTATGAAATGTTTTCATGAGGTTTATGAGTATTGTGGTACAGTTTAAGAATATTGCATGGTTCGGTTACGAACATTAATTTAGTGTTTTATATATGAACATTGTTGGATAAACTCTACTTTTCAATTTTTCTTATTATCATTATTTTGGCATATTCTGTAAAACAAGAAGATAAAAGCAAAAAAAAAAAAGAAAAAGAAAAAAACAAAAGAAATAATGAATTAGGTGCACTGAATATGGTGCACCTGAGAGTACCATTGTGATTCTACAAATATGGTGCACCCGAGAGTACCATCGTGATTCTACAAATAATGAATCGACCTTGTTCTTTTGCAAGGTAAGTAAATTTTCATTGCATTACCTTACCTTGCCTTTTCTTAGCTTACCATAAAAAAAGGTAGAACTATTCTTTTATATTTAAAATTCTTTATTCAACTTACAGAATTAATTTAAAAATAAAAAGTAGGTGATGTGACATTTACCTACCTCTACTACTTATTTACCTTTAGTTACTTTACCTTATTTATATCTTCCCTACACTTCAAAATAACATGACCTAATGAGACACCAAGTTCAGTCATTTCCTTTTCACTAATTATACGGATGATTGTTCAATAGGTGCGTTCAATATCAGCGACAGATGGAGATTACATTCACAAATTTGTTGGATATTAAATCTCATTCTACACAAAAATGAGTCTAGAATTAAAACATATGCTTTATTACTTTGAGGGTTATTACAATTCATAAATTATATAAAAATTATTTTTAATTATATTTGTTTATCAATAGAAAATTAGGCATAAGATATGTATTCCCAGTATTATAGTTGATATGAATAAGGCATCTTTCATATTTGTTGACATAATTGATGAATGTCATATACTTATGATTGATAAATATGTGTAGTTATAAATAATTATCATTTAAAATCATAAAAATACAAATTATAGACGATTCAAGATATTTAAGGCTTTTAGTTTAAATAATTTAACAAACAACCTCAATTCATTCAAAACATGTATCATTTTCCTATCAAAATATAAGCACCATATACAATATCAAGCAGTGAGAGCACAAACTTGGTATTTGAATGAAAGAAAGTTCGAAGACATACCCATTCTTCATTTTCATCGCACATTTCCTTCAGTAAATGCATGGCAGTTTTGTTGTGGTTGTCCTTGATCGTTGGGTCGACATCATCTCTAACGAGCAACAATTCTGAGAGGTCCTTGTCCTTGCTTCTGATTGCTACATGTAAAGGAGTTTCGCCTTTCGAGTTTTGAATGTTTCTTAGTTCTTTTATGGATTCATGTTCTAGAAACTGTTGATATTCTTTGTAGCTTGAGCCTTTGAGGTTGTGCAAAGGTGTGTTACGGTGCTTGTAGCAAAAGTACCTAAAATATGGGCTTTTCTCGGCAAAGGTGATAACAGTTGACCAATGCCCATTCTTACATGCCTCGACCCAAGCAAGAGGAGTCTTCATGATACAAGAACGGTCCTTTTCTAGAATCAATCCTACAAGCCATGCTGCCCCCATTTCGGATGCTCTCTCTAAGGGCGTCTTTCCATCCTTGTCAGTCTTATTGATGAGTTCAGGCCATCTCTCAACCATTAATCTCCCATTTTCTTCTGCAATAATAGAAGAACATGCTAATGCAAGCATATCTATATTACCAATAAAGAGATGGTCGTGCCCTTATCTTAATAATTGGTAGATGTTTCCTCTGAGAAAATTGTGAGACTAATGTGTTATACTTTCTATAGGCTAATCGGTACTTAACCTCATCCTTTGGGTTGATTGTGGCCCACTGGGGTTCCCAATGATGGAGGTCCAGTAAAATAATAGAAGCGGTGTAAAAAAATTGGTTTAGCTAATTATGAAGAGAAGAAAGATCGAGTTAAAAAATTGTTGACATACCTGTGCATTTGAATGCAAGATGCAAGATATTGTGTCCAGCTGACGATGAATGCAGATAGTCTGACAGATTGTGCTTGTATACCCATTCCAAAATGAAGTTAACAACTTGGTGGCAGTTGTACTCTACAGCTTTAAATAGAATGTCCAATCCTTGTATATCTATCAATCGCCAAAGTGTAGTGCCTTTAGCCCATGACAAGAAACACAATGCAAGTTTCTCGCGTTTATTGAATATAGATTCGGCAAGAGGTGTGCGGCCTCTGAGATCCTTGTGTAACCACGGCAAGTCCAACGACATGGTTTGTTGAGGATATTCCTTGCGAAAAGCATCTAGCAGCAATTGGACAATTTGTTCAATATCAGTAATGTCTTCTGAGGCAACAACCAGATGTAGAGGGTTTCGTTCTTTTGTGTCGTGTTTTCCCAAGAGGCTGATGAAGCTACTTTTCCATTCCGGTTTGATGTCTTCCCTCGTTAGAATATACTTGAATGGCCACAACTCGCCTATCTTTATCCAACTATGGAGGATAGTTTCCCCCCACTTATCTGATTCACTTATGAGTTCAACATGGTTTTCAATCAATTGTCTCAATATATGTTCTGCAAAAGCAAGCATAAATGATATTATAATTTTTTGTTGATTTTATCAACAAGAAGTGCACAAAAAAAAAAACATTGTCAAACTCGAAATACAGTAATGATATGTGCACACCATATATGTTAACAACAATCTATGTACTGTAATTTCCATAAATGGGAATTATGGAAATTACGGTAATTTCTACAATATCAACCGTGCATGCATGTGTTAATTATAAATCTAGACCATTGAATTTATTTTTGAAGGGTCCTCCTATGCAAAGGACATTGGCCTGTGCAGGAATAAGGACGTTTATCTAAACGTCATAGCAACCGCAGCAAGGGAATAGTTTTGAAGTGAAAGACCAAAGAAGGGCAAAAACCAAATTAGGGAAGTATCTCTTAATTAATCTTCTGGAAAATCTCAGCCGCCTACTTCTTGAAATAAGATTAACTGATTGATATCTTTTTATTCCAGGAAACGGCAAATCAAGGAATGGAAGAGATTCTGGATCAAGACCAAGAAGGAAACATCAATTTAAGGAAGTTATCATTCAGCGCAAAGAAGGAAGATATCTGATTTGCAAACGGCTCTATGCATCTGACAATGCATAAATAAAAGAAATCATGCTCAAGGAAACTCAACTATTCCACGGATGAAATAGGGTGTATCAAACAAATTTGTGTTTTTGTTTGAGTGAGTTTGTATGTGAGAATTCTTGTAAAGAGTGCTTTCAAGTTCTTAACGGATCTAGAACTGTGTTAGACTCTTGTAATAAAATCCTAGACGGACTTAGGATTTGAATAGTGTTAACACCAAACGAAGGCTTTGGTGGGTGTTCATCTTTCAACAAATAAGAAGCGTCCTTAGCAAGGCGCTTGGTTCTAAGTGAACCTAAGGACGTTTACCTTAGGTCACTTCCGTTACAAACAGTTTCATCTCAATAAAGGAAGTTATTCAGTTGATATCTATTGTCCTTTATTTAATTGTTATTAATAAACTGTTTTGAACCTTAATCTGAAAAGATTAAGGTATTAACGTCCTTTGTTCTGTGATCTTTAGTGCAGAAAAATTCATAACCCTATTCACCCCCCTCTAGGGTTCTTTCAATTGGTATCAGAGCTTGGTCCACTAAAAACTCAGAGACTAATCGCTCTGTGACAAAGATCATGGGAGATCACAACATGGGAGACTTAAGTTAAGGACGTTCATGGAACAGATCACCTTTACTGACAGGTGACAACTACAGAATTTGGAAACGCCAAATGGAGATCTTCTTGAGAAATCAAGATGAGGACATTTGGGATGTAGTCACCAAAGGAAATTATCCTACTCCCGGATGATCACGCAGATGGAACAACAAGTGATAAACCAAGATCTGAGTATTCAGCTGAAGAAAAAGAGCGAGCAAAGAAAAATACTCATGCATATTATCTTTTAATTTGAAGTCTTAACTCTAATGAATTTGAAAGAGTGTCTAATTTTGATACAGCTCAGCAGATATGGAACTACTTGGTCACAACCTATGAAGGAACAAACCAAGTAAAGAAGACCAAGGTAAACATACTGGTTCGAAAGTATGAAGGCTTCAAGATGGAAGAAAATGAGTCCATTGAGTCAATGTTCAAAAGATTCAGTGCAATCATCAACCATCTCAAGTCCCTCGGAAAATCCTATTCCAATGAAGAACAAGTGAACAAGGTCCTTCAGTGTCTTCCTAGGCACAAGTGGGGACCAAAAGTAACGGCAATAGAAGAAGCCCAAGATCTAAAGACCTTGAAAATCGAAGAGCTGATTGGCAAACTTCTTGCACATGAGATAATGCATATCAAGCGATCGGACGAGACATTGCCCTCAAAAGCACCAAGGAACCAGAAGAAGAATCAGAGGATGATGATGAAGAAACCATGGCCATGCTAGCTAAAGGTTTCAGACGACTATACAGAAAGAATCCCAGATTCCGTGGCTATCTGAGAGAATCATCCTCCAAACGACCTTCACCCAAAGGTAAAATTCAAACCAAGGATGATAATGAGTATAAATGCTTCGCTTGTGGTGCAACAGATCACTTGGTCAGGGAATGTCCTCATGTGAAGAAAGTCAAGGAACAAAGCGATTTCAGAGGAAAAAGATTAAGCAGCAAAGCCATGGGTCCCACATGGAGTGAAAGTGAAGGCAGTGAAAGTGAAAGTGAGTCCGAGGAAATCGCAAACCTTTGTCTCATGGCAAAGGACCTTACAGAAACACAAGCAGATGAAACAGAGGCGAATGACGATGATGAGGTATTTACAAATATCTTTCTAAAATGTCCTTCACATAATTTGAAACCAAGATTGCTCAATCTGCTTGACTACATTGCAACCCTCACCGACAAAGTACAATATCTCACTAGAATTGCTGAAACAAACTCCAAAACCATAGAAACTCAATTGGAGATAATCAAAAACCTTACCTCTGAGAATGTCAGCATGAGAAATAAAATGATACAGAACCGAAAAGAGCTGAATTCCATTCTGAATCAAGAAATAGACCAAGTTCATTTTACCATAAATCCTGAGAAGAAAACCTCTACAGATAAACCTGGTTCACCCAGAACCAAACCAGAAATCTTACCCACTCATAAACCCACACCTATACCAAAACCAAGAAC
Source organism: Portulaca oleracea (assembly GCA_029582165.1). Classification (NCBI taxonomy): domain Eukaryota; kingdom Viridiplantae; phylum Streptophyta; class Magnoliopsida; order Caryophyllales; family Portulacaceae; genus Portulaca; species Portulaca oleracea. Next base: position 26,411,178 of record CM055885.1, read on the forward strand.
CAAAGCAAAGTGGGTTCCAAAGAAGCCAAACAACAAACCAGTTCCCCCAAACAAAGAAACCTTTCATAAACCTCTTGGTCCAAAGAAAGGTATAATGTCCTTCAGTGCAGGTATGTCTCAGGGCTCACAACGACCTCTGGTATTTGGACAGTGGATGCTCGAGACACATGACTGGAGATCCAACCAAATTCAGAGAACTCAAGGACATCAGAAGTGGAAAGGTAACGTTTGGAGACAAAAGCCAAGGGAAGATCCTTGGAGTCGGCAAGGTCGGTAAGGATTCAGTCAACTGTATAAATGATGTATATTATGTAGAAGGTTTAGAGTATAATCTTTTAAGTATTTCTCAGTTTTGTGATAGAGGTTATAAAGTTTGGTTCAATAAGAACTTATGCGTCGTAGAAAAGGAATCTCATGAAATAGTCCTTAAAGGTCATCGGATGAACAATGTGTATGTTATTGACCTCAGTGATCATATGACAAAGGACCTTACCTGTCTTAGAGTTGCATAAGATGAAACCTGGTTATGGCATCGTAGATTAGGACATATGACCATGAAAACTCTTCAAAAGCTAAAACGCCTAGGCTTAGTTAGAGGACTATCATATCAAAATTTCATTCGTGACAAGGTATGTGATGCATGCACTAGAGGAAAACAGACCAGAACATCCTTCAAACCTGTATCTCAAGTAACCACCTCTAGATGTTTAGAATCACAGATATGGACCTCTGTGGACCAATTCCATACAAAAGTCTAGGAGGACGTTCATACATACTAGTCATTGTTGATGATTATTCTAGATTTACCTGGGTTTTATTTTTGAAGGATAAGACAGAGGCTTACCCAGAGTTTGAGAAATTATACAGGCAACTCAAGGTCCTTACAGAACTCAGTCTGGTGTCCATAAGAACAGATCATGGAAAAGAGTTTGATAATCGAGATCAATTTGGAACATTCTGTGATCAAGAAGGGGTTACACATAACTTCTCTGCCTCAAGGACACCACAACAAAATGGTGTGGTTGAACGGAAGAACCGCACACTGGAAAACATGGCCAGAACAATCATCTGTGAGAACAATCTACCCCTTTTTCTTTGGGCTGAAATTATAAATGCTTCAAATTATATTCTCAACAGATGCACCATAAGATCCTTCATGAAAAAGACACCCTATGAGCTGTTCAAGGGTAAAACACCAAATGTGGCCCACCTCAAGGCCATTGGATGCAAATGCTTCGTTCATAACAATGGCAAGAAGACCTTAAGTAAATTTGAACCAAGAAGTGAAGAAGGAATTCTGATAGGTTATTCCTTATCTAGCAAGGCCTACAGAGTCTACATTAAAGCATCCAAAAAGGTGGAAGAGTCAATTCATGTTGTCTTCGATGAAACCTCCACCTCCTCATCAGAAAGGTCCTCCATCAAATTCCAGATTCTTCATGATGATGATGACGAGGAAACCCCTCGCATATTTCAGCAAGGTCCTTTACAACAAAATGAAGAGCCTTCTTCTGATGACACCATGCAATCAACTTCTGTACATGAGGAACATGACGCTCAAGAACCTCCGCATGATGGCGAACAAGGACCTTCAGCAAATGAAGGTGAAGGACCTTCCTCAAGTGAAGGACAAGGACCTTCACCGACAGACACTCCTCAGATGGCTGATACTGCACAGCAAAACACCGAGGAGTCATCAAGGACCTTCAGGTTCAAACTTGCTCATCTAGCTGACAATCTCCTTTCAGGTCTGGGAACAGGTATTAGAACTCGATCATCTCTTAGAAACTTTTGTGCCTTTCATGATTTTATTTCTCAGATTGAACCTAAAGGACCTGAAGAAGCGCTAAAGGACAGCAACTGGATCCTAGCTATGCAAGAAGAATTAAACCAATTCGAGCACAACAAAGTATGGAAGCTTGTCCTAAGACCAGAACACCATCCAGTCATTGGTGTAAAATGGGTCTACCGCAACAAATTAGATGAACATGGCACTGTCACAAGAAACAAGGCAAGACTAGTTGCCAAAGGATACAACCAGGAAGAAGGCATTGACTATGAAGAAACCTTCGCACCAGTTGCAAGACTAGAGGCCATTCGGATACTTCTTGCCTCGCTGCATCAACTCACAGAAGCTATATCAAATGGACGTAAAAAGTGCCTTCCTCAATGGATATCTAAAGGAAGAACTCTACGTGGAACAACCTCCTGGATTTGAACAACAAAATCCAGACACTCATGTTACAGACTTCAGAAGGCCCTTTATGGGCTCAAACAAGCTCCCAGGGCTTGGTATGAGAGACTTGGCTCCTTTCTCCTAAGAAATGGATTCACAAGAGGTCTCATAGACAAAACACTGTTCATCAAAACCTCAGGTCAGGATTCCATTATTATTCAAGTTTATGTAGCTGACATTATTTTTGGTGCTACTAATGAAATCCTAGTAAAGGACTTCTCTGATCTTATGAGCAAGGAGTTTGAAATGAGCCTTGTGGGAGAACTTAGATTCTTCCTTGGCTTGCAAATCAAACAGCATGAAGATGGTATCTTCATCAATCAGAGTAAGTATGTCAAAAAACTCCTCAAGAAATATGGGCTTGAAAATGTCAAGCACTGTAGCACTCCAATGTCCTCCACCATAACGCTTGATCACGATCAAAACGGTAAGGACATTTCTGACAAACAATACCGAGGTATGATTGGATCTCTCCTCTATCTAACTACTAGTCGTCCAGACATTATGTTTAGTGTGTGTGTATGTGCACGCTTTCAAAGTGCCCATAAGGAATCTCACTTGATTGCTGTCAAAAGGATCATGAGATATCTTGCAGGCACAAAGGACCTTGGGCTATGGTATCCTAGCAACAACCACCTTCTTCTTGTTGGATATTCAGACGCCGATTTTGCTGGATCAAGAACGGATCGAAAAAGCACTTCAGGAGGATGTCAAATGCTAGGTCTATCACTTATATCTTGGCAATCAAAGAAGCAGAATGCTGTTGCCCTATCCACTGCAGAAGCTGAGTACATTGCCGCCGGTGCCTGTTGTGCCCAACTTCTATGGATCAAGTAATAGATAAAGGACCTTGGCATCGAAACCTCAAGTGCTCCAATTAGATGTGATAATCAAAGTGCAATCCAAATTACAAAAAATCCAGTTCAACACTCTCGCACCAAACACATTGAAGTACGACATCATTTTATCAGATATCACGTGGATAAGGGCCATATCACTATGGACTTTGTACCCACACATCAACAACTGGCTGACATTTTCACCAAGCCCCTTCCCACTGAGCAGTTCATCACTAACAGAAGGGAGTTTGGCATGCTTCAACCGAGTGCCTAGTTGAGGGGGAGTCAAGGCTCATCCTTCCAGGGGGAGCCAAAGGACCTCGCCCACCAGGTATGTTCACTAAATTCCTCTGCTCATAAAGGACCTTGACACTCTTATCCTGGAACCACATTGAGCATTCTCATATAAACTCTGGCAAACAGTTATACAGACAGTTCACTCTATGACTGCTCTGGGTAACCGCTATTTTCAAAAATACTTTCCAAATATTCCGCAGTTATTTTTGTAAGTTTTTTTTCTTTCTCTTTCCTTCTTTCTTTCCCGTTTCTCACTTTCCTTCTTGTGGATTTCAAAATCTCTTAAATCCTCCGTCAAATCAACATTTAAATCCCAACCGTCACTCTCAATTATCCCTCCTTCCTTTTATCGATAACCGTTCTCTCTCTCTCTCATTATTATCTTTCCCTTCCCCACATCCAACCTTCCCCCTCTACCCTTTCACCCTCCTATTTTAACTGACCCCACCCCTTGCACTTTTCACTCACTCATCCCCACCACCCATCTCTATCTTCCTTATTCCTCCATATCTTCACCATGGGAAAACGACCTGCCATCAAACAAGAAACATCCTCTGGAGTTGCCAAACGCACTCGCTCAAGTAAGTCCTCACCCATTCCCCCCGACTCCACCAACTCTCACAGTTCCTCCTCTGATGCACTTACCATACCACCACCTTCCACCTCCACTCTTCAACTAACCCCTTCCCAACGTCTGAAACTCTTTGCAAAATGTCCATCTTTGTCTTTGCCGTGATCACGATTGGACTCCCTCATTGAAGCCTTTCCCTCCTTTTCAACCCTGAAGGACGTCGGCTGTCAATCGTTCTTCAACTGTGACCAAAGCGTCTACCCTTCCCTTGTTCACCAATTTTTTGCAAATCTTGTGGTCAATCCAGGAAGAACTTCTCTTCATTTGAAAGTCTCAGGTACTGGCATTTTTCTCTCTGCCAATCTTGTTGAGAAAATTCTGAATCTCACTCCCAATATAGCCAAATCTCCACTTCCTTTACCCTCTAACCCAAAGCAGGAACTTTTGAAACTGTATGGTCGTCCCTCCGAAACCAAAAATGCCCAATACACTGCCTTGACTTCTGAGGCCCGCTTCTTTTACTATACAATTGTTCGCACAATCCTACCCCGTGGTTCGAACAAAGAAACCTTAAATGAAGCCTGCGCCTACTTTCTTCTGAACATCCTAAATGATCGACACCTTGAGATAGGTGAAATTGTTATCACCAACCTCATTCGGGCAGCGTCCTCCACCTCTGGCCCTTTACCTTATAGCAACCTCCTCACCAAGGTCTTTCTCGCTTATATGGTCCTTCTACCTGCCTCAGAATGAGTCCCTGTCCACATCTCCAACATAGGCATTCCTCTGCTCAAAAGTCTGGGCTATCAACAACAAGATGATGGAACTTGGCTTCATTCAGATGAGATAAAGGCTGCTCATGAGAGCTCTTCTGCTACCGCTGCCAAGGACGTTCAGGACAACCTCCTGACCCAAGTCTCCAACCTCCGGAGTGAAGTCCTCACCCTCCACCAATAAATCCAAGGTCTTCAAAAAGTGCATGCATCTATCCAGTCTGCCATCACCTCTCTCCATAATGTCATTTCATCCCTGCCGCCTCCTCCAACCACTCAGACCACTCCAGGCACTTCTCCTGTGGCTGACCCCAACCCAACTCCTGATGCAGCCAATCCTACTGTCCCCCTTCCTTGAATTTTTTTTTAAAAAAACAATTGTGCCAAACATTCCTCCTGTTTCCTTTCTGGTTAAACCAAAAAGGGGGAGATGAACTACCTTATTTTACACTATGTTCTTTTTGCTTTGCTGAATTTGGGTCTGTAATTAACAAAACTGCCCTCTACTAATATGCATGTTTTGTAATATGCATGTGTTCCTCTATATGTTGCATATACTGTTTTTGCTTTAAATCACTGCTATGGAGTTTTGTCTTTCACTCAAAAAGGGGGATATTGAAGGATCCTCCTATGAAAAGGACATTGGCCTGTGCAGGAATAAGGACGTTTATCTAAACGTCATAGCAACCGCAACAAGGGAATAGTTTTGAAGTGAAAGACCAAAGAAGGGCAAAAACCAAATTAGGGAAGTATCTCTTAATTAATCTTCTGGAAAATCTCAGCCGCCTACTTCTTGAAATAAGATTAACTGATTGATATCTTTTTATTCTAGGAAACGGCAAATCAAGGAATGGAAGAGATTCTGGATCAAGACCAAGAAGGAAACATCAATTTAAGGAAGTTATCATTCAGCGCAAAGAAGGAAGATATCTAATCTGCAAACGGCTCTATGCATCCGACAATGCATAAATAGAAGAAATCATCTCAAGGAAACTCAACTATTCCACGGATGAAATAGGGTGTATCAAACATATTTGTGTTTTTGTTTGAGTGAGTTTGTATGTGAGAATTCTTGTAAAGAGTGCTTTCAAGTTCTTAACGGATCTAGAACTGTGTTAGACTCTTGTAATCAAATCCTAAACGGACTTAGAATTTGAATAGTGTTAAGACCAAACGAAGGCTTTGGTGGGTGTTCATCTTTCAACAAATAAGAAGCGTCCTTAGCAAGACGCTTGGTTCTAAGTGAACCTAAGGACGTTTACCTTAGGTCACTTCCGTTACAAACAGTTTCATCTCAATAAAGGAAGTTATTCAGTTGATATCTATTGTCCTTTATTTAATTGTTATTAATAAACTGTTTTGAATCTTAATCTGAAAAGATTAAGGTATTAACATCCTTTGTTCTGTGATCTTTAGTGCAGAAAAATTCATAACCCTATTCACCACCCTCTAGGGTTCTTTCAATTTTTATTTAAACTGCCAAACTTTTCTTTTCTTAAATTAATAAATTATTAGATAATAATTAAAAGATTAATTTAAAGCGCTATGTTTGGATGAATTGTTTTAAAGGTTACATTAGTTAATTTCGAAAGCTCTTCCTCCTTGGATATTGTCATCTTTCTCGTTGGATATTTTTCCATCACCTCCATTGTTACATTTTATGCGGTGACTTCTATGGATAATTTATTTTTCGTTCATGCCCCTAGAAAGGTAATGAATTGTAGTTACTAAAGCTTTTTTAAAATTATTTGTTTTGAGACTCTGTGTATTATGAATTTTTAAAAGGAATAAAAGTAAAAAAATCTTTAAAAATAGTAAAAAAAATGAAAAAAAGGGAGAAACGCCATAAATTCATTAAAAATCATGGTAAAGTGTTATACTATGTTTTGAATCAAATGCAACACAAAATCTATGATATTTAGAGTATACTCTCGATGATGTACCACTAATATCCATTTTTTTTTTTACCACCAGAATCCAAATTGATATTAGGGATTATTATTGTCCAATTCACAATAGTTGGGATTATTAGAATCCAATTTTCCAAAGTGATTAATATTGTATTGGAATTGTTAAGTGACAGATATTATGGAAAGTAAAAATTTAGTTAAAGTGAAAGATATTAAGAAGAAATGGAGGGAGTATTGTTTATTATTATAACTATTATAGTAGCTTTCAAATATACGAACAACGAATACAAAAGTAGCACTACTGCACAGTAAAAATAGTATTGATATACTTCAAAAAGAAAAAGAAATAACATTTTGGTTTTAAAAAAAAAGAAATAATATTTATACACATCATATATGGGGACCATGATAATCATCTTGACTCAAGATAGTTCTTAACCATCTTAAATTGGTCATATTTCACATTTTTGTAACTTTTATTAATAATTTCTTTAATAATTATATATATTTATCAATTATAATAATATAATATTTATTAACTAGGTCAAAAAATATAATAATAGCCTAATTTTATCAATCATAGTAGAAAATGTACATTTTATACATAGTTTTATATTTATGAAATAAATATAAACAAATAATTATTTTTAAATTGTTTATAAGTTGTAGTAACCTGAAAATAATAAAACATACATTTAGAATGATTTAAATACATTTATATTTAACTTTATTGGTGATTTAGAAAAAATGCAAGATGGTTAAGAACCATCTTGCGTCAAGATGTTTATCATTTTCGTTTTTCTTAATATATACATATTTTTGGCATTTCACTTGTTTCTTCATTCTTTCATTTTATACTTGCCAATAGTTTCAATATACATATGCACTTTTAGAATTATGTTATCACACCCTCGAGGTTTCAATATTGTAGCATTACTCACTATGTTATAGTACTTATGTAAATTTTTAATAAAAATTATAATATTATATTTTTCTAATAGTGTTTTCTTATTGGGAATTTAATGACATCAATATTATATGATATATCAATATACAAATTACAATATTTATGGTTAATATTTTTTGCACATAAATATGGACAAGGGATAAAAAAAGAGGTAATAGTTAATTAATTTTTAAAAAAATAAATGTAATGAATGACTGTAATTAGTGTAACCTGTGGATTTTGGCGCGATATGCAAGGCTGTCCGAGCATTGTTGAGAGTAAGAAATCGAGTCAACTCATATTTATGTGCTATGTCTAGGATCTGTTGCGCCATCTCCAACTTTCCATTGTCAAGAGCTACGAAGAAAAGATCGTCATCATATTTATCGGACTGCTTACGCTGGCCATCCAAGCTCAAGAAGTAGGATGCAAGCTGTTGATTATGGTGGGCAATGGCGATACGCACGGGTGAACCCCCTTTACTTCCATCGAACCATGGAAGTCGTTTGTCTTCTGGCCTTTCCCTTTTGAATCCATCGACAAGCATCTCTGCAATTTTTTTGGTCACTGCATCTCCATATGAAGACTTGGCAAGTACATGCAAGGGGTTGTCACCCTCTTTGTTTTTTGTCGATAGTTGACCCGTGAACCGTTCTCGGGAATAAGAGGAAATGTTACCCCTCTCTAGAATCATTTTGAAGGGACACATCTTGCCTATCCTTGCCCACTCATGTAGCAATGTATCTCCACTTCTTTCGTCTTTGTACTCGATAACTGGTTGATTATGATGGCCAAATCCTCGAAACATATGTTGGCAAACTTCATCTGTACGGAATTCGTCTTTGTAAGAGAGAGAGAGAGAGAGAGAGAGAGAGAGAGAGAGAGAGAGAGTATGGGGTACGTAATTACCTGAACATCTAGGAGCAAAGAAAATGAGAGGGGGACTGTGGGTTGGGGTGCTGAATGTGAAGGGCACTGATTTGGTAAAAATTGTGTGTCGAATGAATTGACTCAAACCTCTTTTCAATGCAAGGAAGCCGATGCCATTACCGTGATTGTCTTCGTCGGTAGAAATGGTTTCCAAGTCAAAGACTGACAATATTTCCAAGGCTAGATCCTGGAAGCCAAGGTCCAAGACATAGTGCAAAGGCATCCTTCCATTGGATTCATCCTGCGCCACCCAAGGCCTTGAGAATTCATCCTGGGCTTTCCATGGATCCTCTGATTTCAGCTCCATGGAACTACTCCTGTATGTGGTGTAGAATTCCACTAGGAGCTCCAAGATCCGATTATGTCCTCGTGACGCTGCTACATGGATCGGGTTCTGCCCCATTTCATCGTCGCAGAGCAGCGAGTGTACGACATCATTTGGTAAGCTTTGCAACGCAGACTCGAAGAAAGCCACATTGTTGTGGTAAGCTGCAAGGTGGAAGATATTTCCGCCTTGCTCTTCACTATTTGGTGATGGAACGTACACAGATTTGAAGTAGTCTACCGAGTTATTAGATTTGAGAGCTTTCTCAAACAAGGAAGACCAAGATCCTTCTGTATTAATCGCTGCATTTTTGAGCTCTTCATCCATGGATTAATGGATACACAGTAGTAATTTGATCGCCTTTGCTTTAATTTGATGTAAGTTTTCTTCTTGGCACAAAGTTAGTACGTCGTACTTACTGTTTGTTGTTAGGTAATCAAGATATATAGGACGAAATTAATTACGGAAGAAACATGCGTACGCACTACCATTCAATAAATCCATAATTTAATGCAATTCGGTGATGCTAACAGATGGATAGTACTTCCGTCCCAAAATATTTATCCGTTGACTAAATTTTGATTGTACAAATTATAATGAATTAAAATATGAAATCATTATCATTTGAAAGATAATTTGCTAAAGATTACAATGACAGTAATTTTATATTGTAATTCATTATAATTTGTGAATAATCAACGGTCAAAATTTAATCAATGGATAAATATTTTGGAACGGAGGTAGTACCTCATACTAATGACATCATTTTGCTCGAAGTCAATCATCTCATTTTCGAGATTGGAGACATAAGCAATAGTTAATTACTCCCTCCGTTCCATATTAATTGACACATTTAAAAAAATTTCACATACCAAGGTTTAACTAAAAAAACTACCTTCATAATTAAATGATACTATTTTCCAAGTTGTTTTTTCGGATACTAAGGTGTAGGTAGTGAGAGAATGTGAGTAGGAGTAGTTATTATTGTTTGGAAAAGTAAAAAGTTAACATAATTATTAAAGTTAAATAATTAAATTAGGTATTGAGAAATGGAAAGTGACAATTATTTTGGAACAAAAAAAGTTAGTTTAAGTGTCAATTAATATGGAACGGAGGGAGTAATTGATTACGAGTATATATATGTGCAAGCTGGCTAGCTCCAACTTGAGTGAGTAGTATTCTCTGACATTGGTTAATTAACAATTTAAAATAGTTTACAGATTAAACATGCATGTTTAAATTTTTTTTATTTTTTTATTTTTTTTTACAACGGTAAGAAAGGAAGATTAGGAAACCCTTCTCTCAAGGGTCATACCAATCCTATCTTCATACAAAATATTATCTAGATCTCTGCTCTCATTTTGCTTCCAACAAGCCACACCATCTATATTTAATCCATGTTTGGCAGGCCAGTCAGCAGCACGGTTTGCTTCCCTGAACACATGCTTGATTGTGTATGAGGAGAGTCTTCCAAGAAGATGGCGGATGTCTTCAATAATCTTTCTGATGGTCCAAGGGATCTCACAAAAACCATGGACTGCGTCAATAACAATTTTATTATCGCCCTCAATGATAATGTCTTGAAAACCCAGCGAAATAGCTTCTAGAAGGCCATTCCGAAGAGTAGTGGCTTCCGCAACGATGACGGACGCGTTGCCTAAATTGAAGGAATTACAAGAAATTGGAATCCCAGCCCAATTCCGGATAATGAAGCCTCCAGCTGCATTACTTGCGGATTCAGCACCATCAAAGTTGATCTTGATGAGACCGGCCGGAGGGGGGGACCAAGCAATCCAGCAATATGAAGAACTACGGTTGTGACTCTGCGTGTTGCGCAAAAAGGAATCTGAGATATCATCGAGATCCTTTCTGTGGGTCCACTCAAGCCAATTACTTTTAGCTTTTATGAAGGTGGATTCAGGGCGCCACAGATGATGCTTAAAAGTTAATTCGTTTCTTTCCTTCCACAAACTCCAAAGGAGTGTGACCAAACGAGGCATATTACTGGGATCGAATTGATCTTTGTAATTTGAGATAAAGTTTAAAATAGAGGAGTTGTCGGGATTTGGGCAACTGAGGAGCCACCCAGAATTTATGGCGATTGCCCAAGTCTTCATACCGATTTGGCAATTACAAAAGATGTGATCTTGGTCTTCGGGGGCTAGTTTACAGGCGGGGCACACAGTATCTAAAACAATACCTCGTTTTGCAAGAGCACATTTCGTAGGAAGGGCTTATGACAAACAAGCCACATGAAAGTTTTGAGTTTCGGCTGAATATCAAGGTTCCAAATCCAAGCAAAACTCCAGGGGGAGGAATCAGGGTCAACATCGTGTGCTAGCCAAGTAGCAGATTTAGTGGTAAACTTGCCAGAACCAGAGAGGCCCCAGCAACATTCATCTTTGAAAGAAGAATGAGGGATTGGGATAGCTTTGATAAGGTTAAGAGATAGAGAGTTGACAATAGAGCTTAATTTGTCAAAATCCCAGGATCGGTTTGGTTTGATAAAATCAGAGACCTTTAGATTGAGATTGACAGAATCTTGATCAGTAATCCCATTAATGGAGAGAAGATTGTAGTGGGAGCACCAATTATCTTTCCAAAAATTAATTGATTCACCATTGCAAACAATCCAACGAAGACCTTTACTAAACAGTTCCCTGTTCTTTAGAATAGTTTTCCAGGCCCAAGAGTCATTGTTTTTTGCCTTTCAATCAAAGAAATTTGAAGAAATGGGGTATTTAGCCCTCATAATGTTCGCCAAAATGCTTGTGCCATATAAGTATTTCCAAATCAATTTGCAGATCAAGGCTGAATTCGTAGCGTCAGCTTTGCGGAGGCTGAGCCCACCTAGTTTTTTGGGGCGGCAAACCTTGTCCCATGAAACCAAAGGGATGCCCTTTCCAGTTTTCGGGTCTTTCCAAAGAAAATTGCGGCTAGTAGCGTCAATCTTATTGGAGATGGAAGATGGTATTTTAAAGCATTGCATTATATGGGTGGGGAGGGATTCAAGATTAGATTGGATGAGAGCAACTCGACCGGCTTTAGAAACATACTTAGTTTTCCAGCTTTGAAGCTTATTTTGAGATCGGGTAAGGAGATCATTAAAAGTAGAGCTTGAGGGCCTACCCTTGAATAGAGGGCAGCCAAGATATTTTCCAAGGCTGTCACTACGGGGAATATTGAAATAAGCGGCAACCCGTTGTTTATCGCTACTACTAGTATTTTGAGAAAAAATTAAAGTGGACTTAGTAAAGTTAATTAATTGACCAGAGAGATAGCCAAATCTATCAAGGATATACTTGAGGGTTTGGATCGAGGCCGCATTCGTACGGCAGAAAACAAGACTATCATCAGCAAATAAAAGACAAGGAATGGGTGGACAGTTAGGGGCAATGTGAAGGCCGATACCCGATTTTGGAATAACAGAGTGGATTCTTAAGTTGTACGTGAGGATTTCCATGCATATAGCAAAGAGATAGAGAGATAGAGGGTCTCCTTGTCTTAGGCCCCGGGAAGGCATAAAGAAACCACAACTTTCCCCGTTGATGTTGATAGAGTAGGTCACCGTGGTGAGGCATTCACGGATCCAAGAGATCCATTTGGAATGAAAACCTAATTCGGCTAGAGCTTGGAAGAGGAAATCCCACTCAACACGGTCGAAAGTTTTTTCCAGATCCAGCTTTAGAGCAACCCAGCATTTTTTCCCCTTTAGCATTTTAAATTTATGGATGATTTCATGAGCAATGAGAATATTGTCATGGATTGAACGGTTAGGCATGAAGGCTGTTTGAATAGGATCGATAATTTTTTCCAAAATTGGTCGAAGTCTGTTGGCAAGGATTTTTGAAATAATTTTGTAGAAGCTATTACAGAGACTAATGGGGCGAAAGTGCCCTGGATTAGAAGGCTGATCAATTTTAGGAATGAGCGTGATCAAGGTGTGGTTGAATTGCTTAAGAAGCTTAGCATCATGGAAGAACGATTTGACTGCTAGGCAGACATCATTTTTAATGTCATGCCAGTGGCTTTGGAAAAAAGCAATTCCAAATCCATCAGGACCTGGGGCTTTATATTTATTTTGATGGAAAACAGCTTGTTCAATTTCCTCATCAGTTACATCCCTGATAAGAAAGGAGTTATCAACATTTGAGAGACGAGGGGAAAGGTCAAGACCAAGATTCCTCCTACGATCGGAGTCAGACTTGAAACGTTTGGTGAAGTTATTAATGAAAATATCCTTGATTTCATCCATATTATCAGTCCATCAACCAGCACCATTTTTAATGCTAATAATTTTGGAGCGTGATTTACGACCCTTCATAGAAAGATGGAAAAGTCGCGAATTTCGATCGCCATTAATCAGCCAGTCTTTACGACTGAGGTTGCCCCAAAATTTGTTATTAGAAAGATGAATTTTTCCCGTTGTTTGAGGATGCGATTAAGCCAATTATTAAGCCTCGGATTATTTATGTCGTTGGCTAATTTTTGCTCGATGGATTGCAGAAGTTCAGTATTCCGTTGGAGTTTGTTCCGGTAATTGCCAAAGAAGGCTTTGGACCAACACTTCAAATCGGATTTGGTTCGGGAAAGTTTTTGTTTTAGCTGGAACATTGGAGTGCCATGATACTTAGTATTCCAGCATCTTTTTACAATACGATGAGCCTCATGGTAAGAGGACCACACATGTTGGTACTTGAAGCTAGAGCCTTTTGAGCGAGGGGTATGGGAATCTGTATCAAGGAAAATGTAAGAGTGGTCCGAGATTGTAAAAGGCCTAGTACATAAGCTATAATTCTAGAATAGGGATTCCCATGCATGGGAGATGAGTAAGCGGTCTAGTTTTTCGTAAATTAGATGACCTTTACAGAGCTTTTTCCAAGTAAATTGTCTGCCACAGGCAATGGCATCGGTACAAAGAGTTTGATCAGTAAGGAAGTTGTTGAGTCTAATAAACCGTTTGGGAGATTGAGCATCACCACCTTTCTTATCATCAGGTGTAAGCAGTTCATTGAAATCTCCCATGAGGCACCAAGGAATGGTAACAAAGGAAGCAAGATCGAGAAGGGAGCTCCAAAAGGCGTCTTTATCTCTTTCTTGCGCAGGGCCATAACAGGCTGTTAAAAGGAAACGATAATTTTTTGATTTGTCAATAATCTCATTATGGATAATCTTTTGGTTAGGAAAAATAGGAGTAAAGTCTATTGAGTCCGAATTCCACAAACACCAAATGCCTCTAGAGCCATTGATGTTGGGAATGGAAAAGTAGGAATTAAAGCCAAGCTTTGGTAAAATTTTATTAGTATTATCTTGGTTGACCATGGTCTCTAGAAGGATGATTAAATCCGGATTTAAAGCCATTTTAATATGTCTTAGTTCAAATTTGAGCTTGGGCCTTTTGGCCCCTTGAACGTTCCAGCATAATATTTTCATGAGAATAATAATTCGGTGACAGAGGCTTCCGCAGCCAGAATTAAAGTGGTAATAAACCACAAAATTGATTCAGGTGTAGAGTACGGAAATTCAATAATTTTAGTTAGAAAATAAAGCATATTGAATAGTAACACCCTGGTATAGAACAATGCATATAAATAATTACAGTCGGTGTAAATAACAAAATCAGGGGTAATATTAGAAGGTTTAAAATGGCCCCAATCTTTCCTATTGCAAATATAAGATCCTAGATATACCACAAAAAATTCCACAGCCGAAATTAAAGAGAAGGGAATCCACAAAATTGGTACTTTGAAACGAGATGGGAGAACGATACGTAAGGGAGGAGAAAAAATTCTCTTAAATAGGTGTATTTTGACAAAGGAGAGAATATAGATAGTAATACAATTTATACAGGCTAAAAACTGTTTAGTCCCATTTTAGGGGCTAAATACCACTCGTTCACGCCAAAGTCTATTGCCGTTCCCTAATAAAATGGTTACTTATTACGTGTTTTGTGACTTTTTAGGCTTTGATTTCGGAGAATAATAAAAGGGGGCGAAGATGCAGAAAAAGGCGATAACTCGGTCATCCCGAGATCTTTGGAGCTGATTTGACGCCGCGGTGAAGACCCGGGAAGCAAGGGAGACCAGCCGTGCATAAAGGAGAGGGATTTCGGGCCAAAAGGCTAAGTATGGGGCATCGGGCTCGTGGCGTTAGCTACAGTATGGCGTTCGCTCGTCCCCACACTTAGATGGAGATCACGAAGAGCGTGGCGGTCGCTCGCTGTCGTAGCGATCGTTCTGAGCCCAGCAGAGGTTACGCGCCCAAGGTCGCTACCCCCTTCATAGCGCCCGCTACGATGAAACCCCGATTTTCCAATTTATCCTGCTGACGGTCGTAGCGTTCGCTACGCCCTCCGTAGCGTTCGCTACGGATGAGTGACTGGGTCGCGACGCTGGGCATAGCGGACGCCTTGGAGCTGAAACGATTCGCCTGTTCTGGGTCGTAGCGAACGCGACGAGGTCCGTAGCGCTCGCTACGACCTTATTTCCTGCTTATTTTTCGGCCAAAACGACTGTGTTTTGGCCCTTCTTCCCCTTTGTTTAATTAGCTCGACTTGTCATTTTGGGAGAAGTTTTTTTTTAGCTGGAGATTAATGTTCTTTCCTTTGACATCTTTTACCTTTCAAGAGTTTTAGGATTAGCTTTGTGGGGATTAATTTCTACTTTGTTGGTTAATCACATTCTTCAATCAAAGCAAGTTGTTCTTCATCATTTGGGTATTATTGCTCTTCATTTATTGCCAATTTATTGCTCATCATATTTAGGTATAATCTCTTTTCTCCTCACTTTAATGTTTTCAAATGTTTTGTTGCTTGTGTTTAGTGTAGTTTTATGTTGTTAATCGTAGTGGTTAGTTTTATTATCCATCCTTTGAGTAGAATCATGCTAGGGTTTTATTGGTTGTGTGTTGCTAATTTCTCCACCATGTCTAGAGGCTAATCTTCCTTGAGGTGAGGAGGTGATTAAGGCCTTAATGGGTTTTGGCTAAGGTGTTTATTGATTAAAGTGTGTTTTAGTTGAAGGAGTCTATTTCCACCTAGTGTCTTCTCATTGGGGGTGGCGGTTCAAGGTCCGAGAGCTCTTTGAATCGTTATACACTCAATGGGAAGCCTAGAGTGGGATAGTTAGGTCTATACTTGCGAGGGTAAGTGTAGACTTAACTAGGAATTAACGCAATTCTCAACCCCGATGGTCCATGGTGGACATAGGGTAGTAAATATGAATCTTCCTCAAGGGAGGAGATTCATTGTTGCCTTTTTCCCGCGTTGTTCCATAGATGAATCCAACTTTATGTGCTTTAGTCATGAAAACTTCTTGATCAAAGATTCCGTTAAGTGTCTAAAACCCCCGAACCTCTCTTTGTCTATCTATCACCTAGTTAATCGTCTTTCTAGTTTCAATTTTGTTATAATCAAAGTGTTCTTTGCTCCGTGATTTATTTCTTGATTCAAGGCTAAAACCGAAACGAAATACGAGAATTTAGGCCACAGGCTCCCTGAGTTCGACAATTTACACCGGCCTGCAAACCGCTGTACAAAAACCCAGAAGAAGCACTTAGAGTGTCAGAAGGGCACCAATCCATCTTCAAGTAATTCTCAGAATCTGCATTAGGAACAGGATTGATGTTAGACGCGATCAAAGAAGTCATGATGCATGAATAAAAATTATCAGAGAGATAGAAAGTCAGATTAAGAGGGGGGAGACAACTAAGATTCAGAGAATACAGAATCATAAAGCAAACTAAAAGGGAAATTGACATTTCAAGAACACTTGTGCTGGAGGAAAAATATACAATTGAAGTTGAGGCTGAGATTGAAATAAGCATAGCGATTAGGCTGAGGAGAGGGACTGGGGTTGAGGTTGGTCTCAGAGCTAATATGCAAAGTTCATCATAGACCAAGATAAAATTAGGGTCTTCAGAGGGTGGCCAGCCCAAACCGGCCCCACGATCGGCGACAACACCTACATTCATCCCGATCAACTTGGTTGACAGAGAGAACCAGCGGAGTTGCTTTGAACAAGACTTACCGTACGTCAACCAAAGAGAAAAGGTACAGATTGATGTTGTATGCAAATTGATCATAACAAAATTTAGTCTCAGAGAAGGGATGAAAAACTCGTCACAGACCAATTTTATAATATTCACCATCCAAAAGACAAGAACCCAAGGAGGATAAATACTGCCAAGATTAAAGGAGGTTGGTGGTGATGGCCAGCCAGCCCAACAGGAGGCGGCGACAACATAAACCAACCAGAACTCCTCAGTATCCAAATAGTTAATCAGAACAGGGCCTGCAGAAATCCAAGAGATTAAGTCAATGCAATAACCAGGAGCATTAATAAGAAACATTAGTCTGTCAGACGGGTTTATATGGAATTGAGGGATTAACCATAAATTATATAGCAGGATAGTTGCAATAACGCCAACAGGGCCAGCGCCAATCATAGAGTAGAGAATGTTTCTTAAAAAAGGAGAATCAACACCCCAAAAAAGGAAACAGAAAGATGCATTAAAGATAACAAGGAAAACATACAATCCGCAGCCAATGCCAAAGGGGAAAAAACAGGTTGTTTAATAGAGGCATCATAGAGACCTAAGCAGTACATGCTGAAAATAGCTAAGATGGTTAAATAACTGAGACTAAGACAAAAAGTACAAAAGAGGATGTATAAAACACAATTAGTACGCAACTTAAACATCCAAATAAGAGGCCACATTCAGAGATTCTTCTCATAGAAAGGGTCCGCCCCAGTCGTCATTTTCCTCTTCTTAGAAGAGTCAGAAGACAGGAATGATCCATCCAGATCGTCAAGATCCAAAAATAAATCTGCATCATCATCTTCATGTTTTTTTATCATCAGCCATATCCTCAGTATTGGGTTGCCCCACAGTATCAACTTTGCACACCATCTCTCCTTTGTTATAAGGGACGTTGGAGCTCCCTTCATCATCACTCTCTTTGATGGATTTTTGAACATCAGATTTGGGAAGGGGGGGTGCAGAACACTCTCCAAGAGGAGGTTAAGTGAGATGAGAGTTCGAAGCCAAATTTAAGGCTGATTGTTCCTTTCCAGCTTTGGAACTATGAGGTTTTCTAATGTGTTTTTAAGGTTCCAATTTAACCCATTCAGGGTCAGTACGGTTGGGGTGAGAAGAGCCAGCAGGGTCAGCAACATCGATAGCTTTGAATTTCTCAACGACAACCTCAATTTTCGGGGAGGGTATCTGGTTAGGGCAAGACTCAATAGAATGGTCAGCAGACCCACACCAAGCACAAGTTTCATGAAGGTTTCCAAAAGTGATGGGCACCCTTTTAGGACCAGAGGCAGAGGGGATGGTAACAACACCCAACACAGGTTTAGTGATGTCAATATGCACACAGACACGTGCATAAAGACATTTGGATCTATTGAGAGTATGATGATCAATCCGGATTACTTGATCAATGTGAGCAAGGATTGCAGCTAGAGGTTTTTCACTCCAATATTCCAAAGGAAGGCTAGGAATCCTAACCCAAACATCAATATGGGAAATGGTTTCAGAGTATGGATCAAAGAGGGGCACCCACTCTCTAAGAATAAAATTAGAACCACGGACATGATAGGGACGATTGAACCAAACGTAATCCCTATCCTCAACATTAGAAAATCTGATGAGAATCCAGCCATTTCCATGGTCAGCATACTCGACAGAACCCCTCAGGTTTTTCCAATCACTTTTATTTTTGGCTGCTATAATGGGAATAGGAACATCAGACTCCCACATCTTTCCAAAGAGACACAACTTTTGAAGATCATTGAACACATCAGGGTCGACACATTCAGCCAGATTGTCCAACTCAAGAGAGTTGGGCGAATGAACAATTTTTAGGGTAGAGAGGGAAACGGGGGAACGGTTGATATTAGGTGGACTTCTGGTAGAAAAGTCACCAGGCGGTACTCTAGGGATGGAGCAGTTACCATCATGGTTATTGCCCATACCGAATTTAACAGTGTGGGAGAAAGATAGGTTTCGGACACAACCGTCGCGATCATGTTGATCTCGACCGGGATCCAAACCATCAGAGGCTCGGAGTCCGGTTGCAGGGTTAGAAGAGGGAAAAGAGTTGAGGTGGACAGAAGAGCCATTGTTTGAAGGATCAGGATAAGCTAGACATAGACAAACAAGAAGGGAACGGAGCGAGACTGTGGAAGACGGAGTGCAGATGGCAACAAACCGAGCACAATTTATAGGATGAGCGTGGGTAGCAACCCAATTCAGAGAGAAGGGCAAGAGCCGTTCTAGAATTATGAAAAATCAGGGTGTGGGGGGAGAAGGAGAAAGTATAGGGGTTCCAAACCTGTAGGATAGCCATCGTAGGCCTTGGAGGCCAAGTTTCCAACTTACCCAGCTTGCAATGATTCACAGCTAGAGGAGAATACACAGCGTCGTAGCAGATCCGTGGCCACCACGCCATGCCCACCTCGGAACAGTGGAAACCACCATCCACGTGTCGAAAAGAAGAAATTGAGTGAAGCTCCAGGGTTATCTGCAGAAAAAGAAAACCGTTTAGATTTAAAGAAAACCATTCAAAATCTAAGATAATCATGAGAATAGGGAGTAGGAAAATCTGGTAGGGAGATCCAAGAATCCATCTGGACGAAGCAAGCCAATCGGTGACCCAAAGCCAGGCGTGACAAGGCAGCAGATACATGGCGTGGAGAAGGAGCTCTGAGAGGGAGGATTTGGTGGAATTCAATGGGCGGCCAGCTAGGGTTAGGGTTAGTGGGGAGAGCTCTAGGCAGAGCAGGAAGCTCCCAGAAGGGCTCTTTTTAACATGCATGTTTAAATAATGCCAGCAGCCCAACATCATTTTCTAAGTCGTCGTTAAATAGTTTTCAAATTCATCAAGACAAGTATCTTGAATCCGATCAGCAATCACCTTAAAGCTAAGTGACAAATTTTATAAAAATAATTTATCAATAATTACAATAAAATTCACCATAAATTTATCAATATTATTATAAAATTTATTAATTCTTTATACAAATTCATCACATAGAAATTATTGAGTACATAGACGAATTCTGTGTAGATGGAGATAGTTGAGAGCCTTCTCAAACAAGGAAGACCAAGATCCATCTTTATTAATCGCTGCATTTTTTAGCTCCTCATCCATGGATACACGTACACTGCTCCTTTGATCACCTTTGCTTTGATGTAAATTTTTGTCTATCTTTGCCACAATGTTAGTCGTACTTACGGTTTGTTATTAGGTGATGAAGATGTAGAGATGGCAATGGGGCGAATCTGGATCAGATTCGTCAAGATTCAGATTCAATTTGAATTATATGAATCTATATCCAGATTCGATCCATATTCAAGGGATTCAAATTGTTTAGATTCAATTAGATTCATGAATCTAAGTGAACCTTCATGAATCTCAATTGGATGCATCTCTTGCAAAATTAAGTAAATACAAATTGTAATTGGATCCATCTCTTACAACTTAACTAAATACAAATTATAGAGTAAAATTCAAATCTTATAACCCACTAATAAGTAATAACGATCAAATTTGCATCCCATTGGATTTATAAATATCCATGATTTCTTAAACTCAACAAATACTAAAATGTATTTACAAATATTCATGATTTCTTAAACTCAACAAACACTAAAATGTCTTTACAAATATTTTTTTAGTTATCCATGCTTTCTTCCATTCCGACATAAGCATCAAGATCCTACAATATTAAAACAATTTGAAAAGTTAGATCACATTTACATTCATTATATAAATTATTCATAATAAATTATAAAAACGACATACCATATCAAGGATATCGGCGATTTGAGCATCTCCTAACATGTCAACATCGTCAATTATAGTACCATAACTTCCCCTTTCTTTTGTACCTTTATAAAGGAAATAAAAAATAGAAGTCATCATCGATAATGAATTGTACTTTCACATATTAAAAGATCATTGTCCAAAGGAAAGTTAATAGGGTAGAAAAATTACCTTTAAAATCATCAATCATCCAACTTTGTAAGCACATCAAAGCTTCCACAGTTTTTGCATGGAGCCTAGAGCGATGAGGGCTTATAACCCTTCCCCCCATGCTAAATGCACTTTCTGATGCCACGGTAGAAACAGGAATGGCTAAGATGTCCCTTGCAATCTTCCGTAGAGTTGAAAACTTGCGGTTTTTTTGCCAAAAACGGAGAACATCAACATCATCTTCATCGGGTAATGTTTCTTCTTCCAAATATAGGTCCAACTCATGTTTTTTGTTTCCCCTCTTAGTTCTAGTTTTTTTTACTTGTGCAAATTCATCCTCTACACCATAGTCCACACTCATTGGACTTTTTCGCTTTAATCCTTTAGTCGGGAAGCTAGAAGAACCAAACTGATCTTGCTCACCGGTATTTCTTTGATACTCAACTATTAGATCACGAAGCATTCTTTTCACCCTTTCAATTTCATATTCAGCTTCATCCCCATAAATTCTTTCAAAGTAATACTCAACACAATCCATTTTGTTCCTAGGATCCAAAATAGTAGCAATTGCTAAAGCCCCATTAACTTGACCCCAATATTTATCAAACTTTGCAACCATACTTTCCGCCATGTTCCTTATCACTTCAATATGACTAGAAGCCCATGACTTCAAGGCAAGTCTAATTTGACAGATGTTCCGAAAAAATAAGTGGGATGTTGGATAGTCTCTACCTGAAAATGCCTTAGTTGCATAGTAAAAGATTTGCAATTTCCCACAAATATTCTCTGCCAATGACCAATCTAATTCACTAGGCACCACGAACTTTAATTTTTTTTTCAAACGCTTCAGTCGTTCAAAAACATCCTTGTAAGGGATACTTATTCGAAGCATTAAGAAAGTAGAGTTCCATCTAGTTTTGCAATCTAAAACCAACATTTTCGAAGAAGAAATCTCCAACACTTGGCAAGCCTCCACAAATTTTTCGATTCTCTTAGGGGTCAACATCCAAAATGCAACACATTCACGAATTTTTTCAATAGATGATTCAATTACCCCTAAACCATCTTGGACAATCAAGTTTAGTATATGAGCTCCACACCTCATGTGAAATAAAGCCCCACCTAGTATGAGAGATCTAGGTTCAAACTCTTCTCGTAAGACACGCATCATAGCATCATTGGTTGTACAGTTATCAACTACCACCGACGTAACCTTGTTTGCGAGGCCATATTGGGATATGCACTCCATCAAAATCTTAGCTAGGACACTACTAGTGTGTGGGCATGGCACATAAGTGAACCTATACCTCAAAAAATAGACCTTATATGAGTGATTACAATTAGTTTTAGAAACAAAAATAAAAACAAGTAGAGTTTATTGATACACAATTGGACAACATAATAAGACACAAGCATAAATTAACAACAAAAACAAAGAATTAGGCTAGGTGACTAATGAACATGGGAATACCTTATAGTTCTGTTGTGTAAAACCCAATAATCATCAATAAAATGTGATGTGATCACCATGTATCCCCTTTTCTGGTTAGACGCCGTCCACATATCCGTGGTAATTGCAATGCGACTTGAGTTGTGCATCAACAAGTCCTTTAGAGCAACTTTTCCAGCTTCGAATCGTTTCATGATATCAACCTTCAGGGTATTTCTGGAGATCATTTTGAACTTTGGATTCAAACTATGGACAAATCTTCTAAGCCCGATATGGTCAACCATGGACAACGGATATTCGTGCATCACAATCATATTTACCAACTCCTTCCTTGAAATCTCTTGATCAAATTTGTCTTCCACAATCTCGTCTGTTTTATGCTTGTGATTTGCTTTACTTTGCCCTCCATATGGAAGCATTAAATGTCTTCCGGGACATGCATTTCGTAAATGCTTCAAAAGATGTGATGTTCCAATACCAGGGCCAGCCACAAATAATGTTTTACAATGAATACATCTCGCTTTCGGTACACCATTTACTGTTACCAGTTTAAAATAATCCCATGCCTCTGAAATCTTCTTCTTTCCTTTTAGGGCAGAAGCACTTGATTCATGCTCTATATAGTTTGTATCATTTTCATCATCAGCTAAATGCACCATATATAATTCATTCAAGTTGTCAATATCTTCCTCAACAACGACATGTTCATGACAACTAGACCCTTCTTCTTCTTCAGTAGCCATATCTTCCATCACAAAAGCAAAATAGTGAGATAAAAAGTAAAAGAGCACATGAAAACTGGTTACATTTTCTCATTGGCATTTTATCGAACACATTATAGGCGTCAACCAGGCTTCAAAATCGAGCAGATTTCAAATTAAACAGGCTTCAAAATTCAAATTCGAACAGTAATCAAACAGGCACAAACGAGGCTTCAAATTAATCTGGCTTCAAATTGACCATACCACTTACCAATTGTGCGTGAATCGTGATTGAGCAACAAACGAGGCAGTGATGGCGTCCAGACTCCAGATAACACAAATCAGAAACTGAAATTCGAAGAAATCAGGAAGAGATCGATGAAGCATACCCAGAAGGAGATTTGCCCTCCAACAAAAGAATCAAAATTATCGACTGAAATTAGTTTCTAGGGTTTTGTATAGAGAGGGAAGTTGATGAAGAAACTTGTAGAGAGAGACTTTGAATTGTGAAAGAAGACAACGTACTGTCGTACTGAGAAGAAAGTCAAGCAGCAGAGAATCGACTGCCTCATATCTGCCCAAGTTGGGCCTTGCAGAAAAGCCCAAGTGAGTTTGCCTTTATGGGTTAAAGTGGGTTTATGGGTTGGGTAGTTAAATGAATCTAATGAATCCTAAACGAATCTGAATCTCAAGATCCAATAAATATTCATTTAGGATCCAGATTCAATTTTAGATTCATTGAATCTCAAATTAATGAATCTGAATCCCTCAATATGGATCGAATCTGCGAATATGGATCGAATCTAGTATCCATTGCCATCCCTATGAAGATGTATAGAACGAAATTAATTACGGAAGAAACATGCGTACGCCCTACCACTCAATCAATCCATAGTTTAATTAATTCAATTCGGTGATGCTAACAAATGGATGGGTTTTATTTTTTTTTTGCATTTTAGACCCCAGAGAGTATTTATTTGCTAAACTTTTGGTTTAATTTTCAACTTTAAATTTTTTGTACCCTAAAGTTTGTAGGTTGAAAAAAAAGATGTTAAAATTTGTTGGCTGAAAGAAAGCCCGTATCCCATTTTTCTTCTTTTTTTTCATGTTTAAATTTCTCTCCCAATTGGCGTCAAACTTCAGGACTAACGTTAAAACCGATATTAAAGTTATAATAAAACTCTCTTATTCATGTTGGAGTTACTTAAACTCATGCACTCAGGGGTCTCGACATGAATAAGAGAGGTGTTTTATAGTTTTATTATCAGTTTTAACCATAGTCCTGAAGTTTGACGTCAATCGGGAGTTAAATTCAAACATGAGAGGAAAACAAAGAACGAGATATGAGTTTTTTTTTTTTCTTCAACCCACAAATTTTAAAGTCATTTTTTATTCAGCCTACAAATTTTAAATCTAAAAATTAATTTTCAAAACTAATAGCTCAAACAATAAATACCCCTAATTTGGGGTCAAAAGTGCAAAAAACCATACCTCATACTAATGCATGACATCATTTTGCTCTAAGTCAATCATTTCCTTCCGTTTTCTTTTTAATTGTCACCTTAATAATTGTGTTAAAAATTTTGATCGCTAATATCTTAATTTGTACAATAATTTATCATATAAAATTGATGTTGTTAGATTCGTTATAAAAAAATACTATGAGAAAAGTATAGTATCATAGATCTTTATAAAATATTATGGGTGAAATTGTTTATTAAAGACGAACCTCAAAAAGCGTGAAAGACAATTAAAAAATGGGAGGGAGTAGTTAATTACTCCCTCCGTTCCATATTAATTGTTGTCTTTGGAAATTGTGCAGTCAAATTTCAAAAAATTTGACCATAAATTTTTCAATATATAAAATTACTATCATTAGATTCATGATAAAAAATATTATCATAAAAGTATAATATTGCAATTGTTAATAATATATTATGTAATAAATTATCAATCATAGAGTAACATTGGAGACCGTGAAAGTCACAATTATGACAATTAATATGAAACGGAGAGAACAATTGATTATATATATATATATATGTATGTGCTGTGCAAGCTGGCTAGCTCCAACTGGGGTGAGTAGTATTCTCAGAAATTATTGGTTAATTAACAATTCAAAATAGTTTACAGATTAAACATGCATGTTTAATTAATGCCAGCATCATTTTCTAAGTCGTCGTTAAATAGTTTTCAAATTCATCGAGACAATGAATTCAACAATCACCTTTAAGGGATAAATTTATGAAAATAATTTATCAATAATTACAATAAAATTCAACATAAATTTATCAATATTAATTTAAAATTTATTAATATTTTATACAAATTTATCACATAAATTTAAATAATGAATCTAAATAGGTCCATCACGGTATAATTATAATTTACATGAATCCAGTCAATCAGTTGGATGCAGTGTCAATCATTTTTCTTCAAATTATTATCACTTTTTTCGTTTTTTTTTTCATTGTTTTATAGAACCTATTGAGACGAGTTTAAGAAACGACTGAATTTTTGATTCAAAAAATAAACTACTGAAATTTAAATTAAAGTTGCTAAGTGATCTATATTAAAATTAGAGAGCAGGAATCTCCACCTAGGAAGGATTAATTTCATTTTTGATAAAAAGGAAGAATTAGTGCAAATTTATTAATGTCGAAGTCTTGAATATTATGTTGAGATCAATAGATCATTAATCTCAAGTCGTAGTAATTATCCAATTTGGTAGGTGAAAGAACCGTAGAAGGGTGAATAGGATTATTGACTTTCTCTACATCAATCATAACAAAGTTATTGAGAGCGCATATTGATGAAAACATATCTGGATCAAGAGAAAATTCTTTGATTACAACTTCAACCACAATTCTACCAATTTCCTTGACTAGGGATGGCAATGGGTCCTGAACCCGGTCTGGACCTTGTCGGATCCTGTCCATTAAGACGGTCTGGAACCAAATGGGTCTGGGGCGGGTTCGGGTCTGGGAAACAAATAGCGGGTCGAGGTCCGGATCCAAGTACGGACCCATGGACCCGACCCGTGGACCCATTAAAATATGAACATGTATAATTTTTCCTTTGAAAAAATAAAAACCTAAGTAGTACACTACTAATCATCTACTGCCTGGCACCTGCTGGGATTACTGGGAGTATTGGGCCTATGGAAGTGTTGCCTTCTATTTTCTAAAACCCTAGTATACTATTTTTTCCTTTGAAATGTTTTTATTATGTTAAAAATAAATGTATTGAAACATAATAGTTATTATAATACATGTGTACAAGTATAAAATTAACCCAACAAATTAATAAATCTAGTAAAAATGCATAATAGAGTTGGACCCATTAAGAATCCGCTGAGGACCTGTGGACCCTTGGACTCGCTGAGTTTGGGTCCGAGTCTGAAATTTTAGGGCCCATCGGGTCCAGGGGCAGGTCCAGATCTAAAAATATCTGGTGAATCCGGATCTGGGTCCAACTGGACCCGCCCCATAGGGACCCATTGTGTTCTCTATCCTTGACCCATACCTTACCCATTGTCATCCCTATCCTTGACCCATACCCTATCCTTCACTTAACGTACACTTCAAGGAAGGTTCTCTCACAAGTACTTCTCGCTAAGATCTCTCTCTTAGCTACTTTACACAACTCCCTGGATAACCTTACCAGGTGCTTAACTCCCTAGATACTTATCAGCAGGTACCCTCACTAAAATCAACACTTAGCTATAACCTCTCATTCAACGTCTCTGTAGATACTTCTAAAAAAGGAAGGGTGGAGGATATTTAAAAGTAAGGGTTCATTACTAGCACAAGTCTTGGAACAAAAGTATTTTTTGAACAGAAGTTTCCTTGACGCAAGGCTAAGCCCTTCCTTAAGTTGTTCATGGAGGGCAATATGGTCGACTAAGACCCTTTTTTTGGAGGGTTTATTTTGGTGAGTTGGTGATTGGAAAGACATAATCATTTAGAAAAACCCTTGGTTATATGATGGAGAGGGTAAAATGGCCACCACACATATGCTCATGGGAACGGACGACAACAAAGTTTGTGACTATATAAATGCTACGGAAGGGACTTGGAATGTATCGTGGGTGCAACAATGATTCAAAGAAAGAGATAAGGAAATGATTCTCTCTAATCCTTTTAGCTCAAGGCGGTCTAGGGATGAATTTAGAGCTGGAAAATGTTGACCGACACGATTATCGATATGAACCGGACACTATATTAAATGAGTTTAGGTAGAAATTTTCAACCCGTTTAATTAAATGGGTTGACACGGTAAACCCGTTTAACTAAATGGGTTAGATTCAGGTCAGGATTTTCTATACGAAAAAGTAAAGTTTTTTGCTTTTTAAACCCTGTATTTTGGGGTATTTAATATTTGGACCCCCATGTTTCAAAGTTTCCAATTTGGACCCTATACAATAAGGACCAAAAAAATTTAGCCCAAAGTTAAGTTTGACTCCGGTGAAGACCAAAATCTTGCATAGACTGACCAATTTACCCCTATATCACTTATTCATTTATTTTGAATTTCCTTTTGAAATTGACTAAACTGAAGACTTCCATTTGACAACTCATACACATATCCCATCTTTTGAGACTATTCAACTCCAAACTCCCAGAAAATCGAACCCTTCGAAACCCTTCTCAGAATCGCCATTCTCTTCTTCATCATGGCCATATCTGCAATGGCGTTTGGTTAGGAGCCTACAACATGTAACTCGAGTTCGACATAGATCAGAGACTTTGAAGTTGTGCAAGAAGAGGAAGGAGACGTTGAGGTGGGAAAAAGTTTCAGAAGGGAAAAATAGATCTTTTGCATGCTACAGTAAAGGATGGTAGGTAAGAATTTAAAGTTGAACTCTTTGTTCATTAATGTCGAATTTCGTCTAGAAATTCATAATTTTTAGGGTTTCTTTGTAAGTTGTGTGCAATCTGGAAAACGTTTTTCGAAAGTAGTCTACCGAGTTATTAGATTTGAGAGCTTTCTCAAACAAGGAAGACCAAGATCCTTCTGTATTGATCGCTGCATTTTTGAGCTATTCATCCATGGATTAATGGATACACACTAATTTCATCACCTTTGCTTTGATGTAAGTTTTCTTCTTGCACAACGTTGGTCGTACTTACTGTTTGATATTAGGTGATGAAGATGTATAGAACGATATTAATTACGGAAGAAACATGCGTACGCACTACCATTCAATCAATCCATAGTTTAATTCAATTCGGTGATGCTAACAAATGGATACCTCTAATATACTGCTACCTCCGTTTTGTTTTATCTGTCGTCTACGGAATTGTGACAAAAACTTTAACCATTACTCCCTCCGTTCCATATCAATTGTCATAGTTTTGACTTTCACGGTCTCCAATATCATTCTTTGATTGATAATTTCTTGTATAATATGTTATTAACAATTGCAATATTATACTTTTATGATAGTATTTTGCATTACGAATCTAATGGTGGTAATTTTATATAGCAATTCATTATATATATTAAGAAATTTACGGTCAAAATTTTTGAAATTTGACTGCACAATTTCCAAAGACGACAGTTAATATGGAACGGAGGGAGTAATATCTTAGCTTGTATAATGATTCATCATACAAAATTAATATCATTAGATTCGTAATAAAAAATGCAATTAAAAAAGTATAATATTATATTTTTCTATAAAAGTTTTATATTAGAAATTACTCCCTCCGTTCTTTTTTATCTGTCATTTACGGTTTTCAGTGTCAATTTTTAATCAGTAATTTCTAATATAAAACTTTTATAGAAAAATATAATATTATACTTTTTTAATAGTATTTTTTATTATGAATCTAATGATATCAATTTTGTATGATGAATCATTATACAAATTAAGTTATTAACGGTCAAAGTTTTTGCCACAATTCCCTAGGCGACAAATAAAACAAAACGGAGGTAGTATTGATTAAAAATTGGCACTGAAAACCGTAAATAACAGATAAAAAAGAACAGAGGGAGTAGTATACTAATGACATTATTTTGCTCCAAGTCAACCATTTCATTTTCGAGATTGGAGACATAAGCAATAGTTAATTAATTTTTTATTTTGAGAATAGCAATAGTTAATTAGTACTACCTGCGTCCCTTTTTATTTGTCAAATTAACTAATTTCTCGTCTATTTTTGTTTGTCAAATTAACTAACTTTTACAATTCCAACAATCATATTACCAATTCTACCCCTAATAAATAATCTCTTTACCTCATCCCAAGGCTATTATCAAGGATATTTTGGGTAATTTGTAAACTTTTCACCTCATTTCAATGCTCATTGATTTTGATAAATTAGTTTTGTTGACAAACAATTAGGGACAGAGGTAATAATTGATTATACATATGTGCAAGCTGGTTAGCTCCAACATGAGTGAGTAGTATTCTCTGACATTGGTTAATTAACAATTTAAAATAGTTTACAGATTAAACATTGCATGTTTAAATATTGCCAGCATCATTTTCTAAGTCGTCGTTAAATTGTTTTCAAATTCATCGAGACAAGTACCCTGAATTCGGCAATCACCTTAAAGTGATAAAATCTATAAAAATAATTTATCAATAATTACAATAAAATTCACCATAAGTTTATTAATATTATTATAAAATTTATTAATCCTTTATATAAATTCATCACATAAAAATTAATTTATTTAGATGTATGCGGTGAATCTAAATAGGTCCATCACGATATAATTATAATTTGCATAGATCCGGTCAATCAGCTGGACGTAGTGTCAATCATTTTTCTTCAAATCATTCACCTTTTTGTTTTTTTTCTTTGTTTTATAGAACCTATTAAGACTTGTTTAATAAATGACTGAAATTTTGATTCAAAAAATAAACAACTGAAATTTAAACTGAAATTGCTAAGTGGTCTATATTAAAATTAGAGAACAGGAATCTCCACCTAGGACGGATTAATTTCTTTTTTGATAAAAAGGAAGAATTAGTACTAATTTATTAATGTCTTAGTCTTGATTATTATGGCGTTGTTCTTTTCTGCGGTATTTTGCGGTGCGGTGTGGTGGAATTGTGGTGGGGTGTGGTGAAATTGTGGTAGGTTATTGATATGTGGGGTAGGTGAGGAGAGAGAATGTAAAAAGTAGAGGAGAAAAGTGAAAAGAGAGAAGAGTGAGGAGAGAGAAAAGTAATGATTTGTGGCAAGTTGC
The DNA here is from genome assembly GCA_029582165.1 of Portulaca oleracea. Classification (NCBI taxonomy): domain Eukaryota; kingdom Viridiplantae; phylum Streptophyta; class Magnoliopsida; order Caryophyllales; family Portulacaceae; genus Portulaca; species Portulaca oleracea. The sequence continues at coordinate 26,441,342 of CM055885.1, forward strand.
GGTAAGTTGTGCAGAAATCACATGAATGACAGACTACACAACCGCAGAAAAGAACAGCTATTATGTGGGATCATTTAACTTTATGTCGTAGTAAACAATAAAAACAATTAAAGATTCACTCTCACTGAATTCTTTGTCCTTCAGTTAATAGTTATTAAATTTGGTAAGCGAAAGAATCGTAGAGGGGTGAATAGGAATATTGAAAGAAAAGGACACATCAATCATAACTAAGTTATAGAGAGCATATTGATGAAAACATATCTCAATCAAGAGACAATTCTTTGATTACAACTTCAACCACAATTCTACCAATTTCCTTGACCCATACCCTATCCTTCACTTAACGCTTCAAGGAAGGTTCTCTCACAACTTCTCGCTAAGATCTCTCTCTTAGCTACTTCACACAACTCCCTATATAATTTTACTTAGGTACTTAACTCCCTAGATACTTATCAGCAGGTACACTCACTAAGATCAGCACTTGGCTATAACCTCTCATTCAACTCTCTGCATACTTCTAGTAAAGCAAGGGTGGAGGATATTTAAAAGTGAGGGTTCATTACTAGCACAAGTCTTGGAACAAAAGTATTTTTTGAACAGAAGTTTCCTCGTGGCAAGGCTTAGCCCTTCCTTAAGTTGTTCATGGAGGGCAATAGGCCGACTAAGACCCTTTTTACGGAGGGTTTATTTTGGTGAATTAGTGATTGGAAAGACATAATGAAATACCCCGGCTCAAAAAAAAAAGGGCCCTATAAGTATTATCACCTATTTATTAAGCCGATTTATAATTTTTAAGGAGAGGTTAACCCTAAACCCTAGTCCTAGTTATTTATACCTACCTCCTCACCAAATAATACAATGTCTCCCACCTACAATTAGCGGAAAAAGGGGCGAGAAAGGAAGAACAATTCATCGGAGAAAAACCCTAAAGATCAGTCCAGTTAGAATTACGTATAGTAATTGTCCTTATTTTGGTTTGTGGTTTTATTCCCAGTTATCAATTCTGAGTTTAGTCTCACCTATTAATCGAATACAATAGTTGGATTTATGGGATTGTTGCTCGAATTCATGTATATAATGGATAGTTATTGGGGAGAAGATGACCATAATCTTACGATACATTGATTAAACGAACTCATGCGGCCGTCAATTGCGAAATTTAGGGAATCCATAGGTTTTCACTTATAGTAAATTAAAATATTATGATAATGTTGTTATATTTGCACAGGTGAGTGTTTTATATCAATTGGTGGAGTGGGACTCAAAAAAAGGGTGAAAAGCAAGATGTAGAATAGACATGTATGGGTGGTTCAACCAAAGGGGAACCATGATGATGGGATGATATTAGTGATATAATGGGGTGATATTAGGCTACAATATTACTGTATGTGTGACCATTGTGATAACGATGAGATTTTTGGATGGTAATGATAATCGATTGATACAATGGTGGGATAAATACTCAAAGAAAAATTTAGGAATCGGCGAAGAAGTGATGATATGACATTAACGACGGTATTGACCGTAAGTATCTTATGTAAATTAGCTAGGATTAATTACTATATTTTTTAATGGTATTTATTTTATTACTTAGTTGCTTCCATTAGATTGGTATTTTGAGAGTGCGGTTATCTCTATCACTTGGGTATTGTCAACGATAGTATCGTATTTGTGATTAGTATGAGTGTATATTAATTATTAGGTTTCGTATAAATTATAGGTGATCTTGTTTCTTGGAAGTAGACCATTTGATTATGCTTTTCCAAGTAAGTTTCCAGGTAAGTGGTGTGATACTTCTTTCGTTTTTTTCGTACCAAAATATTATTTTGTAACCTCCTATTTTCCGTAAGTTAATTTATGTCAAATCGGGTTGACATGCTATTGTTTAAGTATATTATATTCAGTTATAATAATATTTGAAAGGTTAAATTGATTTTGTATTAATATGTGTGTTTGCAAAATACTCCTTTGACGCTAAATTTATAAGATGTATATATGTATATTCTGCGTTTTATACACCCAGTGAGATTTTGTGACAATTCTCTTATTGTTTTTGCAAAGTAGCTTTTTAAATAATTGTTTTGGTATTTGAATTATTTGTACCTTCGTTTGTACAGTAACTTTGTTAGTTTGATTTATTATTATTCCAAATCACTTGACTGGGTACTGTTTGTATATTTTTGACACTCAAGTTACTGGTTTTGTTTTTGGGCTATGTCTTCTGCCTTAGCCAGTTAAGGTATGCACTGGACCTGTCGATCGACTTGTATGCGCGCTACTGTGTGTTCCGATATGTATATCTGTGTTCCGTTGGGCCCAATTCTTTGTTAACCCGTCATTGGGTCAATAGTGGTTTTCGTTGCCCCGCCACTTGGTCAATGGTGGTTTCTGTTGCCCATGCCACTGGGCTAGTAGTGGCCTTAGCCCCAAATTGTGTTTTGTGATTTTGATTGCCATGTTCCGATATATACTATGTTACTTTGACGAAATTCGTTTAATAATTATTATTGTATTATTTTGGGGTTTTGAGCTAATTAAAAGTATTTGGAAAACTCAGTCATGTTTTGTTATTAAATTATTTATTAACTCTGACCCAGCCTATGTTTTACCCGCATGTCTAACCCAACTAAGGGGGTGTTATGCTACTTATTGGGCTTTCAAGCTCATCCCTTCATCTTCCTATTTTTTTTCAGGTTATGATTCTTCGCTTCTTAGTAGTGTTCAGATTCTTTATGGTATCAGAGTTTAGCAGTGAAGCGTAGTGGGCCAAGAGGTTGCGCGGGATAAGGTTTTTGTTATTTTTTAGTTGCTTTGTGAGTTAGAAAATTTCATTATTTTCTATTGTAGCATCCGCTATGTAATTAAGTATCCTTCCTAGTTAGACTGCTCAATCAAGTGTTCTATTCGAAGTTAAGTCTATTTTTATATCTTGGGTTTGTTCAGTCTTTTGAGCCTTGCATGCTTGTGGGACCTTGTCCTACAGGTGTGCGGCGTCTGTTACTCTTCGGTTCGGGGCGTGACACATAATCATCTAGAAAACCCCTTGATTGTTTGATGGAGAGGGTAAAATGGCCACTACACTTATGCTCATGGGAACGGACGACAACAAAGTTTGTGACTATATAAATGCTACGTAAGGGACTTGGAATGTATCCTGGGTGCAACAAAGATTCAAAGAAAAAGAAAAGGAAATGATTCTCTCTAATCCTCTTAGCTCAAGGCTTCCTAGGGATGAATTGATGAGTTTTATGTAGGCCTAACTAGGCCACATGATTAGGGGCAAAAGAAACATTAACTCTTAGAGTTTCACCTAATCTACCCAACCCAAAATAAATGACAAATAGTAGAGGCGGATTTATATACTTGAGGGTATCTCAATCGGAGCCACAAAGCTATCACGTTAACTGGAGCAGAAAGGGACGTCGATTCTCCAAGAAAAGACAACCCCCTACAAAAGTCAACGCCACACTCGAAGGATTCGGTTGCTGATCATATCGTAATCGGATGAGTGTATGTGATTGTATCAAAATACGATCCCCAAATTGTCGAGTGAGGAACCTCTATAAATCACTCTCAAAGTCTCAATTTGAATGCATCTCTCAAAGGAGGGACTCTGTCACTTCCCTAAAAGTCTCTTAACGAAGGGACTTTCTTTATGGATCTTTGACTTAGAGGATGGGATGAATGAGGCTTCCCTTCCCCCTATTTATAGAAATAGGTGGCTTGGGGAAGGAGCAATGGCCAATATTGTCATTTCATGAAAATATTTAAAAACATGTCTTTTAGGCCAACACAGACCGTGTCAGGGCGCATGTTTAGGCTAATACAAATCGTGTAAGGGCACGTGTTTTAGGCCAACACCGTCTGTGATACCCCTAACCCGGTCCATGTTGGTTAACAGAAGCCATTCCTACTAAAAAAGAGATGCCACGGATTGTGGCAACCTTGACACAATCCTTGTCCTTCTGAATTTTTCTCCAAAATTCAGTTCACACATTTTTTTAAAATAATATCATATTACTTTGGACCATACAATCATTGTCCGAAGGTAATGACTTGTGTAAGCTTGTGTGACCAAATAATACGGTTTTGAAAAACCATATGATGACTAATTATCGAGGTCTCTAGCAAAACATATAATCATGGAATTAATTTGGTTAAAGCACTCGAATAAATTCAACATTGTCGGGACACTCCCAACTATCCCCACTTGCCCTACAAGTGTTCAATTTACTAAATTATCTTGTCACTTAATGACTCGGATTTGGATAAGGTAAGTTCATGTCATCCTTATTGAGTCCGAATGTCTTAATTTCCTAGTTAGACTTTGAAACCGGATGATCAACCATTAATCCATTTGAGCTTGACCAAACATTTTCCAGTTTAAACTCGTCGAGTGGCCAACGAGACACTTTTCCCTCAAAGGGAGGATAATGTCATGTTGTTCAACTATAAGTATCCACACGATCCAAGACAACTTAGACATCGCCTATATCACCACCTTGCATAAGAGGCTTTAGAAATGCTCTAAAGTTACTATAAATCATGCAAGAATTATAGAGAACTCAACATTTATGAACCTCCTTGAGTAGTAAGAGCTCTTATGACATTCACAACTTAAAGCACATCCACCGCGGGTCAGTTAAATAAGTGTTCTCTAACACATACCCCTATAATTGACGTTGACATCCAATGTCCTTATGGCCATGAAACTCGATCATCGTGTCAATCCTACACGCTAATTGTTAATGATAATTACTATCCCAACATGATGATCCAATTGGGAACATAGTCGAATGTCAACTAGGCTTAACATTTCTAAGTTTACCAAATGGGGCTTATAAGTTCAGACATGATCTAAATTTCCAATTTTAGATATGTTAACCTTTTGGACGTTCTTCTAATTATAAACTATAATTGAAACAGAACTTACGAGATTTTATTCATGAATAAAATATTTACAACTCGAGAATAGTATAATCATAAGAAGTACGCATTCTCTAATGTAAATTCAACTCATGGATTTTTCATACAAGAGGAGTAAATTATGCGCATTCTCTAATGTGTCTATTTCCTATGACCTGAGCATGACCATTATGCTCAACTTGTGATTGGGGTTTAGTAAGTGACATTCGTATCTGCATGAACTTTGCACGCCTTAATATCACCATCATCGAACAACTTTCAAATGATGTGGTAGTTGTGGGACACATGCTTTGACTAGGTACCACCCCAAGTCCCTTGATGAACTCTTTCATCCACAACACCTCCTTTGCAACTTCATAAGCCACTATGTACTATCCTCAAAAGTAGAATCAATAGAGTCTTGCTTGGAACTCTTCCTAGTCAGTGTTCCTTCATTCAAATAAAAGATCTATCTAGACTATGCACACTTAAAGCATTAGTTATGTCTGGCCTGGTGTAACCCTTTATACTCAAGCATTAACTATGTTTGGAAACCATCTTTGTCGATTATGAAGCTAGCACTAGTGTAACCTTTTACACTTAGCTGCTCATTACCTCCATAAACTAAGGACAACTCCTTAGTTTTGATCATATTCTTGAGTATGTTCATACTGCAGTCCATTGTTTCAATCCTATTGAACTCTGACTGCACACAATCAACACATTAGCTATGTCCGACCTATTACATCTCATGACACACATTAGCATAAAGTATGTTTTTCATCTGGTCTCGATTTTTAGATGTAGAAGGATAATCTACTTTACTAAGATTTGTGCCATGGACCATAGAGATAGATCTCATCTTAGACATTTGCATTGTGAACCAATTCATCACCTTATTAATATAAGTCGTTTGATTCCAAGCAATCAAACGTTCCAATCTATCTCTATAAATCTTAACTTCAAGAATGTACTAAGCCTGGCTGAGGTCCTTCATTTGGAAATGCTTCCTATCCAGTCTAGGAATGTCGTTTCGAACCAAAATTATGTCATTCGCATACAAGACTAGAAAGATAATGTGTTCGCCCTAAACTTTTAGGTTTTGTTCGAGTCATAAGTTTTAGCTTTCTTGTATATGATGTAAAGAACTTGTTTATCTAAATCTAATGAAATATTTAAGAAACCATTTGCCATTTCAAAGGAATGACTTTCCTTTTCCATTCATGGAAATAGAAATCAAATTCTAATTTTATTATATGAAAAAATAACAGTTATTAAGTTCAAGTACAAGTGCAGAAGGTAAATACAAACTATAAGTCCCTACGCAAACAACAACTCTTTGCTTGTTTCCCATGAGTAGTCCGAGTCTTCCCTAGCTTCCTAAGTCACATACTTTTCTTAGAGCCTACACTTTCACAAATGTGAGATCCACAACCAATATCCAATACCCATAAAGTGGAGACATAAAGATTGATTTCAATCACATCATTACATAATTTAGAAATCAATTTCCATTCTTCAAGCCTTCCAAGTATGTAAGGCAATTCCTTTTCCAGTGACCCTTGCCATTATAATGGAAGTGGTCTTGGTCGGATTAGGTCCGACCTTTGCATTGGCTTGGGAAACAGCCTTGCCATTGACACGCTTCATAAACCTTTTCCCTTTTTTGACCACCAAGGCATCCTCGGTAGCCTCGGAGGCTACTTTTGCAGACGCCGAAAAAGATCAACAACATGATTTTTCGTTTTGGTGCTACTTAGAGAATGAGAGTCAAATGGGATTGCTTAGTCCTTAAATAAGGACACTTTTACGAAAAAAATAACGATGCTTAAGAATTATAAGTTTGTAAGTTTAATATGGAAATTTCATTAATTTGAATAGATGATCAAGATTACCAACTCGAGGCTAGCTAAATATGTAAGACAATTGATCCAGCCAAGACAAGTCCTGTGGACTGACCGAGCTAGTTGTTTGGCTTCCATTAGGTCAGGCCAATGATTAGTCTGACTCAAGGACAAGAAAGGTAGCTAGAAACGATGTAAAGTGGGTTTGGGCTTAGCTTCTGTTTTGGCTCGATCATTCCTCCTTGTGTTGCATGTGAAACCCTAGAGGAAGAATCAATTAACCATTTGATGAACGATCTTGAGCAGGAATTGCACGTTGGGATCATCTTTTAAAGAATGGTTATCTCGAGTGTCTCTCCCGCTACCCCAATGGCATGAATTCTGGGCCAATTTGTGTATAAAGTTTTGCCTCCTCTGGGGTCTATTGGAGGAAAAGACCTCCCAATGCGGTATCAACGGATTGTTTGAGAGCATGATTTAGACCTTAAAAGAATTGATTGAGGAGTAGCCAATCCGAAAAGTTGTGGTGGGGACACTTCCTTTGCAGGGCCTTAAACCACTCCCATGCTTCAAAGAGAGTCTCGCCGAGTTGTTGCTTGAAGTTTATGATCTCTTGACACACTCTTTGTGTCTCATGGGCGAGATAGAAGCATTGAGGGAAATCCCGGGTCAAATCATCCTAATTGGTGTAGGATTTCGGCGCACAATTATCAAGCCAACACTCGACCTTGCCCGAAAGGGAACACATGAAGAACTTAAACGATGGAACTCTAGAGATACTCCCAACATTTGCATGAAGCAAACTCTTTGGAGAAACTGTTAATGTGTTGGATTTTCTGACTCTGTTCCTCAATGTTGCTCTTGCTCGATGAGTGAGAGGAATGCGGGTTAGAATTCGAACACGACATTCTTGGGAAGAGGTGGAAGGACAATCACAGAGCCTCCCGTACCGGGTGTAGGGGCGGAATACGAAAATTATGTTGCAAACGACATGTGCTAGTTTGTGCGCAATTATGTCAAATCTCAGGGGGTATATATGCAAATAAATTAGGGATGGTAGTCAAGTCCCAATCCGAGACGAACCTCCACCTCCGATCATTAATTGGAGCGAAAGGTGGAGGTATCTACCTCCGATTCGCTTCCGACCACTACAACAAACTATACCTATAGCAACACACCAAAACCTTTACCTAAAACTTAAAAAGTGTCACCTTAGGTCTATGGCAACGTTTTACAAAACGTAACATTAGGTGTGCATTGCAATCGCGTTTGCAATGCTTTTTTGGGCTATTGTAACGTTTGAAAAAAACGTTAGCTTATATATTTTGCCTATAGCAACACTTGGAAAAAAAACGATACCTTAACCATTAAGCTAATGCAACACTAGCAAATGAAAATGTTGCCTTAGCCATTAAGCTAATGTAACACTTGCAAATAGAAACGTTGCATTAGGTATCAAAGAAGACTTTTTGAGCTATATGACCATTTAAATTTCACTTGTAATGCAATGTTGCTCTATAAGAATAGTTTGCTACCTTCACTCAATCTTATAAAAATGCTTACCATAAAATATAATTGAGACATAAAAAGTACATATTACATTAAAATAGATTGGAGTACTACATTGTAGATCATCCAAGTGATTCGCATGTAGCTTAATAATTTGTTTTGTACTTGTTCATCCAAAAGTATATAACTAGAACTCCATCACCCAAAAGCATATCCTACTTGTATTCCTTCACCCAAAAGTATATCCAAAAACTTGTTGTCATTGAACATCCTCTAATGTCAGTTGCAAAAGCATATCCAGCATCAACCAAGTTAACCTACAAAACAAAGAAATAAAGTACATTATTAATCAAGCATATGGTGACAACCTTTGCACAAGAAAATAAATTAAAAGCATTCCCTTCACTATTCACACTAGTATCTGCATGTGTGATAGTCTGACCCCTAAAAGGAGCCATTAGGGTTAGTTAATGTTCAATCTTATTATGGTCGACAGATGTATGAAGAAAGCGTAAAAAAATTCATTTTCAAATATTTCTGGATAAAATTCAGCAGACTTCCGTCTATGATATGGACATTTACCAGGCTTAAAGCCTTATATCTCTGTAAATAATACAAAATAAACAAAAAAACAAGCTCAACGGCCACGCGCCGAAGTATGAAACGAGCCACACGCTCAGTACCCAATCTAGATGCATAAACATTCCAAAGCAAACATTCCAAACTCAAATTAGATCCTTAATTGTCACTACACATACTCAATAATGGTGTCACTAAAAAATGCAACTTATTTTAGTTAAGTTTCAGTGTTTCAGAATACTATGATGCATATCATCCCCAACATGCACTACTTAGTAGCTTAGTACTTGACTCACCTCTCAATGTGCTATATTATCAACATGATTAACAATGAATTTACTCAAAATAACTTGATTAACAATGAATTAATTATCAATTAGAATAAATTAAGTTATAATTTTAACCCTTACTTTGAGATTGAGGCTCAATGGTTGTAGCAGATGAAGATTTGATCACTACTTAATCATCTAACTCCCTCCTTTCGGCAGCAACTACTTGCATGTTAGCTTGGGGCTTCGATCTTCTTAGTTTTATAGCTTTCCATATGCTTGGAGGCTGGAAATGTCATACTTGAAACTGGAAGAATGAGCACCCACACGCAACAGTGAAAGGGAATTGTCGAGAGAGATTTTGGGTTTTTGCTTCAACTTTTCTGAGTTTGGAGACGAACAGGGAAGAATGAGATTAAGCAACCGCGCTCAACTAGCTGAACTAGGAAGCCTCCGTTTTTTGAGTTGGGTTTTGTCGATGAAATGAATACATGACTTTAGGGTTGAGGGTTTTGTCGATGAAATGAAAACAAAGCCCGGGAAAATGAAATTTTCGGGGGAAATGTCGCGCCTACAGCAAAAAGAAAGACAAGAGGTAGTGAAATACTTTTTTTTAAGTAAAAAAAAAAGGAAAACTTTTATATAGCCTATTGTAACGCTTCACTTAGTGCAAATTGAGTCCTATTGTTACACTTAATAATTAAATGTTACAATTGATATTAGTTTAGGTAACAATTTTTTAAGCGTTACTATAGGGTATCTATTGTAATACTTACGAAAAGCGTTACTAAAATTAGTGTTACTATAGCTATGTTTTGTTGTAGTGGACCCATTGTCATCCCTAAAATAAATCCATGAGTATTATGGTTGGTGGAATTGTAAAAATTAGTTAATTTGATAAATAAAAAGGGATCAAGAAGCCAGCTAATTTGTCAAATAAAAAGAGACCGAGGTAGTAATATATAAGTATCCAACTGCAGTGCATTTGTTTTCTAAGAATATAAAAACTTGATCTTTTCTAAGATTTCCAAGGTTTAGCCAAGGCTTAGCTCAGGACCCCACTACTCGTCGTATTTGGTTAGAAAATTACAAAAAAGAAACAATTAATTTTGAACAACAAAGAGCGATTAATCAAGTCCAACAACGGGTCTTCCGACAAGCCTTACAAGGAGCTCTAGGAACTCTGAATAGTTGTTTGAACAATGAGTTACATTTACGTGCCATCAATGCTAATATTTCCTTGTGCTGATTTCGCTTTAGGGGGTTGGTTTACAGGTACAACATTTGTAACTTCATGGTATACCCATGGATTGGCCAGTTCCTATTTGGAAGGGTGCAATTTCTTAACTGCAACAGTTTTTAGATGTTGGATAATAGGAAAAGTAAGGTTGTGTAAGTGTTGGTTGGTAAGATAGTGCTTAGGGAGGTAAGTTGTATCAATCACATTATTTAAATATATGAATCTTAGATATATATTTTATAATTTTTAATAAGGTATTGTGAGTAACACTAATTCATCAATCACATTACTTATAAAATATATGAATTTTTAAATATGTATCACGTAAGGTAGTTTAAGAATAGAAAAACAAGATAAGAAAGAGTAGAACTAAGTTAGATAAGATAAATTTGTCCTACTCTAAAAAGAACAATGCCTAAATTTGATTTATTTGTGGCCGCCTATTTGTACCCAATGCCCAACCCTTGTGAATTGTTTGGTACATAATTTATTTTTTGAGTTGTTATATTCGTATTTCATAAATCTAAAAATAAAAGACTTAATCGGAATTATTAAAATTAATTAATAATATATTTATTATAATTAAATTATTTTTTTAAAACTAGAAATGAAATATAATGAATTGAGATTATCAAACTTGGTTATTAAATTTACAGTAACTAAATTAGTATATTAAAAACTGAAAATTCTACCATAATTGAAAAATAATTCAACTATGATAGTTGATAAATCTACACCACTCATTTATATAAAGATAAATCTAAACCATTAATCTAAATGACTTACAACTTGTTATACAAGTTAACTTCTCATCTTTCTTACAACTCCGTACCCACCTCGTCCATGTTCAACTAAGTAAATTACTGTTATTTTAAGCTTATACTAATTGAATTCTACAATCTACATATTCGTTTGTTAATTATCTACGATATTGTTTGTTTTATTCTGAGTCTCAGCATCCATCACAAGTATCAAACATGGCGTCTGTTCATTTCTATTTTAAGTAACCTTCATTCATCTCTTTGCTAATTCTTTAGCTATAACTACAACGTCTAAAAGCTTCTTCCTTCGTTCGACTTGTTGGCCCAAGATATGACGTTGTTGGTTAGTAAGATTCTAAGCCCCTGAATTAGCTGTCCAAGCAATCCTTCAATTTCTCCATTATCTCTCTCATCTATGATAACTTGTAAATGATTTACAGTCACTATGGCGATCATCACTCCACCGATGCTGCCTAACAAAAATTTTATCCACTTATGGTTAGGAGTTGAGAAAATTGACGAAAGTTTGATGCTTTAATTGAGTAATGAACGTCCAAGAGTTATCTAAATTGAATTACTGCAGTTGATGAAATTTTGTGATGAATAAGTTAATGTGGTAGATTTAGGTTAATTTCTGCTAATTGGTGGATGAATTTTCCGAATTTAGACAACGGATTGCGTTCCGAGACGGATGGCCGTCCCCGTCCGTAAGGTCCAACACTAACGGGAAGAGGGGCAGATCTGGAATCGGGCTGATCGGGGCGAATACGGTCTACCTGGCCCGGCTGTTAACCTGGTCTAGTTTGGATTTGACGGATTTCGAGCGTCTGTGAAGGGGAGAGCAGCGGGTGGGAGGGGTTTTATGGTGGATGATGTCATGGCACGCGTCGGTGGTGGTGGGGAGAAGGTGGCGGTGTTTATATTTAGGAGTTGGGTGGTGGTGAATGATGTCATGGAAGACTCGGGATTTGCACTGGAGGGACTTGACCCAAGAGGTCGCCATTGATGACGGAGTTCGAATTTTCTCTATCATGTCCTCCCAGTAATAATAATATTAGAGAACTAATAACGTGATTCGATTTCGTAGTTAAATCTCCATTGACGGGTTGCATATCTCTCTCTCCTCAATTTGGAAATGGACGAATGATTCTGGGTTTGAATCTGTTTAAATTGGAGGGAGGGAGGAAGAGGAAAGAGTGGGGGTTGCTATTGGTGGGATTGAAACTCTGTCAACGACAGCGACGGTCGTGAATTCGGTTTTGTTGGGGGAGAAGATGTGATACCACTTGTAAGAACCCAAGAGGGGGGTGAATTTGACATATAAACTCTACACACTAGATAAGGACGTTAGAGAAAACTTCCTTGGTTTCAAACCAAGAATCAAAACACAATGTAACTGAATTACCTCATTATATTTATGTCAATCAAAGAACAAGTTACACTTACTAAACAAAACAAGAAGTAACATCCCGAAGGCAGTTACTGATAGATTCACTGACCAAGACCGAAGTTCCTTGAGACAACTACAAATAAGGATCGTCGTAGGAAAAACCTTAGCGGCGATTTGGAAAATGATGGATTACATTGAAGCAAACACTCACACAACCTTAGTCCGCCAAGGCTCTGCGACACATCATCTCACCACCACATGTGGACACAATGAATGCTCACCAAGGTCCTTGGTTATCCCTTCTCCAGAGGTCCTTTACTGGCTACCTTCACCACTGATCCATTTGCTACACACTCAGAAATCCCACTGAATTTCTTACTCCGCGATTACTTCCATGGAATCGCCTAAGTTCTCAATTCTTCAATCATCCTTTTTATAGAGGGCTTTGGATGCTCATTTCAATGGTAACTTGCCTTCATTGTTGATTCTTCCCTTTTGTGTTGATGTTTCCTCAATCATCAATCATCTAACAGATTCTTTCCTTTTGGTCTTGTATTTGATTGCACAATCCTCCTGATTTGATTTCCTTATGCTTTCCTTATGATTTATATCTACAAATAAATCACACAATCATAATATATCTGAATATATATTATATAATCAGAATATATAATATAAGGAAATTTTCCTTTTTCGGATTTTGACTTTCATTAAAACCTAAGGTCCTTTATGGATGCACAGGTGAAGGACCTTGACCCTGTCTTCAACAATCTCCCCCTTTTTTATGAAAGACAAAATTCAACAACAATAAATCCTTTTTCCCTTTTTGGATTATCACAAGGTCAATAGGGAGTCTCCCCCTTGATACAACATCTTATTGGAAATAACGAACGATGAGATGGAACAAAAGGAACCACAAGATGGGGGATCAACTGGGTGGTTAGGAGTCGAGGCCAAGTCGTCTCCCCTTAAGACTTATTCACTAGACCGTGAAAAGACTCAAGGGTAAAACCTAACTTGCTTGTAAGCAAAGTTACAAGATCTCTCAAAGAACTCAAAGAGTTGCTGCAGTCAACACCTTAAGAATGTGTTGAATGCTCTCTAGAAAGGAAGAAGAAGATAGATGAGGGTGTGGATGAATGTTGAATTCATCCACCTTATATAGGCACAATTTGGAGTCATAAGGTGGTCAAACATTCCATAAGCAATGGGCATAATCCAAGGGATTATGTTTGAATGATATTAATGAGAAATCATGACTGATTTCTCAGTCAATATCATCCAAAATCATGACCAAAAACATTTCATCACGAGGCATAAATTAAGGGATTTGAAAATCAAATCCGTCAGCGTGCAACATGGGTCGTGTTAGATCAACACGGTCCGTGTTGATGCCAACACGACCCGTGCTGGATCAACACGACCCGTGTTGGTCCAGTGCATGAAATTCTTTCTCTCTGGACGCCAACACGGGTCGTGTCATGCCTAGCACGATCCGTGTTGGGTCCAATTTTCTTGTTAAGCTCGTTTTCGACTTATCCAGTCGATCCTATGCTTATAACTTGTATTTTATGCCTCTTAACTCTTGAAATACTCCAACAATCCCCCGCCATTTCAAGAGAACCACTTGAAATAGCCCGGGATCCCTCACTTGGGTAAAAATACCCCCGCCATACATGGCGACTTCTAGAAAGATTCAACACCCGAGAAATCGAGGAGTTGTTATGCGTCATGAAAGTGCCTTTCGACTTGAACTTCCACTTAGTGTGCATAATTTCAATTAGTTTGAATTTATAAGTAGACAAGCTTTGAACTTAACATCCTTATTTAACTAATTGGATACATATCACACACACAACCCAAAACCTTGCTTAAAAAATATAGACACTATTTTTACAACCGGCCATGTGTCCCATACCCTCCGCGAGAACAATCAAGCCCAGCCCTAGGCTATCCGAAGCGGCCCACTTCACGTCCTCGCATAGGCAGGCTTTTACGCCCCGTAACAGAGCACCCCATCTCACCGATTCAAAGTTTGTTAATGAGTCATAGACCCAAACCTCTTGAACATTACGGTTCTTGAGCATCACCTTGTCCTTGGGATGACTTAAGCTTGATGACTTGATGCTCCATTATCATTCAACGTCGTCGACCATTGAACTCAAGGTGTCAAGCGTGAGTTGGAGCTCCGTTGATGATAATTATTTGGTTGGGCTAACCCCCAACCCATATGATGAAGTCCTCACCATTTCTTTGCTCAATCCTTTGGTGAAAGGATCAGCCAAGTTCTCACTTGTCTTGATGTAGTTTACCGCTACAATTCCATCCTTAATGAGTTGATGGACATAAGCGTGTCGTAACCCAATGTGCCTTGACTTGCCATTGTAGACACGATTATATATACTTGCAATTGTGGAATTGTTGTCACAATAAAGTGTTGTTGGAGGCATGGGTTTTTCCCATAGAGGAATTTCCAACAACAAGTTTCGTAGCCATTCCGCCTCTTTACAAGCGGCGGCCAATGCTACGAACTCGGAAGCCATAGTGGAGTCCGAAATACATGCTTGTTTCTTAGAACCCCAAGAAACGGCACACCCACCAAGTAGAAACACCCAACCGGAGGTTGAGGTGTAGTCATCCTTGTCACTTATCCAACTTGCATCGGAGAATCCTTCTAAGACCGAGGGTTCTCCCTTAAACCGCAAGCTATAGTTTTGGGTAAGTTTTAAGTATCCCAAAACTCTCTTAACCACTTGCCAATGCTTTTTGCTTGGGTTGCTAGTGAATCTACTAAGCTTCCCTACCGCAAAAGCTATATCCGGCCTTGTACAAGTCATGGCATATATTAAGCTACCTATGACTTTAGCGTACTCCAATTGGGCAAAAGGTCTACCATCATTTTTACTTAGATTTACACTTGGACCAAATGGGGTAGTTGCCACATAGGAGCTCTTATGAAACTTTCCTAACACCTTTTCAACATAATGTGATTGTGTTAGACTTATTCCATCATTATTTCTAATGATTTTGATACCAAGTATCACATCTGCTTCTCCCAAGTCCTTCATAGAGAACTTAGCGGATAGAAAACTCTTAGTTTTCTCAACTTGTTCCATGTCGGTACCAAATATCAACATGTCATCAACATATAGGCATATAATCACCCTCTTTCCATTCTCAAATTTAGAATAGACACACTTGTCCGACTCATTGATCTTAAAACCAAATCCAAGCACTACTTCATCAAATTTGTGATGCCATTGCTTAGTTGCTTGTTTTAGACCATACAAAGATTTTATGAGTTTACATACTTTATTCTCATGACCCATTTCAACAAACCCCTCGGGTTGTTCCATATACACCTCCTCTTCTAGTTCTCCATTTAGGAATGCCGTTTTGACATCCATTTGATGGATTACTAGCTTATGGATAGTGGCTAAAGCTATAAGTACTCTTATAGTTGCAATCCTAGCCACGGGTGCATAAGTATCAAAGTAATTAATACCATATCTTTGGGTAAAGCCCCTTACAACTAACCGGGCTTTAAACCTTTCTATGGTACCATCTACTTTCTTTTTGCGCTTAAAAATCCATTTTGATGTAATAGGTTTACATCCCGGTGGTAAGTCTACTAAAATCCAAACATTATTTTCCCTAATGGAGTCTATCTCATCTTGTACCGCTTCCTTCCAAAAGGAAGCATCTTGTGACTCCATGGCCTCTTTGAAAGTTTTAGGATCTTCATCTACA
The DNA here is from genome assembly GCA_029582165.1 of Portulaca oleracea. Taxonomy (NCBI): domain Eukaryota; kingdom Viridiplantae; phylum Streptophyta; class Magnoliopsida; order Caryophyllales; family Portulacaceae; genus Portulaca; species Portulaca oleracea. The sequence continues at coordinate 26,457,589 of CM055885.1, forward strand.
TTGTAGATATAGGGAGTCTTATACTCAATAGAGTTCCTATCTCCTTCTACTAAATAAACAACGAAATCCGAGCCATAATCCTTGGATTTCCTTGTTCTCTTACTCCTTATTTCCTCAACATCATGTTGAGTTTCTTGAATAGCATCCTTTGGAATCATGTCATGAGTGACATCCTTGGGTCTAGGGATTGAAGAGAATCGAGTCTCATCAAAAATTGCATCAATAGACTCTATTACGGTATTCACCGTTATGTAGTCATTTGGTTCGATAACCATAAACCTATAGGCTTTGCTTTCAAAAGCATAACCTATAAAGATGCATTCAATCCCTCTTTCACCCAATTTCCTTTACTTTGGTTTCGGGACCCTTACAATGGCCCGACACCCCCATACTCTAAAATGTTTTAGAGTTGGCATTCTTTTATTCCAAAGTTCATATGGGGTTTTTGTGTTCCCTTTTAGAGGAACCCTATTTAAAACGTAACAAGCCGTTAACATGGCTTCACCCCAAAATCCTTCACTTAAACCGGAGTAAGATAACATGGAGTTAACCATTTCTTTTAATGTCCTATTTTTCCTTTCGGCCACACCATTTTGTTGAGGTGTATAGGGTGCCGTTGTCTCATGCACCACACCACAATCTTGAAAATAAATTGGATCATAAAATTCACAACCCCTATCGGATCTTAATCTTTTTATTTGGGCCTCACATTGTAACTCACTTTTAGTCTTGTATATTTTAAACTTGTCTAAAGTTTCATCTTTTGAATGTAAAAGAAAGACTTGACAATATCTTGAATAATCATCAATGAAAGTGACATAGTATCTCTTACCTCCTATAGAAGGAGTGCTATGGAAATCTCCTAATTCACTATGAATTAATTCAAGTAATTTAGAATTTCTCATAATACTAGGAAAGGAACTTTTGGTGATTTTAGTTAACATGCATGTTCTACACTTCTCTATCTTATCATCCAAAGAAGGAATTAAACCAAGATTAGACATGAATTTAAGTTTCTTATAATTAACATGTCCAAGTCTTGAATGCCATAAAGAAGAACAAGAACCAAGCAAGTAAACGGAAACATCATTCTTATTGCCACTTGTAGCGTTAAGCTTAAACATATCACCACATGCATAGCCTTTGCCTACAAAGACCCCTCCCTTAGACAAAACATAGTTGTCCCCTTCATACACTTGCTTAAACCCAAACTTACTTAAGAGAAAACCCGAAACAAGATTCTTACATATATCCGGAACTAAATACACATCGTTTAAAAGCAATGTCTTTCCGGAAGTAAAAACAAGTTCAACTTGTCCTATTCCTTCCACCTTAACCAGAGAGTTGTTGCCCATAAAGAGCTTTCTCCCCTCTTCGGCGGGTTGGATAGTCTTGAAGAGAGAACGATCAATGCAAACGTGCTGAGCCGCACCCGAATCAACCCACCAAATATCGTCGCTTGAGACGACATTGATTTGGTCCTTAATCATAGCTACGAAGGGTCCATTGGATTCCTTCTTACCGCTATGATTCTTAGTGTTGTTGTTCGAAAGCCCGTGCTTTTTCCTCCAAACCGGACATTCCCTCTTGGGGTAACTCGGCTTGCCGCATTCTCAACAAACCAATTTTGGTTTCTTATTGTTCTTGTTCTCAAACTTATTCTTGTTCTTTGTTCCTCTTGTATTCTCTTGAACCACATGCACCTTGGAGGGATATTCCTTGGTAACATCCTGCATTCTTAATCCCTCCTCAAACCCTCAAGTGATATGGGTTCCTTAGAATGTATTAAGGTTCTCTTAGTTTCTTTCCATGAAGGGGGGAGCTTGCCAATTATTGAAGATACAATTTAGGCCTCATCTGTGTGGATCTTATGTTGAACAAAATTGCTTAATATATGTTGGATTTCATGCAATTGGTCAAGAACTTTTCTACCTTCAACCATCTTAAAATTGTTAAATTGGCTAACGAGAAAGTTCTTACTTGTTGAATCTTCCGACATGTATTTAGCTTCGAGCATCTCCCAAAGCTCCTTTGCGGATACGACGTTTTGGTAAACATCGAATAGAGCATCCGTCATTCCGTTGAGAATTTGGCCTATACATATGTAGTTGTCGTTCTCCATCTTGAGCCGACGCCTTGTTTGCTCCGCCGTCTCGTCATCACCCTCCGTCGGAACGTCTTGGGTGAGCATATACAGCACTATGAGAGTGGTGAGCATGAAGTGCATTTTCTTTTGCCATCTACGGAGATCGATCCCCTCAAACTTATCCAACTTTTGAAAGTTGTTGGTCATATCTCTCAAGGAATGAGACATAGTGGATAAGTCTTAAGATTTTTGGAAATAACGAACGATGAGATGGAATAAAAGGAACCACAAGATGGGGGATCAACTGGGTGGTTAGGAGTCGAGGCCAAGCCGTCTCCCCTTAAGACTTATTCACTAGACCATGAAAAGACTCAAGGGTAAAACCTAACTTGCTTGTAAGCAAAGTTACAAGATCTCTCAAAGAACTCAAAGAGTTGCTGCAGTCAACACCTTAAGAATGTGTTGAATGCCCTCTAGAAAGGAAGAAGAAGATAGATGAGGGTGTGGATGAATGGTGAATTCATCCACCTTATATAGGCACAATTTGGAGTCATAAGGTGGTCAAACATTCCATAAGCAATGGGCAAAATCCAAGGGATTATGTTTGAATGATATTAATGAGAAATCATGACTGATTTCTCAGTCAATATCATCCAAAATCATGACCAAAAACATTTCATCACGAGGCATAAATTAAGGGATTTGAAAATCAAATCCGTCAGCGTGCAACACGGGTCGTGTTAGATCAACACGGTACGTGTTGATGCCAACACGACCCGTGCTGGATCAACACGACCCGTGTTGATCCAGTGCACGAAATTCTTTCTCTCTGGACGCCAACACGGGTCGTGTCATGCCTAGCACGATCCGTGTTGGGTCCAATTTTCTTGTTAAGCTCGTTTTCGACTTATCCAGTCGATCCTATGCTTATAACTTGTATTTTATGCCTCTTAACTCTTGAAATACTCCAACAAATCTAGGGCCTATTTGGAGAGACAAAAAGGAATGAGATTGGGTCCTTATTCCTTTTTTTACTATTTGGTGAGTATATGATGGAATGGAATTGTTATTCCAAGGGTTTCCAATCCCTCCCAAATGGGGGGAATTAGATACCTCCCATAATTGGGGTGAGTGGATTTCTATCCCTGTGGGATAGATGTATTTATTAAAAGAAAAAGAAAATTCATCATCTCCAACCTTGCTGCATTAGACTAAGAGAGGGGGTTAAGATAGAAAATTTCCATCCGACTCGGGTAGATGGTGGATCGGAAAACCCTCCGTCCGGCTTGTGTAGGTGGTGGAGGCGTAGGAACGACGGAGTACGATTTGGACGGAGTCGGGTTGAGTACCGACTCGGGTCGGCAGTGGAGCAATGAGAGCTCGCTGCCGGTGTCGAGCACTATGGTCACCGGCTGTGGCGGACTTCCGGCAAGGAAGGACACCTTTTTAGCATCATGTTGTGCCGGAACGGGAGCTTGCTCGAGGTGGCGCTGACGACCCTGACCCGGCCCGAATCCAAGAGTCTGTGTTTTAGGGCAAAAATGGCGGAAGCAGGGGAGGATGAAATCCAACGTTTCTCAGCAAAAGAAAGAAAATAGCATGGTCTCAAATTATATTATAAAAAAAAAAGAGTCCATACATATCTGTTTAGCATTATAAACAAATAAATAAAAATTGAAAAAAACATATATTAAAATGATTATTTATTAAAAGTTGAAAAATATTATTTATAACTAATAAAAGTATCCAATTTTATCCTGCAATACCTATGATGACTCAAAAATAAAAATAATTTTGATTCCGTTCCATAACTGCTCATCAAACAATTGAAATGGAATTTGAATCCATTCCAGTTTTCTCCAAACAACTTCACTTTTGGGTTCTAATTCCATTCTCAACCCTCCAGGATTCTAATTCTATTCCTGAAATCTCTCCAAACATGCCCCTAGTATATTTTAGAGGTTGTCTAGAAATCTGCAACCCTAGATAAACTTGTCAGTACTAAGAGAGGGTCCTTCCCATCAACTCATGCCATAATTAAATTTGATCAATGAATGGTTTCCAGATGACATACCTCGAAGTTGGTGCCAGATGAAGGACATAAGAAATATGATTTAATTTTTTACCTCGTGAATGTCCTTATGGTTGAATGCATCTACGGTTGTGACTTGTTGTTTTCACTATCCTCCGTGATCTTTTCCATAGAGCGGTTAGTTTCTTCTTGAGTAGACCTGCTCTGATACCACTTGTAAGAACCCAAGAGGGGGGTGAATTTGACATATAAACTCTACACACTAGGTAAGGACGTTAGAGCAAACTTCCTTGGTTTCAAACCAAGAATCAAAACACAGTGTAACTGAAATACCTCATTAAATTTAGTTTCTTATATTTATTTCAATCAAAGAACAAGTTACACTTACTAAACAAAACAAGAAGTAACAGCCCGAAGGCAGTTACTAATAGATTCACTGACCAAGATCGATGGTCCTTGAGACAACTACAAATAAGGATCGTCGTAGAAAAAACCTTAGCGGCGATTTGGAACATGATGGATTACATTGAAGCTCACACTCACACAGCCTTAGTCCGTCAAGGCTCTGCTACACATCATCTCACCACCACATGTGGACACAATGAATGCTCACTAAGGTCCTTGGTTATCCCTTCACCAGAGGTCCTTTACTAGCTATCTTGACCACCGAACCATTGGCTACAAACTTAGAAATCCCATCAGATTTCTTACTCCGCGATTAATTCCGTGGAATCACTAAGTTCTCAGTTCTTCAATCATCCTTTTTGTAGAGGGCTTTGGATGCTTGAACTTGAGTCATTTCAACGGTAACTTGCCTTCATCGTTGATTCTTCCCTGTGTTGATGCTTCCTCAATCATCAATCATCCAACGAATTCTTTCCTTTTGGTCTTGTATTTGATTGCACAATCCTCCTGATTTGATTTCCTCATGTTTTCCTTATGATTTATATCTACAAATAAATCACACAATCATAATATATCCGAATATATATTATATAATCAGAATATATAATATAAGGAAATTTCCATTTTCCGGATTTTGGCTTTCATTAAAACCTAAGGTCCATCATGGATGCACAGGCGAAGGACCTTGACCCTGTCTTCAACAATCTCTTCTAAATCCAATGATTAATATTAATTTTTAAACTATGGTAGAAATTCCCATTAAAAACTAAAGAATATATGAACCTATTTGGCAGTTAGATGTTAGTTACGTTGTTAGTTGATATCCCTTCGTTCCATTTTAATTGACGGAGAGCTGCAAAGGGGGATGACCAAGGCACCAACAGCATAAACTACTGCTAATAATTGCAATTCCTATTTACTATCTATTTCCAAAGGTACTTTCACGCTCCTCAGGAAAAAAAACAAGAATGGTGAGGGATGCTTTTCATGAGTACTCATCTATTTCCAAAGTAGTTTAACATATTGAATTAAAAAGTAAATCTATGAGTAGCATTAAATTAGGCCTTAAAATAATTAATAATTAAAATATTTAAATTAAGTACGGTGAAATGTAAAGTGACAATTAATTTGGAACAAAAAAAAGTTAGTTAAGATGTCAATTAATATGGAACGGAGGGAGTAGTTATTAGTTGTTTGTATTAATTGTTTGACTTAGCTATTAGAATTGGAATAGTTGTTTAGAAGAAAAGTGTTTGGTAAAATTAGTTGTCCCTTAAAATACAAGTAGGTAATTTTTCATTTATACCCTTAGTAATATAATTATTTCATTTCATATATTTTATAAGTATTTCAAAATGGATTACAAATTTATAATTACAAAATATTTTTTTATTTTAGTATAAATTTCTGATAATTAATATTTCATGGTAATTATATTATTATTGAATACCAACTCTATTGTTTTCAATAATTAGTAAAAACTTTTACATAAAAAAATATTCTTTATATGTGTAGAGCTAATAAGATGAACAATTTGTAAACCTTATGAAAATACTAAATTAATCATTGTTTTTTCTACCAAAAATAGATTATTTATTTTGGTAAAATTTAATGAATGTATTGGACAACTTGTAGTGTTATTTATTGTTAACAAATTAATAGATACCATCAAGATGTAACTGTTATTTGAATAAGTAAGAAAAATGAATTTCATTTGATATATTTTGGTAAAAGAATTATTAAATGTCTTAAGAAAGTATTATTAAAATCATTACAGTACTATGTAACATATGATGTAATTTTAGTGAAAATAATATAATAATTTGTTAATTTTATGAAAATGTTAAATTAATCATTAGTTTTTCCACCAAAATTACATCTCTTATTTATTTTTGTAAAACTAAAATGAAAGTAATGGGTAATAAAATGCCATATATTGATAATAAATCATAAAATATCAAAACATGACTTTTATCCAAATATAGAAATTTCTAGTAGTGAAATAAATAAAAAATTAATTTCATTTGACATGGTAAAAGAATTGCTAAAGGCCTCAAGAAATAATACTAAAAGCATTATTATATAACATATGATGTAATTTGGTGAAATATAAGGACAACAATATAATTTTAGCTCCAAACAACTAAAAGTTATTTCATAAAGCTATTCTAAATAACTTTTTGAAAAAGAGCTTTTTGGAGTTAAACACCTAAACCAAAAGGTTGTTTACCAAATATTTTATTAGCTGTTTTGACTTGTCAAAACAACTAATGGTTCCCAAAAGCTCGTTTTTCCAAAAAGTGTTATGTCAAGCACCCTTGTATTAATAAATCTATAATAAGAATAAAAAATTATCTATATATATAATATTAATGATAAAGTATGTGGACCCCATGAAATAGTGAAAGAAGATCAAATTTAGGAGATTTGGCTAATGAGTATCAAGATGATTCTTTTTTTTTATCAATTTCCGTTTATCTAAAATATATTAAAATTCCATTTTTATTTTTCATTGTAAACAAAAGCATGTTAATCACCTTTGATAACCATCTTTTTTCATTTCAATTTTATTCAGCATTTAAATTACATACGGATAGACTTTCTACGCCATTTCTATTGTATTATTCCCTTTTATTCTTACTTAAATCAATTCTAAATAATGTATCTAAATTGCCATTGATCTCATCTAAACACTCATACATACTAACCATCTAATCCAATCAAGATGAAATAGTTAACTATTACTTTACCTTGTCAATAGTACGCTATTAATATTCAAACGTGTTTATGTTAAAAAAAATAGGTACAATTAGAGGTACAAAAGAACAAAAATAGACACTTATCTTTTTACTAAATGATGGTTCCCAAGTTTTCATACTTCTTGAGTCGCATATATCAGATCTAAACATCATAGATCAAAATAAACAACCATCATTCATTATATCAAAAATCACCGTTCAATTTTGAGACATCAAATCGAGAAGAAATAACATTATATACAAACTGATTTATTTGTCAAAAAAAAAGAAACTAATACGATATGATTACAAGTCATTAAATCAGAAGACGATGTCGAAATGCAAAAACCTCTAAAGCCTAAAATGAACAAATTAGAGATGTAAAATAGGAACTACGAATCCCAAACGAGTAAAAATGAAAAAAAAATATGAAGAAGAAAATGAGAAAAATGATGAAGAAATGTACTCTTCAATAGGGTTCGTAGATTGAGAAAAATTTCGTCGACATAAATCTAGAAACCGCAATACAAATTCCGGTCCATACCTTATCGAGTACAATACGAATAAAAATACTAACAAAATACTCAAGAATTCAAGATTTTTCTATTTGATTTTTTACTCTACTTTCATGCATATTTACATTTTTTTAAATTGTTTTTACATCTTACACTTTCAAATTTGTATATTTTTATTAGGATAATTTATTATCGTACCTTTTAATTTGATAATGTAATTTATATTAGGTACAATTTTTATATTTTTACATCTTGCACTTTCTCAATGTTGCGGTTTCAATTGAATTATTGGCCTTACGTGTTTTTAAATTTTGTGATTTTTTTATTTGAACAATTTCGTTATGGTATGTTTTTATTTGATAATACCGTTAATAATTTGTTATTTTTAATTTATATCTCCATTTGTATATAGTTTAACTTTTTATTCTCTATCAAAATAATCATTTTATCATATACCGTGCATCGCACGAGTTTAAGACTAGTATGTCTAAATGATAAAAATGTTATGATTTTTGTGAAGTCCATTTATAACTATGAAGTTATTTGTTTATTGTGAAATTAAATGTCTCATTAAATATCAATTATTATTCAATTTTTCAACTATCACTGTGAAAGTATTAGAAATAGAGTGAGAATGTTGTCCATATAAATAGCTCCTTAACCTAGAGAGAGGGTATGAAGACAACTTGGGCGTTAAGTTCTCGCATCACTTGATTTGACAATTGATCGGTGTCGGCGTCAACTCCTTCATGTCATTGCCACTTGCCAGCACTTGAGTGGCATGCATGTATCACCTCAGTCTTTCGGGAAAATACTTCATTGATTCAGTGAGTCAAAGACTCATCTGAGTTGACAGCTGAGTTGGTGGGAAGGAGGGAAGGGGAAAAAACCTACCCCATTTAATACCTCCCCATCCCAACGTTTGCCCTAAATTCTCCCCCCCCCCCCCCACCATTTAATACCTCCCACGCCTCCCCCTTTTCCCAGAAATTCCTCCCATGCCTATACCCAATTCTCCCCTTTTCGGCTATCTCCGACAACTCACCATCTCCCATCTCCTCCAATCTCCATCCAAACCCTAACCCTAACCCTAATTCAAACCTCAACCACCACCGTTGACAACCATTAACGCGTAGCGCTAACTCTAACCCTAATTCAAACCCATTCAACCTAAACCCTAAACCTACCGGTGAAACCCTAAACTTGATACTCGGAAGATGAAGACGGCGGACTCACCATCGGAGATATATGTCGATGGCAAATCCCAGCAACTCACCACCACCTTCGTCGTCGACAGCTAACGGAAATGTCGACGATAGCCAAAACGTACACATCGGAGATGAAGAGGACGACAGATCCATATAAGTTCATCGTTTATCTTTAATTTTTAGGGTTTTTTTTGTTTTTATGGTTAATCTTTTCTGGATTGTGAGTATTTGATTGATTTTGTTCAATTTTTTTGGATTTTTTAGTGTTAATTTGTTTAGGCTTAGTTTACATTCTTCTTAATTGTATCTGTTCAAATTTTTAGGGTTTTTAGTGTTGATTTTGTTCAATTTTTTTTTGTTTTTATGGTTAATCTTTTCTGGATTGTGAGTATTTGATTGGATTTTTGTTCAAATTTCTCTCTGTTTTGGTCCAATCTGAATGTTAGGGCTTTATAATGTTTTTTGGGTTGTTAAATTTTAGGGCTGGATCCTCAATTCAAAAACCAGAAAACAAGATAGATCCTCAATACAAAAACCAGAAAGCATAAAAAACGAAACCAAAATACTTAATCACTGATAATAGATTAAACCCTAAACAACATACTAGAGACTTGAATTTAAAAACACCATGAGAAAACAAGCTACATCCTCAATTCAAAAACCAGAAAACAAACTAGAAAACAAACACCAAACTACTCATCATCCTACGACTCCTCTTCATAAATTCAGTCCAAGTTGATGATCTCTGTTCCATCACGAACAGAGGAAGAACACCCTTCCTCAACCTTCCTCTTTCGCCCCAGAATACTTCCTGGGGAAGTATATGGGTGGAGTTGCTTAGCGCAACTCCAGTTCCTTGGACTAGTATTAGATTCATCGCATTGTTTGTAGATGATATCTAGGTCAACCAATACGTCCTCATTTGCCCAAATTATCTTCTTGAATAGTGCCCCATGGCCATTTGTCTTCATCCTCTTGAAAAGTCGTTTAATGTCTGACCTCAATCGTTCATACTGCACTTCATATGGATGTACCGCATCAGCTCTACATCTCCCAGTTTTCCTGGAAGATTTGGGTGTCATAGGTGAGGGAGTTGGTGAGGGATTTGGTGAGGGGTTTTCTAGTTTCACAGCTGAAACAGACATCGGTGTCTAGCTTATGGTTCTTTCAGGATCGGTTTATTGGTCAATTTCATTCTTGATGGTTGTTTCTGTGTTGGTGGTTGTGGCTGTCTTTAGGGAAGAGGAAGGGCTCTTCATTTGGATTTTTCTGTTTGACAATGGTTGAAACAAATGTGTTTGTAAGTGATGATAATTGGAAGAAGATCTACAAGTATTTATAGGGATATCCTAGTGGCTGTTGGTGTTCTAACAATTAATTTGCTGTCTGATGTGAATACTTTCTCATGATGAAAAAACTAATTTGTTGTCTTATATTAAAATTATCAATTAATTTGGTTGCTGATTTGAGATTTATCTTTTTGTTAATCCTTTTTGCTTATCTTTTATTTTTTTTAACGTATGCCTTATAATATTTCAGCCTTTTTAATTTTGATATTTCAGAAATTTAATTTTGATAGTTTTCATTGGTTCTTTTTTCCAATTCAGTCATTGAAATATTCAAGATATTGATTTTTTAGGCCATGTATTTTTCTTTGTGATTCTTGCATGGGTTAGTTACTAATAAATGTATTCCTCAATTGTTGATCTTTTCCTTTTAATTTTGATATTTCAGAAGTTGCTGATGAGAGTGTCTAAGAGTTGCACACAGCTACCAACTCTTGATTATGAAAAGGTCACCAATGCCTTTGACTTCCCATATCTAAACTTGAGATCAGGAGTTGTATTGCTGCCCTAGATGAAGGTAATCTAGGTACAGCTGTGTGATGCATGAACTGCACTACAGTAAGAGGTTCTCGCAGTGGCGATAACAAATGCTTGACTGATCAGGACAAAACATAACACTAAATGTGTCCTTCACTTGTGTCACCTGTCACATAAATATAGCTTGAATTGGTTGAGATATTTCAGTCACTGGGAAGAAAACAGTTAGTTTTTCCTTGTGGAAGTTAGGTTTAGTTGTGCTATTCTAATATCTTCGTGTTGGATGGGGTTTTCATTACTGAAAAATTGCAAGCTTAAATGAATGTCCCTATGAATTTTTTTGTTCAATTTATACTTGGTTCTTTGTTTGTTCATAAACTTTTAAAACTCATGCATAAGCTTAGTGCTGATGTATTTTAGACTCTGTTAGGAGGTAATTTTATATTATTGTCATGATTCCTCTGTCGCTATAAGTATTTTGATTTTGGGTTCCTCTTTCTTCTTCTTCTTGATTAATTTCTTGATACTCTTGATAGTTTCAGGACTGTTTAAGCACTTTGAGCAAGTATGGACACAAGCAGAAGCCAAAATGGAATTCAGCTATTGCTGGCTGCAGAGCAAGAAGCACAGCATATTGTTAATGCTGCTAAACAAGGTATGCTTACTTTGCTCGCCTTTCTTGCTTCCTTCATTAGTTAGTAGTGTCATTTACAAGTATAATTGAAATTACTGTCTTTGTGATTGTTATTTGATTTTCAGCCCTTGCTCGTCATTTCTTTGAGGTCGGCTATAGTTTCAAATGTTTACCTTTCTTGTGGAAATACATGATGTAAAACTAAATGCCCTTTATGTGCATACTCATATAGACTAGAGAGTTGGTTCAACAAGATATTTAGTTGATTTCTTGTTGTATATTTAGTTCTTTACTAATTGATATGGCGGTTCAACAGTTCTGATTCTTCTGAATATGGAACTTGTGACTAGGCAAATTGCTTCCTCCATTCTCACTCATGTATCATATTTGAAACAATAGTTACTGCCAAAGGGCATGTTTATTACATGTGATTATTCGGATAGGTTGTAGATTCATGCTAGTTTTACAGTCATCTCGGCATTCTTGATTGACATCTCTCTAGATTTGTGTTCCTGAAAAATGACAACTGCAATTTGTGATAACTGGAAATCCTGAGAAGGGTAGTGTGCGATTTTCATCAGGATTGGCTTCACATGCAGTCCAAACCAAAATACATGAGAACTAATGTATCAATTTAGAATTGGTCATGTAGGATAGCAACTTAAAGCTCTGGTATTGTGACTCCAAACGAGTATAACATTTGCGTTGAACTTCATGTCTTAATGGATTTGTGATAACTTGCTGGCTTACTTTATATTACTTCATAACAACCAAGATGGCTAGACTAAAGCAAGCAAAAGAAGAGGTTGAGAAGGAGATCGTCGAATTTCGTGCCCAAGTAGAGGCTGAGTTCCAGAGAAAACTGGCGGAGGTCTTGGCAAGAACAGTACTCCTCTGGAATAACCTTTGGTGAAATGTTTGTTGTCAAATGTTAAATTCAGAATTGAGTTGCAGGTTTGAAAACCGAATTTGAATGGCAACTGTCTGTAAGAAATGATGTTGAAGTGAGGGTGGTATGAGGTGGCTACCGCTTCCCCATCATACCTTGAATTTATCTGATTGTCAAACTTCCCTTGGAATTGTAGTAAATGGGATTGTTTCTGTTGCATACTTACAATAGTTCCTCCTATGCTCATATTGCTAAAACTTGTAAAAATAACAAATATTTGAAAGATACGCGATTCTTGAATATTTGAAGGACAGGTGATTCTTGGATTGGTATTGTTTGATTCTGAATATTTCAGAAACTGAATTGTGATTACAATTGGCTTAGTTACTAAAAAAGACAGGTGATTCTTTCCAATTCAGTCATTGAAATATTCAAGATATTGATTTTTTTAGGCCATGTATTTTTCTTTGTGATTCTTGAGTACTCACAAGTGCAAGGTCATTATTTATATTATAATCGTATATGTGTTTGTCATTATTTATTTAATATAACAATATGATACATAAGTTTCTAATAGTTCATTAAATATTAGGGTAAACGTAAATGGAAGTTCAGAAGAAATATACACAAAAGGTTACGAATGTAAAATTTTAAATTAGTATTCGAAGATAATATATCTTAATTTGCTATTAACCTTGCAAGTTTCATATCAAAGTAGGTGTAATAGATATGATATTTAAAAAATACGTGAATTCAAACATTCTTTATTATTATTTTTTGGAAATCCAAGCATTATTTAATTGGTTAAAAAAATGTAGATGCAATGGATATGATCAATTCTTACTTGATAAACAAAATGTATTCAATAACCATATTAATCTAATTTTTTAAGACCAATTTACTTTTTATCATGCTATTAGAACACCTTTTTGTTTATTCAAAAATTCTATTAAAATACACATTTGCTAACTCAAATAAAAAACGCTCCTTTTGTATACAAAATGGCTAAAAGAAGAGTATGAAAGGGTTAAAATCATTGGACCAGTATAGTAAATAATATTGCAATTGAAATGGAAAAAGAAAGGAATTGGCTACAACAAAGAACTAATTGGATTGGTATAGTTTGATTCTGGATCATTCAAAATTGATTGTTTGAAATTACACTTTTTTTAATATCCATCACGGCCAGTGTAGAAACAGACTCAAAGGCACTCTGCAGTTGTTCAAATCGAATAACCTCTTTGGTTTTAGCCCGATGCAGTTGGTAGTACGGAACTTGGATAGTGAGATGTTTTCTCGGAAGGTCTTTCCTCCACCGGTCCAGAATGTACCTTTATGGAAAGTAATCCAGCCCCTCCTCGCCAAAAACACGTAGTACGTGGGAGCACAAGATTCCCTTAAACTCAAACTTTTTGCAGTCACACTTCTTTTCTAGGGCATCTCTATCTACTTTGACGATAAACCTGGATCGTGGGGTTGTGATTTCTTTCGGCTTGTATACTGCACGGTCCTTCCTCACAGTGACCTCATAAGTGCACGTTCTTTCCTCGTCGTGTATCTTCTCCGCTTTCACTACATAGATCAGGTTTTGCACCTCGTTTTGAAGCTCAACGAACTTCTTTGATGTGTATAGCTTCTGGAATACATACTCATAAACAAAGCTCGATTGAATTGGACCGGTTTATCCTTTGATCGGAACGTTTCCTTGTCCTCTTCTCTAACTCTCTTTGCTAGTGCGAATCCGAATTGTTCCACAAATTGTTTGAGAGTTGTGTTGACATTCACGAAACCCTTGAAGAAGTAGTTCATCCCCTCGCTCCTTTGCGTGCTTGACATTCCTGCCCAGAACTCGTCCTTGAAGTATACGGGCACCCATCTATGCCTTTTATCATACATGTCATTGCATTAGTTGGAGTTGTGCAAGTCGTACATGTCAACCCATTCTTTCCATCTGTCTTCGAATTCCTCGGCATCAAGTGAATCGTAAAGAGTATCTATGAGCCCTCGAAGTATATCTTTTCCCTCTGGTTTGTTGCATAGATGCTTCTTCACGTTCTTCATCACGTGCCATATGCACCATCTGTGTCGTGCATTCAGAAATACCTTTGCGATAGCCTTGCCTGCACATAAAAAATTTAACTTGTTACAAAGTGTCATGCACGATGAAAACTTGAGTACTTATAAACAAATATAACAGAATAATTAAATCTAACCTATGGGTGACATTGATGTCCATTATGATCGCGACCGAGCTTTCCCGACATGCGTCAACCACGTCAAAACAACCAAATGAAGTTATCGGCTTCCTCTCCACCCAATGGTAGCGGATGGATCGTATCGTGGTTGTTAACCCCAATGAAAGGAGCGAATGGCATCTTGTACCTGTTGGACACATAATTCGTGTCGAACGACACCACGTCCCCGAAGTCCTCGCAAGCTGCCCTACTCTTTCCATCCGCCCAAAAGATGTTCCTCAGAGTGCCGACATCGTCGGTGTCATACGTTACGAAAAAGCTGGAGTTACCGGACATCATCTCCTTAAAATGTCCCATCATCGCTCTGAAGTCGCCGTCTTGCAACGCGAGTCTCCTTGCCCTGCTGATAACATTACGGTAATCTCTCTCGTCGAATGGAACTTGATCATGGCCGCCGTGTTGTACCGCAATTGAGTTAAAGTTCTTGGAGATTTGCACGCCGGCTGTGTCGTTGTTTATCATCCTCCACTGATTCTCGAAACTTATGAACTTGTAGTTCCGCATGTATTTTATGTCTACAGGGTTGCACTCGTGGTTGTGGTTTGTGTCGACTGTAGTCAACTTGTATTTTCCGTTCTGCGGTTGGAACGTGGCAGTGACTTTGAAACCACACCAGGTGATAGAAGTGCTGGATGATCGGTTTGGATTTGCACTGTTTGACTTGAACGTGCCATATTTTGTACAGACCATCATTATCCTCTTAATGAGTGCTTCATTTGTCGTGCCAGGTTCTACGGGAAATTTTTCGGAGCTTCTAATACGTACTTGGAACCCATTGGCCCGCCCGTAGTTATGCATGAAGTTCATAAATTGCCCGACCGAATCAAATTCCATCTCATGAAAAGGGGCGGTGACAAATAGAGATTTGCCACTGTTTGGGTGGTCACTCGACCCATCAATATCACCATTAGCAGCAACAGTCATGGCTTTCAAATCATCCTCGGGTATGAAAGAGGCCCTAAACCCATCTTCTGCCTCAATTTCGTCTTCATCTCCGAATAAATCACGAAACAAGTCGTCACGATTACCAAGAACAGTTGACCCATCATCATTAAACAACTCTTCTAATGGATCGTAATCGGAATCACTGTCACATTCCTCGTTCAAGTCCATTTGTCGGGATGCCATGATGATATCGATGAAAATCTACACCTTGAATCATTAAAATATCACATTAGGGATTGAAATTTATAAAATCTACAAAATATATTATACATTCATCATATTAAAGTTGCATGAAAAAATTGATATCGTTAAATTTAGAGAAGAATACTTAAAAATTAATAAAGAAAACAATTTATTCAAGTCATTAGAACAAAAATATAACACATTAGGGATTGATACAAAAAAATTAATCATCTAAAAGTATTAATCATTAAAATAGCACATTAGTTATTAAAATTTATAAAATCTACAAAATATATTATACATTCATCATATTAAAGTTGCATGAAAAAATTTACATCATTAAAATTAGAGAAGAATACTTAAAAATTAATAAAGAAAACAATTTATTCAAGTCATTAGAACAAAAAAAATAGCACATTAGGGAATGATACCAAATAATTAATCTTCTAAAATTATTAATCATTAAAATAGCACATTAGTTATTAAACTTTATAAAATCTACAATTTATAAAATGTCCTATTATATTTAAAAATGTCAATACATGTAAATGGAGTGAGTGTGACACGGATTGCTGACATGGCAAAAAAATTCAATCTTAACCGTCACATTCAAAATAGAATAGACGGCCAAGATCTTTTTACGAAAATAAAACCCTTGCCCCCTATTCCAGCGCCTTTCATCCATTCCCAAATGGAGCCTTAACCCTAGTCGAAGCTTTTATTCAACCAAACCCTAAAAATCTCTTCCCGCGCCCTAAATCTCTCCAATCTCTTCTCCAATTGAAATCGAAATTCAACCAAACCCCAAAAATCGAAACCCACTGTCATCTAAACCCTAAAACAAAGAAGAAGAAGTTGAAGCAAACGAAGAAGAAGAAAATGACGAAGAAGAAAACCCCCTTTCATCTCCCCCTTTCATCTAAACCCTAAAACGAAGGAGAAGAAGATGAACCAAACGCTGAAGCAAACGAGGTAAATGTGGTTCATAATATGATTTCGATTTTTAGGGTTTCCAATTTGTTTGTTCAGTTCATACATGGTTAATTTTCGAAAACCATAACTTGATTGAACCATAATTTGATTTCAATTTTTATGATTTGAGACTGATTTCCAAAAATTGAAATTGGGATGAATGTATAATTATACTACTTACTGTATTACCGAAACTGGGTTTTTCTTCTTCTTCTTCTTCTTCTTCTTCTTCTTCTTCTTCTTCTTCTTCTTCTTCTGTGATTGAGGTTAGTGTGAATTTGTATATAAAAGTTATGTTGTAATAGTGGATTTTATTTTCCATCATAAATTGATTGAACTGATGTTATTTATACCCTTTGAAGATGAAAACTTCTAACAGCTACATTTCTAACGGGAAAAAAAAATTGAGTAGTAATTGCTGTAATTTTTCAAGACATTCATTATAGTTATTTTCTTAACTGGGAAAAAAATGAACCAGGTATGATTCTCTCTGAACCTGCCTTCATTTAGGGCTCTTTTTTATTTTGATTTTTTTTTGGAACTATTGCTTGTAATCTTGAGTTTTGAAGGTGGGTATTCTGGATTATGTGGAAAAGTTGATGAATTCTGTTTGGGATAAATGAATTGAGTTTCAAGGTAAAACTTTGATTCATTAATGAATAGTAGCTGAAAGTGCCGTTGTGGGTTGGGTTGTCAGAAAGTTGTTTGGCACTCAATTAATGACTAATGAGCTTAAAATAGTGGGTTAGAGGAAGAGATTTTGGGAGGGTTTGTAAGAAGATTTTCTACCAATAGTCTGGAAGTTTTACCAATAATCTTGTTCTTTATGCTTTTCTGGAGTTGTGTTTCTCTTTGACAAAATGAGTATTGGTGAAGATTCAAACAAAGTAGGGAGACAAATTGAGCTGTTTAGACTAATTAATCTTTGAAAAAGAGGAAAATTGTTGAATGTTGACATCATTTTGCTTTGTGGGTAGTACTAATATCTGCATAATTATTTGTTATAATCCTACTTTTTGAGCATGTCTTACTGAGATCAAGTGATTAGGTTTCTGTTTGCTCCCCAACCCTTCATTTTATATTTGTTTGGCTACCAGAAACCTTGCCAAAACCCTCTTTTTTCTTTGCCCTTTTCCTTTATTTTGATGTTGTTGTTGGAACTGTAGCGAATCTGAGGAGAAAGCCTTAAGTAACTGTCTACTTTAGGTTTCAAATGGGTTCTTTTTTCTCTAACAGTTTCTGTATATAATAGCCTTCAGAAGGAATTTTAGAGCTTTTATGTCCTAGGAATCCCTCTTTGTCTTCATTATCAGCTTATTATACCAGACAAATTGTTATGAAATCCATTAAAGATATCATGTCTTTTCTATGATGAGATGTCGATGCATCAGAGCTTGCTCTTCACAGATAGTCTCAAGGTACTTAATCCAAGCTTCGATACTAAGTCATGCTTTATAATCTTATTTTTCCTTTGGAGATATACTCCTACTATTGTTTACTTGTATCTTGTGATACAATAAGATGATTGATTGTCGACTTTGCAATTTTTCTTCTCGTGTTTAGGATTACGATCACAACTTTACTCTACAGCTGAATACTTTGAACTATCTTACATAAATGACAACCAAAAACAGATGTGAGTCGCGTGTTCAGCTGGATTCCCCATAGGCTAACCAATTTTCCTTGTACATTGCTGAGCTTGCTTTACCATTGTGTCCCAACTTTGCAGAGTAATGGAGACATTAAAGGATTATGCTATTAAAGCTCTGGTGAACACCGTAGATCATTTGGGTTCAGTAACTTACAAGGTTAACGACTTTCTTGATGAAAAGGTTGATGAAGTCTCTGATACAGAGTTCCGTGTATCATCCATTGAACAGGTTAGTCATCAACTAGCACTGATTCAAGCTTGATTGTGCATGTATTTCTTGGGGATATTATCATATATATTTCTACTGTGGTGTGTGTAAAGTTGTATTCTGGATTATGAGGAAAAGGGTTACCACCCTTGACTAGCACTTATGCAAATTTTCCTGGTCTGTGCATATTATATCATATACTTATAGAGATTACGGACGTGCCGAGAATATATTGATAGGGAGGGCCTAGTGCAGCAGTCATCAATCATAAATACTCCAAAATACCACAAATGATATGTCTTGCCAGGCAAGAATAATGCAATTCTCCTTTCATTCTTCTTCATGATTTATTTGAAAATCAGTGCTAGATTGTTATTCTTCTTTGTTCCAATGGTGGCTGCTGGTTTCATATCAGCTGGACAGTCCGTGAATCCCAACAATCTCTCAGGGGTGAAACAAAAAGGCTGTGGCATTGATGAAGATGATTGGCTTCAATTCCGGAGTGATACCCTTCCCTTTTATCTTTGCTGGATTGTTTTGTTCTCATGCAACATATGTATACTGGGCTTTGTTAACCATTTTATTGAACCTTTTGTTCCAGCTGTTAGAGCCACAATTAGAGAGACCCCTTCATTTGTCAGGTAAATGCAACTCTTGAAGTATTAATCATGAAAGCACTACCCTTGTTGTAGATTACTACCATAGTTTGTTAAACTATATAAAACTACCATTGGACATTCAACTAGCTCTGCTTAAACATTGGTTTTAGCTGGTTGTACATGCTATCCGAGGTCACGTGTTTGAAATCTTGTTGGTACCATAGTTGTACTTTGTCCCTTTATGACTAATGTTATGGTAACATGTTATGCAGAAGAGGGTGGTCCACTTCACCTACAACCCGAGCATCCCAGTTACCTAGCTCCTTCTCCTTCAACAACACTCGCAAAAAAGAACAAGGTTGGTACTTGGATGGCTTATTTGAGTATTTGAAAAATGTATCCTTTTGTTTTTGCTGATATATTTGCTGATTTGATCAGACAAAAGATCAGTTTCACCTCACCGATTCCCCCTTGTGCGCTCCGGATCTGTTGCTGTTTCAAGATCTTCAACTCCCAAACGCAGTAGTAGATCAACAACTCCAAACCCAGCCTTTGAAAGACGAGTAAGATATTAAGACATTTTTTGGTTCTTTGATGTTCTTTTGCTCTGAGCTATGCTGATGTGACCCTGTTGTAGTGTGTGCAGTATCTTTCAGACTCATGGAAATCAGCCTCAATGCGAGTCTATGATGAGAAGGAGAAGCCAAAAGAAAAGGACATGGAGCGCCACCCCAGCAAAAGCAAGCGTTTGCTCAAAGCTCTGCTTAGCAGGCGGAAATCAAAGAAAGACGACACATTATATACGTATTTGGATGAGTACTGAGGAGAAACACCAAGACAATCATCTTCACATCTTTCTCTTTTCTTTTACTTCTACATAGGAGTAATTATAATGTGTTCCTCATAGAATTGTTCAGCAGCTGTTGTGCATCATATATCAAAGCTCGTGTAGTTTCATAACAATGTAGGCGTTAAGCATTAATACAAGGTTGATCTCCAATTTGATTAAATAATATGTTCTGTTTCAAACTCCAGTGATATGATTAGTATTTAACAAGAGTGTGACAAACCAAGCAAATTTGCATATAATTCTGTCAAGCGTCACCGAATTACAATTGATTTTTGTTTTGGCAAATGAACATGTAGGTTTACATGGTTACACAAATCCAATCAGAAACTCCAGTTTGAATCAAATTCACACTTGAATAGAATACAAAAGGCTTCTTCTATGATGAAGAGCGAGTATGTCATAACTTCATCCCTTTGCCAAATTCTTCAATGGTTTTGGTAGCAAGTGTCAAGACATCCACAAATGCACTGAATGAAGCACGAAGAAATTTGAGTAAATAATATTTTCTGTTCCAGACTCCAGAGATATGATTAGTATTTAACAAGAGTGTGACAAACCAAGCAAATCTGCATATAATTTTGTCAAGCGTTACCAAATTACAGTTGATTTTTGTTTTGGCAAATGAACATGTAGGTTTACATGGTTACACAAATCCAATCAGAAACTCCAGTTTGAATCAAATTCACACTTAAATAGAATATAAAAGTCATACATTTTAATTAAAACTCGCAACTAGAGCTTTGAATGCTTGATGGCTCCAATGTTGTCAAAGTGTCAAATTGATAGATATTCCACTTACAAACTCAATGTCAAGGAACCAACCAGTTTCATTACAAACGTCATGCCTTCTTTTCCAACATATAATAATACATCATTAACACCTGCATTAACAGCAACACTACAACAAAACCTAAAACCCATCCTAATTTTAGTTGTGATGATGTAACAGCTTCCTTCAACTTACGGTTTCTCCTTCGTAACTCTTGATTGTCAATCTCAATTCGATAAACCATCTCTGTCAACTCATCAATCTCCTCTTCTAACTTCTCCTTTTTGTCCAATGCATACTTTAAACTAGATGTCGAACTATCACAAACAACTTTACCAAGCCATTTGTAATATAAGCATCCACCTCGTTTACCAGCCTTGTTACAAGTAGCAAAACGCCTTCCTGGGTTTTTAGATGTCCAAGACGTCTTTACTACACGAAGATTACCACACTCGCAACGGACATCCTCATTGGTATAACATGGACAAGTGAAGCAGGCATCGAACGATTGTCGTGACAGGTAACCGCATGATTGACAACTACAACAAGTATGTGAACACCAAAGTACAACCAAGTCAATTGACAACTTCATTTATCAATATAACAATGATTAACCATTGCAGGACACATATCATTGCTTACTGTTGAATTTTTAACAGTCATAATTGATGATGAATTAGCAACATTTCAATAATTATCAAACATCTACAAGCAGTCAACATCCAATTGGTGCCACAGTCAACATCCCATGAACTCACAAGCAGAGCAAAGCCAATTAAAGCCAATCAAACTACTCCCTCCCAGAATACCCACAATCACCACTAACCCTTAATTGTCCAGATTCGTAACCACGAACACCAAACCAAAATACATCTCTTTGATTCACCTTAGAACCACCCAAAGTCACTCACTCAAGCAGAGAATACCCACATTGCCAACCCACAGCACAACTCAACCTATTAGTACAGATCAAGTAATAGCTGAACTATGCAGTCATTCAAAATTTTCATCTCAAAAGACAGACAAAGTATCTTTCCAATTCAGTCATTCAAAAAATTCATGAAAGAAAAAATATGATTTCACGAATACAATCAAATTAAAAGAAATCATACCCACTCACCACTTCATTGTTGAAAAGCCTCGTCAATTGTCGGAAGTTGACTTTGCAATTGTGGGTGCTCGATTCTAATAGAATAGCAGACCAAAGAACAATGAAGGTGAACACTTAAATTTGCTTCAAGTTTCATGCCCACCCTCTCGTCTTCATCTCCGGCGATTATAGCCGTGTTCTATCGTCGTCTACGCCGGATTCTTTCGGGTATCAAGTTTATGGTTTCGCCGTTAGGATTAGGGTTTAGGTTGAATGGGTTTGAATTAGGGTTAGGGATATAGATCTTAATGGTTGTCAACGGTGGTGGTTGACGGTGGTGGTTTGGACGGAGATTGGAGGGAAATTGGATGGGAGGACTCGTCCATCACAGAGAAGAGAGAGGGAGGAGGCGTATATAGGAAATGAGGTTAGGCATGCTCTGGGAAACGAGGTTAGGCGTGTCTGGGAAATGAAGGAGGGATTGAATGAGGGGAGGGTCTGTTTTTTTTTCTGTTTTGTTTTCAAGCTCATTCTCTCCCTCTCCTCCATGTCAGCTGCCACATGGATGAGTATTTGACTCAGTGAGTCAGTCTACCACTCTCCAGTCTTTCGATATTCCAATTTCTGCTCTGCACTGGTCTTGCAAAATGATAAATGATGAGTACAAAAACACGTACTCGTTTGAAAAAGATGGAACAAGGATCGTGTTGGCACCGTTCAAAGGTCCAACTCAACGGAAGCCAGCTCAGAGCCAAGACCACATTATGTCCAAATCCATGTTCAATCAGGCACTGCAAGAATCTGAGATTGCTTGTGCCTTGGTGCTGCTAGAAGAGAATAAAGTGAGCGAAGTGGTCCCAGACCTGGTCAAACCACTCTTACCCATCCTTTCCACCGCCCTAGTCTTCTAATTCAACAAAGCATCCCATTGTAGTAGAAGATGGTGCCTGTCAATAATTGAGGTAGTTGAGAAATTAGTCTATAAATAGCAATGTTTTTATCAGCAGAAAAAAATTAAGCAATGAATCAAATTTTATCAAAACACAGTGAGTATTTGTAAGGGTGAGAAAGAGTCTCCCTTCCCCTTTCTATCAATTCCTGAGAGTTGAAGTATAGATTAGTCTATCAATTCCTCCCAGTTGAAGTATAGAGCCCTCCAATTTGAGAAATCAAATCAGAGTTTTATCTATCCTAATCCATCCCCTACCCATCCGGTGTCAAATTTGGTATCAGAGCGTAAGGTTTGGTTACCTGTTGATCTGCTGCTTGTTTGCTACCATCAAACCCATCGCCCATCATCAATTCCTCATCACCATCTTTATTTTGATGTATCATCCCCATCGTGATTTAGATATTTCCAAAAAGAAAAAAAAAGACTATTTGTACCTTTTGCCTTCACCTTCACCTTCACCTTCGCCATCTTCATCTTTCTCACAGGTCTTCAATGGTGTTTTAATTTCCTTTCTTCCAATCTTTAGTTGAATAGAAAAGAAAAAAAAGGGAAAAGTGAAAGAGAGAATGATAATGGCAATGCAATGAATTTGTTCTGCTTTGCTTTGCTTTGTTTATGGGTGTCTTTGATTTGACCTCTTGGTGGGGTGTGCTAATTATCACTAGTGTCTAGGGCTGGGCAACGGGCCGGGCTGGGCCGGGTTCGGGCTAACCACTAACGGGCCGGGTCGGGTCGGATAGATACATTTTGTACTGGGCCCAAGTAAGTTAGGTTTTAACGGGCCCTAAACGGGCTGGGTCGGATTCGAACGAAGACGGAGGCTGAGACTAATGTTCATACACATACATAGAGTTCTAATGTTCATACAAATTGATCCTCACACTGTCACACGTCACACATATGCCCCAAAATCCACCATTTTCATCTTCAAGTCACATCCAAATAGACCTGTGCAAATGACCAAAACCGACTGTTGAGGAAAACCAATTGACCAAAATCGATATCGAAAACTACCCAGAAAAAGGAGATACAAGTCCCAGACACCAAGGATAAGGTGGGAGAGATTGTAAAGATGAGTGAAGAGGTTGAGAAGAATGAAGGAAGTAATAAAAAGAGGTCAGTGAGAACACCTAGGAAGTCCATGTGTTCTTGTAAAGTAGAAGAAAGCAGCAAGCAAAAGTGGTGAAGTGAGAGTGGTAGATCTTTCAAGCAAATCCCATCTTCCCCATCAATCGTATTGAATATGAGAAAGGGAGTTGATTGCATCACCAAGAAGCCTTCTGCCATTGATGATGATGACGACGCTTATTATTATGAGAATCATCATCAAAATCATACAACCTACAACCTCTTCAAATTGCCAATCAAATCCATCAAGAAGATGGTCAACATATAATATGGATATACTGCATCATATCTCTCTTCCTTTTTATTACTTTCCTGTGGTTTTATCTCTTCATTCAAACGAGTGTTGGCTGATAACCTTAGTGGAAGTGCGGAACCAATACAGCAGTACAAGAGACTTGAGAGTCTGCAACTGCAAGCGTTAACTGGAACGAAACCCTAGTGAGTTAGTGAGACTATGCAAACCCATTTCTAATTATTCTCAAGCCCGAACTCAGCCCGCGGGGGCCCATGAATTTAATTAAACGGTGTGCCCGTTAAGAGCCCAACCCGTTTACGATTTGAACGGGTAGAGCCCGTTTTCTATGGTCCACTCACAAAAACACGTACTCGTTTGAAAAAGATGGAACAAGGATCGTGTTGGCACCGTTCAAAGGTCCAACTCAACGGAAGCCAGCTCAGAGCCAGGACCACATTATGTCCAAATCCATGTTCAATCAGGCACTGCAAGAATATGAGATTGCTTGTGCCTTGGTGCTGCTAGAAGAGAATAAAGTGAACGAAGTGGTCCCAGACCTGGTCAAACCACTCTTACCCATCCTTTCCACCGCCCTAGTCTTCTAATTCAACAAAGCAGCCCATTGTAGTAGAAAATGGTGTATGTCAATAATTGAGGTAGTTGAGAAATTAGTCTACAAATAGCAACGTTTTTATCAGCAAAAAAAAATTAAGCAATGAATCAAATTTTATCAAAAACACAGTGAGTGTTTGTAAGGGTGAGAAAGAGTCTCCCTTCCCCTTTCTATCAATTCCTGAGAGTTGAAGTATAGATTAGTCTATCAATTCCTCCCAGTTGAAGTATAGAGCCCTCCAATTTGAGAAATCAAATCGGAGTTTTATCTATCCTAATCCATCCCCTACCCATCCGGTGTCACATGTGTTGCTCCATGCTCATCTTGTTCATCATCATATGGTCTGTGAATATTCTTGATGAAGATGGACAGTCGTCAATATACATCCATGAGCGTTCCTTGGTGTTACTCAAGCAATCCCTTTATGGGGCGTCATTGGCATTTATGACCGGAGTGTACACAGTCATACACCATCAGTCATTGTGGGCAACCATTGCCGTTCTCCTCATGTGCTCTTTCATGTTAATTTCATCCAGTAGGACCATCACACGCAAAGTGATCTTCAAGTTAATCCCAGAAGACCCCGATCATGGTTGGCTTATGCAGTTGCTGTACAGCTTGAATAGGTAAATTACGCTTACTCTAACTTACATTGATCTCTTCAATTTTAAAAATAAGTTTAAATTTCCTTGTATCTATGTCGACCATCATGCCAGACAGTGGTAGTGAGTGAACCAACATGTAATTTGAATTCTAAAAGGAGATTAGATGACTCAGTGTCAGTGACAAGAGACCGATTTGTGGGCTACCACATTCTCACATCCTACTACCATAAATGGCTAGCTAGTAGTATGATCTGCTAAAGCATAAATCACTATGCATTCAGGTTATTGCCGCACAAGTGGCGCATCAGGAAGGATTCGAAGGAAGGACCTCTCCTGAGTCGACATTACAGACACCAGCAAGCAGCTCAAACTGTAAATCAGTGCTAGTCAGATTTTGAATCTGTTATTGGGTAATTTCATTTTGATCTCCACACAGAAGTCTTACTTTCATGTTCCTCTCACAGTCTCACAGAGCCACGTTAAGTTACAAAATGTGGTAACTCATTAAGAATTATTGTTTAAGCCTCTTTTGCAATGGGCTATAAAGTTGGATATGCAAGGATTTGCTTTTATTTATCGTTGACAATACGTACAGGCTGAGTAGCTGATGGGAAGCATCTGAATCTTCACGTTCGTCATTGCTGGATATTCTCTGGATATGCTCCAAGCTTCTCACTGCATTCATGTGAACAGTCAAAATTTTGCATAAAATGTGAGGCCAACGGGGAATACTTGCAAGTAGGGGTGAGCGGTACTGATACCCTTGCATAAAGTTAGGAACATTACCCTTACCCATTTAATCAGTTCCTAAAATTTAGGAATCTTACCCAGTTACCCTTATCCGTTCAAACCGGTTCCTAAATTTTAGGAACCTAGCTTACCCTTACTTGTAGTTTCGGGTTCATTTTCGAATACCCACATATACTACACTAAGGCCCCGTTCTTTTGTGCGTTAACGCAACTAACCGCAACGCAACCTACTGCAACCTACCGCAAATTACCATTACCTTCTAACTATTTCCACCGTAACTTAACGCAATCTAACGCACCTAAACGTAACGTAACGCAAGCGTAACACAACGCAACGCGCAAAAGAACGGACCTAACTATACTTTTTGCCATTTTTGTTTTAAAAAGTCAGGGAATTTTTCGTCCATTCACACTGGTTTGACATTTAACATGCATAATTACAAATCCGTTGTACTATGCTATATGCTATCTACACACATTAGTTTTAAAAAAACAATCATTCACTATCGTGAATCTGTGACCGCCGTCTGACATAAAAAAAAAAAAAACACAATGACACAAAATTATAAGTAGTCGTAATAAAAATTACAATTATGTTTTTGGTAAAACTGGTTCTAAAATAAATGTATATATTTATTTTGTTATAGAAATAAGGCTTCAAGTTCATCGCACCTAGTGGTTCCGGGTTCTAAGTTCCACAAACCCGATACCTAACCGTAATTGACAGGTTCAGGTTCCGATTCAAGGTAGTAGATTAGGAACCTTACCCTTACTCATTTGACAGGTTCCTGAATTTTTAATAACCTTACCCTTACCCTTACCCATTTGATCGGTTCATGTTCCGAATTCTATCCGTTTGATTGGTTCTAGTCAGGTCCCAAATTTCGGATCTTGAACCGCTCACCCCCTACTTGCAAGTCTAGTACTGATTCAAGTGAGTGATAGGCTTTTTTACCATGTTGAGAGTCTACACACAGCAACCACATGTTCAGTAGTGAATACCCTTGATTGGTGTAGGAAGGAGACGTTACAATATCCCATACACATTTACAACACATGTTTCTACCCAACATTTTCATATAATTTGTTTACAGCAACATAAACTGGTGGATTTATTGATCTACATTCACCAAACTACGAAACGGATCTTTGGATTAGTTCAAGAAGCTGACTCAGACAATAGAGGGTTGCCTTCCTTAATGAAAACAAACACGCTGCCAGCATCGCCCCTGGAAATGCGAAGCTCCTCGTCAAGGTAGGTGGTTAGCAGCCACGACTCTGCATTCTCAGAGAGGTTGAACTTCAGTGGTGGCCTGTTTGAAATTGCCCTTGCAACTGATGAGGCTGTGTCCTGTACTGAATTAAGCAATCCCCTGAAGGGGGTCAGATCGATTTTTTGTCCAAGTAACTCCACATTCTCCGGTATTTCTATGTTGTCCGTAATCTGGGGAGTCCCAATGATACCCTCCACAAACTTGATCTGGATCCAATGGCAAAAATAATAGGCAACAAACAGATAAGTTTAGGGTTTAGGGACACCACATCACTTGCTTAAAATCAACCTCTATGCATCCTAAGCAAACAGCATTAAGCAAGGATAATTAATGACTTGGACTTGTAACTACTCTCAGGGGCGGATCCAATATGGGTTCACGTGGGGTCAAGTGACCCCGCTTAAAAAAAATTGAAAATTTTTTGTTTTATAAAAAAACTGGATAAAAAACATATAAATTCAACTTTTTTCAAAAAGGTATCAGATAGATTGGAGCAGCGGAGTGGCGCGTGCCTATTTTTGGGGGCAATGTGACGGCAGGTCATGTGTTCAAATCCCCTCAAAAAGTGTAGACTTTATAAATGAAACTAGGTAGAAAAAGTGGACATCATATATGTAACAGCAGGAAATTAGAAGAAGTGGGTTGGCTGAGCGGTGTGCGCCTTTGCAAGCAACAAGGTATTGGCAGGTCGTGTGTTCAAATCTTGCCAAACCTGATAGCCTAATGTTTTTTTTTTCAAATGATGACATCTTGGAATATTTTTCAAGTCATAGCACCTCGTCGAGAACAACTACCCAAAAAAAATAATATTGTACATTTTTTGATTTATTGTTTTGATTTTTTATGTTCGACTTTGAACCCGCTTAATTTCATTTCTGGATTCGCCACTGACTACTCTGAAGGGTTCTACCTCAGATAGCATCTACATCCAAAGGACGAGATATGACGTATCTATTAGTATCGCCTGTAGGATAACCCGTATCATGATCATCTTGGTAAGGCACTGGTTGCATACAAGAACCCAGGTCCCAACCAAATTGACCGGCGGTCAAACTATCTATTATCTAGTCTTATTCTCTAGTAAGACGAGGCCATCGACTCAAATAACCAGGAAATTTATACAGTTATACATACCTGAACACGCTTTGGGCTACGGACTTCAAATTTGGCATTGGTGCTCACAGAAGCAGTAGCGAGCGGGCCTGAAAACTTGACACAATTCTCAACAGTTAAATTCTCCGAATCAATAGTCTGTGATATTTCCTCTACTTTAACCAATGGCAGACTGCTCGAGGAAAGCAGCGGGTACAGCCCAGAAAACGATGTGTACCTGCACATTTAACATTCACACATATCATTCAACCACCATGGGACGTGAACAGCATCTCCTCCGTTCAGAAGCATTTAAGAACTATCCCCACCGTCTATTACGTGCAACTTAAAGACAAATGGCAAAATAGTTCTTCTAACACATGTACAAAGGACAGAGCTTACGCCCAAGCAAACCAAACAAAAACAAAGAAAACCTTTCGCCCTCTTGGAGTACTGGCCTTTTCCTTGGAAAGGAGAAACAAGTATTCATTACTGATACTGTCATACGTTCCATGCCAAGCAATAACTCACACTACATTCACATGATCCTATCAAGCATGTGTAGCTATTACTGTATTTAGGAATCCTACAGTGGGTTCCGTCAAAATTTCCATCAACTCAGATTCAACTACAATGTTCCTTCACCAGGCAAAAGCTTCACACATAATATGTTAATTGTATATCACTGACACTGGACAAGCTTGTGAGCAAACAGGCAACAATCTTGAATTTGATGCAAACATGTAATGACCTGATCCAGCATGAACCATGCCAAACCCAAAATTCTTTTCTATCAAACCTGAAATTTACCCAACTCAGTTTGCAGTCATGTCTAATTGGTTCTAATACTGCATGTGTTTTATCAGTAACAGTAATTTGTAGCAGAAGACAAGAACCTAATATTACAATAGAAACTGGGACAACTGAGAGTCAGTAGCTAGGCAGTTAAGATTTCAACTTGACAGAGATTTCAGTCCAACTACTTGGAAAGGTTGTGATACCTGATTTCCCTTTTTGGGATACCAAATAGAAGCACTGAAGCTGGAAGAAATGTTGTAAGTTCTAACCCCTAGAATATGCCATTTCAACTAAATATGTCTAATGTGTGTCAATCCATCCCAAATGGATCAATTAAACGTAGGTCTATGAAAGACTTTCAAGTTTAAAAATGGCAAGACGACATGACATATCAACAGTCCATGAGCTTCTCAAAATTCAAGTCTATGCCCTACGCAGGTGCCATACAAGTATTATTAATAGTAACACTTAGGTTCAGAGTAGTTTACTAGTAAGACATCATAATTTAGTAGTTTGATTCCTTAAGTCCAGGCCAAATTGGGGGAAGAATCAGCCAAAACATGAATTATTAATCAATGCAGAAAGTGAGCAACCAACAAGTATAATCCAGACATTTACTAGTTTGTGATAGATATGCTATATGATTAAAGAATGGAAGGCATGATGTGTTTTAATCAAGAATCAAAACTAAAACTAAGACCAAAACCAAAACAGGGCAATCTCATGTTCTCCAAAGCTTTGACCCAATATTTCGAATTGTCTAAGCATTCCATCAGTTACAACTTACAAACAAAAAGATCAAATTGGGACTTTCCCAATTACAATCTCCTACAGCTTCTTAGAAAGAGCTAGAATTATGATGAAACCCACTTGTCAAACTCAATATCAATCCTTTCTAAGAAACAGGTGTTTGGTACCCAAATCACAGCACGTAACACTAACATTCATGGGTTAGCATCCCTTACCCACCAAAAGGTCATATATTTGCCCAAAACAATCTCCTCCTTCTAATCCTCAAACATACCTCTGTAATCCAATCAACATATAACATATATATCACATCCCGTATACCAATTCTATAAAATTAAACATCAACCCACCAAAATCATTCAGCAAGGAAATAAATGCAACCAAAGTCGCTATTAAGGATACAAATTTTATGATAGTCCCTTATCTGTAGATCATGTTTTATGACAAGTGTAATTTTCTTAAAAAGTCTCCCTAAAGTATTTATATTAATATCATCCCCAAAAAATGCTTCTTTCTTCCGAATTGCATTTTATTTTAATATAAGTGATGATAAAAAGAGGGGAGAAACTAACACTAAAATCCATTTTCCATTGAGATGAGAGAGAGCTTGAGTAGGAGCAGGAGTTGGATTGATAGCCTCAAGCTGATTGATCAACTCCACAATCTCAGCTCTTGTTTCAGTGCTTGCTTTTACACCTCTTTCAGTCCCATAAAGCGCACCCACCAACTTCTTCTTCAAGTCTTCAATGGTGTCCGTCTCCTTCTCCTCCGCCGCAGGAACCACCGCCACCGCACCGGAATCAACTTCCTCCGCCGCCCGTGCCTGAATTTCCCTTTTTGCAATCGTAGTCGTACTCAGTGTGATGGTCTTGCTGGGCATCCATCCTGTTCCTGATTTCTGGGATGAATTTGCAGCCAGAAAATGATCATATCTGGGGTTTAATTGGGGGTTTGGGGAGAGAAAAGAGAACGTGATGAGGGGTTTGCAGGGGAATTGGAAGGTGATCGACATTTTTGATTGGTTGATTGTTTTTGGAGGGAGAGGGAGAAACTGAGACAACTTGTGAATAAAACTAGAATGTGCTAGTGCGGAATGCATGGGAGGAGTTGCGAATTTATTAAATTCATATTGAATTACTCCCTCAATTTCATATTAATTCACATATTTTAAAATTTTTTACATATCAATATTTAACTAAAAAAATTACTCATATAATTAAATAGTACTCCCTCCGTTCCATATTAACTGACACTTAAACTAATTTTTATTATGGGCTTTGCTCTTTGTCGCCCGTATTTTGCTGTTCGTCGCCCTTAAGAGCACCCGCAATGGTGAGTTTGAGTTTGACTAATTGTATGACGTAGAATCTGTGGACCCATATCAAGAGAGTCAAAATTTAACCTTTTATTTAGCTAGCTTTCCAATGGTGAGAATGAGTTTGACTCATATTAATTAAAAAAAGTAAATGGGTCCCACTTAAAAATATAATTAATTTAGTTATATTGATAAAAAATGAAGTGGAGGAGGAGAAAGAAAAAAATATGATTAAAATATTAATATTCTAAACTCGCTTTAAAACTCGTCTCGCGAGACTGAAAGCGAGATTCTCGCGAGACGAGTCTCATTCTCACCACTGAAATGTTCTACACGACCTCATTCCATTCTCGTTTCATGTCACGTCAGTAGTGAGTCAAATTAAAACTCACCATTGCAGATGCTCTAATTGACATGAAAATTCCATTACATACCATTCACCCTCAAATACTTCCCACTCTCTTTCTCTCTCTAGAAGAAACTTCCCACTCTTTCTATCTCTAAATCCTCAAAATCTAAACACTAATTTTTCTAGCAATGAGTAATGAATCATCATCTGAAAAAGCAGAGGTAAATTTTATGTTTAATTGTTGTTTATTATGTTGAATTGGTAATTTTTGCGACGATTGAAAAATCGTGCCAGATCCCGTTTAGACCAAGGTTGAGACGCGGAGAAGTCGTGCCCCAACCAAGGTCGAAGAGCGAACAGGACTAGCCTGGTCCAAGGACCAGACGCGCCTAGCATGCGTCTGGGCCTTGGTCCAGGCTTGTCCTGGTTGCTCTTCGACCTTGGTTGGGGCGCGACTTCTCCACGTCTCAGCCTTGGTACAGGCGCTTCTGTCACGTGATTGGGCCAAGGTTGAAACGCAATATGGACGTGCGATTGTATTGTATAATTATATGTTTTTTTTTTGAAAAAAGAAAACATGATTAATCTTATGTATAATTATATTTGATTAATTTAGTTTAGGTGTTGCTTGAGGAATTTGGGGGAGACGGCATAGATTATTCGGGACAATTTGCAACATAGCAGTGGTTTGATAATATCAATGACCTACATGCATGGGCCGACGGCATTGCTAGAGGATTTGGGTTCAGATTGGTCAGAGCATCTTATAAAAAGAATGGAAAAGTGGATTGTCCAGTGCGATGTTATCTACGATGTTGGCGATATGGGAAATATCGAGGGAAAATAGGTACAATTGATTGCGACAGTCAGTTAAACACGAAGAAAAAATCGTGTCAATGTCCATTCATGATATGCGCATTCTCTCCAACGGGGGAAAAGTGGGTTGTCCGAACATACCCGGGTGACAAAAGGATGCATAATCATCGATTTATTCTTTACGAGGAGGGACACAGACGGGGAAACCCGTTGACAGCTGAAATGAAAGTCCATATACGTGAAATGGCTGACACTGGTTGCACTCCTGCTACGATACACACATCGTTGAAGCAGAATTTTCCGGACTGTAACGTCAACGGGGGGCACATGTACAACGAGAGATTTAAGGTTAGGTCGGAGAAGATGGATGGTTGGACACATGTGCAACATTGCCTTCACTTGGCAAATGAACACGACTACATGTGCTGGACTGCACGTGATGATGACGGCGAGGTGCATATGTTGTTTATGTGCCACCCATACTCGGTGAAGCTTCTCCGCACATATCCACAAGCTATACTCATCGACAGTACGTACAAGACCAACAAGAAGAAATGGCCATGTTGTGAGATATTTGGTGTCACCTGTACGAATCATAACTTTCTTGTTGCGTACTGCTTAATGAGAGATGAGCTGAAGGAGTCATATGAATGGGTACTCGAAAGGCTGCAAGAGATCTTGGGCGACGGTGTGAAACCGTACGTGATCGTCACTGATAGAGAGCATGCTTTGTCATGGGCTATAGGAGCGTATTTCATGGAGTTCCTCACCTATTATGTGTATGGCATATAGGGAACGACGTTGAGAGCAAAGTTAATGACCTGACTGGCGGGAAGAAGAATGGACAAGGATCATTTTTTAGGAACATGTGGTGGAACCGCGTCGTCTATTCGAGCACAATTGAAGAATTCGATTATAGATGGTCGTGTTTGGTGTCACATTGGGTTGGGAGAAACGAAAAGATTGTTGATTATTTGACCAATACATGGATGAAGTACAAGGAGAAGTTTGTGTAGGCATACACCGACGATGTCATTCACATGGGAAACATCGCAACTTCTAGAGTTGAGAGTCAACATTCGACTTTCAAGTACTATCTTGGTAGCGGCTGTGGTTCATTTGATCGGTTGTTTAAAAGGGCTCATCACTAGATAGAAAACCAAGATACCGAGATCAGGAGGGCACTATAGCAGTCTAGGAGTGGACACGCAGTGTTGAGGAAATCCTCATTGTTCAAGCATCTACATGGTCGTGTTTCTCATTATGCGATGGACTTGATAAACAATGAGTACAGTAAGGTGTCGAAATTGAAGCACGGTTCGGAGCAACTGTGTCAACACATTCTGTGGAAAACACATCGCCTTCCATGTGCATGTTCGATGTTAGGCCTCCAGGTGCGGGATGCTGATTTGTACGCCCAAGCTATTAACAGCTTCTGGAGGCAACTTGAAGTGATAGGTGATTATGATAAATTAGATACGGTGCCTGATCCATCTACCTAGGACGATGAATTTTTCGACTCAATTGTGAACAAGGTAAGGGCAAGTGATCCCGCTGTGATACATCGGATGGCTCGGGTATTGAACAGTGAGATGCACCCCGAGGAGTACGACATACTAGATCCTGAGAAAAAAGAACAGGGGAGAGGGAGACCGCCTATAGGGAAGTCAACTAAACGTCAACCAAGTAATTTTGAGTATCATCGTTCAAAGAGTCAGAGCAGCAAGTCTAGCACACGCGGTAGCAAGAAACCCTCGAGCTCTTCTTCAGTTAGAGGCGGTGGATCATTTGGTAAGCGATATTATGTATTATTATGTGCAAAAATTAGCAGACAAAAAAATTAAATGTGTTAACAACTTTTTATTCATACGCGCAGGGACACAACAAATGACTACTGGTGCATTTCCTTGGCCAAATGACGTTCCTGATTTCATTATGCCATACATCATTGGCTGGACGGATGTTGTCGACGATGGCAACTGTGGGTTTAGATGTTATGGAGAAGCTGGTTTTGGTGGCCAACATAAGTGGTCTATAGTTAGAAATACCATGAAAAATGAAATTAAAGCAAATCCGCAAATGTACGATATGGCTTACGGCTACGATGACGCGATGCGCATAGCCATGAACAGGATTGGAGGTCATTTACATGGAAGATGTGGCCCAGAACATTGGTTGGAAACACCTTCTGATATGTTTCCCGCTGCCACCATACTGAACTATGTTTTTGTTAGTCTCGCAACTGTTCATGGACGCGGCCAACATACAACTGAGTCATGCATGACTGTTTTGCCACTCAATGTAGCGACCGGTATTGTTGCTCCCGAATGCGTTGTAGCTCTAGCACATATCCACAAAGCCCACTATGTTCTCGTGCATTTGCAACAAGGATGTCCTCTACCTCCGTTGGATATTAGATGGAGACGTGCCTGCGACTACTCCGTTGAAGGGTTTGATGTCCCTCTTCTTGACCGTTTTCAGTTGTGGTCTAGACTTAGACAAATTCGTAGGGATAACATATGATTTAGTTCCAATTGTATTTGAGACATGTGATTTATTTCCAATTCGAACATTGAGACATTGTCACCTATTTAAACTCCATTAGCCCCATATTGTTTTATTTTAGGGTTTATTTCCAATTCAAAAATTATGCAACATTGTGGAAAACACATTATAAACATAAACATAAGTAAATAGATGGTTCTGGAGCAACATTGTTCATACGATATAAAAAGAAACCAAACGACAGTCAAATCGTCACATACAACATAAACTAAATTTAAATAAAGTTCAAATGTTCAAGCTGAAATAAACATCGACAAACTATAATCAGTCATCATCTTCCTCATCATCTTCTTCTTCATCATCTTCTTCTTCATCCTCTGGGGCCGGACGAGGGGGGGCCTGAATGTGCATATGCCGACACCACTACTCATGCATCTCGAGGAGGCTGTTGTGAGTCTCAACTGGTACATCACCACCCAACGGGAATTCGAACATATGCACTGCACGTCGTGGCCACTCATGAGCCCACTACAACATGAAACAAACATTTGATACCTCAAATTAGTAGGAAATAAATATACATATAAATCAATTTGTAAAAAAATAAAAATAAATTACTTACATATTCCATAGTCGAAGGATCATCTACGACGGCTGGGCCCGGGTATTAATCCTGGATCAGGTACGGGTGTGAGACATTGCAGAACCAAGTATTGTAATCAGATCCTGCATCCCATGGGGTACACACCGTTTCCATTAGGGGTGGAAGAAAAATCCGGAACCGGCACACCGAACCGGAAACCGGATAAAAAAAATCGGGAACGGGCAACACTGAACCGGTTTAAAAATCCGGTGCACCGCACCGGAAAAACCGGATACTAAACGGGGCGGTTCCGGTTTGAGATATTCACACCGCCGGGGAACCGGCACTGCACCGTTAATATAACTAAATACATGTATATATAAATTTTGGTTAAAAAAAATTCTACCCAAAAATTAATACAAAAATAATATAAATTAACTAGTTAAAAAAAAGAACATTAGGTGTTAATGTGTTATTGGGTTGGGCTTATGGGCTAGTAAATTTGGCTCTCTGGCTCACACTTCTCAGAGACACTGACTGTCGAATAAGGGGAGGGGGAATTAGGTTTTAGTATTTCAAATTTTCATTTTCCAATTTAGGGTTTAGGGTTACCACTTTTTTTTATTAAATAAAGATTTTTTTTTTATTAAATAGAGATTTTTTTATGCTTGATAGAAATTTATACGGTTCTGGTTCACCGGTGAAACCGCACCGTTAAAGCCGGTGCACCGGTTTTTAAAAACCGGGTGATTCGGTTCCGGTTCCGGTTTTTGGTTTTCGCGCACCATTTTATTCGGCGCACCGCACCGTTTCCACCCCTAGTTTCCATAGCACAGGTGTCATGGAGTTGGTCTGTGGAAATCGGGACCACCCTACATCAACCAGTGCGTCGTTACAAGCCAAAATATATGTACCATTTGCTGGGCGGCTTTCCTTTTGTGGTGGGTCTGGGGCGCCGGGGATTTTCTGGACAAGACCAAGCTGACGGACAGTACGAATAGGCATGTAGGGCTCAGTCACATCATAAGCCCGAATGACACCATGGTATGTCGTACGCAGACATGATTTGTAAGGTTCTGGCTCGTATGGACACCAAACAATATGTTCCTCTGTTAGGCCATCTAGTGCGCGCCTTATTTTCCTCAGGCGTTCCAGCGTACGTGGTTCACTCCTCACCGACCACCTGTTAACCCGTGGCCCTGGTTCATATGTTGGGTGGTTAGGCCTAAGAGTAGGGAAATGCTCATATATCCACGCCTGCAGTATAGTCAGACATCCCCCAATCTTACTGTGTCCCCGCCCTAGAGGCCATACCCAACTGCCTATATAGATACGCCAAAGCCACCACTGCCCATGCCACTCCGTCCACCCGTAGAGTGCTACCATATGCATGTGGACGCACCCTATCTCGTGACTTGTCCACCAACAGTGTGTTCCCCAACAAACTCAAATACCATGCCCGGATCTGGATACGCGGCGGAGTGTCGGGGTCGCTGCAGAGGTTTCTAACCTCACTATCAAGAAGGCCCCCCTTCTCATATATTTTGCGGGCCCGGATATCTGTCATACCGTATGGAAACAGGGAAGTGACATAGGTGTTGACCATATCACGGTTAGGGGATAAAGGCAAACTCCCATCAACTGGGAGCCCGAGAATCTTCTCCACATCGTGGAGCATAATGGTCATCTTACCAAAAGGAAGATGAAATGTGTTTGTGTCCGGTTGCCACCTCTCAACAAATGCAGCGATCAAGGAATGATCGATGTGCTCGAACATCAAACGGCCTAGGTTCGCCAACGCTCCCCGCTTGATCGCTTCCGTCGATATCGGATTCATCTTATCCAGCACGTCCATACTGCACTCAATGACCTCGGGGTTACGTTCCTCCCCCTCCCAAATTAACCGAGCAATATGTCCCCCGAAGCTCGGTATCACCTCAGCAGTCGAAGGACCACCAGGCATCAGTCCCGTAATCTTCCAATCGCCGTCGGTTCGCTACCTCTTTTTCTTGGGGGCTGAACTAGAACCCCCCTGATCTACCCCAGAACTCTGGGTGCTCTTCTTCCCCTATAGCAAACTTACCATCCCTATGTCTTAGTTGGACGTAGTTAACAGCCTGAACATCAACCTCCTCCTCGTCCCTCTGTACATGCTCGGTTTGCCCATGACTATCAGACGCCATCATTGAATCTAGCTTGTCAATATAATCACCCATCGTATCAGTGTTAGATGGTTCTCGTTGCTGACTCTCGTGCATCGTAGCGCGACGAAACGCTCGTGAGGATGCCGCTAGCAACGGCTGCTCAGGTTGCGCACCATCACCCGTAGTCGTTTCTTCATTGCGCGCACGACGAGGGGATGCAGTCGTCCCGCGTGTATGCGGGTCGCCATCTTTTTGCTCACCAATTCGTACTTCTTAAATGTGAGTGAAAGTTTGCTTTCGAGGTTTTTCCCTGTCATTTCTATTCCTGCAAGATATTAGTTTTCATGACAACATACAAACAGATAATGTTTTTGTGGATATAACATTAAATATAAATAAACATCCGTAAACGTTATACAATTACATCGTCAAAAAATACATAACATATATAAATAGCATTCACTATAATTTTTCAAATATCATTTCCCAAATACTTTTTTATTTATAAAGTTAATAAATCAACTCATTTCCTTACTACATAAGGAAATAGGTTATTTGTGATGGTAGTTTAGATTAGTGATTAGGTTAATTTATAGTTCCAATATTAGTTGTAGATATCATAAAAAGAGATTGAGTATGGATCCTGTTATTGTCCAAGGAGAGTGTATTTATTCCTTTTAATCTACAGCTAAAAAAGACTTTCTTTCCATCCATATATTAACAAGAACAAACACACTTTCCTTGTACAATAACAGAGTCCATACTACACCTCTGTTCATAACACCTACAACTAATAATACTAAAACTATAAATTAACCTACTTACTACTCTAAACTACCAAACCCACAAATTGAACCCTAAACCCTAAATCCCTAATACCCTAAACCATATAACCCTACTATAACACTTTCCTTATTGCTACATAAGGAAATAGGTCATTTGTGATGGTAGTTTAGATTAGTGATTAGGTTAATTTATAGTTCCAATATTAGTTGTAGATGTCATAAAAAGAGATTGAGTATGGATCATGTTATTGTCCAAGGAGAGTGTATTTGTCCCTGTTAATCTACGGCTAAAAAAGACTCATAAAAAGTCTTTCTTTCCATCCATATATTAACAGGAAAAACACACTCTCCTTGCACAATAACATAGTCCATACTACACCTCTGTTCATAACACCTACAACTAATAATACTAAAACTATAAATTAACCTACTTACTACTCTAAACTACCAAACCCACAAATTTAACCCTAAACCCTAAATCCCTAATACCCTAAACCATATAACCCTACTATAACACTTTCCTTATTGCTACATAAGGAAATAGGTCATTTGTGATGGTAGTTTAGATTAGTGATTAGGTTAATTTATAGTTCCAATATTAGTTGTAGATGTCATAAAAAGAGATTGAGTATGGATCATGTTATTGTCCAAGGAGAGTGTATTTGTCCCTGTTAATCTACGGCTAAAAAAGATTCCTAAAAAGTCTTTCTTTCCATCCATATATTAACAGGAACAAACACACTCTCCTTGTACAATAACATAGTCCATACTACACCTCTGTTCATAACACCTACAACTAATAATACTAAAACTATAAATTAACCTACTTACTACTCTAAACTACCAAACCCACAAATTTAACCCAAAACTAATATTTATATTTTATTTATACAATAATTCTACTTATTTCCATAAAAATATTATTATTTATATTAATAACACCTACAACTAATAATACTAAATTTATAATTTATACAATTAAAAATAATAATATTACATATCAAGTACACACAAAATCATGGTCAAATTTTTCAAAAACAAACAACTTTTAAACAAAAAAAAAAGGATAAATTTTGCTCGGAATGCCCCAAAACCGCGCCAAGAACAAGACCGAGCCTTGACTGGGCCGCGGCCAGATCGCGTCCGGGTCAAGGCCTAGGTGCGATCGAGCCGCGTCCGGGTCATGGCCCGGTCTAGTGTCGGGCGTATTTGGGGTTTACCGGGCACAATTTTGTCCCCTTTTTTTCTTCTATTTTGGAACATACACACACACAAACAACAGTAAACCGTACTAACCAAACGAATTAAAATTTCATATCCAATAAACACAAAATCAACAAGTTTAAAACCAAAAAAGTGTTAAATTTTGCCCGGAATTTAGCAAAAACGCGCCCAGATCTAGACCGAGCCTTGTCTGGGCCGCGGCCAGATCGCGTCTGGGTCAAGGCCCAGGCGCGATCGGGCCGCGTCCGGGTCATGTCCCGGTCTTTTTCTGGGCGCGATTTGGGCGATATCCGGGAAAAATTATACACTTTTTCGATTACTTTAATCCCCACCATGGCCAATTAACCATCAAAACTTATAAAATAAAATCTATAAAACAAAAATTATTCAACAAAGAACTACAAATTCAACTTTAAATTAATATAAATTTACTCAAACTTACCTTGATTTAGGTTCTAGGGTGGCTCATTTGTTTCTAGTGGTCAAGTGGCTGGCGGCGGCTGGCTCCGCTGACCGGACCTTAGGATGGGTTGTAGTGAGAGAGAGAGAGATAGTGTGAGTGGAGAGATAGAAGGAGAGTGAGTATAGAGAGAGAGAGAGAGAGAGGAAGAGTGAGTTAGTGAGGGGAGAGTGAGGGGTATGTAATGGAATTGGTTTGGACAATTAAGGGCGATGCCAGAGATTTTAGGGCGACAAACAAAAAAGGGGTTTATTATTTCAAAATAATTGTCATTTTCCATTTCCTACTACCTAACTTAATTATTTTAACTTTAACAATTATGTTAATTTTTTACTTTTCCAATCAATAAAACTATTCCTACTTAAGGTATGTTTGGATTCAATTTAGGAGGGGGAAGGGAGGGGAAAGGAGGGTAAGGTAATGGAGGGGAAGGGAACGGAGGTTATTAGGGTTAACCTTGTTTGGGTTTATTAATAAGGGGATGGGAGGGCAAGTGTTAAAATTCTTCCCCTCCCCCTCATTCCCCTTCATTTTGAGGGTTAAGAAAATGGAGGGGAACGGAGGGGAATGGGGTTAAGTGTTCCCCTCCCTTTCCCTCCCTTCACCTCCCTTCACCCTCTAATTGTTTTCCCAAACATGAAAAATTAGACAATTCACCTCTCTTCCCTTACCCTCCCCTCCTTAACTCCCAATACAAACAGACTGTTACATAAGGGGAGCTTTGGCGTAACGGTTGAGTTGTTGCCTAGTGTTCGTGAGGTCACGGGTTCAAGTCCTGAAAATAGCCTCTTGCAGAAATGCAAGGTAAGGTCTGCGTACATTACACCTTTACGGTGGGACCCTTCCCTGGACCCTCGCTTGCGGGGACGCATTGTGCACCGGACTGCCCTTAAAACTATTCCTACTTACATTCTCTCATTACACACCTTAATATGAACAAATTGAAAGTTAGAGTTTCAAAATTTATAATTTTCAAATTTTTAAAAACGTAAAAATTAAAAAATAAAAAATAAAAATAAAAATATTTTAAAAATGAAAAAATTAAATATTTAAAAAGAAGAAAAGAAAAAAAAATTAAATTTAAATTTCAAAAAATAAAATTTATTATCAAAATTACAAAATTAAAAAATTAAAAACCAAGAAATTAAATAATTAAAAATGATTAAAAATTTAAAAATTTAAAAAATTTTAAATTTAAAAAATTAAAAATTTAAAAATTTATTTAAAATTTTTAAATTTTTAAATTAAACATTAAAAATTCACAAATTAAAATATTAAAATATTAAAATATTAAAATATTAAAAATAAAGAATAAAAAATTAAAAAATTAAAAAGTAAAAAGTAAAAAATATTAAAATAACATTTTTAATTTTTAATATTTTAAAACTATAAAAACTAAAAATTAAAATTAAAAATTAATAATTAAAAATTAAAAATTAAAAATTAAAATTAAAAATTAAAAATTAAAGTTAAAATATAAAATATAAAATATAAATTATATTATTTAAAATTAAAAAATTAAAAATTAAAAAATTAATATAGAAAATAAAAAATTTGGTAAGTTTCGATAATTTTTGGTAACTTTTGGTAAATTTCAGTAACTTTTGGTAATTTTTGGTATTTAATTACCTACCACAATATACCCATGAAATTTACAGAGCCTTATTGATTGAAAAAGCAAAAAGTTAACATAATTACTAAAGTTAAAATAATTAAATTTGGTATTGTGAAATGTATAGTGACAATTATTTTGGAACAAAAAAAGTTAGTTTAAGTGTCAATTAATATGGAAAGGAGGGAGTATTGTGTTAGTTTTTTTCCGACTGCTTTTTATTTTTCTTTCTTCCCAACAAAATTGTTTGATAATCACCAGAAAAATTAAAAGATAAAGAAAATAAGATGAAAATCCCGAATAGAAAAATGGAAAAATCTATAGTGGTTGTCAATCATGACAACCACCACAATGAAAACAATGTTTATCCATACATATGTCAACTTTTATCTTCGTCATTCATTTTTTTAATTTAGTACAATATTATAAAATATATTTTCTTAATTAAAAAGGCTTTTACAAAAGTTTTTTAAATTTAAATATCCTAACTTTAAGTTTTTACGTAGTAAAAAAAATATTTTGAAAAATATCTATTTTAAAATTTTGTTAAATAAACTAAAATTTAGAAAAATATATTTTATAATTTATATTAAATAAAAAAGTATAAAAAAATTAGATTTACTTCGCTCATCTTTACATAATTTTAATTTTTCACCTAAATCTACCTTAACTTTTCCTACTTTTAAAACCTCATTATCTACTTTTATCTGAATCCACTCAACCTTAATTTATCCAAATTTTTTGTTTTGGAATAAATGTTCTCAAGCTAGATTTTAAAAAGAAGAAAGAAAGAAAGAAAGAAAACTAATAAGTAATCCCTCTGTTCTTTTTTATCTGTCATTTACGGTTTTAAGTGTCAATTTTTAATAAATAATTTTTAATATAAAATTTTTATAGAAAAATATAATATTATACTTTCTTAATAGTATTTTTTATTACGAATTTAATGATATCAATTTTGTATAATGGATCATTATACTAGTACAAATTAAGATATTAACGGTCAAAGTTTTTGCCACAATTCCCTAGACGACAGATAAAACAAAACGGAGGTTGTAACAATTTTTGTTTGCAACATCCAACAATAGTTTGAGTCCGCCCCCACTCTATTTTATATGAACCGAAAGCCATAAATTGGCAAGTGTGCCATTGGGCATCAAATAATACTTTATTCACTTATGAGTTACATTATTCATGGGCTGTTAGGCCCATTATAAATTCAAGAATTTAAGGCGTGTGTTGTAATTTTAAATTTTTAAGGTTGTCAAAAAGAAATTCTAAAATTTTTGGAAATTGGGTTCTAAAAATCCCTACTTTATGTGATTGGGCAAAAACAATATGAACTTTAAAAGTGTATGTTAATGGTCCCAAATTTCAAAAGTTATATTTTTTTGATACCAAATCCAACTTTATATTTTAACTTTTGGGTTTTTTAAGTTTCGTATTTTTCTAATTTTTTCATTCATATATTGACAATCTAGTTTATAGAATGTGATAATAAGCTAATTTCTCTTACAGAAAAAGGCAATAAAAGAGGGGTCATAAGGACACTTATAGGAGTATGCATATTTATTTATGCCTAAATAAGAAAATTTTATTTGTAACTTGCACTTGTGCTATATCTTCATTGACAGATACCGAGACGGACAAACGTCGTGGAAACATCTCG
The DNA here is from genome assembly GCA_029582165.1 of Portulaca oleracea. NCBI lineage: Eukaryota > Viridiplantae > Streptophyta > Magnoliopsida > Caryophyllales > Portulacaceae > Portulaca > Portulaca oleracea. The sequence goes on from CM055885.1 coordinate 26,501,100, forward strand.
TTTAATCCATTTTTGTCATAAATAAAAGGGAAATTGGATTCTTATAATACGAACTTTTGGTCATATAAGACTTAATAATACGAACTTTCGATTCAATTATGAATAATACGAACTTTGACCCCATGTTGCGCCAATAACAAGCCACCGAGTTAAGATTAACTTGACTCGGCGGCGGTCTGATGTGGCGGTGGAAGCATGTGCCTAGTTGTTTTGACTTTGCCACATCATCAACGTTGAGTTAAAAAAATAATACGAACTTTACCTTATGTTGCTCTGAATAATACGAACTTTTTTTTCTCTCTAAAAATCTTAGATCCCATTTTTACTTCTTCATCTTCTTCAATCCTCCCCCTCTCTCTCCTCCTCCATCGAAATCAAACCCAGAAAACCCCCTTTCCCCTCTCAGGTCAGTCTGCCACCAACTCACCGAAATCCCCATCCTCCGTCGCCGATCTCCCTCTTCGGTAACCTCCTCTCCCTCCTCTGTCTTTTACTCCCTCTCCCTCTATTGTTGTTGTAAACCCAGATCCAACCTGCTCAAACCCAGAAAATGGGAGGCACGCGCCTGGTTGTTTTGACTTTGCCACATCATCTACGTTGAGTTAAAAAAATAATACGAACTTTACCTTATGTTGCTCTGAATAATACGAACTTTTTTTTTCTCTCTAAAAATCTCAGATCCCATTTTTACTTCTTCATCTTCTTCAATCCTCCCCTCTCTCTCCTCCTCCATCGAAATCAAACCCAGAAAACCCCCTTCCCCTCTTAGGCCAGTCTGCCACCAACTCGCCGGAATCCCCATCCTCCGACGCCGATCTCCCTCTTCCGTTACCTCCTCTCCCTCCTCTGTCTTTTACTCCCTCTCCCTCTATTGTTGTTGTAAACCCATATCCATCCTGCTCAAACCTAGATCCACTTCCTTTTCCATCACCCTCCACCACTGATTTTGACCGATTCTTACTGGAATCATCACTGGAAACCCTAGCTTTCCCGAACCCCCTCTCGCCCAACCACCTTCAACCCTCCTCTCTGCCCAGAAACCGAACCCATCTCCTCCCTCGACCACCACAAAACACCAGGCCATTTACCCAGCAACCCCATTAACCCTACCTTAACCCTCCAGACCATACCATAACATGCCTACAATTTCGGGTTCACAGGCGGGTTAAGGAGCATCAAACCGGGCACCCGAGGGTCATTCATCACTGAATTTGGGGTTTTCCATCTTGAAAGTTCTGGGGGTGGTTCGTCGGGGTTTTCTGCGTTTGAATTCGATGGAGGAGGAGAGAGAGAGGGGGAGGATTGAAGAAGATGAAGAAGTAAAAATGGGATCTGAGATTTTTAGAGAGAGAAAAAAGTTCGTATTATTCAGAGTAACATAAGGTAAAGTTCGTATTATTTTTTTTAACTCAACGTGGATGAAGTGGCAAAGTCAAAACAACCAGGCGCGTGCCTCCACCGCCACGTCAGACCGCCGCCGAGTCAAGTTTAACTTGACTCGGTGGCGTGTTATTGGGGGCAATAGGGATCAAAGTTCGTATTATTCACCACTGAATCGAAATTTCGTATTATTAAGTCTTATATGGCCAAAAGTTCGTATTATTAGAATCCAATTTCCCTAAATAAAATCTCAGCAAAAGAAAATGTGCGAACCTTTAAAAGCCCAAAAATTCATGGTAGGATTTATGAATTGGAAATTACTCGGCATTTATTAGAAACATTTCCGCATAATCACATGGTATTTTTCTTGATGAATTTTCGGAACACCCGAGCTACATAGGGGCCGGAAATTTTGTAAATTTAGGTACTTATTTTTTTCCTTGTGCAAATAATGCAACAAATTACATTAGGAATAAAATAAAATAAAGTAAAATAGTATTTAAAGTGAGTGATAAGACGATATATTTTACTCAATCATTCCTATGCATGGGAGAGAGAATATTTGTGCAAGTAACTCCTAAAATATAGCTGAAAAAGTTCAACATATATTCCTTTTATGAACCCTAACACATTCCACCCTCAAGAGCATCATGATCGTATAGCCCCCCTTGCCCTCGGGCGCGCACTCCCTCCCTTCTCATAAGGCTCTCTCTATCACCCCAACTCTCAAATCATTTATTCATCCAAAACTTTCAACTACGAGAAGTTCAGGTTGTCAAAAAGTTTGGTTTCTTTAGAAACCCAAAAGAATCTTGTGTCTACAAGAAGTTCAACAAGATCACAATAGTCTTCCTGATATTGTATATGGATTAGCGCTGACAAAAATTCGGGTCCAAGTAAATTCAGGTGAGACAAATTCAGACAATGTCAAAATTCAAACGAGAAACTCATGTGCGAACCCGGTTTCATTTCGGATCAGAACACGTCTGACAATTCGAACAAAGCTAAATTTGGGTCGAAATCAGGTTCGGAGAATAAAAAAAGAAAAAAATTATGTCCGAATATTCGGTCAGTATCAAAATTCGGACAAAAAATCTATGTGCAGACCTGGTTTTTTCAGGTCGAATAATTCGGGTTTCCCGGATCTGACAAAATTTTGCCAGCTCTAATCTGAATGACATAATGCTCGATGGAAATAACATTCCTATGTTGGAGTCTTGCAAAACTGGGCTTGGGAAGAATTTTCAAATGAAGGACATCGGTGAGGCTTAGTACATAGTTGGAGTTAAGGGTTGTGTTCGACTGTAGCATTTGGCGTAGCGTTTAGCGTATTGACCAAGTCAAAACTCTAATTGCATAAATATTAGCGTTCGGTAAACTAGCGTTTTGAGGAGCGTTTAGCGTTTTAAGGAGCGTTTTGTGAAACGTTAATAAAGTTAACGTTTAGCGTTTGGAGTAGCGTTTCATATTTTTTAGTCAAAAAATACCCTTTGAAAATTTTATCTTTGAAAATTATTGATATTCTTTTATGTCAATTCACATTAATCTTCTAATTCAACCGCAAAATTTACCGAACACAATTCTCGTTTGACCAGTCATCCGCTATCTGCTACGTAAATCGCTATCCACTACCTAAATCGCTATCCGCTACCTAAACCGCTATCCGCTATCTAAAACGCTAATTTTGCCGAACAGGGCCAAGATCTATAGAGAGTGATCAAAATGTTTGATTACTTTGAATCAAACAACTTATATAGATAAGGTGATGAATCGCTTCAGCATCCACATTTCCAAGAAGGGATTTATTCTCATGATTTATGGCACATCGGTTGGTAAAACAGATTGTCCTCGGACACTTGAAGACCAAGAGCGGATGAAAAGCAGACCTTATTCTAATTTTCAAAATTTACTTCTTTTAGATTTAAAAAAAATAAAAATTCATTCAAAACATTTACACATTTGATAAAATTTATAAAATTATTTGAGTTTATATGAACTTTGAAAAGGATATCAAGTTTGGACGTTATTAAGTATAGATAATTTATACAATTTATAGAGGAACACGTAAAAGTCTTGTTCGGGAAATTTAGCGGATTAGGTAGTGGATTGGTGTTTAGATAGCTGATAGTGGTTGGTGTAGCGGATAGTTGTTGCATTGCAATTGATGGCTGATAATTGTTTATGTAGATGTTTGACTAGCTAATGAATATGAAATGACCAAAATGTATATCTATGTAATTCTAATAGAAATGTTAGTGGCCCTATTAAATACTCAAAGGAGATTGGTTTTCAGAATTTAAACCAATCACAATTAAGATAATTTTATTTTATCTGCAGAGTATTTATTTAACAGCCTAAAAATTGAAAAGTTAATAACTATCCCTAAAACGTCCTTCGAATTATGTCTAAAATCTTGGAAATTCAACCCACAAATGTGTAACTGATTATTGTATTACAATTATTCTTATTTGTATTCTTATTCTTAGTACTATTATTATTATAACGTAGAAAAATAATTAACTATTACTGACATGTAGTAAAATTTAAATAAATGTCTTATTGCCACATAATAAAATGCTATTTAATTAACATTTATTGTTATTAAGAAAAAAAGAAATATTTACAAAATTTATTGGAATAGGTAATTTAATAAAGTATTTAAAAAAATTCACATAATGACAACTATGAAAGAGGTTTCTCAAAAACTATGAAAGAGGGAGGGGAGATGTTAGGGATCAAATTCAGATTTGTTGCCAGTTGTTAGCCACTTGTTAGAAAGTAAAATAGAGCAATATATGCAGCGGGAGGAAATTTAGGATGATTATGGAATCGAGGATAATAGTAGCTAGAAAGGCAAGAATAAAGATAAAGGGTGAGATAGAATTTTTAGGTGACAAACCGAAGAACTCGGAGAAAAACCCACAGGCAACAACCAATATCCACTAGTAGAAAAGAAGATATTACAAGAGGTAGAATATAATATCTCATAGACTCTCACAACCTAGGGATGAGTAGGGTGAAGATGTGAAAATAACATCGTACCTCCCTCATGGGGAGTTTTGAAGGCTCTCACATCGACTACATTGGTCGCATACCGCTACATTACAAGGTGAATAAAGACCTCTATTTATAGGGGTAAACATCCCATAGATCTGGCTAGATTTCTACTACCACTACAAGAAGGTCTAAAAAATAAGACCGTTGTGAACGGTCTTAGTTAGGCTTGAACGGTCGCTTCATGTGACAAGAAAGAGAATGTGATGGAGATCGCTTTGAGTGTTTAGGGGAATGGAGAAGAGAAGAGTGATAAAGAGAGGGAATCGGTGAGATGAGGGAGAATCAAGAAAGAGAAAGATGAGGAAATTAGGGAATATGAAGGGCGAGTTTCGTTATGACATTTAATAACAAACGCGCGACTGTTTAATTGAACGGTCGCACAATTTGTGACCGTTCAATTGAATGGTCGTAAATTTGTGACCGTTCAATTGAACGGTCGCAAAATTTATGACCGTTCATTGAACGGTCACAAATTTTACTATTCAAAAAAATGCGACTGTTCATTGAACGGTCGCAAATGAATGGTCGCCCGAAAAAAAAATGCGACCGTTCATTGAACGATCACAACGGACGGTCGCATCTGAGCGTCCATCTTGTAGTGTCCAGATACAATCAGGTTTTAGAATGCTATTACAATTAGGAAACTAACCTAAATATAATTAGGAAATAAAATAATTTCCTAATAGCAACCAATAACTTGGAATGTTTAGGAAACTTGCCAAATAATGAGTTAAAAGAATTTGGGTCATTAACCCAACATGAGACATATTGAGTTGCATGGGAAGTGGAGATTAATCATTATGTGAGTCAAAATTTTAGAGCATCACGATTGTAGTATGATTTTTTTTTTTTGATAAGAGATTGTAGTATGAATTGAACAAGAAGGGTAGTATTGGAATGAAAATACAAAATGTTAAAAGCTAACCTTGAACGTTAGAAGCTTTAACGTTTAAAGTATGTCATCTCAAATGTTTCTTGGTGGTATTATAAGCTATTTTACCGAACACATAAAATTTCATAAAATAGCGTTTTGACCAGTCAAAATGCAAAACGTTGTCTTAAACGCTGTTACTAAACATGGTCAAAGATGAATGAAACAAAATGTTGATAGTTCACTTGACAAAAAGAACATACCCATTGTCATTAACGTTTTTTTGCTGAGCGCGATATACAAGATAATTTTATATAGTAATTGGAAAAACATAATTAGCTCATTTTATATTATTAAAAAGAAGAATTTCATTTTTAGTGAAGTATCTATCTATAATAATATAAAAGTAATACATTCAAAATTTGAAATACTCAACCCAGATTGATTGTAGGAGTTATCGGCCAATCAAATTAAAGAAAAAAAAATGATTTAAAAAAATAATAAATAAAAAGTCTAATCAGATTAAGAGCCTACTTTAACTAATTAGAAATCTATCTCCCAACTCTGATACAAACAGAAGTCTTCAAGAGAGTTGAAGGAGAAGTTCTCTTAGATATTCAAAATTGCTCATTTAGAGTGTTTATACGTGAAGTCAGCACTCACTTCATTCCTCCTTCTATTATTCATGATTATAATGAAGATCAAGTTTCTGGACTAGGCTACTCCAGTGATGAAAGTGATCCAGATGAAAAATCGGATGATGATGTGCTCAATGATAGCGGAGTAGTTCCTGAAACGCCTGAGCAAGCAAATAGTCATCAATCCAGTAGACCGAACAATGAAGGAAGTCAACTGTCACTCTGCAATAAAGGCAATTCAATTGATAATTCAATTGAATTATTGCAGCAATTCTCTAACAGCGGTTGCATCGAAGAAGTGAGGAAGTTAAATGAGCAAACCAATGCTCTAAAAGAGGAGTTAATTAGAGCCTTGGGAATGAATGTGTGGAAGGAGGTTGAGCAGCTGCATGATTTGGATCTGAGAGGGCAGGAAGTTGTTGATAGGGATGTTTCATTGAATGATCATTCTTTGGCAATTATGCCAGTGATTAATGACCAACAGCTCTTAATTGCATCGGCTGCCCTAGGAGATGAAGCTTCACGAGGTTTGGAAAAAATCAGTAGAAGTTGTCAACGACATTGATTCCTAAATTAATGAGAGTGATTCCTTGATACTGCCAATCCAGAAGACACCTACAGCCCTTAATATTCCTGTGAATGAGGAGGTGGATGATGATCTCAACTCTATTTCCTCTGACAATGAATCTGTAATAAGAGCTCAGGAATTCATTGCTAAAAAAGCAATTGAATTTGGGGAATCTACTGGCTTTATGAAATCAAAGAGGAACACAAACCCAAAGAAATACTTTCGGGAAAAACTCTCTGCAAGGAAGAAAAAGAAGCTTAGAGAAAGTGAGAGAAGGAAGAGAAATGAAACTAGGTCACAGTCACCTTCCTTCTAAAGTGATGATTGAAAATTGATGTGTGCTAGGTGTGGTTTTTTTTTTTTTTTTTTTTGAAAACACAAACCAAAACCAAATTCATTCACCAGAAACTCCACCCTCCTCAGTTACTAAATCTGCAACTTCAGGAGGATAGACAGTGTTCCAAGTACAGTCAAGTTGTTTACTAACAGCAAACCTTACTAAAGTATGTGCTACTCTATTACAGTTCCTCTTGCAAAAAATAAATCTAACTGAGATGAAATCAGGTAGAAAACTCCAACAATCCTTGATAATTCTTGTCGCTTGAGGGCTTGCTGTGCCCTTACCTAGGAGGCCTTCAATCACTTGATGACAATCGGATTCAATTTCTACTCTGCTCCAACCATTGTCTCGCGCCACTTTGAGTCCGCATGTAATTGCTCCCGCCTCCATTGTATCAATACTCCATGATGTCTCCATATATTCCATCTTTGCTCATACCAATTCACCTAGGTGATTCCTAGCAGCTACCCCCCACCCACCTTTTCCGCTCTTTCCAATTGATGCATCTGCATTTATCTTTATCCATCCTTCTGTGGGAGCTTTCCAGCATTGGTGTTGTTGTTGTCTTGTCTCCATCAGTTCGACCTTTTCCTGTGCCAATAAAAATCTGTGTTGCGCCTCCACAACACCCATTGCCACTGCCAGAGGGTCACTATACACACCATCAAAAACTTTCCTATTTCTTGCCCTCCAGATTGCGCCAATGATCATTGCAAGAAAACCTCTCCCTTCTTCATCCATTTCCTTAAGGCATGTTTCCACCCATTTTCCAGCATCTTTAATTTCCCGCCTTTGCATATCAAAACGGAGAAAGCTATGTTTCCACACCAAATGTGCCCAGCTGCAGTCCAAAAAGACATGGTCATTTGTCTCATAAGCTTCTCCACAAGTCATGCATATGGGATCTATATCCACTCTTCGTTGCACTAAGTTTGTTTTTGTCGGCAGTGTGTCATTCCACATTCTCCACAAGCAATGCTTTGTTCGTGGCATTGTATTTATCCCCCACAGCATCTTGCCCACTCCCGTTTGTCTTCTCGACCCCTCACCCAACTCTCTTTCTTGGGCGAAAGCCATATTGATGGCCAAATGATAGCCACTTTTAACAGTATAGTTTCCGTTATGGGTAAATTTCCAGACAATTTCATCATCTTGGGTAGTTTCACTAATAGGAATGGAGAGAATATGAGACACTGTTGTAGAGTCAAAACACAGCTCCAGCACATCTTTCCTCCAAGTTCGTCTTTCTTCATCAATCAGTTCTGATACACATGCCTCCTCTTCCAAAATAGCCGGTCCAGAAGGGATTAAACTATCCTGCCTATTTGGAATCCACTTCTCTCCCCATATTCGCACAGATTTCCCATCTCCGATACTCCACATCATTCCATTCTGTAGCAAAGGTCGCACTCCCACAATGCTTCTCCAACTGTAGCTAGGTTGATGACCTAACTTGGCTTGCCAGAAATTTCCATTTGGAAAATACTTTGCTTTGAGAATCCTCCCTGCTAATGACGTTGGACACTGAACAAGGCGCCATGCTTGCTTAGCTAAAAGAGCTCTATTAAAGCACTTAAATCTTCGGAAATCCATCCCACCAGTAGCCTTGGGTTCACACATTTCATTCCAAGCTTTCCAACTAATTCCCCCTTTATCTCCTAAGGTTCCCCACCAGAAACGTCTACACGCACCTTCCAAATTATTGCATATCGATGCTGGGAGTTCAAAGCATTGCATAGCATATGTCGGTACTGCTTGTGCCACTGCTTTGATGAGTACCTCCTTGCCTGCCTTCGATAAAAAATTTTCCTTCCATCCCTTTAGTTTCTTCCAAACTCGGTCTTGGACTATCTGAAACACCGCCTTCTTTGATCTTCCTATATAAGTAGGCATACCCAAATACCGATCATGAGTCTCTACTGCTTTGAACCCTAATCTCTGTTGGAGTGTATTTTTCGTTTGTTCGCTCACATTCCGGCCATAGGAGACTTCAGATTTATCGATATTTATCATTTGCCCCGAAGCCCTCTCATACAGCTTTAGGATCTCCAAAACCTGCATGGCTTCTTCCTCCGTTGCTCGTACAAAGAGGAGGCTATCATCTGCAAAGAACAGGTGGGTAACCAAAGGTGCAGTTCGAGCCACTCGGATTCCATGGATGAGTTTTTGTTCCTCCCTATTGCAAATGAGAGCTGATAGCCCTTCTGCGCACACCAAAAACAAGTAGGGTGACAACGGATCTCCTTCACGGAGTCCCCTTTGAGGGAGGATCTCCGTCGAGGTTTGACCATTAACAAGCACTTGATATGTAACCGAAGATATCAACCTCATAATCAGCTCAACAAACCCATCTTCAAAGCCTAGGGCTTTCAACATGCACCTAATAAAATCCCACTCCACCCTGTCATATGCTTTGCTCATATCAATTTTCAGGGCCATATGACCCTTTTTAACATGCTTTGGTCTTTTCCTAAGGTAATGGAAGTGTTCAAAGGCCACCAGAATATTGTCTGTGATTAGACGACCAGGTACAAAAGCACTTTGTGATTCATGGATAATAGAGGGGAGGATAGATTTTAGCCTATTTGCAACTGCTTTTGACATGAGTTTGTACACCACATTACACAAGCTAATAGGTCTAAAATCCTTTGTGGACAGTGGGGCTTTTATTTTGGGAATGAGGGCTATAAAGGTATGGTTTACACTCTTAGGGGATGCCCCATTATTCAGAACATTAAGCACATACTCCACAGTGTCATTTCCCACAACATGCCAATATTTTTGAAAAAAGAGAGCGGGCATACCGTCAGGCCCAGGGGCCTTTGTGGGGTGCATCTGGGAAAGGGCCTGATAGATTTCCTCTCTAGTGAAAGGCTGCCTCAGATTCTGGTTCATTTCCTCCGTGACCCTCGAAACGACGAGATTGATGACCGGGTTCATATCCATGTTCTCCTGGGAAGTAAAGATATGATCAAAATACCGCACAAAAACTCCTTCTATGTCTTCCTCCTTTGATCTCCAGTGACCCATTTCGTCTTGGATATGTGTAATTCTGTTTCTCCTTCTACGCTGGTTTGCTTTTTCATGGAAGAATCTTGTATTCCGATCCCCTTCCCGCAGCCAAGTTTGTCTACTTCTTTGACTCCAGTACATTTCTTCCTTTTCTTCCAAGTTTTCCAATTTCAAAGTAAGTTCGCGTAGATGGGCCACATTCTCAACACTCGGTTCCCACGTCTGGGCTAGCCCAATTTGTTTTTTGATTTCTTGGGTCTTCTGATGCAGTGCTTTCATATCCACTCCCAAGAATTTCTTTGCATTTTTGCACACTCCCAATAGCCTTGAATCTATTTTCTTCCCCCTCCCTTCCTCCCATGCATGCTCAATCACCTGTTGGCATCCTTCTTCTATCACCCAGCTCTTCTCAAACCTGTAAGGACACTTTTTCATTCTTGACCCCCCCGAACGCACAGCATGTGTCGAGCCTGTAAGAGTTAATGGGAGGTGATCTGACCTTCTCTTGTGTAAATGCGTTATCAGCGTCCATGGGAAGGATTGTCTCCACGCATTATTGCTCATAAATCTGTCCAATCTCTCTTGCACATTCTCCATATTCTCTCTTCCATTTGACCAAGTAAAAGGGTGTCCCTCAAAACCCAAATCATATAGGTCACATTCCTCAATCACCTCCCTGAACCCCTCAATTTCCCAGTTTGCTTTTTCTTGGCCACCTCTCTTTTCATTTTGACTCAGAATGCAATTGAAATCCCCCCCCCCCCCACACAACCATGGTACACTTGGGTCTCCCTTCAATGTTCTCAAAATCAGAGAGTGTTGATAAGGACAATCTTTCCCTTTGATTTTAAGTAAGTCGTTCTTAGAGGGGTGCTAATCAAAGACTAGCTGGGGGTTGTGCAAATCAGAGAGTGTTGAGCATCAGAGGTGTTTAATTGGGTAAATGGGTTGGTAATCAACCATTTATTTGGCTGGAGTGTTTTGGGGTGGTGAGTCTATTGTTTTTTCTTTTTTTGCCATCTCTGAGTTGATTGAAGGGTGAATATCAGGAGCTGTCTGTGAAGTGCAATATTCTTTGTCAGTTTGATGATTTGGGATCATTTTATGCATTCTTAATTGAGTATGTTGATACTGATGTTGCTGCTGTGGTGGAATGGTTGGAATTGTTTTGCAAAAAAAAAAAAAAAAAAAAAAAAGGAATGGTTGGAATTTGGGGTGTATTCCAGAAGGTTGGAATTTGATTAGATGATTTGTTGGATGTGTTTTGGTGCATTTCAGTTAGGTGGTATTTTAATCAGATGATTTGATCAATATTTGATTGTAAGGTGCTGCTGCTGTTGGTTTTATGGGTGCTGTTGGATTGAGGGGTGCCTCTCAACTGGTTGGAAATGCTTTGGTACAGGATTTGGGTGAAAATTGGCACTGTTCTGATGCAGCGACAACAGTCTTCTGAGGTCTTCGTTTGAATTCACACCGGTTGTTGGATCTTTTGATGTGTGACGATTTTTGGTTCTCTACCTATGGTTCTCTGAATAGAGGAATTCATATATGTTATGATTGAACAGATGATTTTATTTCTCAATCTCATGGTTTTGGTCAAAGAGTGCAGCTAATCTCATATATTTAATGGAGGATTGTTTGGTGTGTCATTACTGCTATTTCCTTTTAGCGGTTTAGTTTTCTCTCGGATGTATCGTTCTCTTTAAAAGTTGTATGCTCTTTGCGTGCCCTTGGGCATGCGTTGTTTGAATAAAAGGGCTTGTATGGCCGCTACTTATAAAAAAAAATCTCCCAACCCAATTAGAAGTCTAACTCCCACCCAAATCTAATTAGACTCTACCTCTCACCTAAATCTAATTAGGATTCTATCTCTCACTCGAATCTAATTAGGAGTCTACCTCCCGACCTAATATTAAAACATCGAAACATCTTTCATTCTCTTCCAATATGTCAACTATTAACATTTGAAGCAACCTTTGAATTCAACCCCTCCTTTTTTGGCTTTAACATGTGTTCTGTTGCCTCTCAGTCCTCATCGCTTGACTAATATGTACGTATTGTTTGATTTTCAGTTTTTCCCCCTTAATAATAGATGATTAATCCACAACGTAGTGTCAGCAAACTCTACAGAATTATCTTTTCATACATCTATATAAAAAACACAAGCCATTATCAAACATGACGGATAGGAGAACTGAGTAAATCTTTTATGCATCAATTTATCTGTATCAAAAACACAATACATATGTATCATATTTATTTTACTAAAAGTACTATTATTATGTATCACACCATAATTCTATGCGTCAATTTATTTGTCGCAACATTTTCTTCAATTTATTTATGCGTCAATTTATTTATCGCAACCTAACATTCAGGTATCTTCAATTTTCTTCCATTTTGTCAAATATCAATGTTTGAAGCAACCATTGAATTCTGGATGTTTAAGTTTCGTACAACTGTATCACTCTATAAATGATAACTCTAAATTGCATGTTCGACAATTAAACATGATGGACGTCAAGGCCGCCATAATCAGTATTACTTGGCTTTTAAAATTTTCTCATTCAATGTCTTATGATGTCAAACATTTTTATTGGACTATATTATTTACGCACTTTCCGGTTATTATTTGTGTCGCAATTTATGTTTCATTCTATCTGTATTAAAATCTTTGTTTTAATATTGGGAGGCGGAATATTTATTATATAGTTATCTTTTTAACATTAAAATTCTTTGTTTTGATGCTGGCTGTTAAAATTTTTTGTTTTAACTTGGGATGCGTATGTTGTGTCAATGAGCACAAATGATACCCTAATCGAATGAACTCCTTCCATTAAGCTTATTTTAAGCATTTTTTGAAATATAAAAAATTAATGTATAAAAGTATAACTTTATTCAATTTATATGTGATAGTATAGTTCTAGAATTCAATCATATCATTAAATTTCATCTTAATCTATATAATATAGTTTTAATGACAGGGGAAGACACTTTTCCAAGACTCATATAACTCAAAATGACTTCTTTTTTACTTGAATTAAGTATATTAGCATATTTATGTTTATTTTATTTATTAAACTATTTAAATATCCCGTGCATCGCTCGGGTTAAATACTAGTAATAATAATAATAATATAAAAGTAATATATTCGAAATTTGAAATACTCAACCCAGAGTGATTGTAGGGGTTACCGACCAATCAGATTAAAGAAAAAAATTGATTTAAAAATATAGTAAAAAAATTCTCGCTCATGAAATAATAAAAAAAACAATTTAAAAAAATAATAAATAAGAAGTCTAATCAGATTAAGAGTCTACCTTATCTAATTAGAAATCTACTTCTCAATCCAATTAGGACTCTAACTCTCACCCCAATCTAATTAGGACTCTACCTCTCACCCAAATCTAATACCTCCCGACTTAATATATAAACATCAAAACATCTTTCATTCTCTTCTAATTTGTCAACTATTAACATTTGAAGCAGCCATTGAATTCTCAGCAAACCTACAAATACAAACATGTAAGTTTTCGAAAAAAACTATCAATATATACCACATCAATATATTTTAGCATGTATTTGCTTGTTACAATTTTTTCATAAAATTTTGCATGATACATTGGATTTACATGATGAAAAATATGAGAAGATTACAATTTTATTCTCCTTGATATGCATATTCATGTTGAATGCTCGCCCCGCATATGTCGCTGTGAGAGCGGGGAAGAGTTATACGGAGGTTTTCATGACGTTGAACGTTGAACCTTGCTATGCAGAGTCCAGGTACACGGAGATAAGATAGAGCAACAAAGGAGACGAGATAAAAATCAATTGTGATGCAGTTGCCAACACACAAACTGGGGAGGTGGTAATCAGGTGTGTCTCCAGTAGGACGAATGGAAGCCCTACTATCGGCAGCGTGTGATTTTGTGAAAGTCGGAAGACCACAGATATAGCTGAAGCTAAAACGATTTAATGGGAATTCTGCAACCTGTGATTTTCGTTTGATTTAATAAAATGTTTGCAAGTTCATTTATTTGCCATTAATATTATTTTTCTTTAGGTATTCTAATACTGTATTTGGATCTGCCCAGCTCAGGTCCTAATTGTAGATATTTACAAATGTTGTATTTGAAAGCTCTTGAGACTCATGTGAAGTCTTGTATTCACAATTGGTAGTTTGTTCGGTGCCATAGGACAATAACAATGTCTAACTAGAAACACAATTTGCTATCCAAAGACTTCATATTTTTACGATGTTCTTTGAATGGAGAATGACTGAAGAATCAATAATAGAATTAAGAAGTTATGGATGTTAATTTTTTCTGCAGGGATACGACACTTTTGAATCAAAGAATATGAATATGGACAAAGCAAAGGAATGAAGAAATGGTATACTCTGGCAAAAAACCTCCATTCCAATACTATGTAGAACAAGCAATAATTGAGGGCGAATGATTTCTTTTGACGTTTATTCTCACAAATATATATATATATATATATATATATATATATATATATATGAAAAAAATCGATTTAAAATTAAGGTAAATAATTCCCGCCCATGAAATAATAATAAAAAAAAATCGATTTAAAAAGATATACAAAAAGTTTAATCAGATTAGGTGTATACCTTATCTAATTAGAAATATACCTCCCAGCTCAATTAGGAGTCTAACTCCCCCCAAATTTAATTAGTTATCTACCTCCCACCCAAATCTATATATCATACCCTTCACCAAATTAGTATTTCTTAATTATAATTTTTGATACTATTTTTTTTAATAGTAAATATCCAATATCAATTATAAGAAACTTGGCATGCGTACGTTGTATCAATGAGCACAAATGATACTCTAATCAAATCAACTCCTTCCATTAAGCTTATTTTAAGCGTTTTTTGAAATATAAAAAATAATGTATAAAAGTATAACTTTATTCAATTTATATGTTATAATATAGTTATAGAATTCAATCATATCATTAAATTTCATCTTAATATATACTCCCTCCGTCCCCAATTATAGGTCGTTTTGAAGGGTTTTGAGAGAACTAATGAGCTTGACAGTTTACTAGTAAATTGTGATTAAAATGTGATTAAAATAGAAATTGTGATTAAAATGTAATTAATGATATATTTAGTGTAGTGTTAGGAAATTAATTATTAAATGTGAAATAAGAAGTTAGTTGTATTGGGAAGAGAAAAGCGACAAACATTTTTGGACAAAAAAAAGTTAGTTAAAACGACTTATATTTAGGGACAGAGGGAGTATAACATAGTTTTAATGACATGGCAAGATTCTTTCCCAAGCCTCGTACAATTCAAAATGACTTAGTTTTTACTTGATTTGAGGGTATTAACATATTTATGTTTATTTTATTTATTAAACTATTTAAATATATATCTCGTGCATCGCACGGGTTAAAGGCTAGTAATATTAATAGTAAAGTTTGTGGGCACCGCAAAATGGAGAAAAGAGATTGATTGTAGGGATTCTAACCAATCAAAAAGTAGATAAATACTAAATTAAATTATTTTGGTGCAAATATTAGTAATTATTTTAGTGTTATCTACAATATACAATAATAATAATAATAATAATAATAACAATAATATATCTATATATATCTATATAATATTAATAGGAAACTTGGTGGGTCCCGCATAATGGAGAAAAGAAATACTAAATTAAATTATTTTGACCAATAAAAAAGCAAATAAATATTAAATTAAATTATTTTGGTGTAAATTTCAGTAATTATTTAGGTGTTATCCATAATAATGATGATGATGATGATGATGATGATGATGATAATAATCATCTATCTATCTATCTATCTATCTATCTATCTATCTATCTATCTATATAATATTAAGATTTTTGAATGCTAATATACTGAACTTTTGGGGTATTGGACAATAATGCACTGAACTTTGACCTTGGACAATAATATACTGTACTTTGTGGTGTGTTGAACAATAAGGCACTCAATATGATTTTGGCAATAACTAACTTGGTGGCAGTCCAATGTAGCGGGTGGACGAGATGAATTGGTCCAAAAATATTTGTATTTTTGGTCTGTCACGTAGGATTGTCAGCAAGTTTGCCACCGTCGAAATAGTCTCGAGTGCATTATTGTCCAACACCCCCTAAAGTTCAGTGCATTATTGTCCAAGGTCATAGTTCAGTGTATTATTGTCCAATACCCCAAAAGTTAAGTATATTAGCGTCCAAAATTCCATAATATTAATATATAGTATGATTTTTAAGTCCCACAAAATGGAGAAAGGAGATTAATTGTACAAACTGCAACCAATAGAAAAATAGATAATACTGAAGTAAATTATTTTGGTACAAATATCAGTAATTATTTTCATTCGAATAACTTATTATATTGGTATATACATATATAATTTTTCATTCTAGCAACTTATTATGTATTTTATGCAATTTCATTCTAATAGCTTACTACTATGGAACACAATAATACTATCTTTCATTTAATATTATCATATAAGTCGTGATATTTTTATTTTTCGTAAGTTAGGCTATGATATAATGCTATTTATTGTTTGTTTTAATATTGATATGTAAATATTGTATTAATATTGGTACATACATGTATATTGAATTCATAATGTCATTTTATGGTTTCTTTTTAAATTGGTATGCATATGCATATTTCTTAATTAAATTGTTATTTTTGTATTTTTTTTCCTTATAATATAATTAGAATGTATATTTATATATACATAAATTTATATTAAACACATTTTTAAATATACCCGTGCAATGCGACTATGTATGAACAGTTATTTATCCATGATTTTTATAAAATTTCAAGTAACTAATTTATTAGTTCAATCCGTGCATCGCACAGGTTGAGGTCTAGTATAGATGAAAATTGTACATAATTGACGCTAACACAATTTAATTGAACTAAATGAGAATTATTCATGTCCCCAAAAGTATCATTCCCTACTTTTCTCTTTACTTGTCAACTTAAATAATATTGCATGTCTCTAAATCTTTATCATTTTACATTTTTAATGTTTACGCTTTTTTCCTCTTATTAGTAATTATTAATTAACACAATGTTCTTCATTGTTCCCATATAAACCCTTCTTTTACTGAATTGAAGTAATTAAAAAATTGTGTTCTTTTCTCTTGTAAATTTATTTTTGGAATTAACATACCTCACTCTCTAAAAGTGGCAAATAAATAAGGACGGAAAAAATTAAATGGTAGACTCAGGTGCACAATGTTTTTGTGCACCCATAGGGTACATGTGACCAACTCAAGCCCGTTCTCTGAGCATTTTCATATTAATCTATGAGCATTTTAATATTTTTAGTGAATGAGCATTGTGTGTAAATTTTCTAAACAATTATGATTTTGTTGGTGAGCATTTTACAAATTATCTTATGAGCATTTTTCGTTTCAGAGCTTTGTCTATGAGCACTTCATGGACTTTCCCCCATCCCAAAATATAAGCCACTTCTATTAAAAGCTCAAAAATTGATAAAACATGGTAAGCTAGGTGGTTGCGACGTTTTTTATAATCATGCGAGATAAGAGTAATAGTGTAATACTATCTCATATCCCACAATACTTGTCACTTTAACTTTTTTTTTTTGTCTCATAATACTTATCACTTTATATTTCCAATGCATTTTTTCCAACTAACTACCTTTTTTTATTAGTTTTTCTCATACAAAAATAGAAAAAGTGTGAGAGAGAAAAATATTTATACAATTTAATACTAATATTTCACAACTTTTCATACAATCCAATACTTAACTAACTCATTTCATTGATTTTCTAAATTTTAGCTAAATGGACAAGTAACATGAGACGGAGGTAGCAATGAAAATGAAAAGATATGGTATCTTGGTGTACAAAGCATCCCCACAAGCAAGGATTAGGGAAATAGTCTCACCACAAAAGTGTAATGTTGGTAAATATTACTTTACATTTATGTAAGAGGTCGCTTCCAAGATTTCAAGTTTAAGACTTCACGATTACAAGACAACAACTCAACCATTGCATTAAAACTCTCCTTCAATAAAAATGAAAATATAAAAATTGTTGAATAAATAAAATAAGTTGAAATATGGCGTTAAAATTTATCAATACTCATTGAAATGATTTTTGTCCAACCAAATACATCCATAACGCCCCGTTTGGCGACATAACTGTTTGGAACAAAAAGAGTTTTTTGAGACTATTTAGCATTTTTTGACCAATCAAACAACCAATATAATGTTTGATAAATAGTTTTTTGAGTTAGCGGTTTAATTTGGACTCAAAAAACTATTTTCAGAAAGTCATTCCAAATAACCTTTTTACCTATAACTGTTTCTGAAACAACTAATATTACCAAACACTGCTATTGCAAATAATTAATCTAAATAGTTAAGTCAAATAGTTAGGGATGACAATGGGTAGGGTTTGGGGCGGGTCCAACTGGACTCAGACCTGGACAATTTGTTGGGTTAATTTTATACTTGTACACATATATGCTAATAACTATTATGTTTAAATACATTTATTTTTAACACAATAAAAATAATTCAAAGGAAAAAAAATAGTATGCTAGAGTTTTAGTAAATAGAAGCCAACACTTCATAGGCTCAATACTCCCAAAAGTCCTAGCAAGTGCCAGAGTAGTGATGTAGTACTTGAGTTTTTATTTTTTCAAAGGAAAAAAATTATACATATTTATATTTTAATGGGTCCATGGGTTGGATCCATGTGTCCGTGCTTGGACTCGGACCCGCTATTTTTTTCCAAACCCGGACCCACCCTAGACCCATTGGGTCCAAAATTTTTGGACCCAGACCCATCTTAATGGACATGGTTCGACAGGGTCCAAACTGGATCTAAGAACCACTGTCATCCCTATAAATAACTAATTCAAACAGTTAAATGCTAATAAATAATATAAATCTCTAATTTAAATAGCTAACAATGAATTGCTAAACAGTATTACGTGTAAACACACCCTTACATAAGGAAAAGAAATAAAGGGGAAAGGGCAAAAAGAATTGTGGCGCCAAAGTATTTAGAAACCCAGATGAGATCCGTAGGCCACCAATGTTTCTCCTTCTGCTTCTTCTACCAATCTACCCATTTGTCCTTTTCCCTATTTATTTATTTATCACTACTCACCTTTACCTTTTTTTCTAAGCATGCTTTATTTTCTTTAATTTTTTTATTTTGAAATTAATTTCCCTCTTTCTAATTTGTCTTTCTTTTACTCTGTCCAATGTCTCCAATCTCAATACTCTCATTCTCATTCATAGCCTGCCACTTTCACTTCAATTCCCTCAATCCCAATTCCTTCACTTTCTCTCTCTAAAACTTGATTAATTCCAATCACATTGAGTGGCCCAACATCAATTTTGTCACAAACCCAATTCAACTCCATCGATTTTATTGCACCCCATCTCCTCTCACGAGTCTTCCATGCCACCCATTTCATAAATTCAGTCAAAATCTCCAAATCTCTCCCCCCATTATAACACTCTTCTTTTCTTTCATGAATTGAAAATCATCATAACCCAAATTCATCAACAATGAGTGCAGCGGTGAGTAACATTAGTCCCAGTCCTAACAATCAGGCCGCTAGATTGCTTCTGGGCATGACGCCTCCGCCGTCCGATCGACATTCAGGGGAGAGAGAAAGCAGCGCCGCTGGAAGAATCAGGACGCTTCTAGATCTTCTGACGACGGAGAAATTCGACGGTCTGGATCGGACATTGAGATCCAACGGCGGAGGAACCAGCAGGTGGAGGGCTCTCCGGGAACGGCTGGGATTGAAGAATGCCGGCGTCATTAGCTGCTGCGGGGCACCAACGTGGCGGTTTGGATCTCCTCCGTTGGTGGAGGACGTGGATTCCACCGACGACGAAGACGGCGTCGTTTTGATCGAGTTCCAGCAGGGAAATCAAGGGGAAGAAGAAGAGGAACAAGCGCGGGGGTCGTCGGGGCGGGGGATGAACTTAGCGGCGGCGCTTGCGGCGGAGAGGGAGGTCAGGCCGCCGAGGACGCCGCTCAGGAGGCTGTTGACGGCAGAGAAGAGTGAGCTGGAATTAGAGAAAGAAAAGGAAAAGGAAAAAGAAAAAGAAAAAGAAAAAGAAAAAGAAAAAGAAAAGGAAGTGGAAGTGGGGAATAGTAGTGAGAGTGAGAGTGTGTGCTGCGTGTGCATGGGCCGGAAGAAGGGGGCGGCAATGATACCATGTGGACATACGTATTGTAGGGTGTGCTCCCGAGAAGTTTGGCTCACCCGAGGGTCTTGTCCCCTCTGTAACCGCCCAATTGTGGACATCCTTCACATTTTTTGAGCTCACTTGCTTCGTATCTGATGTTAATTAAGGCGTATTAATTATAGTAACATGTCACTATCCTTAATTAATATGAGACCATTATTTACCTATTTTCATAATCCAAATCTTATACTACTTCTATGCATACAAGCATAGTTTGCCTTATTAACTTGTTCATGTCTTGTAGTCGATGATGTTTCATCATCGTATATATTTGGAGCTGGCAAAAATTTGGATCCGGGTAAATTCAGATCGGACAATGTCAAAATTCGGACGAGAAATTCATGTCCGGATTCAATTTTATTTCGGGTCAAACCGGGTCGGACGATGCTAAAATCGGGTTCGGACAATAGAAAAAAGAGAAATTTTATGTCCGAATATTCGGTCAATTCGATCAATATAAAAATTCGGACGGAAAATCTATGTCCATACCCGGTTTTTCCGGGTCGGATAATTCGAGTAAATTTTGCCAGCTCTACGTATATCTACAGTCTAGACGAGAATTGTTTGCTACACAGAATAGTTTGCATCGAAACAGTCCTCACCAAGCATGTTGCTGCGCCGTCCATTGTATAAGTTATGTCATACATTATCCAAATTTGGACAATGTCACTCTAGTTATTTTGAAGGAAATTGCAACTTGGATGATTTAGCCCAATCCGTTTGCTTTTCGTCGCCCCTCTTTTTACTATTGTCGCCCACCTTTCGCATAATATTTCTAACCCACGCCCTTGAACCTCATAACTTCACTCTTCACTATCTCTCTAGTTTATCTCTCTAGAAAACGCTCTCAACCATCGACCACCACAAACCACCCTCATACCGGGATTTAATCGACGAATTTGAGGTATGTTTCGAATTTGTATTTTGAATTTGAGGATTTATGTTTTGTAGTTTTGAATTTCGACGGAAAAACGAAAAAAATAAATAAAAAAAGGGCCAGGACGGCTGCCGCGCGAAACGCACGACAAGCCGCCGCCGGTGCAGCACCTAGATCCTGGCACGACCGCGACCTTGTCGGGATCTGGGTGCCGCAACGGCGGCGGTGCGTTTCGCGCGGCAGCCGTCCCAACACAATTTTTTTATTTTTTCATTTTTTTTAAAAAATATTAATTTTATTAATATTAATTATGTTAATAATAGGATATTATTATTGTTATGTTTATTAATATTATTATTGTTATTTTTATTAATATTATTATTGTTAATAATTGTTATTAATATTATTATTGTTAAATAATAAATAAAAATTAAATATTATATTTATTAAAGTTATTATTGTTATTATTAAATATGATAATTATTAATATTGTTATTATTAATATTATTGTTAATCATGTATTAATATGATAATTATTAGTGATTAATTGTATTATTATTATTAATATTGTGTTATGAAAATTAGATTAATATTAATATTGTTAATATTAATATTAATGTTAAGCATGTGTTAATATGACAATTAGTAGTGATTAATATCAGTGATTAGTGATTCGTTGTTAATATTTGATGCGTTAATATTATTTAGTGATTAAGCATGTGTTAATATTAGTGATTAATTGTGTTAGAAAAAATTGTAATTGTGATGTAGGGTTAAGTTTAGGGGTTAGAGTATATTCCGAATAGTTTATATGTGGTTGTGTTAAAAGGATGTTGAGTTTGGATGATTTTGATTGTTATTAGTAAGTGAGTTGGAGTATAAAGTTGGTATGGGTAATTTATTCATAATCCAACTTAATTGTCAACTTATGTACTCATAACTCCAAATGATGACATAATAGTTATGTCACATCCATTTAATAACTTAGGTACTCAACAACCAGTTGATACGTAAGTGAATAGGTTATTTGTGATGGTAGGTTAGGATAATAATTATGTTAATGTATAGTTATAGTATGTTAGTTGTATGCGTCAAAAAAAGAGGTTGAGTTTTGGGTCATGTTAGTGTCCAAGGAGAGTGTGTGTTGTAACCTGATAATGTATGGCTGAGAAGGTTAATCAATGCCCCGCATCGACTCTCGTTTATTTGTTTGGTTCCCAAAAGGTAGCCGCCAGTGATGAAATTGGCGTGCGGTGCTGGGAGTTAGAAGCGTCTCAGATTCGATACAATGCAATGTTTCTATTGTGCAGCCTGGTGGGGCAACAAGATAAGGCGGATCTGTAAGGGAAGCTAGTAGTGAAGGGTCTGGTACAAATCGTGTTGGACTTTCGTGCATGTAAGATTTATAGGTCCATTAAAGCATTGAACGATGATGCAAATTCACTGCTTTGATGGACCTGTGAATCTTACATGCAAGAAAGCCCAACACGATTTGTATTAGACCCTTCACTACTAGATTCTCTTTCAGATCCGCCTTATCTTGTTGCCCACCAGACTGCACAATAGAAACATTGCATTGTACCGAATCTGAGACGCTTCTAACTCCTAGAGCACTGTAGACCTCGCGCAATTTCATCACGATACAGGCAATTTTTGGGAACCAAACAAATAAACGAGAAGTCGGTACGGCTGATGGAAGTCTTTTTCAACCATAGATTAATAGTTAAACAACACACTCTCCTTGGACAATAACATGATCCTCTTCCCTCATTAATACCGAGCTTTGGAGCTCACATTGCTCGGGAAATATGGGAGGGTCGCGAGCGTTCGCCCCGTGTTGTTCTTGATTGTGTGACGAAGAAGAATGCGTTGAGGGAATTGTGGTCAGTACGTTGTGTCAATGAGAATGACATTCGGGTACGTACGTAGCAACTTCAACGAGTAAGGATGACATAAAAAAACCTGACGAAGCTCGCCATCGTCATCATAATCAACAAATGAGACGTACCCGCCGAGTTTCGCCATGCACAGACATTGTCCCGCAGTCGTCCTACCATCCAATTCTTCAGTGCGCATCTTTGCCCGCTTGTTGTATACTTGCTTCACGTTTATCGTAGAGGCAGGGAACCTAATCTTCAGCGACGTTTGTATCGTCGCCGGTGTGCACCCCGTGTTGGTCATATCCCGGACATGTTCTTTCATTTCAGAGGTTAATGGATGTCTGTGACGATGCCCTTCCTCATACACGATGAAGGCATGATTGTGCTTCCCCCGGTCACCGTCGCACACACGAACTCGCCATTCCGTTTCATTGCGAGTCCACGCAACAATGGCGAATTTACATTGGCACGCCTTCGTTGACGTACTCCGACGAGTCGCATCATCGAGATCATTCAGTTTCCCACGATATTTACCATACCTCCAACACTTCAAATAACACCTTAACGGGCTATCCGCATCTTTTCTCTTGTACGAAGCCCGTACAAACCTAAAACCTATACCTGTAGCAACTCCATTAGCCCATTCTTGCAATGCGTCAATACTCTCAAAAACATTTTGCGTTACAAAATGAGTGGAATAATCATCGTCGTCCCCGCCAAAGTCCTCCAAAAAAACCTACAAACAATAGAAACAATTATTATTATACTAATAATAACTGGGATACTAGAAATTCCTAATACTAATAACAATAGCTTTAACATTAATAATTAACATACAATTCTAATATTAATTAACATAATAATAATAATATTATCAATAAATAAATAATAACAACATATTAATAATTTTAACATAATTAACATATTAATAATAATTAACAACATTATTTATCTTAATAATAATATTATAAATCTACTATTAATAATAATATTAACAACACTTAATATTATTAAGAACAACACTTACAAACAACTTATTTTAATAATATTAATTAACACAATTTTAACATAATCAACATAATAATTACAATTAACAACATTGATTACCTTAATAATAATATTATAAATAAAAATAACCATATTAATTAACATAATTAACATACTATAATAATAATAATAACAACGCTTATAAACAACTTATTAAAATAATATTAATTAACAAAATTTTAATATAATTAACATAATAATTATAATTACCAACATTGATTACCTTAATAATAATATTATAAATAAATAATATTAACATATTTTATACGTAAATAATATTTTTCCAATTTTATAAATTTTTTGAAATTTTTTTTTAAAAAAATTAAAATTGAATCGGGTTAGGCGCTTGCCAGATTCTTGTTGCGTGGCGTTGCCGCGCCAGATCTGATGCGGCGACACCATGGTAGGTGCTGCACGATCTGCACGGCGGGGCCGCGACACCGCCTAGATCTGGGCGCGGCAACGCCGCCGCCAGCCGGCAAATCTGGGCGCGACACCGGCTCAGTTCCGGAAATTTTTAATTTTTTTTGTTTTTTTTCCCAAATTTAAAATTTACAAACTAATATCTTCCTTTTCATTTGAATTATCAGCTTCTCTTGACATTTTAGGTTAAGTTTCAACAATAAATCAAAAATTTAGAGAGATAATGTTAGAGATAGTGAGGGGAGAGTGAGAGGAGAGTGAGAGGAGTGGGAAGAGAGTTGAAATATATGAGAGACAAAAATGTCTTTTGGATGGACAACAATAATAAAAAAGAGGGCCACGAAAAGCAATAAGGTCAAAAGGTAAAGAAATACAGTATACAATGAAAGCTTGGAAGTTGGATCATCTAATTCGAATCTTTGGGTGGCTTTTTTTTTCCTTTTCCTTTTCCTTTTTCTTTTTGGGATTGAGGCAGCGGTGTGACACAACTCCGTAAAAGCATTATTGATTATATTTGTTCAAGTTTCAAGATCTCTCACCAAGTTGCGCTTTTTCACTTTATTGCATAACAATTTAGTGCAAATGATGATTTGGAGGGAATTACATAGTGATTTGAAGGAGATTTGGAAGAAGATTGATACACTAAATTAAGGTGGAGTTAATGGTGTAGATTACTCTATCAGGTAAACTCAATACTAAAGCAATACTACCTCCGTTCTTTTTTATCTGTCATTTACGGTTTTCAGTGTCAATCTTTAATCAATAATTTTCATTATAAAACTTTTACAAAAAAATATAATATTATACTTTTCTAATAGTATTTTTTATAACGATCTAATGACAATTTTATATGATGAATCATTAAACAAATTGAGATATTAACGGTCAAAGTTTTTAACACAATTTTGTAGGCGACAAATAAATAAAAACGGATGGAGTATTAGTTTAAGGGGACCATTGTTGAAACTGAAAACTCATGCAACTTTGCAATGGTCAAGAAGACAGTGTGGTTCATGTATTGTTGAGTTGTCCGTTCTTTTGGAGTAAGTGCGAATCACTAGAATAGCTGAGCAGTTAGGTTAAAGAATGCAACAATAAGGGTCTTTCAAGGAGTTTTTCAAATAGAGAATGGATACGAGAATACATATGCTATGTTTGATCCTTAGAAATTGAAATGAAATCAATGGCTCTTTACTAATTTGTTTGCCAATTCGTCTCTTGATTTTCTACCTCTCAATCCGACTGTCATGAATCTACCATATACTTACTCTTTATTTTATTCTCAAATTTAGAAGGAAAATGACGGTGGCAAAACCAATGCAAATTTTCCATCATGTTTTCCATCTGACTCGTCATCAAAGTAAGTGTTGGCTCTATGAAACATATAATGATTTTGATGATAACAAACGGTAAAATAAGTTCTATATATGAGAGTGGAAATTGAATTAATTGAATTATTATGTTTCTCATATATAATATTTATGTTGGTCCAATATAGTAATTGAGAATATTTGTATGGACCTTGTTATATAAATCATGTCACACCACAATATTTAAGTGAGTTATTTTGTGTGATATCATATTATTTGATTGGACAAATTTGGGAAATGTGACTTGATTAATATCATGAGAATATTGGATGAAATGAGATGTGCAAATCTAATGAATGTCCAAATGCATTGAACCAAAACATTTATCATTTTGGCAACAAGTAATATTATATAAATATTGAACTTAATTGTTTATTAAACTTATATAATATGGCATGATATGACATGATTCACTTGCTTGTTTCTTGAGTATCATATCTTATTGATAAGGTGAAAGAATTCAAATGCCACATCTTGTGAGAAACATATCAAGATCAAGAGATCATGCATGCCAAGAATCAAGAATTGCATTATTCACTTGATTGACTCTTTGACCTTGTTGCACTATAAATACGAGGAGCATTTGATCATCTAAGGGAACAAGAGAAGAGACAAGAGGACACAAGAAAACATCTCACTTGAGCATTATTAATTCCTATTGTTATTGAGTGTGAGATTAAAGTTGTATTGAGCTATTTGTTATTGAGTTGAGTGATTGAGATAATTATTGTTAGGAGAGGATTTAGGAGTTGAGAGGTCGACTCCGCCACACTTGATTGAGAGGCGATATCAAGTGGTGAGATCTTGAGAGTAGAGAAGACTCTAAGATCGGTTGTAGAAATCCATCCTAATAATAATTCGAGGTTAAATCCTAGAGTTGGAGAACTCTAGGCGGTGACGTACTCCGAAATTGAGTTCGGAGGAACATCGTAACTATCAGGTTTTGTTTATCTTTTAATTTCCGCTATTTATTTTCCAAATTTTATTTAACTAGCCTAATTAAACTTTCAGTAAGCGCAGGAAAGTAAGTCAGTTTTCAAAAATTTGTTTTCATGTTATTCCTAAAAACCAAACAGAGCCATCGTAACAAGACAAAGAAGATATAAATTACCTATTTCTTAGCACTCACATGGTCCACCTGAACTGAGAGAAATGTAAGGCTCCGTTTGGTCCTTTAAATGTAGGATGGAAAGAAATTTTTTTGGAACATCATCTATTTTTCTTAACTTGGCTTTAAAATCTGAAGGAAGAAGAGTTATATGGAAAATATAATGGAAAAGTTATATTGATTTTGCCATCAACATTTTCCTTCCAAAGTTGGGAGGAAAGTGAGATGGAAATTTGATAGGTTAAATGAGATGGTAGGATTGGGGAGCGAGAAAATCAAAGGATAAATTGGTTGAGAACATGGAGTATCTTATACTAGATTAGTGTGAAGCGATAAAAATTTTCTTTCCATTTCATTTTCCAAAGACCAAATGGAACCTAAAAGTTTTTGAGAATCAAATTGTGAGGGTTGATTGAGATAATCAATTGGGGAGGAGAACAACCATGTGGGCTAAAGCATTGAAGGAGTCAATACCATTTTCATTTGAGAATTTGGCAAGAAATTTGGGTGTACTTGGATCAGTGATGGCATGGGGTAGAGGGAGCACTGATCAAAAGAGGACAAGCTAATGTGAGTTTTTTGAGCCATCTCTAGTGCACAACAAGATTCAGAGGCAGAACAAAAGAGAAATAAGGGGATTACTGGCTAATCTTTAGTAATATGTAACCTATGTATTATTCATGAATCATGAGGCTTTTAATATGATCACTTTGGTTTTTATATGAGTTATTGTTGTACTATATAAGGGGTACGGTTGTTGTACTCGCAGAGTTCGTGTTACTTACATTTACCATACCTGACATATGTGGTAATAATTTTTGCACGCCCGACATTTGAGAAATAATTTTCACCCCTGACATTTAGTGAAAGTGATTTTTAGTGTTAGAATCCGGTAACTTGTCATCGGAAATGGAAAAATACAATAATACCTCTATGAAATTATGATGTTGCCCTTTAATTTTAAACGGAAAAGACTATGTTGGAGAGTAGAAGACAGACATGGTGGTTTGGGAGGGGTTAAGTTTTCATTTTCTGTATGGGAGGGGGGCAGGGGAGAGGAATCAGTTGAGTGGTTGGGTTTTAAAATGCCATAACAATTAATACTAAGGGTACAAAAGTCATTTCACATTTAATTGAAAGTCAAAGGAAATAATAACAAGGGTATAAAGGTCACTTCATATTTATTTTTTTACAGTTCACCAGAATAGTCAATAAAAAATCAATTATAACATACTTGAGGGGCTTTAAATTTATGATCACTTAAATGTCAGGTAGGGTGAAAATTATTTCTCAAATATCGGGTGTGTAAAAATTATTACCACATAAGTCAGGTAGGGTAAATGTAATTATCTCCACAAAGTTCTAGCTCTCATACATGTTTAAGGTCCATGACCTTTTAGTTTTAGCTAAGTAGATCACAGTTTAGAGGTTTGATAATTAGAACACAATTAATTACACGGAAAGAAATCAATAAAGATAAAACCTAGTGTTAGGATTGAAATAACGAGCCTAATATTTGTAGTGGAAGAAAAATTATCGCGATGTATAAATTGAGAATAAATATGATAAGATAAATAGTTAAAATGAGAGTATAAAGACACAAGATTTACGTGAAAACCCAAAGTGACAATAGAGTAATAATCCACTGGTATAAGGGAGAGATTACAAGAGAGATCCCAAATAGCGTATAGTAGAACGGGAATAATTTAAAGGCAAAAATAATAACTCTCAAAACATTCTCCACCTTGGTCCAAATTCTCCAGTATCATCATGAAACTCGGAAGGGTTGAGCCCCTTAGGGCACAACCCCGAAGGGCAATCAGATGTGATGATCATTAACTGAGATCAAGCCAACCTTGAACTCACGAAGAGATGAGGTTGTAGAACCAACTGGAGAACTTGTAGTAGTAGAACCTTATAGAATATAAAGAATGCTTTACTTAGAACCTTTGAATAAAACTTGATCCTTAGATCATGGTCAAAATGCCACTTTCAGCCGAATACTTGCAACCCTCAAATTTAAGGGTGCATAGAGAGATGAGATTGCACTTCAAATTCAGAATATGACGAACTACTGTAAGTGTCTTGATAGCAAACCATCATGAGTCTTGCTATTAACAGTACCAATCCCAAGAACATTTCTTTGAGAATTGTTGGTCATATGAACAACTCTAACGCCAATAGGATCATATGTCGAATACCATCCTTGTAAGGCCACATATGATAAGTACAACCACTATTAAGAAGTAAGAACCCAATCATATTTATTACCCTCTTTAGGAGGAGTAACAAGAAAACCATCAATATCATCTTTATCTAGAACAATATCAGCTTCAACATTATTCTGTGTTTGTTTTAAATTTTATTCTTTCTCCAACATCCTTTTTAATTTATAACTCTCAGATACATCATGACCAGGCTTATGACAGTAAACGCAGATATTATTGGACCTTTAAACTTAAATATGGAATTATTACTAGAGCCCCCATTATTAGCAGTTTCACCTCTAACAATCAAGCCTTCAGTTTTATCAAAGATTCAGAACGCACTTCAAGATCAAATTTTTCTTTAGACATCAAATTTGACTTGATATCCTCAAATTACAGGGTTTCATTGTTAGAATATAACATTTCTCTTTAAAGTTCTTGTATGAATGGGGCAAAGAGACAACCAACAAAATAGCCTTATCCTCATCTTCAACAATAACCTCCGAATTTGCCAGATCAATAATAATAGAGTTAAATTCATCAAGATGCTTTTGAATGGGAGTACCTTTAGCCATGAAGAACGTATATAAACGTTCTTTGAGACGGATTTTAGACTTTTGGTCATGTAGAGAGACTCCAAAGCCAACCAGAGTTCCGCAGTAGTGGTTTTGTTCAATACCTCGCGGAGAACATGAGGTGCTAAACATAACTGGATCGTTATAAGAGCCATGTCATCAAGATCCTCCAAAACTTCTTCACTCATATCAGTAGGCTTTTTGGATTTCCCATACAAAGCCTTCTTCGATTCATTTTGAGTAAAAATGACCTTCATTTGCACTCTCCAAATACTAAAACTGATAAGCCCATCAAACTTCTCAATATCAAACTTAACTGCAGACATCATCATGAACGTACTACGCTAAACACTCATATGGGCTACAATTATTTCAACACTAATTAAATTCGGGTCGGGTTATGCTTAAGGTCACGTTCGGGTCGGGTTGTGCTTAAAGTCTAAATTTCCTGGCTATGACCTTGACCATATGGGCTGCGAGTCAGGTCATCGGGTCAACTGACCCGGGTCTAGATTTACCATCCATGACCCTGACCATATGGGTTGTGGGTCACGTCATCGGGTCGACTGAACCTAAAATATGGAATTTAATCTTTACCATTTTTATCCATTTTCATTGGGAAAAATCCAAAATTCTAACTTTTTAGCATGTAGATCAACTAATAAAATTCTAAATTTCAAACAAAGGAAAAAAAAATTCAAAATCAAGTATCTAATGTATTACAAACATTAAGGTTTCCAATTATTTTTATTCGATGAAAAATTATGTTATATTTTTTTATTTATTAGGTCATCGGATCGAGTCAAGGAACCTTTGACACAAACCTACACATAATTAGGCCATTGCCACGAAGTTATTGTGTCGAGTAGGGTCGAGCTAAAAAAGTTTATCCCGGACTCGCAAATGTTCAGGGGCGTGTCATCGACATAATGATCAGATCTATTTAGAAGTAATCAATAACCAAAGTTATTCATTTTCAATAAGTAAGTCTATTATGTTAAAATTAAAGCAATACAAAATCAGCCTTGACCTAAACCCAAACCTTTATCCCACCTTCCTTTTTTTTGTGGTATGTCCAACTTTTATCATACATAGCCACACTTTACGAACTCTACACCAACCGTATGTTACCAAATTTAGACATAATCACAAAGGACATACCACAAAAAAAGAAAATGACCTAAACATTGTTAACCCAAACATGACTCAGTTCAAACCTGATTTAAACAACCTATTGTAAAGTTTGTCATCTTCCAACTACTCATTAATTAAAAACAACTTTAATAATATAAGTATGTGGTGGTATCTAAGCTCTGTCAAATTTGACTGAGACAATACCGCGGTTCAATATGACCCGAGGAAAAATCAAGCGTGGTCACAAATATGACCCAAGGAAAAATCAAGTGTTGCTCCGAGCTATAAAATAAATATCAACGTGTTGTTCACCTGTTCCAAAATGAGATAATAAATGTCTTGGGCAAGACACATATAACACCTATAAATTTGTAGATTAAATTGAAAAAAAAATTACATGATTGACTTCTATAACTATAATAATATATATAAATTGTATAAAATGACACTTGTATCTATATTTTTTAAAATTTACAAAAAGACGTCAGAAATATGCCCAACGGATGAAGTTTATTCGTTAGGGTGTCAATTTTAATTGTTAGCGTAGCCAACACATTCCAAGCTTCTTATAATTGATAATTAATAGTACATGTTAACACTATTAGGGTTAAAAATGATAATATGTATTGATTTTATAAGGAGCAAGACACTTAAGCAGTGTCTTGCCCCAAGACACGTATTATTACCCTCAATATACATAATTGGCACGTTGAAGCAAATATTATACCAACCGAAAAAAATGTCATTACTATTTCATAGTCCTATAATATACTAAAATAGTTACAATTTACTTCTATTTTAAACATATCAAGAGCATAATTGAAATTGGAGTTCGTTAGAGATCGAGTAAAATGAAGGATCAACTAAAAATATACTAAACAAATATAATATAATTAAGAATTTTTGGATGACTTTGTTGTTGTAACACCCCAATCTTAAACCACAATTTAAATGCTTACTTAGCACCCAAATTCATGATTAGCGCCGCGGAAAAACTTGACCGGGGCATTACCGCCGTCCCGAAAGAGACAAGGCAACCACAAAACACTAACACTTTTTAAACCACAAGGAAAACTAACTCCAAACCCAATACATAATTGATACAATCCGCTGAAAAATATAGATACATAAACTTAAACATTTGCGAGAGTCTTCCAAAGCGCAAAATTTGGCTTCCATCCATAACTTAGCTTAGGGACTACCTCAACCTGCTGGAGCTACTTTGGAACAGACTTGCTTGGACCCTGAGAACTCGAGCCTCCTAAAACAAAACATTAAAACAACGCGAAAGGTGAGTGGGGAAACACTCAGTACGAAACCTCCAACACGTAAAACCGTTCGAAAACGGTTTCAGTGCCGGCATTTAAATTCATTTTGAAAACGGGAAAGGGGATAAACATAAATAAACTTAATGATTTAAGCATAAGGCATAAATAAGTAAAGCTGAACTTAGCTATATGAATGAAAAACGTGGAACCCTCATGATCGGTGCAAGCACCTCACACGCGTATGCCCAAATCGATCGAGATTTGGATTGGGTGACCGTTAACCGTTAAGCGATCGACAGCGGTCGGGACTCTGATCAGGAGTGCTAAAAACATAATTAAACTTTATATAACATAAGATGGGTCCACTTTAAAGCATAAAAGACTTGCATAAAGCATAAAACTTGGTAGAACATGAATTAACTCGCACGAAGGCGGTAAAGGTTGGACAATTTGCGTACCTTGAGACGCTAAAAACTTGGGTGGTGCGGCTCGGCTTGGAGATGGCGCTTGCAACTTGACGGCTAAGACGGAAATAAATAATAACGAAGAACCAACAAGGTTCTAAATTAGAATCATAAACTTAGAAACTTAGTAAAATAATTAAAACGACTTTTTAGAAATAAAATTTCAGGTTTAAGTAAAGATAATGTTCAAGGTATAACTCGGGCTAGGAAAATCGGAATAAAGCAAAAGAGTATATCCCGGGATAGGGAAAAATGAGATCTACAACTTTGATGAAAGGGCCAGAGGCTAAAAATGAAGGGAAGGGTCCCAAAATGGGCCCGGACAGCAGCTGAATCAATGAAAATAAAGGGTTTCGGGTTGAAATTATATAGAGAAATTGACGTAGAAAGGTAGAATCAATAGATGGAACTTGTATCTTTTGAAGGATAACTTGATTGATGAAAGATGAGATTAAAAGATTAGAGGTTGAATATGAAATTAGAAGAATTCCCTTGAGATTTACTTAGAAGGATAATATTGATGGAGTAAACGATGGAAGAAAGATAGGTAATGTAATTTGAGGGAAAAATCCATGAGTTGAGACTTTAGGAAACTCATCATAAGAACTATTTAGAACTTGGACGACCTTAGGTAGATAGATACTTTAACCAACTCAAAGGTATCGAATTATTAATTTAATGTTCACCGGGAGACACGTAAACTTATTCTCAAACTCTTATTTTTGGATAAATAACTTTGGGACATAACCGGTTTCTAACTATACTTCTCCACTTAAAGGCTTAACTCGAGGTTATAATCTATAATCATCATTTATCAAGGCTTAAGGACCCTTATTGACTTAGCTTAGAACCTTAGAAATGGGTTTTTTTACCACTTATAAATTGGGCAGAATATTCACACAGGACAACCCGGTTTCCGGGGCTTATAACTTATACTCCCGATATCGTATGACTACAAACCATACCTTTTCGGAAAGCTCGCGGCATAATCTAAAACTTTCATGTTTTCCTCAAAAACCAAAGAAATCTCTAAGAGGTCGAAAAATAGCTCATAACCTACTGACTTTAAACTCGTATGTAAAAATCTGGTTTCACGGTTT
This sequence comes from Portulaca oleracea, assembly GCA_029582165.1. Taxonomy (NCBI): domain Eukaryota; kingdom Viridiplantae; phylum Streptophyta; class Magnoliopsida; order Caryophyllales; family Portulacaceae; genus Portulaca; species Portulaca oleracea. The sequence continues at coordinate 26,534,696 of CM055885.1, forward strand.
TGCTCATAACTTGGTCGATTCAAGACGGAATTTAGAAATTCCAAAGCCTATGGTTTTCTAATACTTTGGGCTATCTAATGGAGCAAAAATCTGGGCAAAAATCCAACTTTAAAAATTCCGAAAATTTCCAGAACTGGGCAGAACGTTTTTAGCTCTTGAAATTGACTCTAATGGTGATTTAAGCTCCCAAACTTGTAATCATTCTCCATTAAACTCTACTTGGCTAAAATCTACCATATTTCCAGAAATTATAACACTTAAATAAGCTCATCAAAAGCCTCAAGAATGACATGCAACCATGAATTCAATACCAATAACACATTCTAGTAATTTTTACCTCAAAATACACTTAATTCACCCAAATTAAACCTTATAACACTTGAATCAATAACTTCATACGTTATAATCTGTCCTTAAGCTTAGAAATTCACCAAGAAACAACATGCAACATGATTTTATCATCATCCAACATAAATCCATCAAAGATATCTCAAGAACAACCCAAATTACACATGTATCTCTTTCAAAATTAAACCCTAATAACCATAAACTGAAAATTACACTAAAAGAGAGTAAAAGAAGTAAAAATTGACAAGAATAACATGTAATTATCATGAAAATCAGATTAGGGTATAAAAGAGTGAAATTGGGGTTTTAGAAATTACCCTTTGGGTTAAAATTGGATGAAATTCAAGAGGAGAGGAGGAGAGGTGGCTCGAGCTCGGCGTGGCACAGTGGCGGCCTGAAAAGGGCGGCAGAGGGTGGTGGCGTGGGCTGGTCGGGCAGCAGCAGAGCAAGATGAGGAGATGGAGTTTGTAGAGAGAGAAAGTGGAGTGTGGGTGTTTGAATTAGAAATGAAGATAATAACCTCTTCTACTATCTAATATACTCCTCATTAACTAAACCACTAATATATTAACTAAAATCTGAAAATACAAATGAGTAAAATAATTATAAGAGTAGTAAAATTACCCATTTAGTTTGATACTAGGTAAAATTAATTGGTAACATTTGGGTTGGAATAAGATAGAACTTGAATAGGGAAATTAAATAAAATGGAAAATAAATACCACTTGTACTTAAATTAAATAAAATAAATATAACTCAAATAAAATAAATTGAGTTTTGGAATAATAAAATATAATCTTCTAGAAGTAAAATAATTAAACCCTTTTTCCGACTAAAATTACGTATACGGTAACCCGATACGAATTTACTTAATAGGTAAATAAAATAATTTTGGAACTTATAATTCCGATACTTGATACGCTTTGCCATCTCCTGCACGAAACCTGACACCGATAAAATAGATAATACTTGAAAATAAACGCGAAAAATTTATACGCAATTTAGATAATTACAGTATTAACGCTTAATTAATCGCGATTTTGGGGCGGGTTATTACAGTTGTTTAGAATCTACCTATGAGTTAAATGAAGGATCAACATAGAGGAACCAAAAACTAAAAAGTTTAACATTGTAGGAGTTTGAGATAAATTAACAATGATTTTACCTTGAATCTACAATAGTATGTTAAAACAAAAGAAATGAGAAGATGCACGATGCTTGCACAATGAGACTTTGCTTTGCCCTTTTAATGAATGAATAAGTTGTTACAAAAACTATTTCTCTAAACTTCTATTAGTTCTCTGTTTTAATACCAATGACTTCCTCCACCATATTCGTAACTTAAGATTGCCAACATGAATACATGATGGTGACTTGGTGAGGGACTGACCTTCAAAAACCACGAAAGAATAAGTAAAAAGAATTGTACTTAAAGATCATCCGACTCATAAATCGGAACTACATGAAACATAGATCCATAAACATGCTATAACCATCAAAATCGAATTTTACCATGTCTTAAATAAAGTGAATTAACGTAAAAATTATGTAACATGAGTAAGAAGAGGAGAGATTATGACACTTTAATTGAATAAACTAACATTTTAAAAAAATATTGGTGATGTAACTTTTTAGGACTAATAGCTAGTCATATAATTCGGCCTTCACTACTGTGTTCGAGTAGCAAACCTAGGGGTGTTTTGCATTTTGGACCCCGAATTTTAGGGGTATTTACATTCTGAACCCTTGGTTTTCAACATTAACATTTTGGACCCTAAAGTTTGTAGGCAGAATAAAAAAAGACCTTAAAGTTTGTGGACTGAAGAAAAAGGCCTCTGTCTCATTTTTTTATTTTCCTCCCATGTTTGAATTTGTTTCCCGATTGACGTCAAACTTTAGGACTATGGTTAAAACTAATATTGAAGCTATAATACACCTCTCTTATTTGTGTCGAGGCTATTTAGACTCCTGAGTACATGGTTTTACGTAACTCCAACATGAATAAAAGAGATTTATTATAACTTTAATATCGGTTTTAACCTTAGTCTTGAAGTTTGATGTCAATCGGGAGAGAAATTCAAACATGGAAAGAAAAAGAAAAACGGGAAACGAGCTTTTATTTCACCTCACAAACTTTAGGGTCCTTTTTTTCCGCCTACAAACTTTAAGGTCCAAAATGTTAAAGTTGAAAACCAAGGGTTCAGAATGTAAATACCCCTAAAATCCGGAGTCCAAAATGCAAAAACCTCGTGCCTTGCTTGAAAACAACAGTCATAAGTCTAGTCCTGTATACTTCACATTTTTTAACCATCATAGCAAAAGCCACTGAAATAGTCAGATTTAATAATTAAAAGGATTATTGGATGATAATACACTGAACTTTAGGGATATTGGACAATAATGGACTGAACTTTTTTCTTGGACTCTAATACACTGAACTTTGAGAGTATTGGAAAATAACACACTCATACCATCAGCTGGTGGTTGATGCGGTGGCTGTCCTACTTTGAGGTGCCATTTTCCTATTTTTTTTCAGGAAAAAACTTTTGTCGTGTAAGAAAGTACACATTAGTAGGATGACTAATATATTTTTTTGAAAAAAAAATAGAAAAACGATACCTCAAAGTAGGACAACCACCGTGTCAACCACCAGCTGAATTGGTCTGAGTGCATTATTGTCTAATACCCTCAAAGTTCAGTGTATTAGAGTCCAAGAAAAAAGTTTAGTACATTATTGTCCAATACCCCTAAAGTTCAGTGTATTATCATTCAATAATCCTAATTAAAATCAAAATCTTCTCTCCAATTTAATATATTCTAGTTAGTTCAAAATCAAAATTAAAATTAATATTCAGATTTAAGAATTTGGGGATTATATTTTATAAACCAAATAATCAAAATAGAAAATAAAAAATCTTTCCAAACAATTCATCCCAAATTTCAAAATCAATTAAAATTTGTGTAAACAATTTTTTTTTAAAAAAATTGTGTTTCTTCCCTAAGCAACTGTAAATTCTTTCTTCCATCAACTATTCACTATCTATGTCGAGCCTTCTCCATGGAAGAGAAACAATTAAGAAAACAAATTAAGCCATAAAACACTTGTGAGCAAAAGCTTCCTTTTTTTTTTTGATAGAATGAGCAAAAGCTTCCCTACAATATTGAATGGTTGACTGTGGGCACAATTATGTAATTGAAAGGCAGAACACAACTTTCAAAACTGGTGTAACGCATGGAAGTGATGGAAAGAATATAATTACATGGCATAAATCATATTATCTCTGTTTCAAAATGTTTGTCATTTTAACTAATTCCTTTGTTCTAATTTGTTTGTTAGATTTACGATTTCAATAACTGTCATTCTTTCTTTACCCCTAATTAGGTCCCGTTCTTTTATGCGGTAGATTGCGGTGCGGTACTACACCATACTACTACTATTTAATTTCTATCACACTTCACTACACCACACCACAATCATTACCAATATATTTCTTCAATGTTCTATCTCCTTACTTTTCTCATCTACTTTTTACATTCTCTCTCCCCATCTACCCCACTTACTATAATTTTCATTACAATTCACCACAACTCACCACAATTCACCACACTTTTTTCAAGTTCCACCGCACCACACCATCACCACACCGCAACCAACTTTATAAAAGAACGGGACCTAAATAAATCTATTTATCATTTTTTGTAATTCCAACAACTATTATTCTAAATAATATAGGGGTAATTTGGGTGAGTTACAAACTCTTCACCTCATTTCAAACATGTATTGATTTTCCAAATTTAGTTGAAGTGGTAAATAAAATTGGACGGAGGTAGTACTTTCTAAATAAATTATATGAATTTGCAACATAAGAAGAAAGAGTATAGATACATATAGTTACACAAATGTGATTGTTGCTTCTCCAATTGAGACAATTAGAAGTTGTAAAGCTACACTAATGGTTTAAACATTCAGGACTACCCAAATCCACACAAAAGAATTGAATTGCAAAATAAACCAAATTGAAATTCAAAGAGATTTTAGTGACAATTTTTCAAAGCTTCTTCATAAATAAACAACACCCTTTCTTGGTATATCTGATGCACACAAATGCCAAGAGGGTGGATGAAATAAGCAAATTTGAATATAGAAATCAATGAAGCCTCTAGGTGAGGCCTCTCAATAGAGATAAGAGAGCACATGTAATATATTGAGAGATTACTCTTTGTAATATTGCACTGTGAACTGAAAGGTAGAGAATTGGGGGAAGTTATAGAGAGCACTTGCTATGGTACTGGAAGTTGATGCAAGTTATTTTATATTTGAGAGAATCCACAAAACCACATATACGTCGGTAGTTTTTTGTGTTAGTCAACGAAATACAAAACAGAATAAATTAAAATATTTGTTGATGGTTGAGATCACCCAAAACCATATCATCGATGGCTCAAAATCATCAAACCTCCGTAATTCACTCTCATGTAGGTCAAGCTGATTTTACTACTATTAATAGTAGATCTAATAGTTTTAGTCCTCCAACATCCAAATGTCCACATCAGAGACGCAACAAATTTGACTCAGTATGTTTAACATTGAAGGCATAAAAAAATAAAACCTAATCTACGATTTTTTATAAAAACGTTGATGTGTTTAGTCGGGTCGTCGGGCCGGGCCGGGTCGAGTCCCAAAAAATAAAACCTAATCTACGATTTTTTATAAAAAAGTTCATGCACTTAGTCGGGTCATCGAAACGGGTTGGATCACGGACACTTGACTCGAGCCCGGCCCGACCCGACCATACTTGGGGGCCCTGCCTTTTTTGGCTCGGGCCGAGTCACCGTCTAAAATTGTGGCCTTGACCCGCACTTTTTCGGGCCAGGTCAGGTCGGGTCGGCGGGGCCCCGACCCATTGAACAGGTCTACTTAAAACATAATCAAAATGATTACACAAGCAAAGACAAAACTACCCCTAATTAAAACAAGGGGAAATCGGACAAGGCAGGTGGGTTGCGGGCGCGACCAAATGTCTTGGGCAAGCGGCTAACGTCCTTCGAGGTCTGTCGCGAGCATGACGCTAGGCGTTGCGGGGCGTGACATGGCGATAGATGATTCGTGACCTTCGTGTCTTCGCTGCGTCACGATCGTGACTCTGATCCGTTGGATTTTGGTCGCGAGTGTGGTAGAGCAATCATGGTCGCAACGACCATTGATCCCAAAAGGCGTAATGCTTGTGACAGAGGTTTAATGCTTGTGACGAGTGTCTAGCCAAAACCCCATCAAAAACAAATGGCTAAGGTATGGAGGGAGGAGAGAAGCTATCACGGTCATAACTAGGGAGGTCGCGCCCGTGATACCATGACCTCCAACCAAACATACCCAACAAAGAGAGTCACGGTCGTGATAAGGTAGGTCATGTCCATGACAAGGTTGTTGTTCTTTAATCCTTTAGCATCTTTACCCCTAACACCACTCCCCGGTCTCCCTTCTCCGTTATTCGTGCCGAGACGAAAGAATACCCATATAAAGGGCATCTTGGCTCATCCATTGGATGGTCGTGACGGTCTTTCCTAGGCCTGGGTCAAAGCAAAACTTGATCTCTAAAGACCTTCGTGGGGCAATCATCTTTGGCCCAACCAAAAGGGCGGAATAAGGACCCCAGGATACTTCAATTACCCTAGGAGGTTTTGACGCTAATTGTACCTTTTCCTTCAACCTTCATCGTCTTGTCATCTCCAAACTTCGCTTTTCTACTTCTCATCCAAGCCTTTGAACATACTCTTTTTTTCTTGTCATATGATCATAATAGTGGTTGTCCATGAACCAAACTCCATCAACGTCACTGTCAAGTGGAGAATGAGCCATAAAAAGATACTCTTCTACTGGAACATGTTCAACAAATGAGGCTCCCTTTTTTCATCTCTCTACTTTGCCTAACATTCAACTTCTTTATGGAAGACTTTTTGTAATAATGACATTGAATTTGGCTCTTAAATTGGTGTTGATCACCAAAAGGACCACCGCGA